>OU015523.1:110214745-112614745 GCA_907165065.1 Caprimulgus europaeus
CCTTGTATAGACCTTTATATGTTCAAAGAGGGGAACAAATTGGGAATTGTGTTGCCTGTCATCGTGACCAATGATATACAAACAGTCTGGTGATTTTCTTTGTGTGTTTGTGGAAGGAGGGGATGGAAGGGAAGGATGGCTCACACAGCAGATGATGTGATTGATCAACATGTTAACCAAAGTAGCAAAATCCCATCTGTTTATATGATTTCCATCTTTCCCAACCTTGAAAAAGAGATGGGGAGAAAAGAAGCACAGAAACAAAATTCAGGATGAATGAAAAACCGGAACCCAATTCTATTACTGATGAAACTAATGCAGCTTCAAGGAGAATAAGATCATATCCTAAGAGAGAGGCTACTTGAACAAATACCATCCTCCCTAATTCTGCTTGGCAAGAACAGTGGGGGCTTTTCTCTCCAGATTTCTGGTTTTTGTTTGGAATGTGCTTAAGCCCCTGGGTGTCTTCTATAATAATCAATTCCCTTTTTAGTGACAAGCGGGATCTAGAATAAAGGATATTATAACAAAGGAGCCTTTCATAATAACTAATTGCAACTTGATTGTGGCTTGAGTTTCTTCAGTTTCTGTCTGCTTAGTTTCTTTTATTCATGCTGGCAATTGCAGTGAGTGGGATAATAAAACATTTTGAGAGCCAGGCCTATTATGATAACTGTATTACTTCCTGTGAAAATATGAAGACACTTAAAAAATACTTGTGCCCTGAGCAGATCCTGTGCAATAACATCACTCCGTCTGCCTCATTATTTTCGGTAGTTTCTACGAACGAAGCAGCATTCAGAATTAAAGCAGCTTTAATTCTGAATGAAGCAATATTTATGGTTTCTTTAATCACTATTTACTTTCAGTAAGAGAACTTTCTCAAATAATGGGAGTAAAATATAATCTTCTATCAATCAGTCTAAACATTAAAACTATGTAGAAAACTATTATAATTTAATCATAGATGTGCTTATTTAGGAAAAAAAAATTACCAGAGGCACGCATGAAGAAATGTCTTAGCTGTGTATGCAGATTCTCAAAAAATGGCTTTGAATATACAGTCCCTGCATGCACAGAAATTCAAACTATCAACATTTTGACTTCTTTATAGCATGCAGTGCTCCATGGCATGCCTGATGAAAAGCTGTTGTAATCTGACAGAAAATACCTGTTAACTCTTACAAACACAGTCAGTGTTTGGTACCTTCTGGATGTGGGCTGTAGCAGAATGGGGAGAGCAAAGCCCCGCAGAACGTGCAGTGCTCCCAGGCACATAAGAAGAGAGACAGGAGTTTCATGGAGGGTGCTGGTAGAGTTCAGAAGTACAATTCTGCCAGTATTTTAGGACAAATATGATACTCAAGTGGTATTTTTGGATCTAGCCACAAGTTGGAGTACAAAGTGTATGAGTAATGATAAATGTATTGATTCTCCTGGTAAAGCGATCCAGTGTGCAATCCTTTTGAATTGTAGATTTTGTCTGACTCCTAAGATAATTTAGATTCCCTTGGTGATATCTATTCAATACGTAGCCTCCTAGGACTATAGTCTGTTTCCCATTATATTTGTCAACACCTGCCATAGCAAAGTCTTGGTCTTAGTCTGCTGCAAGTTATTTTGTATTAACAATATTGCTGCTACTATGATGATACTAATAATTTATAGCTCTATCATGTCTCTTGTCTTTTTCAGAAGCCAAGAAAACTCCCTTTTCTTATCTGCCACTGTTGAATTTGGAGAGTAATACTACCTTTAATGTCCTTCAACTAATCTTAGATATTTATGGTAATGTCAAATGCTTTGACAGTCTTTGCCTCTTGCTCCTTTAGTCTCTGAGAGAAAATACAGTCTGCAGGCTTCCTTGTAATCAGCCATGCATTATGTTCTGATAGAAAGTTGTTCTGTGCAAACTTTTTTCCTCTCTTAATACTTGCTCCAGCTTGTGAGTTCTTGTCTTTTTCGGGAAGAAAAAGAATGAATCCCTATATCCAGGCTGTTCACTCTCAACTAAGAAAATAAATCCCCAGTTTTTTTAATTTGTCTTTTCATTATTTATCTTGTTTAAGGCCTGCAGTTGGCTTGACTTTTTGTCCTGTAATATTCCTTTTTAACAAAGTGCTGTTGCCAATGCACTTTTTTGGAACCAGCTCATCCAAACTCAGAGGTTTTTGAGCTGACTCCTTCTGCCCTTGGATTTCTTGACTAATTGTTATAGTACATAAAGACTGATAATTCTGCATCTTGACATAAACAGCAACCTGTATTTGGAGAATGTGAAGGACTCAGCACATATCTAATTGATTCATAGGCTTTTAATGACTAGTTGGCATTTCTTTCAGGACTTGCTTCTTAAAAGCAGTCTTTTTATGGCCATATGGAAATATTTCAGATAATTCAAGGGGGGAAAAAAAAAAAACCAAAAAACCCCAAAGTCAAATACCATGCCCAGGAATCTGCTATTGACAAGATTTGGGGTGAGTTTTGAAGTAAGGGCCTGAAACTATCTACATGTTTATGCCAGTAACACAATGTTAAAGGGATTATATTTTTTTTTTTAAATCACAAATATTAAGCATCTGTGTAATTTTATGAATGGCAAACTATTCATTTTAATGTCAAACTCTTACTTCAACATCTGTTTTCTAGCTCTGTGTGCAGTGGTGGAAATGTTATTCAAAAGGTGTGACCAGGAAAGGTAAAAACATAACAGGAGTTACATTGCCTGAGTGATGGCACTGATCATTGCATTTTGGTAAAGAGCTGAGTGTGTTCCTTTGCTCTCTGGTAATGACAGGTTGCTTGGAGGTCTTGATCCTGCCAGCTGAATAGCGACTGGCTTCACTGCATGCTCGCCGCTCAACCCCAGCTCCGGGACCATAAATCAGACCACCTCCATTTTAGTTGAACAATGCTGATTTGCTCTGGTTGATGAGCTGGTGTTCAATTTGAGACATTTGAGAGCCCCCAGTACAGGTGGATGAAACTTTCAAGGGTGCCTTACTAACCTCAGCAAATTATAACCCCATTAAAAATGTGAAAAGTAGTGAATAAAATTCACAAATTTGGCTGAATTCAACTGTTACTTTTATGTCCAGAAGATAATTCCAAAATGACCAAAACAAAAAAAAAATTGAAATAATATAATTTAATATTTGTTTAGAAATACATGAAAATAAAATGTTTTTTTGATCAACTCATCCCTTGTTAATATAAATAGGAATCTTCCCCTCCCCAATTCAACCTGTGAATGGAAAACATCCATTATTTCTTCAACTCCAGTGTCTAGGTCAGGGAGGCACACCTTGAATTTTCCCTGACCACGGTGAGCTGATTTAGTTCAGTTTCTCATGAGGTCAGTGTGTCACTGCACTGGGAATTTACTGCTCCTCTTCCTTCTCAGATTCTGCATCCTGCTCTGAAGAGTTTTCTCTTCCCCTTTCCATCTGCTGCTCTGGTCAGATCCTCAGCTGGTGTAAATAGCTGTGATCACAATGAGGATGCTGCTGATTTACACAAGCAAATGATCTGTTTTCAGGTTGTCTCACTGATTTATGAAAATTGAATTGGCGAGCGAGCTTCGTTTGTAAATGTCTGATCTGAGTTTATTAGTATCCTAATATGCCACAGACAAGTGTTTTTTAAGGGTGTTTTCATTTTATTTCTTAGGAGAATTTTATGTTTATTCTTTCTTTATTACTTAAATGCTGCATTGAAGAAACAAATTGTCCACTGAGATGGGTTTAGTGGAACATTTGTTTCTTTCTTGACAAAATGGTTCTCTGCATCCATTAAAAAGTAGAAACAAAAAAGAAAAGCATTTTATTTAAAGCTTTATGTATGAAATAACCACGTAAATGTGTGTATGGGTATGCTTGAATTGGCAGGTGGGGGATTACCACTCCTTTAATTAAAGCGAATGAATCAGGAAGACTCACAGCCTTTACCTTGCAGCTGTGTATCAGACAAACCCTCTGCAGGCTGTGACCTGTGCATTTGCTGGGATTTCAGGTTTTCCTGTTGCTTTCTGGGAACACAACCACCTTCTGGCAGTGTGTGCCAGCACTGACCCTGCTGCACCTGGACATGGAGGGAGGGAGGACCACCTCCTCCTTGCCAAATATTTGCTGCACGTATCTTGGTAGTGTTTGCTCATGTCAGTGTGGATTTGAAAAGGATGTATGGACCTGCAATTCAGAGAGGGAGCATGGATTCAGGTAGCCCATGCCATAGCATGCTCCATCTCATTTGTAGCCCATGGTGCTCCTGGGAATGCGCAGCAAGGGCGACAGCTCCAAAATGCTGCCCCACCTCTTGTGCACTGAAAGGGCTTGGACTGGATTGGCAAAGCTAGTGTGTGGGAAGGAGGTGGGGTGAAATGTCCCAGTGTGATTCCCCCAGTCCTCCTGCAGCTTCCCTGAGCTGGTGTCTGTTCCCCTCCTCTACCATCATAGCTGAGTCCACATCTCACCGGTCCTTGCAGTTGCCCAGATTCAGATGTGAGCAGAGAGGAATCACAGAATCACAGAATGGTTTGGGTTGGAAAGGACCTTAACGATCATCTAGTTCCAGCCCCCTGCCATGAGCAGGGACACCTTCCACTAAACCAGGGTGCTCAAAGCCTCATCCAACCTGGACTTGAACACTTCCAGGGAGGGGGCAGACACAGCTTCTGTGGGCAACCTGTTCCAGTGTCTGACCACCCTCACCGGAAAGAATTTCCTCCTAATATCTAATCTAAATCTACCCTGTTCTAGTTTATAGCTATTAGGAGAGATATGACTGAGCATGGAGTAAAACAGTGTTCATAAGAATACATGAAGTTTACAGTATAGGAAGTTTTAGTAACAAATCAGAACTGAAGGTCTGAAAAAGGTGGAGCTGTTGTGAGATGAGGAGCACCCTGAGACTGCAAAAAAAATTAACCGCTTCAAATCGAGTAAATAAATACACAGGCCAGTAATTGATAGGACACTAGTGCAGTGCTGTCTAAATAAAAACAATACTCACACTACTCAGAACTGATTTTAGCAACATGCAGTGCATCTGTTATTTACCAAAGATGTCTGTTATTTAATTGTAGTTTATACTAGAAGATAGTCAAGGTCATAGTTGTGTGTTTTCTTAATTACAGTCTAAGCTTTAAAAAAACCCCAGAACATTTCACCCTAGGGAGCCCAAAAATTGTTGTTGCCGTTCCATCTTATTGAGTCCTCTTGAGTGTCTGCTGTAAAGGAGGACTTCTCAAGTCTCTAAATCAAGAAAGGTTTAAAATTTTATCCTTTGGTGGGCTATTCTTCCATGGTTTCCATGGTAAAAGACTGAGATAAACTCAGCAGGAATGACTGAAGCAGGTTGGAAGTGCAAACAAACAAACAAACAAAATGGTCTGTGAAATTCTTTCCAACAAATAGAAACCAGAAAAATATAATTTTGACACCAAATTTCTTATTAATCCTGTTTTTCTATCTCTTCTGACAAGCTAATTTTTTTTGCTTTTCTTTCTTGTGTCAAACACATGAACTTTAACATTTTTCCTATTTGGGGCAAGTTTTCAACCTGACAAGAGTGAAGTGGCTTGTAGCTGTTATTTTCTGAGCTTTAAATGTAAGAAAGGAACATTTTTTATTTCTTTTTTTTTTTTCTGGAAATTGATCAAAGTATAATTTAGGCAGTACTATGGAGAATTGATTTTTATTTTCTTGGTTCCATACATGGTAATATCTGGCTCAAGGTTGCTGAAGCTAATAAGAAAAATAAAAAAAACCAAACCAAACCCTGGCATCATGTATTCTGTTCTTGTTATCATTAGAGATGAACTGATGCTAATTTTTTTGTCTAACTGGACCATAATCCTAGATGCCATGAAAATATACAAACCTAACTGAATAAAAGTAAGCTGTTTGGGTAGTCCAAAGATTGCCAAGGTAGCCTTCTGCATTTCAAGCATTAGTGTGGAAAAAAGTTTTCCTAGGAAATGTTGCAGTATGTCCCTGTCTCCATTTAGTAACTCTGATACAGGCTGTTCACAAAATGACATGATTGAGAGTTATGTGTTTATTGGACTTTCTCACCCTTTTTATCTCAACACTTACGCCTCTTATTGGGCCCCTCTCTGGTCAAACAGCTGCTCGGAACTGTGTTAAATGGTCAACACTCAACTGTGCCATTCTGGTGGACAGGACCTCAGTGTGTTGTGTTCATTTAGATGTGCAACATCAATACCAGCACAGAGCTGAGGTGAGGTGAGACAGCAGTGAAATAGTCCCCTTTGACTTCCCCAGACAACACAGATGGAGGATGGACCATCTCATCATAGGGCTACCTGCAGGCTGCAAGCCTTGGTGGCCTGCATTGGTCTCCATATACTGGGTCCTACATGTTTCAGGAACCTACTCCAGCCATGCCTGACCCAAGCATCAAGGTCCCATGTGGTCTCCAGCCACATACATACCACCATTGTGTGCTTCTCTGTTTTTTGATATGCAATCTAGGTCAAGAGAAGTAAGGCATAATCTGAGATTTCTCCCTTAAATCCTCCTTCCTGACATCTACAAGCATCTCTCCACAGGATTAGGCTTTCAGAAAGGTAGGGGCAAACTGAGTTTGTTTGGTTCACCATGTTTCTCTGGAAGCTTTACGGTGAGGGGGTGGTGATGGTGTCTGTTAGTGAATGTTACATCGTCTCACGTGTCTTCTGAAAGCTGGAGGAGTGAAATGTGCTGATTCACGTTCCTGCTGTCAAAATCTGGAGCCGAAGCTGGCTGAATTTATCATTGTAACTGCTCAGTACTGCTCAATTCTTCTGTAAGACATTTCACTGAATCCACAATCAAAGACAACTTTAAAGTTTGGCTTTGCCTCCCCTGTGATTACACAGGGGGCTCCAGTTTTCTGTTTAAAAGTGAGAGTTCATCGAAGGCCTGTGAAAGTGAAGGATTATTTAATTACTTCTTGATTTGCCAACTATATACTCAGCCCTGTTGAGAACATAAAGATACATAATGTCTGCTCCCTGTGGAGTCTTATCAGAGTCCTGAATATCATTTCCCCCACACAGGTTTCAATCTGTTTTCATCTGCTCATGCAGTAGCTGTTGTGGCTGTAACTTAACAGACTTGAGAGCAGGGAGACCTATTACGAAAGGTTTGGGAACCTGTGCAGCAGAAAGTCCCAGTCCTGCTCTGAGCGTACACTTTTCAGCTGAAGGTGTGTGAGGTGAAACTTATTTAATGGGGCAAACGGACAGAAAACCTTTCAGCAATTAAACTTCCATACACATCTTCCATTTTACTGTGACATAATTTACTAGAAAAGGAGAAAGTAACCTGCTGGGTTTTTTGGGTTTTTTTAAATTATTATTCTTCTGTTATTTCATTTTTCCCATTCCATTTAGGGAGCTTCTGGGTAGAGAACAAAACCTGATTTTCAAAGGGCATTACCCAATGAGGGCTTTGGAACAGAAATCTAGAAAGATATATTAAATTCTTTGTCCCGTCACTGGTTTATCTGCACTTTTTAGTTCATTCATCCTTTATCTTGTAAAATATAAACTTTTCAGAGGAGAGGTAATCTCTCACTTGATTTTCATAGTACACAACGCAACGTTGATCAGAATCTAAAACCAGCACAAAATTCATGATCAGCATGTTAGATTGATGGAGACAGGGAACAAAACCAATGAGATATCCACTGTTAAGCAGAATACTGTAATACAATAGTCTTCTGACCTCAGAATCACCTTTGCCTATGTGTGTCTTTACACTGCTTTTTTAACATTTTTTTTAATTTCCTTTAAATTACACTTTACGTTGCCCCTTCCGGCGTTGGGCACCACAGTGAGGAAACAGTAAGAGCACAAAGTTTTGCACTAGGTGGCTCGACTCATGTGGTAAATATCACTAAATGACTCGTAAATTCCACTATCAGCACTAAAAATTATGTGCTTCTCATTTCTTGACTTCCTTACCTTCACTGCAGAGCTGTGACCAGCCGGTCACATCCGCGAAGCCCTGGATTGCTGGGACTGAGTGCAGGTGGGATGGCTGCAGCAGAGACTGCACGGGGCAGCAGCACAAGTTGAGCCTGGATGTGGCTTAACTCCACAACTTCTTGGGCTCTTCTTTTTTTTGTCCAACACCCCCACACAGCCTAGAAGGAATGTTTCCAGTCACTTCGTCTTGGTAACTAGCCAAACAGCTGTTTTTTTCCAGAAAGGACTTGGGAATCTGTGATGTGTAAATCAAGCCTTTGGAGCCAAGTCCATTTCCAATTTTCCTTTCAGCTTACAGTGATCAGGATGTGGCTCTGCTGGTGTGAGAGATTGTTGCTGCATGTGGCATAGGAGCACCTGAGCTTGTGTGCTGCACTGATGTGCTCAAGCATCATCTTCTCTTTCCTGTGCAGCCTGCTCTAGGTGAACCTTGGCAGTGTGGCTGGACTAGGTGATCTCCAGCAGTCCCTTCCAACCCCTGCCATTCTGTGACTCTGATTCTCAGCCAGTGGTCCCTATGTATCGGCAGTGAATGAGCTCTTCTGCTCTTTCACCACATGTAGTTTCATTCTTTGGTGCAGAACTACGGAAATCTCTGGATGATCCTTTGGTGCAAGGTCATAACAATAAAAGAAGGCCACAGCCAAGAATTTTATGAATGTGCCTGGAAACTTTGTTAAATGGCAGTATCTATCCACATGACAGCTCTGCAGCATTCTGATGCCAAACCTCCAGAGAAAATCCTAAGCACTTACAGGAAAGATCCTCTGCACTTAAAGTACTCCATACTTTTGGTATGTGTGACTTAAATTACTTTCCAGACTGAGGAAAAGTTGTTTCTCAACACAGGGGTTTTATCTAAATGATGGAAAGCCGTCCCTGTGGCCCTACCTGTGTTCTACCTCCATGCTGGGAAAAGACCTTAGTGTCTATTTCTCTCTTTGCCCCAGTGCTGCCGGTTCCAGCAGAAGAAAATTGAGGTGTGGGGACAAAAAAGGAGCTGTGGTATGCTCTGGTCTAAACTGTCAGACACTCATGACAGTGTGCCTTGGAGTAGAAAGCAGAAGAGCTGCTAGATCTTTGCTTTGTGGCTAAGTCTGAGGTTCTGATCTCTGCTCCAAGAACTGCTTCTGCATTTTACCTCTAACCATTTCTTGGGAAATGATTAGAGGTAAAACCCATCTTTGAAGCATCATCTAGAACCTGTCTGTCCCTTGAGAGGAGACAGAAGTGCTCTGAATTATCTCAAGCAAATAGAAATAACACAACACAGGCTCCTATTTCCTGGCAAGAGATTTAGCTGTTAGGCTACTATATAAAAATGAAAGGACTTGTGACAATCATGCTTTAAAACAGTGAGATCTGCCTATATTTGTTTGGTTGGTTGGGTTTTTTTTTAAGATCTAGGTAACGTTAAGGTACTTAGATCTTTAAGGCACCTGCCTTAAAAGGACTGAAATATCCCCACTAGCTTTTATCTTTGTGCAGTCAGTTGATATATGGACCCTAAGGGACTAAAAGCATGCCCATGGCAAACTCAGGCCAAGGAAACGAGGTCTGCTAGAATGCTATTGCCAGACTTTCCATTATAAGAAGTGACCTTTCACTCCTTACCAGAGATTTCAGATCTTCAGTACTGGCATAGAGGGTTAGGAGACTCGCAGTACAGAGCAAATTGCCTTGATTTGTCTTTTGAAACAACTTCTCCTTTTACTGCCTAATGTTCTAACGTACGACCTTCCATTCAGTAATTGCTTGTCTATCTGCTACAATATGTTTAACATGAGAGGCCTTTCCCCCTTTAACTGAATTTTCTCTTTTATCAACATTTTTCTTTAAGGAAGTTCCACATCTTATGGAGTCTTAGGGGTGGTTGACTGAAACAGCTTCTAAAACAGTATCTTAAACCAAATGCTCTTTTAAGACTTGAGCCATACTAGACTTCTGATGCAAATAGTCCTTGGTCATAAAAAAATGAAAAATAATGAAAGTAAAATTTAAAAGGAATATATTTTCATTGCACCAGGAGGATTTGAAGGAAACTTCTCACAAAAGTCTGCTTACTTGAAGCCACTGCCTAAACAGAAAAAAAATTGGAGTGCCTAAATCCACAGTGCACTAGTTCTTTGCAAAACAATGTGAGCCAGAGTCAAGTGTTGATATTCATGGTTAATAGCAATTGTATCTATAAATGGCATAATCTCATCTAAGGCCCTACACAAGTGTGTTACATATGAACCTTCTCATAGAGATGTTGGCGCTCACTCCAAACTTCTGCTTCATTTATCGGGTTTCCCTTAAGCTCATTGGAGCACCCTCAAGGAGGGTAATTTCCATCTTTATTTTTTCTTATGGTTTCTCATGGTTTTATGTGTGTTTGTTCCGATGATCATGGGGTTATTTGTATTAGTCTTATTTCACATCATTAGAGCTACACAGTCTTGATATACACATTATCCTTTTTCATACTTAGTTATGGAATCCCAAGAGAAAAATACATTCAGTTTGCTGTTGCTTTGAGAGTCCAACAGAGAGATACATTGCAACACTACCATCCCTGAAAGAACGAGCAGTTAACAAAGTTTTTTCTATGTTGGCCTAACATATGTTACTTTTTTACAGACTTTTGCTTTAATATAAGACATTCCACATGTTCTGTCATGTAGAACAAAATCTCTATCAAGAATTCAAATAAAGGCAAGTAATACAAGTCACTGCAAAAAGCAAACATCACAGAGTTTGATATCCCCATAAAAATAAGTAAGGAATTACTATCTTAGTGTTTGTCTGTGGAAATCTGAGCAAGGCACCCACCAAAGAAGACAAAGGAGAGTCATAGTCTTCATCCCACCAAAATCCAGATGAGTCTGTTCTTTGTTTTGGGACTGTTTCTTTAGTACTATGTTCAAAATGCAGTTACAATGTTGACCATACCACAGTACAAATAATATTATTAAATGCAAATAAATTAACGCTTATTATAGTGAGAAGCATTGTAACTGGCTGTCTCTAACAATTATATGCCCAGACTTCCTTATCAGTTGCCCACTTAATATTCTCATAAGTGGTCTCTGCTGAGGTCCTGTTAAACCATAGATTGACTGTGTAATGCCAAGACTCATGAGGATGCTGTGCACAGAAGCACAGGCAGACTACTAAACCTTCTGTTATAAAATGAACGGTGACTCTGAATTGAATTTTAAACGCCTGGGGTTTTTTTGATTCTCTGATACCTTCTGCAGTATCAGAGGTACTGCTTCTTTCAACTGCAGTACAATTTTTCATTGCTTTGATAGATCCTATATAGATATAAACCATATTCTTCTAGTGAAGATCTCCACAGAGTTCAGGGATTTGAGGGAGCTGGGTGAGTGCACATGAGGTCTGAATTTGGCTGAATATGCACACAGCATCTTTTTCTGACCTCAGTGCCAGAACGGGTCATGCTTTGGATTTGAACTCGGATGATGCCTGAAGTATCTTTCATGCTCCTGATGAAAAGAAAGGGGCAGTTGATAAGAGAAGGAGCAGGTACCCAGAGCTGCTTCTTTGAAATTTAGCAAGCCAACCAAACTGAGACTCTCATCAGCTCCAGCGGGTTTTGGGTCCATTTCTTAATTGCTTGGTTGCTGGATGACAAGTAACACATAGAGTGGTGTTAAAATGCTGCTCTCTTATTTGAATCTTGATCCAGCAAACTCCTTAAGTATGAGCTTAACTATAGGTTATTTTCTAGTCTCCTTGAAATAAATGGGACTAATGAAGTTTTGTAAAACTGAAAGCAACCTGAAGTAATGCTTTAAATTGGATCCACCGGCCTGGTATACTCTTACATATGCTTAATCCAGAATTAGGGTTTTCTCAATTTAGTGCTGCCACATATGGTTTTAACCTAGCCAGGGTTGTACTATTCCTGTTTCATTTCTGGTCATCCATTTCCCCAGCCATTTCCCTTTTTTCATCTGCGATCTTGGAGAACTGCTAGTGAATCGTGGTGGGAACAGAGCTGAGCTAGGTGTGTTAGGCTTCTGTTCTTAAAAGGACAGAGCACCTCCAAGACAGGTGCTACCATATAGTATTATTTTATTCATTAGAGATCAGAAATATAATGTTGTGTTCACTGGTTAAGATTCACTTTATTGTTTATATCCCCCCACCCCCCTCAAAAAAAAAAAAAAATCACTTTTAACAAGGTAAATGACCTTACAGTTTTATATCTTTCCAACAAGCTGTGACCAGCTATGGAATACACTATGTTGACCATGAACTCTGTCATGTTTACCTCTGATTTACACAGAACCTTATGGATAACAAATAAAGTTTCTCCTTATTGCGGGAGGGTGGGGGAACAAAAAAAAAAAGCCAATGAATATTTGAACCGGCTGCCATAAATACAGCTTGCTTGGCATGCTTGTCCCCGAAATGAACTGATCTGTGGCCTGGATTAAAAAATGTTTTACTGTTCTTTGCTTCTCACTTTGTGGATTCATATACTTAGATCAGCCTAATTTTCAGCTGAAGGAACTGAAGAGCTGTTATTCTCCCCGGAGGTTATCTCATTTGTTTAAATACTGGTGGCAAACCATTGACCACTGTATTTGTTTCAAAGAGAGCAGCCGTTGGGGAGGATGGTTGTATCTGGAAAACTCGCACATGCAAACTGCCAAGGTCCTTTCCTGAAATAACAAATAGTTTCATGAGTGGTGAAATGAACTTCACGTGGTTTCCAGCAACTTTTTCCTCAGCTTTAGCAGAGGATGAGCTCATCAGGTTATCTCCATGGGATTTAAGAGGGTATATTTCTTGTCGTAGAACATGTCAGAATATGGTATCTTTTTGGCCTCTACCACTGTGTCAAATTTGTTGAGGTTGGCCAACCACTTCTACAAGGGGAAGAAAGACAAAAGCAAACTCATACACAAGATAACACCTTAGGAAGTGAAGCTTAAATTCCAGAAACCTTAGAAAAGTGGAACTATGTATTCCATATTATTGGTTAGGTCCTTTAACGAGGTCATTCTCTGAATTCTTCCTCTTTCTAGAGGAAGTGACACTTACGGACTGTCCTTGCTCAATAGTTATCCAAGAACAGATGTTAGATTAGCTGTTAGCAAACAGTAATTGCCTTTTATTGTTTAGTTTTTTATTATTTTAGTGAAGAAGTTAATTGTCTATTGAATGATGATAATAAAAACAAACTTTTTTCTGTAGTAGGTATGTCATGACTAGGAGTAGCTTTAACAAGAATGTGTTGATACATTGCTAAAGCTTGCAAGGAAACACAGGCATCCAGAGCAAAAGCAGGATGAAATTTGTGTTTCTGAATCTTGCTGCCCATGCAGCATGGCATTAGGACAACATGCCCTGGCTGGGAGGGAGGAGCATTGCATGTGCTGGAAAGTATTGAGACAAGCACGATTTCATGAATATTGAGCTGAACTTCCCAGTTCCCAGTTAGACATCCAGCTGCCCTCCATGCAGTGAGAGGAAGGCTAGCACTTCTGAAAATGCAGCTGCTTTAAGTGCTTAAATAGGAGCTCCTCTAACTTGGACAGCTGGACTATCATGTATACATATATATATGTTTAAAATCAGTGGTTGGGAAAGAATTAAGAGGAAAAGAGAGATTAGTTCAGATAAGTGGAATATATAGCAAGCTGCTTCCCAGTAAGTTCAGACTTTCTACAGGGAATTGCCTCACTGTGAAGGATGTCTCCCAGCTTTCTTCCCACTCATTTTCCTTATGAGATAGATAGTTTTTAATTCCCCAGTGCAAGGATGCTTTTGTAGCTCCTACCATCTAGAATATCCTCCTGTGTGCAGGGCTTAAATGGCCTTTTTGCCTTATAACTTAACACCTACTTTTATTCATTGTAAAATGATTTTATATGCTTTTTAGTAAATGTGACAAGTAGTGCATTAGCCACTGTCATCTTTTATTTACTCCTATAAAGGATTGTGGAATACAGGTAATATGCGACATTCAGGACACTGTATAATATGGCATTGTGTTGCATTGCAACATGAGACAGTGAGTGCCTTGCAAGAGGCACTGCCTTTTCCTTTGCCATCTTTTCTCAAGTGGTTTTTTTCCTGACTTTCTCCATGCGTAGTGTCTGGTTTCCGTGAGGTCTCTCAGTGTATCTGATAAGGACCATGCTTTCCTGCTTGGAAAGGTCTTGTCATTTTAGTCTCACATCTTAGTTGTTACAAGAAGTGCAGGAGTTGCTCACTTCTCCTCGAGCTGTTTCCCAGCTGCTTGATGATTCATGAGAGGCCGATCTCCAGAGACCGAGTTTGGGCTGACTGCGTTCCTGCGTCTATCTAAACCAGTTAACTCCACAAAACCCCACTGAAAATCCCCTTAGAACACTCTAGTGCTTTTGGTTCAGTCCTGGCTGCACCACTTCAGGTTGCAATTTAGCATATGGAGAGAGATATAAGAGGGAATCGAGTTGTTTCAGATCTCTTGAAGAATCTGCTCCGATGTCAAGTGAAGGTTCAGAGTGGCTTTGCATTTCATCCCATGTGTGTTACACAAACAGTATTTATGGACATTGTCATCACATATATTTTCTTCCTTTGTGGAAAAAGTCGTATCTTCATACTGTAATATTTTTATATTCCCTGTTTTACTATACCAAGAGCTGTCTCCCCATGCTTCTTTCCAACCTTTCCTCTATATTGATTATATTATTACTGCATTTACCATGATAGAAATAACAACTCACTGTGCTTTGATTTTTAAGCTTTTTCACATGTGCAGCTTTATTTCTCCACTTACCTGTTCAACTTGGATAGTACTGCACCAGCCATTACATTTCATCACTAATCTTGGTCAGCTGTAGTTGAATTGCAAGCAGAGCACCCCTGTCTGTGGGATTCAGAGTTTAGGTTAAATGAAAAGCTGTGACAGAACTTGTCTTCTTGGGCTACAAGAAGACTGGTAACATATTTTCTCAGCTGGTGAAGTACACAGATTTTTTTTGTTTGGGGGTATATATGTGAACACATTTAAAAGATACTGTCCCTAGCAGTCTAATCTCAGCAGCTGACAACTCCAGAGTAAAGCCTGTACTAAGACTGCCTGGGAAAAGGGAGCCTTTTCCTCAGAAGCACAAACCACATTGAAACACTGAAACACATGCTGATAGGAGGAGAATGGCAAGAGTTTGCTGCCCAAGAAAGAAAAGCAAAGTACTCTCAGGAATAGGATGAGTTCTGCCATGTTTTACAGCAGTGACTTTTGTTCTAATTTAGGGAGGAGTGGTTTCATTCAAAAGTCCAGAATTTGCTTTCATCAAAACTGGTTTATTTTTATCCCTTTTCCTGGATGTTTTGGACATAGTCCTGTGAAATACTCTGTTCTCTTGGGTGTACTGGGTGTATTCAGAGTCCAAAGGTCCTCAGCATTTCAGTAGGAACTCAGTAGTGTTGGCTGGACATTTTGTTTCATTCCAGATTAGGGAAAAAAAAAACCAGAGGTATCTGTTATTCTTTTTTCCAGAAAAAAACCCAACCAACCAACCAACCAAACAAACAAAACCACCACCACCAACAACAACAAAAAATAGACTTGAGTATACATGTTCCTGATGAAAACTGCAACAAAACTGATGGGTGGGTGGTCTTTATTCTCACTGAATTGTCACTTTTCCAGTGCAAGTTGTTTGGTCAAAACAGAACAAAACAAACCAAAACTGGCCTGGTTCTGTGCTTTGTGAACTATGGAGTCAGGGCTGTATTTGCTTAGAAAGGGTGACTCGGGGTGTGAGAACATTTAATCTTGAATGAAAGCCACTTAGAAAGATGTCACATACAGATCTTTGAAGATAGTTTTTACAGGAAACCCAGACTTTTATCTTCTAAGTTTCAGGTTGTTTGGAAGCTAGAATTACTACCCTGTCAGAAGGGTGCAATGAACTGTTGACAACCAACCACACTTCTTACAGCTACATGCAGGGAGGTATTTACAGCCAGGAACCAGTGAAAAGCAACCTGAAAAATAAATGCACTTACCATGAAGTTTTTACCATTTCTCTGAGTTTCTGTTTTCCATAAACAAATATATTTCTTTTATGTGGAGAGCTTAGAAATCTTCAGTCAACATTAGCTTTGATTTTAAAAGAGACAACTTTGATTGCTATGTGTGACAGATGGCTGTAGCTTATTGCTTACTTTTGTTTTGTATTTCCAACATTCATAGAGTGGCTTGGTGGGACAGTTTTTTCCCCCATTTGCTCTTCATCAGGAGCCAAATTTGGGAGAAGGCACCAATTTTATATTTCTATGCTTGTAGTGGAACTTGAGGTTGACCGTACCTGCAGCAGAGTACTGGGGATGAGGGTCAATTTAAGATCAGGACACCAGAGTTTAAATGTTTGCATGAAAGCAAGTGTTCAAGTTCCCATAGGAAGTAGAAATTTGGTCGATGCAGTTGAGTGACTGAGTGGGGACCTCTCAGGGTGTAGCTACCACCAGCTATGTTGAGAAGGGGCTCAGCTTGCCCACACACAGGTGGCTCTATGAGCCACAGCTTCTGTGGATGGGACTTCTGCTGGGGGCTGCTGGATGTGCTGCTGGACCTCCCTGTCCTTGTGCAGGCCAGGCAGGAAACAGTACTATGTCTTAAATGATGTCAGAATTCTATTTGAGAGTAACTGAACTGAGCCCTAGATCCCCACGCACCCCATGGGGAACACAGATAGCCATGTCGTGTGGAGGCTCAGATTTGAGTGTCCTAACTGGGGACTGATTCCTGCCATGATCTATGTGTTGCCTTGATGCCTTCTGATCCTTGAAATTTCACCACACCAAAGTTGTCATTGAACATAAAAATGGTTGTTGACAGTTCTCTGATGCTAGGAACTGAACTCCAGTATCAGTAACAACTGGAAAATGTAACTGCATGGTGCAACTGAGAAGACATTCTTATTTTTAGAGAGCTGGGTCTTGCCACAGTTCCTGTTATCCTTGGAGTCAGGGATTTACAGCAGCTGAGGCTTTACCTCAGTATAAGTAAATTTAGGAACAATTGAGTATTTGCTTAGGCAGAAGTTGTGGAATTTTAATTAAGTAACAACTTGGCTATTTGTCTTGAAGTTGCTCAATAAGAGCAACTGGTGGGGCAATTTCAGACTTCAGTTACATTGGTGTAAGTGTGGAGTAGCTGTTTGTGTTAATGATCCATTGACAACCCATGATTCACACCATATAAATAAAATAAAAATGTGACCTAACACATGCTTCTGTGAGGAAGCACTTAAAGCACAATAAACAAACTTAGATTCACTCACATGTACTTTCCTGCAGCCTTGTTATTGCTGCTTTTGTTCAGAAGGCGTCTTTCCCCAGAGCACCAAATTTGGGAAGCAGAGGTGTTTACCTTTTTACTTATCATAGAATCATAGAATCACAGAATGGTTTGGGCTGAAAGGGACCTTAAAGATCATCTAGTTCCAACCCCACTGCCATGACCAGGGACACCTTCCACTAGACCAGGGTGCTCAAAGCCTCATCCAGCCTGGCCTTGAACACTTCCAGGGAGGGGGCAGCCACAGCTTCTCTGGGCAACCTGTTCCAGTGTCTCACCACTGTCACAGTGAAGAATTTCTTCCTGATATCTATTCTAAACCTACCCTCTTCCAGTTTAAAGCCATTAGTCCTTGTTCTGTCACTCCCTGCCCTTGTAAAAAGTCCCTCCCAGCTTCCTTGTAGACCTCCTTCAGGTGCTGGAGAGCTGCTATAAGATCTCCCTGGAGCCTTCTCTTCTACAGGCTGAACAGCCCCAACTCTCAGCCTTCACTCTGTCTCACCTGATTGTTCACGTGCTTGCAGCTTTTATCAAAGTTTGAATTCTGTTTTAAAACCAAAGTGGTGAGAAGAAATTATATAATTGATATTAATGTAAAAGTAATTATATGTTTATCATAAAATAAAAAGTTCATACAGCTGAGTACTGTTGTTCTTATTTTTTTATTCTTATTTTTATTTGTTCTTATGGTTTAAAGGGGGTTAAATTAGGAGAAAAAATGCTGTACTTCTTATTCAATAAGTGCTCTTAGACCCAACTTTTTATAGACTTTAATTGAAATAATTTGTGCTGTGTTATAAACTGTTGTGTTTTTTGCCTTCCTGTAACTGGAACAGCATACTAATTTCTACAAGTTGTGACTACTAACAGAGAGCAATCACCTCACAGACTTGTACCGGAAAGAAGAGACCATCAGCGTGGCTGGGAATGGCTGCATCCACAGTCCACGTTTCCCCAGCAGTTACCCCAGGAACCTCCTGCTGACGTGGCGCCTCCACTCCCCAGAAAGCACCAGGATCCAGCTGGCTTTTGATAATCAGTTTGGACTGGAGGAGCCCGAAAATGATATCTGCAGGTGAGTGGCGAGCCATCTTGTGTGGAAGTTTGCAAAGGGCTCCTTACATGACCTTCAAGCTTTAGGATGTGGCCACTGGCCTGAGACTGTAAACCAAAACCTGGGTATCTCTCCTTTGGGGACAGGCTTCCAGGGGTCCCTTCCAACCTGCACTCTCTTTGAGTTTATAAATAAATTGAGCTGCCCTGGGCTTGAAGCAGTTTTGTCAAGTTTATAGGTGTTTTGTACTATTTTAAGCACAAGGCACTTGCACGCCTAAATCCAGCTACCTAACAACTCAGGTACTACTTTAATAGAATTTTGTCCTCTGTCGTCTCTGTCATGTTTCAGCTGTGCAAAAAAATACCTTTTCAGTAAGTGGAAAGCTCTGGGAGGTGTGAGTGAGTAGGTATGTGTGAGGGACAGATAAAAATGCATTGAAAAATATAATTATGCTCTTCATATTATTTGTTTGTATTCAGTGTTACTCTTCACTAGTACAGTTTATTTTAAAACCTTTAAATATGGGTCCACAAGTGTCAGTGTACTCTGCATATGTAATATATCTAATAAAGTATACTCTACTGTATCCCGGTTGCTTTGGTTTCCCCTTTTAAGCAAAAGTGGCCATAAGCTCAGTTGATCTGGCTGATTAACCCGAGTGGATAAACTGCTTTGCATTAGCAGAGCACAGAGATGAACCTTGCCAACATTCACTAAAACAGTAGAAATCCATGGAGTTTCTTGTTTATATGTCTTTTATCCAGCTGTCTGTTCTGCGGGAGGGAACAGGCTCCGGATTCCTGTGTGCCCCGAAAGGCAGATGTCTGCAGTGCTACTTACAGAAAATGTTCAGGTCTCAGCTCCCAGCTCTCTGCCTGATCATGTTGTTACATACACTTTATCTGTGCAGAGAACTGGGTTGTTAGGATTTCTACACACCCAGCCTCTGCTTATCTTATCTTCTTCAATTAATTTGCATTTATAGGGTTTGGCAGCTCTGCTGGGTTTTACAGGGTGTGTTTTTTTTCTTGTTTTGCTTTGTTAATTTTCTGCATTACCAATAGAGAGAACCATTTCTGCAGGTTTGCTTTCCGTTTAGTAATAAAAGAATGCAGCCTGAAACTGGCTCTCCTTCCCTGCGCCTTGATGGTCTTGGCAGATGCTGCTCTGCTCTGGTGCTGTTAGTCCAAGATCAGCAGCAGAGTCGGTAACAACAGTTACCTCCTAGCACCCCAAGCGCTTTCCCAGACTGAGAGCCTAGTGCATACAGAAGCGTCCTGTTAATATTTACATAGTGGATAAACTGTGGCTGAACTTAAAGCATTGCAAGTTTGAAATGGAGGGCTAATGTACTATGGAAAAAAAGATGAAGTACTCTCTGTCAAGAGCCATTAAAGGTTGTGGCATGGTGAGGGGAAGTCAAGCTGTTACTGGCATTACGGGTTTGGGGACCGTCTTGGAAGACAGTCCACCTGCTTTTTACAGAGCAGCTAATTTAGGATGCATAGAGAAGCAAAGACCTTCCATCATCCATAATGTCTATAGAAGCTGGAGAAATATCACATTCTTTTCTGCAATAAAGCTTTCCCTAGTGTCCCTGGAAGTCCTTTATTTGCATAGTATTACTTCCAGAGAGGAATTTCTTGGGCAGACAGCTCGTGATGGCTTTAAGCCTGTTAAGTACTGTGTGCATAGTTAGATTTTTTGCTAAAGCTCAATATGTTTTTCAAGACTAGGTCCTTTCTGCAACTTCAGTCCCTGACAATCCCTGCAGTGCTGCTTTAGAGAGACAGCCAAGCGTGTTTTAATTGAAATCAATACTGAGAGCTGAGCATGTGCTGGAATGTTGTGCATATTGGACAAGTAATTCAGGACCTCTGCACCTTACCTTCCTTTTGTACTTGCTTTTGACCTTATGGTTTTTTTCCCAGAAATTTCCTACTGTTTTTTTTTCCATTTTTCATTAATGCTAATTAATGTAATTTGCATACTATTAAAACTGAACTGATTGAAATTCATTCAGGCTAAGGAATGAAAAGGTATGCTCTAGCAGAGCTATTTCAGAAGGAGGGGAAATATTCAAGGGTTTCCAGAATTTTCTAGAAGTGCTCTTAGCATTTCCACAGGCACTTGATAAGAGATGATTCTGAAAACCAATTAAATTACCCAGGCTCTGAGGCTTCTTGGATCCACAGAAACAACCGAGTTTGCCCCTACTTCCATGATCATTGCAGCAAAGCCTCTGCTGTTGAAAGCATGAATAATCCCTGAAAGCTCATGGATTTGCCCCATTTTTTCTAGCAGTTAGTCTGGCCTCAAAAAGTGGGGAGGCCAGTCAGGAGAATTTTCAACAAAGCCTACAAGGTTATCTTATGCTGAAAACTCTGCAGCCCCTGGTGTTATGATAAGCATTCAGTGGCTGTTGTGCTGCCCAGGCGCAGTGGTGGATGCTCACAGAGGCAGTGTGGAGCTTTGCTCCGGTACCATGTCCATCACCATAAGGGAGTGGGAGCAGAAAACAGTGGAGAGAGCCTGAGACAAGTTTACCTCTATCTGGAAATAAACTTTGTCATGTCACAAAAAATACATGTTTCAGCAGAGTTTGGGCAGATTTAACTGATTGGGTTTTTGTGAATCTGTTATTTTCTGTTCTGTGCAATTTGTGGTTGGTAAATATAAAAGCAGCAGTGCTGATATGCTCAAACCACATAATACTTATGTTCTTCTCACATGGGCTCTCAGAAGAAAAAACAAAAAAAACCCCAGATTTGTTATTTCTAGAACTATTCAGCTCCCACAACTGGGCAGGGAGGCAGACGCTTGGCCCACAAACCCAGGGTTGGGGAGCAGCACATTGCTAGTAAGAATCAGTTGACAGCCTTAAACTCCCTCTTTGGAGGGAGCACACAATATGAGAATAAAAACTTATCCTGATAAAGACCTCCAAAGTTTTAAAGTTTAACTGAACCATGAGGATGGCAGCTGTCCCCATCTCTGCCTGCAATCAACCTGCCCCTCTTGTCATCGCCTCTCCCTCACTGACCGCAGTCTGTGGGGCCGAACTGGCTCCACAGATATCACAGGACTGTTTTTCTCATACACGTAGTGAGATCAGGACCTTGCACAGAGAAAGATGTGCTGTTGCTTTTCCCCTGGTGACAGCACCCATGCAAACAGCAGAGGAATCCCTGCCATGGCACACAGACTGCTAGCCTGCTCTTTTCTGCTTGAAACCTTGAAACCAGTCATTCCAAACCATCCAGCAGGAGCACCACACCACCTACAAAGAATGTCTTAAAAAGCAGCTTTCAGCAGCATGCACTGCCCTGTGTCCCTCCAGCATCTTCCTTTGCTCCTGGCACAGTAACAGCAGGCAGGAGCCGGTGGCTGCTGCTGCAGGGAGTTGGGGGACCTCCAGAAAGTTCACAAGTGCTTGCAGCTGCTCAGCTTGGGCAGCCTGCCTTAAATAATGTTTTATCAGGTCTCTAAATTATTTATCCACCACATAAAACGCAATGCATGTGCTTACTGTGTACTAAGCACATGCAAGTCCCTCTCATTGCTATTTTAATGTGGCAGAAAATACTGTCTGTTGTATTCCAGGAGCCCAAAATCAGCCATCTGAGCACGCAGGGAGTAGCTTGCAGCTTAGTGTATTTTGTGATACACGAACATGTCCACCATTCGTAACATTTTGTCTGATGCTTTGCAGTGGAAAACGGAGGACAGTTGTCTTTGTGTCTTCAGCTGTGCTCCTATTTGCAGCCATCTTCTGTAACCAGCTTTAGCGAAAACTAATCCTTCAAACTGTTTCCCAGGTATGACTTTGTGGAAGTGGAAGATGTATCAGAGACCAGCACGGTTATACGAGGACGGTGGTGTGGACATAAGGAAGTACCTCCGAGAATAACATCAAGAACAAATCATATAAAAATAACCTTCAAATCTGATGACTACTTTGTGGCTAAACCTGGATTCAAGATCTGCTACTCCCTTGTGGTAAGTCACTTAGCAGTGTCGTGGGTGAGAGACAGATTGTAGTGTAACAGAGCATCAGCACTTGGAAGACTGGGTGGTGTAGCTACACTAATTGACTGAAAGTATTTTCATTCCAGCAACTACATTAATACTGATCAAAGTATTTTTGACATCCTCTCATTAAATATAAAATAAAGTCAAGTCCAGGCCAAGATTTACACTAATAACATGTTTCAGAAGCACTGACACTTTCTATACTGAGGCTGCACTGTCAGTGCCTTGACAGATGCTGCGGAAATAGCAAAGAAATGTCTGTTCTGTTAACTTTTTTTTTTAATGTTCATTTGAGGTTAAATAAAAATACTTTGAGAGGTTATGGCTGTGATTCTGAGTTAGATGCAGAGTAGTTTATTCTACATGCAATAAAATTCTACATGCCAGACAATGTGCTAAGGCTGTATTTTTAACCATGTATAAACATACCTCTTTGTAGATGCAGTGGCATTAGCAGTGTATCATTTACTATTCCAAAGACATTAAAACCTCCTCTTTTTTTACTTTGATTTTGTCTTTAGGGAGCAGGAATGCTTATTGCTCTAAGTAGATTTTGATACAAATATGTATTCCTTTATATTGTCCTGATTAATATTATAATGCTTTTGGTGCAGTGTAGCTCGAAAGAGGCAGATTTTGCAAACACTCAGGAAATGGTAAGCATTAATTTATTATACTGTCATCATTATATTTTCATATCCATCACACTTCTTGTTCCCTTTTTATTCAATCCACTGTGATTTAACAGGAATAAGAAAGCCCAGAATAGCAATAATGTTAATGCTATAACAGGAGAAATCCACTGTTACAGTAATTTCACTTCAACCTCTTGGCTTTGCACGCATGTATGCCTGTGTATGCTAAAAAGAGTCCATAAACAGCACATTGTCAAGACAACTGTAAAGCTATAAAGACTGTGCTCCCTTGCATTTAAATTGTTAGGCTTCTAGTGGAGTAAGGCATTACACTGCGAGTAAATCCTGAGCTCTAATTTACTCTTAATTTGAAGATAATCTACTAAAACTAAAATTTAGGCAGAACAGTCTATGAAAGAGCACTGGGCATAAAAATGAGACAGTGAAGCAGCCTCTCTTTACACTGCTCATATTGCAGTGAAGCCACAAAAACTCCACTGAATTTAGCAAGCTTTATTCCAGGCCACATACAGCTGGCATTAGGCTTTCCAAAAATGAATGTTATCACTCAAAACACAGGACACTGCATTAGAAAACTCAAAAACGGTTACTGTGTTTATCTTATTTCAAAACTATGAGTAAACAGAGAATTTTACAGTCTAGCAAATCTATTCAGAATACTGTCCAAGTGCACCCTCTGAATGAAATACTGTTTTATTTCTGTGAAGAGAACTGTACAGGTGATTAGTGGCACTTGTGAAATGGGCGATGATTTGTACTTAGCTGGTCTTCAGTTTCCAAACCATCCAACCTAAAATTGCAGGATTAATATTCAGCAGATTCAGCCCTTACTCGATAGTCCCCACAGTCCCTTAGAGCTCAGTTCGTAGATGTGCTGAGCACTGCTGACCCCTGAAGGTTGATCTCATTGTGCGTGTGTAGGCGGCAAACCAGGGAGCATTAATGAAGCATACGGTATTTTCTGTCAGATGAAATGAAAGTCCTTTAGATTGCTTTTTTTTCTCTGCTTTGTAACCTTGTCCAAAACAAGGCTACTTGTGGGGGCTTTCTTAGAAAATAATGCACAAGAAGTGCAAATCTTTAGCTCCCTTTTTTTTTTTTTCCTCATATTTGGAGATTAGCTCTGCATGGCAGTTTAGAACTTGAACTGCCATGCAGATCTAAACTATATATACCAGACTCTGACTGATAATTTTCCAGAGAAAACCGAAACAAATGATTTGGAGATTTTGCTTGAGTTTATTGATCAGCTGCATCTCCTGAGCAAGGTACCAGAATGGCTGGGTGAATTTCTCCCCATTGCACATGCAGCCAAACGGCCAAACAGCCTTGCTCTCTGACGTTCTCATTTATGGATGTACAAGGAAGTCAGTTAAGTTCACTTCATTTGATGCAGATCAAGTTTTTACTTAGTTCAGCACTCTGCAGGAGGCACAAATGAGGCACCGCAGAGCTTAGCAGAAACATACTTCATTATCTTCATGAACTTGTGTTTTTGCATTAACTTCAAATTTCAGTTCCATTTAGAGAAACAAAAAGGATTTATTTTTCTAGAGAAGACATAAATTAGACTTTTATCCATGAAAATCACATTTGCCCTTGTAAACCAAGGCATACAAAGTAAGCAACCCATGTTAGATGAAGGAGCTTGGGAGCTCAGGGTGGTGGGATTAGAATTCAAAGTGACTCTGGAAAAATTAAACTGAAAAAAAAGCAAGGATGATCTTTAACAGAACAAAGTTTAAAGCTGTATGGATGCGTGGGAGAAATTAATTGTCGCAATATAAGATAAGGGACAATGGGCAAGGGAGCAGATCTGTGAAATCTACAAGATTTGGGCCTACGAGAAAGCTGGGGAAGGACTTTTTACAAAGGCAGGGAGTGATAGAACCAAGGGGAAATGGCTTTAAACTGGAAGAGGGTAGGTTTAGATTAGATATTAGGAAGAAATTATTTTCTGTGAGGGTCAGATACAGGAACAGGTTGCCCAGAGAAGTTGTGGATTTCCAGTTGCCCTGGAAGTGTCCAAGGCCAGGTTGGATGAGGCTTTGAGCAACCTGGTCTAGTGGAAGGTGTCCCTGCTCATGGCAGGGGGGTTGGAACTAGATGATCTTTAAGGTCCCTTCCAACCCAAACCAGTCTGTGATTCTATTAAATAAAGTCTGGCCATCTAAAAGCAGCATTTAGCAACCTTTGCTTGCCAAGGCTGTCATTCCTCTTCTTTCTTCCCTTCCTCTCTCCTCTGCCTTTGCTCTCCTTGCTGTGGGTCTGAGGGACTAGGAGGGCTGGAAGGGGAGCAGTGAGGGTGGTTTTGGAGGGAAGGGGCAGATCCAACATGCTGCTGCCTGTTGCCTGTCCCTGGTCTGCTATTTCCCCATGAAGCCATAGGACTCCCTGTAGTTGGAGCTCCAGGATGGACCTGACTCTAGGAGCTTATTAGTGAGTTGAGTGTGCCCCTCTGCTCATCCCAAGTTAAGTAAGAGTCAAAAGTGTCCTAACGTGGCAGGATGAAAACACTCCTACTCTGTGCTTTCTGTGACAGTGCGGAAGTAGATAAGTATGTGCAGCTGGTGTCTGGTGTCTATGGACACTTCACATTCAAAGCTCCCAGATGTAGCTGTGCAGTTTGTTGGCATATCCTGTGTATCCACACAGAGAAATGATCCCCTCCAACCTCTTTAAAAATTGTCTTTTCCTTCAAGCTTCACAGACCTGGAGCAAAAATGGTCTGGAGCGAGCCCTGGACAACTATTAGGCATGAGCCTCACTTAGCTGCAAATTTGTTTGAAATTCCTCCTTGCCATTATTACTTAAAGTGCTTATTTCTCAAACATGTTTCTGTTTTGGTTTGGTTTGGTCTTTTTTTTGATCGAGTTGCCTTAGAAACATGAATTTGCAGTATAGAAGGCACTGGCATATTCTGTTATTTTCTTCTCACATGTTATATAATTTCTTACTCTAAGGACACAGTGTTTTCACTGTAGAAATATGTGATACAGAGGAAGATAAGTAATCTTAGGTTACTTACACAGTTGATAGAGGGGAGGTAGGCACTGTCATGAGAAAAGCCCTTGGGCTGCACACCTTAAAATAGGTGATGTGAATATTCCAGATTAACACAAATGTAAAATTTCATTCCACTGCTGCTTGCAGTGCAGTTACCTCAACTGGGGGATCTTGGATGTAGCAAGTAAGTATTCAATAATTATTAAAAATACTGTATAAATTATTTTAAGATGTAAGAATGTAAATTAAGTCACAAAGTTACACATGGAAATAATCTTTGCTTGATTGAAGTAATTTTACACAATCCCCATTTTCTATCTGAAGTTAAATTCTTCCAGTGTCCTCATTCTGTAAGGGAATGTTAACAAGACTGGACCCCATGTTTTATAGGTACATTAGCTTGGACTAAAATAATCTAGGAACTCATTCAGGAATGTGTTCCAACAATAAAGGTGAATGTTTTGAATTAAAATTCCCAACTCTGCATCTAACTTCATTTTAATGAGACAACTAGAAAACATTGGATTCCATTTGCTAATTAAAAACATTATTTTAAGTGTGTCATAGAAGGCACATACTTATTATACATTTATAACAGTAAATTGTTATTGCCTTACTAATTGTTTTGTTAATCCTAAATGAAATCCATATTTTGGAACTTTGACTAAAATCATTATTGGAGACAAAGGCTACAAAAAAGCTAGGAACATATATATATGTATATGTACAAACATGCACATATACAAAGGTGTAAGGTTAAAAAAATATATATTTACATATACATCTTTTACGTATTTACACATATATATGTGTCTTTACCTTTATTTCTTTTATAATATAATTCATTACTAGAGAACATCACATGGCATTAAGAGCAACCTTTACTTATTTGGGAATTGTAAACCAGCTGTGGTGTACATATTGTACCAAACAGGAAAACATAAGTGCACTTGTCCCAGGATAAACTTATGTGTCAAAATGTTTATCAGTGTGTTAGATCATGAGTAATTTTTGCTTGTTTGAACTGACATTTTTTGAATGAAGGAGCCATAAAGAAATGAATGGAATGGAATGGAATGGAATGGAATGGAATGGAATGGAATGGAATGGAATGGAATGGAATGGAATGGAATGGAATGGAGGGGTTGAAACTCTGGCTTTTGATCCATTATGTGAAATTTTAGAGAGAAGTAACTTTCTTCTAAACACCCAGGCTATAGGTCACCACTCATATGATTAAGAAAAGAACACTGGTCACAAAATGGTATGAGACACCACAGTCAGTCTAATAAAATTTAATTACTTTCCCATGCAAAAAATATTGACCAGTCAAAGTTAGCTGAAATACTAAACTTAAACTTTTTGATACTTGCCTGTTAAGCTCACAAGAAAATGTCAAAAATTCAAAGCACAATCAGAAAATGAAAATGGACAGAATAAGAACCTGATCCTGATACTTGTGCTCACAATCACTCCGAATTAAGCGACTGGCTCCCTGTATTTTACCGAATTTGTTTACACAGGTAGTGCAGCAGCAGGTTGCAGGTTTTTTTAAATAAGTCAATAAATAAACACCCTTGTAAGAGTTAACATGATCACAAAAAGATTCAGCCACCAGTGTGAATATAAAGACCATGAAGGATGACTAATTCTTTATCACGGGCCACGGAGCTGGATCCAGCCCGGAAGCTGCATGAGTCTTCGCTGCTGTGCTTCTGGTTTAGCTTGTCACTTCTTTCACAGAATAGACATTTCATTTCTGTCTCCAAGACAAAATA
Organism: Caprimulgus europaeus; assembly: GCA_907165065.1. Next base: position 110,242,581 of record OU015523.1, read on the forward strand.
TTCTGCCTGAAAACCCATATAATATATCTCATGTGACAACAGGCGTGATAATGGTGCATGAATACCTTCCCTGCTTCTAGATAATCCACAGAAGGAATCCCGGTAAATTGCTGGGAGTACAAACAGAGAGGAATGAGGTGAGGGGGAGAATGTCTTGGTTAATAAAGTGGTTGAACATGAAATAAATCTCATGATGAAGAAGCAAGAACTTACACGTGGAAGCTTTATCAGTTGTTCTTTGGCTGTTCTTTCTCTGATTTCAGTTTTGATTGCCGATCTATGCTAGACAGTAAGGATTTTTTATAAACACAACCCATGTACGAAACTTGTAACAGTCTATATGATGAAACTTCTATTTTCTTAAATTCTAGCAGAAAACTATTTTCTGTGGTTTTGCTCAAGGCATACTATCCTCATAAAATTATCAGCCAGAGGCTCATCTTTCAGGAGAGAAGTAATTAAATCCTTTCTAATTAGATAAAACTTGCTCAAAATCTTTAACATTACTTCCACAACTTTACATTAAGCAGAGCATTTAAAAGATTATCTAAGCACAGTTTTATTTTTGTTTTACTTTGAAGGGTGTTATAATGTTTTAAAAAGTAACATAAAATGACAGCATGTTAAAAGAGAGATCGTGCCTCAGTGCATCTTAAGATATGGAGCATCTCAGAGTAATTTTATATGGGGAGGAGGAATGCTTTCCATTTAATTAAGGTTCCTGAGAATCCAGCAAGCTTCAATCTGCTGTTTAATTCATCTCACAGGACCTAACCTGTCCTTCAGCAGGGTTTGATGAAGAAAGGAAGGTGGCATGGTAGACAAGCCAAGCAGTGTGGTAGGCAGGGTTGTTCCTCTTCTCCCAGTACTCAGAGCAAAACAAATTATAGTGAAGGATACAAAAGAAGCAAAAGTGGGAGTCAGATAGCTCAGCAATAAGGAAATGGTATGCTTGGGTTGAGAAGGCACGCCTGAACAAGTAGTTTCACAGGCAGCATTGGCTGCTCCAGGGGCAGCTGAAGTTCCAAATTAAAAGATTCATTCCAACATTTGTATCTGACCAAGAGCTATTTTTCCATACAATGTCTTATCACACCTTCCAAAACCCCAAACCGTTACTGCCTAACTCCTCAGTCTTGTCTGCCCCATCTCCTCAGGTGGAAAACCTTGCAGGTTTTCAAGCCTGAGACCCACTAGCTGAATGCAGCCCATGAGTCAGACAGAGCATGGGGGCTGCAGCCAAAACTATGACCCAACCTGGTCCAACACTTCAAGGTTAGTTGTCCCAGACTGCATCTTCTCCCAGTTTTCCCTCTACTGTGGTCTAATGTAGTACTTCTCTTGGCAGGTCGCTTCTGAAAGTATGGTGCCCATTCCATGTTTACTCTTGTCTCAGACACAAAGATTGGTCTCAGTCCTTCTACTATGTGACTCTGAATTTTAAATTTCACTAAGAGTCTCTTGTGTCCCAATTTCTAAAGCCATTTGTAAGTCAGAGATGATACTGATAGGAGAGTGGTGAACAAAAGTAGGTTTTAGGGAGAAGAGGAATCACCTACCAGCTTGGCATCAGAGAATGCTACAAGAAGGACTGATACAGGATCATCCAGAAATGTCAGTGAAGTAGTGGCAGCAGCAAAGACAAGGGAGGAGAGTTAAGTATTGTCCAAGTTCAGAGATAAAGGTAATTGTAGGTAAGGCAAGTACACACAGAGGAAGAGGCAAGTCCACAGAGAGAGACAAGGCAGCAGAAACACCAGACAGCAATGGTCAGAGAGGCAGAAAAGCCCCAAACAAAGATTTTTGAAAGCTGAAAGGAAAAATCAAAAAGCCAACGGACAGAGAGGGTATGACTGACAATATCAAACTTAGCAAACACATCATAAAAGATGAGGAAGAAGAAGCCTTCCCTCTTTACCAGGAAGATGTCCATGTGTCACTTGCTCATTACAGTAACATGAAAGTAGTTTCAGTTGGACTGAAGAAAGGTGAATAACAAGGAAACATTTTTAACAAGGGAATGAAGGGAAGGAGGGATTTATGTAAACCAGAGGGGTTATGGTGGCATGGTTAGGAAGGAGAGGAGGAAAATTAATTGGAGATTTTAAACACTCAGTGGACCTGAAATAGGAAAGACTGGGTTTAGGACAGCATGGATCAGTTAGAAAGCAGGGCAAAAGTAGGGCCATTTCACTACATCAACTTCTTTTGTCAAAACCTTTGACTATGAACTTGAGGAGTAGTAGGACTCAGTTTGGGCATGTTTCAAAACTGGAAAGAGTCACCCAGTAATCTAGGTGAGGATCTGAGTTATGGCCAGGGAAATACAGACCTTCTGGTGAGGAAGATACCAAAACCAGAAGCAGCGGGACCCAGTAAGCACACAGAAGTTCCTGGAAGCTGTCAGATTTCAAGTGATGAAACAATTGCTTTAATCAGAAAGGAAAATAAACCTTAGTGTCTGTTTTTACAGCTGCAAGCATGTGTGCCTGGCAGTTTTGTTGTTTGAACAGCATGGTGGAGAACTGTCCATTTGCTCTTATCCATCCTTGATTTATTGACAGCTCGGTTAAAGTGTGGTTCCTTTGCAGGACGTTGTCATCAACCTATCTTAACGTAACAGCAATCCTGTTGATGTCCAATTCCTGTTGAAAACGCTACATCTTTAATCCAGTAGTGTGTTATGCACAGTTTTTGAAATAACCAGCCTTGTGGCAGTGGCCAAGGACAAGAAAATATAGCACTTCACATCTTCAAAGGATTGTACAAACACAAACATGTTATTTTCAAAACCAGTATCCTGTCCAAAATAGTTGACTCTAACAAGACTTAGAGGCATTGTTCATTGAGGACAGCTTTAGATTTCAAAGGACTGCATTTCCTGCTGGCAGTACTTACCTGTTTTAAGAATTCCTGATGAATTTAGTGGCCTAGAGGATTCCCACTTTTCCAAGGTGAGTTAGTGATACAAAGACACAAACAGAAAAAGACCATCATATGCAGTAAAAGAGTGTTACCCATGTTAGACAAGAAAAATCATAGTATATTCTTTGTAGAAGCTCAAAAGCCTTATTCAACATCAACATGATTTCTCACAAAATGCAGCAGAAGTGAATTGGAAGAGGCAAATTCCAAGAAGCGCCCAACCATATTAGTAATGAGATCACACAACTGCACAGTGATGCTACTTAACCACTTATGTTCGACAACTTTTCTGGGTATCCATAGAGCAATATTCTTAATTAAGGTTAGACATGTATAGGTAGCAGGAAGTTAGGATGGGTCCAGCACTGAAAATTGTAATGCATGAAATTAAAGAGTACATTTTCTGTGCCATAATGAGCATAATCTGGGAGAGGACAAAGGCCAACCTGATTTTGCTTCCCATGTCTGTGTAACCAAACAGAAAACAGCAATAGCTTGGACATGGTATTTCAACACAGCGATAGGGATGGACCAATAGCAGTCTTAAAACAGCTCCTATTAGAAGACGTGGAAAAACTTTCTAGCTAGTTTATCTACTTAGAGATGACTTTTAGGAGGGCACCAGAAGGAGAGGTGGGAAACACAGTATCAAACTGGACATGCCACAAACAGCCATCCGTGCTGCTGGTGGTTGTGTGGACCTCTCTGTCTATGCTAAAAAGAGAGGCTAAATCCAGCCATTCTCACCTCACTGTGTATGAATATGAGGTGAGTTTACGCTGTCAAACTTTTTTAACAGCACTTATTAATTAGTCCATCACATTAGCTGTTTGGTTGAAAAGTGGGATGATTTTAGGGTGTTGACTTGAGGACATAATGCTGTCTCTGTAAATCGATGTTCTGTCCTTTAATTCCACGTTATCAACAGCTGAAGAAAGTTAGCATGTGAAATGATCATAATATATGAAGGACTTACCTTTTATTTTATTTTGGTAACTCTGGAGGGTGTTTTATAGAAATCTAGTTGTAGATGACAGATTTGTAGGGAGAACAGAGATGCCATGTTTGATCCTGTAAAAAGGTTAATTAGGCACTAAGGTTGTATTACAGTGCTGCAAAGAGGTGTTAATTAAGTCCTGGTGCTTCACTGCAGCAAGGCTGGTCCCTCCTACCACTGTGGTCACAAGGGAAGAGGAAATGGCATGTTCTTCCCAGGCTCTGTTCCTGTTGAGCAGCCTCTGCTCTGGCTTTCCACAGAAGAAGGAGATGCAACTTAACTTTAATGTGTGCCAACTATGTTGGAGAAGAATAGGAAGTCAGTCTGCTTTCAGAATTTTCTTCTAACTGACTTCCAGAGGAAGTAACTGGTGAATTGAAGCATGCTAGACCTCCAACATGCACTGACAACCTTGAGAAAGCCCATCACAGCAGGTGTTAGTTGCAAGTTGTCTTTTAAATCAAAGCAAGAATTGTATGTCTTCACAGTCTTGTGGAGAGGTGGGCTCCTAGGCTCAACTTCATGTTTTGTGTTCCACCAATGCTATTTATTTGACTATGTGTCAACGTTATCTTACAAAGCCTGGCAGCACAATCCTGCTCTTGTACTGTTCTAAGCCAAGTTTGGGTTGCAGGGGCTGTTTCAACCTTAGCACTGTCCAGTGTGTCTTTGTCATTCTTGGCAAGCCAGGGAAAACCATGCATTGTGTATAATGCGTGTTTAATTGCTTACAGAATAAATCTTTGCCTTGTTTGTTGCAACAACAGTAACTGCTGGAAAATACTTACAGCCTTGGATTAAATTATACTGATTTTTTTTAAGATTTCTGAGTCTAAATTTGCAGAGGTTGTAGACGGGTTTTTGTTTGGTAATGTGTAATGCAGCCAAACCTAGAATCTGATAATTTAAAGATGAGAGGTCGTTCAGCCCATTTTTCTCTAAGGACAAGAATTTTCTGTATCGTAAATTCACTGGTTGTCCATCTAGTATCATTTTTAAATATAACAAGCATAGGAGCATACCTCATGGGAGATTAAACTATAGACTAATAAATTATTGTTGGAAGGACGTTTTTTCTTTGATAATCAGTTTTAATTTTCCCTTTTTTTAAATGCCATACCACTGCCTGCAATTATATTCCCCCCTAATTTATGATAAAGAAGTCTGTTCTCTTTGTTGTAGGTGTCTGTCTCCTTCAAATATTTGCAGAGTGCTCTCACACTTCTTTACTTACTGCTTAGTGAAGCAATGATGCCCGTATTTAGCTTTTAATCTTTCCCAGAAATGCAGGCTATCCAATCTTCTCAGAGTTCTTGATGTTCTTTTCAAAACTCACAGCTTTTTACAACGTCTCTGTGGGAGTGAAGTGAACTGAGTCTTGTGGTTCCAGCGTCACCAGGGCTGTGTTATGGGTGGAGTGACACGTGCCACAGTACCCTGCTTGGGCAGGTCTATGTGGCAGTGGCCAGCTTGGCTTCCCTAACACTGGAAATGTGTCTTTTAGTGTGTTTTCCTCTGTCAGCTCAGTCTGTCTTTGAGCTCCCGAGTTTCCTAGGTTCCTCCTTCTGCTCAGCGTGTAATTTAGGAATACATTAGGTTGCATTTTTCCAGGGTGAACTTTCTCCTTGCGGGGTTCTGATAATATTTGTGATTTTTCCATGTCCTCAGTGAAGATGGCTGTGCCTGCTGCTGTGTTGACTGCAGGTTTGGATGCAGTATCATGGGCTCAGGGAGGGTGCTGGCCTCACAGCCACAGCTCAGAGCCAGGCTCAACCACTGCTTGCCCTGACGCCTTCTCGCAGCCTTAGGTCTTCCCACCTCAAAGACAGACACAACAATCCTTTGTAAAATGCCACAAGATTAGCTTCCAAAAGATGCTGCAGAGGCTTGCTATGTTGTTCCTGCTTGCAGTCTGGAACACTGTGCCAGCAGGGTCGGCTGCTATGCTCTTTTTTATTTGGATGCTTGCTTTTTCTGTGCCTGCCAGACTTGCCTAAGATCCTCTCTAGTTTAAAGGAATTGTATGATTACAAAATGGAGAACAGCAAACCTAGATTCCAAACCAGGAAGATGAAAGAGCAAAAATCAGTTTCAGACTGTGCTGAGCCACCTGCAACTGGTTTGGTGGGTGGAAGAAGGCTGGTAGCTATTCCCTCCCCTCCTCCTCAGGCTGCATCATAACTGGAGCTCTTGGGTTCTCTACACTTCCTTTTAACAATTCTTAGTCGTATTCTGACTTTGTAGTTCTAGGCACAGGTCATCAAAGAAAGTCTTTCCCCCATGCTGGAGAAGCTGCTGTGCTTGCAGGCTGGCACTGTTCTTTGCTCAGCACATTGCTTCTAGCTTCAATGACCTTCATGCTATATACCACATTTCCAAAGACAGTCACAGTGCTGTATAAATCTTATTTGTATTTTCTATGCATATGTCTTTATTAAATTTACAACCTTCTGTTTTGCCCTGAGCACTTGATAAAGTCCATGCATGTCTTCATAATAACACAGATGGCAGATATGTCATAGAGTGTTTCTGTTTTTCCCTTACCCATGCATTTTCACAGACACATCTTTCATTAGTTGCAGGGTTCCTGTCACTTTAGTCTTGATAGGATAAATCTTACTAGAAAATTTTTGGCTAAATTGCATTGTTACACAAAATAATCCCCTGCCTGGTGCTGAGCTTTGTGCTACTGACCTGAACACCTCCTCACACCCAGTGCCTGGCTTGCTACCATAATCCTTTGCCTACAAAACCCTCTCTGTTTTTCAACCCACATGTTTCTCTCCATGATGAACTGATTTTGAACATACATGCCATGCCAAAAAAAAAATCTGTCACATTTTATGTCTCTTGTAATACCAAGAAAAATGCAGTTCTGTTTTCCTCGATTGTCAGTTTGATGACTCTTCAGTGTTTAATTAGAAAAGGTCTGAGCCTGTAACTACACAGGGTGAGATTTTGCAACTCATCTGCAGCACTGGAAGCTAAAAACGATTTTTAGATCTGTGGAATTTGTGTATCTTGTTGTCACATCGTTGTCAGCAGATTCATATAACATCCAATTTGTCTGTGACCCTTGTCAGTAGGGTTTTTTTCATTTTAATAGTTTTTGTTTGAGGAAATATTTTAATTGTACAAATTGATGTTTTGTGGCAGACAAAACTTATTTTCCAGATCCCCTTCTTTTCTTAAGCTGCAGAAGCCTTTTTTTTTTAATAATACTTCTGATCTTGGCAGCTATAAAAACGCTTCCTTTGAATCAATATTTGTGTCCTGATGTATTTCTTAGGTGATGTGAGGTTAAAAATACTCTGTAATGAGCGTAGGAATCAGACATTGTGTTGTCTCATTGCATGTTCTTGATTCAAGGCACCATTATTGTCCATCCATCAGTCATATAGTGCAGCACAAATGCAAGCTCTGGCAGGATCAGACCCTCTAATAATGAATTGTATGTACCCCGAAGTGTCAGCAAAGACTGCACTTTTAAAGTATCCCAACTTGCCAGAAGCGATTATCAAACAGGCTGAGTGTGAGCCGAAGCATAGGCACAAGGTCGTTTGCACTCACATTTTTGTGTGGCTAGTTTGGGGCCAGCACAGGCCTCGGGCTGTTTCCAGTACATAGTTTGTTGTGGCCACTCTGTTTTGCAGGGTAATGGTGATGTCCTAGGACATGAGTCATACCATGTCTGATCAATCTCTACCTCATTTTATTTACTAATATAGACATAGCCCAAAAATTCTTACATGGAAGTCGGTCTTTTCTTTCATTTTTTCATTGCTGCTTGACAGCACTGTGACTGATAGAGATAACAGCATCTGTGAGCCCTGGAGTTCAATGTTTGCAGAGTTATGGGTAATTTTAAAAGAGAATCTTATATTTGATAAAAAACATAAAAGGAACAAACAAACCCTTAAACTTGGGAAAATGGCCTAGAAAGAATGCACCTAATTTTTCAACTGCTGGAAGACAGGGTAAAACAACCACCTTTGAGCCACAAAAAAATATCTCACATCAATAAACTTGATGCTTGGAAGAACCTGGATACTATGAGGACAGGTAGTCTGATAGCTCCGTATGGTTTGTATGGTGTGCTGGAGAGGCTGCTAGTGATGGAAATAGAGTGCTGAAAACTTTGCTTTCTCTAGAAGGATACAGAAATGGGGAATAGTGTGTATGTGTGGGTAGCTAAACCAGACATAAAGCAATTGCTATTTTTACAGATGAGGTGAAACTTTTGCACCTGATGGGAAATGAGATCCTTATTTGAAAATGTGCTTTGTACTACATGTCCATATGAGTTCTGAGGTGCCTTTCCTCTAGGCAGGCATGATAAACACAGGGTCTTATGTGCTTATCTTATGCTCATGCTTAGCTAAGACCCTGGTTATATTGGTCATATTCTCATTCGGGCCTTCCACCCCTTTTCTGCCAACGCTTGAGTTTATACAGGAAAATTGCTATTAAGCTCTAAGGCGGGGGAAGAGGAAAAAAGAGCAGTCGACAGATAATATAAGTCAACGGAAAATAGGACACTCTGCTCCCTATATATGTAATTTATCTCCATCAGAAATACCGTAAAGTAAATACTCTTCTTTCTCATGTTAGCAGCAACTTTGTGTGCTGGTATTGTTAGCTCAGTGCTGGTCCAGGTACATTTTGCAGGTGCGGTAAGAAATAGATTAAAAGCAGAGAAAACGCTTGTATTTCCAGCACCTAAAATCTGGAGGCTTGCATGGCTTGATGGGACTGTCCAGAAAGGTTTGTCATTGTGAGCAAATATGTACAGGGTGGCCAGGAGGGCTGTATTAAAACCAGCAGTAAAAATTCAACGGACTGTAGGTTTGGTACATTAAAAATGCTGTCTATTGTTCAGGAAAGACCGAGTTTTTGAACCACAGAGCAAAGTCTTTCTGACGGAGGGTGCGAGAATGCTCTCCCTGTGTTTTTCCCCCAGAAACCTGCTTTGCTGGTGGAGGTGGACAGCCTGAAAACCTGGCCTGCTCAGATCAGCACTGCAGGGCCAGGATGGAGTGGGTTTGGTGCCACCTTGGCATCTTCATAGATGGGTTATGAAGCTATCTCCTGCAATTTTTATTGTCATTGATATCACACCCAAGTAGGTTAAAACTAACTGTCTGTGCCTGTTATGTATGAGAATACTCATGTTCAGTTTCCAGAGAAGCCACTTGCACCAACAGATGGTTGCAGGACAGGGTCATGCTCCAAAGAGAGCATGACCCTGTCCTGCACCCGTGGGAAGGTGGTGGAGATACGCAAATGTTCACACACTCCCACCAGAGAGGAGAGGCTCCACTTCTGCCCATGGTCCCCTGGGATATGGCGATTTGTGGTGGTGTGGTATCCCCTTGGTATGGGGAGGGCATCTCCCTGTGCCCTGGGGAAATCTCTGTGTCTGCTGGCATAAGTCACTCTGCATTCTGTGCCACCATGTCACATTGCAGATTATTTTCATGTTTTTCTTCTTTGCTCAGCCCAGGCTCTTGACACGAGTTCCTTTCTGAGTCCATGTGTGCCATCAAGTAGAGTTTATGGCTTGTACCTTTTTCTCCATTTGCATTCTTCTAAATGAAAGGCTTGTTTTTCTTTCTTCCCTCTGCTTCTGACCTCTGGTAGTCCCAGCATATTTCTTTGTATTAAATGGTGTTTACAACTTCTATTTTTTTTTTTTCTCCTAACTTTAATTATTTTTTTTTCCCAGCATCAACTTCTGTGACATTTTCTAGGTCATTTTTATAAAACTGAAATAAACTGTTCCTCTTGATTTTCATTGCTTGAAAAAATATTTACCCTATTATAATTCTGCAGCCATCCTTAGTCTATTTGTTTATGATTGTATTTAGTCAGAATTTAAATAGAGTGCGTCACACACCAACTCTGATCCAGTACACACCTTCCTGGTCCTGATATCACAGTTTCAGTTTGGTCCCAGGCTGGCCTTTGGTAAGCTGATACCAAAACTGATAACATGATTTACTCAGATTGTTTACAAAAATGTGGCAAATGTAAAGTATTTTCTTTTTACCTGGTTTTCATTCACAGTGATACTTATAATTGATACTTGTAAGAATAATGCATGAGATGCATGACTGTTCCTAAGGTACTTGTATTTAGCTTTAACGACAATGGCATATTTTAGGAATAGACTTGGGACTGGAAGTTCAGTGTGAATAGTTTGCTTTTCCTTACTCTAGCTGTTTGATGGAACTCAAGTTAAAATAAGTTTCAAATAAACAGTATCCTGTGCTGTTTGCAATGAATCAACTGCTTTTGATTCCACCAAAAACCTTGTAAAGCTGAGAAAAAATTATTCTTGTGTTCTTCAGGAATTGTTTTCTTGCTATCTTTATGATTATTGTTACCATCTTAGAAAGTTTGTATGGCAGTCCTTTTTTATGGTCCTAGAAAACGCAATGCCTTCCAGCCAAAGCAGGAGGGTGAACAAACTGGTTTACTTTGCATTATCTGTGAAACATAACACATGCTCCTGCTGCATGCTTACTGCAGAAGTAAACGACATCCTCTGGGAGAGAGCTCAAAAACAAATGAATCCTTCACAGAAAATCAATAGGCTGGGATTGCTGCTAGGACAGCTAATGTCCCTTACCAGTACCTTTTTACACTGTGTCCTCAGCTTTGGAATTAAATTTGCTTAGCTTCATTAGAGTTTTTCATTATTATTATTATTCCTTCCATGTTTCTCCCAAATCACATCTGAAAATGTGACCGTGCATGTCAGAGCACTTAGTAGATCCTCCTAAATTCCAGTGGAACAATGGAAAATTTGCAATATTAAATGAAATTAGGCTGTATTTGTTAATGATTATTGTCCACTGATTATAGAGCATGCTTAAATCTATAAAAAATAGGTAGACACTCAAGTGGAAAGAACACAGGAAATTAATAGCTAGCTCCTAGAAGGTTTACTTTCATTAATATTTTTCCTTCTACCCCTTGTTCTGGGGCCTCTCAGTACATTGTTATTCGATATGAGTCACACCAAGAAGGAGGACCTCAAATAACCAGCTGTCACTGCCTTCTGTTAACACTGAAGGACTTTTTTGCCCACCTGGACATTGCCAGGCAAGTGAAGCATCAGCTTTTTCTGTTTTGCTCTGGGCAGATTCACCTATTACCAGGCAGGCTGGTTCCAAAAACATAACCATCAGTCAGTGTGGCAGAAGTTTACCAAAGTCTTCTCAAGGGCACTGGACTCTGACCTGGGAGCAAGTTTTAGGCTCCTGGGGTCACTCCTCCCCATCTCTTTTCCACCTGGCAGCTCCCTGACACCATTTTGATGTGCAGCATCACACTGACCAGGACCCCTCTTGGTGTCACTCCACAGCAACCTGGCAGAGCCAGCATGGGGCATCACAAGGGGACCAGCAAGCTCTACAAAATGGGCCAGCAATGTGGTCCAGTTGTGCTTAAACACTGAACCAAGGTGAGCAAGGAGCAAGATTGCCTTCGTCACCCTCCACTGTCACTGCCAAGAGATGGGCACTGCAGACCACAAAGCATGAAGAGTCACTGCTGACAGCAAGTTTCCCTTTTGATACAATGGTAATGTAAAGGGAACAGGGAGCAGCCACAGTCTTAGCTTAATGCACCTGGCTTGTGTTCCTGGAGAGCAGTAAGGTGAGCCAGGGCTCACGGGGAAATGACAAATGCAGTGGCAGTCTGTAACATCAATGGCAGGAGAGTGGCCAGGGCAACTGCACGCTCATTAGTCTGACCTAGAAAGTTTACAGGGCACTTGTCAGCAGAGAAGGTGGTTAAAGATAAACTAGAAAAAAAACTCCAAGTCTGTTTATCAAAGGACCTCATGCCAGACTGGGGGATAGTCTGGAGAGGAAGGAAATGCTATCTAGCAAATCTAATTGGACTTCATAGGAGCATCTCACCTGGTGCCACACAGGAAACATTCACTTATGCCGGAGGACATGGCAATTAATAAAAGAGCCATGATGCAGTCAAAGCAGAGACAGTGTGGTGTAATGCAACAGGGAGTATCCAGCCATGGAGAACTCACTAATGAGATTTTCTAAAGGATTGGTCTTATGATCAGATGGGTTTTTTGGTTTCTTTAGGGACCAGAGCACAACCTGTCTGAGTAGCATTTTAATGGCTCTTGCGGAACACACAGGGCTGAAGTGCATTGCTTATGAATGGGAAAATCAGAGTATTGGAGACAACTGTGTGACCTTGAGCCCTGGAGAATTTATTTGCAGTGAGATACAACAGCCCAAAAAGAGTGAAAAGGTCACTCATGTAGAGATTAATAACCAAAACATTTGCTGTTAAAAGGCATCTCACTGTTTAGCGAAGAGAGGAGAAGAAAGTTTCTGGGTGTACTGGGCATAGGACCAATGAAGCAGTAGTTGCATCTTTTCTGGAATACTTTGTACAGTTTTGGTTCCTATAGTACAGAGCAACCTTATCTTTCTTGAACTGTGTTCAGAGAACAGCTACAGGACAGTCAGGAGAAAAGAGGGCATTTCTGACAGAGCGCCAAGACAACTTGGCTTGCTTAGTCTAATAAAACGGATGCTGAGAGGCGATATAACATCTCTTCAGAAGTACTGCAGGAAGCAAGCTCAGGAGAGGAAGAAAAGGACAAAGCTGGCGCTTACATAAGTGCAATAAAGATAAATTTAGCTTGGAAACAGCCAACCAGTCTGAGGGTTTTGGAGGTCTTGACCTGGAAGAGCCTTTCAAGTTTTGTGTCCCAGTGTTTAATTACAGAGGTAAAATTTGCCATTCAGGTAAAAATGGCAAAGAAGGGATTGCAGAGTATTTACAATGAATGTGACTTGATTTATATTTTGTTTACAATTGCTTAACTGCAATATGCAGCAGAGTAGCTGTGAGCAAACAAAATCCCTTGTACATGGAGGTACAAGGACAGGCCTCTGTGATAAATAGAAAAATTAAAAGCAATGCACAATTTGCACAGCGTGGCAATGAAGTCCTGAGCACTCTCTTGTGGGTATGTGCATTAAATGGGGTGTTCATGGGCAGTGTAGTGTTAGATGACACCTGTTTTTTCAAAGGCATAGTTATCATCTCATTTGAACAAGTATTATCTGACCTTTTAGAGAGATAATTTATATGTCAATGTCTCAGGCACTCTTATAAAATACATCCAGCAATGCCTAATTCCAAAACTAGTTGAAGGATGAAGAGGAGTAATGATCAAACGTAACTGTTATTTTATATATATATATATGCATATATATATATATATTTCTGCTTCAATTTTACTTTCCCTAAATAAATGTCTCAAACTGCAGTTAACTGAAATCATTATTGCAGCCTTAAACTTCTGAAATTTTAAGTATCTTGGGCTTCCCACTCAGTTATAGCTAGTAAATGTGTCAGAACAAATCAAGACTGATTTTATATGTCTTTTTGCAGCAGTATTAACTTAGTCATAACTGATAAGGTTATAGCTACTGATATGTAGTAGCAATTGGGCTTCAGAAACTCAATTTGTGTCTTCAAAAGGGCAAGAATCATACTATCACATTTGAGATCAGACACTTTGGTGGCTGTCTGACCTTTTGTTATGGACTTTAAAATAGTGGTGTCATGGATGGCCTGCCTTTATGGGACTACACCAGAAAATAGGAAAGAAAATCCAGTATGGTTAAAATTATTTGTTCATTTCTTGTCTGTTGCAGTAATAGTTGCCATCAGTGGTAAAATTTGCTCATGCTTCCAGTTTGAATATTACTGCCTACAGATTACAACCAACTGATTTTGTTAAATGCTTGCACTGCTAGATAAAAGAGCTTGTTGACATTGGTAACAGCCTCTGTAGCTAACTACAGGTTATTGTCTGGAGAGAAAAGATTAAGTTACCTCTAACCTTCTTGAAAGACACTGGCCTCCATTTAGTTTCATTGCAAGGCATGATTTCAAGATTACAAATAATTGTTCCATGCATTCCAAATTCAGCATCTTTTATTTAAAGCCTGGTTATCAGAACTGAAGAAAGCAGTGGTTTGGCCATTACTATAAATAAGAAAAATGCAGCTTCTGGCATCCTAGTGAGTAGCCTGCTGTGGAAAAATAGGTATCTTTCAGCCTCCTTAGGAAAAGTGGTAATAAATATTATTCTGATATGAAAATGCAACCTAGCAATGTGATGGATTGAAAGTATGGTAAAAGAAAAAGATATTTCAAAGTGTACATCTCTATGCTTTTGCTTATCTTTAGGAATACAGATTGGAGTGTACTAAAATGCTACATGATAAATTACAATTAATCAGTGGAAGTGTACAAACTTGAGTATTTATCACAGCATTTTTTTTTTTAAATGAAACTATGACTTTTCTTTTTTTTCTTACTTACCTAAGACTTGCTGTTACACACTGTGTTCTGAGTTTGGGGTTTATTTGCTTGAAATTCCTGTTGCTTTGTAAAAATTAATATTTATAAATTATCAGAGAAAATATTGGTACCATTGCTTGTTACAAGGAAAAAAAGAAAGACCTTATTTCCAGATTGTTATAATTTATTACTACTAACTACAAGTTTATCTACTTATCAGCTACCTGTCTGCAAACAGCTCTAAATGTAATAATGCATGTTGACTATTATTCAAAAATAGCTATCATTGAGTTTCCTTCTATTAATTTAAATGTTAGGATAATGTAATCTCTTTTTCTTCAAGTCATAATTTACCTTAGGTTTTCCTTACAGACCTTGCACTGCTCTAGTCCCTAATTCTTACATTCCAGTGGGAGATCCCAACTTCTTTTTGTTTCTGTACTGGATCTCTTTGAATGTGCCCCATTTCACCTCTGATTTAGTTTTACAGGGTCTGCTTTGTGCCTCAGTACACCCCTTAACCCTGTTCTGCAAATGTCCAGAAACTACTTCTCTTTTATATAGTTTATATCTGTGGCATCTAAATGCCACAAATAAGGTGACCACAGACAGAGCCCAAAAGTTTCAGCTTTTCTATGTTAATTTTTCGTTAGTTTGTTTCTTTCTTCCTCTTTCTTATGTTTACTTGGCCCAAGAACATGCCTGCATTTTTACTTTTCCCTCTTCACTTCTCTTCCACTCCCATGACAAGGTCACAGTAGAGAAAGTTGCTCCTTCAGGAGAGGACTTCATTAAACTGTTAGGCCCTAAAAACATCAGTCTAGGATGCTATCTGGGCTCTTCTTAACCACAACTTTTTTGTGAACCTTTCTGACTCCCTGAAGCAGAGAACATCACCTCAGCTTTTATTAGCCATAATTTATAGAAGTTTTGGCAGATAAACAATCTTTTACCATACCTAATCCAATCACCCTGAGACCTTCCGATTAGGAGCAAGAGTTTATAGAGGAGCTTATAGAGATAAGGATCTGCTTCTTTTCACTAGAGATGTGTTGTACCCGTCCTGTGGTGGGTATTGCCTATGCCAGACATCACAGACAGCATGCTTCTCAAACTGGAGAACTTCCCAGTCTCATCCCTGATGTCTTCCTGATGCCTCCCTGTTCCTACTAACCCTGCCAAACCCCATGGCTTGAGCCCGGCAAAGCCTATGCTGCTGCAGGTCGTGGACGCCCAGGCTGCAAACCATCTTCCTCAGCAACCGATGCTGTTTGACTCTGCAGTCTCAGATATCCTTGATAGCAGTGATTTTGCCTCATGAACTCCACTTGTGAAAGCCCTAAGTGATACAAAAGTATTCCTTGTGACTCCTTGTCACTTGTTGGAGATCAGTGGTGGGAGACAGGCTACAGACAAAGTCAGTTTGCAAAGGAGAGAGTAGCTTATCTTTGTCTGAAACAGAGCCAAGAACAATATATCAATGTCCATACATATTTAACTCGGAGAACTGACTCAGGGTTAGTCTGGTTGAGGTGTAATTTTGGAAGTTAATGTATGGAAGTTTGTTTTCTTCAATAAAAGTAGCTGCTATCAGAAGGTGATTGGTAGCCCTGTTGCTTCGCCTGTATTTTTGCTGCTTGTGAAACAGTTAATGCAGTGCTTTGCTGAAGTCTCATGTAATGTTTTTATGTTGCCATGATACATATACAAAAATAAAAGCACTGTTGTCAGGGTGATGTAGCCAAATTATTACCACCCTGTTTTTTCAATATTCAGTTAAAAAATAAGTATTTTTTTATGTTTTAACTAAGTTTTTTAATGTGATTTCAAGTAATAAAGAAAACAATAGCCAAGTGATCATATGCAAATTTACCTGAACAAGGTAGTATGAATTTAATAGATAGCACTGAGAACAGATTTGTCCTTCAAGTTCTGCTAGGGACAGTGATGAGAAAGGAGGAGAGTGTTTTGTAATGATGAGAACCACTTTGATATTATTACTTGAAATAGCTGTTAAGCAGAAGCCATAGATAATAATCTTCAAACTGTAGAGGTTGAAAGCTCCGAGAAGCCAAGAATGACTGCAGCTGCCTTGAGTGATGGTGGAACAAAGCCACATAGTTCTGAATAGTTTATGCAGATTAAATATAATCACAGAGTCAAAATGTGCAGTCATCAGGTTTGAGATCCAAGAAGCAGGTGGTACACATGTCTATCTCAGGGTTTTGGAGGGATTCCCTGGCATCAACCATCTCAAAAAATCATAGACTAAAGAAACAGTTTTGATATCTACAATTAGATAACAAAAGGGGACCATCACTTCAAACACAAAATTATTCCTTGTCTACGGTCTTCTCCAGACATTCAATGAGGCAGATTGTTCCTGTTTTAAAATAATACAACAGAACTCAATGCTGCTTTTTTCTGGAAGTGCTAAATGGAAGCTAATGACAGAAAGGAAATGATTTACAAGTTTTGCAACTGGCAACCATTACCAACGGATCCATGAGCTTTTCAAATCCATTTTTATGTACTTTAAATCATGGCTTCTCAAGAACTGGGCAACCAAATTTGTAGAGAATGTGGCCAAGGTAGCCTGCTGCTCTGGAGTTGTTTATAACCTGATCATGGCACTTGCAGATTTCTATACTATTTATTTAAAAAAACTTAATGAATAATGTTTTGCTTCTGTGTTCCTGGAAGAAAATGACCACTTTAATTATTAACATTTTAATAGCTCTTTCAGTTGCCAACTTAAAAAATGCATAGCAGATACTGAGTCAGTGTAAAATGGTGAGTCCAGGCATGGATCCATCTTCTTTAAATCCTTTAATTATAAATTCTGTTATTAGAAATTAAAATGTTGCTATGCTGTCACTTCAATCCTTTTCCCTTACCTGCCTGTTCATGCCGATCATTAGCTATTCACTGCATGTGTGTGTTTAATAACCATTCTGTAATGCTGCCTTTTTTCCCCATTTTTTCATGGTTTAATTATTGCAGCTGGAAATTAGTAAAACTGTAAAAAGATTAAAGAAATGGCTTCTTCATTATTTAAGTAATGATTTCCCACCTCTAGTCAGACAAGTGGATAGGGATTTAGGTGACCACATGTCAATATCTACAATTCTGATGTCTGTATCTAAGCTAGTCCTCTCAGTCTCCCTTCACAGGCAATGGAGAGAAAAAAGCATTTTTAGGATCAATGGTATCCCAAATTAAGCTTCTAAAATAGATCAGATTATTTATACATTAAAAATACTAGTTTTAGTTGACTGTAAATGGACACAGAAGCTACTAGCTTAGATGTTTGCTTTGTAGATGTCCAAAGGTAGATGAGATGAATCCCCTCCCTGTGCTCAAATTAACCATAAATGCCCAGAGGTTTTGTGCCATCACAATTGTAATGTGAATGTACCATGGCTGTGTTTTTTGATGCAAAGGACATAGTGCCATTCAGTGCTCTGCACAGATGAGCAAGTCCTGTTCAGCACAAGCACCAAAAGTAGTACAGTCATGTTAGGACTACATTTCAAATGGATTAGATTACCCTGCTTTTCACCTTGGCTAAGTAGTACTAAGGTATGAGCATGTCTGCATTCTTTTCAGAACGGATCAGTTTGGGGAACAGCATTAATACTCTGATTGTAGGCATACAGAGGTGTTATTTAATATTTATGTTGGAAGATAAATGTAATGGCCTTGACCAGATTAGGTCTTGCAATGCAAAGCAGTGTATATCATATTACAAATAATAATAATAATAACTATTCTTGCCCCAGCAAGCTCACAAGGAGCTAGTTTATAAACAATGAAAATGGAGGAACCTGAATGGAAGTAGCATCATTTAGGAATGACACATGGCAAGGGCCTTTTGCATTAAAGAGGGTTGAAAAAGGTGGCAGATGTTGAATGCTGAGACTTTTTTTAGGTTCTGCATTTAATTTAGGACATTGTCATAATAGTGATTTTTTCCTCTGGGTTTTTCCCCTTAGGATGATTTCCAGCACGCAGCCTCAGAAACCAACTGGGAGTCAGTCACAAGCTCTGTCTCAGTAAGTAATTGTTACTATTTTGCCCATGAATAGATTGATAGGATGGCTTGAATCCAACTCTCTGAAATGGCACCTGCGCAGAGGAACTGTGTATTCACCTTTGGCAGAGGATTAAATAAGTGTTTATCTAACTCATACTGGAGTCAACCAGTGTGGTTTTAAGGAGAAAAGATTCAGTATATGCCATCAACTGTTGTAACTACATGAGATAGCTATTGAGAAACATTTATTGCTTTCAAACTTATCCTGCCAAGATGAAAATACAAGATATAAACTCCTTACAATTTTCAACTGTAAAATGTCTTGACCTATATAGAAGACTATACTTAAAACAGGCAGGCAGGAAAATGGGTCTAGCTCTTCATTGTCAATACTACAATTTTTTTTTAAGTGTTTGTAATAAAATATCTGAAGTCTCCATATTCAGCAGTGAAATATGACTTGGGAAAAAAATAAAAAAGGAAAACAAGTAATTCAATATAAAATTTTATTTTTTTCTTCATTACATTTGATTTGTGTCATTTGACAAAAATCTGTCCCCTCTTTCATTTCCCAAGTTAAATGCTGCACAATGGCAATGTAGCATCAGAATTCACAATACGGGCAGTCCTCTTCTGTGAGCAATACTGGCTGTCATAGCTCCTGTAAACTCCTCTTAAAACACATGAGATGAGGATAAATGCTCAAAGCAGACTTGAGACCAATGTTTGGAGCATTCGTGGAAGAGGGTTTAGTGATGACATCTTTGTTACAGTGGTTGCCAGTGGAGGAACAGTACTGATTAGTGTCTAAGCCAGGCAGCGAGTAGAGAGACAATTCTATGTTGTCAAAATTAGAAAGGGTTAAGTAAATCTTACTCACGTTTAACTGAGTTTTCAAATGACACTTTCCCTTCATGATACAATGCATTGATACCGTTGAACTAATTGTGCTGAAATTCCTTAATAGTAATGTTAGCAGGACTTAGATCTACTGGGTGTGCCAAGCAGGAGATACTAAAACACTGTTTTACTGAAATGCATAAACTCATTTTTCATTCTAATATGAGATTGGAAAAAAAATATATGTGATAGAATATTTTGTTTAAAAAATATGGTAGGC
This sequence comes from Caprimulgus europaeus, assembly GCA_907165065.1. Next base: position 110,262,018 of record OU015523.1, read on the forward strand.
TGATGTTTGAAAATGTAAGCCTAGGGCTCCCTCATCAGGTAACAATGAAAATGAGATGAAGTATATGGTAAACGCCATGTTAGTTACCCTTCTTAACATCTTAAGGCTCACTATATCCCAAAAAATAATGCAGTATTATTTTCATATTGAAAAAAACTGTATTTATCTTTCACATCTGTCTGTTTCTGAAAAGTTGTTAAGGTGTTACAGGTAGTGACGTTCAGTACAAATATTACGGGTAGCAAGCTGAAGCCCAAGGTCACATGGCAATCTATAGCTAAACCAGAAGCAGAACTCGAGTTTCACCGGTTTTCCCATGCCATCCCCTATCTAATTAAACTTACCTTCTTCTTCACTAGCCTTTTCTTATCTTCAGGGAAAATCAGGTAGAGAAGTTGAGTAATTTTTCCCAAAGGCACCAAGGAAGAAGTCTGAGGACATCCAGACTCTTCGGGAGAGAAAGTTTCAGGGATTGTGCTGTGGTCTCGAGGGGGGAAAGGACAACTCAGACCTGTCAGTTGCTGACAAGATGATATACTGTTCTGCTGAGACTCAGCATGGCAGATCCAAGTTTTGCCCCTCAAACCCACAGGCAACCCAAAGTCTCATTTTAGGATCTGGATACATTACAACTCTCAGAATGAAAATTTGAGAGTGAGCAAATTCTTTCTACCTTGTCTGAGATCATATCACAAAGTCATATTTTCTTGGGTTTTTTTTTTCCCTCATAAAACTAAACCAAATAATTCTGCTCTTAACCCAGCATGGCAAAGCCAGAAAAAAAGGGAAAAAAAAAATCACTCTTTATTAGGTTAGTTTCCATTATTTGTGAAATAATGTTATGACCAACAAACAGCTGTGATGCACATTGAACTGCCTGTCAGCTTCACAGCACAGATAGAAAATAGAAAAGAATGGGGGACCAAAACTTAAGGGTGAGAGTACTGACAAAAAACGATAACTTTGTGTTCCATGAAATTAAAAATGCATTCAGTGCTTTTAAGAAACGTAGAAGAGGTAAATAATCTGGAAAATCTTTGCTCTTCATTGCTTCTTGCATTTCACTCTTCCTTTTGCCCTCTATTTGGATGTGATCTCAGAAGCCAGACTATGATGAGCACTAGCTCTTCTCAAGCTAGCGTCTCGTTCTTGGCAGGACAGAAGAAAGGCAGTTGGGTTGGCAGCTTTGAAGTTGCTTTTGGGCCTGTCACATTGTGTCACTGCCAATAGGTTATCTGAGCTGTTGAAATAATTCCTCTTGACTTGGCTGTCACTGAGAAAAAGTTAAGCTTTCTTCTGTGTGTGAACGAGGTTGCACGAATCTCTCAAGTAGGAGCTTTTATATGAACAGAAAATGGGGAATCCCTGCTACCTGTATGAGTTTGAAATGCCTTGAAATTCACAGCCTAACCTGCAGTTCTGTAATGAAATGCACAGTTGAACACATGAAAAAAACTCTTGCATCGTCTAAGCCACATACCTGTGGCCTGATTTTTATGCTGCTGTTTCTTCAGCATCCTTGCACCATCTCCCTCACTTCTGAAAGGTGGTTGGGGACTGACATTTCTCTGTTGGGCTGCAGTCACAGAGGAGCCATGAGCTCCACTGAGCTCTCTTCAGTAAGCAAGTACCATTTTGGTGCATTTTTCTTTTGTCACCTCAAAGACTGTGTTAGCACATTGCATGATGCCCACCCACAGCACAGTTTCTCCAATGCTGTGTTGCAAGTTTGCTGACGATACAAAGCTGGGAGGAGTGGCTGACACAGCAGAGGGCTGTGCTGCCATCCAGCAAGACCTGGACAGGCTGGAGAGCTGGGCAGGGAAAAACTTAATGAAATATAATAAGGGCAAGTGTAGGGTGTTGTACCTGGGCAGGAACAACCCCAGGGTCCAGTATAGGTTGGGAAATGATCTCCTGGAGAGCAGTGTAGGGGAAAGGGATCTGGGAGTCCTGGTGGACAGCAGGATGACCATGAGCCAGCACTGTGCCCTTGTGGCCAGGAAGGCCAGTGGCATCCTGGGGTGCATTAGAAGGGGTGTGGTTAGTAGGTCAAGAGAGGTTCTCCTCCCCCTCTACTCTGCCCTGGTGAGTCCTGGAATATTGTGTCCAGTTCTGGGCCCCACAGTTCAGGAAGGACAGGGAGCTGCTTGAGAGAGTCCAGCAAAGAGCCACCAAAATGATTAAGGGAGTGGAGCATCTTCCTTATGAGGAAAGGCTGAGGGACCTGGGTCTCTTTAGCTTGGAGGAGACTGAGGGGTGACCTGATTAATGTTTATAAATATGTAAAGGGCGAAAGTCAGGAGGATGAAGCCAGGCTCTTCTCAGTGTCCAGTTTTCTTAATTGATCCCTATCCCAGTCCTCATCAACCAAGGCAAAATCCTCTATTATCATGACTTCCTCTGGGGCCTCAGGAGTCCAGGGCTCCTGGGGACAGTCTCCAGCAGTGTAGACAGAGACTAAGGGGGAATTCTGTAACTCCATCTTCTTTGTATCCTTTGTCACCAGGGCACCCACCTCATTCATCAGGGGGCCTACATTACCTCTAGTGTTAGCTTTGTCTGAAGTGTATTTGAAGAAACCCTTTTTATTGTCCTTGGCCTCTCTGGCAAAGTTTAATTCCAAGGAGGCCTTAGCTTTCCTAGTTGCCTCCCTACATCCTCTGACAACAGTCTTATATTCCTCCCAAGTCACCAGCCTCTCATTCCATGATCTGTAAACTCTCTTCTTCCACTTGAGTTTGCCCAGCAGTTCCCTGTTTAAGCATGCTGGTCTCCTGGCTCCTTTTCTTGATTTTCTACCTGTTGGGATGCTCTGATCTTGAGCTTGGAAGAAGTGGTCCTTGAATGTTAACCAACTAACTTTGGCCCCTTTACCATCTAGCACTCTGTCCCACGGGATGTCCCCTAGTAATTGCTTGAAAAGGCCAAAGTTGGTTCTGCAGAAGTCCAGGGTTGTGATCCCGCTTGGTATTCTGTTCCTACCACACAAGATCCTGAACTCCACCATCTCATGGTCGCTGCAGCCAAGGCTGCCTTCAACCTTCACCGCTTCAACCAGACATTCATTGTTGGTGAGTGCAAGAACCAGCAGCGCTCCTCTACTAGTTGGCTTATCCACCATTTGCATCAAGAAGTTATCATCAGTGCACTGGAGGAACCTCCTGGACTGTGAATGGCTGGCTGTGTAGGCATTCCAGCAAATGTCTGGGTGGTCAAAATGCCCCATGAGAACCAGGGCCTGTAATTGGGAGGCTGCTGCCAGCTGTCTGCAGAAGACCTCATCAACTTCCTCATCCTGATCAGGTGGCCTGTAATAGACACCCACAACAGTGTCATCCATGCTAGCCTGCCCCTTGGTACATACCCACAAACTCTCAACTCACTCTTCATCCACCCCTAGATAGAACACAATACATTCTAATTACTGCTTCATCTTGCAGCCTTTCAACCTCATCTTGCAGCTGTGCAGCTTGTCTGAGTAGATCATCTACGTGCTCACACCACCCACAGCCGTACCCATAGCTGCCCCCTGCTATCAGTGAGAGGCTGTGGCATTCCTGCAGCCTGTGACCTGCACAGCCACGTTCTTCCCTGTCAGCTCTGTCTGGGTTCCCACATCTATTTTGGCTGGAGTCAGAAGCATGGTCTTCATCTGCCTGGTGGAGATCATTGTTCATCAACCGAGCTGGTCCTGCCTTCTTCTCTCCCTGCCTACACCAACTGCTTGCAGACTGCCCTTGACAAGCCCTGTTCGGTGCTCAGTACTCGGTGCTCCCCGGAAATCTCCCGCGGTTGCCGCACCGACCGTACGCTGACACACTGGCAGTGTGTGTTGCCGCTGTAGCTGTGCCCCGATGGTCAGGCAGGAGCCCCGCTGCTCGCCCTGCCCACGCCGACTGCCTCGAGCAAACGGCCTCGGGCGAACCACCGTGCCTTGCCCCTGTGCACCCGCTCCTGCTCGCCGCGCTCCGAGGCACTCGCGCTCCTCAGAGCCCTTTCAATCTCCCACGGTTGCTCCGAACGCGCCCCCTGCAGATCCTGGTTGGCTGGGTGAGCTTCCAGGTTTTATCCTCAGGGTGGCTGCTCAGGGTGCCCTGATCTTGGGAACCCCCTGAACAGCGGGATCTCAGGCCAAGCCCCTGGGCTCACCTCAGTTATCACTGTCACCACTGCTGCTGGTCACCGTGCTGGCTGCGGCGCTCCTGTCTTTCAACTCCTGGGGCTCCCGTCTCTGACGGTCTCTATTCCAAGCCACTTCTAAGTCAGGAGAGGTGGTTTGAGTTATGCCTTACCTTTTAGCGGGTCATGAATTTTTACAGCCATCTGCACTGTGTCTTATTTGGCACTGCACTGTAGAGGCATTGCGGTCGCAGTGCCCACAATTTCAGTGGGCCCTCTGAAACACCTTGTGCTATAGGTGACAAGCAGTAAAGCACAGCAATGCTTTCTTGACCCCACTATTGTAATGCTTTCTCTTTCTTATTTTTAATTATTTGGATTGTGCGTACTCTTAGTGAACTTATGCAGTAAAATATGAAGGATTGTTACCTTTGTGATATAAATTACCATTAAAGACAAATGTTTTATTTTAACAGACATACATACTTTAAAACTATTTTAGTAGGCATTGAAGGACATAGTCCTGCAAACAAGTGAGTAAAGTTAATCAAATTAGTTGACCTTTCCATTACTACCCAACTGAGTAAAGTTAATCACAAAGATTGATAATTTAACATATGCATTTACTTGGGAGATGAGGCAAAAAATTATTTTGGGGAACCATTAATTTTAAATGGCATATTTCTGCTACATTACTTCAGAGCTGGATTTTCATGAGAGAAAAGAGTTTCTAGGGTTTTCCCCCCAATGTTTTAACTTATAAGACCAAAACCCAAACAGCTCTTGTGCTATACTCTGCTCCTTGTTGGACAAAAACAGGTATTTTGATTGTGGTCCTTCAGAATGTAACAGATCTGCATTAATAGCTTTTCTTGCACATATTTTACACATACTATTAGGCTTTGTGCTTGGACAAGGGAAAATGTAGTATCGGGGTATTGAATATTGTGATTCTAAATAACGACTATTAAAAGTGTTTAAAGTCCACTCCAGTAAAAATAAAATTGCTGCAATCTTTCTGTGAAAGTCGAGTTGTGCCAGAAGTTGAGCAGGAATCAAATATGCTTAGAGAAGGGTACTTGGCCCTTCCTGTGGGAAATAATATTCCATTTGGTATTCTGATATAATCGTGAGGATATCACTATGTTGGTAATCCCAATATTCATTGTTACATTGCTGAGATCCAAATATTACATATTTTCTCGTTTGCTTAGTAACTTGTATTTATGGTAAAAGGCTGGGAGAATTGGCATTCATCAGTGTTTCATAAAACATTTAATTCTTGGGAATAAAGGGCCATCTTTTCAAGTCTTTAACCAAGCCAAAATTGTTGTCCAAACTGACCAGGGAAAGAATGACAGCCTAGTGGGCTACTTGTCTTTGGTTTTCTCTGCTGTGGTTTCTGATCTGCCTATTGTGGATTTACCAACAGAGCTGGCAGAGCTGTGAAAGCACCACTCCAGCATTACAAGGCACCTCTGTTCTACAGTCATGGCCATCACAGTGGTTTCAAAAGACATTTCCATTACATTTTTGCTTGTGTGAAAACTGTCATCCCCTTCGAGGAGTGGGTGTGCATGTTGACAGTTCAGCAGTGGCAGTGCTTCCACTCCTGCACTTCCTCTGGGATTTGCTTGGGAGTTCCTTGGTGTCTCTTGCAAAAAGAAAACACAGGCATAACAAAGCCTGACCCAGTTAAGGACTTCAAAAGATGGCCCAAAGTAGCTGTTTCAGTCAATCATGAGACATGTCTTAGTAACTATTTTCAATTGTTTTAAGTGGTGCTGTGATTTATTCCAAGTACACTGAGATGTATGTCACTCTTAGGGGGTATCCTATCCCTCTCCATCAGTGACTGACCCTACGCTCACGGCGGAAGCACTGGATCAGACCATTGCTGCATTTGACACAGTGGAGGATCTGCTCAAACACTTTAACCCAGACTCCTGGCAAGAAGATCTTGAGAACTTGTACACAGACAGTGGCCACCATTATCGAGGCAGGAGCTACCATGACAGGAAGTCCAAAGGTAGGAAAAGACACTATATACATACTTTGGAGCAAGACCAGGATATTCCTTCACTTCTCATAGAAATGTGCATTGCTCAGGTGTGAAGTCCTGGTGCCCGTGTTCCTGTTGGAGTCACAGGGTAAGGTACCACCTATTAAAACCAGGGTTAAATCACTTAATCCTTAATCATTTAATCCTTAATCTGAGTAGGATCTCACCTGAGAAATCAGACTGAAAACTGCCCAGTGTCATGATGAATTCTTGAATAAAAACATAGGACCATGTGTAAAGGACAGATGGTTCTCAGCTTCACCCTCTTAAGCATTGCTTTGTGTGTAAGGCATGAGGCTCCTAATTACCTGCACTATCATCTTCCTTTAAATACCCTGCATGGGGAATGTTCTTTGTTGAGTGAGGAATAATCACTTTTATCACATTCTGCTTAGAGAAGCATCTGGTGCAGACACCTGTATGTGCAGCTGCTTTTTTAGGATGTGAACAGCTCACTGTTTTTCATTATGTTGGCAGGGAACATTATTATGGTTTAACATCTTTGTCTGTAATCGAGCAAAGCACACATTTCTGGGTTATGTTTCTTGTTTCCTTCTGTTAGTTCAAATCATCCACCAAATGGTAAAGCAAAGGGATGTTAAGCTATCAATACAGACCCATAATGATAAAGAAACACTATTTAGAAGACACAGTCGCCTTTAGGGTAACCATGCACTGAAGGGCCTGATGAAATTGGCCTTTATGTGCAAGTACAGATCTAGAAGGTCTGTTAGGGTTCTGCAAGATGACAATTGCCATAGTTTTCACAGAATATCTGGAGTGAAATATTTTATCTTATTAAAATTGCCTTCCATTTCCAAATTATGTATTTATATGCATAAAATTATAATGTCCAAAATACAGTTCTGATTCTGTGTAATCTACCATTTATTTGCATCTCAAATCCCATCCCTCCTATGTTAAGCATGTGCTAAGCAGGGAGAGAGGATTTTAATTCTACATTTGTAACTTGCTATCAAATGATGAGGCTTTAATCTTAAAAGGAATATATGGGCTGCATCTGTATTAGAGAAAGTAGTGTTGAGGAGTGTTCCCAGGCCCTGTAACCAAATCACCATATTGCTAAATTGTCAGCCTGGTCTCTGCTTAGTTTTGACCAAATGTCATTCTCCCAAGTCACTGCTGGGCATGAACCAGGAGTTGGGAGTGGCGAGCTGCCATTCCTGGTGGGTAGTTTGCACATGGCCACCTTGTCTTGGAGAGTAAGAGATAAAGGGTAAGGATGTGGGCTGTCCCTTTGTGCAGGAGAATGACCTCAGGCACATACAGTGTATTAGTAGATGCACAGCCAACTTGGCGTACAGTTTCCAAGCCACGTTGGCTGTCTCTGTTTTTAGGCTCAGAGCTTTAAAGGAATCTGCAGTAAAGCCCTGACCACCCATCCAGTGAAAACTGAACCCTTTTACTTTGCTCCTTTTTGGCATATCAGAAATTCCAGGCAACCACAACAGCCCATGTTCTGTGAAAAACATCACCTAACTGCCACTACATCACTTCTGAGATCAGTTTGATCTCCTTTAGGGGTCTGTGAAACATGGTATCTGTGCCCCTTATTCCCAGACTGGTTCTGGCACCGATAGACATGCATACAAAAGAAATAAAGGGTCCGTTTTGATTTTAATAGAAGCTGATTAGAAACCTGGATCCTGTACTGGTTCTGCCTTCCAGATTTCATTAGATTCTCAAATTTGGCCTAATACCCAATGTATTTAAATGACCACATATATATAAAAAATAACATTTGCTGCTTTATTGATGCTGATCATGTAAGCCAGAGGTATCAATCTGATTTGGTAGTGCTTGGAAAATTCAGGTGCATAAAGTTTTCTCCATTTCATATAAATGTAATTCAGCTTCTTGCCTAACTAAACACTGTAAAAAAACATAAAGAGTTTTCCAGTTATTATTTTAACACTTGATTTATTTTAATAGGATTATTTTTATTGGTTTTTTTGGTTACAGGAATACAAAAATAAGTTTTATAACAGTTTTTCTTTTGTCTTCATACTGAAGACCAAATTCCCTGACTGCTAGCAGCCCTCTGGACAAAGTACCTCACCACAATAAAATCCTTAGAAAATTTCAGTTAAGAATTTTTATTCAGTCATAAACTTCTGACAAGATTAAAGGCTTGTTTTTGGATGATATCAGGGGTAGGGAATAGTTTTAACAAGTCCTTAAACTGGAAATGCTTGGTGGCTTTTAAACAGAGATACTGTGGATCTCTGAGGACTGTTTATAGGCACTGGGATAACCTTGCAGCAAAGAGAGCAATTTTATCATTATATCTTCATTTATTTCAGATATCTATCTGTTTCTGCTTCCAGGTGGGGTTTTATTTTTTATCTTTTTATCCTTTATCCTAAGGATAAAAAAGCAGATAAAAACAATGTGATGTAATCTCTACTTATCTTCCACAGCATTTTTAGAACATGCCATATAAATGGTATAAATGAATCACTAATAATTTCACTCCTATCCAACTCTCTGCCCAAACCAAATTGTGCCACAAAATTGAGCTTAAGAGGTGGTGTTGCTGAATACTGATTCTGGTAACAGGGATATGTGATAAATGATATTTAAATGGTGTGGGTTTTTTTAATTTGGCAGTCAATAGTCTATAGAGATACAGGGTACAGTATTTTAGCATAGCTGAAACTCACAGAATCACAAAACAGATGAAGTGGGAAGGCATCTCAGGAGTTTGTCTAGTCCAGCCCCCTTGCTCAAGTCATGGTCAGCAATAGCAGGTTGCTCAGGACCATGTCCAGTCAGATTTTTAATATGTCCAAGGATGGACACTACACAACCTCTCTGTACAGCCTGTGTCTGACCATCATCCAAACAAACAAACAAAAAAAAGTGAGGGGTTTTTTTAACGTTTAAATATGTTTTCCTATGTTAAAATTAGAGTTCAGTACTTCTTGTCCTTTCAAAGAAGACTCTGGCTCCATCTTCCTTACTCCCTCCCATCATGTATTTATACGCATCAATATACACATATACAGATCGATCCCTCCCTGGATACCTCCTGCAAGAACCTTAAAGATACAGAGTGTTTTGATTAAATCTCTATATATGATAACTCTATTCCATCTAAAAAAGTCTGATCTCACACCTCTACAACACTGATGCAACTCTATTGAGTTAATGCATTTCTTTCTATTTACATTATTGAAGTGAGATACTGGTATCAGGTGTGTCTTGCTAATAACCATGTGAAGTTTGAAATTTAATTCTACATATATTCAGGGAGCTTCGCTGTTAACCACTCCAACAAAGTTAACTATAGAATCACAATGAAACCCAGACTGGCAGAAAAGGACAGAAAAGAAACGGGAAGACACATATTCACATTTTCAAAACCCTTAAATGAGAGGCTTTATATAAGCTATAAGCTACAGTGTACACCTCCTACATGAAAATATGACAAGTAGATGTTTCAAATAACCTTTGTAGCAGTTGTAAATATACTCAAAAAGGTTTGCTAGCCACTGCTGCATTTTAGAAACTTTGAAAGCATGAATATTCAACCTGAAGCTCATCCTAGACTCCGGAAAAGAGCAGATCTTACCAAATAAAGTATATCCTTTAAAATAATTCATTTTCCATTGCTGTAATAACTTGTAGCTGACCCTAGTGTCAAAGTAATTTGGCTACTACAAATATAAAGCATCTCTAAAAGGTTATCACTGGCTATTGCATTATTTAATACTGTTCTTAGCAAGAACACAGACAGACAGACATAAAAAAGAAAACAGCTATACTCTACAATGATGTTGAACTTCTGGACAAATATACTTCTGTTCTTTTAGAGAGTCATAAGGAGCATTCAGATGTGTTTGAAGGAAACCTCTTCATCCTACAGTTTAAATTTTTGAAAGCATCAATGTATCTGCTTGATAATATTAGAAGAGCTCCTCAGAGATGCTGTTGTAAACAGTTCCAACCACCAATTAAACTTTATTTAACTCTTCCCACATGCTTGTTTGCATTTATCTTTTGTTGTTCACTCTGAAATTTTACATCCCATTGAAAAAGGCTTTATAATTTAAAGAAATACCTCTGCTTGTGAAATGACTTTTGTACAAACCAAGAAAGAAAGGAGTGAGGAGTTCACTGTTTCATATCATAGAAGTAGATCCAAATGTCTAGAGGATCATACCTAGAGAAAGGGATCATCTTGAAAAAGGAATGCTTTATTTTGTTTTTCACAAATAAACCTAGGAAGCGGGAACACATGTAGATAGATACATTCTGGTAATTAAAAAGACCACACACGCCTCTGAGCTCATTTTGGTTTTTGGAAATAGTATGCAAGAGGGCTTTGGCTATCAGAAGAAATTAATCAGGTGGAACATTCTTGCAATGACATCTGTCTGCAGTGACAGCTTTACAAGTTAAATAAATAAACACTCACTGGCATAGCCACACTGTTCTCTAGAGGGGGAGTAGTGACATGAGACTCAAGTCTTCAAGGAATGTTTCTGCTGTCCATTGCCAAACAGGTTCGCAAGATCAGGCAGGTTCAACCATGTCCTTAAAAGTAGTTTTTAATTGTCACTGCTTGCAGTGGGCTAGCAAGAAGCTAAAATTTTAACTCAGGAATGTAATTTCTCAGGGGTTTGCAAAGAGTGGTCAACAAATTACTGCAAAACTCCATGTACTCCTCCTTGAAAGTTTCTGGGATGGCTGCCAGCAAGTTTCAGTGCACCAGACAGGGAATACAGGCATCACAGATGCTGAATGCCCGCTCATTCACAGCAAATGTGAATATTCCAAGTAGATGGGATACTTTCTCAAATAGCTGCTAATTTAAAATATCCCCTGTGCTTAAAAAACGGGATATTTCTTCCACGCTTCTTCAGTTGGGAACCAAATTATCTGTTGTGTGTAAACTGCACACATTCATCCATTTCACAATCTAATTCAGATCTACATCTTTACTTTTCCCCCTCTGACAAATGAGATTTTCCCTCACGCTTTACGTGACACTATTACAAGCCACTGCAGTGAAAGTTTTCTTATTAAACTTTTTTTTAAATGCTAGTGAAACAGTGTATTATTTATCACTGAAATAAGCTGTTCAATTCAATTGATTTCAATGAAGCTATGTCCATTTACAACACTGATAGTTTGGCCTGCTTTTGCTACTTGACCCATACTACAGCTGATAATTGGTTTGCCAGTCTATAATAGGCCTTGTAAACCTTGTTTCATGTGAACAGTTACAGTCCTACAGAAATTCTGATCTCTCATTCCTCTAAAATAATAGTTGCTGTATTGAGGACATTTGTCTTGGCGTTGTGATTCTCCAAATTGCAGCGTCTTCTCCCCAGCTCCCATGAGAAAGACTTGGACAGCTCCCAAAGTTTTCAGATATATTTAACAAAGTGCTTCTTGTGGTATCATTAAGCATGTGCAGTGGAACCGTGAAAACTATCAGCCTTATGTGTTGAAGACTAAAAGCCACAGGGTCTGATCAACATTCGGTATGGAGAAGAATAATTTTGTCAATGTCAGTGCATTTAGGTGATTTACTCAGTGGAAGATACGACTTATCATATGTATGGGACTGCATTTTCCAACTCATGTTCAACCACCCCATAGCTTCAGTCAGCTACAGCACTGCTCTGAATGTCTTTGACCACTTGTACAGTACCTCTGCTCTGCCTGACACAGCCCTGGCACACACCTCTATGCTAGTGGAGCATGAATGCTGGGGAGAAAGGGTTCAGTACATTCACAGCTTTCTGAAAAATTCTGTTCTCTATAGGAGGAATTTTTTAAAGCAAAGAGTCAAAATTAAAACAGCAGCACAACAGCCGTTGTTATAAACTGTAAATCATGCGTGAAAAGGGATGAGAGTCAAACTGGGACTGAGCTCTGGATCCCCACTTGACACACAAAACTGCAACCACACTGCAGCTTCATCCCTTGCTGATGCACAGAATATGAACAGGGGCAAGGTAACAAGTGCCAGCCCCTTTCATGAGTATATCTCTCTAGCTGCCAATAAAGGGCACAAGAGTTGGAAATGTTAGCAGAATTGGCACTGGCTTGCGTGCCTTTGGCAGGAAGCCCAGGGAGATGCAGATTTCTGCTTGACATCCAGAGAAGGATGGTCAGTGGCTGGGAAGTCTCGTCACCCACTCCCTGTATAATGTGGGCAAGTCCCTTCAGTGAGAGATAGATATTTTAACATCTTTGAGTATCTAAGCCTTATAGTCAGTCTACATACAGATGGTTCTTAACGTGGCCTGTCATCAATGTAGTCTGGTGCTGTCATCCTGAAATCTGGTTCCACACATCCACATTGCATAACAGAATAAAATAACATGAAACCTTATCGGTCCATATGGATAGTGATGTCAATACCCTTTCACGAAGGACAACTGACATACAGGCATTGTGGCAGTTTAGTACCAATCATAGATTAATAGACTAATTTTGGTTACAGGGGCACTTTGTGGATCATCTTATCCAAACTCAGTGCAGGACCAACCTCAAAGTTAAATCAGGTTACTTAGGGCCTTCTCTAGTTACATTTTGAATATTTCCAACTGGAGTAGTTCCACATGCTTTTGGATAACTTATCCCAGTGTTTGACCACCCTCATGGTGATTACTTTCTTTAGAGCTCACTGAAATGTCCCTTGCTACAACTTGTGATTTTTGCCCCTTGTATTTTTGCTGTGCACATCCAAGAACAGATGAGCTCACTCCTCTCTGTAGCCCCTTTTAGATAGCTGGAGATGATTATTAGAACCACTTTTAGTCTTCTTTCCAGACTAAACAAATCTGGTTCCCTCAGCCTCGCTGTGGCTGTTTTGGACCAGCTCCTTAATCATCATCATCACCCTTCACTGAACTCTGAGTTTGTTCATCCTTCTCTTCTGCTGGAGGGGGCTCAAAATTGGACACTACTCCAGATGCAGGTTCACAAGAGCTGAATGAAGGGGAGTATTCATCTCCCTCAACCTGCTGCCACATTCTTCCTAATACAACTCAGTGTGCAGCCTCTGTTACTCAAAGGCAAACAGCTGACTCGTGTTCAACCTGCTGTCTACCAGGATGCCAAGGTTTTTCCTGCAAAGCTTCTGCTTAGTCAGTGTGTCCCCAGGCTGGACTGTTGCATGGGGTTAGTTCATGTCAGGCACAGGTGTTTCCATTTGTCATCACTGAGCCTCACAAGGTTCTTGCCAGCGTATTTGTCCCACCTGCCAAGGTCCTTCTGAAAGGCAGCCCTGCAGCACATGGACAGATTTTCCTAATGAGGTGTCAAACTTGCTGAGGTTCATATCATTAGTGAATATTTCTAGTAGTATTGACCCCAGCATTACCCCCTGGGGAACACTGCTAGTAACCAGCCACCAGTTGTACTTGGAATTGCTGACCATGTTGCTCAAGTCTATTGAACTTTCTGTTATCTACCAAATTTGTAGTCCACCTGTCCCATTATATCTCAGCAATTTGGCTGCAAGGGTGCTATGGATCACTGTCAAAAATTGACAGATGCCTCTACTGCTTTCACCTCATCCAGCAAGACAGTTGTCTCATCATAGCAGACTTGCAGATTGGTCCATCACGATTTTCCCTTGGTATATTTATTCTGACTGTTACCAGTCATTCTCTTGTCTTTCATGTGCCTGGACATTGCTTCCAGGATGATTTACCCCTTAATTTTACCATGGGCTGAGGTGAGGCTGACTGCTCTGCACCTGCCTGAATCCTTCTTGCCTTGCTTGTAGATGACCTTGACATATAGTATAGGAATACTGTGGCAAGGTGGCTACCATTTCTTACACCTCAGCTCTGGTTTGGGGCTAATGCATGAAAAAACGTGTAAAATGCTCAGGTATGACAATGTAAGGGTCATGTATGAATTTCAAAGAGATAAAGTGTTAAATAAAATCCTAACAGTCCTCCTGTCTTTTTAAAATGAATCAGTGAGCAGCAGCATGGGATTTCTCTCTAATCTTTAAGGCTATCCCTTCTGAATAAGACATGGTATTAGCTGCAGTCCCTGATTTCAGTGCTTACCTGTGATTAAGATCAATGTTTCAAGGTAAGCACATGCCATAGCACTATGTGAAATGAGGATGGATTTAAGCGTAGGATTGCAGAGGGAGGAGGGGGCAAACACTGTACCCCACATATCTAGCTTTCTGCTGCAGTACATCTTTTTGTCTGCCTTGCCTTTAAATTGAATCTGATGCAGACATTCTGTAATAATGTTTTGAAGTTCTTTGCATCCAGTATACAGAACCTTTTAATTCTAGTTTAAAATTAAGGACTCCAGTGGTTTCAGTCCTTGATAAGTAAAACAGCAGGATTTCACACCAATCACACCAAGGCTTGGTTACATTTTAGTCACAGGGGTGAAGTGATGCATGAAACTGACTGCACTGTAAAATCTCATTGTTTTATGGATGAGGAAATGGACTGGCTCCAGACAGTAAAACAATCCCAAGACAGGGAAAAATGCATATCAAAGCTTTCAGCAGAGAGTTGTTCAGATCAAAATGTGTTCTTTTGTTAGGGGGCTGCAAACCATGATCTAAAGCTGATTAGGCAATGGGCAGTGTTCTTGGGTGTCAGTGTGGTGCTACCAGAGTACAGTATAAGCTGTTCACAGAAGACATTGCGTGCTCACCTTATCACACCAAGCACTGGATTCCTGTAGAACAGAGTAAAAAATAGCATAGGTGTTTACCTCCAGATTAATTTTTATGGAGGTTGACTTGTGTATCTCGTAAACTCTTTATTTAGTCCTTCCTTCTCAACTTGAAGTTATTTATTTTCATTATTTTAGCATCACTAAAATAAGACCTTTCTGCTATTGTATTTGCCTATTTCAACTTGGACTCTGATACCTGAGATATGGCAAAGTGCAGAAAATTCACGTCTTAACTGATAACACTGGGATTTGGGGTCTCAGAAACTGCTAATGAGTCAGGATCAGAATGCCTTGAGTATGATAACAAGGAGAATTAATGCAATTTTCCATTGGAATATTTCCCATAGGTTTTTCAAATATAGTTCACTAAAGAAAATGTATTTTGCTACTGTTGGATTTCAGAATTCCTGAAGAATTAATCCAGAGAAAGTTTTGAGCTCTCATTGAAAACAGCTGATTTTTTCATACTGCATAGAGAAAAAAATTATCCTAATTATCTGGTAATTGCCTCCGATGCTTTGAGCAAGTCAACAGCTCTCCGCAGTACTGACTCAGCTACAGCCTGAGAGACCCTGCAAAGACTTCTGAAAGTCACCCAAACTAGGCTTTTGAAGGCTAGTGAGCAAAGCCTTCCCTCCAGTGAAAGCCCTTTGCCAGGTCACCCCTTGCCATTTAAATTGAGCAGCTCAAGTACTGAAGCTAATATATGTAACGCTGTGATGGGTATAATACGCTCTCTGCAGGACAGCCCCCCTGCCCTGGTCCTTTAAATGCCAGTGCTTCCCCTCTCTGCCAGTGTCATTATAAAGACTCATTTCTGTGTTGATAACGCAGCAGTGATAGTAGGTATCAGCTCAATGCAGAAAGGGGGACTGTTTGGTTTGCAGGGAAATTTCATCTGTGATAGAGCAAATTTTTTTCAGTGCCCAGGACATCTTCTCCTGGACATAGATGTCAGTTCATGGTTGCTGATTCTGGGCCCTCTTTAAAGACCAATTTGTTACTTTCCTATGTTATCTCAGCTGAATTAAGCCTTTGAGCATTTTATTCTAACTCTGTTTAGAGATGCACCATGAGCAAATTCCATCCTAGTCCACGCAGCCTGTCCTGATAGGAGCCTGCTCGTATCAGTACCCATTCCCCTGCATTGCTGCAATGCCAGAGTGCAGATGATACAGGCTTTCCCCTCAAGAAATCTCACCAATCATGAAGGGAGAATATTTTCTGGCCTCTTATTCCTTTGGTTAATTTTTCCTTTGCATAATTTGGCTGAAATGATTAGTAGCCAGTTACCTCTTTGCTTTATCAGTAAGCAAAGCTGATGGCAAAGGTCCTGATGAGAACATTTGGAGGAGTGGAAAACACTTCTTTGTGAGAAGGATTAGCCTGAGACCCTGCAATGAGAAGGGGTGGCTCTGGAGAATGACAATGGAGAAGAAAATACAATCTGTTAAAACTAAAAAATCAATATTCTCTGGACTTCTATGTCCTGGCTGTGGACATTCAGAGTGTATTTTTCTCCCAGTGCATAAGTATAGCAGAAGCCCCATTGATTTTGTGCTTATATCAGGAGAATGATCTATACCTCTTTTGGAGAGATGCTAGCTCTCTGAAGAGAACCACTGAGATTTCATGGTGAAATGTATCACAATTGCTATAAAATCACAATTTATCTGCTAAATTCCCATTGACTGAGATAACACCTTGCCAGAACACTGAAGCTGCTATGATTTTCTGTAACAGCATTTGTGACATTTATGTTCCTTTGCCTCTTGCATATCTGCCTTGTGAATGTAAAGGTGCATGATATTTACAAGTCACAGCTTTTTCCACAATTTGCTTTGTGATGTTGACAGGGACTGAGTCACAGAGGTATGAAGTGTCTTCGCTGGAGGTTTTCATACGTTTATAGTAATGCTCAAGCATAGGTGCACTAAGGACCAGAGAGGGTGTTGAACTATTAAACATGCCTATAAAAATCTGATATATTCACAAACTACACTGTTATTTCCATTCTCATTTGAGCCATCTTCCTGTTGCTGTTTTTATTAGCAAATACTGTTTGGGGTGGGAACTCAACACGAGTTCAAATGTCCTCTAGTCCTGAATGACTTCTTGAGCTTTTGAACACTTAGTTGGTGGACATAATCCTAAGGAAAAGAAGAAAGCAGAAAAGGAGGGAAAAAGAAATCAGAAAACTTCTATAAAAATAAAACTCATTAAGTTTGTTACTTTTATCTCTGTTGCAATTGTGGAAAATATATTTATGGAATGATTTTTTTTTTCTTTCGTTTTAGCTTTACAAGCTAAAGCTAGAAACAGCACTTAAACTCACTGTTGATAGCTTGTAAGTTATTTTTATGGCTGGCTTTACTACTTGTTTACATGACACAACTCGCAGAGATACCAGATATTTAAACATCAACCAACTACTGGCATTCAGTGTAGCTCATTAGTTTTAATTGTATTTATTAGTATGATATCTACCAGCTGAAATTAATACTGCCTAGGTTGATTTCTCCATCTGAAAGAGAGTTATCTAGTCTCTATCCAGAAACCATAGAGACAGGCAATTTGAGAAAGCAAGTCATGCCACCTGTCCTAAATGCCGTTGTGAGGAAGGGATGAATCTCTCTCCAAAGACGTTTCTCTACTGACATGAAGAAGAGCTTTGTTTAAAGTGTTTGCCTTTTGTATGCGTGCAGCTAGGCAAAAAAAGTTACACCCATAATAACAAAAAAGAGCTCAGCATCTGAGTAAGTCAGGTATAAGCAGAGGCGGGAACAGAGGAGCAGAGGTGAAATCTCTTACCCAAGGATCCAACAGATCAGTGACAAAGCAAATAAAATAACCAGTCTTCAGCTTTCAGGCCAATGTTTTACTGCAAGCCTTCTCTTCACCTCATACTCAGTGTGAGCCCTGCTATGGGAGTCAGTGGGAGCAGGATGAGAGCCTGGGTGGCCACCTGTAATGATTTAAATTTGGTGGGTTTGTCTTTATCTGTTCAGAAAGCATTGCTATACTTCACATAATTCCCAACCAGTGTCACATCACTTTGTGTTATTGACTGCCTGAGGAGCAGTGTAGACCAGAGGAATATCCCGCTCAGACCTTACTAATGAAACTTCTTCTGCATTGCAGTTGACCTGGACAGGTTGAACGATGATGTGAAACGTTACAGCTGTACTCCAAGAAACTACTCTGTCAACTTGAGGGAGGAACTGAAGCTGACAAATGTAGTGTTCTTCCCCCGCTGCCTCCTTGTCCAGCGCTGTGGAGGAAACTGTGGCTGCGGGACTTCGAACTGGAAATCTTGCATGTGCATGTCAGGGAAAACAGTGAAAAAATATCATGAGGTATTTTTTTCTCTTTTCTTTGGTACTTCTTTTGGGTATTTATTGCTTACATGGATTATGAAGGCTTTTCTCAGAGCCATGTGTTCTGCTTATATTCATTATCATGTTATATTGATCATGCTATACCATGTTATATTATTGTTATCTTTATGCTATATCATGTTATAGTATCATTATCATGCTTATATTGTTTATCATGTTGCATCTGCGGTGCAAAAATCAGCGGGCAAAAAGATCACTGATGGCAGTGAAGTGTCATAGGGAAAGATGCTGTCATGTGTAAGAGATGAGAGTGTTTCAGTGAATGCCCCCTGTGGTCACCACTCTTCACCTGAGGTGAAGGATCTGCTTAGGCTTCCAGACAGGTTCAAGTGGCCTTAGAGTGCAGCCTAGACTTAGATAAGGGTATTGCTCTTGCTGTCCATGCTAGATACCAGCTTGGTACCTCATGGAGCAGCGTTCATACCTTCTACTGTAGTGAGCCGTAGAGAGACACACACCCACACAGTGAACCTGCAGGAAGGCCTGATTTTAAATAAGTTTAATATTAATGTCTTTAATGCCACAACATCACATAGTGATTTGCATTTGGAAGTGGTGAATGACCACAGTGGAGGGAGTATGTATTAGAAAGGAGTGTTAAAGCTATTTATGGCTAAGCTAATTTAGAAGTTGGAGAGAACTTCTGCTACCTCTCTGTGTGGATGCTTCTACAGCATCTTTGAGAACTTTGTTGTAAGAATGAGGCTTATGTGGGACTGATTTTTCCCAGCGAAGGACTGATACAATGTGAATGTATATATCACTGGAAGTATTATTTTTAGTAACACAGAGACATGTGTTCTTTAAGACATTTGACTGCACTTCCTCTTGTTTTGTGCTATAACTTTTAAACTTATGACCGTGTTTGGAAATGACAATTAAGTCACTAGTAAGCTCTCTTCCCTTACAGATTTATTACTTGTAGGAAGCAGCTGAATCATTCAGCCTTAGCTTTTTTCCCACTCAGTAATTTTTTAGGAAGGCAAAATTTTTGCATAAGAGCAAAGTCCATTATATTTATTTTTAATCCATCCAGAACACATTTAGAGAGGAAAAAAACAAGGAAAGAGCATTTTCTATTGTTGCCTCTGAGTCACTATTTTCAGACATGAACAATGTTCACTAAAGTGAACATATCTAGGAAAGATACTTGGTATTACCTATCAGTTGTCTGAAAGTAGGTAACTACTTGCCATGCTGACTTAATTTCTGACACATTTCTCTTATATGAGTCTGATTTACCACTTGGCTTAAGTCTCAAGTGAAAATGAGCTTTATGGGCTTTAAATTTGGATGTGAAGTGGGCTCATACCATAAAGGCATTAATTTGGGAGGCCTTAGGACTGCAATAACAGAAAGCCATTGAAGGTCAGAACTTTGCCTCGCTGTGGGCAGTGTGGTTACTCTTTTACAAGGTAAAAGATCTTTTTTCTCATAGTTAACTGAAGAATACAGCATACTTCACATCAGCTAGGATGAGAGAATAGTTAATATTCTATCTAATTTTAAACAAGATGCAGGGGATGACCCCGGTAATTACAGAGCAGAAAGCCTTATCTCAGTGGTGGAAAAGTTAATTGGAAAAAAAATTAATAGGTATAAAACACCTAGATGACTATGAGCTGATAAAATGAACTCGGAATGCCATATGTGTGAATAAATATTTATACAGCACCACAGCATTGTACAAGAATGCTAAAAGACCTGACACCTCCTTCAGAGAGCAAACAGTCGACCACAAGATTAGACATGGTTTAGAAGCTGGTTAAGAGATAAAGAGCAAAGAGGTGGAAGAGATGAACAAATTTCTACATAGGAAGTGGCTATCTGTGGGTGCCCCCAGCACACGGATTAAGTGTTATTTCATGTATGATCAGTCCGGAGCAAGATGAACAGAGAGGTGGCAAAAAGGACAGCTAGCACAGGAGATAACATACTTTAACAGCAGAGAAAGCTGCGAGGGATTTCAGAAGGCCTATGTAACTACTTAAAAATGCAGTTTAGAAGAGCAGTAAGTACTAGGATGAGTAGTCTCAACAATTTACTCATAACACTGGGTGTGTGAGGAGAGGAGGGAGAAACAAGGGGTGGAAGCTGGACTAAAGATCGAGTAGTAAAGAGCTTCAGGGAAACAGTTCCTTAGTGCAGTGGTGATAGGAAAAAACCAACAAATAGTCTTCTGCAGGAATAGAGTTGAACAGGTAATAGCACAGCAAATATTACAATGTGGACAAATTTGTAGGGTCCTTACACTGGGTTTTGACTGTTTATGATTACAAGGATACAGGCAGGAGTAGAAAAGATATATAGGTGTATATATATATATTTATATAAAGATATATAGAAGCAGAAACCATATCTCAAAAGGGATACAGGAGAACATACACATCAAAAACATTTGTAAAGTGTCTCAGAAGTTTTGGATAATTTTGTTTGTAAAAAACTAAGAATAAGAGAGGACACAGTGAAAGACAGAAATCCTAAAGGAAAATTTGGTCCTCCTAAATAATCTTTTAGTTAAGAAAAGAACAAGGGAACTAATTTAAAATGATAAAAAGGAATTTTGGTTTTTTGCACAGTAAATCTATATGGATTTTCAACCCTTAAATATGAGTGGTGCATGGTTCAGAAAGATTCTGAGAGAACTAGAAGTAAAATATAAACTGAACAAACCTGGGTCATGTCTGTATCAGAACTTAAGCCCACTATTGACAATACCTAGAAAAAAATTCTGATTATAAACATATTATCAAGCACTTTTTTTTGTACCAGATATTTGATAGCATCTGGTGCCGATACACCAGACTATCACACTAGCCAGGTATTGGTCAGAACCAGGATGTTACAACTTATGACCTCCCCAGATTAATCACTAAATTCAGGAAATTCAATATTCACACTAATATGTCACTGCTAATTTATTTCACTACTCTTTTGTTCTCTGAAAACTGTATGAACTCAAGACAGTGTTTCAGCTTTAACATTAAATGACTTTTCTAAGTTTAAATTTAAACTTAAACCCTTAAGGATGAATTAGTGGCTCACTGAGTAGAAATTTAGCCAAGTGGCTCCCATTAACATGATTGGAAGTCATGCAGAGAAATTCACATATGACATGCTAAAGACCTGTCCATTAATTTTAGTCCAAAATATTTTTCACTTTATTATTATTATTAGCCACACACAGCTAATCAGTTTTATTCTTTATTCTCCTTTGACACTTAACTCTAATTTTATTTAAACTCCTGGCAGTAAAGACACTGAGGAGGAGCCTCTCAACGTGCCAGTTTTAGAACCATGGAGCTGGTTTACTCTTTTCAAAGCCAACTTGGAACCCACTAACCTTAACCAAAAAGCCTTTAGTTGTATAACAAAGGAATTCCCAGCACCGTTAATTTGGTTAAAAATCTCTGCCTTCTGCTGCAGGAGAATGTAGGGCAGATCAAATACAAGTGTCAATTACTTTGATTTACTTGCAAAAGACACCAGAAGAAGGTATAGGGTAGTGTATAGGGTAGTGTTTGTAGCAGCTGAAACTGAAGACCACTTCTCTTCTCAGGCTGATTTTGGCTAACCACCACCTTGGAGCATCATCTACAGAGCTTCTGGGCCCACCAGAGCTACTTGTCCTGCACATGGATATGCTTGTCTTCAACAGTAATAATCTAACTGGAAATCACTTAAAAGTTGTCTGACATTTCTGAGCTATCCAGTATTTCTGGATGAGAAGGACAGGCAGGAGAATTTTCCAGAAGCGATGAGCTCCCTTTTGGCTTTGTAGCCAGCACCTTGCAGTGCTGCAGTAGCTGCGTGCTGACAGCTGTGGGGACACTAATGCCGAGAGTCTTTGTTAAGAGAGAGCCTTCTAGTCCTGAAAGATTTCAAGGTTATCTTCTCCTTATGCTCTTACTGGTTTTTAGTTCCCTCTTAGTTCCTATTCAAAGCCTCACACTGTACTCATCACCGAGCACTCCCTCCTGGTATCACAGGACTAATAGCTATCACGTGTAGCCTTTAATTTCCCCAAGCTGAGAGTGCTGCTCCAGTTCCCTGAACAGATTGTACAGCTCTTTCCTATCATGTCCAATTGTAAGAAGTAATGCAATAGCAGGGAAAATGAGAAAATGATAATTCCATGGTAAGGGGTATCTTTTTCTTTATTGTCCTGCGAAATGCTAATCATGACTTCTCAGGTCTTTTTTATAACCTGGAAGTTTGCTCTAACTTTACGAAAATTCTCAGCAGTTTCCAGAAGTAAACGGGTTCATAACTTGAGCAAACAGATAGTTTTATGAGTGGGGTTTTTTTGCAGGAGTCTTGTAATGCTCTGTGGTTTTCCACAGCTTCTGGGTTTGCTTGTGACCAGAGCTCATGGGAAAATACTCATGACTTACTACATAGTGTCACGAACGCTGCAAACCAAACAGGCCAAGTGCTGGCAGTGTCTCAAAACGTCTCTCAGGCACAGCCAACCGTAAGTGATGCTGAGTTATGTCGCAGGGCTCTGTGCAAGAGAAAGAGAAAGCAATACATGGAAATGGATGCAGCACACCTTAATCAAATGCTCACATCTACTGCTGTCTAACTTGCTAAAGGGGAGCTGAAAAAACCCCGTGTTTTCCAGTGCAGTGCATTTCTTTGGAAATGCCTGGAGCTGCTCTTTAAAGAGAGGGGACTCTAAACCTGAAGATTTCCCAGCTCAGAGGAGGTGGGGGGGAACTCAGGTCAAGGTTCAATTCAGCTCAAGCTGCGGCTGTGCCATCTGCCCAGCACACACATACCTCAGAGAAACAAGAAATCGGTTTCCCCATCTCATTGCTGTAACTGATGAGATGTGAAATGAGTTTCCATGAGGAATAAATGCACTTAAGGTAGCAACCAGAATTTGTCAGAGTGTATAAACCTCCACAAACACAGTGCTGAGCAAAGGCATATAAGCTAAAAGGCATATAAGGAAAAAAGCAAAGTGGTGAAACCTGATTGCATCTTGTACCTACTTACTTGCTTCTGCTATGAAGACTGATGCATTTTTCGTGTCTACATGGTGCTTCTTTCCCCCTCCATCCCCCACCTTTTGAAGTGTTATACCTCCATTCAAGTTTCATACTGTCTGAAGCTTGTCTAGTGCCTTCACAGGACATACGTGCAATTAATTCCCAACGACAAGGTTTAGATTAGTGTTAGGATGGCTACTTCATAA
The DNA here is from genome assembly GCA_907165065.1 of Caprimulgus europaeus. Next base: position 110,285,500 of record OU015523.1, read on the forward strand.
CCTCTTGCTGCCCTGAGAGAGGTAGCAGGCACCTCAGAGTACCTACACAATAGTCTTTATACAAGTTGCTGAGGCATAGAAACAGCTTCAACTGGACTCTGTAAAGGGAAAACAAGACAGTAGGGAATATTACTGGGAAGAAAAGAACAGAGGACAGGGGAGAAAATAAAAAGGTGATGTAGTACTTCAGGAAGACAGAGGAGCTGTTGCAATGGAGTTAAATGTAATACAATTTGGTGTTGTGGGTGCTTTTTTTCTTTTTTTCTCTTTTTCTGTCTGTTTTTTTCAGAGAAATTAGAAGCAAACCTTAAGGAGGCACTTGAGAGAGTAGACAATAATTCTCTCCCTGTCTGTACACACGGAAACATAAGATAGATGAACAAAAATGATACAAATTCTGCTGATACAACAAAGGAAATTTGCTCAGGGATTAAAAAGAACTAGCATCATCAAACCAGTATGCAAGGAATATGATCCGATTGTTGTATGTTCTGGACTTGATAGTACGTGTGTAAAGGAGATAAAAGGTTGTTATGCTAGTAAAGGCACAGATTTAACCTGACAAAAGAGTTAATGCAGAGAAATACACAAGAAGCAGCAATGGGATTTATTTGGAATGCAAATACAAGGAAACAGAGTGAGTCAGAAATGACTGCTAGGTCACAGGATGAGCAGAGAGAGCATGGAGGTGCAACGAGAGAAAAAGGTTCATTTTTTTACTAGGTGAAAATGAAAGTTTTTGGGATGACATCTGAAAGCCAAGCAAGTGAGGCATTCAGTGATACATGCCTGGGCAGAGAGGAAAGGGAAACACGTGTATCTGGTCAGTGAAAAAGCAATAGTTGGAGCTATAATGTGTGACAAGATCACCAAAAGTGAGAGTCTTGTTGATGTCACGTATATCAGAAACATCGTAGCTTCAATGACTGTTTCAGATGCCTGAGTTTTAAGACAACTATTTTTTTTTTCCCCTATTTGCTGCTTTAAAATCAGGTGTTTCTTATTCATTCAAATAAAAAAATAGAATCAATAATCCCATTTACATTTAATAATCAGTTTTAATGTTACTGCTGGTCAGCAAACACTCTTTTTTCTTGTTCCTGGTATCCTATAATTATCGCTGGTAAGAAAGAATACAGCTTTGTGTCTATGTCGTTATTTTAGGCTATGTTCCTACTAGAATAAAGGTTCTTATGCTAAATTATGAACAACATTCCCATAATTCTTGGTTGCTTATTCTCAGAGCACAGCTGAACTGTGTGTGACCTTTGGATTAGATAACTTTTAAAAATTGTGGAGTAAGATTTTTCATCTATATCAGAACTTGGATCTGTGTTTAATGTTTTGCACTTTTGATGCTTCCTTTTTAATGAATCTCAGACAAATATAATTTTGTTTGTGTGCTAGAATGATGGTGTTTTTAGATGAGCAGATTAGATAATGCTGCGTAGCAAGATTTTAAAATATATTCTGCAAAATACAAATTTCACTATCTAAAATACCATTCAGAGTTGCTCTCCATCCTCTGTCACTCGAAGATGAAGCTGAAGCTGGGAAGCTATAGTCATGTTATTGATGTCTGTAGTCTTCTTAATTAATCAGAAAGAAAAAAAAAAAAAAGAAGAAGAGTTGATTTTTGATTGAGACTCCAGATTTCCCTTGGTGTTTGAACTACTGGTCAAAAATTTAACAAAGAATTTTACAATTGTTTCTAATAAATAAAGTAAGTGATAATAAGTAAAAAATGGCCATGAGCAACTGGATATCCTCTTTTTATTATCATTTTTAGGAGGTGTTGACTGGGTTTTCTATTACTCTTTTCTTTTTATTAAAATAAATCAGCCATCATGGATTATCATGGCTAAATGTTGCCTGAGTTCAAAGGAAAATGATGCATGTCTAGGACCATCAGCAAATGCTGGAGGGCACGATTCACCTCATCTGGCTCTACCCATGTAAAGCTGCAAGTCCAGCCTTTGAGCTCCTTTCCTAGTTATCAGAGCTAGCCCCACCAGAGGTGGGTGTTTCAGGTGAATCCTTCTCTGGGGTCACCTCTTTGTTGCTGCTTCTAGTGGAGAAATGCTGGGTATGGGTCAGGGTGAACAGGTTATCTCCAGCTGGGTCCTTTCCCTGGGAGTCATCACTACTCTGCTGTCCTCCAGCCCTAATCATGAAGTTATTTTCACAGACAGATCTTCTGAGATTAGAGGGGCCTCTGATCCATCAGCCCTAATCTTCTGTGCTCCACAGGCCACTGGAGAGCAACCTGCTGCCCCCAAAGCAAAACTGAAACTTGTACTCTATATAACTTTTGGAAAGGCAGCCATTTTCTGATGTCCTCAAACCAGCTGGAAACCCCATGGTTCCTTGGAGGGCTGTCCAGGCCATTAGTCAGCCTGACTTAAACAAGTGTGCCCTAATTCCAGTTTGAGTTTTTCTGGCTTCAGCTTCGAGGTACTGTTTTTTGTGATGGCTTTGCTCTCTCATTTAAAGAGTCCTTCAGAAGTTGGCATCCAAATTCAACATGCAGTCAATGAGTAGGATGCCTGGCAGGGAAATGCATGTAAGCATTTTCTTTATATATATTAAAATATATATTTTTTCTTTATATTTCTTTCTTTATTTCCTTCATCACTAGCCCCACAGAAAATTATGCAGTAGCCACAGTCATCTCCCCTTGAAACCTCTCAGGTGCTCAGGCATATCTACAAAGTAAAATGCCATCCAGGGTACTGGTGTGCTCCAGTGGAGCTGTCTGCACAAGAAATGCTACAAGGCCCTGGTACCCCTTTTTGTGTTACTTATAAACACCAAATCCAGCTCAGAAGCTGTCCTCTGTCTTGATTTTTTTTAATTGCTTTAATAGTTTTATGACCATAATTAACTCAGGGTTTTATGAGGGGAATATGTCCGTAGTTATACACTCTTTACGAGGCAATGACCTGAAGAGCTGAGGTGCCACATTTTGATTAGTAGTGACAGATATTGTTCCTTTAATTTGAAAACTGCAAGGTTATTTTTCTTTTTCACCCACACAGAACAAGCCTTTTGAGCATTCAAGAACTTCCTCACATCCATATTTTCTTACAGCTACTGATCCCATTAAAAAAAAAGAGCAATAAATTGTCCTGAACAAAATTTCTTTGAGCTGTTTTCATTAATTCAGTAGTTCCTCACCATTAAGGGCCTGACCATGTAATGAATAAACAGCAACTAATTTCAGAATAAAGGGTTTTCTTTTGACTATGGTGGTCATCAGAAATGGCCTTACTTCCTGATTCTTTTCCATTCCCTTGTATTAAGCTGAAACTAAAACTATTAGATAGAAGCTAGATGGAGAGCTTTGAACATCAGTTCTGTGATCAGCTATTAAAGCAGTCCAATTTCAGCTGTGTTCAAACACTGCTTTCCTGTCTTGTCTGGGGAAGTGGCTGCCAATTCTATTTTTCTACTCTTATCAGCAAAGCCCATATACTGTGCTCATGTTTCTTAATACAAAACACAGGGAAAATCCCCAAGCTGTCAGGAGGTCTGTTAGCTTAAATACAGCCCATGTCTTTGCTCTCATCCTGTTGCTTACTTTCATTTGCTCTCAACTGAAAAAAGCAGATCTACCTACCCATGATCTTGCAAAGTGCCAATCATCTGAATTTTTCAGATTTTGATGAAAGGCTTCTTTAAATAAAGAATTATATCATGGGTTCAGCATCAGCAGCTGTAGCTGATTTTAAAAGTATGTTTTCGTTAAAAAAGCATCTTTGAAGACACAGTCTATTTTCAGCTCTGTAATAATCACAGCAATCTGATTGGGTTCAGTTCCTCTGTGTTTTGGATGACAGTGTGGTACAGTGAATTGTCCTAGTGTCCATCAGGATTTATTGCATATATTGAGACAGTCAATGCTTGAAATTAATTCAAATCCATTATAATTTTGTTACTTTAAAAAAACCCCTACGTCTCTGCATTCCTAATAGGGAAAAGTAATTATATCTTCCCAACATGTTAAAGCAGCACATTTGTACCTTGCTTAGGCACAGTCCTTCTTCTCAGTATTATGTAGGTTAAACATAAACTTTATAACAAAAAGGAGGACAAAATAATAGACTGTGTTCAGTGTTTATAATTTTTGTTGTATCCTACAGCCTTCCTACCCTCCAGGCATTAATGATAGAGAATGAATGGTCCCATCCCAAAGGCTGCTCACCTGCCTGCCCTTCCCCACCCGCTCTGCACAGCATCCCTGGCTAACCTTTGGCGAGTCATTCACGCTTTCTTTTGGGAAATTCTTAATTCTGTTGAAATCACTAATACTTTGTTGATCTGATATGCAGCCCCTTATTCCCTCTCTGAGAGGGTCTCTGAGACCATCTCAGTTCTTGTATGTTGTTACAGGGCGGAAGTGTGGGTATTTCTGTGTTTGAGACACTAAAGATGTTTAGGTCCCACCTCCCACTTGACCAGTGGCTTTGGCAAACCATAGACAAGACAGACTTCTCTCCATCTTTTGAACAAAAAAGACACATCTAGCTGAGCTAGCAGTCACTTGGCCAAGCTAGCATGAGTCACAACGGCCTGCCAAGAGATGAGATGTGTTAGCTCTAGTATCTTACCAGTACATAATTGGTTTCTGGACTCAAGTATTTGAGGCCACAGAGCTGAACTGGCCCACCTGCCTACTGCCATCTGTGGAGCTGCAGCCTTGCTTTCTCCATGCCCTGCTCCCCATCATTAAATAAGTGATTTCAAAAAGGAAAGGACCATATAATGCCACAGGTAGTTTTTCTACTGCTGTGTTGCAGAGCCTTGAGCAAATCAGTTTCAGATTCCCATCTATATAAGTTTGACAATGATGCATATCTCTCTGTGCAATGTGCTGTGAGATTTGGGAAGAAAAATGCTGCCAGAGAGTTAAAGTGTTCTTAGTCTAAACTCATTTGTTGTACCTAATCCCAACTAGTATTTGAGCTTCAGGGCAGCAATTGAAAATTAATGTCTCTTTTGTTAAACCTGTAGGCCCATTAACAGCAAACTAATGAAACAAAACAGGATTTCCTCTTCTCAAACTGCCCTATCATGCTGGTGGGGGTATGAGCTCTTGCACAGCAACTCAAAACCCAACGGTGGGCTCAAAAGCATGCCCTGCAAATCCCCATCCTTCTCAGCTTTTTCCAGTCCATGGCTTACATACTTACACTATCACAGAAGATTAGATATGATGCAACATTATGGCTGTTTTCCACATATCCACAAGACCATTTTCAGGGAATCATAGATTCATATAATAATATGGGTTGGAAGGCAGGTCTGGGGGTCATCGAGCCCAATCTCTCATTCAAAGCAGAGAGAATTTTGAAGTTAGGTAAGGTTATTCAGGGTCTTGTCCTGTTAATTTTGACTATATCTTCAGGGTTTCTGCAACGTTTCTGGGCAACCTGCTCCAGTGTTTAATCACCCTCAGTATTTTTTCCATATACGCAAATAGGATTTATTTTGTTGCACCTCATGTTCTTTGCCTATTTTTTCACCTTTCTTATAACCTACAACCCTCTTTTTTAGGTGTCTAGGGATTAATTTGCCTAGATAGAATTTTTTCAGAAGTCTCTTATATGATGTATACTTCCCCAGGAAATATGTTTTTTTTTGTTTATTTTCATATTATTCAGAGTAAATTCTTAAGAAATTAATTAAAATGAAGCACAGATTTGTAGGATGAGCCAACAAAAGTCAGATTGCAGAGAAATTCAATGGGATCTGGCACAAATTTTGCGCAAGCTCCATTCATCTCCTTCTGCCTCCCACAAGCATTTCATTTTTGGACCAATTCTAATGATATGTGCTTCAGAAATTTCAAATTGCATTAAAACATCTTCCTTGTTCTTTAGAGCAGAAGTACTATACAAGTGAGAAAAGGGATAGAGCAATTCAAATATACATGGGACTGCAGAGAAGAGCCAAAGGAAACATGCTGGATAATTCTCATGCAAAGGAGCAACTCTTGACATGGTTAGGGAACTGCATGATATAAGGATACCTGATGTAGGAAATAATCCAATCTGTCAAAGCTCCAGGATAAACAGTACAGCAGGATGTCACAGAGTGGAAAAAAAAAGCTGGAAGTAAACCGAAAATGTGTCCAAATTAATGCTGGTCAGGGCCATTAAGGGCTGTTGGTGCCCTCGTGGCCCCAGCACTGTCATGCTGAAATCTCTAACAGTTTTTTCTAATCAGTGCGTTTCCGCTGATCTTCACAGGTGCTGAAATTCATCCCTGAGGCTGGGCATCCCAGAAGAAAAGGCAGAACCAGGAACAACATGGCCTTAGTAGATATACAGCTGGATCACCATGAGCGTTGTGATTGTATCTGCAGTTCAAGACCACCCCGATAAATAAATAAATGAATGGAAGAAAAAAACAGACACACTAATTGCAGTTTACTGGACATTTACTTTTAAGCAGGATTGCTCTGAGGACCTTTACTCACTAATCATTTGAACTTTGCTACTAGCCTGCCTTTACAATTAGCAAAAATGATCGCTGTGTTTCAGCATAGCTGTGCTGATTAGTGCCATGGCAGCTACACAGGTATATCATAGATTTGTGTATCAGCATCCAAGAATATATTATTATGGTTATCTGTAGCTAGATTCTGAGGGTTGAGGTTTTCAAAGCTTGCTTACAGACCTTAGGCACACAGTGCCCACTGAAATTAAACACCAGTTGTGTAGGTATTTGTGGTAGCTGACGATGAATTAGCATTGTGTTTCTATTTCTCACTGACCAGTTCCTACGCTCAAATTCTGCTGCCATTTCTACCCACTCAGCTCTCCTGACAGTCAGTAGGGTTTTGTGGGTATAAATGAAGAGAGAATTTGAGCGTAAAATGGTTTGCCCCGCTCTTGAGAGGGAGCTTTCCAGCCTTCTGGCTCAACAGAGTGACATGTAATGAGGAATATCCATCACTACAGGAAAAAATGCACCAGTAAAGTCAAATCTCACTGTTCGTACTCAAGCAAATTGTGTGCTGAGATTAGAAAAATGCTTTGCATAAGCCAGGACACTGGTGATGGTAGGAGAGTGCAGAAGCTGGTATTTTTGCCATGGTGACTCCACGGGAGCCATCACCCAGGTGTTTCTGCAAGAGGGAGCTCCCACCAGGTCCCTAGGTAAATCCCTGTGGTCTGGGGCTGATTCTGGTCTCCACCTACCTGGACTGGACTCCTGCCCCTTGCCCAGAGCTGCCCACAGTTGCCCAGGAGGAGCCCCCTGTACATGAAAAGGGAAAGACAGCCCACCCTTTGCATCCTCCTCGCTGCAGTTCGAGGAGTGCCATGTTTCCCCACACAAGTGACGAAGACAGGACACTTGTTTGTTTAAAATGTTGATTTGTTTTGCAGTTGTGTTACTGGAAACAAAACTGTGCTTGAGATTTAATTATTGTTATTTGGTTTGGGGTTTGTTTGTTTGTTTGTTTTAAATATGGTTTATTATAACTTTGTCATATATGCATTAATCTTAGTTATCTGAGGTTAGTTGTGTTGTTTCAGCTGTGTGTATTGCCATGGTTAAACTGTTGACAGTGAATTTCTTTTTGATTGCATTTTGCTGAGGCATATTAACTCATTAAGCAATGTCTGTCTGTCATGGAAAATGTGCATCATTTATTAACTTCCAGAATAATATTATTAAACACCACCTCATAATAAAATATGCACTTTAAAAGCTACAGCATAGCTTACTATGCCTTTTAAAATATTATGAAAGTGCTCTAGCTGAAAAAGGAAAACAAAATCCTTCCAAACTAGCTTTAAAGGTTTTGAAATGCTGCTCCAAAACTGTAAAATACAGGAAGATTTGTCTGACAAATTTGAATTTTGGTCATGAATGTAACAGAGGGAATGGGGCAGCACATTTAATGACTGAGGTTTTATATTTAATGGCAGACATAGGCTGCATTGATCCATCTTGTTTCTGTCACTCTGGAAGAGTGAAGTAGTTTGACTATAGTGCATTATAATTAGTGGAAACAGGCATGTACTATAATGTAATATTAAGAGCCTTCAAGCCAGTATGTGTTATCAATCTACAATTTTGTTAGAAAAGTGCCCTAATGTTCTGACTTACCCTCTTTGTCAAGTATTTTATGAGTTCTCTTCTATAATTTTAGCTTCACTGAAACATCCCTTAGAAATGTTGTTAATTTCTTTCCTGTACTTTAATCTTTGAGATACAAATAATGTGGGGTTCTTATTATTTATATTATTTTTTCCTCTCTGACTTCCAGATATCTATTTAAAAATGCTCCTGAAAGCTGACTTGGGAAGTGATTCATCATTCTTCAAAGCAATTCACATTAAAAGCACTGTAACCAAAGATTGCTTTGTTTCGCAGTTCAGGACTTTTTAAAGAAGACTTAATTCTTTTCTGTCTCTAGCTTAATAACAAGATTGATCCAGCCCTTCCATAATTTTTAGCTAATTTTGAAAGAAATTTCCATGCAAGACCTTGGCAGTACTGATTGTTTTTGAGACAGTGCACTACAGTGTATGTTCCTGACTGAATTATGCCCAAATTATGCCTAGAGCACTCTGGCCTCGTAGTTCGCATTGGTTGTAGGAAACATCGGTTTCATACGGTTTTGTGCTTTGAGTGGTCCTTGAATTCCCACCCCACAGTGGAAAATGTGCACCAGGCATCCACTGGTATCGCCCACGCACCTCTGCCTGCTCACCCCATCTCCAGCCCAACAGCCATGTGTTGGGAAGGGTATTTACACCTCCTAATTTGGAGGATCCAGCCTTGCCAGGGAGCCTGAGTTACTGCTATCAGCAATTTGGAGAGAGAGGCTTTTCCCAAGGGTACCTTATTTCCCAGGCTGAAATCACCCAATGTGGGATCTTTTCTTTCTCTCTTTTGACTATGTAGAAAAGTTAGAAATCTGATGTGGGCATCTAAGTGAGATACACGAAGGTAGATGGTATGAATACTTGTTTTAAAGACTAAACAGCTTATAATTTAGCTAACTGAATTAGATACAGGCAGCACTGGATGCCAGGGTCCAGCAGAAAAACTGAGCTGCAAAGGGAAGAGATTGGTATAATGATTATCCTCTTGCTTAATGTCGGATTTACTTTCTTAAATATTGTCTGGACTTGTCACAGAATTTGAAGTATTACTCCTAGGACCCTTAGTGATGAATGGAACCATTCACTGCTTCATGCAGCTGTTTGCCGTAGAGACAGCGTGGTCCTGGCCAGTGCAGGAGAGGAGATGGGCTTTATGTTGCAATGTGAGGATGATAATATTAATGTGAACTAAGAAAAACTCCCAAAAATGCAAGCCCCAATCTGCAATGACCCTGGTGAAACCAAATACCAGCAAAACTTTTCCTTTTTATTTATTAGTAGAAACTGCAGAGATGTTTTTCCATATCTTTATTTTCTCTTTTGTCTGTGTAATAATTGTTATGTTGTTTGCATACTATTTTAACTTAAAAAGCAAAGATATTAAAAAACCTAATGTGGTTCATCTTTATTGGTGGAATTGGAGCCCCCTAAAATAAATACATTTTCAAAGGATATTCAGAAAGATTCCTAATTTCAAACCACTCGCTAGCTTTTTATTTACTGTATTCTTCTGGGATAGAGCCTACTTTCTCAAGTGCAATCTATATATATAATTTTTGTTATCTCAGTTAAATGCAGCTTTCCTAGCAGTATTTTTTACTTTTTGCAGTATGTAATATGTCTTATCTTGATGAAAAAAATAAATACTGCTTTTGAAATAACATACTCTGAGTGATTATTCAGAATTTGGATGAACTAAAACCTATTATTTACTTGAAGGCATTTTCACAGCATGACACCATCCATGCTACGTCTCCCTGTGAATTTTAGCAGTCATTCCCAGGAGCATCAGGGAAGTACCAAAGTGCAATTCTGGGATAACTGAGTTTGAACCCCTGAGCTGGAATAGCTGACTGCTTTCTTGTGAAGCAGCAGCAGCAGCTTGGCATTTCTGATAGCCAGATTAGGGCTCTCCCCTTGACTCAGTGCTGGTCTTGGCCCCTGTGGGCCTGGATTGGCTACAGCCGAGATGTCCTCAGTTGTCCTACTGAAGCTGCTCCTTACTGGAAAAGGAAGCTCCAGCTGAAGGTCCACATCTCGCCTGAACCAGGGCAGAGATAGGCATTCACTTGCTGTGTGCAGGACAGCTGGAGGAACCTAAAGCCTCTTCAGATGGGGAAATTTAATCTACCCTTGTGAGTTTTGGCTTTTCCCCCAGCTTTGACAGCAGCAAATTTTGTTGTGTTGCATCTGGAACATAACTTTTGTAGCTTTGATAGCTAACTTTCAATGTAAGGTTCTCGTGTTAAACTAAAGCTGCCTTAGGCCTTTACTGGGTCTCGGACTGAGTAAGGACACAAAATTTTTGCCAAATTAATTATTCACTAGCTAGACACCCTGTCTGATAAGGCACATACAGACAGCATGCAGTCTGGGGAGCCAGCTCTGCAGCCTGTCCTCATGCATGTGCACCTTGTTCTTTACGGTAATGCCACCAACCTGGAAGAGTCAGCCATTCAGATGAGCACATTTATCCCCTTTGGTTTGGTCCTTGATACTCAAAGAAAGAATTCATATATTTTTTTTTATTTTTTTTTTTTTTCTTCAGAAAGAAAAGGGCAGTCAGAAGAGACATTTCCTAACAAAGGAAACCGTTCTCTTGTGTACAATGAACAAGGACATATTTAATGGGTGGAGGACATATTTTTTGACCTTCAGAAATGTGCTAAATACACTATGTAGACAGCAGCTCAGTAATTGCTATGTGTTCAAGGATGGCATAAAGCTCCTCCCATCTGGCATTGCTGTGTACCTGTATAACTAATGGCTAGCTCACAATATCCATTTTTGCTTGTGCTCACAAGAATGGGAGCTTTTATAAATCTGCGACATCAAAAGTAGCTCTGTGTCTCTTCAGCTGAAAAAGTAACGGTTCTGAGATCATTCAGGAACTCATCATTACTTTTTTTAAAAAATAATGTATTTTTTAAACATTCTTGTTCCCATTTTTGGAGAACACAGAATCTTATTCTAGCTGATTTTACGATCTGCAAAAGCTACAAAAATATTTCCCTGCAAATTCATTTAAGATTTCCCTTGTTCTTTTCTGGAATGCATTACCCAGTCACACTGATGTCATGCAAATTCAACAGATTTCCAATTTGTTCTTATTCTCCCAGGGACTCCAGTGCAGCAGCTAATGAAAATGCAGAAATTAGTATTCTAGTCACTCATTCTAGGAACTTTAACTTTGTTTATTGATAGTCTTGGTCAAATATGCTGAAATACATAACATTCATAATTTATTTGGTCAATCATCAACAGGCCTAGAAAATCTGCCTTTAAAGTCTGAACTTGATTTTGCATTTCTTTTCAAAAACTTCTTCAAGAAATGGGATTTCCAAAACAGCAAATATTCTGCCATGAATAGTAGGAAGGCATTTTTTTTTAAGTTTTAGGCTATCTTCTGAAACTGATTTGACTGAAGACTTGGTCTGAAATTCCTTTCTAGGTAGCAAAAGTGGTATTTCAAAACTGAGTTTATAAACCCTGATTTTTGAGACTGAGTTCCAAAACCTCATTCATTATGTATTGCCTATAGAAAGTTACTGTGACAAAGACATGCTATAATAAAAATGGAACAAGTTACATAATAACAGTTACTCTAGTAGATGCTCCAATTTCAAGCTGACAAAGGATTTCTGCTTCAGTTGAAAGAATTTCAGTTTCAGAACCAGTATGAAGAAAACAGGATAAAAAGAGCTGGATGCCTTTCAAATACTTTTATATAAAGCATGATGACATAAGAAAAAGCCCTTAACTTTTGTTCATTGCTTTTTATTAGATAAGTAGTAAGACCAGACATCTTAGCCTTTTTGTTCTGTGTATCACCTCAAGTAGTGGGTGTACTGAGATGAGCTCTCTCAGCTCAGTCTGAAGTCAGACTAAACCCCATTTCTAGACATTTTTCTGGATGAGGGGCTCTGTCCTGTGGGCAGGGGTGTGTGAGAGTCTCAGTGACAGCCCTTGGGGTGGGATCAGGGGCTGGAGGCCTGTGTGTCCATGGTGCCACGACTGAAGAGACTGAGTTGGCTGCCAGAGGGACCAGGGTGTCCAGGCCAACTGTCAGAGAGACTCTGGGGTCTGAGGGTCAACTGAGACCCACCTGCATGTGTGTGTGTGTGTGTGTCTACAGGAACATGTGGTCGGCCCCACTGCTGTCTGGATGTGGGCACACGGAGCTGTAGCAGCCTCATCTCCATCAGGCCACCAGACTCAGCAACCACTAGCAGTGTTCAGCAAGTCATTGCAGGGGAATCTTTCATACATGGTGAAAGATTGGAGACTGCAGTATTTTGCAGCTTCCAGACAGATTTTCTCATTAAGCGCAGGAAAGCAAATTGTCCAGCCTTACTGCAATATACGGGCTGGGCTGCAGCACGGTCCCCAGAGCATCCTCCTGAACTCAGAGAGCACCTGACGTAAAACAGGCCTTCATTAAACTGTTCTGATACCCGACAGATGGCATTCATTGCAACCTTTACATCAAAACACCAACCCTTGGATTCTGTTGCTAATTTATTTCAAAAAGGTCAGGCAAGGATTTGTGTGCCCTGAAGGAATCAATTGCTGTATAAGAAGCTGCAGTTGCAGTGTTCAGATAACCCCACGTAGGCAAAACGCTGCAGTTTTCCCAATTAAACTGTATCTGAACACCAATTACACAACCGATTATTAAATGAAGATAAGCCACGTAGGCTTCCATGAAGAAGACTAATTGTTTTTTTCAATTAAAATTAAGACACTGGGGTCCAAATTAAGACCCCAACAAGAAAAGGTAAGCAAATTAGTTTCACTGAGAGATGTAGCTACTGCATACCTGAAATCTTTGGGATTGAACAATGCAGACTAAGTCAGCATTTTTAATAATCATAATGGAAGTATCCCTTAAAAATTCCTTCTACATAAAGGTACTCAAGGAGCAAATGAAAACTAGTCCATGCATTTTAATGTCACTGGCTGGTTGCACTGAGCTCTGGCCAGCATCAAGTGCTTTTTATTTTATCTGAGTGTAGAAGTTCTTTTGCCTGACAAGCATTTTAAGAAGCTATGCAGCTTGCATCAAATACTAAACTGCTGTTCTTTGCCCTTCACAACAATGCTCATTGAAATACAGAGATCAAAGAGTACTCCCTGCACAGAGCAGAGCTCACATGGACATGCAAATGTCTACATTAAAAAAAAACCCAAACCAATCAAAACAAAACCATGTTTAGAATGATTTGTATATGTGCTAAGGGATTTTTTTTTTCTTGCTGGCATGAGTTTAAAGACATCAATTTGCTTTTAGACTCCAAAATACAATGTTGTATATTCATGTAAGACTAGTGAATAATCAACAATGGCTACAAACTGGCAAAGTGATAATCCACCTATAAACTATGTTTGTGAGGCATCTGCTAAGTCAACTGTTACTCCCATTGACACCTCCTGCCTTTTCCACTGCATTTTGACCCTCTAAACTACAGTGGCTGATACTCAGTGGCACTGGCCTTGCGGGACATACAGGTAGACAATCTACAATTGATTTGACCAAAGATTCAAGCTGACATTTGTTTAGCTTAACAAAATGAAGGCTGATACACAATACTGTTATTTGCTCTCTATAAAACCTGTGTAAGCTATATGATTATGTGGATGTACCATAAAACAGGCAAAAAGTTGCCTGTAGATAAATGCTAGAAGTTTAAAAAGACCATGCTAAGGCCTTTAACTTGGAGAAAACTCAAGGAGACTGCACAGTCCAGGAAAATAAAATTTTCTGGGGGGTCTTTAAAAACTGCCAAGGACCTTACGAAACTTTCTGAGTGCACAGCACCTGATATGATACTGAATATCTGAGAAACTTGCTGTACAAAACTGTATGATGTATTACACTGAAGTTGTGAGGGTTTTTTTCTAGTCTCAAAAAGTTTTCTGAGTAATTTGTTTAAATGCATTTCCTTTCAAGCCGTTGCTCCACCTCCATGATATCCAAAGTGGAAAAGTCCTCTGATCAAATGCATCTTACTAATATATCTGTGTATGTATAAATATAGCCATGTATGCATACATATAAATAAAATACATATTACACATATTTTTTTTTTCATAAAGATGTATATAAGCTTTTCCATAACTCCAGGTTAAAAAACAGCAGGAAAAAGTTTAAATTCTATGCCATCAAGATAAAATTAATGAGCAGGCAAAGAGAAATATTAATCTTACACTACAGCTAAATTTTCTGTCTGTCTTTGAAAATCACTGAAGGCTTCCATTGCTCACACAGGAAAGTCTGCTGGGTTCTAACACAGTTACTGAAGGTTGTTAGTTGTAGTTTGTTGAAACTCTTCAGCTGAATTTTTTAAATGAAATTTTCAGTTTTGTTTCCTCTGCAAAAGTCTTGAAAGATTGCTAACAGCCATGTTTTGTCTAGTGGGTGCTTAAATCTACAGGACATCAAAGAAATGCACCTTTGATGGAAAAATTCAATGCATAGAAAAGAGGAAATGATACATATACCTCTGCCAAGGTCTTTGAATTAGGCATTGCTGTTGACCTCAGGTATCTGTTAGAAGAATCCAGAGGTCTTGCTGTCTCAAAATAAGAAAACCTAAAGACTTTAGGGAAATGGTGAATTGCATGAAAGCCTGAGCATCCTCCTTACCTCATTTCACTCACAAGGGGCAACACCTTGAGCTGTAATTCCTTAAAAACATTCTAGCACTATTATTTTCATCCAAGGTGATAACTAGTCTTGGGATTATAGGGTCACAACCTACACAGACTGGAAGACTTAAAAAGAGTTATCTGATATATCATCAGCCTTCACTTGGTAGGATGGGAAAAGACATACAGAGGATGAATGATGAATATGAGTCTTCTCTCCTCTATAAGCAGCAAAAAGGTTAGACTGACCTCAAGAATATTTGCTCCAGTTCCTTGTTGTGGTTGTTCCTTACTTATCAGTTATTAGCACTGGAAAATTAACTGGATCTTTGGCCTGGAGTCCTAGCAATATTGAAACGTCTGACAAGGCAGGGGATTCATCTGATTAAATATACATCTCCGGCCCAGCCTACATCCCCTGAGAGTCAAAGGAGAGAAACAGGTGCATGCAAGGCAGCTTCTCTGACTGTGACACAAGCATCTAAAACAGGTCAGGGAAGAAGAACAGAGAGGAACAAGTACTCCCTTGACAAGATCATCCAACAGCCTGGATCAGTGCAAGTGCTATGGCTGACCCATCTCAGGTTCAGTTCCTGATACATACAACTAATTAGCAAGTGGTACCACAAGGATTAGAGACTGGTGATGCACTGGGAAAACAGCTCATACAAGGTAATACTAAAGGGTTAGTTTAAGTCTTGCTTTTGTTGAAGGCTGGTCCCAGTAGACACATTTGTATATGGAAAGCTGAATAATTGGGCTAAGGAGCCACCAGTAACTAAACACACCACTCACTGGCCTTTGAAAAAAGGTCATCTAGATTTACTTTTCCTACTTGATTATGTAAAGATTCCTCACCTCTTCCTTCTAACACAGTGTTTTAACATTCTGTAGTTACACAGGTTTGAAGTTAAATATGTTAAATACAGTTATTCATGTTAAATATGATGTAGATATAGCATTTATAAGACCAGAACGCAGAGATACTGGTGTGCTTTGTAGACAGTAATTTTAAATACAAGCACACTATTGGATTGCAAATAAATCATTTTCCTCATTGAAGAAAATGAGTGATACGATGCTCTTCATTCACACTGCTTGTTCCAAGGCACTGTTTGCCAGCTATACTGACTGTGATGATTACCTCATCCATTACTTCATGCTAAAATTTGGTGAAACTAAAAAGAAATGAAAGATCACTGCAAAGTCCTCTCCCCTATCCATTGGCAAACAATACTCTCTGTTTACTTCCCAGTAACAGCTGAATAGCAGGATGTAATATAATAAAAAAATAATGAAAACTGCAGAAACCTTAAACTTCCCATCTATTAATCCTGAACAGGCTGAAGCAATGATCAGTTATAAAGTACATTCCAACTAATAACAGGAAGACTAAGTTCCCATAAAAGAATTATTACAAAAGAATGTACAAGTAACTGTGAAACCTACCATACCCAAACATTGTCTGGAATTCAGCTGAAATGGATGGAGTGATGTAGAGGAAACTGTATGAGTTCCTCTTTCCTTTGGGATGGATGGCAGAAGGATTTATCATGCTTGTAGAGTACTAATTCTTTTCAGGCATACAATGTCATATATCATGTCATTCGTGGCATGGATCATTGCAACTGTTTCTAGAGACCATTCTATAGCAGAAGCCCAGCTCCCAAGCTTAGTTTGGGCACATATTCACAACTCACAGCTTGATACTTCTAATTGTTATTTCTAATCCAACAAAAGTGTTTAGCTCCACTTTTTTTTTTTTTTTCAGATTCCTCCATATCAAGCAGTGTTTAGAAGCAAGATATTATTTCACCCCCATTTCCTTCCTCACCTGATTCACCCCCATGATTCTGGTCCACAAAGAAATAATTATTCTTTCTGTTGTAGTCCTGATGATTATTTTACATTATATCTTGAATGCAAGAAAGATATTTTGGTGAAATGACAGGGCAAACCTCTCTGTACAATTCGGTGCAGCCATGCTTCACCTAAGCCAAAGTTTTCAGCTTGTAGTGAGCATTTATTTACATGCATCAATGTGATATCACCACAGACTAGAAAAACATTCTAAGAGCTCACATCAAAAAATGGGTACAAATCAGCGTTTCAGTTTCTCCAGCTTTCCTCATGTCTGATATTAGTTGAAAAAATAGTGAAACTTAGAAACTGTTGTGATATCCCTCCACACAAATATTTATATTCTGTAGAGGTTTTCCTGAGAGGATGAGGATAAAATCTCACCCAAAATCATTTGTCTGAAAAAACAGCTGAATTTTAAATAAAATCATTTCCAACCTGTGCATGGTAGATCATTTGCAAGCCCTGATCCCACCTACTGTCTCTGCAGAGACCTCACTCAGTCAAACCACTTTGGTACTGGCATTGGTCAGTGCTCAGTCATGGGCAACGAGTGCCAATAAGAACTGCTAGAAAAGGCTGAACTGTGGAGCACTCAGTGAAACTGTAGATACTGCAGATGTAATGTCTAGTTGATTAAGAATTCCCTGTCACATTAATGGACAAAATGGATATTGAAAATTACCTTTGAAAATCTCACAGTATGTTTATTTACTCAATGCTGGGCCCACTGGTGTGAGTGATGCATCACTACAAAGCCTAAAGAAATAATTCATTGGGATAACATGGAGAGCATGAGCAATATGAATTTGAGAAGAGATATCAGGTTGAGGGAACCCATGGTGCAGTAAGTCTGATGGAAACTGTGTAAAGACCAAAAGCTGTGATAATTGACTTCCCATGACACTCTGATATCACAGAGAGTAGAACTGATCTTATTAGTTGAGGAATGGATCAAGTAGCATTCATAAATTGTCCTTTTGCCCTCTCAAAAAACTTTTCTGTCCTTCTTACTGTGCCAAAGAAATCCTAGATTGCAGAGAAACAAATGCTTGAAGGCTTACAGGAATTAAAGTATAAGAGAGTTGCTGTGGCATCTGATTTCTAATGCTGTATTTCTTAGCAGCTCTGGCAGCATGACAGAGAAGATAGCATTTAATTTAGTGCTGTTTTCAAACTGTAGAGAAACTCTGGATTAATTTTGTTTTGATTTGGTAAACAGAGACAGTTTCTAAACCCTAAAAAAGGTTTGTGCCATAGTTTATTTCTCAAAACTTTTTTTTATTTTTTAAATTATACATATTAAGTATCATAAGTGAGCTTGAAAATATTACCTGTGCAATTTCTGAGACAGAAAACAACATTACCCTGAAAGAACCACTTGCAAGAACCATTCCACAATAAGGTAGAATTAACAATACACTATTTATATACAGAATATATAAAGCATCAATGTTCTGCAGTTAAAAAGATTTTGGATTTAAGGTATAGCTTTAAAGAAAAAAGAGAAGTGCTGGAGGGGTAGAAGGGTCCAAAAGCTGTAAGCTGAGCAGAAAATTCATCATAAGCTGGAAAACAGGTTAATTTGGGTGCTGTTCACTCTACTTTGGAACTGAGCATGCCTAGAGGCTATACCTTCAATCTCTGAATCTCAAAAAGACTTGTTTATGACTAAAATTCAGCAAAGCTTGTGTATGCATATTTAAGTTAACTTCTTGAAGGTAATGAGGTTTGGTAATGCTGTCACTTTGACTTAGGACAGTCTGTGGGGACAGGACTGTCCCTGACAGTCTGTGCTTAATCCAAAATGGTAAGTTCCAGTATCTTTGATATCACTTTAGCAGACATTAGTTTCTTTTTCTTCACCTCCACTGTTGTTAAGATTTACATAGTCTTTCAGTGAGCTAGACCATGGAAATATCTGGATGAAAATTAACCAAAAAGGAAAAAAGTCAGAATCAGCTTTCTGAGCTGGTTGGAAAAGCTGGCTAGGAGAAGGCAGGACCACTCTGTTCCCTGACAGCATAGTACTGAGCTTGTTCACCTTTATATTCTTTCATTTGGAAGTAAATTCTTTACCACAAATATGTTAATTTAAATAATTAATTATTTTAGCTAACTAAAGTCAAGGTTACTGTTTCCTGTTTACAGAAGGAAGAAGGGAAGGAAGGAAAGGAGGGAGGGAAGGATGAAGGAAGGGAGTAAAGAAAGTTAGTTAGGAGAGGGACATGTATAAAAAAAAATCCAATTCTTAAGAAAAGAGCTGCAACTACATGGAATCATGCAATTGCATGGAATTGCAATGGCACAAAGTGAGACAATTTTGAACAACTGTAAAAATCCAGCAAGTTGAAAAAAAGTAAGTGTTCAGAAAATAATCAATCTGCCTTTAATACCCTTTTGATTACAGCTTTGTGATCTGAGCAATGCCACCTACCATGAGGAACAATAGCTGGATCAGGCATTAGTGTTATTAATAAAATGTGACTTTTTTTCTTATTTGAGTGTTCATAGCAAAATATATAGTAATTTAAATATGTAATTAAATGTTACCTGCCACCCCTGCTGGTTGCACTGTAAATAGTGCCAATTTCTCAAAAAATTTTCTTTGAGTAATGCTGTGTTGCAGCCAGAAAATGATTCTTAAACTTCTACAGTCAGAAGAAATATGCTGTGAGTTTTACACAGTCTTTAAAAGAGGTAGAAACTTTAACTACCTTATTAGTTGCCAAAAGTATACGTTACAACTTTGTATTTTGAGGAAGGACTCTAAACAGCTTGCCAGAAAAGAAGTACTATCTGAGCAACCCATGACAGAGCTCTCCATAGAACCTACAGACCTTTACTACACACAAGAGGGCTGTGTTTTATTGACAATAAAAACATGGTTTCATTAAGGAGCTTTATCATATGCAACATTACATAAAAAATCTTTTTTTCACTGCACAAATTCCCATTGAGATCAATTGGGCAAGTGTCCAATTCCCAGACTAGACGTTCTCTGTAATAAACGGAATATGAAACAGCAGAAAATAGTTATATTTCAAACAAATTATTATTTGTGGCTAGTGTCTGGCATTGCCTTGTGAAGGATTCTGTTTCCCCACTGAAGTCCAAAGTCATGGCTCTATAGCCCAAAAAGGCTTCTCAATGCTCTCAGGAGTGTCTCGGGGCTCTTCCACCCCAGAATAATGTTGAGGATTGCAAAAGAAGTTCCACATCAAGCAAAAGGGAAGTTTTCAGGGTAGTTGATCCCAAGTAAAAGGAATTTCTTTTTCTGCTCATACCTCCTGATAAAGAAGTGAGAGACTGTAGTTAGTTAATGCTACTAATGGTATTGTGCTGTATTATTTTTATATACACCCCGTTATTCTTCCCATATGGTATGTTTGATGCAATAGCAATAGGTATCTACCTAAATCCTGTTAATAACACTAATTCAGGCTCTCTATTCAGTTCTGTAGAATTATGAGAAATTAAAATACTACACATATCTTCTGATACTAAAATCACAGCTATGCAAGTGGCTTGTTTACTGTGATGGAGTCAGTCTTGTCCAGCTGAGCAGAAGCTAAGTTAATTTAGTTTTCTATATGGATTCCATATTTTGCTGACTTCTGTCATCCCTCTAAAGGTTTCTCCTGACTCCTTTCTTCTCTGATTCTATCAAAGTTTTTTTCTTTTTGTCACCTGCAGTTTCAACTACTATTATATCTCTATTTTATAATTTGCATTTTGATAATCTCCTGAGGTGTCCTCTCATCATGGCTGTACAGGAGGAAGGATAGTTCTGATGTTTGCAGACACTCTCATTCTTACAATGACCAAAATGAAGAACAGAGAGGAGTACAGCAAAGATGGATCTTCTAAATGGCTGCAAAGCATTAAGATGAGGAGTTTGACAGCAAAAGATGATCTGAGGTCAAGGAAATCATTAAAAGACAGCTTGCATTTCTGCATTCCATTGCAGAGCATAAAGAAGGAACATACCTATTCAAATTACATTTAGGCATAGAAGTTTGGATACTTTGTAAACCATAGAATCTCTCTATAGTCACAAGGGTGAGAGTCAGTTGACCAGATGTAAATATCCATAATGTAAGCATCCACAATTAAATCAATGATAAGGACATCCCATATATAACCAGGAGAGAAAAACAGGGAGCCTGAAGTGGATTTCTATGTTTAGTCAGAATTATGCTCCAAAAAGGTTGATTTCCCTGCACCAGTTTAACAGGATCCTTGATGTCTGCACTGTAGACCTCTAACAGCAGGTGAGATGAATCCCACTGTAAGAATCAAAGGTGCCTCTGAGATGGGATGAAGTACTCACTGGGGAAAGATGTGTGTGGCTGGAAGTACGTTTCTCTGGTTTTATCTTACTTTACTGAATACAGTAATAAAATACAGCTTCTGGCTTAGACACCTGTGTCAAGTATCTGTCTTTAGAAACCAGTGTATTATCTGGAGAGTGTACAACCCATAAACTTCATAAATAATATTTAATCGCAAAAATTTAGTACCTAAATCCATGTTTAAATTATTGTTTTCTCTATTCTCTCAAAGTTGCTGAGTTCACCCAGCTGTCTTTGCTTTCTATAGAAAGCATATGTTCCCAGTGATTATAACTAAACTGTCTTTATTTTGCTTTTAAGAGGTCCATTGCGGTCAAGAATATGCAGTGCCAATATAATCTGATAGATGTGAACAAACAACAAACTATTGAAAGGGAAATAATGTAAACCAGATACAGTGGTGAATTCTCTGCAAGATTGTAAACATGCTTCCTTATCCAGAGGTCAGTACTAAGGCAGTCATTTAGTGTCTTCTTCATTGACCTGTATGCAGAGAAAAGTAAAACCTTAGTAAATCTGCGAATGACACTAAATTGGAGATGGAAAAGAGGAAGGGACTGTGTAAGGCAGTGCATTATAGAGTCCAGAAGGACTCTGACAGGTTTGAGGACTGCACCAGCAGAAATCGCATGAAGTTCAGTAATAGGAAGTGCAAATCTCTTAGCCCAGGGGGACTAACCCTGTCCACCAGTACAAGCTGAGAAATGACTGTCTGAGTAGCAGCCATGCTTAAAAGGACAGGGAGCTACTGTCAGCACCAGACTGAATATCATCCAACTATGTGCCCTCAGTGCAAACAGTGTAAGCTGCAACCAGGGATGCCTTAGGGTGACTGTCATGAGCAGAAGAGTAGGTGGTGTACCTGTACACTTACCACTCATGAGGCAACACCAGGAATCCTGTGTGCAGTTTTAGTCTCCCTTAGTTCAACAAAAATATTGAGAAACTGGAGAGAGACCAGTGGAGGACTATCGAGATGGTGAGGGACCTAGAGCTCATGGCCCACAGCGAAAAGCTGAGGAAGCTGTGCTTTTTTAGTCTGGTAAAGTGGAGACTGAGGGAAAATCTAACAGTTGTCAGCAGCTGCTTGAAGGAGACTTACAGAAGCAGCAGAGCAAAACTCTTGTTGGTAACAACAGATGGTGCAACAAAGAGCAACAATCATGGTTCCCGGCTTGAGGCATTCTGCTTGGACATGAGGAAAATCTGTTTCACTATTACAGCAGTGCAGTCCTGACACAGGCTGCCTGGAGAGGCTGTGAAATCTCCATCCTTGGAGGCTTTCAAAACTCAGCTCAGTAAAGTCATGCAGCCATCATCTAGTGTCAGGAGCAGTCTTACTTTGAGCAAGAAGTTGGACAAAAGGAATCCAGAACTTCCTCCCAGCTAAGTGACTCTCTAAATGTTCCATGTAGTCCTGATGCACAGGAAATGTAGGAAAGACTGAGGACTTAATTTTCAGATGTTAGTTAAGCAATTTCAAAACAGTTATGAAAACAGTTATTGATTTGTATTCTCTTCCTCTTTTTCCTTTCATTCCTCTAGGACAGATCAATTGACAGGTAAGACACAATGAGTGGTGTTCAGTTGCCTGAACACTGGTGTTCAGGACCACATTTCTCAGATGCTCTGTGGTACCTGAGACACAGCTGGGATCAACAGATATGAAAAAAGGTCTACAGAGTCCAAAGCCCTACTGGGGAGGCAGCTTGAAACCTGTATTTAGAAGACTGCATCCCATCCCATTAGTCAAATAATTTATTGTAGATCTGAGAAAGCACAGTGCTAGAATGTCTGGAATAACATTTTGGTCAAGCTTTTTTGTTTAAATGTGTCAGTTGTGACAAACTTCTAATGCTAGCGATAATTTGCTACTGCTGATTAAAACATAAAACTGTAATATCTCATTTAAAACCATTTGCAGGGTCTTAGGACATTTCCTTCAAATATCTGTCATCAAGCACAGACTAAAAAGGATTTATGAATGTCCTGGAGAGCACAGCTACATTTTAACCACTATTTTCCTTTAACTCTGTAATCTGTGCATTGAACACTGACACCAGTGATTATAAATAACAGTCATCCAAATAAAAAATTGGAATACTACAAATTTGGGAAGAAGAGGAAGATACAGGATTATCAAGGCAAGGTTATAATTTGCTGCTGTGCAACTCACAGAATTTGAAGGAGAAATTAAACAGCTGAAGAAAAACAGAAGACAAGCATAGCTATTTGTTTTCAAGGTATTGTGTTGACAGTATGCTTCAGCAGTTTTGAGTGTGAAAAAGACTGAAGTTGCAACAGTTGAGACATAAAGAAAATGTTTATTATCAAAGCCTCAAATTCGCAATGAATTAGGCAAATAGCTGTTTTTATGCCCACACTCCAGAGGGAAAAGGGATTCAAGATTTGTCAAAGATGTTGAGGAAATACAATGATTTAGCTAAGACGCAGGGACTGCTTGAATTTTTCATTATTAATTTCATGTTTAAACACCTGTACTGTTGTGGTTTTTTTTCTCTTTGGTTGCTTTTTTTTATAAAAAAAAATCTATCATTCAGAGACCAACAAAGACATAAAGATTTGACTCGATCACTGCTTATTGTACCCAGTAGGAAGCACAAACACAGATACTCTGGCACACATGTGCACTACCTGGTTGTCAGTTGTGTTTATTTATCATTGTTTTTTTCCCAGGCTCTTCTGCTTCTGAGTCTGATCTGGTTCAATTAAAAAAAAAAAAAAAAAAAAAAAAGAAGATAAACTTACTAAATTCAGGTCTTTCACAGAGTAATTTATTGGACCAAAATAATGTGAACCTCAATCACAGTTTCATTGCCTGGACTCTGGAATGAGAATCCACAAAACACACGACTCTGTGGATGACTCCCAAAGACATTAAAAAGCTTAGGAAAGATAAAGACAACAGTGTACACAGAGAGGAGATCTCCTCAGATGAGTATACCAACAATTAAACACCACAGCAGAAACAGCAACACAAACACTTGAACCTGTGTACAATCACCAAACCAGTTTTTGCTTTTTAAAACTTCTCTTTAAAACTCCAGCAGTGAAAAGTAATTGCTAACTTCAGTGACCTGTAGCGACAGCGCTCCCATCTTTAGGGAACTAAGATTGATTTTCCACAGCTACCAGTGTAAAGACCTTTTGCCTGGGAGCATGCAATGATAGCAAGGTCAGAGGATTTAAAGGCAGCAACTTTTAGAGGGTTAGACTTCAGCTGTGTGGTGTTTACAGCTACCGATTAATGTCTGCCATTTTATACCCTGGAGTCACCTACAGTTTCAAAACAGATTAAGCAAAGTGGTCCCCTCAAGCTCATGGGAGCAATTCTCTTAAGTGAAATATCAGACTCAAAAGAGTCTGGCAGCAGGTAACACATAAATCAAAGATAATAATGGATTACCTGTGCATTTAGTGCAGGATCTGAAGTCTTTGCATGGTGCAGCCAAAGAATGTGCTGTTCTCTTTTTTCCCAATACTGACACTTTGTAGGGAAAGTGGGCTTATGCAAAGCAGGAAAAGAAGTTGAACTGGCTGATTGATGGGCTTTCAGAGGAGGCCCACTTGTATTTCCTTTTTTTAAGAATAATTTAGAATCCCATTTGTCATTTTTTCTCTGGGTCCCAAACTGTCTGAAGCAATACTTAGGTAGACAATTTAAACATACCATGTACCTCGTCTCTACCACCATTTTTCCCACATATCTTTGAAATTCTGAGCCTGTTCTACTGCGAAACAAGAGTATCATTCAGCCAGACAAGAAGAAGATAGCAGAAGAAAAAGCTTATATTGCATTGAAAAAAACAGTGCAGAGGAAGTACTGCTTGTACACAATATGACGAAACACCGAAGAACACAGAGAAGCAGCTTACTCCAGTAACACCTCTGTCTTGAGGCATAACCCTTTGGGTTTGATAAAAGGCTGAAAACATAATTACTGTAATACACTTTTGAAATTTAGCCTCATCTTCCCTTCACCTGCTTTCTATCCTGTACTGGATACCAGGCTATCTGGAGGGGTGCATTGCCTCACACCTGACAGCAAATATTAAGACTTTTCTAAATACTTTTAGATGCTGAAGTCAAGATAGGGCTAAATATCTTTAATGTCTCTCTATTGTCAGTGGAAAAAAAATCTATTGAAAGAGGCTTGGAAAGTAATCTATTGTATCTATGCTACCATACGATGTAAACCACTCTAGATGCAGCAGTTATATGACTGAATATGAATGAATAAATTAATTTACATATGAAATATGGCTTCTGTAATTTTGCAAATAAGCTGTAACTGATGCCTTTAATAGTCTCCTGAAGATGTTACACTGGGTAAGATGTTTAATGCAAAGTGATCGACTGCCCAGTAGAAGTCTTTGAATTCAAAAGTGTTAAAGTGGCACACAAATCCATGTAGATATATTTTTAAAAGTGAGCCTGCCAGCTGGAAAAAAGATGTAAATGGAGAGGCTGAGAACTGCTAATTATTTGAACCACTTAAATAGTGGGAAGTGCTGGGCTTCGTATTTAGCGGTTTTGCATTGTGCTAATCTCTTCTGGCAGCAGAGTCAATAAAAGCTCTACAGGGAGTCTGAACACAATGTGATTTTCCTAGCCAGATAAATCTTCTCCATCCCCACTATCCTTATTATCCTCCTGACAATGCATGTAACAATTGGAATGAATGTGTAATGGAGATCTATGCTGCAGAGTGAATTTGCTCTGGAAACATTATGCAGGAAACAGACAAAACTGAAGGCTCAAGTTCTGTATGAGTTGCATGCAGTTCTCATTGCTTTGGGGGAAGGGAGTCCCATCTAGAAAACAGGAATGTGCATCAGTCAGGAAACTGTTTGACTTCCAAATGCATTTCTGATTCCAATTCAGTAGCTGTAAGCACTTTCCTGAAGAAAAAAAGAAATCCAATTGCTAACAGCTGTGGGATTATCTCAGGTGTTTATTGCCTGTGTTCATCCTGATTGACTACAAGAACAACAAAACCTGATCACAGGTATCACTTTGGATGAGAAGTAGGAATGAAATGGCAGAAACAAGAGGTAAGATAGACTGGGTGAAAAATAGCAATTTCATCATAATCTTTCCATGCAGGCTACCAAATCTTGCCCCAAAGGCAGTTGCTAAGATGAATTTTATAAGAATATAAACCAAAAAAAGGCCTTCCTGTCTCTTGATGTTACATTCAACCCTGTTGTAAATATCTTGTCATTATCTTTAACAAACCCCAGCTTAAACAGTTTTGATTTTTTGTTGGAAGAGCTTTGTAAAGCTCTACATAAGCTTCAATCTTTAGATGTTTAGAAAATTTCTTGTAAATTCTGACCTATTTTTAGTTATAATTGATTTATACCAATTTGTTTTCCTGCCAGAAGAGTCTTAGAGTTCAAATGACTCTTACTCACCTTGGAGAAATAGCACTCTGTGTTTTTACAACAAGCCAGCATCAGTACCATTTGCTTGCAGCCTACCTTTAAACCATTATTCTGACTTGTTAAAGTTTATCACAAACAATGGTTGACTTTTCTATTTACTGAACACACAAGTGAAGCAATTGGAGAAGTATTTGTTATATCCTCCTTCAAAGTCCCAACCCTTAACAAAAGAGTATTTTCTGGATATATTCTGAATATATTTCTACTATCATTCTTATTTCCAAGTAAGACAACTGTCAGTTTGTCTTACTGAATCTCATACTTTAGGTATGACAATCTCTATCCAGGAAGGAGGGAGATATAAAAAAAACTTCAGTGGCTTTACCAGTCATCAGTGGTAGAGAAGATACGTTTGTTATGCTCTTCCTTTACCTCCACCATAGCACTCAGCATGTCTGAGCCAAGTTACAGTGAGAGAAAATGGCCTGACCTTAAGGTAAGCCTAGTTCTTATGGATAGCTGTAGTATAAGAGGTTGTCCTTTTCAGAAACTAGAAATAAACATTTGGTGAACTAGTGATGAAATAATGTACTACATTAATCAAACATATTAGATGTTAGAAATATGCAGATGACTTGCACTGCCAATACTTCATCAAGTACAGTCATAGAATCATAGAATGGTATGGGTTGTTAGGGACCCTAAAGATCATCTCGTTCTAACACCCGCTGTGGTCCTGCGCTTGAATAAAGCTAACTTGGGAATGAAGATATCTACACCAAAAAGTCCATAATACCAATTGAGCAGAAGTGAAACTTCCAGCTGGCCAAGCTGAGAACTGCTCTTTGACTCCTCATTACCTGTAGATTTGTGCACCATTGCATCTACAGTGTTACCTGAATTCATTAGAAGACTTTGTCTCACTCAGGTGATTAGTGAGTTTATTTTCATTATGCATTCCCACGTTACTTTCTGGCTACACAATAGCAAAATGTGAGCATGAACTTTCAGCTGGTAGGAAATTCTAGATAGTAGAAACCCAGGTAGTGTGTCTTGGCTATACATGTTAACACAGCTACATCTGTCTGGCCCTCTAGTCTGCATTCTGGTTTCCCACTAAATTTCAAATCACTTTCAAGGTCTCTGCATATTTCCAAGACACTTCATGGCCTGAGCTCACAAAGCATACATAGCAAACAAACAAAAAAGCTATGTATAAGGCTCATGATAAAAGTCAGAATAAAGCATTTGTTGATAACTGTGTCCAGCTGGTACTATGGAACTCTGTAATTAGATTAAAGCTCAGACATGTCAGAGACTAAACTGTTTTGGAACCTGTCCTGAGACTTGAAATTCTTTTGAGTTTGTCTTAACATGTATAAATAAATGGGATTCTGCACGTTAAAAATACAGACAGAAACCAAACATTAAGATTTACTTGGAAAGCAACACAAAACAGGTTATGTCTTTGAGTAAAACTGTTTCAACCATATCTAGACTGCTGAGTGCAGTTTTGGTTCCTGCAGCCTAAAAGAGATGCTGCAGAAATATTAAAGGTTCAGAGGACAATCTGGATGATGAGCAATGTGTTACTCTAGAGGATAAATCAAAGCACCTGATTGCTAGTTGAAGAGTTGTCTGTCCAGAAAACCTATGTCTAAGTGGGCAACTGATCCTGGGTAGCACAGCAGCCCCCTTGACCATTCAAAATCCCCTCAGAAGACATCTGCTTTGGAAGACTACTTATCAATCAGGTTGCTGCCCAGAAAAAAGGAGAGCTTTGCTTTTTTCCTTTTCCTCAGGCTTTGGCGGTTTGATTCTTTTTTTTTTTTCTCTATTTCTTGATTAATTTTTTTTTCTCTTTTTTTAATCTTTCTCTTCTCTTTTCATCTCTTTATTTTCTCTTTCTCCCTCCCCTTCTCTTCCCTCCCATTCCCTGAATGTGGCCTAAGTTCACAAAAAAAGCCACAGCACTAGCAGAACTGGGTGTATCCCACAAGAAGGCAAGTCAGAGTCCAGCTGAGAGGACAGATGTCCAGGAAGGAAACTGCCTGCTGCTTGTACTTGTGTCCAGTGATTTGAACACCAACCTTTCCCCTTCCCCTTGTGACAGAGGAGACTTCTGCACAAATTCAGGACAACCACCTGTGTTTAACAGTAGCTTTGAAGAATTAATACTCCTCTGTCCTTTCTTCCTTCTCTTTGAATGTCAGTGCAGTGCTATAACTGATGCCCCATGTGTTGCAGAGGTGTGAGAAGACCACTTCAGCAGAGATTTGTGAGTAGCAGTTGTGGAAGAACAAGTCAGCCTAAAAACACCTATCCAAACACATATTTCTCTGCTGTTGATGCAGGTACTAAGGGATACCCTTAGGTAATGGTTTTAAATAAAAGAGCATAGATTTAGCCTAGGTGCAAGGAAGATATTTTTTTACAATGAGGGTAGTGAAACACTGGAGCAGGTTGCCCAGAGATGTGGTAGATGCCTCATATCTAGAAACATTCAAGCTCAGGTTGGCTGGGGCTCTGAGCAACCTGATCTACTTGAAGATGTCCCTGCTCACTGCAGGGGGGTTGGACTAGATGACTTTTAGAGGTTCCTTCTAACCCCAAATGTTCTATGACTCTATAATTCTATGATTCTACTGTCCCAGCTCTCTGGAAAGACAACCATTTTTTTTTCCATCAGTGCTACAGATGGAATTTCTACATTTTTTTATAAAATCAGATGGTCTATTCTTCTGTCTCTGCCTTTTGCAAATACTTGAATTAGTGGGAAAAGGTTGTAAGTAGAGAGTTAAGTGAGTGCAAAGAATAAGTTATACTGGACAGCAGAGGCAGAGGTCCTTTTCCATGTGAGAATTAGGATTCTTGTCTTGAATGATTTATAAACTAGGTTTCTCCATCACAAATATTGGCCGTTCATACTCTGCTCACTTGCTTTTGGTTGCTTCAGTTGATTAATTACCAAGTAGACAACAGGAGTAAAGAATCAAATTTGGTCTGTACATACCCCCTCCCAGCCATCTGGCCCCCACTCTATTTCCAAGGTTTATGTAGGAAGATCCTGTCAATAGCACAGATCTGCATCAAAGGTCACAATATTTTGGTGCACCAGCTGTAGTGCTGCACTGAAAGTTATCTCATTTGGTGAAATCACAGTACAATTAATTGCTACATTAAAATATAATTTGCATAGGGATACTTATGACACTCCCATTAAAATCACATTAGTTCATTATGATTAACACTCTTTTACAGAGCACAGAACAAATGAATCTATGGATGCTTTGTTATACCTGTGCCCAGAAAAGCAACTTGCAGAAGTAGATAGGGGGCATGCATTGTTTCTGTTATAAGATGACTATTCAGCATTTGTTTCAAACCAGAGCAGGCAGAAAGTGAACCATGTCAAGGCTCTGTGTAAATGAAAACATGAGAAATGAATAATTCACAAGAATGTTCAAGTGCCTCAAAACCACACTTACTTTCTCTATGATGAAGAGTAAAATCTTGAACCTTTTCCAAAAACAGTTTCATGAGGTTTGCTTTTTTTAAAAAAAACAAAACAAAACAACCCCCCAAAACCCCAGTGATTCTACTTATTTTGAATTTCCTGAAAATCCTACCATTCAGGCCAATGACAGCAGCAATCAACTGATGCTGAACACAAAAATCCATCACTTCTTCAGCCAATGTTTAGCTGTGATCAATTAGTGTAATAGTTTTGACTAATTTATGCAGAGTGCAACTCTCCAAAGTGGGGGGAAATAAAAAAAAATGTGTTCTCTTCTCATTTCAGTTCCCATAGGTCACAAGTGGCTTCTTGTGATCTATAGGGAAGGGGAGGGGAGGGGAGTGGAGGGGATACTTCTGTGATATTAAGAATTACTAGTGCAAGAAGGGTTTTCCCCAGTAAAAGAGAGACATGGACACACTCTGGTGAGTCCAGCAAAGAGCCACAAAGCTGATTTACGGCTTAGACTATCTGTCATACAAGGAAAGGCTGAAAGAGCTGGGACTGCTTAGCCTGGAGAAGAGAATGGAGAGCAGGAACCCTTATTGCTGCCTACAGTTACCTGATGTGAGGTTACAGAGAAGATGGAGCCAGACTATTCTCAGACCATCATGGTGTTTCATGCTCCAGATAGACATTAGCTGTTTAAGCCTGAGCCAAAACTGACCACAAAACAACACAAAAAACTCTACTAGCAAGTAGCCAGCCCAGAAGCCCATCATCCTCTGCAGAAAATGTTTATTTGATGCCATTCCTTCGTCCAAATGACTTTGAAGAAAGATAATGTTGTCTCAGTATTTTTCATGTTGTTACCTACTTGGTGAAAAAATAGTCAAGGCTACTGGTGGAAAAGTAGTATTTCATAGCTACAGTTATCTCTCCAAACTAAAATACTAAAAATTAGTTAAAAGAGAAAAAAAAAAAAGGCAACAAACAACAAAACACTCACTATGAGGCTAAAATGAGGAGTACAGATCTCTACAGGTCAACACTGTAGGAAATCAGTAACATTTTAAATAAAGTTTGTTAACCTACAGATCTTTCAGTTACCTTAATATTTCCTCACACATATGCTTTATGGCAGATTTTTGAACTGATCAGCAATTGGGATCCTGAAGATTAACTTCCTGAACATGGAGCAGAATATATTTTGATTAATCATAGAATCACAGAACACTAGGTTGGAAGGGACCTCAAGGATCGTCTGGTCCAACATTTCTTGGCAAAAGCACAGTCTGGACAAGATGTCCCAGTACTCTGTTCAACTGAATCTTAAAAATGTCCAGTGTTGGGGAATCTCCACTTCCCTGGGGATATTATTCCAATGGCTGATTGTTCTCTTTGTGAAAAATTATCGTCTTGTATCCAATTGGAAAATCCCCAGGAGTAACCTGTAACCATTACCCTTTGTCTTTTCCATGTAACTCCTTGTAAAAAGGGAGGTTCCACCTTCCTTGTGGCCACCCTTTAAATACTGTAACATGATAATGAGGTGTCCTCTGAGCCTTCTTTTGTCAAGGCTGAACGGACCCTGTTCTCTCAGCCTTTCCTCATATGGCAGGCTTCCCAGTCCTTCAATCATCTTTGTGACCTTTCTTTGGACCCTCTCCAGCCTGTCCACATCTTTTTTGTATAGTGGGGACTAAAACTGAACACAGTGTTCCAGGTGTGTTCTGACAAGTACTGAGTAGAGTGGGATAATAACATCTTTATGTCTGCTGGTGGTGCCATTATTGGTGCAACCCAGCATCCTGTGGGCTTTCTTTGCTGCAGCAGCACACTCTTTGCTCATATTTAGCTCATTGTCCACCAGAACCCTCAGGTCCCTTTCCACAGAGCTGATCTCCAGCCAGTATATCCCAGTCTATGCTGCACTACTGGATTATGTTTTTCTAGGTGCAAGACTCTACACTTATCCTTTGTGAACTTCATAAGGTTCTTATTAGCCCACTCTTCCAGCCTATCCAGGTCTTCCTGCAGGGTAGCTCTCCCTTTCAAAGTGTCTATTACCCCATCCAGATTGGTATCATCAGCAAACTTCATCAGCATACACTTGGTCCCATCATCCAGATCACTTATGAAGATACTAAACATCATTTGGTTCAATATCAGTCCCTGGGGGACCGACTTGTGACAGGTTGCCAGTTTGAAAAGGAGCTGTTTACCACCACCCTCTGGGTGCAACCTGTCAACCAGTTCCCAACCCACCACACAGACCACTTGTCTAGACCACAACACATCAATTTCTCTAGGAGGAGGCTGTGGGGAACTCTATCTAAAGCTTTGGAGAAATCCAAGTAGACAGTGTCCACTGCTTGTCCCACATGAACTGAGCAGGTTACTTTGTCATAGAAGGCGATGAGGTTTGTCAAGCACGATTCGCCCTTGGTGAATCCATGATGGCTTTTCATGTACTTCATTTGACTTGTGATAGTCACCAGGAAGATTAATTCCATAACTTTCCCAGGGACTGAAGTAAGACGGACAGGCCTATAGTTTCCTGGATCCTCCTATAAGCCCTTTTTGAAGATGGGGGTGAGAGCCTTCTTCTAGTTTTCTGGGATGTCCCCTGATCTCCACAACTTCTCAAAGATTATGGAGGGTGGTATCACAATGATGTCAGACAGCTCTCTCAACACCATAAAGTAGATAATGTCTGGGCCCATTGATTTGTAGGTGTCAAGCTCACATACCAACTCTTCTTTCACTGACAGTAGGTCTGTATTGGCATTAACCTGGATTTTTGTTCCCCAGGCCTGGGGACCAATGGTGCTGATAAAGACAGAGGTGAAGAAAGTGTTGAGAACCTCTGCCTTTTCAGTATTGTTGGTGAGTAATTCACCTCTCCTGTTTAACAATGGGCCAATATTTTCCTTCTGTTTCTGCTTGTTGTTTATGTACCTGAAGAATCCTTTCTTGTAGTTTTCATGTTAACATGTTGACATGTTAAAAAAAATGAATTAATTAGAGACAAAGTATTCATAGGTGCTACAGAAGCCCATTGCAAGAAATGCAAACGGCAAGAGTAGAATAAAAAACAAGTTTAAATGTCTCCTTGATCGTACTTTGATATATACTGCTAGGGAAATCATGCTCAATTTATTCATAGCAGACATAAATAATTTGCACTGGTTCTTTCTATAGAATTAATTTCACCTTCTGTCTTCTTCAGTAGCTAAACAAGCATCATGTTAGCTTA
The DNA here is from genome assembly GCA_907165065.1 of Caprimulgus europaeus. Next base: position 110,318,610 of record OU015523.1, read on the forward strand.
TAACTGTCACATAGTTGAAGAAACAGTAAAGGCAATTACTCACAAATGACTCATAACCTAAAATCTGCTTAGAAAAAAAATAATCAACTTTAACACCTTATTAAAAAAAAAAAAATGTTCACAGAAGTTATGAACATGGCCAAACTCCTGAAATAAAAAATCCCAATTTCTTGAAAAAATTTCCACTATATTTAAAGTTATGAACTTGGGAAAATTATTATCATATACTCCCCATTTTTCTTTAAAAATTGTCTTTGAACCTGGAGTTTCCTGTATTTTACTCTGACAAGAAAAATATTTGGGGAAAGTTTGAACTATATCACTTCAAGATCATTAAAAAGTAAAATAAACACTTTGTGGGTTGCTATTGCTTTTTGTTTTGTAAGATATTAACATTTTTCCATTCATATAGACCACTTTTAAAGAGATCAAACTTTCTATGCATGATGAGCAAGATTGGCAAACTGGTAAAAGCAGACAAGGAGAAGGCTGAGGTACTAAATGACTTTTTGCCTCAGTCTTCCCTGGCAACCTCTCTTCCTACACCTCTTGAGTGGATGGACCATGGGGCAGAGACTGAGGGAGCAAATTTCTCCCCACTGTAAGAGAAGACCGGGTTTGTGATCACCTGAGGAACCTGAATATACATAAGTCTATGTGACCTGATGAAATGCATCCGAGACTCATGGGGGAAATGGCTGATGTAGTTGTCAAGACATTCTCCAGGATATTTCAAAAGTCATGGCAGTCAGGTAAAGTCCCTAGCCACTGGCAAAAGCGAAATGTTGCACCCATTTTTAAAAAGGGTAGAAAGGAGGACCGTGGGGACTACTTCCCTGTCAGCCTCACCTCTGTGCTTGGGAATTTCATGGAACAGATTCTTCTAGAAGCCATGCTAAGGTATATGGAGAACACAAGGAAATTCGGTACAACCAGCATGGCTTCACCAGGGGCAAGTCCTGCATGACCAACCTATTTGCCTTCTATGACAGAGTGACTACATCAACGGACAAGGGAGGAGCTATGGATGTACTATCTGGATTTTTGCAAGGCCTTTGACACAGTCCCTCACAACATCCTTCTCTCTAAATTGGAGACATATGGATTTGATAGGTCGACTGTTTGGTGGATGAGGAATTGGTTGGATGATGGCATCCGGAGTGTAGTGGTCAATGGCTTTATGCCCAGATGGAGATCAGTGACAAGTGGTGTCTCTCAGGGGTCTGTAGTGGGACCAGAACTGTTTCATATCTTCATCAATGACATAGTGGGATAATCACATCCAGCAGTGCATTCCTTTTGTATTCATAGCCACTAATAGGTAGCAATGACATGCCCTAGGGAGGGAAAATTTCTTGGGACTGGCGCACATTGCTGGGTAAGGAAATGGTGCAAAGCAAAAGGTGCAGGTGCAGAGTGCTGCAAACTGCGATTGCTGTGCATCGGTCTGCACAAGCACTTCCATCCTTCAGACTTGACTTGCCTTTCTTCCCGCCACCCCTCTCATTATGCACTGGCTGGTAGGAAAGTCCAGGACTGCTGAAGTGAAGCCAAGTTAACAGGAAGTTCCTGAATCACCTGCAAAGAGATGGGAAAGTGTAGTGTTGTCTTTGTTTTTTTACTTACAGGCGTATATCTAGCTCTGATACTTTCTACACCACTTGCGTCCTCAATTTTGAGCTAAAACAGTGACAGCCATTAACAACAATGACAACTACCCAGTGAAATTACCATTTATTCCAAAAGCACAGCTGATATTTAAGTGCCAAAGTTCTCCTGAAATTCACTGGGAAAACAAATGTCTAACTCTGGTTTGTGTGATTGAAAATATCCTCACAGAAAAGGTTTTATCATCCTAAAATATTTTGGCTCTATAATATTGTTGCTTTATAACTCCTGCTGTTGGATTTTGCTTTAAACTAGGGTATAGTTATTGCAAAAGGCTTGTAACATTATTTTCTGTTCCCTATGTGATGTGCCATCAGACAAACAGTGCATTCTAACAGATAGAGAATTGTCTCACCAATATCTACAAATAGCAGAATGATAGTATTTTACAAATAACCAGAGTGAAAGAAATACATTTCACTACTCCTTATATTAGTATCCCTGTTAGAAATATGCCTCAGCTCTTAAAAAATCCCCCAGTGTATGCATGATTACAAAATACAACATGATATCAGCTCATTCTCCACAGCATAGTGTATTGCCTGACAGCTAATGTGCTTTGCTGCACTGTTATTAGCTGTCTTGCTGCAATGCAGTATGTTACACAGAGTTACTCTGGTGTATGTGAGTCTGTCCTGCTCAGCCTCTGAATTTGCAGAGTAAATGCTGATTATCTTGAAATGTTAACAACATGATTTTCCAGTACGAGCCACAACAGTGATCATATAGTTAACAAAAGCTGTGACTGCCAGCCAAATTGCATACTGAGCACAATTATTTGAGCCATTAATTGGAGTATAACATTTCCTCTTGAGATAACAATGATTAAAATTTATGCTGCTAGATAACTTTAGGGTAGGATTGGAAACAGAGATTTTTAAATGCACATGCAAGTCACACCTTCAAGGATAACTTGCTGATAAGCCTGACAGTTTATCACTGCTGTAATAAGGAGAAACGAAAGCAATATTGATGTAAAACAGAAGCATCTGACAGACTGAAGACACACGCTGCATTTCCCAGGCAGCTCCTGTAAGATTTGTGCTGCTGTCCACCTGCAGATGGTCTGAGCACCTTTTATGTAAAATCAGCAGGCATAATGAGGTGTTATTAGACACTCAGCGGGAGCCTCTGTCCTTGTTTTTCAGAGAAAAAGCTCCACACCAGCTGAGCTGATGAAGCATTAGAGTACATTGGCCCAGATCTTCACAGGTGCTGAGATAACTAACAGGTATTGATTTCAGTGAGCACTATACATCTGGACACCAAGGTGCTAAATCACTGTCACTAAATAGTCTCTCTGCCTGTAAGGCTCACGTACCACAATCTAATAAAAAATATGACCATGCCCATCACAGTAGCATCAGTGCCACGAGATAAGGTTTTGTGTCTACATAAGCTTTGTCCTCATCAGCCATTGGTGCAAAGCAACCTCTGCCCCTCCACAGAAGATGAGCAAAAACCAAGAATGTCATAATTTGCATTTGCTCAGCTTACCTTGCTCTTAAATAGCCGTCTGTGCCAGTGCAAGCTCAGCAGCAGAGACGTGGCTGCATGGTGTGGGTTGGCAAACCATGGGGCTGGAGGCAGCAAAGAGGACCCCTCCTAATCTGAAATACTGAGGCCATCATGGAAACTCTTCCCATTAAGAAAGCTGCAGAATTAACAAATCACCATGCCACTGCCAAACTGCACACATGTGCATAAAAAAATGCAGACATGCACATGGACCTGCACCAGTTGCAGCAGTCAGCAGCACCCAGCACAGTTAGTCCCCATTACTCTACTGCAAGATGAGGATCGGGAGATTAATCTTGTGCCACTTTTGCTAACCCATTTTAACCTTCTAAACTCTAAAAAATCTGGCAGACATGAGCAGTCATCGTGAGGAAAGAAACTGCTGAAATTCAGTTCACATTCCCCTGTGAAAAAAGGAGGAAAAAAAATCCCCAAAGACTCTGAGGATGATGTATTCTATCATATTGTTTGTGAGTGACATTTGGACCCAAATCCTTATCCTGTAACAGTTCTGTGTGAATGCAAATGGTCCAGGCCTTAACTTTAGGTGCTGTAACCTGTATATTGTTCTTAGGCTTGAGCAGCCGACACTAGGTGAGAAGACAGATACCCCATTGCCAGAGCAGAGAAAGCTTTGGTGACCCGCTCCCATGGGATGTGCCACTCCTGGGAAGTTGAGGCAATGACTGCAGGCAGGACTGTACTCTGCTGCAAACTGTTCGTTCTTAAAGATGTGTCAAAAACATTTGGGGTAGTAAAAAATTCTTCTAACTTGTAAATGTTGAAGTCCATCTTAACAAAGTATGATGACTACATGAGGATACTTGGCTTCAGAGCATTCCCTGGCATATGCACATAACTGTCTGAGCACTACAGTTCTGCACCACTCTATGGTAAGGTCACTAAGTCTATAAAAGACCTGCACCCACCACACTTTTTCTATTTCTTTGCTTGTTCGAGCAATATGTGGCATCTTCCTGAGGCTGGAAAGATAGTGACATTTTACTGTGCTGCACAGAAAGCTGGTGCAGCTTTTCACTCCCAGGTGTCATATTCTACTTACCAATAAGATTAATATATTGCTTGTTTGACTCTTGCTGAATTTGTCTTCAAGAGGATCTATCAATCAGCCCCTTCAGATTGCTTGAGTTCATAGTTTAGATTGAAGAACACAAGTTTCAAGACATGGGTCTGGATTTCTCCAGGCTCTGTAATTAAATAAGGCAAGCCACAACAGAATAATCAAACAGCATGTCTAAGGGTTTTGTTATAAGTTTGAAAAATAGTGTCTGGAAGAGATATAGAGCAATAACTGTGAATATGAAATGTCAAAGAGATGCTGTAGGGAAGGAATTTTTTGTCTGGGGGACAAAAATTATCATTATTAATTGCATTCTTTCTACGGGAAACCTGAGGAATGCAGGGCAATATACCCACAGCATTGTGAGACCCAGGGAAACAGGAAACCACTTGACCTTTATTTTTAGCACTTCCTCTCACATCACTGAATACCCACTGCCCATTAGACAGCAACTGCTAAATTAAACCAGAATCCATGCGCCAAATCTCACATCTAACTACTTGCTAGCTTTTTTGAGGGTTACAGCCCCACTGGAAAAGAGATGTGGTGAGTCTTTGAACAAGCACCAAACAATATATAAAATGTGTGTATAAAATGATCTGCTTGAGCTTCTGTTTGGTGCTTGAAGAAGGTTTCTTACAGAGGTGCATCTCAACTGTCCACTGGTTCCTGCTCTATTTGTTTTCCATGTGTAGATTGTTATTCTCCTCACATTGATTCTGTCGCTGAAATAATCTATCACAGCCATCCATCTTGCATGTTATTAATTTTGTTGCCATTTGGGTAGTAAAACCTGGGTAGAAATACAAAATATAAAAAGACTGTCTTCTCTCGAGGAAAAAAGAAACTGAAAATAGTCATTGTGTAAGTCTGGTATTTTCATTCCCAGGAATCATTCCCTATTGTCTGGTGAAGAGGAAGTTGTCACATTTGTACAGCTAAGGTCCAGGATAGAAAAAAATCTTTGATAAATGTCAAAGCTGCATAAAGGGCTTGACCCAGGAGTCACACTCTAGGGTTTCAGCTTTGTTTTCCAGTAATTACTGTCATTCTCAAGACAATTATTTGCACTTACTCACAAAACAAAAGCAGAATTGAAGATAAGGAAATTACCATGACTCGGGTTTTTAATTTGTATACAAAAGACTAGAGTCAAATAGCCATAGCTTTCTCATGATTCAGTGTGAGGACTGTTAGCACAGTCCCTTGCGGATACACCTCCTCTACTTCAGGCTCCCAGCCACTCCACTGAGAACCTCTGTGCTCCCTCTCTTTAAAACCAGGCCATTTCCTTATTCACTTAAGCTGCCTGGCCTCACCTCTCAGCCCAGATCATAGACCAGTTTGAGTCCTCTGAATACAAAATTTCTGCTCTCAGCAAAAAAATGTTTAAGGACAACTTCTTTAATTTAAACTTTAATTTTATATGAGGAGAGCAGAGTACTGCCTTGTTATTGGCGTTTACTGACAGGTGAAGCCACACATGATGTTAGGGGGTTGCCAAATCCCGTGGCCCAACAGAGGCAAATCTGCCACATCTCCATACCCACAGGTCCAGCCAGCAGGGAGGCTGAACCAGAGTTCCCAGAAAGCACACATGCACCCAGCACACATATGCACCATACACACACATATATATATATGTATCATATATACTTACATACTGCACTGGCTACATGGATTGACACAGACAGGAAACACAGCAGTCCAAAAGACACAAATAGCATCAATGGCTGCATCATGCCCTCCCATCTGGTAGGGAGGCTGAAAGTCCCTTATTGGGGATTACAATCACGCAAGGTGCATCCCTCCAGCAGCTGCACTTAGATGCTCAGTTCACCTGGTAGCTGCCCTGGGACCTCAGTGTCCCCAGTTGCTATCACCTGAGGCTGTAACCCTGCTCCAGATGCTGTTATGGACATCTCTCTGGTGCACATACACATATATGTGCAGGTGGATCTCAGCTGACCCCCAAACCCCACAGTCTCTCGTACAGTTGGCCTGGACACTCTGGTTCCACTAGCAGCCAACTCAGTCTCTCCAATCGTGGCACCATGGACACACAGGCCTCCAGCCCCCAGTCCCGCCCCAAGGGCTGTCACTGAGACCCCCACACACCCCTGCACACAGGACAGAGCCCCTCCCCCAGAAAAAAAAGTCTAGAAATGGTGTTTAGTGAGAGGGCAGAACAGACTGCACTGGTCACATACAGAGCATGGCCAGGCAACTGCCCTGACCAGCCCCTTCTTGCACATGACCATCCCCTTTCTTCCCTTTATCCCTCTCTTTTCCCACTCGCTCCTCCCCAAATCACCCTGATCTTCCCTTTCCCCTTCTTCCCCATAACATCCCATAATAAGTCTTGTGCAATCTTGAAATGCCCTTCCCCTGCTCCCATGTGTTGTTCCTCATGCCCCTAGAGGTGACCATCACTCACTCTATGGGCTGATGGGAACCCTCTCCTGTTGCGTCATGATGATAGGTGTACCCCAGCCCATGGGCTGAGGCTTCCCAAGGCATCCCCAGGGTGAGGGAGCTGGGGCTGGTGTCTGCGATGGGGTCTTGGGGATTCCTGTGCCCTTGTGCCCCAGAGCCCTTTATGGTGGGGGTCAAGCCTTTGGAGGCTGATTACTCTCCTGTGATGCCCCAGGAGCAGCTGGTTGAGGTGTTATTTGTGTCCTGGGGGCTCCTCTGCGCATAGGGACCATCTTTTTACTACATAACCTAACACAAGAAAATCTTAAATTATTTGCTTAGGGCTACACATTTATACTGGATCAATTACCTCATTGAAAGCTTCCTGTTGTTTAAGTGTTTTTGAAAACTTTCTCTATTTTTAATTACCAAAACTTTGATTGACAAAATCTAGGTTTGAAAACATGAAGATAGTCATTTAAGTACTCGTTTCCTAAAACGTGCTCCCATGTTTAAGTGGATTTCTTTGTAAAAATGTTACTCCAGAGGAACTGTATTTCTTGTGATATTATGAGTGTTTCTACCAACAGGACTGATATGAAATACCTAGGTGAGTACAAACTTCACCTATGCATGAGCACTTTAAAAAGCCAAACTAACTGCTTGGGAACAAGTTGGCAAAAATGAATCCATTCTGGTGTAGCTGAACTCCCAAGTAAACCATATTTTTACATTCTTTTAAACTCAATTTAATAGGAAGTTATTCTTCCTATAATAATAAAACAAAACAGGGAGCTGCTAGCAGAATCATAATTTAGTTACAGAAAAAGCTTTATTACATTGATGCACTGAAGAAAGCTTTTTACTTAAACTGAAATGCTGTGCTCCAAAGCTTATATCATAGTACATAATGCCACCAGAGAGAAATAAAACACATCTTAGCCTTGCAAAGAAGGATTACAGTGTATGAATGGGTCATATACAAAGTGATAGGCTCCCTATGGCCTAAGGAACTTAAGCTGTCTTGCTGAACAGTTAGGCTATTTTTAGAAACTAAGATACATTATTTATAATGTAAAGAATGAGTCTGAGAAGTTACTGATCCAAGTCATATCTAAGTCACAGATGAGAAACCACAATTTCATAAGATACTATGACTTTAAAAAAACATTTGGTCTTAGGAAGTTTTTTAGCTAGTGAAATGTTCCTAGCACAGGTATAAAAATAACATCACTTTCACATACTTTGCCTCTTCTTTTTTGTTGTTTTGTGGTTGTTTTTTTTTTCATTAGAAGTTTTTTTTTTTTTACCTTATGTTTTGATCCTGGTAGTTTATATAATTAAGCAAATTTAGTTTGTCATAGTATTTAGGTAGAGTGCTGTTAAAAGCTCCAAGAAGACCCTCAGGCTTTAAACACTATTATCTCCTCTATGCTGCTCTGTGCCCTGAATTTTTCCTGGCACTATCATAGTTTTCTTTCACCTTTCTTACTACTTCTGAAATTACTCGTTGTAGTTTATAGGAAGACCATCCTTTTACATTCTGTTATGCTCAAAATTTTACTATGGGCAGAGAGGAGATAACACCTTACATGTGATCACAAGAATTTCATAGTTAGTACAGTTAATGTTTTAAAATGTTAATAATCACATTTATTAGCTTAGAAACAACACTGTATCCTAACAACTCAAACAAACACAGAAAAATCTCAATAGTTGTTAAATATTTTATATAGAAGAACTTTCTTAGTATCTCCCCCTTTTCTTCAGTGTTAGGCTCCCCCTGCCAGTGCTATTCTGGGTGCAAAAGTCAACAGTCACTGCCTGGGAGTGTCAACATCCTGGGGTGTTTGTGTGCAGAAGGGCTGGGAGCAGAGGTGTCTTCTTCCTCTTCTCCAGGAGAGGCTGTATGCTCATCTTGATTGTCTTGAGGTCCACATGGGTTTGTTTTTATATAATTTATTATCCTTTTCACTTATTTAATTAAAAACTATTTGGTTTTTTTCTGTTCTCTTTGTGACCTCAAAAACCATTTTTTCCTGAATATTTATTGAATATTTTTTTCTTTAGAGCAAGCCAGAAGTTTTCCCTTATTCCATGTTGTCCATACAGTGAGTTGTCCAGATGTTACCTTTGTTAGGTAAACCATACTTATCTTTGTGAAAAACAGTATGGATTGTGGGATGTATGCTTTCTTTCCAGCTGGAAATCATCGCCAGAGTTACATTTATGTTCCGCTCTCATCTTCTCTGCCTTTTTCCCTTTTCTTCTCCCACCTCAGCTTTGTTAATTTAATTAGGGAATAAATTAAACCCTAACATCATAAAACTACTGGATGGACTAGCATTTAAGTAAATTATTAACATGTTGTTTGACACTCCGAATAAAACACGGGCAATGCAGAGTTCCAGTACTCGGAACTTGCATTGCATTATACAGTTTGTAATTGGCAACCACACCTCATACAAGCAAGATACTAGGCTTAGGCCAGGAAGGGTAACAGCCATTACATTTAAGTCTACTTAAATTTTAATATTATTTTTAAAATTATTTTTAAATTTAAAATTTCAGTTGTTTAAAAAAAATGAAGATAAATGTTTCTTATCTCTGTTGTTGAGGGATACATAAAAGAACCCTATAGCACAGTGCCCTCACTGTTTAATATACCAGTAGTTTTTACCCAGCCTTTACATTTGCATTCTAGTATTTATTTAAGCTTCCGTCCCTCTACACTAGAGTATTTTAACAGATCTATGCAGGAATAAAATAAATAATCAGAAATCCATTATATATGGTGAGCAGGCTGCATAGCCTTGCCAAAATTGGGAAATGTTTGGTTTGTTTTGTATAGAGTCTATATAGTGGAAAACTGATTCCTGGCTAACTTTCATCACATGGCATCATCTGGTATTGTCTCATATCATGGATCTTGTACATGCCAAGAAAGCTGCATAAATTTATCTTATGAAAGTTTAAGGACATTTAAAAATGATTTAGACCTGCCTTCATATCCTTTTGGTGCTCACATCATGTGTCCTCATCACAAGTTCAATAAAGCCCAGCTCATAGGGAGCCACAAAGATTTCTGTAAATTTGCTTCCAAAAAAATAAAATCTCTTAGTGCCCAGGTACTTAGGCTAGAAATGAAGAACTTGTATATCTCATAGAAAAGTGGGAATCACTCCTACAATTTCATGAGGTTTCTGGTTTTAGCTCTGTAAAAATGGGAACTGCAGGACCTTTACATTACAAATTTTTATACTGTGGTTGTTACCATAGGACTGAATTTAATCCATCTTGCATCTTAGACAGGAATATGTTTGAGGAGATAACAACACCATGGAAGGGGCAAACACCTACTATCTTTCTTGTTAGTTATTTTACACCGAGATGAAGATTTGTCATTACAGTTATGTAGTGACCACAAACTTTCCGTATGAGGCATGCTACAAACATAGAACAGAGCAACATCTCTACTGGTTACCTACCCAAAATACCTATTCTAGTAAAATAAGGAGGTGCAGGCCCAAGCCCTGTTCTGTAACCAGCCAGGGTTCTGTCACTAGTGTGTTCCCTGGAACAGTTTTGGCTCAGACCTGCTAGTCCTCTCCCTGACCATGTTCATGCACAATGTGGAGACAGCAAGTGCCAGGAAGTGTTTTCCAGTGAATGGATGGGTGGGTGGATGGATGGGTGGATGGATGCATGAAGCCACACTGTTTTGACAGAGGAGAGAGTTTAGCCATTCAGAGATGAACTGCACCATGTTCCATGTCCTCTGGCCAAAGAACAGTGCCTGGCCCATTACACTCAGTACCATAGAGACAGGCAGAGAGTTTGATCCCTCTCTTATTTAAACAAATAGCAGCCCCTAACCACTTAACATGCTTGAAAAGCTTGTTTCATGATTCTGCTCCACAAAATAATATATTTATTACTAGTAGATACATTCTTACACACACATCTGTCTTTTCATGCTCCCTTTTCCGTGTGTCCTACCTCTTGTGTATGTTACCTGCATTTTCCTCCATCATCCCTCATGCAAGACTTGGTTGCACATGGGTTTCCGGAGCAGGATCACAGCAGGAGCCCTCTGGAACCGGTGCTGTGCAAAGGCTGTCCTGGGCAGTGGCCTGCATCTGTCAGCCCTCTCCAGTGACATGGCCTGGCTTCAGCTTCCCTGAAAGCTCACAAGCTGGGGAAATGCTCAACTTGCCTGCGTTCCACCAAAGAGTAATGACTGAGATTGTGCAGGGAGAATATCCTGAATTAATTTCCCCTGTTTATCATGAAGATAAGTACGTTCAGAGTGATTGCTATAAAGGATGTACACAACGTATGCATCTGCGTGTTGAGGTGATGTATGTAACATCAAATTTGTTGCAGTGCAATTCAATAGAAAACTGTCCTCTGTATGTAGATTCTCCCCATTTATTTTTATCAAGGCCATTTCCCAATCTGAGCCTCTCAACAGCTTACATCTATCTACGTATGTGCTTTCCATCACTATCATACCTGTGGTGCCTCATAATCATTAAAAGGCTTCATCCTGACAGCATTCTCTAAAACAGAGAGGGACAGCTATCCATATTTTATAAGTGAGGATATAAGGTGCAGTAGCCGACACAGGACATTTACAATGTCCATGTTGAAGCTATAAAATGATCCAGGTCCTCTGAGTGCCAGTCAGCGTCCCAGGCCCTGGAACACTCACTTCACCAGCAATACGTTGCCCACCCTTGTAAAGATACAGGGAAAAATGCAGAACAAAAAATACTGCTATCATTTTTTTATCAGAGCAATAAGCAAATTACAGATAAATTCCTTAAACAATGCTCTTTTGGTGAAACCTGTACATGGTAAAACATGCACTAGGCTTGGCAAAACTTGTATTAAATCCACTTACATATTTATTTTGATTCTGTTTAATTGTTCTTGTTAAAGAAAAAAAACTCTTGCTTTTCCTATTACTTGCCAGCATTTTGAGCTGTCATTGCTCTGTTGCCAGACAAGCTTTGAAGCACATTCCCTGTGAACTCAGAGTGGATTCAGCAAGGTTTTTAAATAACTGCCTGAAGTCAGTGGGATAACCTGAGGTGCAAAGCTGGGCAAGCTGAGTACCCTGAGGAACTGCAGGTTTCAGGGCCACCCTCCAACATCCACTGAAATCAGCAGGAATCCATTCACTGGCTGCAGTGGGATTCAGTTCGAGTCCGTTTTCACTTCAGCCTGGAAAAGACATGAAACACAAGCAGAAATAAACAAGAGGAATAATTCAACCCTTTTTGCTCGAGCCAGTCAGCTCAGAAGGTGCATGCTTGGGGTGCGCGGACACCCATTAGTGCATGGAAGCCATTCCTGTGCTAAGGGGAGAGTCTGCGCTTTCTGAGGAGTGGTGAAAACCCAAGGAACCAGAAGTCAAGGTCAGGGACTGCCAGCAACTGCAGAGGCAACAAAGGTGCTGCAGAGTCTGGAGCGCTGTGGTGGAGGTCTGTGTGCTGAGCCGGGTTACGAGGAGGTTTAACAGGCCTGAAATGATAAAGTGAGCTGTCATTTGAGAAGATGTATCATATCAATAACAGTAGAGCAAAAAGTTTGGCCCAGACCAGCAAAATATAAGACAAAGTGAAGGAGAAAAAACAAGTATCTGGTTCAAAGGAACATGAATGATCAAATTTAAACAGCTGCCACTTTACATCTCTCAGACTCACACTAATCCATGAGAAATTACCTCGGGTAACACAGTGAACAAGATCTCTTTCTCTTCCTCACACATATATCTTGCTTTGCTTATGTAAGTGTGAGAGAAAACAAAAAGGAAGCCTAGCAAAGCTTTAACTTGCTTAACTAAAAGTAAGGGTCTGTTGCATCTCTACCATGAAGTGAGCACCTTTCAGTTGCTGTTAGCACGCTTTCCCACGCTGCTGCGTGGCAACACACGGAGGAGCAGCCGGCGTCCGTGGCAGAGTGTGGAGGGGAAGCCGTGGAGACAAGGGAAGCAGCACAGACGGTGTTAGTCATGCTGGGAGGCAGGCAGAGGAAATGGAACAGGAACAGGAACAGGAACAAACAAGCAAATCCAGCTCAAGGCTGAGCTGCGCCCAGAATAAAGACCCAAATACAAAACAATTTATAGTGCTGTAAACAAGAAAGGAAAATATTCAGTGCATGGAATGAAGGAAAAAGCTGTGTCCATTGCTGTGTTCTCACACCCTCCCAGCCAGCGACATCCCCTCAGTGGCATTTCACAAGTATGCACCCTTGGGAGGGAGGCAGTGACCAAGACCAAGGACATGTTACTTCCCAACCTGTACAACACCTGGCACAGGCTGATGTGCATTGGAGCACTTGACATGCATTTCAGCAACCTTCTCAGGCTGGCTTGGACTTCTCATCCTCTGTGTTTCCCATTTGAACTCAAATGCTAAATGCTAAATGGAAAGAAGCAAAATTCATAGCATCCTGTGGGTTTTGGTGATGAGTCATTGGGGTTTAGAAGGCAAAAGTTGTTTACCTCAGAAGGCTTATGACAAGACTGTAGTGTGGACCATGGAAAAATGTATTCCCCTCCAAAGACAGCACAAAGCATCACCTGAATCCCAGTGCAAAAGAGACTGAAATGTGAAAGATTTTGTTTCCTAGGCTGAGAACATGACTTTTCCATGTCTGAAGAATCCATGTAATATCTCATACAATCAAATAAACATATCCAAAGAATCTAAAACCATGGTTAAGGATGAAAAATAATGACTTAATATCTTGGCTACAAGATACTGCCCTAGGATCTGAATCATAGAATCATAGAATCATAGAATCATAGAATCATAGAATCATAGAATCATAGAATCATAGAATCATAGAATCATAGAATCATAGAATGGTTAGAGTTGAAAGGGACCTTAAAGATCATCTAGTTCCAACCCCGCTGACATGAACAGGGACACCCCCCACTAGACCAGGTTGCTCAAAGCCTCATCCAACCTGGCCTTGAACACTTCCAGGGAGGGGACATTTACAACTTCCCTGGGCAGCCTGTTCCAGTGTCTGACCACCCTCACAGGACAGAATTTCTTCCTAATATCTAATCTTGAATATTGAATATTTCACTCTTAGCATAATCTTCCAAAGTACCTGTAACTCAGCACTGCCAGAGATCCAGTAGCAGACAGGACAGCCAGCAGACCTGATCTCACTCACTGGTTTCCACAGTCAAGGCTGTTCTTCCTCTGTGGTCATTGGAGTTTTCCCACTGGCTTCATAGCGACCAGGTGTTACCACAGACCACAGACAGTGCTGCTTTGCTCCAGAACCCACCTCAGATCCAAGAATAAACCTGTAACATGTACAGTCATGCAATGTTCACACCACCAACAAAGTTCTTTGCAGGTCCTACTTGACTATTGTGTTTCAGTGCTTTTGATAAAAAATGAGGTCACTTCAATGCCTTATATCGATGTAAATCCCCCTTCTCCCTCAAATGACATATTTTTCTTTCTGCTCTATAAAAATTAGTCTCAGTTCTGGGAAACCAGAAACCTGTCCTATGGCAGATATAGGTTTCAGGTCTCTGGAAACACACTGGACTATATAAGCACCATTTCAACCCTCAAGCCCTCTGCCTAGCTACAGCCTAACTTCAGAGTAGCTTAGAGCCTAAACTGACAGCAACACCCATTAGGTGTTTATGTTTATGCAGTTGCTCCAACTGCCCACCGATGTGTCCCTGCTGAGTTGCTTAGAGCACACATTAGAGGCTCAATGACCTGCTACTGATCCCCACTTGAGGGCAAACATTGTCAGTGCCTTTCCTGTCCTCACAAAACACAGCCTAGTAAATCTCTTGGAATAAATTCAATCCAAGAGCTCAGTGACTTGAGGCAACAATTGGTGGGGTATACACTGTTTTTCTGCTCTCTGGAAGGAAACATGGGAGCATAGACAGAGACTGAGCCATGGATTATTCAAGTATGCCTCAGCAGAGATGATGGGAAAGGAGGCAGGGCACAGACTACACCTGTGGACCACACTGGCAATAGCCTTTGTGGTCCTTCATGGTAAAAGGTTGATTTGGATCAAGCTCCAGCAGCCAGAGGATGCACTGACTGGGAATGCCAAGTACAACTGGATATCCACTACTTTTAAATGGTAGGGATTCATGGGGTATCTTCTCATATTAGCTACATCATGTGTAACCCACTGTTTCTCTGAAAATTCCCTCCTTACATGTCTATATGTCTCCTTGCATTGCACAGAGGTGTCTACATGCTGTACTGAAGACAGAGGGTTTTCCTGGCTGGCAGTAGTAGCTGGTCATTGCAGTAGCTAAAGTCTTCATTGTTTCTATCAAAGGAAATGCACTAGAAATGATTATTATTCAACCCAAAGGCTCAAAAATCAAGAAAAAATAAGTAAGTGCCATAAGTGCATCAGCCTATACGTCATTGCTGATGATTGTAAGAATATTTTACATTAATTTGGAGGGGAAGGAAGAAAAGAAAAAAAAAAAAGGAAAAAGTAGACTGAATCTCAACTTGACATTTCAGTGTGATTTTCCTTGTAGTGAGGTCTACCAAACTGCAAAAAGCCTCCCAAGGGAGGTGATGGCAGATCCATCGATTGGGTAATATAATTGCTGCATTTTGTGCCTTTGGTAAAATGTGAGAACCTGTCTCTGAACTGAGTCCAATTCAGGATAAGTCTTTCTAGAGGAAGCAGAATGCTTAAGAAAGCTGCCAGAATATTTACTTAATTTTTGTGATTTAATGCCTCTAAGTTGAATGAGCATGCCATATGCTTGTAAGTCAAAGCATTGCTTTTAAAGTTTTGAAAAAGAGATATTCCTTGGACTATGGGCAAACTTATAAGACACTTGCTTTATTTTTACCCCCATAGCTGTTTTATTCTTCCTCTCTCCAGCCCCTAATTCAATTAGAAGTTGTACTCCTAAATAAATCTTTGCTACAATTGTTCTTCTCATGTCTGGGATCACGGCAGCCAGTGCTTACCTCTCAGCTTCTGATTTATATATGCATGAACCAAATAATGCACAATGGTTGCTAGTTTTGATCATACAAATATTGTAGTCAACATCTAGCACCTGCATATTCACATGTGCACACAGGAAAATTGAGTCAGAAACATTCTAAAATAATCTACAGAGTCAATTTAGCAAACCTCTTGGGGCATTAAAGAATAACAGTGAGGAAAATCATACCTGGATCTTAGCTAGCATATTTCATCCAAAGAGCTTTAAGTGTTTTATAAAGTAGGTATCAGAAGCTCACAATTTAAAATTAACACTCCTGTTTAGGGCTTGTGAGAGCTTTTATGATTCAAAGCTGGATCATTCACTGAAGGGTACACTTGAGGACCCTGCAGCATGCCCCCAGCCCAGAAATCCTAGCAACTCATGGTATAAGAGTGCAAACATGAAGGCAATTGCAAAGAGTTTGAGTGATGTGTGGTTTGCAAGCATGAACAGTTCTGCCTGGGTCAGGCTACAGGACTTCTCAAAGTTTCCAAATGGAACTTTACTCTTCAGTGAATGAATATACCACATTTCATCTTCAGACATAGTACATACCCTGGCCTAATACTGTTCTGTGTGTTTAGCTCCAAGATAGACCTCAAATTCATTTTTTGGGGGGTTTGGTGTTTTGTGTGGGGTTTTTTTGTTTGTTTGTTTGTTTTTGTTAAATGTCCTACATAATCAGTTTAGACTAGTCAGGGTTAAGTACTGAACACTCCCAGTACATTGTGCATGCTACCTCTCTTTTTACCTGCCAGGCTCACCCTGGGATATGTCCCTGTGTAAGTATGGGTGGGATCATTTCTACACACAATACAGCAAATCTAAAAAGCCTGTTCTACTCATACTTGTATTTTGATGATAAATGATAATAACTCTTTGACTGGCAAGCTTCTGTCATGCTTTGTGCTACTAAAGATAAGACTTAACTAATTTCATGCATCTTGAGTCAGATGTCTAGTCCAAGTTGGTTGTCTGACCTCCTTTACAGTCAATAGAAAAAGATAAGTGCATCCGGAGATCAACTTGTGGTCTTTTGAATGGTTCTCCCTCTCTGTCTCTACAGTGAATCCAAAGGAAACTGAGATTACCTGAAACAAGATGCTCTGGACACTTGGAGCTGAGCTGACTTCCACCCACCCAGCTGACTGCCAACACAGTTTGTTCATACCTGCCCAGTTCTTTTCTAGTTAACAGATCTAGGCTGAGAAAGCTCCTTACATTTCCCAGCTTATTTTCCTTTTTCAGAACAAAACCTCAAAACTTCAAATATTTCTGAATAGGAGGGCACTTAGTTCCTGTACCATGCTTGGTTCATTGCCCCACAACCACCCATGCTGAAACTTGCTTACTGCATTTGTGCCACGCAGGATCCTGTCCACTCTGGTCAGGTTTTTTAAGGTGTTTCTGTTCATTTCTTGAAAATGAAGAATAAAATTAATTTATTTCACTATTAGCATTTTGAATTCTGATCTCTGTCCCCTGACCTCTAGTTAGACTAATCCATAGATGAAAGTAGCTGACCACACTATGTCAAGAGCACAGCTCTTCACAGATGAAGTCTACTTCCACCTTGGGAAAATCACAGTCTTTTTTTTGTTTTGTCATTCCTCACCAGACAGTTTCTTCCTTGCTTCCATCCGAGGTCCAGATTCTGCTTACATAAATGGAGGTAAGGCAGAACTGTCTAGGACCTGTCGAGACTATCTTGGCCTTATCTGTGTTTACCTGTAAAGTAAACGTGAATATGATGAGAATTGAACAAGGAAGCAAATAGAGGAATCAGATCTTTTTTCTTTTGGTATCTTTCAATACTTGGGAGAGTTTATAATTCTTTTTTTTCTAATTAACACTACAGAAAAAGGCTACACTTTTGCTGCATCAAAGCTTCTTCACTTATTCCTGCACTACATTTCTTTGTCTTTACCCAGAGACCACACAAAAGTAATAAATTATTTTGTTTCTGAGAACTGCTGCAGCTCAGGACAGTTGATTTAATCACAGCTCTTGGTTACTGTTACTGTTTTACTCTTGCTCTACAGCACCAGTTCTGTGCTGGTGACTCAGACACAAGCTTTCTATGTCCCCAACTTGTTTTGTTTGAGTTAATTAAGTATTCAATGCACAGTTATGACAAAGCTAAATACATGGCTGTACTCATTGTCAGCTGTGTCTGCACTATGCTACTAATCTGAAGCAATATATTCTGTGTGCACAGACTATTCTGTTTACCTGTTTATTTACTGTTACTTTACCCCTTAACTGAACTCAGAATGCTTTTTCTGCATATTTTACATCACTGGCATTTCATGTCATTCTACACACCTATTCTTTTCCTAAGAAAATAAAATTCCTAGCACTACATGTGCCCATTTCTGTGGAAGCAGAATCACGGTTAATGTTTTGTGTGCTCAGCATTAGCTCTATAAAACATACCCAGTTAATTACATGCAGTTAAATTCCCTCAGCACTGGTTACTCGAGAAAAATCCTTCAGAGGTGGAAATCCCTTATAACATAAGAGGGAACTACATGGCATTTTTTAACGCTCTCCTTTTTTGCCAATTTTCAGATGCCAGAAGCATCCAGATGCTGGAGAAACTGTTTCAATGGAAAGAATGAAACTCACGTCATCATGGGAAGTGATCATGAGGAGACATTAAAAAGACAAACAAACAATATGGAAGAAAATTAAGATAACTGAGAATGGATTTGTCCAGCAGCAGCATGCAGAAACGGCCTTGCAGCTCACTGACAGCCACATGAGCTGGAAGGGCAGTGAGCAAAGGCAAATTAAAAATTAAGGTTCAGCTAGTATTCACATTGTTGAAGAGACTAGCTTGCCTCAGATGCACTCACATATTACAATTCACATCAGCATGGATCAGCAAGTGTTAGCACAAAGAATTTTTTTTTCTGCTTTTGGATGCTAAAACTCTGTCAGAAGAATTATCCTTTGGCCTGTGTTAGTACCAGGTGGGGTGCTGATGTACAGCAGATATTCTTTGACGTTGCTGCAGTAACAGACATGACAATAGCAATGATATGTTACACTTTATGGCCTTCCTCAGTGCCCACCTCTGGTAGCAGTGGTAAACTACAAGTCAGTTCCTTCTGCATGTACTATATGAGTAAACCCTTTTACCACACACTTTCTCCTGCCTTTGCTGCAGGGAATAACTGCTACCTGCTTTTCTTCCTGCTTACAGCAAAAGTAGCAAGAAATTTTCTAGCTATATGAAATCTGCGTTAGGAAGAGTCTCTCTGTTTTATTTTACATATGCTGAGAGTCACATCACTTGTTTTTAGATATTTGTGAATTTAGATGTAAGTTAATTACCTAGGACCCCTGTAAGAGATAGAAAAAACTTAATCCTTTAAATGAACTATCATCAGGCTTGATCTTGACTTAATGGGTCGTGCCATGATACTACACGGTTCCCAGATCATCCCCTGATCAGGGATCTGTGGGAGTCCAGATGCACAAATTGTAATGGAAAATCATGCTTGTAGGTGGCCTTGTAAAGTACAGGTAGTTTGTAATTAACTTTATTAAACATGTATAAGGTATCCTGTGTTAAATGACTTGATTTCACAACATTAACCTACCAAGTTTTTTTTCCAAAGATCACATGTACAGGAAGAATGGAAACTTTAAAATAAGCAGAAAAATTTTTTGTTGGATTAGGATTGTAAATAAATGACTATTTGTGATGTTAATGGGTGTTAGATTTTACTATTTGATCAGTCTTAGACTTTACTATTTGATCATTCAGGAAAAAATCTGAGCATAAAGATTCACTGTGACAAGTTGCTGTGGTATTGAGACCCTCTCACTAATCACTGTAAGAATAGTTAGTGCTGTTCACCTCCAGACATCAATTTACTTTATATCTTTGTGCTTTTACACATCTTGAACCTGAAGATGCCTAGGGATCTGTCCATGCTCTGAGGCCTTGATGAAACTGTGAACTAAAGTAATCTGGTTGGGCTGCCTGTGCTACCCACACTCATGCTCCGCTGGAGGGCACAGAAGTAGTTGCAGTGTCGTCCACCTCCATCCTCCCAGTTTGTTGCAACATTGTGCTGTGCCCAATCAGTGTCACAGTTGTATTACTTCTGCACTCCCTGGCTATGTCATTTCAACGCTGTATGATCATATTTGCACAACATTGTGGCATTTTGCCCTTTGACTAGACTCACCTCATATACACACACTGGGCTTTGCACTGCTTTCCAAAAATTTGTATCTTATTACACCTTTAACAAAATTAATGCACTCAATATCATCTTTCATAAAATAATTTTCTAACTGGCTTTTCTTTGATTGTGTTGGTTTGGTCATGGTCAGAAGCTTTGTTCTCTTTTTTGCTTTCCTTACTCTTACACAATCATGTCTTAACAGTGGGACTGGCAAGACCAAGAGTCCCTATTGAGAGTGTGAAGGAAGAGAAGTGTCGGGACCCCAGTTATGCAACTGTGCATAGCACTCCTCATCACCAAAGCCACCCGGAATTGGGAGAGCCAGAGTGAGTCTGCTTTATCCTCCCTACTTTGAGAGGTTATGGAGGGGCCTGACTCATTAATGTACCAGGTAGGTACAGAGTGTGCACATGTATCAGTGAATTAAGTGTGCCCAATATCTTTCTTTGGCCCTGAGACCGACAGATCTGGACTAGCTTGTGCCCATAGAGAAAGCTCTCAGAACTCCCAATATTGGGTGGCTGTGTCCAGGCAGCCCCTTGGACATAGCCCTTGTGCCATATCCAGGAATAGTGTGGGTGAAAGTAAACTGGCATGAATGAAAAGCATATTGGTGACCCTGCTAACAGGTCAATTAAGCTTCCGTGTCCACAAAGATTTTTTCATCACTCTTTAACCCACAATCATCTGTGTTGGAGGAAGGGAAGGGGAGAGGCACTTGATAAATTTTTGCACTCCTCATTTTACTGCAGCTTCTTTTACCTTTATCCTGGAAGCAACAAGCCTTGCAATGTCTCTGCAACAGATAGTTCCCTGTGGAAGCTGTTAAGGAGAAGTGGACTTTTACAAGTAGCTTAGCTACACAGAAAAATGCTGAAAGCCGTTTCCATCCCCACCTACTGCCTCTCTCAGTCCTCTGAGTTAGATGATACCTGTGTGCTAGCCACCAGTGCTGCATCAGTCCTCCCTGTGTCTATGAAAGACTCTGCAAACCCATGTATGAGACATACAACATTCTCAGCAGCAGTAAGCGCTGGTGCTGTGAGTCTGTCTGAGCCTGGGAACAGGTTGGACAATATTCACTTTGAGAGACAATTGACCGACTTTGACTCACGACAGATCATATGTGTGCCCCTAAAAGTCATATTGAAGGAAAGAATTAAATATAGTCCTTAATAAGTTGCACTATCACTATTTACTACTCCCATTATACATGGAATAAGATTTTCTTTTTAAACCTGTGTCAGTCCCACCTTTTTGTCTTCTGTTTCATTCTGGAAAGGTGCAGTGCTGGCCTTTAATCCCTGAAGGAAATGTAAATAGTAAATATTTAACATTTTACAATCATAATAGAATTCTTCTTTATTGTTCAGATTCTGTGAACAAATCTGGAAGGACTTGAGGATCTAACTCTTCAAAACACTTGCTACACAACAGAGGTGAATCATAGTTTCCAGGCTCCAGAATCTAATGTCTGTTCAGACTAACCCATTGATTTTTTTGTATTGCTCACAAAGAAAGCCTCTTTTTGCCCCTCTCTCCTCAGAGCTTTTAAATCAGGCTTCTACATATGAAAAGCTTTTCTGATTCCTGTAATTTGTGTGAGATAGTTTCAGTGGGATTGTTTTTTTCCTGTCTTTAATTACTTCCTCATCAGCTCAGTTCACAATGCTCCAAAATCACAGCAATAATATCCTTCAGCATTTTACTTTATCTTCCTGTTAAAAGAAAAGCTCTGATATGGTTCTACCCATGTCTGAAAAAGATGGTTTATTTTACTGCTGTAGAATGACAGCATAGGAATATAGAGACTTATCAAATAATATTCACACATAAACAAACAACTGCAAGTATTGGCACTGTCTAAGGAAAGCTGTCAGGGAAAGATCACGTTGTTATAAACCAAGAGAAGCTACAAATCAAATTAGATGCCAAGCAAACTGAACACACAACCAAGAACTAAATGGTTCTTCCTTTTAAGAAACCTGAAAGCTCTATTTTTCATATGCCAAATCCCACATCATTCAAATATTACATTTATAAATTATTTAAAATTATTAATAGACCTTAAGAGCATGCTACAGGTCTAAGCTGTACGTGTACCAGATGGTTATAAGTGCATCATGCACATAAGTACCATGATAACTGGCAAACTATTGATCTGATGAAGTCTATAATAATTTGTTATTTATTGAAATGTCTATTAATCATCCATTAAACCCTTATACATTAATTTATATATGAAGGTTTAATGAAAAGCATGAAAAAATATCTCCTTTTAGTGCAGTAATGACTCAGAACACAGCTTGCAATGTTATTTAGTAATTTTTACTATGGAGGAATGTAGTACATGTTATGAGGCGATCTGAAAATAATATAATATTAAGTATTTGTTTTGCATACCTGAAAAAGAAAACTCAGTATCGCAGTATTCATGTTGATTTTTCATTACTAATAGCTACACTGTGAGGTTGGAGGAAAACTAGGGAAAAGAGGTACTTTCTTCTTTATGGGTAATTCCATCACCTGCTATCAGAAATAATGCAAGATCTGGTCATCCTGTTGTTCCTCACACCTGTAAAAGGAACTTTAAATCAATAAAAAAACCCCTGGAAAACACACTGTATTTAGAGACACTATGCAGTTTCCAGTAGAGTGCTTTCCCTGACATGTTTTGATATACCATTCAGCTTTAGAATCATCATCATATTTTGTGTTTGCTAGGCAGCTTTTATTCCAGAAGCTCAAAGCCTGTTACAAACAGAACTACTATAGACTGGATAATTACATATTGGCATTACTATTTCACAGACTGGCAAAGGAAACCAGTACCTTGCTCAAAGTCACACAGATAGCTGAGACAGGGGGGCTGCCCTGGGTATTTTGAGCAGCGGTCCAGAGCAAAGCTTCAGCAGATGCTTCAGCTGCTGAACGTGCTTCGTGCCAGTGAGGATCGGTAAGACACACTCCTGCTTGCTAAGCCTACCAAGGAGGCTCCTGCCCAGCCTCAGGACTGTCATGCCTCCTTCTTTTCTCAGATGTGATGCAGATGTCAGAAGAAAGCAGTTTAATCTCTCAGCCGCTGTTCCTGCTGCATATTATTCCCCTTAATAATATGCCAGGCACAGTTACATCCTGAGGTCCCCAGACAACACCTGGCACACACTCACAGCCAGACAAAAGAGGGAGAAATGCTCCATGTCCGCAGAGAGACAGACAGTTAACTGCTGTAATTTACATTTCAACCCTACACCCAACAGACTACAAATAACATAATGTAATTTTAAAATGTGTTTGCATGGTTTAAGAAAAAGCAAATATACAAGAGCTGCCTAATTAAGCAAGAAGCTAGGGCTGCGCAGATGTTTTCATCTGTTCTCATGCCGTCAAAACACATTGAACAACCCCATCACAGAAATTAGGAGGTCATTTTTTAGTGTTCTTTACAATTATATAACAGATAGCTCTTTGCAAAACAGCCCTTATTAATGAACCATAAATAGACACCTCCCTGAGGGCACGTTAAAGCATGTTGTACTTGTGAATAGGACACTGGTCAGATGGGATTCAAAAATTCTCATATAAGCTCATAAAATGCATGTTTATGATTCAGTCTTTATTATAGCAATGCTATGAGGGATGGATTGAGATACTCGTAGCCTATTAAGTAAACCTGTATTCCAGACCTGATCAAGATTCTATTCTAGGTTATGTGCAAGACAGGGTTTGCAAGATGCAGGTCAAAGACAGGTGCAAATAATTTACATTTTTTAAAGTTTTTTACTAGTCCAGGAAAGATCTTAAATTATTTTTTTCAAACTTCAGGTTAAAGTTACTATTTATTAGATTTCTTTAAAAAAAAGTTCGTTACTGTAGGACACTACGTGCAATGTATACTTTGTAGTTTTATGGTTACAGCATTTATGGATTCTTAGTTCTGCTTTTAGACATGTATGTGCTGAAATAGCTGAATAACAGTTTCCATTGTCTAAAGGCCTGTAAGCTGCCCAAGCCCTGGATTTCTGTATCAGTTCTGATTGTGGCCACTTAACATCTCTCATCCTAGATAGCTATATCAATTTAGAAACACTACAGATTCTTGTGGCCCAGACTCTGCATTCAG
Source organism: Caprimulgus europaeus (assembly GCA_907165065.1). The sequence continues at coordinate 110,342,645 of OU015523.1, forward strand.
TGCCTAAAATTAGTTCTTAAACCTCTCCTTTGCCTGGCTACTAGACACTATGCCTAATAGGTCCCATTGAATTGTAAAGGAGCTTTAGGTGCTTGGCATATTTCAAAATGTCACTCTGCTTTTACCTAAATAGTAATTAGATATTTTAGAGTAGAAAATTGAAGCTCACAGCACTCTGAAAAATATGGTTATCTTTATTTTGGGTTACTGAAGAATATCCAAAGTCAAGCAAAAAGTATAGCTAGCTGACCATTTTCTCATACATATAGCTAAAAATGTCATTTACATCTTTTAAAAAGGACATTTGTATCTTTTCCTTAACTACTCTTCCAGACTAAGTCCCACAGATGTCAACTATCACTCTGGAAGACCGGTGTTATATGCTGTGTGGGAGCCTTGTGTGTTTGCTGGAGAAGTTCATACTGAGTACTGCTTTGCTCTACCCTAAGCAGTAGAACAAATTCTCTGCTGAAAATATATACTGAGGCACTAATAAGTAAATGCCAATATCTTGAATTCAGATATGTAGTGGCATTAGACTCTTCTCATAATCAGTGAAGAAATTAGCATCTCTAGTGTTTCCGTGATACATTTTATCCTGAGTAGATGTTTAGAATGGACCAGCTGATGCACACCAGAGATTACCATTTCCTTCCAGTCAGTATGAACACACTAGACAGACCAACTCAGTTATAGCTGTTAATAATAGGAATGTCTACAGCTAGGTAAGATGAATCCATCCTGTGCTTCTGATGAATGAAGCCCTGACAGCTCTCCTACAATGAATCAAAGCCTTGCAAAAAGGAACTCAGTTGCCTAAGAAGGAGCTTTGATCTTCTGCCTTTTAATAGATAGCAGTGACTATTCAGATAAAAGAAGACAGAGGACTCTGTGTATAACAATGTCATAAATACATGCAAGAATATGCTGGAGCATGGCAGAATAGAAGGACCATCATCAGTACATATTTTGGGTAGTGCTGCAAATATTTTTGGAAAATGTGATCATCACAGACACATTCGACTGAGTAACTTACCTCTTCCTCAGTACCATCATCTTTGGTCCCAAAATATTTACAATAACGACAAAAATGGGTTAACACAGGAGCTCCTGCATTAGGTAGCCTGGGAAATGGAAGTCAGGCTAAATGTTTTGTATACTCCTCTCTTAACAGTCTCAAACACCCTGGTATTTAAAAAGCATGACTTAAGTCTACATATTCTGAGGGAACTATTTGAAGAAACAAATATGTCTTGAGTATTTGAGACTACATTTGGCACTTGAGTTTATATCTTTGTAATAATAAAATCTAAGAGAAGTTTTATAGAGAAAATTAAATTCATATGCAATCGCTTGATTCCATCAGCTGCTTCTTTTTACATCACTGCAGAATTATTTTGAATCCTTAGGTCTCAATAGCTAAGCCACTTTTAAAATCTTGGAATCAGGAAGACTATGAACTCAGGCATTTTGGAAAGCATCTAATATACTTTTTAGTTCTGTAAGATCATAAATATAACACATCCAACACTGTGAGAGCAGCCAAGTCAGGAAGTGTAAAGAAAATTTTTGGCATGAACCTTTTTATTATATTCATATAAACATTATTTTTCAGTGACCACAACCTCTCTGTGCAATATGAGAACTTGTTTTGTTTATTTTAAAGCTGATGGACAACTTAGTCAATGAAGTAATAGCCAATGGCAATATGAGAAGATTCCACAGACTTTGAAGACGTCTCAAAAACTAGCTTTTACCTTGTTATGACTACAGCAGCATCTTAACATACTTAGCAATATGATACAAGTAAACGTAATGCAAATGTGTACATGCAAATGAAACTTTTCTTATATAATAAACTGGTTAGGTCTTGCCAATATTTATGCTGGAGGGAACATTTGGGAATGTGCTATCCATTAATGTGTATGAAGCTTACACAATTGGTTCCCAAACACATATTCTAAGTAGGCCTTCCTTGAAAAAATTCCTCAGATGTACAGATTTTACTTACTGGAAGTGACTGAAATAAGGACAGTGAAAAAGAATTTCAAAGCTGAGTGTGGTTTACAGGCTTTACTTAGAGTGCCTGATGTGGCTTGCTGAAATAATCAAAACTATCTGCTGAGCTGGAGCTTCTTAAAACTTTGTAAGTGTTGTGTAATACCCAATGTGGACTCAAAACTGCTTTAATGAAGGACAGGAAAATATAGAAAGGATTTTGAGCACTCTCAAACTGGACTTTAAGACCAGAAAACAATCCACAACAATTTATACACCTTCAGGTAATGATCTGAATTTTTATTTTAATTACTGCTGGGTTATTATTATCCTAGAAAGGTCTGTTCCATATACACCACCACCAAGCTGTCTATCTCAAGACTGAACAAAATTTTCTTGGCTAGGACAGTCTTATCATGATGTTATGGAATCCAGGTTGGCTCACTGTGTCAAATGTTATCATCAAATCCATAAAAAATGCTCAGATCTGTAGATATTACTTTGAGTACACTCCCAGGAGTTTTCAAGCTGTAAAAATGGTGCTTGTTTTTCTGCACTTTAACCAGTGTGACATTAGAATTCCAGAATCTTCTTTTCCACAAAAGCACCACTCAGTGCAGGGCATCTGAGAGAAGACCAAGCCAGGTACTGTCAGGTTCTCCTTTCCCTTGAAGTTTTTGTTGTGACTTATAGCTTATAAAGTCCAGAGACACAGCATTTATCAACATGAATCAGACAGAGAAGTTAATGCAGTCATGTAGTTGGGAGATTGATGCTTGGATCAAATATCTAGCCATCTTTACGAGTTAACATGAAGACATGGAACACCATTTGTCCTAGGTTGTCTAAAAAGGCAACAGACTCCTCAAATCATGCACCTGCTTGACAGTCACATCAACACAAAGATACAGAGCATGTAAATCTGAGAACTGACATATGTCTTGACAGTATTTGATACGTAGTCTTGACTAGTTTCCTATAACCATTGTTTTTCCATGCACTTTTCCTGTGCATGCATGGTTGTTGTCAGACTACATGTGCAATTCATCAACCTTGGCACAAAACTATGGATTTTTCATACAAAGGGACCTGATTTGAGCTCAACAACAAACTTTTGTAAGAGGCACCTTGCAACTGATTGAGTCTACCATACCTAACACAATCTATGCTTCTTATTTTAGCAGCTGCAAAGCAAAACATCTTTTGTATCACTTAAACTAAGAATTTGATCAGGGCAAGAGAAGAACATCACATAAAAACAAATTGTTGTTCTTCCTAATTTAATCACTCTTGAAAAGAGTTTCAGAAGCAGATGCAGCAGCTGTCAGCTTCAGAACAGCTCTTTTGCCAAGTAATTTTTTCCAAAACTAGCCTCAACATTTGCCTTGCAGCTGTTAGCCAATATTTGCATTGACTTTTGGATGCAGCTTTAAGTCCTGCAGTGACCCATTCAACAGTAACAATCACACATGACTTATTCCAACATATATTGCAAGGCAGCTTTGAAAAAACCTTAGATGCATTTAAGACGCCTTTCTGGTGTTCAGCTGTCAGAAAACACAACCAAGTTCACAAAGGACCGTATAGTGCTGGTGTTGGTACTGTCTGTCCCATGAGGTCAGGGAGTTGTATACCTACTTATATGTGCATCCAAATACAAAAGTCTAACAACCTTTCAGGATACAGCTGATGAGATCATTGAGCTCAGGATAGTAGCTTTCAATTTCTTCTGAGAAGTCCATCATAGATGACACCTAACTGCCTATGACGGTTGCACAATATTCTTGTAGAAAGAAGGAAACATATGCATCAGGCAACTATTTCTGCTTCTCAGTGGATTGCTCAGTTTGGCAGGAATCTCAGCATGTATGACAAAGCTAACAACTAGATGCCATTTCTCAGCATTTTCATGAGATACATACTATATAACACTATATTGTACTCTACTTTTTGCCCTTTTAAATATATAGTCAGTCAAAAGTTCTTTTACATTTTCTGCTCTCAATTTTATAATGTCCCTACAGTTAATTTAAAATTATCACTCATTCTCTTAAGCATAAAATGCAGTTTTTTATCAAAGGCCTAAAAGCAGGGAAGCTTTTTCAAAGAAAATGGGATGTATATAAGTTGATATCTGACAAGACTTTCTGAATGAGTATGGCCTCCTGCAATCTTCAACCAAGAGATTTTATCCATACAGTCATGCAAATATTTTTGTAAGTAATAGTCTATGAAATAAATGTGGTGAAAGAAAAGGAAAATTCAAAAATATGTATCAGTGAAATTTAAGACTATAAAGACCATAGAAGAAAAATAGAAAACTGTAGAATGAGAAATAAGCAGCTGGAGATTTAGAGCAGCACCAGCTGACAGAGACAAGCTAATAAAGGATAAGAGCAGTAGTGCCCAATAATGCAATGTTAATCAAGAAAATTTCCTAATGAGGATTCAACAAGAGCTTTCAGATCAACTCGAGATCAGTAGTCGGGGGGCAAAGGGTCAGTAGCTGACCTTGCATGACTGTGCTGGTTTTGGCTGGGATAGAGTTAACTTTGTTCAGGGTGACTGTGTTTTGGATTTGTGTTGAAAAAGGTGTTGATAACACAGGGATGTTTTCATTATTGCTGAGCAGGGCTTACACAGAGTCAAGGACTTTTCTGCTTCTCAAACCACCCCACCAGCAAGCAGGCTGGAGGTGAACAAGGAGCTGGGAGGGGACCCAGCTGGGACAGATGACCCCAACTAACCAAAACTGTATTCCATACCATATGATGTCATGCTCAGCATATAAAACCGGGGGAAGAAGAAGGAGGGGGAGGACTTTTGGAGTGATGGTGTTTGTCTTTCCAAGTAACCATTATGCATGATGGAGCCCTGCTTTCCTGGAGATGGCTGAACACCTGCCTGTTGATGGGAAGCAGCGAATTAATTCCTTGTTTTGCTTTGCTTGCATACACAAATTTTGGTTTATCTATTAAACTGTCTTCATCTTAACCTATGAGTTTTCTCACTTTTACTCTTCCAATTCTCTCCTCCACCCCAGCTGGGGGAGTGAGCAAGCGACTGTGCAGTGCTTAGTTGCTTGCTGGTGTTAAACCACAACAATGACATTTTTAGAATAGAATGGAATAGAATAGAATAGAATGGAATGGAATGGAATGGAATGGAATGGAATGGAATGGAATGGAACAGAATATTTCAGTTGGAAAGGACCTATATAAATCATCTAGTCCAACTGCCTGACCACTTCAGGGCTGATTAAAAGTTAAAGCTTGTTATTAAGGGCATTGTCCAAAGGTCTCTTAAACACTGACAGGCATAGGGCAATGACCACCTCTTGAGGAGGTGTGCTCCAGTATTTGAGCACCCAGTCTTTAAAGAAAAGCTTTCTAATGTCAAGTTTGAACATACCCTTATTTTGTTGGGTTTTATGGCTTTTTAAAAATAAGGTCCAATACTATGCTTAATTTTTAAGGCTTTCAAGTAAATATGCATAATGGTGACATTGTATATGAAATTTTACTGATGAAGAAAATCCCAAAATAGCACTGTGCAGTACAACCAGAAAACAACATGCAGATATTTTCAGGCGGGAAAGCTGAATTACTTACTATTACTTCTCAATATTTTGGATACCAAAATCCTTATGTTTTCCTGCTTTAAGTCAAATTTGACACTTCCAGGCTGTCATGTTGAGACAGGTAGAGAAAATTATATTTTCACATGATAGAAAATGGATGAGACATTTTACAGAAGATATAAAGGCATACTCAACATGAGCTGATGTCCCATCAAACCTTACTGACTTAACCTGGGTTGCAGAGGATGCCTGTCAGCACTGTGTTTCCTAGCACACTAAAATTCCTTTGAGTGAAGGATAAGGAGCATGAAAAGTTTTGTGTTAATGGAATACAAGTTGTACTTCTGATGTTTAAGACTTTATATCCATAGCCTTCTTTCAAATCATCACTAAGATATTAGCCAGTCAACAGTTTTCATTTGCATTGATCAGTTGACACAGTCTATTCTCAGAAGAATTAATCATTAAAATACATCCTTAGAGATACAGGAACAGCAAGCTCTGTGTTAATTTTATGCCATTCTTAATTTTTCATATCTCCTAGGCACTGCAGACTGTGCACATGAGAGTATTCATACATCACTGAGTAATGAGACCTATTTGAGTTGCAGAAACTTCTTTCTCATTTTCTGTATTCAGGTAGTGTGAGAGCTGCAAAATGCCAGATGATTGCTGCACAGTCAATTCTGCCTATGAATATATAAGCTTGTCCCATCAAAATCGAAGAAAATCTTTTTGATTCATAAAAACTTTTGGCTCATTCTGATTTCTTCTTTCACCAGTTTAAATTGAGAGCAATTATAGTGAAACTGCCCTGTCATGAAATAAAAATTTACACCCCATGTCAAGCTATAGTAATAATCATTCACTGGCAGATTAAAATGACCTATCTAATATAAACACTTAAAACAGTATAGAAAATAATGAACATAGGCTGGCTATTCAGACTCTTTGATAATAACAAACATTTCTAAAGTGTTACCATCAAAGAAACTCTGATCATTTCATAAAAGGTAATGCATCTGAGTCTTCTTTCCATGAAGGTTCAAAAGACACTTCTAAAGTAAGCAGAAAGACTTTCCAAGGCATGATCAACCCCTCAGTTCTGTTTTATATATATCACATTGGACTCTACAATTACTGCCCAATTTCTTTTATGTTCCTGAGAGTATTATAAACCAAAACACATTTGAGACACTGGGCTACACTAATGTGTTTACTTATTTATATATGTGTGTGCATGTGTGTGTGTATATTTATATATAAAAATAAATACAGCCTAATTTTAAAAAAAAAACTACAGAAGGGAATCATCCCTGATGAAGTTGCAGAGGAGTTTAAAGTAATAAAGTAGCTGTGTGGAAAAGGAAAAGAGTATAGAGTGTGTGGAGTAGAGTTCTTGGTCCTATATTGTGCTGCTGAGCTGCTGTAAGGCCATTGCACAGCTTAGAAGGAGAGGTTCACAAACACAAAGAGTGGCTAGTCATCCACTGAGCTTCTTTTAACTGGAGTAGAGCTCTCATGAATCTCTCTTGAAAATTCAGATTGCTTTGGTGAGTAACTGGTCAAATGAAGAGCATTTGCCTGTGACAAACAGTATTCAGAAGCATTGAATTTTGCAGCTCAAAAACAAATAACATGAGGTTGTGTAACTCCATGTTATTGTTGCACAAACTTTTCATTGCCATTAACTATAAGCAGGCTCTTTACATCAAGCTGACTAAGCTCTTTCTATCAAGCTGGTTGTGTACTTCAACCCAAACCCATAACATAACAGGTTGAGTGTTTATCACATGGTTAGAACATGAAAGCCCACACCTTATCCATATTTGAGGGCTTCTGAAGAAAAAAGGCATGAGGAAACAAGTTTATGCAGATAAGTTTCTCTGGAAGGTTGGATTTAGCATCTTGAACAGAGGTTGACATCTTGTTTACATACTAAGCATTTCAACAATGGCTTTATGGGTGCAGTTTTGTGGGTGCTCTATACGGAAATGCTTGAAATTATTTGAGAACATTGGATATAAGAATGACATTTAAGAGATACTATAAATGTCAAAAGGTAGCATTGTCATTCTTGGCTTTTCCCAATTAGTCCAGGGATAATTTATTATAGTTTTCTTTGTAAGCAGCCAGCACAAAGATCAGAGGGAGAGGAACACAAATTATGCAAAGCTTTGAAGTAATGTCCTTTCATGCAAAAATTCCATGGCTACAAATACATTAAATGAGAAACTGAAGGTGAGGAAGGTAGTCTAAAACCACACATCTAAAGCTAAGCCCAGCCTGCTTACCTTCCCTACTCTTCCAACTCCACTTTTGCAAATTCATGGCTTACGGCAGTTCTCTGTTCCAAAATTGTGTTTGTAACTTCAAGCTTTGAGCTGTCAGAGTACAACAGATTAGCCTGGGCAAAGGAATAACCTTGGTATTTTTTTAATAGACTTTGTTTCTGTTTGATAAGTTCCCAGGAAGCACGTGACTGCAACTTTTGCCCTTCTTAGCTTTCCTTTCTGAGCGTAACTCTGCATAATCTTAGCATGCTCAAGCACAGTTTAAAGTGGGTTAGTGGTGGTATGTAAAACCTAAGATATATATACCATTTAAAGAATATCCAGCTGTAGCTAGCTTAGCTATTAATTAAAAGTCAATTAAGAGTTTCCATAGCATCCAAATAATACAAGAGCATAATAACTAAATCCTGAAGTTGGAGGGGAAAGCTACAATAATTGTTTCTGCTGATAGGTCTCTTTCACATTTCAGCAAAGAGGGACAATACAATATTAGCAGAGAAAAAAAAATGTACTCAACAATCTGCAGGAGAGGGGGCTATAACTAGCTGGAAGAATTAGTTCCACATTAATATCTTTGCTGAATGAACAAGAAAATAGTGTTAAAATGTTGCCTGCAATAGCTGCTTTGAAAAAGGTACTTAAACTCTTCGGGCACTTTCCAATGTGCAATATGGAGAAAATTTAAGATGGTGCAGCCCCAGTCAGTTAATAGGCATTTTTTCAGTCTCAAGTTTAATTTTGTCTTCACATTTTCCAATAACAAGAGCTGTTGAAAATTTTCATTTTCCATGTGACAAGCCTTTGTTCAGCCATGGAATCATAGAATGGTATAGGTTGGAAGAGACCTTAAAGATCATCTAGTTCCAACCCCCCTGCCATCAGCAGGGACACCTTCCACTAGAACAGATTGCTCAAAGCCTCATCCAGCCTGGCCTTGAACACTTCCAGGGAGGGAGCAGCCGCAAGTTCTCTGGGCAACCTGTTCCAGTGTCTGACCACCCTCACATTGAGGAATTTCTTCCTAATATGTAATCTAAATCTATCCTCTTCCAGTTTAAAGCCATTATCTTTTGTTGCACCACTACCTGCCTTTGTAAAAAGTCACTCCCCAACTTTCTTGTAGGCCCCTTCAGGTACTGGAAGGCCGCTATAAGATCTCCCTGCAGCCTTCTCTTTTCCAGGCTGAACAGTCCCAACTGTCTCAGCCTGTCCTCATAGCAGAGGTGCTCCAGTCTTTTGATCATTCTCGTGGCCCTCCCCTGGACATCCTGAAAGAGCCACTGAAGAGTGAGCCAGACAATCGTTCCAGTACAATCTCTTAGAATCATAGAACCATAGAATAGTTTGGGTTGGAAGGGACCTTTAAAGGTCATCTAGTCCGACTCCCCTGCAGTGAGCAGTGACTTCCTTAACCAGATCAGGTTGTGCAGAGCCCCATCCAGCCTGACCTTGAATGTTTCCAGGGATGGGGCATGTACTAGCATTGTGAGCAACCTGTTCCAGTGTTTCACCTCATAATAAAAAGTTTATTCTTTCCATCTAGTCTAAATCTACACTCTTTTAGTTTAAAACCATTACCCCTTGTTTATTGCTACAGGTCCTGCTAAAAAAAAGCTCTTCAGGCTTTCTGACCTCAACAGTCAGCCTGAAGTCAGCACATGAATGGAAGAAAACGTGATAGACTGTCTCAGGGGTAAGCACTTAATTAGCCTAACTGATACCTGTAGTTGTTCAGGGGCTCAGAGATAATACAGATTCTGTCATAATTCTACCCATCACTATTTCTCTTCTACTGAAGAGAAAGGGCTCCAGTTGATTTCTTGTTACTGTACCGGCTCTCTTGATATGGGAAGAGAAATATCCTCTGCATGGATTTACCTGCCTTTAAGCTGGATATCATAGCAGAAGTGTTTTAGATGACTGTCATCAACAGGAAACCCAAAAGCTGCTGTTATTACAGAGAAAATACCTCAGAAAAATAATCTGCAAAACCCAAGTAATCACCAGAAGCCACACACTGAGCAATAGGAATTTCTTCACAGAGCAATGTATCTGAATTTCTCTTTTTCTTTAGGGCTACATGACAAATATCTTTTCATCTAGGATCCAGTACCCAAAACTCATTCCTACATCAAGTACTTGCACACTGTATCTGTATGGTTTAACGGCAGTTTTCTAAACACAACTGGCAGGAAGTAGGACTTACAATGGCTGCCTGTATGTGAATACGTAGGGATTAGAAAGCTTAGGAAGAAGATTCAACAGAAGAAATTTAGCAAGTCTAGGTGGATCATGGGCAATGTTTTATTGGAATCTAATTCTGTATTTCAGGAACTAAGATCCACCTCAATCCCAGTGCCTTGCTCTATTCTGGTTGCATATTCAACCTTTCACCTCTAGAACAGGGATCAGCCAGAACTCAGTGTCCAGTCCCACAGAGAGAAGCTCTTCCACTGAGAGTCCATGTCCTGGTTTTACTAGGATAGTGTTAATTTTCTTCTTCGTAATTAGAATAGCTGTGTTTCGGTTTCAGTGTAAGACTCGTTATGAGAAGAACATTGATAAAAGTACTAATGTCATTAGTTGCTCCTGGAGCTCAAGGCCACCGTGTTTGGCTGGTTCATGGCTGCATTAGAACTGGGAGGGAAAAGTGCAGTGAATAGCAAAACCCAGAACTGGCATTTGGATGTGCCAATGAGATATTCCATATCATATCCCTTCAGTTTAGTGTATTATCTGGGGCTGAGTGGAAAGGCGGGGGCGGGATACGAGCTGGCTTTCACTCAGGCTCTCGCTTTTCCAGGATTGTGGTTTCTGTTCAGGATTGTCACTCCTCTGGGATGGTTATCTGGGAATGGGCTGGGTTTAGTCGGCGGGTGGTGAGCAGTTGCACTGGGTTATCAGTCAATTGTGTATTTTATTACTGTTATCATTATCATTACTATTTTAATATTAGGTTTGGGGGTTTTTTAAGTTTTATTTCTATTATTAAACTGTTCTTATCTCAACCTACAAGCCTCCTTACCTTTGCCCCCCAATCCTCTTCCCTATCCCCTGGGGGTGGGGGAGAAGTGGGTGAACAGCTGTGTTGGCTGACAGTCAAGGGCTAGCCTAGTGAAAATGTCACAGTCCAGCAGCCAATTTCTTTTAGTCCTTACTGGTCCCCATTAACTGTCTTTGCAGACTACAACTACAGCTGTAGCTATTGCACAGCTGACTCAGCTACAGTCCCTGCTGAGTCAGCTGTGCAATTATAACAGCTGTGCAATTTTAAAGTGATAGATGAGCCATAAGTGTCTTTGGAACTGGATGCCACCTAAATAACCATTAAGAGTGCCTGGGACACAGCCGGTAATGTCTGAATGACAGCAAGTTTGGCCATTACTAGTGTCAGTTCCTATTGACAGTGACAGAGCTGAAAAGATGCATAAAAGCTGCTCAGTAGCTCATTGAAAGGAGTCCTGTGGCTTCACTTCACAGAAACTACCACTAAAGCTAGACTTTATTGTAAAACTAACTGCCAGTCTTAGCATAGAGAAGCAATGAAGGAGCTTCTCAGAAAGGCTCACAGCGGGGTGGAAGGGTTTCCTCCAGTGTTCCCTAAGCTGTTTTACAGCCAACAAGATGCTCTTGTCTTCAAGTTGCTGCCAGTCAAGCAACTTCAACTGATTTTTATTTCATGTAAAAATAAGAATAAAAGGTGTAAAAGAACATTTAATTATTCTTTGGGCAAGGAAAGGCAATGGTATGCTGTTTCCCTGGGAAGGAAAGGAAAGTGCTTTTGTCCCTCTGTGACACAAAAGCTTCAGGGTACACACCTCCTCTGGCTGGATGACCTGCAGTATTCAGACATTACCTGTGCCCACTGACCCAAAGGGAAATTCAGTTTGATAGTTTGATACAGGTTTATGAGAAGGATAGATAAGTTGAGAAGGAAAAATGTAAACAAAATACATTAAAACAAAATTAGTTTTGGATATATTTTAGTAACAAAGAAAGCCACTTCGGGTGAGTCTTTTGCTTTGCAGCTGGCATTTCCTGTATCTGTTTAACAAAACCGTTCATTTCTGCACCAACAGCAGGGAGCTGTGTATAAAGGCAGTGGATTTACATGGAATAACAAAGGAGCTTTAGCTGCTTCTTCATCCTGTCTTGTAGCAGAAGGTAGCTTGTATTGATAGAGTGAGAAATTCATAGCTGGTTAAAAAGGTTAATTTTGTTTCCCATAAAATACGTAGTCTTTAGACATGTCTCTAGAACATCTGCTATTTTCAATTCACTGCCAGTACTGAATGTACTGAACATGCAAATATGGGCTTGGAAATGTGGGTTTGCAGATTACTTGTGGTCCTTCAGGTTATACACATCAAACTGAAAAGATCCTCTTTGTCTAACCTGCTCTTATCTCATGTTTGCATCAAAGTTTCTTTTTTCAGATTTTAGGCTATCTCTTTCAGTTTCTGACATATGTATAATTTAACATAGAGTTTTATAGACAGCTTCAGCAGAAGCTAATAAGGAACATACTAACCTGAAATTATGGTCAAAGCTCAAGAAGGCACTGGAACAGGCTACCTAGGGAAGTGGTTGAGTCACCATCACTGGAGGTATTTAAAAGATGGGTAGAAGAGGTGCTCAGAGATGTGGTTTAGTCATGGACAGGTACAGCTGGACTTAATGATCTAAAAGGTCTTTTCCAACCAAATGATTCTATGATTGTCCTCAAGGAAATCTCTCAGTGAAGTCAAGTTTTTCTTCTGCAAGCAGTTCAGAATTGAAACCTTGATAGTGCTCCAGAAGAACCTTTGAAGGGACCTCAGTATAAAAAAATTTGCATACAAGTAAATGTGCAGAGCAACAGCACAGAGCAAATACACATGAACAGTAAAGGCTCCATAAACTACAGCCAAACAGATGCATGATGAAATTTTTTAGTCTCTGTTTCATTTACATATTTTCCACTTTATAGGACAAAGAAGCCCCTGACTACTAAGCATGCCGTTCATGACTTATAGGTACTTTGTGCAATTGTATAATTCATGGAAAATGTGCTACTGAATGAAAGAATGGCATAGATTAGAATACTGCATTTGAACCTGAAAAATGCATACAGAAATCTCTCACCAATTAAGCCAGACCATAATTTTCTATCTACTTATTTTCCTTTTTTTAAGCGTACTTCTCTGCACACAAGAAATTAAAATTAACTCCACTGGAGTTAATTTGTTGTCAATAAATAGAAACATTATGATGCCAGGCACTGATCTCTGTTAGTTTTCTGCTAATGTGGAATGTTTTGTGCATGAAGCCTGGGGAACATTTAGTTTGAACAGGTTCAGATCTTCAAAAAGCAGATGACAGAACTCAATTTCTTTCTGATCAAACCCTGTGGACTAAGACTCAAGAAAACAGGAGAAGTGGATGAGAGAGGAGAGAAATTTCTTTCATTTGTTCTTTTCCCAAGCATATGAAAGATAGAAACAGAGGTTTTGAGGCTAATTGTCATGTTTATTCAGACATAGGAAACTAGGAAACAAACTGAAGAAGTGATTTTACAGTTTTAGGTCTTTTTTTTTTAAATTCAACTTAAAAAAAAGAGGAAATACTGCTAAAACAAAGGTAGTCTCTGACACATATCGTATTCCAAAACAAAAAACATTTCATTATAGTTTTGTCTTTGTGAAAAAATTATCCTTTTGCATCCATGCATTGTGAACTAGGGAGTGCAAGAACCAAGATTAAAAAGCATCTGCACAGGAAATCTCCCTCCTTGGTATTTTTTCTACTATTATAAGAAAGATTACAGAAAGACTCACATAGAAAACTGACAAATGCAGAAGTTGTAGAACACAATAGTGTTTCTGTGGCATTAAATTAACCTGAAGAACAGCCACAAAAAAATACTGAAATAATGAGTTCAAAAAGATTGATTGATTGATTGATTGATTGATTGATTTGGTAACAGGTAGAATGAATTAAAAATGAAAAAAAAAATCCCTGTGTTGCACTAGGATAGTGTAAAACTTATGAGGGGACATAAATTTCCATGCTTCAAATATAAAATACTATCTCAGGTTAGAGGAGACATTCCACTGTGCAATGACTATTCTATTATTCTTTATATGGACTTGTGGCTTGCTGTGAAGTATCTAGGTTTGGCCACTGACAATGAAAGATATCGATTCTTTTGCTTCATGTCTGCCAGCCTAAATACCTGTGAGTATTCTTGAGCCTCTTCCCAAACTTTGTTGGCACTCACTGACCTTCCATGGCACACTTCATACCATCTCCTCTCTAAGTTTCCTGTCCTCTGTTTTTTCCATGAAACCCTTGAGCATCTCAGGTGGAAGGGGATGAGGCAGATCCTATAAATCAGGAAATGCTGCAGTAGGGAGTGTTACTTTACAACACCTGCCTGTGCCTGGAGCACCCACAGTAACAAATAAAAATCTTATCAACCTTTTCAGAAATACCATGAGACGTTTCAACATCTAATAAAGGAAGCATCACCGTTAATATTGCCGTAGGCTGCCTTCCCTTCCTGGCTGTATTGCAGGCAGGTGTGGCTTGAGAATAAGAATTTGCAAATACAGAAAGCTCTGTAAGCTGTTTTTTTTAAGTTCAGAGTGTGAGTTTTTATAAAAGAAAGAGGAGCTATTTTGCTGTTGCTTTTCTCAATTCCATCACACTGCATTTCAGAAACCCTCAGACACAGCAAGGATGACACTTAGAACTTCCCCCTGCAGGCTTCAGATGCCTGAGCTACTGTAGTGTCTGCTAGCAGGACTCTGAGGTGTAGTTTCTGCAACCCAGCATGAACTGTGAGATTGCTTTCATGCTCCCACACCCAGCTGAACACACTGGCTGCATCCTTACCCCAAACTTATGCCACCCATCAGATATGCACTGGTTTCTCATCCTCATGTTCTTGCATGTTGGTCTCCACAGAAAGGAAAATCAGGCACTCAGTAGATGCAGTATGCTCTCAGCAGCTCAAGAAATGGAAAAACAGGTCCCCAGCATGCTGCAGGGTATACATATATAGCTTAATTTAAACACAACCTATATCAAAAAGTGTAAGAGTGGAATGAGAAACATGCTCTCTAGTAGGTTTCATGCACTTCTGTTGATAGTGGAGGACTAGATCTGTGCTCGATTTCTCACTGGGAGTGAGAAATGGAGCCCTTCCCATGAAGTTTGTGTCTCTCATTTTCATTTCTTCCACATCCTCATTCCAATCTCCTCCCTTGACAAGCCTGTACTAGGTTTTACTTCTCTGGCTGCCCATCCTCATCATGGCTCTTTGCCTGGCCAGTTCCAGCTGCTAACTCATTTCACAATTTCTCCATTACCACGGATGCTCAGCAATCTTTATATGCACCAGGCCTTGCCTGCCTGTTCTTTTCCCAACCAGTGTGTCCATTTTTTACACAGTGAAAATGATACCATTGTTTTCTCTTTGCTCTCAGGTCCCTGTGCCACTACTGACTTTTTCTCCAGCAAAAACTTAGAGCTGTGGGGCTTCTTTGATAATGTGTCAGTACCTCAGTGCCCAGCCAGATGCACTATTTTCATATTCATTCAGTAAACAGAAAGTCATCCCAATTATAGGATCCACAGCTTAAGCTTAACGCATAAGTTTTCCATTCATTGGAGAAGTCTGAGATTTCTTGCAGTCAGGTATTCCTTTTCTTCTCTCCTGGTCTGCCTTGTGTCTTTGCTCCTTTTGAGACTGATTAATTCTTTCACACCACCCAAACACAAGCTGGAAGTCCCTAACAGCACATTTATAGGAGTAGGTAAAGATGGATAGGAATCATAGAATCATAGAATGGTATAGATTGGAAGGGACCTTAGAGATCATCCAGTTCCAACCACTCTGCCATGAGCAGGGACACCTTTCCACTGGACCAGGTTGCTCAAAGCCTCATCCAACCTGGCCTTAAACACTTCCAGGGAGGAGGCATCTACAACGTCCTTGGGCAACCTGTTCCAGTGTCTGACCACCCTCACAGGAAATAATTTCTTCCTAATGTCTAATCTAAACCTACCCTCTTCCAGTTTAAAGCCATTACCCCTTTTTCTATCACTACCTGCCTTTGTAAAAAGTCCCTCCCCAACTTTCTTGTAGGCCCCCTTCAGGTATTGGAAGGCCACTATAAGATCTCCCCGAAGCCTTCTCTTTTCCAGGCTGAACAGCCCCAACTGTCTCAGCCTTCTCTCACAGCAGAGGTACTCCAGCACTTGGATCATCCTCGTGGCCTCCTCTAGACTCGTTCTAACTGGTCGATGTCTCTCTTGTGTTGGGGGCTCCAGAACTGGATGCAGTACTCCAGGTAGGGCCTTACAAGAGCGGAATAGAGGGGGAGAATCACCTTCCTTGACCTGCTGGCCACATTTCTTTTGATGCAGCCCAGGATACGGTTGGCCTTCTGGGCTCCAAGTGCACATTGCCAGTTCACGTTCAACTTCTCGTCCACCACCACTCCCAAGTCTTTTTCTTCAGAGCTGGCCTCAAGCCACTCATCGCCCAGCCTGTATTTATGTTTGGCATTGCCCTGACTCAGGTGCAGGACCTTGCATTTGGCCTTGTTGAACTTTATAATAATATGAAATAATATAATAGGAAATAATATCTTGAATAATAGGAAATATTATATTACATCGAATAATAGGAAATAATATCTTGATCTGGAGCTGGGTGACATAGAATGAGAAAAGATTAACTTAGGAGGGATCTGTAGAGACCACAGAGTCAAAATTTATTTTCAAGGCAGGGCCAACCTCAAAGTCAGATTATGCTGCTCAGAGTCTTTTCCAGGCCAGTTATGAACAT
This sequence comes from Caprimulgus europaeus, assembly GCA_907165065.1. The sequence goes on from OU015523.1 coordinate 110,359,353, forward strand.
ATCCCAATAAGGAAATTTCACAGTCTCTGTGGGCTTTGTCACATCCTAAATATTTTTCCCGTGTGCCTAGTGGGAATTTCCTTTATTGTGACTTGCAGCTGTTGGTTCTTGTCTTTTCAGCATGCACCACTGAGAAGAGTCTGGCTCCATTTTTTTCTATAATTCTGTTCAGGTAGATGAAGAGAGCAATCAGATCCCTTCCCTAGCCTTTTTTCCAGGCTGAAGAAACTCAGCTCTCTCTTTTCATACATCTAGTGGTCCAGGCCCCTGAACATGCAGTGGAGTCTCAAAACTGGACATATGTGAAAGAGAGGGCAAAAAGATATCTAATAATTATTTTTTCTCAATCTTCATTGTTGCTAAAAGAGGAAAATATAGGCCTGGCATACATCATTGCAATAGCCACTGCAAACAATTCTTCCCTGACAGCTTCTCCTCATCTCTACCTCCCAGCAAAGCTTCCACCTGAGTTTCCTTTTTGCACTTGAGCTCCATCAGGTCAGCCATGCTGACTTCCTGCAGCACCTTCCTGTTTTCCTACTGATTGGGACAGAGGAAAGAGGCTTTAAGGAGAGAGACTATATTCAAATTCTTCCACTGACAACACAGAATTGTCACATTCATACTACATGGTACTTGGTTTGAGGTCTGTTCTGGACCTCCTGTGGCCTTACAGCAGAATTATTGCTTTGTGTTAAAGCTTAGTTTCTCTTTTTCTTCCCCAGTTCAAATAATCTGAAATAGTGTGAGGTCTGTGCATAACAGCGGAGGGATTTTGCTTGGAATTGAGAGTATATAAAATATTCACTGGATGAAAGTATTCTTCATGGGATCTGAGAGTGCAAAGTATTTTGTGACACTCTTGGAAGACAGGAAGACCTAGTACAGACCCATTCCTACTACCTTACAGAAACAGTCCCTGAAAAGAATGGCCTACTGAACCTCCCAGGCTTTTACCTTGGAATAAGCTAAATGGAGCAGTCCAATATATATTAACTGGGAAATTAAACATGAATAAGTTAAAAATCAATGCAAACAGACAAAAAAGGTGGATGAAGGATGTTCAAAGTTGTCTGGAATGCACTGAGAGTACTGCTGCTAAAAGGCATCAAGTCACTGGGGAGTGTGTGGGAATGGAACATGTTGCAAAGGCATGTAATTCTACCACTGAACCAATTTCCACAGGAGTAAAACAGTAATCTCCAGCATAAATGCTGTTCCTGACAGATGTGAAGCCTTTTCTCCAAAACAAGGAGGCTAATTCCAAGGAATGAGTAAAGTTTTACACATAAGAGGACTGATACATTTTTCCCTGGGTCATAGTGACTGCTTGTCTTGGATGAATCAGGAAATTTTTTACAGAATCGTTAAAATTTAGTTTTCCTCTAATTTTGCTTTAGTTTTGCCAAATTCTTCTTATGTTTCTTTATGTTTCTGATCATGTTTATCTTGGTAAGTGCATTTTCCCAGGAGTCATATTTCCTATAACTGTATTTCATTCATGATTATTGTATCTTTCCCAGTAAGTAAAGACAGAGAAAGTATGGATATAAGAAATTAATAAAGAAAATAAATCAAAAAGTATTGATAAAGCCCACACATAAATAAAATTATTTTGAAATACACAAATGAAGCATATTTCCTGACTAACTGAAACCTGCTGAAATTATGTGTTTTTTCAGCTCATTAGTAATGGTCAATAATAGGTCCTGAAAATATATTTTTCCAGTCATGAGATTTCACTCAATCCTAATTCACAACAGTGAACTTCACCAAATTTACTGCTGACGTTGCAGGACAAGTGCCGTATTTTATTTTTCTATGGTTTTAAATTAATCTCTTTAGAATTTTCATTTAGAAAAATAAATATAATGTCTCAATAATTCAGTTAGGAAGTCCAAATTAAATGCATCAACACAGAATTATGAATATGGTGATCAATATATGTAGCAAGGCATAACTGATCAGATTTTATCTTTAAATGTACACAGATATAGTGAATTTCAGTGATAGCTGCACATGTACCAGAGCAAAACTTCTATTTTCACTTCTTGTTTTTATGCATAGCAAGGTGTATTTTTCCTTAATGTTTGCATTGATTTTTAACTTATTCATGTTTAATTTCCCAGTTAATATATATTGATTTCTGACAACAGAGATCAACTTCTGCTTCTTCCTCGATAGCTGGATTCAAATAAGGATTCCCAAAAAGGGAAAGAGCAAGCCAAAAATATTAGGTAGAAAATCATTCCGGTGTAAAATTAAACAGAAAAAAACTGTTCACACTAGATCCCTGGAGATAAGGAAGCTTGTATAAATCTTCTGAAGAGAGACAGAATCCACTAAGATTGTATAAGGTACCATAAAAAAAAAAAACAAAACAAACAAACAACAAAACCAGAAGATATCACAGTGGTTTTAGATTTCAAAATTTTTGGAACCTGGAGTATTCATTTTCTGGAAGAATTACTTAACAAGATGTCGACATTAGTGACAACTAAGCTGAAGTGGGAAGGCTCTGGTTAAGATTAATCTCCTATATCCATACATCCATCATTGACACTAAAGGGATGAAACACTGCTTTATGGTGCCCACTTTCTCCCCATTAATCACAGAAGGAAAATAGTTTGAAATTAGTTGCCTATAGTTAACTGAGATTAATCCCAATATGCGGTTATCCAAGCAGTAAATTTTAATTAAAAAATCAGTGTTAGAAAGCAATGGAACCCAAATTTTCCTGTCCAGTGGTTTTCATCATATTAAAAATATGTTTGTGTTATGTGTATGTATATATATATGTATACACGTATAGTTGCCATTTATCCTCAGATCACTTTGAGCTGCTGGTGACTGACTAGTTGCATCATCTTCAGATGAATCCATGCCTGTAATGTCCAAAAAATAAAATGAATAAATGCTGGTTTCATCCTCCTACTCTTAATTTTCAGCCAGGGTGGTAGACTGTGAATGGCAGTCAAATGATTGATCACCATCAGAAGATGTGAAAATTCTTGCAAGCCTAGTGAAGCCTTCTATGGGCAGTGAATTGCAAAAATATAGACAAAAGGGATCTTATACTGACATTTGTTGTTCAGCTGCAGTCAAAGTGGAAGCATTGTATACGATTTTGCTTCCTTTTAGATGCTTGGAAGGAAAAAGTCCTTAGAAGTCCTTAGAAGTAAAAATCCTTAGAAGGAAAAAGTATCATTTGTGAGCGATGGCTGTGACTAGTATTGACTACTGAACATTGATTAAGGCATAGAAGCCTTGAGGTTTCACACAGTGCCAAGAAGTAGAGCTTTAATTCCCATAACTGTGCTCTGGTCCATTTTGTTTCTGCAGTCCAGAACAGGCGTTTTTGGAAATGCTGCTGTTCGGTGCAGACAGCATTACAAGGACTGGGAGTTGTTTTCTGATTTGAATTTACGACTACGTCATTAATTCTCTCATGAATCATTATTTCCTGCCTTAGACTCTCTAGTTGTAGATAAATAAGATAGTAGAGACCAGAAGAAGCAGACAAAAACTAGTTAGAAGCTGAATACAAGGTAAAGCCAAATGAATCAGAGCAATAATAATCCCTCCAAATCAACCTGGCTGTTCACAGGTAGGTTGCTGGTTTGACATGATGCAATCACAGCTAAAACACTGACAATGCATTGATGGTTTCTGCCAGGTTACCCATAACATATACCCACAACGGGAAGGTTTCAGAGGCTCATAGTCATTTTGGTTGTAAGGAACTTCGTAAGACCACCTAGTCCAATTGTCTCACTCAAAGTGCCAACAGGTCAGTCATGGATTATGTTTAGCCTACTCCTGAAAACCTCCAAGGACAAAAATTGTGCAATCTCCCTGGGTAATTTGTTGTGCTGTTGTGCTATCCTCCTAATAAAAATGTTTTCCTATGATTTTCTAAAAGTAGAAGATTTGATTTGTTACATTTACTCAGTCCTAATGAGCCAGATCCAGAAAAAGCTAGCAATACTGTAAGTGGGATGTGGGTGAACTTTAGCTACTTAAATCCAAAATTATACTTACTCTTGCGAGAGAACTAACAGTGAAAAGAAAGGAAGAATTATCTCCCTCTACAGTTCTTGCATATAAAAGTATATTTCAAATGAAGATGTAGATCTATTTTTCAGGACAAACTTAGAACTATGAATCCTACATGAAGAGAATATGTCCTGCATCTTTAAACAGGGCCTAAGAAGCAAGATCTCAGGACTCATTCTTTGCCTCAGTACTTCCTAAAATTATTTTAGATTGTTCCATATTCAGGATGTTTATACTGAGTCCTAAAATATGGTTTGGGATTTCATTCCAAGGGCCACCACACCTAAAAATTTTATCAGCCTTTATTGACTGTCATGTAGTCACTTAAATGAGATACAACCAAGGAAAACCAAATTCATATCAAATTTAGCTCAGCAATTTCCATGGGAAGGCAATGGTGAAAAAGGAGGCCAAGATTTTAATGAATATAGTAAAAATTTAAATGACAACATTAGGCACGTCTTCCACTGGGACAGGTCATGAAATTTAATTAACAGTCACATGCTTTGAGATCCTTTGATACCAAGCACTGTGTAACTGCAAATTAAAATTATTTCTTTACAAAATGTAATCAGTGAAATTCATTTGTTACCTAATTTTGGAAGTTATCAGGAAATAAATTCTACTGAATGTAAGTCTGAATAATTATTTTATTGCCATTAGAAGATAAATAAACTTTTACTTGCAAGCTTCAAACAATACTACAGTCTAAGTAACCTTGACAAGAACTGTGCAAGAACTATGACCCATAATTTTTTGCATATTATTTACAGATTTTTGATCTTAAAATATATGATAAATAAATTAAATAAATTTGAATTAGTTATAACTTTATTTTTTCTAAAACGGGGGTATTAAGTGTATCCTATGTACCATTAAATTTTGGGGGCAAGGGCATAGATTGGATCAGAACTAGTGCATATGAGTTTCAAATTTTTTTTTGAAAATACTTAGCAGTTTACTTGGAATTTTATTAAATTCTGTTCCTGTAAAATCTGTTTACCATGAAAGACAATCCTTCATCTGACCAGAATAAACAAGAATATCTTTGTTGTCTCTATTAAAGTGAACATTCAAAGACATTCTGAGAGAATAAAAATACACAAAAACTATGAGTACAGGGAAAAAAGCCACTTATGATTACACAGTATGGTTTGAGAATACAGAAAATTATAGGATCTTGAGGTATGGATGTCTCTTTAACCCAGACAGTAAGTACCTTTGTACTCTTTCTCATTCTCCCCTCCTTCTAACTCCATAAGCATCAACTGCTCTCTCATTTGGGTAATACTCATCTAAAGAATATCTCTGTAAACTCTTAGCATTAGTTTTTAAATTCCCTGTTTCTACCACAGATCTGGAAAGGGACTCATCCATCTGAAAGTCTGTTACATTTTTCCAGCAATATAAGTTTGCCTAATAAAAATGTTACCTCTGCCTAAAAAGATTGTTCATAGAATCATAGAATACTTTGGGTTGGAGGGGACCATTAAAGGTCACCTAGTCCAGCTATCCTAGTTGAAGGAACATCTTCAACTAGATTCTGATATTCTTCTAAGTATCTGTAGAGATGCAAATATATGTGCTTGCACATTCAGAAAATATGGAAGTTCCTTATTTTGGTCAAACAGCACTTCAAAAGTCCAAGTTTCTCTTTAACTTAATAAAGTAATCATGGGAAAAAGAAATCTACCAGAAACCCTTGAAATAAAGTTAAGCATTGTGTTATATCAAAGCAAGGAACAAGGGTTAACTGTGTAAATCCCTTATTGAACAAGAAACTTGAAACTCCTTCTTCCCACATAATAGAGTGTAAGAAAAACAGGTTACATCACTTTTTATTTCTGTAATTAATAATCTGTAAGAGTCACTTATATGTAGTAGATTTTCATTAAGTGAATCTTCACTGCTGTCCAACACTGGTGAATAATTGTTGACTTAATTTCCTACTATTGTCAGTTCATCAATTCACTGATTGGACTTCGGTTATCTTAGTCTGGAGGAACTGCATTATTGAAATTTAATTAGTTTAATTACAGTGATAGAATTTTAATATGATTTTGATAGATTTTATTTTTTTATTATTTAGCTATTGAACTCATAAAAAGGACAAGAGTTTTTGGGTTTGGTTTTTTTCATTCCATATTGTAATGAGTATGACCAAAAGAGGAAAACAAAACATAAAGCTAGGAAATAATTTTTCACTCTCCTTTGTTTTGCTTCAAAGCCTCCATACACATATGCTAGAAATGGAAAGTTACATCCTCAGATAAAGAAAACATGTCTGGATAATCAAGAATTAATAGCAAATCATCTTGTTTACTACTTGAGTTTAAAAAAACCCTAGTACATGCAAATATCTATGATTGGATTAATCACAATTAATTCCTTTTGACTAAGAGTTAAATGTCTAATGGGAGTTATCATCTAACCTATATCACCACAGAGAAATAAGAACCTTCATATAGCATTTTATCTTATGCTATGAAAGATGGCTCATATAGGCAAAGGTCTCTGTTCTAACATGAAGGTGTCCTTGTTTGCATTAGCTGCCAAGGAAGGCCACATAATGAGTTCAGCCTAGGCATTTAACTTTTTTACAGAAGCTGGGTAAAGTGGAGTCCATGCCTAATACACATAATTCCCTAAAATTTTTAACCTTTGTACATTCATGGAATTTGGTTTGAAACCTTGGAAAAGCAATCCCTCTCGTAAGTTCTCAGTATTTCTAGTTTCAACTCCAGATCAAAATCTTCTTAGATAATTAAATAAAAAGCCTATTTCTACTCACTTATATATTACAAGAAAAAGGCAAGGCACTTTAAAAGCAGTCACCAAGTAGCATGAAAAATCTTAAGATACCAGTTCAGTGGGAACTACGACCTGACTAAAAACAGAAAAACTTGACCCTTTTTCTGAACATCTGGTTAAGAAGACTGTCACATGCATATGGTGCAAACACTTTCCACTGGACTTTTCCACATTACAGAAAAACATAGGCCTATCAATAAATGTAATAAAGCACTTTTTGCCATGGCTGGTCTGGGTCTCAATAAGTGTAAGGACTCCCAGGGGTCTCAGTGGGCGTAGGAACCTACCACAATTGCTGTGTTCTCTTGCCCAGGATTGGAGACTTGTCATGGATTCCTTTTAATGAGTTTTATAATGAGTCACAAAATGCCTGCTGGATATCTGGAACCAGTAAAAACTGCAAAAAAGAATAAAAATTTACCTGGATTTTCTTTAAACTTTAGACTAGGACAAAGGCTCAGGCAATTTCATGTGGGCTGCTTTATCTGCAAGCAAATGAAAACTAATTACTAGCCAAATTGTTATTGGTATGCTATAAATAACTCCTGTTCAGAGATAGTTTCTTTGAAAAAAATAGCTTACATTATTTCTTTCCTAATAAGAAAATGTCTTTTTAACCAAAAATCCTGAGCAGAGTTTTTGTTATGTGCAAATATTAACATGCTTATACACTGATTTGTGAAGGATTAGGGTCACCTATTGAAGTCATGGTGGTAAAAAGATCAAATGCAAATTGGTTGAAATCACTGAAATTCCTGTAAAACATAAAGAGCAAATAAAATTATAGTATATGCTTGTTACAAGGAATATTAACTGTGATCCTTGTGTTGGCAGAAATATAACTAATATATTAACTTACAAACTAGAGCACAAATTCATGGTAACTGCGATTACAGTCAGGAACAACAGAGCAGTATTTCACTGTCTGACAGCTTATGCTAATACACCTTTTGCATTTAAATGCTGTTGCTGTTTGCCTGCCTGTTCTTCCCTCCCTGTCAAGGTGCAGGTAACTTTTCCTGACAAGTAACAGTGACGATAAAGGCTATGGCCCACAGCAAGCCATCTTAAGAAAGCTCTTCCAGCCATTGAGCCCAGATGCTCTGACCAGCTCAGTTCAGACCACGACCTTTCCTCACTTGCCAATTCCAATCCATTTATTTCCTGCAGGCATGTATCAGAGAGCAGCTTCTGTCTTCATCTTCATCTGGAGACCATGAATATTTTTTTCTGCATTGTATTTAGTCTGTCACTAACCTATACATCTAGGCAGCAGTAGTCCTGTCTACATTCCAGGCCATCTTTGCACTGGTAGATCACACTAACAGAAAGCACAGGAGTGGACTTATTTTACTTTTGAATAAGTCTTGAAAGCAGTCAGATGGTGGAAGGTGCAAAATAAATTTTATATGCTTGTCAGATAGTGCAAACTTTTTGTCTGGCATGTAGATCACCAGAAGACCTATATTTTTAACAGTTTTCACAGTGCCAGTGAGACTTCTATGAAATTCTTGGTAATGGTATTAGTTTGGAAAAGACCATAATGGACAAGGAATGTTTAGAAATCCAGGAATATTTCTATAGGGGAGAGCAGGATTACACAGTAACCATCCACATATATCCCCCTTCCTCCCACTAATTCCACAAACCGTTGGTTTGTCAGCTCTGACTTTGAAGGGTACATTATATCCTTAGCTCACTTTTATGGTTGGGGAGGAGGCGTACCCAGGTGAGGTTTGATTTCCATCAAGTCTCTGTACCATTATATCTCCAGACACATATTATCTTGTGGAGATTTGCCCTTGGGTCCATTTGCAGATATCTCTGGAAGCAGGTGTTTATATAAGAGCTGCTACCTCATCAGATATACCAATACCTTCACAGCTAAAGTACGACTGCCTTTAACCTTCACTACCGGGGATTGCAACACTCAAATTATCTGCAGATCCAGCACTGATGAGAGAGTATAACATACTGACTAGGAAGCTGAATTTGGTGCTATAAGAAGCGGGCTAGTATTAGGAAAATGCTGGGACAAAAGCTAGGCAAAAATGAACACGGTAATTAAATGCCTGGGAAGTGTTAGTTACATTTCACCTTCTTTGGCGTGAGGCATTTGCATTCAACTTCCTAGCTTTCACTGGACACAAGATTTAATCTGACTGATAGGCAGCTTCCCCTCATTTTCAGCAGCTTCTCTCACCCTAGTGCAAGGTATTTTGAAATCAACTTCAGACTTGTTTGAAATTCAAATTGCAAACACTGGTTTTCTCATTCCCTTCCTCTACAAAGGCATTAGAAATTTCTCCAATCAGTAGTCCATAACAAGCAAAGCAGTAGCAGAAGGTGCTGAGACAAGAGGTAAAAAGACGTTTCGTGCATGAGATCAAAACCACTCTCAAGCCAGCCGTACCTTTCCCTCTCCACCCTCTAACCTTAGTGATGATGGGTTGTACCTCCAGTCCACTTTTCCTTGGGCCAGAAATGCTGAAAGTCCTCCATCCCCACCTCCGCCCACAGCTGAACCTTGATGCTCTCCTTTCTCCTCCCTGCCCCTTCCTCTGAAAGACGTCCTTTTCCCTCTGCAAAGTGCTGTTTAACCACAATGCATGCAGGAACCCTGTCTTTTATCTCTGTTTTCTTAGTCTAAGTGGGCTTTGAAGCTTAGTCTGTGCCTCCAAAAGAGATGGTGCAAAATTTTATGGCAGAGAACCTACAGCCTATGATCATACTGGAGAGATTATCAAGCTTTAACAGTCAATAAACACAGTTATCCTGAGTTTAATTTGCAACTACAGAGTAGCTTGGGTTCATGTGAGTATAATCTGTGAAACTTATTTAAAGAAAATGGGTTTCTTCAAGGTTCCTTTTAGGCTCCTGCACAGATGTAAAGGAGAGTGTCTTAAAGAAAATAATACCACTAGAGTAAAAAATAAACCATAAACCAAATCCACAATAAGTAAATAAATACACATGTATATTAATATATGCAGAATAAATTAAAGTTTAAAAAAAGTACTAAATATGTAACCCATGCATATAATTGCTATATATTCCTTCTGATGGATGGACTGTCAAATCTTTGGCGAACAGGATGAGTGTGTGCAACTGAAGGCACAATTTTGTTCCCTTAGGGTAATAGCTGTTGTATGAAGACAGGGTCAGGCAGTGCTCTGATTAGACATATTTAAAATTGGCCATGTTTGTGCCCATTAACAACTGGAGCAAGAAGGAGGTCCTAATTAGTGAGAGTGGTGGAGGCTTTTAAAAATAAAGGTTGGAAAACAGTGACTGACTGAATAAATTGGGAATTAAAATTATGTTGTGTTCTGCTGCTGCCTACTTGTGAATAACCCATGTCATGGGGAGGACACTAAAAGAACCCTGTAGAAGAGCTGGCATTCACACCCTGATAAAGTATAAACTAGAGCAGATTTTTTTTCACTTCCTCATTCCCTTCACCAGCTCCCATAAGATTTGATCCCAAGTACTGGTATTATCATAGAAGCAGATAAAATATCAGATGAATATTGTCTTGAGTGTCAGGAACCTTCAAGATATGGAACTTGGAAAATTACCTCTTCCAGGTGCTGAAACTACATGAGAACCGAGTTCCCATGAGACTGTAGCAGCATCCAAGTTGTTTTGCTTCTTCCTGCTTGGGATTCAGCTCAGAAGCAACACAGTGGCCATGGGGTTGGGTCAGCAGTCAAAGATGTAACCTCCTCCTTCCCCCAAGGTTCAAGTCCAAAACCAGCTCATCCTAGACTACTAGGTATCCCAAATGTGGGAAGACAAATGGGACTTTAAAAAGACAGAGGAAGAACTGATAAAAGGTTCATAAAGTTTCGTCTTCCTCTTTCCACCCACTTCTTTATTTGCATTTTATCCCAATTGCACCCTAAAAAAGGGCTCTAAAACTCTGTCTTTTCTTAATAACCTTAGCAAATAAGTTAGAGTTATAACATTTTCCTAATAGCATTTAATTAATGTCTTGATTGCCTGCAAGCATCTTGCTCTAGGAGGTACTCAGGCTTAACTGGTAATCTAAGCAATAAGACCTTCCAACATCAGGTATTGGTAACTTCAGAGCAAAAGCAAAGTGCTTTTTCTTCTGTTTCAGAACAGTCATTCTATAAAAATATGACATGGTGCAGGTAGATCAGAGTTTATTTTAATGCATTTCATAGCAGGCGGGGCTTTATATATTTACTGAGAGCAGAAACAAGAGGCTTAGTCCAAGATATAAAGCAGATAAAAAGGGCACAGCAATATAACTCTTCTGGGCTAACAGGGATCAACAGTGTCTTCAGTGCCAGTTAAGTTAATTTGGAGCAACACAGTTGAAGCTTACAATTACTCATAAATACAACGGGAGAACTTTCATTAATTTTGACAGGAGCAGGAGAGGATGAAAGGCCAGGTTTACTCAGGATTAGGCATGAGGTACAAAAGAGAGGGGAAAGTCAAATTAGCTTAAACAGAAGCTGCCCTTACTGCACTTAATGTCTCTACAAGACTGTATTTCCTATGCCTTGAATTTCCATAGTTGTCAGTAAGTGTTGAAGGTTTGGGGTTTTGTTTTAGTTTTGTTTTTGTTTTTGTTTTTTTCCCCCAACATGCTTTGACCTAGGAAAAAAAATTGAAAATATGTCCAGAAATATTACTGGACAGGCTACCTACCTATACAGCTTCTGAAAAAGCCATGACCGAGGAGATTTCCCAGCTTTTAAGTCAGTCAATTTGAATAGTTTAGAGTAAAATGTTTAGATAAGCCAACGTCTTATAGGCTGGCATTTTGAACAGCTTTGTACTTTTGCAAAAAATCCTTCACTTACTTACAAGAATTTTAAATTTGTGAAACAGTTGCAGCTTTTGTGCTGTTATTGAGCTGAGACTTAAGTCCACTTTTATCACATTTTCTATGAAATCTCAGAAAACACAAAAACACAATTTTGTATTTCTTACCCTAGGCAGCACATATTTATACATACAGTCCAGTTAAGAGTTATCCAGAGAGAATGCCATGTATTTTGAAATTTCACCCATACATGCAGTAATAAGAGTGACATATCCACCCTCAGAAAAAAAACTTTCCTGCTCACTTTGCACTAGAGAGAAAGTTTGCATCCAATTTCCCACATGATAATTTAAGGACCATATAGATGAAGTGCAGATTTGGCATACAGAGGAAGACAAAAAGGTCAGAAACCTACATGGAAAGTTTAAGACCTGCTTCAACTAAACTGGCAACATCCCAGGTCTGTTAGTACGTCTTCCAGAACAAGCAGGTCTTCTCCAGTGCTGCTCAGAGTAGGACCAGCAAAATCAACTGCTTTTAGCAAAACAGTTTAAAGTTAGCAAGATTCTTTATTACCAGTCTAAGACTAGATAAACAGCAGAGAAAGCTAACCAAGAATGATGGAAAATTCCTTTATTTGGATTAAAAAAAAAAAAGTAACATAAACATATATTAGGGATTATCTACAAATATTTACAATTCTTTACTGCAGACAAAAGGTCCTAAGACAAATTTTCTGCTATTCAATGGTCACAGGAAGTGTAGGTAAGATCCGATTTGTTACATGGTCTTTATTGTCAGGTTGTGTGATTGGATATTCATCCCCACATATGAAGGAACAGAGAGGCACACCAGCATGTTGGGGCACCCCAGTCACCTCCTCAGGCCACTGGACACCCATCAACATGGAAAAGGTCGCTGCCTACAGAGGTGTGGCATCATTATGGGATGCAGGGGAAGAGCATTTGTGGATTGTACATGAATTATAAAAAATCTCTTTAATATTTCAGAATTAAACATCAGATCAAGGGCATCTCTATTAAAAATAGCTCCTAACATCTTGAATTTATTGTTGTGTCTTCTCCCTGGAATTTGTTAAGCAAGTTACTCTGTTGCTAGCCTTCATGTGGCTGTTAGGAGCCATTTTGATGAAAAAATGATGTTATCGCAGAGGTTCTGCAGGTTGGTGTTTTTATAAGGACTGAACTACAGGAGTTACACAATTGCACACAATTATAGAAAAAGCTTCACCCTTCAAGCCTGAAAACATTAAAGAAGTGACAGAGTTCTGAAAACAAAGGAAAGTTCTGAAGTAATCCATGAGCCTGACACACTGAGGACTGGCGATACTGTATTTATCTCTTCATTTTAAGTGTCAAACCTATTCGGAGCATCCAGCCATTTTTTTCCCTAAATTGCCAGGAGCTTATACCACTGTTCTACTGAGAACTGATTCCCCAGCAAAAATCTCCAGTTCTGCACAACGAAAATAGGACAACGCTGTAATCCGTACAATGAGACTGCAAGGTTTATAACCCTATTATTTAGGACTGTTATTCTTTGTGATTGATAGTCTATTTACATATTTAAATGGGACTGCAGCCTTTAGCTCATTTAACCTTACTCTGACACACTGTAGTGCCAACTTCCATTGCTTTCTTAAAGTAATAACCCTGTTTTCAAACAGCGGTGTTTTGTCTTGTATGAGTTTCCATAGGGGATTCATCGCTGCCTTTAAGGCTTTACAGAAATGTGCTGCCAGGGAGTGCTCATTGGAGCCATGTGCCTCTTAAACAACAGCATTTAAGCTATTCTAAGGAAAGCATCTGTGAGATAATCAAAATTGTTTCCACACAAGGTGTACTACATTGGACTAGGCAAGAAGAGATTTTCAAAGGCACCAAAAATCAGCCAGGGGCCTAAAAATTTTCCAAAGAAAAGTCATTGACAATTAGATGTCTGACACACAGCAGCCATTGAAAATCCTCTTCAGTCCTATCTTAAATTGTCTTCTAATTTTCCACTTTAAAAGCTCAAAGCATAGCAAAAGTCTTTTGCTTGTAAGTCAAACTTTAGGTTCAACTGAAGCAATTTTTTTATTGTTCTTCAAATGGAAATATTTGTCAGTGTTTACTTCTAAAAATAGATACACATCACCACAGCCTCTGTGGGAACAAGTACATAGAATGAATACATAAAAATGGTTAACATAATAAACTGCAGCATAAAAGGTGATGCATCCTACTACTGACTCCTTAAGTCAGAGGTCAAGAGTACAAATGTGAGAAACTGAAAATGAAAGACTAGTCCTCAGAGTAAAGCGGGAATTGGAATGTTACCAAACGTCTGGTTTAGGTACCATAAGAAAGGGCAGATGAGTTTTCCTCACTGATATATGACAGAGAGTAAGCACAAACTGAGCTCCTGAAGTTCCCTGACACAGAATTAAACCTAAAAATTAAGAAGCCAGACTTGCAGTTCAGATTTGAAGGAATGTTTACCTTATTTTTGTCCTTGCATGTTTTATAAACAAAAAGGGCCCCAAATGTTATGCAAAAGTCTTTTTGCCAAGATCTATGGTAAATACATAGTTTATCTTGGACATATGTCATAATGTACTCAAGTCTCATATGTCATAAGTCAGAAGAATAACCTAAAATCCATTATCTTTTGCCAACTGAAGCGTAGAAGCCAAAGGCAAACTAAAGTTGAATGAATTTCCACTGTAGCTTACCAGCTCACTGAGGGCTGGTGGTCTTGCATCACGGAGCTGCTATACTCCTGATATTTTCAATGCACAATGTCTCCCTTTGTCAAGTCTTCATTCCCTAGAGTGGGAACTATATTATTTAGAACAACTGTTGGTATCAGAATTATACTACTGTCCAGAGGCACCAGAGGAAGAGAAAGCAAGAAGAAAATATGGCATTTGACAAAAAGAATAGAAGAGTTGAGTCTTGAGCTGCTTCAAAATCCTGAATGGAAGCTAAGATAGTCTGCAAGAGCCACAGCTGGCACTTCCATGGCAGATGCTGGGAGGCACCGAGCAACTCTGAATATCATTAAATGTACTTAAATGAAACAGAAATGGAACTTTGTCAAAAACTGAACCTAAAAGAGAGCAAGCTTTACACCTTCTTAATGCCCCATTGGTCCAAATTACATAGGGTAAAACTTCTTGTAAGAATGACTGTAATGAGTTTCAAGTTTGAGCAAGACAGACATGCCATTTCAGCATGTCAGAGCAAGTCATAGCAGGGGTAAGTTCAGTTGTTTTCCCTCTATTTAGTATATAAGGAAAGTTGGGGACCTTTGTTTTAATTAACTATGTGACACCTATGACTGAGTTATCAGGTAACTCAGCTTATCCTTGTCTTATTATTGTAAAAAATTGCTGGGTTATTGGAGAGCTATTGCTGACATCAGCACAAAAAGGTGCATTTGACTATTCTTACTCTGTAGTGTCTGAACCTCTGTGAATATGTATGCTGCCGTTCTTCTTCCTCTGCATACATCCCTGAGAGAAGCCCTCCAGGATGCCTCCCTATGACTGGAAGGTAATGAACCTGTAACTCACATCTGTAAGACTTACTGACAGCAGGGGTTATTGCAGAAAGCACGGCCTGAGCTGCTGAGTTTTTGGTCCCCTCAACAGAAGGAGACAGCCTAGCTCAGCTCTGTCTGCATGGTTTGCAGCCAGTATGGCACTTCTTTCCCTTAACCTGAACACAGTCAATATGAAACTGAGGCACAATAATATTGAGACTTGATTCAAGACACAGACACCAGGATTAGGTGTCTGTATGAGATGTTTGCCCCACAAAGCCACATACACCCTTACAGAAAGTGGAGAATAAATGATTACAGCCAAGAGGCCCTCGAAGCACTTCAGCGTATCACTTGCAAATTTCTTTGGACAAAAGTATCTACTCTAAGCAAGCATATCATGTTCATAGGAGCTTTGTAGGTGTAATCTGGCAATTACCTCTAGCTCAGCTATTGCTGTGCACTATAAACACAGCAGAGCCTCTGCACAGCCAGTTGACAGTATCAGTTACAAACAGAACCTAATGGAGGAGCTTTGATGAAATAGGATGGTTGTAAAAGGGATAGATAACCTGTTCACCAGATAGGCAGCCAACTCAAAACCCTACTCACACCAGCACCTATGCAATTCAGGGTCATTTTCGCTCTTACCACGATCAAGGCAGTAATGCCCACGCTAACAAATCACCTCATTTGCACAGATGTCAATTTGTTACCGTAGGTGGCCTGAAAAACATGTAAGCCCAAGTGGCATTTAAACTATTTGCTTCTGTTCAGTTCACAGCTCTAAAGGTGCCAATTAAAAAGACAGCAGGGCATTAAAAAGATGTTGTTTTAGGGTGGTTGCAGTGAGAATTTGCTGCTAGTTATTAAAGCTTTCCAAATGGCCGCTGGAAATGGTTCCCCAACAAAATGCCAGAAGCTTCTTGAAATTAGCATTCAAGTCAGAGAAAACCAGAATTTTAACATTACACACAGATACATTTTGTACCTAAGTCTTTTTGGGTTTCCTTTCCATTTAAATTTAGATTCCATTATACCTTTGTATACATTTTAATAGCTACACAGATTTTGTAACAGCTTTCTCGGACTCATAAGCTGGAGGTTAAATATACAAATTTGCTTCAAACAACTATACTGTAATAGAACATGGAGATTAAAAAGACCTATTAGTTCACCTACTCCATTTTCCTAGCTGCTACAAAATTGTCCCCTAAAGTATATTTTGCAATACTTTGCCCAGAGTACTTTTATTTGACCGAAGAGCTGAGCAGCTGACCACTGCTACTCTTGGAACATTTTACCACAGCTTAATGAAATTCTCATTTAGGAATATTTTTCCAGATGTTCAGTCTTGTAGGTTTTCTTTCCTTTTTTATAATATCTGTTTATAACATACCTCCTGTAAAGAATTGAAAAGTTTACCTAAATCATGCTCTTACGAAATGCGAAAAGCATTCCTAACTGGATAAACGGCATTTTTCATTCTGCCACAAACTTGCAAAAAAATTTCCGCTTTACTTTTCAGTAACTGGTCTATATAAAAGGTAAAAATCTACAGTTACCAGCAAATTTTGAGCAATTCTGAAAGGAGAGTGCATAAGTTTTTCAGATACATCTGATGGTCAGAGAATAAAAAAAAATCTCAAGCTCCTAAAGTACCATTTAGGAAAATCCTAAATAGAAATCCTGAGAGCTTCTTGCTCAGCTGCTGTGCAAATACAAAGCCACAGACTATGCAGCAATAGCTCTTCCAGCCTAAAATGTCTCTTCCTACCTGAGAAAATCTTAAAGTAGATCTGTCAATTTAATCTGAGATCTGAATTTTCTAAAAATTTACAGGTCTTTCAATCTAGGATTTTAGTTCATGTTTATCTGTAAAGCTAGAGAAAAGTTTTGTACTTTGTGTATGTTTTCAGTAAAGAAGTCTCCATATTTCTTAAACTCTCACCTGCAGTTGCTCTGTCAGTTCAGACCTGGCACATTAAAAATGGCAGATAAGGGCAGGAGTGAGTGGGGAAAATCCCTTCCACTTAGGCAAAATCAATTGTGTGATATTCTTCAGCAGAGTAGATATTTTAAGCTAAAAGTGCAGGAATAAATAAATATATATGAATGTGTGTGTGTGTATATATATATATATAAAAATATGTGAAAAATCGAACCAAACAAAAATAATACTGATGCCCAAAAAAGTGAAATAAAAGAGAAAAACTTAGGTGCCTGAGTACTATGTTACACTAGATCCCTCATAACTGCAGGTGCTGCTGACCACTCTGTGTATGCCCATCCTGATTAAAGGTTTTGCTTAGTCCTAGATCAAGAGCTACATTTTTCCTCAAAGTTTTACTTTCCAAATGTTCTTGGAAAATTATGTCTTGTCAGACTAGAACTGCAAGATTAAATTCAGCTAGAGCTAAACCACAGATGCTTTGAAAAGGCAGTTCCTCTGTAACTTGTACTTCCCTTGTTATTTTTTATTTCGTCACTTTTCTCCCTGTATCACTGTGATGATACTCCCTGGGTATTTTTCATCCTTTTTCCAGATTTAGATCTTACTTTCCCCTTCAATCTGTGCTGAATTGCCTGTAATTGACATTTTAGTAGCACCATGTACAAAGTGGCTCCTGAGCTGTGTTTAATCATTGCGGTAATTTATCTTGGGTGGAGAAGTTAAAAGAAGTTTAACTCGTTTGTGCTTTTAGGAAGAGATCATTTGTATCTAAAAGATTTATACATTTATCCCAAGGGGTGCTTTTCTACAACTGCATAATTTTTACATAGGTTCTTTGCAAACAGATATCATAAGGCACATGATGAAATCATATTTCTCTGGTGCACCAAGTACCGACAAGACTTCTTTGTATTCATGCTGGTGTCCAGCTTCCATTGTGGTTTTTTGTTTATTTGTTTGAGGGTTTTGGAAGGATTTTTTTTGTTGTTTTTTTTCCCCTTTCATTAGAAACAGGATTTAAACATGGGTTTTCCTCACACAGGACCACACCTGAGTCCTGTGGAAGAGCCATGGAAGAACTGATGGCAACTGAATTAGGATAAATACATGCTGCAGAAATCACAGCTGTGGAAATCACAGCTGGAGTCTGTTGGGCTGCACAATACAGAACTGTGTGCTGGGCTGCTCCTGTCCACACCACAGCCTGGGGCAGGCAGGGCGAGAGCCAGAGCTGTGGATTTGTACATGAACAACTCCTGAAGCTGATCTCAAAGCATCAGTATCAAAGGCAGTACCACTGTTTTCAGTCTGCATTAGCAGATACGGCTTTTCACCTGAGCTGTGCTGGAAGGAAGTTCAGCATTCCTGCACAGACGATTCCTGTGCAGAGCGGGCGCAGCAGTCTCTGAGGGTTTGCCCACAGCATACAGCAGAAAACACATTAATCCTAAAGAATTTTTCCTCAAGCTTACTGTCTGTCTGAGCTAAACTACAATGTCCTTAAGAACCATTAACCTCTGACAAAAGGGAGAAAGGTTGCACAGTGACCCCTCCTTTTTAATTTTTATTAGACTTACTCATAGATGGAGAAACAGATGTCTGTATGTGGTATCGAGTCTTGCGTGCCTGGAAGCTTGTCTATATTTTTAGCTGCATCTAGTAGGTCTGATAAAAGCTATAACCACTCTTCCCAGATTTTTTTCCTCAGACCTTCATGGCAATATTACTGCTACTACATCAGCAATGTTATTATTGTCATTGCCAGGTCACAGTTGAGGTAGCTGGAAAATAAGTTCCACATGGATCTAACAAACATCATAAAGAGTATCACTGCTCCTAATTCTGTTATATGTGAAACAACCGGAAAGGGCAATAAATTGTACTAATCTCATGGCTCGTGTGCCACCTTTGATTACTGAAGGTGTCATTAAAAGCAGATCATCTGTATAGGTAGATGAACAAAGAATTCACAGTGTTCAGAAAGATTGGTTCTGCCTCTTCTGACAAATTGATGTCTGATGGAAAATGCCTACGTCTCTCAGTGTCCCTGCATACATCATTTCTCAGTACTGTGTTGCACTGGGGGAGAAGGGATCATGGCACTGGGAGGGGTCAGTGGCTGGTGCTCAGCTCTGTTCCCTCAGTACTGCCTACCCTGTGCTTACCTGGCTGACAACTCCACAGGGTTTTCTACGGGCTCACTTGATCCACCCCCTCCAGTGGTGGATACTAAATGCTGGGTGAAGAGGTTAAGTCAGGACACAAGTTGTAGCCCCCTCTGATACTACCCACACCTCCTTCTGCAGTCACCCTGTGATGTGGGTGCTGAAAGAGATGTCTTTGTCAGCAAATGCTCATTTTGAAGATGTCCCTGTCACTGCAATGCATTGCTTAATTTATCCTTTCAAAAGGGAAAAGTATTTAGAGCAAAGTTGAAATGTAATAGAAAGCCTGTGCAGATGGAAACTGCCTCTTTTTTCAGCTGTCCTCAGCTCAGCTTAACTCTGCCTTGGGGGCTGTCAGCAGCTCCCAGAAGTGTAATGTTGTAACGCAGGGGAAGTCCAGGGGAAGCTGACTTACACAGAAGATGATGCAGGGGATTTTCTTGTTAAATATAACGTGTTCTCTTTAATGAGCACTCACCCGTACAGGGTGAGGATGCAGATGAAGGGCCACCTCCCAGCTGGGCATGCAGGCTCTGGGCAAGGGCAGAGGAAATATGCAAAGGCTATGCTGCCCCTGTCTCTCTCAGCTCAGGAAACATTTGTCCCTTGAAACAATTACTTTGACATGAGTTTTTTGCAATTCCTGTGCATCCATATGTACTACTGCTTTTGAGCAATCAAGGAATGTTGCCTCTTCATGTTGCATTCCAGGTATTTTGCAGAGGAAATGGAAGTCCCCGTTTTGACACAGCAGCTCAGCAGGAGGCTTGGGGAATGTGATTTGTGCTGAGCTGTGGGCTTGGGGAATGTGATTTGTGCCTTGCTTTTGCCTGAAATATTATCAGATAGCAAATATTTTTATAGATTAATCACTTCCACCATTTCTTAACACAGGCAAACAGAGCTTCCCAGAGGAATGTTTTGGCACATGCACTAGGCCCTGATTTGTCTTCCTGAATAGACACTAACATTTTGGGAAGATGTTGCAGCTGAGCATATAAACCTTTACTGAGTCAGTTAGTACATGAGGCAAGTATATTAAGCTACTTATTTTCCACTTTTTCCCCTCAGGAGCCATCTCAGTGGAATATTATGCTTTATTTCACCTTGATGTTGCCCATGGTGAACCTGGAACTTCAAGAGATTGCCAAGGAATCTCATAGAGTGGTTCCAGTTTGCCAAAATAAATCCCAGACCTTCAAACTACACACAGCCAGGAATTGTGAGGGTTTCTCACTGACTTTCAAAGAGAGATCTGAGTAAGCCTAAATCCTTACAAAAATCTTGCATCTGAACATGTCTTGGAGCATTGACTTCAGCTGTTGCCCCATCCTCTTTTTTTCCCAACATACTTTCCAATAGTTTTTGCTAAGAATTGAGCACAGATTCACAAATTTTCCAGACTTATACCAGCCATATTTAGATTTACTGATTCAGAAATTCTGACTTTTACAGCTTCTTTGGAAGTACTTAAGCCTGAGGTAGAAAAGTAAAACAAACAAATAAACAAAAAAAACCCAAACCAACACACAAAACCCCCCAAAAAAACAAAACAGAGAAGCTAGCCTAAAATCCAATATTTCCCAGTAACTAATCAGCAGCCTACAGTCATCCTTTTTCTGATATTGAGTCACTAGTTAATACCATGTATTTTGCCTCTTTAGTACCTTTGTTTTCCATTCTAGTGAATAAGTGCAGGGAGCAGTCCCTCCAGCACTGCATCTCCAGAGGCAAAATGAAACATGAATGCAACATGATTATCAAAAAATATTATCTGGATTTCTTCTTTCTTATGCATTTATAAAAACCAGACTTCTGGGAAACATCTGTCTACATGGGCTTCAACTCGTAATAAAATTGGTCCTCTACTCTTCATTAAGGCAGAAACGCCACTGACCAAGCAGACTGACTCCTTTAAAGTACAGGTCTATATCAGGTCATTATGACTTTACATCATGTAGGCCCTTTGTTATTCTCTGGGAAAAGAGTGGAAAAGGGTTCACTTAACTAAATCAGAACAGCTTCTGTAAACAACTGTTTTCCTTGTTTAAATAAAAGCCACTTGCATCTTTAAATACAAGATTGAAAATTAATCCAAATTCCAACAAATGCCCCATTCTCTTGTATTCATACATAAATTATTTAGAATTAGCCAGTCTGGCTGCTTCCAAGGAAAAAGCACAGATGTAAAATTCATGCACTACGTTAGAGCAGCAAGTGAGTCTTTATGACTGAAAACAGAGGTTTGCAATGGAAACTGCAACTCATTCTTAACTATGCCAGCGTGAGCATGCTGTTCTAATATGCACGGTAAAACATAAAGTAACAAGACTGCAAAGTTTACTGCAACAACTGTGTGTTAACAGGCAATAAAGCACACATCATTTATAGCAAATTTAGTCAGTTATAAATGTCAAGACTTACTGCTATTTTACAATACCTATAATGAACACAGAGCTGCGATTTGCATTCAGATTATGCACATAAGAAGCAATTCAGGAAGCCGTGCATTGCTTTCATGAACACAATGTGCAGTTCTCCGTCGACTGCTGTGTAGAAATTGTACAAACAGATGAGGCAGAGTTCCTCTAACACTTCCAGTCAAACATAATTCTTCTTTCTCTTAACAGGATGCATTGCACACCCTCATATTCATAACAGTTATATCATAGCTGCTGCAGGAACGGCTCATTCTTCTTGAAATGAAAGTCAATGCAAGTGAATACAGACTTGCAGAACTGCTAATGAAAGGTAGGGCTGTGCCAAGTTATAGAGAAGGTATTAAACAAGATCTAAGCACACTACATTGACTCTTCAAGTCTGTGAATCTCCTCTTCATTTCCCTGTTTACAAAATTAGAATTACACTTTGCTTCAGCTAGAGGCTAGTCTTAACACCCGACTTTAGGTCACTGAAAGTATTAGGTTAAAGGTTAAATGCCTTGCAGATGATGGCATCCCATTCAAGTTCAGCTGTGGATGAGAATATCCTCCAGCTCTGTGTCCACCATAAAGTGTCCGTTCACTGCCAGTCTTAGAGGAAATAAAGGTGTTTTCTGGACTACATTTCTACCACAAAACCCAGAAATTATTTTTACTTCCACATGCAGAGACTTAAGCACAAATCAGATCCTGCTGCTTCTCTTCTGCTCCCCAGGACACACATGCTTTCTCTACATGTGAGAGGCCTGCCAGGAGGCACTGGGCACTCTGACCAGCTGTTGTCTACATAATTAGCAGAAAAATAGCAAATTATAGTCATGGTCTCTATAGAAATGAGTTACACTTCCTTTTGTAAGATTAAGTTCTGCAGTCCACTCACTAACTGAATTTAAGTCTGTTTCTGATAGATTAGACACTGTTTACTTGTACTGGATCTGGCTGGGATGGATCTCATTTTCTTTATAACAGCCCATGTGGTGCTGTGTTTTGGACCTGTGACTAAAACGGTGTTGATAACACACCGATGTTTTGGCTGTTGCTGAACAGTGCTTACACAGAATAAAGGCCTTTTCTATTTGTCATTTTGCCTCCATGGGCAATAAGGTTGGGGATGAATAAGAATTTGGGAGGGAACACAACTGGGAGAGCTGATCCAAATTTCCCAAAGGGATATTCCATAACATATGATGTCATGGTCAGCAATAAATAAAAAAAGTGTGTGGGAGTCGTCTTCCATGGTAGCTATTGTTCAGAGACTGGCTGAGCATTGCTCTGCTTGAGGGAGGTGGTGAGTAGTTGCCTTTGCATCAGTTGTTGGTTTGGATTTTTCTTTCCTTCACTTTTAAACTGTGTTTATCTTGACTTACAAGTTTTCTCACTCTTGCTCTTCCTGCTGTCTCCTGCATCCCACAGCGGGAGTGGGCAGCCAGTGAGCAGCTGTGTAGGTGCTTAGCTGATGGCCAGGATCAACCCAGCACACTACTGTACCGTGCATGTCAGTAAAACTGGTTCTGAATTTATAGGCTGGGTTAGAGCTACAGCTGTGTCCCGATCCGATGTCGGGATCATTCAAATATCCCGATCCGATGTCGGGGAAAGGTTTCGATATGTTCCCAAGAGCGAGATTAAGACACAAACGAGGTCAAATGCCGCATTCCCGAAACAACATTTATTACCAAAAATAATAAGGAGGGTAGCGATAGGACAGAATGGAAAGAAAGATGGAAAAGAAGCAAGGAGTCAGGATAGGGCAGCAAGAATAGTCACCACCACGGGTCCAGCGGCGAGGCGACGGTGAAGGGGCGGGTGAGGAGGTCTCAGTAGCGTGTTCCAGCAGAGGTGCAGCGTGGCGTGGCGCAGTCAGGTGGTCGTCCTCTCTGTCCCTCTTCT
This sequence comes from Caprimulgus europaeus, assembly GCA_907165065.1. The sequence continues at coordinate 110,383,018 of OU015523.1, forward strand.
TCTCTCTCTTTCTTCCCGCTCTCTTGCTGCCCATGCAGGTCTTCCTTAAGTACCCCTTCGAGGGCTGTAGTTACCATAGCAATGGCACGTCTCTTTGTGCCCTCCCAGCACTGGGGCAGGGACATGTCTGGGCAGAAGACCTCCTGCGGGCAGGGCATTTCACAAGTCGTTTCCTTCTCAGTGGTCTCGTGAAAACAATCTTGCCAGTGATCTTGCAGACAATCTTTGAGGCAAGATAATGGTGCTGCTCCTCACAAGCTGGTCACTAATGAGTAAAGATTTTGCTGTAAGTTGTTATCAGTCTGGCAATGGCTCATTTGAAGTCTGTGGCATTGCGGACGCATTCTATTTTAATTTACATTAGAACAAATAATCAACATAAACACCAAGAGTAGACAAAAGACAAATCCAGTATGAAAACTATTAACAGTTGAACAGGTCAAACTACTGTGTTATAGTATCCTCAATTTCATGTACATTCTGGACTCTGGTTGTCTTTTGGCTGAATAGTGTTAGATGATGTAAAGCAGTTATGAAGAACCAGCAGTATTGCACGTAGATGGCTAGCAGGATTACCTGTATGTTGATATAGCAATTCTACACTCTGTCTGTACAGATGACCTGTAGCACATAACAAAGGAGAAATGCATGTCCAAATTACATATGCAAAAAGAAGATATTCTTATGTATAACCAAATGTGTGTCAACTTCCAGCACTGCAAGAAATCCTAGCATATTGGCTAGATAGAGTAGGACCAGTAGCAATTACCAACACACTCTTAATACTGTCTTCTCAGTACTCAAATAGCTTAGCATAAACCAGGAGGTGTTATTGAAGATAATGAAGATAAAGCTTCAGAGATGTAACATAATAATATATAAAGTGGAGTTTCCTCAGTGGAGTGGTGTTTGTTTGGATTGTAAATGGGAAAATACAGCGGGAAAAAGAAAACAGTTTAGAATTAGTGCAGAAAAGCAACTCACCTAAGATTGACAGGTTTCTGGCCAACTCAGAACCACTGTTTTTGTCACTGCCGAATCTAAGAGCCATTCAGAAGTCTTGGCCTCTGACACATCACTCACTTATACCTGTCTTAGCAGGTCACCAGCTCCCAAGTGAGTTTCTGCAACTGAGCATGTGCACACTGTCCCAGTAGCAAGGTAAAATGCACTTTCTTAATTTCTGTATAAAAGAGAATACATGAATGGTGTCTAAAATGTATGCAAAGACTGATCCCAGTGATTCTTATTTCTGCATCAGTATTTAATCATCTCACAAACTATTCTGCATCTAGATACTTGGAAGTGAGCTTGATAAAAAGAAAAAAAGATATTAAGGTCTTGTGGAAAGTTGTTTAACTGAAACTTGTGTACACTCAGAAGAGATTGATAGCAATAACCAGATTCAAGTAGACTAAGTTTCTAGTAAAAATGTGTGCACACAAGTCTATACCTGTTTTACTTGAAAGTATAACCACACTTTCCAAGTTAAACAAAACTTTCATATGGGTAAGATAAAGCATTGAAAGGCCATGGACTAGTGAAGAAAAATACTGATGAATTTGTCTTTCATTTTGACATGTGAATGTATTTTGCTTAGTGCTTCACTCCCCTCCATAGCTGCAATAAACTATGTTCTTTTGGATTTGTTCTAAATAAGTACATCCTAATAAAGAATAACAACATTTACTGAACTGAAGGGGTGAAACAATTGCAAATAGTGATTACTTGGCTATTATTTCTTCCCTTTTAGAACTGCCTGACTGAATAGCCTGACCGACTGCAGTCCTGTAAATAGCTGCTCCTCTTGTTACTAGAATTAAAATTATTTCCCCAATGATTTCATGTTTTTCCTGTGGAGCAGGGTCACTGAGACATCATACATCATTGCCTGGTTGTGATCTATCATCATTTGCAACAATTTCAACATTTTAAATAAACATTACCAACTGCTCAGTTTCTGGAGTTTACAATTATATGTAACTAATTCCTGGCTGTTGGTGTGTTTAGATGCCAGCATTGCCAGCTCAACCATGTACACGACATACGAGAGAGTGCTCAGGGCCCTCTGCTGTGGATCAGATGGACTCACATCATTTAACCTGGGGCAGAGCAATACAAATTGTGACAGCCTTGATCTTTCCTGGTCAGGCACTGGGCGTAGGTGATGTATGCAAAAAATGCTGGCGAAGCTATTGAAGAGGTGTGAAAATACCACTTAGCATCTGTAGTGGTTTCACTTGGCTAGCACTTGGCTAGCACTTGGCTAAGCAGCCAAACGCAGCCATTCACTCACTCCCCACCCCCAGAGCACAGGGGAAAAAATGGAGGGCAAGGGTAAGGACACTTTTGGGTTGAGATAAGAACAATTTAATAATTAAAATAAAATAAAACTTTTAATAAAAATAATAATGATAAAAATAATAGTAATAAATATGCAAATGAGTGATACACAGTACAGTTGCTCACCACCTGCTGACTAAGCCTAGCCCATTACCAGATAACGATCCCAGAGGAACAAGAATCCCAAACTGGAACCACAATCCTGGAAAAGCAAAAGCCTGAGCAAAAGTCAGAGGAAGCCAAAAGAGGAAGAGACTCTCACTAACATACTAGACATGATGCAATGTGATATGGAATATCCAAATGTCAAATTAGCTTATTCATTTAAATATTCCTTGCCCCTGCCAGATCTTGCACTTGTAGACTATCAAAACACAAAGTCCTTCAACTTCCAGAAACAAGAATGAAAAAATTGATATGTTATCAACGTTTCTCTCCTAGCAAATCTCATGCTAAAACCAAAACACAGTACTATTCTAGCTACTAAAAAGAAACTTAGCTCTGTCCCAGCTAAAAACCGGGACAGCATCCAGTGACTGTACTTTATTAGAGTCATTTGGTTGGAAGGACGGATTTTGACTCATCATCAGGGATTTGACTTCTCAGCCACTCATGCACAATAAGAAAATATTTGCTCTTTGCAATGAGCCTGCTTCTCTTAGCTCCTACGAGTAGTCTGTGGCACTTCCAAGGAACAATCCATTATATATCCAGTTTCCTGAGCTTGTTAGAAGACCAACTGAATTTCCAAACCTGGAAAGGGAAAATGGGTTTGTAAAGTAATGCCAAAGGTATGTGTTGCACACTGAAGATGTGAAGAAAAGGTAGACACTGCCATACTTGCTGGACTCAGTGACACATATAGTTGACAGGATAATACATATTGCCATTGTCAGTAAGCTAACCTTAATTTAGCTTGATGTACTACCCAGCTAACAATACAGATGCAGAAAGCATGGGCACATGTGTAAAAGATTATAAGGTGGAGGTGACTTGAATAGATAATACCTACTGGTCATGGACCTTTACATATTTTATGGACTTCTGGTTTTAGTTCCTTCAGGGACGTTTTGGTGTTTGGATCCATGTTAAGAGGGTCACAGGCATGTGATTAACCCAGTTTTAGCACCAACTGCTGGAATGACTTATTGTAGATTTTCCCTTTTGAAGAAAATAAATGTCTCAAACTAAAAATAGCTGTTTCATTTTGATATTGCTTTTGTTTACTTTTTCTCTCAGAAATGAAAAATTCTATTTTTCTCTATGCACACACTTTTAAGAAACTATGTGTAAGATTAAAGATTTCAAAATTCCTGCTAAATCACTTATTTTCTTCAGGCACATATCATTTAACTTCACTACAGCAGTTTCACTTCATGCCATTAAACATTGTCTCACGGTTTTCACTACAGTAGGATTTGGCAAGTTGATGCTCAGCATAATAAGTCCCAGTCTGAACTGAACATCAATATTCAGAACTTTGGGAAAATGTATGCAGCCCATCAACCTTTCAGGGAAGCTTCTAAACTAAAGAGCACAAGCCATTTAAGTGCATGTTTTCACCCTTTATGGATCTAAAAACTTAATCCAGAGAGAGAAAAGCAAGCATGGTTATTATACACAGGTCAGCCTTGGTAAGAGTTAAATCCCATTCTAATTACTCTAACTGGTTTTCTTTGAGCTAGGTTTGTAGGGTTGTTACAATGAGGTCAAGCTGTATTCCATTCTGGAGATCTTCAGCAAAAGTTTTTCTCCAGAATTAGTGACACAGGTATGGAAAAAACTTCAGACCTTTTCATATTTTGTAAGAAATAGCAACTCTGGCCTCCATATGTAATGTTCAGCCCATTATTGCTATGCAATGAAACTGTAATATATTAATGGAATCTGGAAATAGTCTTAAAGTCTCATGTATTTTTCAACATACTGAAATGTGTCTCAGCATATTTTACTAGCATATGGCATTGTCATTTTCCATCAGGTGAAGAACAAGATGCAAGGGAGGGAGACATACTTTCCTCCTACAAGTGCTGTAGTAACAACAGCTAAAACTAGAATGAGAGGCACTAATTGCATCGAGTCTAGTCACCTTTATCAATAGTTGATTTATTGCAGAATCACACAGCATCTGTCTCCCCAGAATCCAGATATCCATCTTAAAATATCGTTTAAAATCTATCCATGTACGAGGTGTGATCAGAGCTTCAACTTCAGTATGAGTTAGTGAGAATTGCACCAGGATACTCAGTGCTGCTTTTTCCTATGTGCTACTAAATGCCTTGTGTTGATTTTTTTTTCCCAAACACAGAAGCATGAGACACCGAGTAATGTTTAATATTTATAGGTAATAATAAAAAGCTGGTTTCTGTCACCAGGGAAGACTGACTCAGGTCAATTATCTAAACCATCATTTTAACCAGAGTTTGCCTCTTCAGCATAGCCTCTAAAATATATTTGCCATCTGATGCAATGTTAATGGTATATATGATTTCTTTTTACTGAGTAAAATGCTACATTGTCTTCATATATATTTATTTGTAAGGTTGTATAAATAGGCATACATTGTTAGAAACTAGATTGTTCTATTGATATTTTAGAGGCAGAGGGATGGCACATTCCTTGTTAATGATTCAATTTGAGAGTGGTCTCAGACTGTATTAGGCAGAAACCTGTAACTGAAGTGAAAACAACCAAGACAGAATTATTGCTTTTTTGAAAAAAGAATTTACATTTTTTTTTCTAGCATATCCATCACATGTGAAAACATATTTAGAGTATCACATATTTATCTTTTTGAATAACAGTTATAAATATTAACAGAATTTAATAAGTTTTGTGCACAGTAATCCTTGGCCAACATTTCAATACAGATGATTAAATATGCATATATACATTCATGTAGTCATTCTGGGCAGCTAACTATACACTTGGATGTCTAAACAAGTTTGAAAAGAGAACCCTATGACTTTTCAATCTCTAACTTCTTTTTCAACCACAAGGAAGAAAAAAAGTAAACTTTTAATTTTTCAGTTACTGCTTGCTCTTTTTACTTCAAGTGAACAGCTCTAAATGTACAAAACACTCTCATTGTTGCAGACAGCTAGACTGAAAGAACATGTAAATAAACAAAAATCTCTCCTTCATGTTGCAAACATCATATTGAGCTTTGGAAAAAATTAATACTACCAGCATGATGCTAAAACCTTGTAAAAGGGTCAGTTGACCTCTAGAAGACTAAGATGTTTCCCAGTTCTTCACACAAATAGAAGCAGTATTACTCTTGAATTCTTTACATTTTGAGATTACTATGACACAACATTTTAAAAAACCCACAAATATAACTATTCACTTAGTTAGAAAATGCAAGCCTTAGTATAGTTCAGCTCCAATAACCTTATTAAAACTCTGCATATTTACACGATTTCAAGGTTTACAGGTTTCTTTCATTAAGTATTTTTATTACTTATTTGACTCATTTAATTTTTCCATAATTAGTACTTTCAGAAAAATCCTTGACTTTCTGATGAACTTAATGTGAACTTCCTAACCAAAATCTGAGCCTTGTAGCTGAGTAAAAATAAGTTTGCCATTACTGGTAAGAGGCCACAGACTTTGTATTAACCCAGTGGCACAGGTTCTCTGGATTTGTCTGCAATGCTCTTGGCTTGGACTGATTTTAGCATATCACAGCTGTGACAGGAATTGTCTAGAGGTCAGATAGCTATATCCTAAATTGTTTTAGCTTTAGTTTAGCTGTGTGCAATTGTGCAGTGCAATGTCTACTGCTAACTAATAGGTAGTGATAACAAGTAGTTATTCTGTGTAGGGTGAACTGGCTATGATCCTAGAATAAAAAAGTAATGTAGTATAGCAACAGACAGATACTAAAAACCTCAGGACTGTAAACACAAATGGCAGTGGTCAATTACTGGGCTCTGTAGGAGTGCAACCATATATGTCTGTTAAAATGTTTTTTAAGGATAATGAAAGAGAATAGAAAAGCAAGCAAAATATGATATTAGGAATCACTGGAGATAAAGGAAGCAAGCTCATGGTTTAGATAGTTTATAAAAATAATCCAAGTAGATTCCCTGTTGAGGAATGTCAGTGTCACACTCCTCCCTGCAAAGAATGCAGGACACTTCTTGAAAACCTACAGAAACCTTTAGAGGGGGATAGGGCAAGAGGAGGGAAGTGGATGGGTGAGCAGAATAGTAAAGAAAAGGGGTAGGTATCAGAAAGTTTGCATACATCAACCTTTTTTGCATACATCAGCTATTGTAACTGAACCAAGAATAACTCTAGTTAGACTGTTCAGATTTTAATTAAACTAATGATGGATTCTTGGCTCTGCCTAGGAAGCTTAGTCCTCATAAAGATTTTCAGTATAACAGGATTCATTTTGGACAAATTGCTTTTCCTCTGTAATTCAGATTTGACCCTCTCCTTCTCTCTTCCATCCTTTCCCTTCCAAACATATGAAACTGAAACAAGAAGAAAAGCAGACACTTTGCAGAATATTCCCTTAATTCCTGTAAATATTTTTCAATGTTTTAAAGTTATGCTATACTGAAAAACATTGTGAATACAGTAACATAGTTTTTAATGTTTGTTAAAAAAGCCCCTCACAATTCCCTGACAAACTGTAACCTTAAATTTATTGTATTATTTTTGGGGAAAACAAGTGTACTGACTTGACTGTTCCCCAGGCAGTTCCTTAATGTGTTGCATGACAAAAAGAAGTTACCAAAATTGTAATTTAATCTGCTGTCATTTTATGAAAGCTAGTGTGATATGGCCTTGTTTACCAATAAACAAGTACTTTACTTTCATGAGGAAGAAAATTAACTCACTGAAATGTCTGACATTTCATTCCATTAAAGGCTATGAAGTCAGAAGAAGGAATCCAGTAAAGTATCTACACTTGTCCCATGGAGAATACACTGACACGGAGGCCATCTCTCCATGCCAAGAGAACACAACAGCTTTCTGCTGGTGGGCAGCCAAAAGCAGAGGGACTTTTCCTGTGGCTCGATGCCAACCCAATGGCTCTCACATTGTGCTCTGGCTGTTAATATCAGACAGAAAGTCAAGGCCAGGGCAGCCCTATGTCAGAAAGTACTCGCGTCACTGCAGTTGCTGGCAATGGCAAAGGAGGATGGAGTGAAGTCAGGCAGTGTGGTCCTGTGCTAAGGGCCAGCACAGGGAGCAGCTAAACCAGAAACCAGACACTGCAAAGAGAGCTTGCAGCCAGCTCTGCACTCCTCCACAAAATCTTACCAACATTCCCAGAGGCATGCACAGTCAAGAACTGAAATCAAAGTCTCTTGGTGCAGTGTATTTCTTTGCCCAGATTATCAGCTCTTTCGGTTTGCGTAGTACCTTTTTTTCCCAAAACTACAAACACAGATTTCCTTAGGAGTCATACTCAATAGGCTTTCTTGTTTGTATTGTCCTGCACATGCACTGGGACAGGAAGCCACAGCACTCCCAATGCATTGATAACAAAAAATTAAAAAGGTACATTCTGCGCAATGAGGTGTAACTTCAGACGTCAATGAGAGATTGTTAATAGATAAAAGCTTCACTTGACTCAAAAAATTTCACCATTCTTTGTACTTACGGAAAATAAATGTCATTTCCCTTACTTGAAATGTATCTGTAAACACTGGGGGAGTTTCTAATGCCTAAATGTAGGCTTAAACATCATCGGGGTTGCCCTGGTGCACAGCGGCCTCCAGGCACTGCCTGTATGTCCTACATTATGCCCATAGCATACCTGCCAAGGATGTGAAGATGTCTTGGACACTCTAAAGAATGTAAATTGGAAAGAGATGGGTTTCCATGGTCAGGAATGGCATCCTGGCTCACAATCTGCTAACACCATCCTCAGAGTAAAGCAAGGTATCTGTTACAGAGAGAAAACAACAGATAAACGTCTCTCCTCTGCACTCTGATTTTAAGGTGTATAAAATCTCTTAAGTATACATAAGGTAGCATTCTATTTTATAATGAGAATTACAATGCTGTGTTCATCATGTTTGCTACACTCAATGATGTCTCCATGAGAAATTATCATTATTTCAGAAAAAAAGATTATTTGTAGATCCATCTGTATTGGGTCTGGCTGGGGTGGAGTTAACATTCCCCATAGCAGCCCTCATAGTGCTTTGTAGCTGGAAGGTGTTGATAACACACCAACATTTTGGGTACTGCTGAGAAATGCTCGCACAACATCAAGGCTGTCTCTCCAACCCGCACCCCACCAAAGGCCAGTAGGATGGAGGTGGGCAAGAGGTTGGGAGGGGACAGCTGACTCAAACTGACCAGAGGAATATTCCATACTATATGATGTTGCACTCAGCAATAAAAGAAAAGAGAAAAGAGGAGGCTGGGGTGGGGGACATTCATTATCAAGGTGTTTGTCTCCTGAAGAAACTACTATGCATACTAAGGCCCTGTTTCCCATGAAATGTCTGGACATTACCTGCTAATGGGAAGAGAGAAGAAATCTCTTTTGTTTTCCTTAGATTCTGCACACAACCTTTGTTTTTTTTTATTAAACTGCCTTCATCTTGACCCATGAGTTTTTCATCTCATTTTCTGTCCCTGGCCCACTCAGGAGGGGGAGTGTGATAGCAGCTTGGTAAGCACCTGGCAGCCAGCCAAGGTAAACCCACCACATGGTCTTTGTCTAAAACCTATTTCCATAAAAAAAAACTTTACTCCTCTTCAGTTTTTTTCCCTATATAGTCGTATTTTGCTGTGTTGTTGGGGTTACTGAAAAAATGAAATTGAAAACTTTCTTTGCCACAGATTCAGTACAAACTGAAAACTTGACATTGCTAAATGAAGACAGATTCTTCAGTGAACCATGGACTATGCAGGTTAGCAATCTGGGACACAGCTGGTAAAGGTGCCATGTAGCCAGGTTTTGATCAGTGGGCAGCTTGATTGACACAAGACCTGACTTCTTGAGATATGTCTGTGAAATGCAGCAGAAAAAAAAAATAAACAAACAAACGAAAAATCCAAAAAGTTTGTTAGCACTTGCTGGCAAAGTTAGTAAGGTTGTTGGTGGTATACTGTTGGGAGTAGGGTAGGAACAAGATGTTACTCTCAGTGATTATCCAGTTTGTGCACTGAGTATTGGCACTTTCTTTGGGCTAAGACCAATCCTAACCAAAAACTTCCACTGGGAAGGACCAGGAAATCAATTGTCTAGGACCAATTTCTGCAGGAAGGCTATGTGATATGACAGACATTACCTTATCTGCCTCTCTGTTGTAAAGCCACATTCTGCTAAGTCATCCTTGTTGACTGCCTCAGGCTTTATTGTAGTATCAATCATCCAAAAATGAGGCTGCTTGGTTAAAAGTAGAGCTGGCAACACTATATAGCTAGGCTCAGGTCTTACACCATTCAAGAGGAAAATCAAAACTCTTATGCTATATGAATAGTGTGTCAAATTACATAACTGTGTAAGAGGCACAAGGAGCCATGTGAGTTACCTGACCCAGTGAAGTCCATGTGGAGGTAAGTAAGTAGTCCTTGCCTCCCTGCTGGAGCTTTCTTCCCATCCCATTACTTCACAGAGTAGATCAGTGTAAAGGAAAGAAATTGCCAAACGATCTGTGTCAGATTAGTTCCTTTGCTAATAACAGGAAGGATGAGGACTTGAGCCAACTACAGTTGAGTCAGTCTGTCCCACCCTGCTCCACACTGTGCTCCTCCTCAGCTGGAGTCAAAGGAAACTTCTACGTCTGGGGGCAAAAAAAATTTTATTGACTGCAAAAGTGACTCTGGGTTACGAGTTTCATTGCGAGTCCATGACTGTGAAGACCTGTGGGATACTCATTACTGCAACAGTCAGATCACTCCTAACCCTTCCAGTGCCAGCCAGCCTTTGGGTGATGGGAGTGTAGCCTCCTGAGACAACTCCACGTTTAAGAAGCCAGAATTGAATGAACACAATAAAGCAGAAAATAAGAAAAATATTTATTAGGAGTGGGAGTATAGAAAAACTCTATTCTGAGCAGTAAATATACAGAAGAGCAGAGAGCTAGCCAGTGAGGAAAAGGATAGCTATTGCAAGGGTAGGAGGTTGTATAGAAAAAGGTCTGTAAACTTTGGAGACAACAGCACAAGGGAAAAGCTGCTCAAACATGCAAGGAGAGGGGAATGAAGTGGGAGAAGAGATAGAAAAAAGAAGCTGTCCGGAGACAGATTTAAAACTACATGAAGGTGACACCAAAGGTTCTCACCCAAAGGTTTTCTCATCAAGGTTCCTCTCTTATTTTACATTTTTGAAGCTAGAATCCCATACTAGTACCACTCAGTCAGAGACATTAAATAGAGAAGGCAGTTTTTGCTAAACAACATGGTCATTTGCTGTTCATAGTGAAATATTTAATCTGGAAAATGAAGTGGCTGAGTCCTTTTCTCTCCAAGTGTATCTGCACAGGACTTTAGAAGTGTTGGATTGTCTTCTGTCTTCTAGAGAAGATTATCTTTGATATACTTTAAGATCCAAAGTCTTAACAAAATTTTCAATAAAATGTTGTTCAACCAAAGTTCCCAGTATTTAAGTTAGATCAGAGTTTTGGAAATAATCATCATTGTGTCTGAATTTAAAAAAAAGACAGGAATATTGTTTAAAACACAGGGATGTGATTTCCCAAAACAAGTTGTATAGAGGAGATTTTATCCTGTAAAACAAAATTACTTGCAGTTTGGAAAGCTAGCTCATAGCTACTAACAGAGAAGACACTGGGGACTGTTAATATATATAACTAATGTCTAATTAATTTCAAAAAAATAGTATATGAAACCTGAAGTGCATACATAAGTCCCATCCTTTCCATCTGCCCCTCACCTGTAAATTTTTAGGACAAGATTTGTCTCTGTATATTGTTCTTAATTTTTGGCAACTGCTGTAGCATAATAAATCATTACACAGTGGAATATATAAAAAGGTGGGCAGGAAGACAAGGGAAAAAATAGTCTGGTATGGAGTTAGGCTTAGAGATTGTGGGTGGTGGGGAATTTATCTCACCCAAAATTCAATACATGAAGATGTCTCCATTTGAGTCTCATTCGGTGCTGTCTCTGCAGCCAAAAGAGAGGAAGAGACACACCAAGAAGGGTTCATCTAAGTGTAACCAAAGAATTTAATGTAGGCAAATCTGAAAAATGGTTAATCTGACCTACTTCTCTCCACTGACTGTAAAAGGAGCCACCCTTGCAGGTGACTGGATTCAGAGGACTGCATTTTAGACACCCAAGGGAGACCTCAGCCACAGCTCCAAAACACAGTCTCCAAACAGCTTTATGGTTAGGTTAAAATTCTCCTTAGTCTTCACTCGCTTTTCTCAATACACTAATATTGCACATTAAAAATCCAATGGCATTCTCACCTGGTCATTCAGATTCATTCACACCCTTTACTATGCAGATCATTGTTATCAAACAACTGTAATTAATGTGCAGGAAACAAAATCATTGATGAGTTGCTTATAGATCCGCTTGTTTTCACTTTTTTTTGCTTTGCCGGAGCAAAACACACAAATGCTTCTAGGTTTTGAAGGAGTTCCCACAGGATCAACTGAAGCATTAATGGAAAATCACATGGCCTGTGTTACCAGTGAACATCAAAGTGAAATGCAGAAAGGGACACAATCCCAAGGTCACATGGAAGCAGAAGAAGCCAAAGTCAGCAGGACAGTCCCCACTTCTTAGGAAAGTACAACTACCCCTCCCATTGTGCAACAAACAAGCATTTGACATGTTTATTACATTAGGATTTTTCCCCTTCCTTGACATCTTTAGAAAGTGGTAAGACTTAGGAAAAAGTTATCCAACCCTTGGTGTCGTGCCCACTCCTTATGTGACTAAATAACCTAGTACCTCACAGGGAAACCTGTGTTTTTCTACTGTGACAGTTCAATAATCACCCTTTTCAAAACAGGATGCTCTCTTCACTACTGCTCTGCACTTAGTCTGACTAAACCCAGCAGTGAATTTTGGACTCTCTAAGACTATCTCTGTGAGACATTGTTGTTTGGTTTGGTACAAAGGAGTACTGTGCCACCAAAACAGTGACTACCTGCTACCTAGTAAGTATTTACCATTAAAGTGAAGTCTTTTCTGGATTAGTCTTGAAACAAACATAACTACCAGAAGAAAAGCAGTAAAATGGGAGGAATCTTTCTCCTTTGTGCTCTCAGCTACTCCAGTTAGTTCTAGTGGGACGTTCTTTCCTAAACACATACACTCATTTGCCACTTGCTTAAGAGAATTGAAAGTAACTAAGTGAACAATTAAGATCATCTGGGACTTGAATTGCTCTTTGCTAAGCATTACACAGATGTATATATGACAGAAAATCTGGCCTACAGATTGGCTATTGTCTGTGACATTGTCCTGCCTCTGCCATATTTTCTTACAAACTGCAGGTGTAGTATGGCTATAAAAGTAGGTTGTATCACTTGACATTATTTCATGGGACCAGAAACAGTTAAGCAGGGATGCCACCTATGCAAAAATTCAGATGAACTCAAACCCAAGCTTTTTTGCCAGGTTGTCACATAAAACCAACCCAAGACACTGCATAGCAGCATGTACAGCGGGCCATGCCTCAGCAGTGCTTCCTTCAAGGCAGACCTGCACCCTCCTTGCAGCTGGTAGAGTGATCCCTTCCATCTTCTGACTGCCTTTTCTGGGTAAATCTAACCTCGTGTGCCTTTTGGGAGTTCTGAAGAGAACAGAACTTGTTCTCTCACTTCTTTTTCTCTTCTACCTCCTTTCCTCTTTTTTCATTTAACAGGAATCCAGCTTGAGGAATGGCACTGACTCCAGCTGTGAAGATTCACATTTCCCAACTGCCCAGCTCTTTGCTGAGTTCCTTTCACCTCCATGGGAGTTCCTCAAGTTTACATGCCTACAATAGTCCTTACAGAGGACTTACAAGTCTTTCTGGCTTGACTGTCTTTTTTTCCAGATTACAACTTATCTAGGACTGTTACAGTAATTTATAGGCAACATATTAGAAGAAATACCAATGGACTTACCTCTTTTTCAGTTTATAATTTCTATCTTGATAAAGGCTTTTCATAAAAACCACACATTGCATATTAATAACACAAATGGCAGATTTGGCCCTTGAAGTGCTTTTCTAAACTACTTTTCTCTTCTTTCTTCCCTCTTAGGCAAGCACTTTGGTGAATCCAGCCATTTCAGGCAGATCTACCCTTGGTCACATAAATAAAGATGATGTCAGAGTGCCAGAGAGGCTACATATCTTGTCATACATAAATCCTCAGGAACAACATTTTGAATTAGGTTCATTCATCATCTTTATTTTTTTATAAAGGCAAAGGGGAAAAAAGTTAACTAGCTTTTTAGAGTCTTGATTTCTAAACTACCAGGTATAGGCTAGACTTTGCAGACTGTGTTTCTCCCTCTGCTATTCTTGCTGATAGTCCTGCAATTTGACTATATTTTCCTTACAGAAGTGTCCTAGTGTTCACTTGCTGTAGAATTAAGCTTTCTATGCAGTTCAGCTTCTTCACACCACCTTTTCCCATTTATTTCACCTTCTGCTGCCAAAATGGCATGCATTTGATGGATTTGGGGAACCTTCCCTGAATGCAAGTCAGTCTCAAAAACTGAAGCTTCTGCTCTCATAATGGACAACACTGACAACACAAATGATTCCTCACTTCAAAAACCTTTAGACTTAAAAGCCACTTTCTCAAATACATTATTTTCATAGTTACAATCTCAGGTAAAAAATTCTGCTTCTCTTAAGACAATATGGACCACTCTAGTCCTGCATGCTTTAAAATATGTGTTTCAAATACCTTATACCTAGGAGGGGATTTTTTTCTAGCCAGAAGCAGGTAAACCAGGTAGCTTCATGTTTTAAAAAATTTCATCTGATTACAGCTTTATAAAGCTTTAACAATCCAGATTGATACCTTCTGTTTCAGAATTAATGGATCTGACATTGTTCACAAAATATTGCCATTTCTTAGAGGATAAAGTCAAAGTCTTGTTCTGATCAGTGAAGTTTCACTGCAAGATTTTGAGATTTTGTACCAGACCTTTTGAACTGACAATCTTAGCCAGGACAGGATGAGTTGCCTCAGTTTTAAGAACATGTATTTTTCAGATTTGAGGATGCAAAGGAAGTTGTAAAGGCTCATGCATAAGGTGGCGGAATAAAAAAATCACAGTCAGAGTAGCATTATTCTTTTCTGAAGTCCTCGCTGTGAATATGCTTCAGCCCTCCAACTTCCATCTGCTGACCAAGTTGTGGCCTTTCCATGAATGCTGAGCAACAGAGTGTGCTTAAGCCCGAGGACTCCTCATCTCAGGGATTGTCCCTCAGTATCAGCCCCTAGCTGATAATGCATTTAGGTGAGGTGGAGTCTCTGCCTGTTCCCCACTGCCCCTTCTTCAGCTGAATTCCAGCCCTTTTACTTGTCCCAAGGGGAGGATGGAGCCACTCAACTCATATATAGAGCTCTTAGGAACCAGAAGAAAAGTGAGCTAAAATTCAACCAGAAAATGAAAGTGGAGACGGGAAGAAAAGCAATCTGTAGGTTGGAACTGAAGCGGTAGAAAAAAATCTAGGCAGAAACAGGGAGGAAAGATGTATAAGCATTTAACTACTGCAAAACTTGTAATTGAACCTGTCATTTTTAAATCTCCACACTCTCTTCTGTGTTAGAAGATTGTCAGCAGTTTTCCAGCTAATGTGGCTCTGTGGCAGACAGCCAAAATGCTAAGAAATCACAGAAGGTTATTTTGGTCTGCCAAATTCAACCTTGATGATACCTCCTCTATGTTCAGCATTGTCCCATGTGAAAATTTATTTTTCTCTTTTTTCTTTTTTTGTTTCCCTTTTTTTTTTTAAAGGTAATTGCATTCAAAAGACATGGATGCATTGCAAAGGGAGCCATTAAAATGTAAAATCTAATGGCTCGTGCAAGCATTGAGACAGAGACAGGAGAGTTGCAGGTTTCATAATCATTACAGTTCCCCCACCAACATCACTGACTGACTCAGTGCCTAGAATGCACAGTGCTGCCTCAATAGCAAATATTCATAATTTATCACATGCTTCCTCAGGAAGGGGTGCACTGAATTCTTTACTGTGGAACTACTCAAAAATATATCTACAGTGGAGCTATTACTGCAACAACTTAAACTGTAGCACTACATGTATCTTTGTCCACACAGAAAATTGCATATAAGACTAAAGCTGAGTGGAATGAGAACAGAAGTGGGCTGAGGGAAAAGCTCTTTTCATTCAGCAACTGAGTGTACAATTTGTAGGTACAAAGGTTCCTTCAGAAATTAAATTTTACAAATTTCAAAGGTCACAATGAGATTAATCTCTCACAATCTATTCCCAGGTCACTACAAGAGTAGAAATTAATATTAAACTCCCAACCCACTGAAGCTTTTTGATCTCACCCAGGCAGGTACCAGAATACAACTCTGCTGTAAAGGGCATACAGAGGAATTCCATGTCCCTCTGGCAGCACTGGATAGGAGGAAAGATGATGACCCTATGGTCTGCCATCTCCCTTCTGAACATTTTATGAGGAGAAGTCAAAAACCTTTCGTAGTGTCTCTGAAACAAGGATCACATAAAGCAGAAGTAATTTAATAACTGAATCAACACAGCTAGGATGTAAAAAATGTTTAACCTAAATGGCTATAAAAGTTTTAAGGACAATTAACACATAATCAACCTTGGGTGGTTTATCCAGGTTGCTGAGGACTAGGAGAAATACCTGAGACAACTCTCTGGAGAATAGCTGTAGACTGGGAAATACAAGGACTTATTACCTCCATTTGCTTGTTAATGATGCTGTGTAAATATGTGCAAAATACTGTTTCCATATAAAGAAAATTGATTTTGATTCCACATAAAATTAAATAGAGACAATAAATCCTGCTAACTTGGACAAGTTCCACATAGACCTAGAAAAGGTAACTCAATACCATGCTGGGTGCAAAGACCAGGAGAGCTCTGCAGAGAGCCAGCATGGGGCCAGCACGACCTGTGACAGCCAGACCCATGCCTGTGCTGGAGCCAGGCTGTCTCTGTACAGAGCAGCTGAATGCACTTAAGCACCTCACTCATGCAAATGCTGATGTTCATAACACAGGGTGGATGTTTAACAGCTAAAGGTAGTAGTTGAGAACTTAGGCAGAGTGCAAGGTTAAATAAGGAAAACAAAAATCTAATTAAACATATGAAAAACTAGAGCAGTGGTTAAGCTATTAAAGACAGAAATGTAGCAATGTGTGTTGTCCTGAGATTCACACTACAGGACCAGCAGAGAGGTTTTGCTTGGGACTGGCTGTGGTCTGGTGCTGTGGACTGAACGCCCTGCAGATGATTGCCCAGCTGTGTCTCAAGCATGCATCAGCCTGTTCTGCCTCGCCTCCGAGGATGACAGTTCATCCCTCCACAACTGCTCTGCCTGGGGAGCCAAGGGGTAGCAGTTTAACTTGGTCAGCAGTCAAATACCACACAGCCATTCGCAACACCTCCCCTTCCCCCCCACAACCAGGGGACAGGGGAGAGAATCGGATGGGTAAAGGTAAGGAGACTCACAGGTTGAGATAAGAACAATTTAATAATTGGAGTAAAATAAACTTAAAATAACAGTGATAAGTGAGCAGTTGTACTGTGCATCACTCGTGTAATGCATGGTACAATTGCTCAACACCTGCCAATAACAATCCCAGAAAAGGGAAAAGGAACCCCAAACCCGAAACCACAATTGTGGAAGAGTGAGCCTGAGTGACTCCAGGGAGAATCCCCTTGCTTTCCTGTCAACCCTTGTTAATATACTGAGTATGACGTGATATGATATGGAACATCTCATCCAAAAGCCAATTTTGGGTTTTGCTAAGTACTATGCTTTCCCACTCCCAGTCCTTTGCACTTGCAAACTGCCTAAGCACAATGTCCTTGTACCTTATCAACGTTCTTCTCGTAACAAATCACACATTGAAACCAAAACACAGTGCTGTCTAGCTACTAAGGAGAAAATTAACTCTATCCTAGCAAAACCAGTACATCAATAATGGGGACCTCCTCAATGACTCATTAAAAAAAAAAGAATCCCCCAGAGCAGTAACTGTTTATCAGCAGCCTCTGTGGCCCATTTGGATTTCCTTACACTAGACTGTAAAGTACTACAGACACTGGCTGTGTGTATAACTTTTTGCTCTTGGTAGAATTGTTTTGGTTCATCTCAGTAATAACAATTATTAACAAATATTTACTACAAGGATCACTGATTTATTTACTAACTCAAAATCTTCCATCAACTTTTCTGATAAGGAATTTTAGCTATATACCAAATTCTGCTCAATCACATCATCCTGAACTCCAAAAAACTGATTAATTAATATAATTAATACAAATTACAGCTTAAGCAATAGCCATCTGTCTTTGTTCCCATTCTTTGCAAGCATTTCAAGAGTGTAAATATCAGGCAGTGAAAACAACTGTTTAAACTAAAGGCCATGCTGACACAAGAACAAATGGGTATAAATTGGCTATGAATAAATTTAGGCTGGAAATTAGGAAAAAAAAGTTAAGCATTACAACACTGAGGATCTGAACAAATTTTTTTATAGGAGCAATGCAGGACTAAAGGACTTTACTTTTAAAGCCTAGACAGATAAATTTAAGAAATGTACAAAGTAATATGGAACTTCTTAGAGAATGGGAAAGAGTCCTTCTCAGAGACTCTTCTGGAGCCATGTATGTGACAGTGCAGCTGCAATCAGATCTCCAT
This sequence comes from Caprimulgus europaeus, assembly GCA_907165065.1. The sequence continues at coordinate 110,401,191 of OU015523.1, forward strand.
ATAGCCCGGGAGCAGGGAGTGGTCAAGCTCCAGGTGGCCAGGGAGGTTTCTTGAATCAGACACTGTTAATTGTCTCACTTTACCTGGCCTAGATAAATTCCCTAGAATATAGCTTCACAACATTTTGTTTGAAGTTCAAAATATGTAAGTTTTGCTTGCAGCAACAGAACATATTTTAAACACCTTGGAAAAAAAAATAATGTGCAGAACAGACTATTTGTAAGGTCAGTAAATCATAACTAATTACTAGAGCTTTTGATGTTGAAATACCTCTCTTCAGTTGTTACCGCTTTGAGCTTTCACTTTTTATCAGATTATTTATACTATATATAGGCTAATATTATACTGTACAATCCTTCTCATAACTTTAAGGCCTAGAGAGAAGGAATTCAGTACACAAGGCACCAAGAAAAAAAAAAATGAGACAATGATAGATGAAAATATATACCCAGTTCTGGAAAGCAAAAATTCCATTACATGGTTTAATTTAGGCAATGACTAATGAAACAATGTAAGTTTCAAATGTATTTCTGAAACCATTTTTCCCTTTTTCCACAGCCTTTGTATGTATTATGAATTTGTAATAAAGATTATGTGGTTTATGGAGAATATATATTAAATTACCTCCAGTTTCAACCACTTCTGCAATCTTTTCAGGTCCTATCTTTTTTCCTCTATATAATATACCTGTAATTTCCTATTTGCATTGCAATTTACTATTCAGCATAAGTAAAGGGATGGACTTTCTTTTTAAAAATATTTAAATGAATTACTCAAAAATACTTGGAATAACAATTTTTTAGCTGCTAGCAGCTTATTGAAAATAAATTAAATAAATTTTCTATCAAAAAATGCATGACATAACAGTTTGTCCTCAGTGATATACCACCAGTAAAGAAACTGAATGATCATCTAGCTTAAGTACAGGTGGAAGAGACCAGATTTATTTGTATAAAGCCTATCTTTTATGTTTTGATGGCTGCAATTTCATTTTTGTCTAGTATTTACATATTCAGGAGAATTTCAAACTACTGATTCTGGTGTCCAATACCTGCAAAACAGTATAATTTACAATTGGTGACAAAGAGGGAAATGTGACTGCCTGAATATTATCAGCATTTTCCAACACTGTGTGAAACATACCCCAAAACACCAAACAAAGTAGAAGTACGGAAGTTCAGACGCTATCTTCATTACTCTATTAGCTCAGAAATGCTGGGGACAAGAATATGGCTTTGTGTATCTATAACATAAGCAGTTATCTTCAAAGTCTTGGCCAGTTACTTCATAGATTTGCTAAGAAATTTCATCAGCTTTACTAAAATATATATATATATAGAATTGTGGGGGTTTTTTTCCACCTAATATTCATGCAATTGGAAATGCTAGCTACATATGAAACCTCTGTGTTGAGGAGGACTCAGCCATACACCTCCTCTCCAGTCAGACATCTAGTCTATGAGGCTGACCTTGTGTCCCACCTCCCCAGGGCATCCAGGCAGCTGCTGTGCACTTCTGAGTCAGATGTCTTTTCCAGTGTGGTCCTGTGAGTGGTCTCCCACTAACAATGTGAAAGAGTGACGAATTTCTTCACTCAAGTATGAAGGCTCCCAGCACAGTCTGCAGAGACAAGTAAATGTTCCAATCTCAATCATTAGCGAAAGACCTTCAGTGGTGCCTGTATCTCTCAGCTGACTATGTAGGGAGTTTGGGCACATACCTAAGTGCTTTGCATCATACTGTCAGGCTGTGGACTTACACGCAAGACATTGTAATGCCTGAATTACAAACTTGATTAATAGGGAACTACAGACACAGCAGTTTTGAGTTACGACTTCAGGATTCTGACTTTCGGGTCCATTGGAATACTATTGAGAAAGCCAGCAATCAGGAGGACATGGCCTCTGAGAAAATGCTGAAGGATGTGAGCCTGTTTATTCTGGTAAAGAGATGGTCTACAGCAGTCTGCAAATGTGCACATGGAAATTATGAAGTGGACAGAGTCAGAATCTTCTTGGTCATATGTCTTATACCCATACAAGAGGTGACAGCCACACATTGTGGCTTGTGAGGTTCATCTTCTATTTTAAGGAAAACTTTTTCACTGGGGGGTGATACAGCACTGAAGCATGCTATTCAGAGCAGTGGCTGATCTTCATTACAAGCTCTGTTGACCTGGTCTGGTGTTGATGACAGTTCACTTTGAGTGGGAGAAGGGACAACATGATCACTGAAGTCCCTTCCAATCAACACCAGAAAGGTTTTATTTTTTCCATCTGCACCTCTGAACTTGGCTTGTAAAAACAACTCTTCACATTCACCCTAGCAGCCATGAGCAAAATGTAGGGAATCCAGTGGTATGAAGTTCCTAAAAAATGAGAAGACACAATATCTTATGATTTCTATAAGCCATACTATGTTCAAAGTTCTTCCCATTCCTTAGTTGAAACAGACAGAGCTGACAAGATGTGTAGAGGACCTGAAGACTTGTACTATGTGTGGTTGCAGTACCCATAATGCTGAGAAAAATCCACACCACAGAGTTCCTAAGTGAGTTACTGGCAAGCAGATGGCACTGGAGCCTGTTAAGTGCTTAACCTGTTAAGGACATGGGGCTGGATGTAATATACAGACAGATATTTCTTACAGTGCTGGTTTTCTTTGAGCAACAGTTTCCATGTTGCTCCGAACCAATTACAGAATTACAGTTGATATTCAAAAGCAAGAGTAGGTGTATTTTTCTTTTACTTTGGAGAAACCAAAAGAATTGGTTACAGGGCAGCAGTAGTGTAAGACAATAAGAACATCCACTGAGATGACAGTAGCAAGCAAAAGATCTTTCTATCTATCAACTTTGTAGGCTTAAATCATACACAAATGCAAAAAGAAAGTTAAAGTCAGCTCTGAACTGACATTTCCATTTGGGTGAAAGATGGAAGGATTTTGAAACATTCATAAATTGAAATATATTAGAACTTCAGAGAGGAAAAGTCAATTCTTGGGGTTTTTTTTTGTCAAACTGATGAAGGGAGAAAAAGTTATTAAGATCACTTAGAAGATTTTAAAATCACTAATTGGAGTCCAAATTTGTTTTTCACAGTTTTTGAGAGAACTAAGAACTCAAAGCAAGCTGCCTACAATCTCTCCAGTTAATAACCATAGATGAGAAGGAATTGTGGAATTTAGAGAAACAGTTCTTTTTTTACCATGTTAATGCACATTCCTGCATTTGGTTGGGCTCCCATCCTTCCAGGATTCTTCTTATTTGGTGTGACATCACTTCTGGGATCAGTGTAAGTACATCAAGCTCAAAACTTCTGTGTTGCATGATATAAAGATGCCCAGTATTTTAAAGAAACAGAATTAACACTGCTATCCTTACTAATGGATATTGTTTTCCAAATGTATGAACAAAGGTACAGTAGTAGAAATCAATCAACTCAAATGTTTTTTTTGTTCATGGAAGAAAAGGAGCAGGTCCTAACTCAGATCTGAGCCACGAATTCTGAAACAGACTTTTGTTATGATGAAATAATCTGTTATGGTTAAAGGTATTACTGATAGTTTATTATTTACATCTCTTTTCACTGTTTAGTGCAGAAAATTAGTTAACGTAATTATAAGTGATGCAAACATAAAAATAAAAACTGATTCAGATGTTGCAATACTGAAATGTTAAAGAAAAATAATTTGATTTAGTGTTAACATTAAATTAAGACAAAAGTAGTCAGTTCTGAAAGTTGTAATTGCATTACATATTTTAGAATGCTTTGCAGTCACAACAAAGAGGACTTGGCTACTGTTGCTAGTAGTTGCTACATAAGCAAAATCATTTGTCATTAATCTTTCAACGTTGTTTTCAGAAAAACATACACTAGGGCACTGTGTTTTAAAAAGACATAAGGCTCACAAATATAGCATTATGCTTTGCTATTGGGTAAGGAAAGTGATTAGGAACAAATAAGCAGGGAATAACTTCTTGTTATGAATTATGTGCATAAGAAGTGATGATGGTTCAAATCCAACACTTAAGTAATGGTAAACCTGGATCTAGCCGATGGCAGTGGCTTACAGGGAATAAAGAGCTATTAAATGTGAAAGAGGAGGATAATTAATGGACCTTTTTGGCAAGCAGCAGTATATGTCTTTTTTTTCCAAACTTTAAATGTCATCATTTGATATTTAGATTACAGACCACTGGAGGCTTTTCAAAGTTTCTGAAAATGTAGCAAAAAATAGAGCCAAGAGCTAACTGCATATACCACCAATATGAATTAAGATTATTTTGGACCGTGATAAAGTACCTCCTCATTCATTATCCCTATATTTAATTGAAATAAAGTTTGAACCAGAAAGCAAGGTCAATCTTGTGAAGATGCAATAACAGAAATGGATCATTTACATCTGCCACTAAGTCTTCATCAAAATGTGAAACCCTTGTAAAATCTGGGCACTTAAAGTCTGGCATTTATATTCCACTCCCTACATTCAACACCTCCTGGTGAAGATTCTTGCAAGTGATTTCTAGATCTTCAGTTCTCTTCCCTAAGAGACTGTGTCCATCAATGTTAATGCTCTCTTTATGGGCACATTCTGCACTGGCAAGAGATGTGCATTACCTGGGAGTGTCAAGGAAGGCATTGCCGAAGGCATGCCTTTGGCAGGACAGCCAAAGCAATCTTCAAGAAACCTAAACACTGCCCCATTGAAGTTCCATACAACTCTTCATCTCATGGTATGCCATGAAAATATTAATCCCTTCCCAGAAGACCATATCACATGAAGAAACAGATCTTTGGGCAGCCCAATCGAATGCACTCCCTGATACCCAGACACCAACACAACATTTCCTAAGGGATGAACAGGAACTTCTGGCGTTTTGCCGCGACTGCTGTAAAGTAAAAGTAGACACTAAATCCTCTTAGATTAGACCAGGTAGCAGTTTCCATGGAAGCCATAGAAACACCCTAGCATTTAAAATTTGACTGCATAGTACACTATAGCAGATAATACTACAGCAAGTGGTAGAGTTATGACTAAGTGGTCCTTGCTTGTGTAATAAAACACTGTATGTGGTACACAGGTGCTGAACTAGGGAAAATAAAACCAGAACTTCAACATATGCTTCTATTGAATAAGGGGCATTGTATTCTTAACAAATACAAATTGTCTTTTTCTTTCATGTATTTATCTGACTATGATACTTACTCCAGTGAGGATCTATCCAGTGGTCTCTGGTGTAGAAGAAAATACAAATTAACCAGAAAGAGATTCCCAGGGGAGGCTCTCCTTTAATAGTAACACAATGCAAATTCAACCAAACACGCCAGCCAGGACCCAGATGAACATTTCAGTAACAAGTATTAGAAACAAGGCAGGGTTATGTATAGCAGCACACTGGGGACTAGTTTAGGATTTGTGCCTGAGAGAGAGAAGTCATCACCATACTACGGATGGTTTTTATTACACAGTTCTTGTTCATCAGAAGGCACTTAATAAAATCAGCAAATAAAACAACAACAGAGTTTACAGCTGTATCATAAAACCAAATAAGTAGTAAAACAATAATGCTAAAAGATATATTTTTTCAGCCCTGACTTCGCAAATGCAACAGGCAGAGCTCTGCACATTTCAGGAAGAGGATTTCACAGGAAGCCTGAAGCAACACACTGTCTGAAGGCTCTTCTGCCATTCTCAAAAATGAGACCAGGAACAGCTATGCATCTTGTCTTAACAAATATTTGTGGAAAAGTTGCTGTGAACGTAACAAACCAAATTCTGCTTTTAGCCATACTCCCCATGACTCCACCTCAGATACAGCAAGCAAGCTTGGTCTGTTAATAAGAGCAAATTTCAGTCAAAGGGATAGCAACTTCTTCCAAAAGGTAGAATGAAAAGCAAGCTGCAATTACATTTCTGTTATTCTTTCTACCCCAACACCCTAGGGGCAAAATTGTAGCAGCATTCTTATAACCTAAATCAAATTATTAAGAATAACTTTACTCTAAAGCAATGTAACCATGTATGGCTAATTTCAAAATAACACTAGGAGGAAAACAAAAGCAGATGTAAAAATGACTGAATGATATGGCACTGTTCTCACTACATTGCCTTAGTTCTGTGCCAAAACAGAGAATGTTTTGGGCAAATAAAATAATCACTTCTCAAGGTCCTTCCCAGTTCTCCCTATTTCTCTCTCTGTTAAAGCGAGATCATGCAAGCTCCATGAAGTAAAGCACTTCATGATCTTCAGATGAAAAGTAATTTGGAGAGTCGCTTATTATTTTTGACAAATAAATACCATATTTTACTGCAAGGCAGGGGTAATTTGACTGCTGTTGAAAGAAATTGAAAGCAACAAGAAAGACTACAAGATGATTTAGGAAAGCAAAGATTCATGCCCTCTGATTTAACAAATTTATATTTGTCAGATATAATAATGCTAACAGATTATGGTCCATATGCTTTAAAAGGAAAGGGTAGAGTTCCTTTTGTTGACAATGATTGGCCTATGGTTGATTTAATGCAAGAACGTAGCTGATTTAATGAAGTGCAAAAAAAGATAAGGAAAGCCTAAGAGATATTCCAGTAAGAATGAAGCAGAATATTTTTTTTCATAGCTACAATATCATACAAAAAATGAAGTCTCTCAAAGTAAAACCATCAGTTTAGCTGGAACAATGAATATTACATGTATTAATGATTATCCAGCTTCTCACTACTCTTGAAATTAAAATGGAGTTGAAGTACTGTAGAGAGAATATGTTGAATTCAGAGGCCTGCTGAATCTAGGTATAGGCTTTAAAGCAATTTACATCACCTTCCAGATCATTTACCAAAAAAATTTTACTAATAGATTCTGACTCAGTGACTGAATAAGACCATAAGTATCTGTATTACTGGATGATCTTATGTGCATCTAAAAATTATTTGTGCCCTACTTCTAAGTTACTTTATTTGTTTAACAAATAAATCTCAATGAAGAGCAAGTTTTCCAGTTCGCTTAAAATTTTGGTCTTCAGGATTTGGTTTCAGTCCAATTCAGAAAATATTTTTTTTCCAAATTCTTTCCAGAAAGGCATCGTCTAAAAGAAGGGCACACTGCACTGGGTAGTACTAGTCAGCACGAAAGGCAGAAGGAGTACTGTCACTCCTGAATCCCTTCCATTTCATTACATGTTTTCAAAACAAAGTTCCCCCTGCTGTTTTGTTTTTACTCAATTGTTTAACCAAATAGTCAGTTAATATCTAATATATGTGCTCTGCCCAAGGCAAAACCAGTGGCAGAGACTGAAGTGGCCATGTCAGTGTCGGACAGCTCTACAGAGAGGGGACAAGTGGAGGCAGCAGAGAAACAAGGACATGGGGAAATCCTTTATGGGAACAATTATTATGAAAAGAAAGGGAAAAAGAAGAAAGAAATAGGAGAAAAAGAATCATTCCTTTCCCTATTGCTGTGTTTTCCTTATTTTTATCCTACCCTGCCCAGGATAGGATAGACCCAGCCCAGTGCAGCATGTGCCAGCAGTACAGGGGCACTTATTGTTCATTTCTTACCCAGCTTCACCAGTGACACTTTGGCTTTCAGGCACTGGCCTTAGAAAAAGCTGTAGGTTCATTTGGTAGGCAATATTAGTTCATTAGCATCCTGCTTAATCTGGATCTGAATGCTGCAGAAATATCCATGACCACAGATGAGCTTCTCAGCAGCATTTCGTGCTTTCTGCCTTCTCCTTCTCAGAGATTTTATAGACATGCCAGTGGCCTGAGCTTTGTTCATGGAAAAGGGACTTCAGGACCACAACTGGAGTTACTAAACCAAATTCTTTTCCATAATAAGATGCTATTCATTTCAGTCAAAGGCAGATGTAATTTGTAAAGTTCGGATCAATCCAGCAAGGGATAAAACCAAGACCCTGGTACTGCAAATGAACTTAAAAGGAAACCAGCTTTGAATTAACTAATTGGGATCTGAAGAAAAATCTGGGTAGTTTGAAAGCACATGATAGACTGAAATCTCACTATAATGTAGTGATTTAATTGAAATATTTGCAAGTATTCTTATACAGTAATTATATTGGTAGCTGTGGCCTTCTCAAACGTGGTCGCCCAGCAACAGTTTCATCCATTGCCAAAGATAAAGCTTTCACAGATTCTTCCTCTCCTGCACCGTTACTTCCAGAGGCTCACACTTTTCTGCATTGGTAAGTGCTCCCTTTCCAAGCCTGGTTTGTGAGGATCTTGGATAAACTCTGACACTCCGGTTCCTGGTTATGTGGTGCAGTGTGAAAATCAGAAAATGCACTCAGAAATAGAACGGAGGTTCTCATCTGGGAAAAAATGCAATGCCCAGTAAAGACAAAAGACTTGCAGAAAAAGTCCTAGAGTCCCAGGCATCCACCTTGTAAATATTTTTAAGAAATTATTTTTAAAAATATTTTTAAAAGGTACCTATAAAATCTCCCATATTCTGTAAACATGAAAGAATACAGTTTTCTGAATGCTGCAGTGCTATGGGATGGCTGCTGCGGTGCCCAGACACAGACTCAGTTTTTCTGCTTATTTTTCATGGACATGCATACACATGGATGAATTTAGGAAAGAAACAGTATAGAGAAGTTAAAATGCAATACTTCATCATGTAGTCAGTAGGTGACCAACACTGAAACTTCCTACATTAAGGTACTCCTACACATTACATGTGCTGAACAAACACATATCACAGAGAGCAAATAAATGTATCATGAATTGTGAACACATCTTCCTCTACAGGAAGACTCACCAGAGTCTGCTCATGGAATCACAGTGGTGTAACAATTTATTCTTATTTTAAATTTTACTTTTACCTTTATCTTTATTTTTATTTTAGTTGTTTTTTAATTCAGCATGGTAAAGAAGTAGATAAGACATTTTAACCTGTGATACTGTAAGCAAAAATTCAGTGGGGAAGATTTATAGAGAAATATAAATAGCAATGTACACAATAATGAAGTGAATTAGTACAGCAAGTAAAGTTCATCAAGTTGAGTAATGGCTGGCAACCAATGTTATTAACAACAAAAAGATCTGAAAACTTTTACTCCATAGTAAAAGTCTCTTGGCAAAATAGAGTTTTCCTCATCTTTACAAGTATTTCAGGAGGAAAGCAAGAGCAGTCGTTTTCTTACTCAGGCTGATCTCCCTGCAATTATACCTTTAGTCAAAGTGTTGAGCTGTAAACCAAATAACTTTAGAAATATACATGAGATATTTTTCAATTAGAGCTACTAATCACCCACAGGATATGTCACTGTAACAGAGGAAAGTCAGTCTTCTTCTAATTAAAGGACATTTCAGGGTTAATATTATATTCTAAGCCTTCTATGCAGTAGCAAGGCTAGAGAAAAACAGATTATGAACCCTTTGTGTATGCAAGAAAGTCTTATGAGAGACTCTGTTTATGTTTTATGCATAGTTTTTATATCATTAGCTCTCTAATCAGTTTACAAACAAACATTCCTAACACAATTCATTCTCACAAAACAGAAGTATTTAATAATACAGGCTATTTCTATCCTGTTCCCACACCTGGAATAATAACTTTTAATTATGTCATTTCCTATATTAAAATAGTTTAAGTAGTATGACTGTGGGTACACTCACCTTGAAGTGCAGACTCTTCTGTCAGAGCTTGAGCAGAAACACAACTGTCGTGGCAGTTATGCTGCAGGACCCCTATAAGGTATATAAGGCAGGAGTACTGCAGAATATACTCTGAATGCATGTGTTGGAAATTCTGACAGTACATAAAAGGATATGGAGGAGACTAGCCTAGTTATTTCTAGTGCTACTTGTACTTGCAAGAGATGTTATAAAAACGTACTGCTTCTTAAATCACAGGAAGGTCCATACAGATAGGGTTACCCAGCCTGGCACCGTGCCTTTGAGATAGGCCAGTAGTGGCCACGGCAGCAATATAAGCGCAGGACAAGTACCAAATTATCCCTCCCCTGGTATTCCTCCAGCTTCCAACAAACTCCAGTCTGGGACTTCCAGAGCCAGAGGTTTCAACTGTTTCTTTGTGCTTCAAAGCAGTGAGGAGTGGGGGAGAGGTGGTGCAGCTTCTTTAATTCCTGAGGATGTTTCCACTCAAATTCCAATCACTTCCCTTTCTTTTTATGCCATTTATATTTTTATGTATCTACACCAGTTGTCTCTTTTCCAAACCAAAGAGTCCTTGTCAATTCAACCTCTCTTTATAGCCATGCTATTTTGAAGCCCTGATGATACTTGTCATCCTTTTCTGATTAACTTACACTGGCATATGGGGAAGCAAATTGTGTTTTTGATAGCCTTGTGGTCAACATGCTTTGCTAAGTGTGCCCACAACTGAGAAACAAACTCCCTGCACACCTCAGAGACTCCATGTGACTTCCCAGGCAGAGATTTACAGACACTCATGTGAGAACAATGGGGAAAAAAGTCCTTTGTTTTATTCTTGCTGAATCCTTCCCTTCCCACAAGATCCATGATCGTGTCAAGTCCCTGACCCTTCCCCCACCCAAGCTATGGAAAATTTTACTCCTAACAGTCAGGACTGCCAAAGCTATAAGGCTTGAGAAAGAACCTCATCAGATCAGCAGCATGAACAAAAGGCACTGCTGCGAGCTCTGCCTGGTGCCAGTTTTGGCAACTAGTGTGCCGTCCTGCTGGCAAGGTGTTTGTAAGCAGAGGTCAGTACTAATTTATTCAATTTCAAAGGCTCGGTGCTATTTTCATTCTTGTCAAAGCCTATATTTTTGTGCTTGACCAGTCTATTTGTAGTTTATGTTCTGTAAACAGTGGGCAAATCTTGAAGTCCTCTCTTTGTGCAATCGTCTTGATCCGTTGCCCCATCCATGTGTAATGTCTTTGGAAAAAGAGACATGCTGGGCAAGCATGGCAGCATCCAATTCCTGAGGGCACATAAAATGACAACAATTATTACTGGTTCAAAGAAATATAGCAACAGTGGTGGCAATGCAATCTATTCCTACAGTGAATATAATTTAACATCCATTTTCAGATGCTTCCTGTTATCCATCAATTACTGGATCAGCAAGAAATAGCATACTCAGACAGATCCACCTGTGTAATTGCACTGCAGATAGCAGTTATGGCTCTTTAAGGAGTAGACGAGACAGATGGTTAAAAACTCAAAGGAAGGCAAACAATATCTGTTTGAAAATCTCAGATTTTAATCTTTCACGATGACGATTAAATTATTAAAAATTTTTTAAAATCATTTCTGCTTCACAGTCAGAATTTCTACAGCACCTGCCTGGCAGCTGAATGAAAACAGCGAGCAGAAAGATCAGCTGGATCTGCTTTGTCATTGCCAATGTCAAGCCCTTATCTACAGAACTTTTAACAAAGCACAACACTGACATTACTGACAGCAAAGTGATGGGTGTCCCACCATTTCCCTTTTGTGGTTATCCCTCAAGTGATCCCTGATATTAAGTTCTGTCCTGTTACTTTTGAAATTTTTTAATCACTTTAACCATCTTAAATATTCGTTCAGATTCCTATTGTATGAGAAAAATAAATATACACTTCAGTCAGAGCCTAAGACTACTTCTTTGTTGGCCTTGCACAGTAGAAAGTGAAATTCTGTAGAGTATTTAGAGATATTCACTAGCTGACGTGCTTAGCTGGATTATGTTCCCAGTGGGCATCGAACTAGTAAGCCCGTTATTGAGCAGATATGTTCTTCTCATTCAATATAAAGGCAAAAAAAGAACACAAAAAGTCTAAGAGAGACAGAGAACCAATATATATCTGAGAAAGCAAAACTAAGAGACAAGTTCCAATCTCTTTTTCAATAAAGTAGTTGTTATTGCAACTGGAAGAGGAAGGAATGAAAGGTTCTTGCTGCTCAGGTTGCACAACGTAATACCTAGAGAAAATGTTATCATATCTGGACAAATGTTCTGCTGCCTCCTATGCAATCTTTAAGTGTGCCAACAATGCTGTTATTGCCAAAGAAGTCAAAGAACGACTACAAGACCCTACATTCTAGAAAATGCCCTTTTCTGCCAAACCTCACATAACTAACTCTGACTTAGTGAATTTAATTTTGGCTTAATTTGTAGCAAACTACAGTTTCAAATTAAGTTCTGTACTTCTTGTGTTTATAACAGTGTAGGAGGGAGGAGTTCTCACCCTGGGGCAAAAAAGTAGCAGAGAAAAAGAGAGAGGAAGTGGAAATGTAAGACCAAAATTCAAATAATAAGCAACAAAAGGCACATCCTTGGCTCCCACGACATTCCCTGTCCTATGTCTGCTGTTCATTACAAAAAATTAGTTATGAAAGCTTCTTGCAAAATTTCTTATGGATGTTTTAAAATAGGAGTTCTTAGGTAAGATAAAGCATTCGCTGCCAGACATCCTTACTGTGGTGGTTTGGGTGGATTCACCCTTTTTGTTTGCAGCTTGCAGCCAAACACAGCCTGCTCTCTCACCCTGCCCTCTGCCTTGCCCAGGGAGTAGGGGAGAGAATTGGAAAGAAAAGGGCAAGGAAACTCACGGGTTGAGATAAAAACTATTTACTAATTAAAATAAAATGATAATGATAACAACAGTGATAACAGAATTATACAAATGAGTGATACACAGTGCTCACCATCTGCTGACTGATGCCTGGCCTGTGCCAGCCAATGATCCCGGAGCCGAGATAGTCCCGAATCGGAAACCCCAGAAGAGTGAGCCCAAGTGATCCCCGAGAGAATACCCCTGTCTTCAGGTCAACCCTGGTTAATATACTGACATGATGGGATATGATATGGAATATTTAATTGGCACATCTAAATGCCAGTTTTGGGTTTGCTATTCACTGTGCTTCTCCCTCCCAGTCCTAATGCAGCTGTGAAGCAGCCAGCCACGGTGGCCTTGAGGTCCAGCAGCAACTAATAACGCCAGCACTGTTATCAACGTTCTTCTCATAATAAGTCTGAACTGAAACACTGAAACTAAACTACAGCTATTCTAATTACTAAAAAGAAAATTAACTCTATCCTAGAAAAAACAGGACACTTACGTTAAAGTAAGAAAAATATTTTCTATTAGTTATAATTTATATAGATTTTAACCTAGAATTATGATTCTTATTGATTATTTGGATTTCAGACTCTTTTCTCCAGTATGATAATTTTTCCACAGGTAATTAACTTCACTATTTCCTTTTCTGATGTTTTATTCTCTGTTTTCACTTGAGTTTTAAAAGCTGTGCAATCCTTCAGCTTCTGGCTATACACATCAGTGAGAACTTTAATTAGTCTTCCACAGTTATGATCAAGTATCATCTTCTGTGCTTTTAAATGATATTTTCATATTAGCAATGTTATTATATGTATGTTTTGCTATAACTGTGTTTTTCTTTCATGAGTATGAAATGAATGCTCAGAAATTCCCATTGTATTGCAGGTCTGAGGAATCCGCTAATCCCACTTCAAAGCTGTATCACAAAGAGTACACACAGAGTACTCACAGAGCACTCTGCAGAGAAAGGGACCTAAGATTCTGACAGTAGCACTCTGTTAGGTACATTCCCTAAGGGGTACAGTGTGGCTTCCCTTTACCATAACTCCAGCAGCTGCATCAGTGTTCAAGATAATGTCCTATACAGTTTAAGCACAGAGCACTTTTGCACTGTGTTTCACTTTTAAATAGTGAAAAAAAGTGAATAGGTCTTGTTTGATCTTCTTGAACCTGCTCACTTTGAAGCACACATTGTGATTGCTTGCTCTGGCCAGGAGCCCTCCCATGTTGCTCAGCAGATTCTCTGCATCTCATGTCCCTTCATGCACAATATATCTGGTAATAGTTGGTGTAAGCATCAGGTAACAGCCACCATGTTGTAGACATGAAAATGTAAGTCAAACATACTTTATTTTTTAAAAAATGAGAGTATCTTTCCTTCTGCTTTCCAAACACCAAGTGAATGATTGGGTTGGCTTGGGAGACTCAATGGTGCATGCTGCTAAGTGTAGAGGTCAGTCTCAGGTACATCCAAACTCAATTACTGAGGTATTTTTCCAACCCGCATAAACCCCCACAATAACCACAGCAGCACAGGTTCCTGTGTAATCTCTCTGAGTTTCTTATCTGAGCAAATCAAAAGCCTGCTTGGAATTGTGCCTAGGCATCGAATGGCTGAAGCCACACAGCTGTAGATGTTAACAATGGGTACTTGTGGCTGAGAGAGCTGATTTTCTGTACATCTCTCTGGGTTTCATTTACTGTTTTAGTTTTGCAGTTTTAATATAGCCTCAGCTGAATGGAAGTACTTTAGCTTGGCCCTGCTCTCAAATAAAAAAAACATCCTCCAGAGCCTTACAAGATAAGACAATGACAGACTAGAAGGTAATCACTGGAAGGTTGCAAAAGAGCTAGTTTGGGACTCCTGCCCTTGTGGAACTGCAGCTAACCTAGCTTTCCTTCATCATGCATTTTATCTCCTTAGCACTGAGTTCTGCTGCTGTTCATAAAGGAAAGGAAGGAGACTGGGAGTGTTTCTAGCATGAAACCTAGAATGGCACCATGCAATCAGCCCAAGAAGGAGCCTGGAGACTCTCATCTTGGTCAGGAAGAGGGAAACATTTTTTAGGAACTTAAATGAGGAAATACATGAAATAGAAGAAAACAGGAATCCCAGAGCTCTTTAATTATTGTTTCAGTATAATCCAGCTGCATCTATAATTGTAAATTAAACAATGCCAGGGAGTGTTCCAAGCTCTGGCACTGGATAATTTACACTACTGAACTGCATTACAACATGCAGCACATTTTGGTCCAGGCTGATTAACACTCTCACAAAGAATACAGAGGCACAATTTGAGTGTTAGCACAGACCAAGGACCATTCTCTACAGGCAAGATAGATACCCTCATGATACAAGAAGACATGAAAGGTTAATCATGTAGATTCAGGCTATTCCACACCACTTTGCTGTAGTGTCAAAGAACAATACCAGGAAAATTGCATTTGTCAGTGTAGATGGCCTTTTTGCTCCTTTTTTCAGGTTTGCCTTACCTTGAGCCCACAGGTGAGCTCATGCAGTTTGTGAAATCTGTTAAGTGTTTGGCTTTCCAAGAGAAAGATTTGAAAACCTCTTCATAATTTCACATTTACTGTTTCTCACACTCATGAATGATTTTTTATTTGAATTATTTCTTTTCTAATTACATTCGTTGTATGTAAACAAAGTGGTCTTGTTCCCATGACATAATAAAATATGACAATTCTTCCCCTACAAATAATGCATATTAATCAAATTGTATTCTTAAAAGGCAGATAGAGGCATGTGTTAAAACTGTGCCTAGGACAACCCTAATTAAAAACTGAATATTTACATCTGGTTTTTTTCCAGTAATTATTCTACTTTTTGGAGGAATAAAGAATGCAGAACTTCACATTGCCATCCTTAGGCTAGCCCCAGTGCTCCCTGCTTGCTGGGGGAGTGTGAAGAAACAGATGAAGCAGGTAAAACAGTAAAACTCTGGTAACAATGGGGTCAGTAGAAAAATTCTTGTTCCAGTATGAAGTTCGGGCATTTACTTTCAGTTTTGTGTGTGTTTATTAGAGCCTCCCAGGAGTGCATCAGTAGCATGAAACATTTATGCTCTGGTATTTCAGAATACCAGGTGCCATCAACACAAGAATGGATCTACTTGTCCAAATTATATAAACCAGAGCACATTAGAAACTATGTTATTTGAAGCCCACATTTTGGTTTATTTGCCATGAGCTTTTACTAATCTGCTTCTTTCTTCTTCTCTAACATCCCTTTTCTCACTCCATATTCAAACTGAGAGATTACTACTACCATGATTACTTGCATGACTTTTTTCCTAGATCTTGATGTGTTTTTCCCATATAAAGACACTTTAAAGTGAAGACAATTTTGTTACCTATTTTAAATCCTCCTGTCCTTCACTCAAATGGATATAGGAAAAAGTATCCTACTAGGTAAAAATCCATCCCAGAGTGAAATTCTGGCCCAAGCAATGCCAATGGCAAAATCTCATCCCATTCAATCAGACACATGGTTCTATTATGCACTTTAAATACATGTTAAATATAAATTTAAATATTCTTTTTTTGCACTGCTACAATCCACTATTTACTTGCTCTAACTATTGACCTTCCCCTGCCATGTCTCAGGCATCAAGGTGCTGTTTGTTTGACAACTTAATTGTCTACGTGCAAGTGAGTCTGATGTGTTCCTCTTCGCTTTGATGATGCTAGTGCAGTTAATTGAGAGCAGCTGATTACAACACAAGGCGCGCTGTTGTGGGAGCTGGAAAAGTCAGCCCAGTGTATGGAATCCTGGAGATGATGAGCATCTCTAAGTTTTTAAGGAATTGATGCAAGTTGAAAATCTGAAATGCATGGCTATGATCAGGAAGTGAGCAGATGCATACCATGATCACACTCCTGGAGGGCAAGCAGGGAGACATGTCCAGCTGGACATGTCCTTCATGTCCTACCCTAAAGGTATTTCTTTTCCCTATAACACCCTTATTAAGAAGTGAAGAGGTAGTGTTGTTTTTCTCAGATGAATGTTTTCAGTAGTCAGCATACTCCTGAATTTCTCCATTTTATCAGGTTACTAGTAATTACCGTGCATCACATCACCTGGAGTGCCATTATGCAAATTTGCATATGGTTTGAATGCTCTGCTTAGACAAATATTTATCATCCTTTAAAGCTTCTCTTGGAAAAGAATATCATACCTCCTGTTCTCCCTTATCACTTCATGTGTACCATGATTTAAACAGAAGTCACAGATGAAGGCATGGTCTGTGAAGAAAAGATCTGGTGCCTGCAGAGAAATTCTTTTCAGAATTCTTTAGTAATAAGACAAAGCAAAAAATTGTAAATAAATACCATTTAAAAAGAAACATATAGTTTAATTGCCCACTTTATTCAGAATGAATTTAACTCTCTTTTCCCAGCTTCCAATCTCTGTACTCTAGGGCTGCTCCCAAGTCAGACCAGGAGGGTTCAGTAACCACTGCAGGAATGTTTTTACAGAGCGAGACTTTCTCCATCAAGGTTGCTGGAATATTTGCTACCATCCAAAAAAAGTTAGGTGTTAGCCTTGTCTCTGTCAGTTCATAAACTTTCTCAGTTAATGCTGATAGCCAGAATAAAATATGTAGTGGGAAGCCTGTAAGAATAACAAGCAAGAAAGATATGGTCTTAATCAGGTTTCCTTTGGAGGTATTAAGGATTATCTGCCTGAAGTGAATGAGGACTAGCACTGATACTTCTGTCCAAAAAACTAAGTGTCCAGTACACAGTTGTCATCTTTACGTTTCTGGAGGACAACTCATTAGGGATCCAGACAAGCCACACACTGACAAGTGTAAACATGCAAGGGTTCTCTTTTATCAAAGCTTTGGGTTTAGGCAAGTATCAAACTTCACTTGAGATCCAGGCATAGCTTGGATCCGAATCTCAGATACTTCCAAATGGCCAGGTTGAGGAGGAGGCTGTGCAGGGAGACGGCAGAGATGGCAGACACAGCCTATGCCTGTTTGGCGTGCTCTGTCCATGCATGATGCTCGTGGGCTCTGCAGAGGGGTCAACAGTGTTTTCCATACCACAGTGATAAACTGCTACATCTGGAACTGGAGTATTATAAACATTTCAGTTGATTAGGCAGAGAAGTACCAAATGTTGTTGAATGTAACAAATGTTTAGCACTGATTCACCCTTCTAGAAGTCATTTCATGCTTCCAAAATGCTGTGGACCTTTTCTTCTGTTTTTATTGCTGGTGTTGGTACTTCTCATGGAGTCTCAGAAGAAGGTAGCACAGCACCCTCACATCAGCTGAGCTCCACACCTTACCTTGTCATTGGAGGATCGCACTCACATTTGGAGCTGGAATTCCTGTTCTGTTCACCTGCACAGACTAAATGTAAAACAGATTAGCAGACTTTTTTCCCCCCAGTTCTTGCTTACCCTTTGCTATAGAGCACTGCAAAAGATACGTTAACTTCCCAAAGATACATGTAATGCAGCTTCTCATTAATGCAGAATCAACGCCCAAGAAATAGAGGAAGAAAAAGCAGCTTTTTTTTTCCAAATTAGAAGAAGAAACTAGCTTCATTTTATGCAAGTCGGGCTGATATGGTACAAAAATAGGTAGATAAACCAGGGAAGAATATTTTATATCATAAGAAGTACAGTTAAAATCACTTCCAGAGGCTAGCGATCTTGACACTATCAGTTGAAGGAAGAGATACAAAGACATACACAGTCAGATAGCAATCTGAGATGCCTTGAAAGAGTCTTTGGTTGAAAAGGCAGTGATGGGGAAAACATTGCTATGTAAAAATTAGTAAAATAACATTTTTTTCATTTTCTAACCTGTTTTTCCTTAATTGTCTTCTTTGTCATGTGAAATTTACAACACAAGTTGAACTAGAACACAGTAGTACATCGTTAATAGCTCACATAAATCAGGTAAATTAGCTATTTTCACCATTTTTCTTCTTGAAAGGCTGAAGTTCAATTTGTGTTGTCTGCCCAGTTGGAAGAAAAATGTCTGTGTCTTTGTGTGTTGATAATGTGAGAGCTGCAGGAACCGTTGTATTAATCCAGCTGTTTCTTAACTTAGGCTTTTCCTAAAACTGTCATGTTCACCTGCTCCAGAGCTATCTGACCCCACTTCTTCTTAGTGCTGGGATATGCTTAAAGCCATGCTGTGGGTGTAAATGAACTTTAAACTCCAGTCTCTAAAGAAATGCTGCACAGGCATTCAAACATGACAAAATATTATTGCTTCCTTTGTTTTGGAGGTGCCTTGTTTCAGAAACCTTAAAAAGACCTTGATTTTCAGAGGCAAGATGATGACCTTGCTGTCACTTTGGACACTTTGTGTTGCTTTGTGGTTAGTTGCTAGGTGATTTGACCATGATCACACAAAGTAAATCCATGTTCTGTTTCAGACTAGTCCATGTCCATGATCAAAGCCGGAACTGAACCTTGACTAGGGAATGGCAAGTAATTACTATAATTGTTGAACAGCCTCTCTTTTTACACTGCAATTAAACTGTTTCGCCTTTGTTAAACCAAAACTTGCTCTGCTTTTATGTACATCATGCACCTCATGTACTTCAGCTGGCTTGAAGTCTAGTTGGTAAGCAATGTTATAAGGAACACTGTGTCCATCTCTACTGCTTCCATCACCAGTGGTAGGGACCATGTCTTGGTTTTGGGGTAAATACTGTCAACTTCCTCAAGCCTGTAATGTGCATGGATGAATAGAGAGGTTTGGCTGAAACTCAGGAAAAAAGGGAGAGTTCACGACCCTTGGAAGAAGAGGTGGGGAACTCAGGAGGACTACAAAGATGTTTTGGGGATATTCAGGGAGAAAATTAGAAGGGCTAAAGCTGGAATAGAACTTAATCTGACTACTGCTGTAAAAGGCAACAAAAAAATTTTCTACAGATACATTAGCAGTAAAAGGAGGGCTAAGGAGAATCTCCATCCTTTATTAGATGGGGAGGAAAAGAGTGACAGAGGATGATGAAATGGCTGAGGTACTTAATGCCTTCTTTGCCCCGGTCTTTATAATAAGAACAGTTGTTCTCCATGTATCCAGCCCCCTGAGCTGGGAGACAGGGATGGGAAGCAGATTGAAGCCCCCATAATCCAAGGGGACATGGTTAGTGACCTGTTACACCACTTAGACATACACAAGTCTATGGGGCCAGATGAGGTCCACCCAAGGGTACTGAGGGAGCTGGTGGAAGTGCTCACCAAGCCGCTTTCCATCATTTTTTGGCAGTCCTGGCAAACTGAGGAGGTCCCAGTGGACTGAAGGTTAGCAAATGTGATGCCCATCTACAAGAAGGACCAGAAGGAGGATCCAGGAAACTACAGGATTGTCAGTTTGACCTTGGTGCCTGGGAAGCTGATGGAGCAGATAATCTTGAGTGCCATCACGTGGCATATACAGGACAAGCAGGTGATCAAGCCCAGTCAGCATGGGTTTATGAAAAGAAGTCCTGCTTGACTAACCTGATCTCCTTCTATGACAAGGTGACCTTCTTAGTGGAAGAGGGAAAGACTGTGGATGTAGTGTACCTGGACTTTTGTAAAGCTTTTGACACTGTTTCCCATGGCATTCTGGAGAAACTGGCTGTTAATGGCTTGGACAAGCATATTCTTCTCTGGCTAAAAAACTGGCTGGATGTCTGTGCCCAAAGAGTGGTGGTGAATGGAGTTAAATCCAGTTGGCAGCCAGTCACAAGTGATATTCCTCAGGGCTCAGTATTTGGACTGGTTCTGTTTAATATCTTTATCAATGATCTGGTCAAGCAGATTGAGTGCACCCCCAGTAAGTTTGCAGATGACACCAAGCAGGACGAGAGTGTTGATTTGCTTGAGGGTAGGACGGCTGTCCAGAGGGATGTGGACAGGGTGGATCAGTGGGCTGAGGCCAACTCTATGAGGTTCAACAAGGCTCAGTCTCAGGACCTGCACTTGGGTCACAAGAACCACATGCAATGCTACAGGCTTGGAGAAGAGTAGCTGTAAACTGCCTGGCATTAAAGGGTCTGGGGGTCATTGGTCAATAGCTTGCTGAATATGGGCCATTAGTGTGCCCAAGTGACCAGGAAGGCCAGTAGCATCCTGGCTTGCATCATAAATAGTCTGGTCAGCAGGAGTAGGGAAGTGATCATCCCCCTGTACTTAGCGTTGGTGAAGCCACACCTCGAGTCTCCACAACTACTTGAAAGGCGGTTGTAGTGAGGACTGTATTGGTCTCTTCTTCCCAGTAACAAGTGACAGGGCAAGAGAAAATGGCCTCAAGTTGTGACAGGGGAGGTATAGACTGGATATTAGGAAAACTTGTTTCACTGAAAGGGTTATCAAGCTGGACAGGTTGCCCAGGGAAGTTATGGAGTCACCACCCCTGAAGATATTTAAAACATGTGTAGACACAGCACTTAAGGACATGGTTTAGTGGTGGACTTGGCAGTGTTAGGTTGACAGTTGGACTCAGTGATCTTAAAGGTCTTTTCCAACTAAAATAATCTTATGATTCCATGATCTATGATTTGTATCCAGGTTTCCCTCTTGGCAGAAGGTACCTTATCCAGCCCAGAACTAACATATATGTAGTATGGATCCTCAGGGCATTGCACTTGCGGGGACAGCCTGAGTATTCCTGCTCCAAACAAACACCTCCGTATAGATTTTCCCATGTATCTCTTCAAAGCGTGGAACATTTTTGCTTCACTAAACACTTCTGATGTTACCCCAATAGTGTCAAAAGGACTTGAGCAGCAAAAAGGAAATTCTAACAATGTATTAAATCCAGCCAGCAGAATCTTCCACTTTCCCAGTAAAGACAATAGTGGTGTTTCATAACACAACTGAAGAGGAAATGCTGTCCACAGACCTAGTGTCCACTATGAGAAAGTAAGACTTCAGCCAGCTCAATAGCATTTCCTGCAGCCAAAGAGAAAGAGCTCACACTGTGAAGTCCCACCTGCCCACTGATCCATTGGTAGGCAAGTTCTCCTAACTGTAAACTGTCTGAGTCACAGATGAACAGCTAGAATGGGTAGCTAGGGTGGTTATCCTATGAACTTACTGCAGGAGGTTTAAATACATCTTATATAGAAAAAGAGGCCCAGCCTCTGCAGGCCACCTAGGTTGATATTAATAAGGCACACTTTCTTCAGTATCATGAAGGCAATCACTCCCCAAAAATGAGAAAATGGAAGGCATAATTACTGTACTGTTACACTGCAAGCCACCCAGCACAGACAAAGCTATCATACTTTTCCTTTCCTTTTTGGTATCAATATATTGTGTCAGCACTCTTAGAAGGTTGACTGCTATTTCAGGTGCTATTTCTCTTGACAGAGAAAGAGTTATAAAACACCAACCATCTCCATCATGTACTGTTGTGAAAAAGAACAGTATTTGGGGACAATAGTAAGTCTGGAATTATTTCAAAACTTCATTTGACTTTGGACAATAAATATTCTCTTCACTATTCTTTGGTTTTTCTTGAAAATGTGGATTTTCATTTCAAAATTAACAGAATAAAGAACATAATCTTTATAACATAAACAACTTCATAGGATAAAACTTCATTGTAAGTTCATCCTTTTTTTCATTCTATTGTGATCATGTTTACGTTTTAACATTTTGCAGCATGCCAGTGGTCATTTCTGTTGGGACTTGATTACATAGCATAGACTTAATAATTAAATTTCCATTCATCTAAATTCATCTGAACAATTAAACTCTTGTTCACTCAAGCAGAAGTGGATGTAAAACCCGTAGCATGTTTACACATGATTCAGGAGGAGGAAACAATGCTCCACCTCAGTTGTTGTTGGAAGGACAGAAGCTTTAAAGGGAAAATATATGTATATGCAACAATGGGATAAAATGTTTCAGACTCACCATCAAGATGCAGCCTAGGACTTTCCCCCTCTACCAAATAAGCCACAACTTTCAACCCCATCTCTCTGGACTCTGGAGAGGACTTCACCTTCAAGCTCTCCCTAATAGTCAATGAAGAGACGCCATCTCCAAAGGTTTGATATCTAACCACAGCTAATACTAGTGTTTACTTCCATCCTTTGACAGTCAATGACACCTTAAACTTCTGCTAGGTTGCTGAGCTGATAAGCAGTTAGAAAAAGGTAACTTCCTATACCATGAAAAGCAGTAATTTATCATCAATTATAACATTTGATATGAATGCATATAAAAAGTATACAATTAATGTCTTCAGAAGACAAGAAAGATTCCTGTCAATCTCTTGACTATCAAAATGGTCTCCAGCCTTACCCATGGGCAAAACACTTGAGTAGGATTGTACTGCCGACAGCTCCATCTTTGCATTATGCAAGCAGGTAGAAACATGCTCTGAAAGGCAACACACAGGCCCATGACCAAACCCAGAGGCTCTCAGATGCAGAGGAGTTTGGGGATCACACGTCTAATAGAAGGGATCTTGTTAGTCTGTTTTGAAAACAACAGCATATAGAGCAGACATTTCTTGCCAAGCATTTCTGTTTGGTTTGCCAGCTATTCGTACACTTACTGGAAGGTGCACAGCATTACACAAGTCCTCATATCCTCTATACTCCCACCTACCCTTCCTGTACTGCAAGCTGCCCAAAGCTGATCTCTGTTTTGTCTCAACCAGACCCTTTTCCCTCTCCTATTTGACCTAGGACATCCTCCAAGCTGGTACAGGACAAATGGCTGGCACTTCTCCTTCATGTAGGAAAACTGAAAATGGACCACAAAGACTGTGGGGTATTTAATTCAGTTTGAACCTTGTAAGAAATCAAGTTCTTTCTGTCTTCAGTAAGACAATGGGAATTTCAAGAGAACAGTAATAAGTGATTCTATAGGATCTTCTTAGGAAGAACACTTAAGCCTTGCAGCAGACAAGGCATCACTGCTCTGCCACTACAGGAAAAGATTTCTCATCCTACAAAACCTAGGAAAAATAGCACTGGGGGTGGCTCGGAGAACTGTGATTTTCATTGTGTGAGAAATGGTGGCATTTTGAAATTAGTTTCAGCTCTGAATTAGATTGTTTATAAAGAATGCCTCTGTTAAAAATAGGAAATGCCAACTAAAAATGTTGGCATTTTCAATACAAATGAAAGTATTCCATTTCCTGAAAGAAAATCAGTTTTAACCTGGAAAATGGGTGGTGTGTTCCTGTGACTTATTCATTTTTTAAATGTTGGCTCCAATTTTTCCTTTTCTGTTTATATCATAGATTTGTTTTTTTAAATGATGGTAATTAAGAATTAGTCAGAGAAATTATTTACCTATGTCACAAAATCATGTTTTCTGAGGGGAACTGTTCTGTGTCAGTAGCTTCAAGAAGCCCTGATCAGAGCACATGACACTTGCTTGGTGTGTACATGCACGCCTCCCTCCACATAGATGTATTCCTTGCTTTCCTGGAGAGCTCATATAAAATCTCTGATTCTTAGAAAAACAAGCTTTAGCTTCCATCGTGTCAGGCTCCCAGCAGGGTCTCTACACCTCACTGCAGTAGATTTACTGCTTGTATTAAGTTTTGCTGTGTTGTAGTATGTATGCACTTGCAAAGCTCATTCTGGCTGCAGAGATAGTGCTGGAGCCCCAATTTAAGGATGGGAAATAGAGCTGGAATTGGAAATGTTTCTGAAACCACAGTGAACTCCTGAAGTGTGCCTACTGTTTCTGTAAATTACATCTGCCTGGGAGATGCAACACTATATGCTTTGGGATTTGTTTTATTTGGCTTGTTGTTTGTGTAAGGTTAAGACCATAAGGAAAATAAAATCTAGGTAGCCGTAAAATTAAACTATGAAATAAAAAGCATAGGAAAAACATTTCTTTCTCTTAGTCTCCAGGTGGAAGGTTACTGCAATCGAGACAATTATTTTCCTTACATCTTGATTGTTCTTTGGAAATAGCTAGCAAACACAGCCTTCCCAAGATACAAACTATCCTGCCCTCGGAAAAAAAATAAAAGAAATAAACCTCCTTTCCTCTAAACCCAAAAGCTCCAGGAAGCACCTTGGGTTCAGATTTGTCCTCTGCTTTTTCAAATAATATTTTGTCAATTTAAATTCCCTTCATGTAGCTCAATAGTTAGCTTTGTCCCGTTTGCACAAGCTACCCATTGGCCATTAGAATGATGTGAATACTTTTCAGATGTCAGCTTTTGCCCTGAGTCATCACGCTGCTAAAGCATCTTCACTGTGGCATTGGATGCAGAACACAGAGAGACTTGATTAGGTCGCCTTTTAAATAACTGATATGGGCAACAGTTCTTATATTATCTCATAATGTGAAAACAAATTGAAAGCTGAAATTAATAGGCTATGGAGAATTGCATCAGCTGCATGAGAGACAGGCTGGCACTGCAGTGTGCTATATTTAACCTTCAGACTCTGGAAGCGCAAAAGCATGCTGACCACATACAGCAGGGCTAATGGTTATTCTCAGGCTGGTGTTTATCAACAGGGCCCACAGTATTTAGGTACAATAGTTTATAATATATCAAATGCTTAAGTTGAGTGAATGGATTAGTGAACCAGGAAGTAGGTGAGAACAGCCTGGAGTCCTAAGGCAAGACAGCAAAAATCCTTAGTGCATGCCTGTTTTCCTCCTCCAGACTGACTGGCTGTGCTCCTGAGTAGTGTCAGCTCCAAGATACGGCATGGCTCAAATGTGCACCCCAGGGTGACAGGGGAACACTGCTTTTTTCAAGTGCAGTGTCTGAGAAGAAAGTGATAAGATGTTTGTCAAGAGCCACAAGAAGGCAGAACAGCATAGAGGAGATCATATGGATTATTGTCAATAGTGTCCCAAGCACATAACATGCTACCTACTACTGAACAGACACCACATTTTGAACCTGGAATTAAAAATAGCGGAGCCATCTCAGACCCACAGAAGTCATTCACTGCTGTGATGCACGTATGGTGAGTCTTGGAGGGATGAATGCATCATGAAAAGTATCACTAACAAAACAAAATTAACTTAATATGTACTAAATATAGACTTTCTTGGGTCACATCAGCAAGAAAGAGCATGTCAATGATGAAGCATATCTCTATACAAGATAACTGCAGAAGTTCATAGATGTAGCTTTGGTGTAAATTGCAAGATGGATCCCATGAAGTATATCCCTTGTCAATGCTGGGGACCTAAGAATCATTAATAAAGACTATTCATTCCTGCTTTCTATGATTAAATTTTCAGACCAAAGCCATCTTTCTAGGGAACATACTGCTAAACATACTGATTTATTCAAGTTTTCTCACTCAACTTCCTGACATGATAAACAAGATTTCTTGGTTTGAAAAATATTTTAATGAAAAGCAAAACACTCAGCTTGTAAATTCCTCAATAGCTGGAGCTTCACATTTTACAACTGACCTTGCAGAATCTTAAAATCACAGAATCGCATAGGCTAGAAAGGAAGCCTGGATGTCATCTGGTCCAACCCTCCCATGCAAACCAGGGCTAACTCTGATCCAGATCAGGCTGCCTGATGTCTTGGCCAGCCAAGGTCTGAGTACCTCCAAGGATGGAGATTCACAGCCTCTCTGGGTAACCTGTATCAGTGCTTTATCACTATTACTGCAAAGATTTTCTTTTCTCCTTAATGCTACTCATTTATTTTGCCCATTGCCTTTCATAGAACTCCACGAAGGGTCTGGTTTCTGTGCATTCTCTGATCAGGTAGTTGTAGACATTAAATGAGATCCCCCTGAGCCTCTTTCCTCCAGGCTAAACAGTCTCAGCTCTCACAGCCTCTTCTCATATATAAGATGCTTGATCCAGCCCCTTCATCATCTTCACGGCCCCTCACTGGACTTGCCCCATTATGCCCATGTCTTGTACTGGGTGGCACAGGACTGGACCCAGCACTCCAGATGTGTCTTACCAGGGCAGAGCTGAGAGGAAGGGGATCACCTTCCTCAACCTGCTGGCAATGCTTTTGCTGATACAGCTCAGTATATGGAAGCTGCCAGGGTACATTGCTGACTCCTGTTCTGTTTGTGGTCCCTTAGATCCTTCTCTGCACAACTGTTTCACAGCTGGTCAGCCCTAGTCTGTCTTGGTGCCTGAGATTGGTCCTTCCTTCCCAGGGCCCTTGCTGAGATTCACATGTTCCTGTTAGCCCATTTCTCCAGCCTCTCCAGGTCCCTTTGAATGGCAGACCTACCCTGTACCTTGTCAACAGATCCCACCTGTCAGACAAACCACATATTTGTGCTCATTGCCAGAAAAAATCCCAATCTGAGACCAGATCCTGAGAAAAAAATGAACAAAAAAATCCCCTCTCACTACACATCTCCCACACTTGGGCATCACTTGAAAAAATATTCCTGGAAGAGAAGTCTCTGTACGAAATGGGCACATCCAGAAATTATCCCATGTGCACAATGCTTCAAATCCATTGCCACCACCTGAAGATCTCTCAAGACCTTCAGTTGTCACCACTAGCAAAGAGTGAGAGGAAGAGTTGAAACAGCACAGAGTGCCAAGCACCACCTTTGCCTGTGTCATTCCCTGGTCTCCTGAGCATTGATTCAGCTGGGACAGGGAGCAGCCTGCACCTACATATGTACCCTGTGTCCCCACCTTGCTGCCTACTGGGGTTTCTCAGTAGGTCTGTGCTGAGATCCTGTTGCAGGTTGTGATGTAAGAGACAGCTACTGAGCATTACTTCTATACATACAGGAGAGCTGTGCTTTGTGAATACTGATTTCTCTTGTTGCATCTCTCTTTTATTTTCCTAAAGTATATCTAAGCAGATTAACTTTCCTGATAAATTGGTATCAGCTATTCAGCATTAGAAGTGGTAGCTTCTAGGTAACAATCAGCATATTTTTCCAAATGAATTGAACAATCAAGATAATACAAAAAGAAAGCAATTTTTACTTACAGTACATTTGCAGGCAAAGTCGGCAGTAGACATTAGAAATACTGAAGACTAAGAAGGTTAAAAATATCTAATCTTGCACTGCTGACAGAATATTTGTACCAAGGGGAAAAAATTAACATTATTCAACATAACCATACTGCAATTGTGATTCAATGAAACCAGGAAAGCCATGGAACAGGGAGATAATGCTGTTTTAATCTATGACTAACAGAGACTGATTTCCATTGAGAGCAAAGGCAGGAAAAATGCTAATGTAATTACTTTCCTTTGGAACAGTACAGTCTAAGTGATATAGCATATCTGTATTTTCCGTAGTATTTTTGTGTACAAGAGTTAATAATGTCGGAAAGCAAAATATTTGGATGGTAGGAATATACAGATTCTATTTTAAGATACAGAAGAAACCCTGCATAATGCAGAAGACTCTTTCCGTCACACTATATTTCTGAAACTAAGGTCTGACCACCTGCAAAACAAGATTTTCTTGTCCCTTGCAGTTTAAACACTGACCTGTGTAAGGTCTGTTATGATTCTGAGGCTTTTAATGGTATGCTCATTTCCTACAGATGATACAATTTTTTTGGAAAGAACAAATATTGTAAGAAACAACAGTCTTATATAAATTATTTTAACAAGCTATAATTTAATTGTCAACATTTTTGTATACTTCAGAGGTCACAGGAGAGATCTGACGAGTTAGTATGATGTGTTGCATAGCACAGGCCACAGCTCACAACCTAAAGCTGACTCACACACCACAGTTAGTTACAGAGGAAAAGAAAAAATGCTCTGAATTTCCACTGGTGGTGCTCAGTATCTTTTAATAGAGACATACTTTGCAGGGTTGCTTAGAAAAAAGATCTGACAAAATATCATAATTTGGGAATTTATTGAAATTAGATGCTCCATGACAATGATGTGATAGCATCTGAGAAGTGCTGAAGCTGCCAGGGCCACCTGTCTCACCACCAACTTTCAGGCCTTCCAAAATTTTCAGGTATTTTCTCACCTAAATGGGGCAGTTCCCTCAAGGCCTGCCAGCAACTGGCACTGGGGCTGGCAGTGGCACTGGCAATCATCAAGCCCATTTCAGGTGTAGCCTCCAGATATATAGAAATTTCGGGCTCCCCTGCAGCTCTCCAAGTGAACAAAGAATCTTACTCACGGTTTCAGTGATAACTGAAGTCAACTGAAATCAACTGGATTTTGGAGTCCATAACTTTATATGTTTATAGTTTTGAGCAACCAAGATGAATACACATGGGAATGTGAACAGACTAATACAAATCATTTACATTTAAAAACAACTTTTCAGCAGAAAAAATTCAAAGCACAAGTATTTTATCTTGGTGAAACCCTCATGAAAACAAATAGCGTAAGTCACCTGTAAGACTGCTGGGCTTGCAAGAAAATATTAACTGACTTTTTAGCAGAGCACAGTTTTCTGATACTAATAAGTTTTATGCAATCTGTTGGCATACAAGGATGCTTCAGTTTACAAATTTAAGCATCTACAGTCACACGCTTTTTTCTTCCAACACAGCGAGAACAATGCTATACCGCACATCAAAGGCTCATTTGCATGCACTGCCTCATTATTTTACACCTGCTGAGGCCTCTAACATTCTGCTTACTGTATCAAAGAAAGATTCAGTCCTTGAAAAAGCTTTTACTATGTCTGCAAAAAGAAATAACCTCAAGCATGCACCATTTTGAAATAAAGGGAGAAGTGTACCACACCATCTGCCTTGGATAAAGGCAGATGAGGATCCTAGATAAATTTTCAAAGTGTTGATAGCAAGAAACTTTTAGAAAAAAACCCCTTTTTTTTAAAGCACTACATGACATAGATTAAATAATGAAATACATGTTCTGTCTTTCTTCCTCATTGGTAGATGATTCTAAACCCCCAAACAATGTTTTGGTAAAAAAAAAAAAAGAAATATTAACACAGGATTTCACTGACAATTAAACTTCAAATGATATATCTGCATCAGTCAATCTTGTAAGATGGGGTGAATAATAGAAGCTAAAACATCTCTTCTGTAGCAGACTGTTATTTAAGTAATTCCTCCCAAGTCATACAGTGTCATGGGTTCAGTCTGGTAGTGTCTCCTTTGGGATCAACACTCAGAGGTAAATAATGCAACCGATTGATTTACATGTGGTTGTTGAGCAGGCTCAGGTGGTGATGAAGCAGAGGCTTTGAGGGCTGGGCAAGAGGAGGACTGCAGCCAACAGTGTGGGAAGCACCTGACCAAATAAAATTTGGGACCTGACAAGGAGTCCCTGACTTTGACTTGGGACCATATGAACTTTAGCTTGGGAATGCATACGACAATAAGCACAAAGTTGGACTGTTTCCTGAAAGGATGGGTGGGTAGCACTAAGGGCTGGATGCATCAGAGCCACCCAGAAAGGACTGAGGCTGTGGCTCACAGGGGTCGGTGGTTGGGCTGGAGGAAGGGCTTCCAGGCTTGCATGGGAGAAAAAGGCACTAGAGAAGGCAGCAGTGGAGTACCTGCCCTGGAAAACACACAGACAGCAGACACCCTTGTACAGACAATACCGTATTTCTAAGAACAATGTCTTCAGGAATGTAATCTTTGAAGAAAAGTAACTGAGCTGAGTTCTCTCTCCCTTTCCTTTAATTTTTCCTTGTTTTCTATATATTTCCTCTGACTGGTCTCCTCCCTGGAGAAAAAAAGTTCACTTCCCTCACAACAGCTTTTTAAAACACAAATGGCAACCCTATACAAAACAGAGGCCACAGATGTGATTCTCCGAGGCTTTTAACCCCTTGGACCAAAGGAGAGTGGTGCTTACCTCCTACACAAACCTTTGTCTAGATTAATGCTTTCAATAAATTTGAGCCTTAACTGAAATGCAGTAAGGCTTATTGAATCTTTGAGAGTAAAAGCCAATATTGAATTATGAAAAAAATAATAATTATCCACTCAAAAATGATGGCTCTCAATGTATTTAGATGATTGTGCTTTTTATTTACCTAAGTTCAATTTTTAGCAGTAGTATCTGGCAGTTTACATATTTCCTGTACAATGCGATTCCTTCACTGTTCTATTTTTATTTTAATATAGGTCAATTCTGAAAAGACGTTGTCAACATCAGACCTGAATTCTGATTGTCCATGAGATAAGTAAGCATTTGAGTAAAACATAAACATTTTAAGAAGAAAAAAAACCCATATACTTATACTCCAAAGCTAGCAGAAAGGAAATTAGAAATAAGAATCCACAGCTTCTCAACTTAACCTAACGCCAAGCAGGAGACAGGACTATAGACTGCCTGTGTTATCTTTTGACCTGTATGATTTGTGATTCTATAATTACAGAAAAAAACCTGAGGCCTGAAAATTTTCATAGAATAATCTATAGGCTAAGGCTATGGATGCATTGGCCAGGGTCTGCCCTAAGTGGTAGCACATAGAGGGTATGACTTTCTCATACAGATGGGAAGGTTCTGGTGGCTCACGATTGGCACACCTTGCTGCCACTTCACTGCTTTTCTTAGTAGTTTTTTAGCAGTATTCTGCCACATTGCTGCTACATTTGATGACCAGCAGCCCAAGCTGCCAGCTGTTTGGAAACTTCTACTGAGTGCCTGTTGGGAACACAGGTCAGCTATGAAGCATGTCTTCATGCCAGTGTATCTCTGACAGATACCACGTGCATGCTCAGCTAACCTGCACAGCACATGGCACAGCCTCACCCACCAGTGAAGTTTCTATTTGTGGCTGTGCAAGATGAATTCTCACTCCTGATGACTCTTGGGCAGCCTCTTTTTACCATGCCATGGTAAACATCTCTATACTATCCTTGGGCTGACGTGTGACCTTACACATGCTGGGTCCATACATGCTCTGTTCATTTGCTCAGTTTTATATTGTGCAATTCGGGCTTAAAGCTTAACCATGCAATGTTTAGGAAGAGTTGAGGAAAGCTTCACTCTGGCTTGCTTGGTGCAGATCTGATGCTCTGATGCACATCTGATGCATATTTGCCATTTTAAATGCTTTCGGAGTTCATATTGTGTTATGAAATGAGAGGACTGACTCTGTGGCAATCTGCCGTGTTTATTACCCCTATAACAGAACACATGGGAGAAATGCCACCAGAGCATGAAGGCATGTGGCAAGGAAAGGCTTTCTGGAACAGTTTTGAAGGACCACTCTGAGCCAAGGCACCAGGACGTGGTGCAGTCCCATCCATATTGCCAGGTGGAGAAGTCTCCAGACCCATCCAACTATTAAACCACTCACAGTTTTTACCTACCTATTCCATTCTCAGATAATCTGGGAGGGGAAGGGGGAGGAAGGGTAATACAGCATGCAGACCATGGCCAATCATGAGACAAGAGTCCTGGAGTGAGCTGAGGAGCAATGCAAACCAACAGTGTAAACACAGCCAACGGTTGCAGTACCAATACAAATTTTACATTGAATTAAATAATCACTTTGAAATTCTGCAATATCTTTCTGAACATGAACTGTCTAAAGGCTTTCTGATTTCTGTCTTGCTGCTCAAACCAGCTCTCACATGAAGTATCCTGACTCATGCCCCAGCTCGCAGCTAACTAGACAGTATTCTAAATATTCTAAAACAGTAAATACAAATTCCACCAAAATTCTATCAGAGCATGGACAGTAATAGAGCTTCTCCTGCTCCCCTTTCCTCAACTGAAACTTTAACCTAAGGCTAAAGAAATCTGCAAAATTACTTCTGGAGAAATCTAATTTCCCTGTTCACTAGTTTTACTGGTATTAATTAAAAGCAAATTCTCAGTCACATCTTATTTAGCTGGGAGAAAATACCTTAACATACAAACCTTTTTGAATAAAATATGTTTTCTCCTTTGAATAAACTCCCCTTCTAAAAACTCCAGTTAAATTATGTAGCTGTGCACATTCAATGAGCCCATCACATTAATGTATAGGCATCAGTAAAACAACCAAAATCCAGAATAAATTCTGTTTATTTTACCTCATCCTGAGTTTAACAAGATTCATGCATGTTCCAATCTGACCATCCCTTCCTGAAATTTGCCTGTATGGAAATACTTTTTAAAGTGGATCCTTTGTTCCCTGCCTTGAAGGTACCTTTGAATTGCATTTTGATTTCTGATTGCAGAGCATGAAAATGTCATGGGACACCTGAGATCTTCTTCCTGGTCAGTCTCAGGAGTCCTAACAATGGAAAATTGGATCTTACGGGGAATTCAAACCTGGATTTATCATTGTGAAAAATCCCAGTTTTACATGCTCGTTTCTGGCTGTCTCTTTGTGAAGAATTCTATTTAAAGAGAAAGAACTGGCCATTTTAACATGATCTTCTCTTAAAACAAACACTGTAATAGCCCAGATAGGGCTGGTCAGACTATTGGTTATTTAACTAAAAACTAGTTTTTACTAAAGTTAGCAGTAGAGGAGTAATCACAATAATTGAAACTCCTCATCTCACACAGAACACAATACCGGAGTAGCAAAAAGTTAAAAGATCTATAAAGTTCATTCAGACTTTGCTATACAGCCACTAAATTTGCAGGGTTTACAGAAGACCTTAGTGGAAAGCATGGAAGCTACTTTTAGTTGCAAGACTTGCTTAACACAAAGTATAAGCACAGGCAGTCTTTCAGATGCAGGATGAAAATGTACCAGAAGCCCACCAGAAGCCTACCACCTCAGGGAGGTGTGCTGAGCTTCTTATTGATATGGTCACTGTGCTCACTGTATTTATTTTAGCTCACCTTTCTACAATAACAATGTGTTTTCACACAGCTAGGCCCATGGCTTGGACAGATTCATAGCCCTGGCTAGGTCCTACTGTTACACCTCTCTCCCAAGTTGGCAATAATCAGTACATTTCATAATCTGTGTCCTTGTATTCTTATTTTCTCTTGCTGTAATAGTTACATTTCCACAACTGGTAACATATCTTACCAACTTTTAATGGAAACCTTTACGGAATCACAGAACCACAGAATGTCAGGGGTTGGAAGGGACCTCAAAAGATCATCTAGTCCAATCCCCCTGCCAGAGCAGGAACACCTAGATGAGTTCACACAGGAAGGCGTCCAGGCAGGTCTTGAATGTCTCCAGAGAAGGAGACTCCACAACCTCCCTGGGCAGCCTGTTCCAGTGCTCTGTTACTCTCACAATAAAGAAGTTCCTTCTCAAGTTTAAGTGGAACCTCCTGTGTTCCAGCTTACACCCATTACCCCTTGTCCTGTCACTGGTTGTCACTGAGAAGTGTCTGGCTTCATTCTCGTGACACTCACCCTTCAGATATTTATAAACATTAATGAGGTCACCCCTCAGTCTCCTCCAAGCTAAAGAGGCCCAGCTCCCTCAACCTTTCCTCATAAGGGAGATGCTCCACGCCCTTAATCATCTTGGTGGCTCTGTGCTGGACTCTCTCAAGCAGCTCCCTGTCCTTCTTGAACTGTGGGGCCCAGAACTGGACACAATATTCCAGATGTGGCCTCACCAGGGCAGAGTAGAGGGGGAGGAGAACCCCTCTCGACCTACTAACCGCACCCCTTCTAATGCACCCCAGGATGCCATTGGCCTTCCTGGCCACAAGGGCACAGTGCTGGCTCATGGTCATCCTGCTGTCCACCAGGACCCCCAGATCCCTTTCCCCTACACTGCTCTCCAGGAGATCATTTCCCAACCTATACTGGAACCTGGGGTTGTTCCTGCCCAGATGCAACACCCTGCACTTGCCCTTATTATATTTCATTAATTTTTTCCCTGCTCAGCTCTCCAGCCTGTCCAGGTCTCTCTGGATGGCAGCACAGCCCTCTGGCATGTCAGCCACTCCTCCCAGCTTTGTAACATCAGCAAACTTGCTGACAGTGCACTCTGTTCCCTCTTCCAGGTCATTGATGAATATATTGAATAATACTGATCCTAGTACCGACCCCTGAGGGACTCCACTAGACACAGGTCTCCAACTAGACTCTGCCCCATTGACCACCACTCTCTGGCTTCTTCCCACCAGCCAGTTAATAATCCATCTCCCTACCTGATCATCTAATCCACACTTCCTCAATTTAGCTGCGAGGATGCTGTGGGTGACCGTGTCAAATGCCTTACTGAAGTCAGGATAGACCACATCCACTGCTTTGCCATCATCTAGCCACCTGGTTATGTCTTTATAACAGTCTAGAAGGTTGGTCAAGCACGACTTCCCTTTGGTGAAGCCATGTTGACTGACCTTAATGACTCACTTATCCTCTGGTGGAAAGTATAACGGGTTTAGTCCTCTTTGCTCCCTGCACAGGTACTTCTCAGGCATTCAGAGGTATGTTAAAACTGGTCCACAGCTGAGTATTCAAGACGTCAGTGTCCTGAGCAGGGATGCCATCTCATATTGTGCAGATTGTGATCACTCTCATATTCCATGGATTTGCAGATCCTGCCAAACAACTATTACCATAAATCCAACATGGCTGGTGAACTTTTATTATGGCAGCATGTTCAACTTGTAGAAAGGCTGTCTTTTGGGGTGCTTGTTAAAGACACCTGTTTTACTGTGAATGACTTTCTTGCCTCCAAGACAACACTGCCAGAGTCTTTGAACATTTATTATCCAATGAATGAGTTATTATCATAAAATGTTGTGGAAACTATTGATTGAAGAAAATAATTTTTTTCTTAACATAAAATCAAAAATTCAGTACAGCAAAAATTTAATAATTATGAACTGACAGAAGAGGTAACATACATTGTATCAATTCTCCACCAGATACTCATCACAAGGGTTATCAGATTGAAATTCTCTTGTGCATATAATAAACCAGGACTGCAGCAGTCTCTGAGACAAGTACAGCTGAATAATCTAAGCTGACATCTGTCTGGGTGCACTATCACAACTCGTTCCTTAAATTCCTAGATGCTGGTCTAAGATGTTTATTCACATCCATGATCACTGAATGAACAATTCCCTCCCAAGACAGGTGTCCGTTAGCAAAATGGCATGCCTCATTTGGCCTTAAGCATGGGTGACAGCTAATAAAAGCATATGAACATGTGTTATGCATATATATGCCATAAGACATAATCCTCTTTGCTCCATGCAGAAATATTTCCTATTGCCCCGATTATTGTGAGTGCTGGGATGTATTTCAGCACGGACCATTATGTCCCTAACAGCTGTGTCCAGGCTGGAAACAAGCAAATATTGCAAAGTACTGTTCACAAACATCCATTTAGAGGTTATTCAGTTCCTGCTGTCTATTGACAATACGAGCCATATAAAGACAATTCACTGACACATGTTGCTTTCCTGCCAGCTGTCGCAGGAGCTGCTGCTGGTCCTGGCACTGAGCTAGGACCAACAACTGGCACACACAAAGGCTGATGCCCCTTCCTTGTGCAAAGCTATAGTCCAGGAAGCAGAAATTGTTTGTCTGGGCTACTTTCTGAGGCAAATAACAAATGGAGTATCTACCCAGTAAATCACCAAGTAGGTTTCAGCAATTGTGTAGAATTTCTTTCCCAATGCCATAAGAAGAGATGTGTAAACACCTCTGCTCAGGGATATGCTCCCTGATAGGAAGATAGATACCTTTCATTTTAAATCTTTTATGTGACTCTGTTTCACCAAGTTGATCATTAAAATTTAAATTACTTAAGAGGAGGAGAGAAGACATGCAAGTGTTACAAAACTTACAATTGTACAAATGTGACTCTGCAGCAGAATTTTGCTTAGGCAATTGCTATCTGTCTTCCAAAAAAGAGCTCTTCTACCTCAGAAAGGCTCCTGCAGTGGACATTGATTTCAACTGCATCTCTGCAACACAGCTAACCGTGATGAACATGTCAAAGCTGACATCCCCATTGTACCTGAAAGCAAGCTGTCTCAAAGCAGCAAGTGCAGAGCTCAACCTGCTAGTTCAGTTTTCTATTACAAAGCAAGGAACTCTGTTTAGCTAAAACAGTACAATATTTTCTTCCCGGCTGGCCAAAGTAACAAGCCTATGCGAGTGTCTATCTTAGACAGTTTGACAGCAAAGAATCACTATTGCTACAGGACAGAAGCTCAGTAAGAAAAGCATAAGAAAACATCCTTCATATCGAAGCTGGTGTCTGTATCTGACAGCCCAAGTTAACAGCCTCTGTCTCTTGGCTGTTAGATTTTCTAGCAATCACCTTCAAGCTTTTTCCAAACATGTCCTTAAAATTACAAAATGCCCCCTTAATCAGTCATGGTTAACACTGTGGCATTGACTTCCCACAAGCTCCCCACAGATTAATGACTACAGAAAATAAATATATTACCAATGCCCATGCCATGTTCATTATGATCAATATTCTTTTGCAACTTCATCATGCTCCTTATCTGTAGGCAACACAATTGCACATTACACTTTGATTATATACACAGATCATCATTGCCTTCTGGGTTTTTGTACAGCACTTAGCAAAATGGTAAATTAACTCACAAAATATTGCCAGATGAAGATTCAATAGCAAGGTGCTGCAGCTTGTATGGCTGTTGGAGACACAGAGACAGCTGATGACCGGCAGACTTGACAAGCATATAAAGGTCAGTGTTTCACAACGTAGTGCTCTTAAGCATGTTGTAGACCTTATTCCTTGTGTTTCCACTGCAGTCTTTTCCTCAGCATCTTGGTGTGCTTCTTATTTCTCTGGTTCTTCTTTGCCATTTTAGTTTCCTGATCCTTGGCTTGGTTTCCAGCCATCTCTGTGCCCTGTTGTGTGGATCACTGCCGGTCTTGATGCCCTGATCTCAGCCTACAACCTTGTATAACAAAGCAAAAGGGGGAACTGAGAAGTTATTTGCATTTACTTAGTAGAAGTAGAAAGGTAAAAGCTGAGAGGAGACTCACAAGTGAATATTCACAGAGAATCCAGGACTAGACATTAGCTTGGGAGTAAAGGCCACTCTGGTCATGGTGACAATAGGGAGGTCACTGAAGAAGAGGAAGCACCAAGAGATGCTCTCAGGAAGCTCCTCTGTTAGCAGCCAAAACGTGCACAGGAGGTGCCTGGAGCAGACCATGTGTGGCGTGAAGAGCTCGTGGCTCTGATCTCCCACGTCTTCACCAACATGGAGGGCAGAGGCAAGCAGGGTGAAGCATCCAGGTGGAGAGACTAATGTGTGAAAACTGCAGAGGAGACTCCCTCTTTCCAAGAGATCATGCAGATATACGCATACAGTTCCCCAAAACTGAGGCACAGACTAGGCCAGAAGTGTGTTTTTGCAGAGCACAGAAAATATAACTGCCAGCATTTAGATTTGGAAAGCTTTCAAAACCATTCTTCTAGTTGGAGGCATATGCCACGAGCCACAGAGTTTAATAAAACAGTCCTGACCCAAGGTTTACAGCACTAAACGGCACACTTGAGGGCAGCTTAGTAAAACAGATGGGCAAAATATAAAGCTGCATAGATAAATTGGGTGCCCTGTTGGTGGACACTTCCCGTAATCAGGGAGGTTTTGAATGACATATGTTTATCTTTTCCCTCTCCTTGGGATACTGTTTCATTATACACAGTAATGAGACACCTGGTCCAGTGATTGCTGGGCTGAAAATCCTTATGAGTATTTTCACTGACTGTGTGCAAGCTTTTCTATTGGTAAAGCATAGATGCTTTACCCAGACCATTCCCTGGGGCTTGACAGAGGACTGGTTGTCTGGAAATCACTGTGATTGGAGTTATCAGCATTTGGGAGGCATCTCTGCCTTGGCTGATCAAGGCAGCTGGAGGTCACATTTTAGCCAGGATGGAAAGGTAGAGTGAGAAAAGGAAGAAATTAAGTGGAAATAAATTCAGACATGTCACAGACGGTCTGGATAGAGGCACAGCAGCAGTGAGCAAAGGGGTTCACAACATTTCAGCTATCACCCTTGTTTGCAGGTGAGAGTCCAGCCTGGTGCCCTATAGCCATTTGGGCAGCCCACCACTGCTCAAGGCAGCCACAGCACTGAGCCAAACCTCCACAGAAATCCATATGCAAAAAGCAGAACTCTTCCACCAATAAAGTTGGGGGTACTAAAGCTTTGGGGTGGAGATTTTTGGTTTCTTAGTGATCCCAGACCTTTCTGTTCATAGCCCCTGTTCAAGTAAGGAACCCCGTGATGGATGTTTGCAAACTGAGTGGCCATTTCCAACACCATAAAGGGCATTTCTCTCTTCCTGTGGCACAACCTCCATCCCACCACACATCTGATGGTTTTGTATGGTGAAAAGTACAAGTTCATTTATAACCCTGTTGCACCTGGTGGACACAAGGTCCTACCACCTGCCCTGGGATGTGTGTCAAAGCTGTAGCAGTGCAGGTCTGTATTGGTTCCCATCCAAAACACCAGTGGGATTGCTGGTATAAGGCTCTGGAGAGGAGCTGGCTCTGGACACAAAGGCTAAACAAAGCAAAGCACTGGCTGAGATATTGGAGACAGGCACTGAGTAATCACGTTCCTACCTGTATAAACGGGAACCGAAAGTGAGTTATTCAGTCAGTGGAAATAAATGGATTTTTCCAGCTGGTGTGGCTGACGTGTACTGTGTATATCATATTTATATATCTTCCTTCTACCAACCAGTTCCCCTTTCAATAATCAAGCTCTATAGCTATAACAATTCTACTGACTGGAAAGAAATGTGTGTTCACAACATGCACCAGGAGATAAATCCTGATACAGCACTGGGAACACATTCCGTGCATTGCATGTGCCAAAGGAGTAGGATTTATTTGGGTCATTTATGCTTCACTGGAGTGGAAAAAGGAAAAAAAAATAGGCCTTGCTATAATGAATTGGACTCTTTGAGTCCTGCAGAGAATAGTCTCTGCACATTGGCTAACAGGAACTGCCATCCATCAAGGCAGCAAGGGGTGCCTTGGTAGGACAGGTCTGTTCTGGACCCACAGCCATGTGTATACATTACCTCCCTCAAACCCTGACTGGCACCAGACCCCTGCTCCCTGCGCTGTTCATCCCTGCAGCCAACTCCTCATACGACCATGGTCAGGACTCTTCCCATGTTTCACAGGAGCACCTCTTGTAGCTTGTTATGCCCTATGACCCACATGAAAGCCCTTCTTTCAGCTTTCTACCCTTTCTGAGCAGTCCACTCTGAGACAGTTAAATTTTGCACAAGTTATTGTTCATCCTGTGAAAATTCCAAGAGCCCACAGAGTGACCATTGTCCCATTCAGCTTTGTAGCCACAGAGCCACAAACTCTTGTGATCTAAATAGAGCAACCAGGAGAGAAAAGGACAGAGGAAGGGGAACACAGCAGGCCAGAGCTACAACTGAGACCAGAGCTGGATTCAAAGCCATCACCATCCCTTCCTACAAAGGAAGAGAGACTAAATTATAAATTTCTGGAAGTTGCTGCCTCCTCCTTTGTCTATCCTTAAGGCCATGAGCTCTCAGGAGAAAAGACCCCTTCCTTGGTGTTAAGAAAACAGCTAGCACAGCTAGCCACAGTTGTGGCTAGTGCTACAACTACAGGGCAACCCGATATACACCTGCAGGCATCTGGTTGGTGCCTGTAGCTGCTCTATATAAGCAGCCTGTCTGTCTATATCCTTATGCACCAGTGTGTTTTGTTTCTTCATTGCATTTAAAATTTATTTCCACTAGGGAGGGGAGGCTGAGGGAGAAGAACAGAGCAGGGAAAAAAAAGACCAAAAGTGATTATTTGTACTTCACCATCAAACAGAATAAACCCATCAGGACATCCTGGGCTGCCCGTCCCCACACCAGGAGAATGGGCAACAAGTTCACTTCATCTCTGATGGGAATAGCATCAATGGTGCTTTTAACCCTTACTAGCTTGCACTATCCCCAGGAGACACTGGATGAAGCCAAAACAGCAACAGACTATCACAGGATGCAGAAATGCAGGTGGGGAGTTGTGTTCATGGAAAATTCAAACAGCTCTGTGGTGTTTGAAAGTGAAAATTAAATGTATTTTTCTGGATTACTATCAGTGCAGTAATCTATGTACCAAACCAAAAGGATGTGATAT
Source organism: Caprimulgus europaeus (assembly GCA_907165065.1). The sequence goes on from OU015523.1 coordinate 110,441,689, forward strand.
TTAGTCTTTCATTGTGAAGTTATTTTAGATAGGAAACACCATGCTAAATTGTGTTTCTAGTTTTTGAGTAAAAAACTGCAACTTCCCAGGACCATGCATTTAAAAAAACTTAAGCTACACAGGAAGTCATCAATTATGTATTTGCCATTCCAGCTATCTACTTTAGATCTGTATCAAAATAGAGAGGAAGAAACAAGAACTATTACACTGTGATTAAAACAGTCCACTCCTGGGAAGGGACAGTGCCTTTGAAAGAGTGAGGGAAATGGTTGCACAGCTCCTGAGTGTCCAGTGGCACTAAGCTTCCTGGTCTTTCTAGATTGCATCACTTCATACACACGTACTTAGCACTGAAATTCCCATATTGTCATAACATAGGAAGTCCTGGGGAAGGAGGACTGGATACATCATGGTCCATTAGGCACAGGGAATTTTAAAACTCTTCAACTGATGAGGCAACCCAGATCTAGTTTAGTTTGTTGTCGCATCATCCCATCAGCCTCAGTGGTCTGGCCAAGAGAAATGAACAGGAGATAGATATAGGGGTATACAGAAGTGAATGGGATGGAGAACAGACCATGTGTCTGAGGGCCTTGTAGCACAGGACCTGGGATGAACTTTTGGGTCACTGACTATTTGGCAACAGTCCCTGGGAACAATTGTGTAATCCCAGTCTTTATGCAACCTCATTCCACCCTGAAATGCTGAAGGATACTTTCATTAGAGAGAAAAGATGTCCCAGAGACTCTTTGCTCTTGCAGTCAGAAACCTACCAATTATTCTGTCTGAATAATAACTCACAGCCATGTAGGTTGCTGTTTGTTCAAACAGATCTCTGCTCTTCTTTATCCTTTCCTCCTACTGCCTCAAAGAAATATCAGTCTTAAGATGGTTTTCTGAAGAAATCCTACTGCAGCATGCTCTATTATTGCAAGTTTCATTTTATGCTCTCTCATCTTTACCTCCGTGTGTTCAGTCTTTTTCTCATTCAAAAGTGGGTTTGGTTGTTTTTTTGGTTTGGTTGTTTTGGATTTTTTTCATGCTATTGATGTGTGATTGATTTGGTATAGATGCTTAGGCCACATTTTCCCCTTCTTTTAAGTGAAAGTGCTGTAAGTTTCTACTTTCTGGGAAGATATTTGAAAGTAAAATGGTGTAGGAGGAAAAGAGACGAGCACAAGAGCACACAGCTTCGGGGTGGGAAATGCAGTTGTGAGTGTCCTTCACATGGAGGCATGTGCTGAACTGCAGCTTAGGTTCAAATATATATAATGTATATATATTTACATACACATGCACTCCACAACCAACACTTTTAGAGATACAATTCAGAAACACAAGGGATTTGAAATGTTGTCCTCTCTTTTTAAAGAGAATTGGAACTCAGCCTTAACATGGAATCTGCAAAACTACACAAAAGGCAAACTGATTCACATTTTGTGGTTGTGTGTTTATCCCTAAAACAGTAAACATATTATCCAAAACAATAAATGGTAAAAATAATTAAAGCAAATATTCTGAATATTTGTGAATGTTCTGCTACTTCCGCCTTGCTGAAATCAACAGGAAGGAAGAGCATGAACCTGGAGCCAGGCACCAGTGGCTCCAGTACAATTGCCCAAATCCTTTTGTACTGCTGGAGCAGATGGCCCAAAACAAACAAAAAGAGTTGTCGGCATCTTCAGACACATCTGACTAAGCATTCACCGATGCTTTTTTCAAAAACCCCTCCAAATCCTATTAAAACATCTACATATGCCACTAGTGAAGTCACTGCTCTGTTCTTTGTTCGGTCTGAGGTGGAAAGGCTTTTATAGCAGTCCAGATTTCTTCCCCAAGGCATTCTGGTGAACACAAATTGCCAAGAACATGCAGAGGTTGGGAGGACCTCTCTGAAGTTTTCCACAGATAACTTGTGTCCAGGCCTATATCCCACCACACAGTTGACAGTCTGCTTTTAGCATGGGTGTGTCCACAGGCTTGGGGTAACTAAGAAGCATCAATGTCATTAAGCAGAGACCAAAAAGGAGTGATAAGGCTACCTCTACTCATGCTTTGAGATCCTCCCAACAGAAAAGCAGGGCTTTCCCAGGTGAATTTGATAATAGGATTAATAGTGAAACACACTAGTTTCTCTTCTGTCATATCCTCTGTGTATATATCACCCAGACAAATTACCCCAGAAACAGGAGACTAACACTGTTAATCAGGATAACATATTAAATATTCTTGATGCTTGGAGAAAGGAGGGGAAAGGTGGGGGAGGATGGGGGGGTGGGGGGGGGAGGGGAAGACAAATGTAATTGTCCTGAGGAGAACATATTTCCATAACTGATATCTCAAAATCAGTCTTCTGTTCATTTCAGCAAAGAAAAAATTAGCATACCTCCAGATATTTTGGGTCAGTGGGGATACCATTATAACCTTCTGAATCTGCAAGAGTCATTTCAGGCTGTATTGTTTTATGATGGTTCTGTCATTGCAATGTGACAAAATGGCATGGGTTTTAGTTTAGACCAGTAGATGGGGATTAATCAAGCTGTTATTCTTGCTGTTGTATACCACCAGTGGAGGCTTTTAACTAACCAGCTGAGAGACGTACGAGTGTGGAAATTGGTTTTTGCATATTCATTAAGAAGGAGAATTGTTCTCCCTTAGCAGAGCAATCTACACACAGCAGAGGAACAAAACTTCCAGTGGAATCAGGCAAACAGCCTGGTTAGAACTGAGCAACATCTCTGACAGTAGGAATGAGAGTTTGAGTGCCCTGGGAACCTGGACTAGTCTGTAAATAAGAGGGAATTTTCCCTGTAGGCAAAATCCCCTTAGAGTTCAAAGGGACAGCAGGAAGCACTACATTTTCACCTGAAGCCGTATAAAAATTAGGTAAATATAGAGCGATCTACTGTGTGCTCCCCTCAGCCGCAGCATTAGAGACCACTACCTCTGCATCTGGAGAGGATAAAGTTTAAGGAGGCACAAAACCCCCTGCCATCTTTATCAATCTCCAGGTTAAAACATTGGCATTCAGGGAAGAAACTTCAAGCTGCTGCTGGGAGTTTGTGATTGGGTTTGCAGGCAGATGAAAGGAAGTCTGGGTTTCTAAATGAGATACCCTGGTAGACACAAAGTTTGGACATCTGAACCAATCAACTGAGATAGTTACCTTTACAATCAGCCAAGGAACTGTCATCACCAAAGCACTGGTCAAACCATCATGAAGTACATGTCTGATATGTCAGATGAGCTGTGCCCCAAATCAGTCTGTGACTCTTCCCCACCCCTAGCTCCCAAATGCTGCCTCCTAGCACTGGTGTGGGGGCTGCTTTCCAGAGATCTAAAATTTGGTGAGATAAATGCCATTTTATTCTTAAGTCAAAAAATGGGCCTTGATATCCTCAGATAAATGGTGGTGTTTTCGTGACTTTCTCCAATACACTGCAAAGCCATGTGCTACATGTGCCTGTAAGACACAATGTTCCTGGGTGAGGTGCAGACAGAAATAGATGCCCTGGACCAGACTGCACAGTATGTAGAAAATCATTAAATTCAAAGATAATAGATGATGAAGACAAGTTTAGTGCATTTGGTAGGTTTATATTTTTATAAGTCATGGCTCAGACTGGGCCTTGAGAGTCTATTTTTCAATGTCAAATCCCCTAGGAGTATAATTTCCAGAAATGTTCAATGACTATTTAATAACAGCTGCATAAAATATCTCTGGTTATATTTTAATATGCCCAATGACAGAGTTGCTCAGTGCTGAAGTATTTTATCATTATACAAATTATATCACTCCTTTTTCAGAGAGCTATCCTTAAAGCAGACCCTGGCCATGCAGCGTGACCCTATCCTCCTGGCTGAAAGGGCAGCCTGGGTACAAGTTGCACAAAACAAAGGGAAGGAGATACCTTTTTTGTTCACAGGAGCTCATCGTGGAAAAATCTGTGACTGCCTTTTTAGAAAGGCTGGAAAATCTTATCACTTAAGCATTTGCAATCAGGCAGGTGAAGACAAGATATGGGTAATGAAATTCCTTGCTTGAGTGCACCAGCTGATCACCTATGGGGTACAAGGCAAGAATTTACCTCCCAGATGGCTGCCTGAAAAGCCCAGAGCAAATGCTGACACATGTTACTGGAGTGCTTGGTCCTTCCTTGAAACATAAGCGGGATACAAGCTCTGCAGGTGGTTTCCACACCCCAGCTGTATCTAACCTCTCCCTCATGAGCAGCCACAGCAAAGCAAGCACAGAGTGTGCCACCAACACCTCCTGTTTGCTTTATCTGAGCCTGACAGAAGTACATGGGGCTCCTCTTTGTGTCTGCCAGGGTTACTGCTCTCCTCCCAGCTCAGTCTTGCTGCCTTGTGCTTTGTTTTTGGTGAGGAGCCAGATTCCACTAGCACCTACACCTATGAGTTGCCTTGCGAGACATGTGTGATAAGTTCACATTAACCAAGCCACTTACTTGTGGAGATTTAATAATATGGTTACATCCTTAGGGCAATAACTGCCTAATTTAGAAGGTCTCATTTTCCTTCAGGCAGATATTACTTGAAGCCAGCTGATAGCAACTCCCTGCTCCCAGGCTCAAAAAGGCTTGGCTATCACTACTGCCCGTGCATCCCCTTTTGTGCAGTGGCTGTTAGAGTCCAAACGTGCTCATATGGGACATCTGTAATCATCTAAATAATCTCTGGTCCTAAACAGGACTACATGCAGGTCAAACATGCCAGGATGTTTGTAACCTTCAGGTGGATGAAGGAAATTCATTAAAACCATTCCCTTGCAAGTGAAATTTGTATGTGTGTGTGTACATGCACTTGTGTGAGTGGATAAAATAAAACATAAAGGAAGAGAAAATTTACAGGAGTTTTCAGACCATTAAAAGCCAGTTTCTGGTGATCAGATTATCAGTCCAGTTGACTCAGATTCTCAGGTTCTCTAAGTTTTAACAGCTGCCACTCTTCTTATGATCAGGTTCCTGTGAGCTGGGGAAACAAAATATGTTCTTAAAGCACTCTGCATTCCTAAAGGGGATTGAAATAATCCTAGACCTTGTTACATTTCCATTTTTAACTGAATTAGTGAGCTTGATAATATGTGCAGCAATTAGACTTTTCCTTGCAAATAGAGAGGGTTTCAGAAGAAATCTTTTTGTAATATATACATCCTCATCTCTGTCAGGAAACCATTTTCTCTACATTAATTACATATGTATTTAAATTCCATTTTGAGTGGGCTTCACCAGCCTAAGATCCTTGAAGCACAAGAGTCAAGGGTCTGAGGAGAAAGCACCCATAAAACTTCAGTCCATTGCAGAACTTTGATAGGGAAGAAAATTCTTTTGGGAGTCTTGAGGGTTTATGCCTGTTTTTGCATGAATTTTTATAGGATATTCATATTTACTTGGAATTGATATTTTCTAAAAGAACATTCCATGGCAACCTAGAGGTTTCAGTTTATCTGTTCTGGCTGTTTTCTAAAAGGGAACCATGTCTCTTATTAGTATTTACATTAAATCTGAGTTTATGTACAAAAGCATTGCTAAGTTCATTGATTAAGTATCGATCATTTTATTTTTACCAAAGGAAAATGTAGAACTCCCTGTATCTAGAGTATTTCTTTGTGCATTGTGTTTTTAGTACAAGCTTATATCAGTTCCAGAGAATTTACTTGTATCGTTCTTTTAAGTGAGGTGAGTGACTGATGTAACCGATGCAATTAATGTAATCTAACTTCTTCCTTGTTGTGTTGCAGGAAGCAACAAGGCATAGAATCCTCTCCTTTCTTTATGTGGAGATGCTTGGTCAGTCAACTGCACAGGAAAGCTATTGTTTTATAGATTCTTATAGTACCTTGATCTATCATCCTTTTCTAATAGCTGTCTGACAGCTTACCTTTAATGAGCCTTACAAGGCAACACCAAAATGAGCATGGCTGCTGTCTCATCCTTTGAACAGCATCCACAGCACTATGAACAAGTGCTGTAGTTTAACCCCTGCATGCAGCTAAGCCCAAAACAGCCACTATCTTATTCTTCCCCAGTGGGATGGGGGAGAGAACTGAAAGCATAGGAGTGAGAAAACAAGGAATTCATTCACTAACTCCCATCAGCAGGCAGGTGTTCAACCATCCTTGGGAAGCAGGGCTCCATCAAGTATAACGGTTACTTGGGAAGACAAATGCCAACATTCCAATCATTCCCCGCTCTCTTCCTTTTTTTTCCTCCAGCTTTATGTGCTGAACATGATGTCATATGGTATGGAATATCCCTTTGGTCTGTTGGGGTCAGCTGTCCCAGCTGTCCTCTCCCAACTCCTTGTACACTCCCAGCCTACTCGCCTAGGCAGCATGAGAAACAGAAAAATGATTGATGCTGTACAAGCACTGCTCAGCAGTAGCTAAAACATCCCTGTGTTATTCACACTATTTTCATCATAAATCCAAAACATAACACCACACAAGTTACTATGAAAAAAATTAACTCTATCCCAGTCCAAACCAGTACAACAAAAAAGTTCCAACATAGCCACAAAGAAGGACTGTTGCTACCTGAATAGATGCAAGCTGCTTTTGTAACTGAAGAGCAAAGCCCATCTAAGTTGACTTGGCTATTATATCTGGCAGTGACAAATGTGATTAGATAAGGCCAAGAGTATGAGCACACCACTTGCTCATTAAAATTCCTTTTTCTTCAACATCGTGTTTCAAATGCTCAAGAAAAATATTTATTTGTTTGGAAAACTAGTTAAGCAGAATTATGTGGCCCAACCAAGACCCCTAGAGCAACAAGGACTTGCAGTCTACAGATGCCAAAAAGGAAGAAGTCCCATAATGTTCAGGAAGTCACAATGGTACTTTGCTTTTGCTGTTTATTTCCAGAAAGCTGTTATATTCCTTTTTGGTGGCAGAGTTAAAAACTCAGAGGATCTATAAAGGTATGGACAGAAAAGGATCTCTGAAGCAAGTCTGAGACAGGTCAGAATGCATGACCAAACACTTAAGTAATGATTAATCAGAGATCAGAAAGAGGAGATTAAACAGTCTTTAGCACTTTGATATATCTACCACCAGATACACAAATGTTAACTTCTCCACTCAAAAAAAAACTCCCATGATTTTAAATTTTGTAAATTTGCAATCTTGGAACCCATTTGAGAGATCATAGACTCATAGAATGGTTTGGATTCGAAGGGACCTTAAAGATCATCTAGTCCAATCCCCCTTCCATGGGCAGGGACACCTTCCACTAGATTAAGTTGTTTAAAGGCCCATCCAACCCGGCCTTGAACACTTCCAACAATGGGGCATCCACAGCTTCTCTGGGCAATCTGGTCCAGTGTCTCACCACCCTCATCATAAAAAAAAGTCTTCCTTATGTCTAATCTAAATCTACCCTCTTTCAGCTTAAAGCTGTTGTCCATAGCTCTATTAGGTCCTGGTAAAAAGTCTCTTTCCACCATTCTTATAAGCCCCTTTTATATGTTGCAAGGTCGTAATAAGGTCTCCCCAGAGCCTTATTTTCTGCAAAGCTAAGCAAGCCCAGAGGTGGTGGCTTTGTGCCCATGGTGCAGAGAAATAAGACATGATGGTGTCTTTGTAGACAGAGATATTAAGAGTCTTGCCTAGAGAGCAAAATGAATGGGCTTGGGGTTTTCACATACTAAGACAGGAACACTTGCTCCTGCCTAGAGCCTAGTCCTGAGATCCCTAGGTGGGGATGGTCCTTTCTTCCACCCCAGACTCTGGTCCTGTGCTGAAAAAGACTGCCTGACCTCCTATGTAGATAGATATTATCCCAAACAACACACCCCTTAATGGCTGGCTACAAACACAGATCAAAATGTCTGCATCCATCCAGAACGTGCATCAGCTGCATGAGGAACACAAACATGTGGGAAGATGATTGTTCTGCTGTTGCTTCCTTGTGGCACTGAGAAATGCATAGTGATTCCCTTCATGATACCTTGTTAGGACAGAAAGAGCCCTCCTTTGGTGTCTTTGACCAAAGACACATGGCTGTTTTGAAAGAAGTCTGTATGGGGTTTATTTATTCATGTGGTCTCTGAGAGGATTGGCAGGTATCTCTTGCATTGAGTCACTGAGGACTTGTCCTGTCATATTGTCTAAATCAAAACACAGCTCCTAAACCTGCATGACTTCAGTAACCTCAGTAGAGCCTTGTTGGCTTTGATGGAACAAGTGGACATGACATCAGATGCCAAGGATTTGCTTGTCATCTCCATTGTAGCTTCACTTTGGGATGCTTTCTGGACTACAGAAATCTGTCACAGACTAATCTGCTTGGGATGTCAAGGAAGTCAGAGCTGAAGCTGCGATGTATGAATCTTCTGTGCTGATAACTCTCTGCTGAGTTTTGATGAATGCATAAAGAGCTGGCAGATGAGTGAAGTTTTTGATTAACTGTGCTAGTCTGTGCACACTCAAGCTTCAGTGAGATCGTGTATTGTCAGGCTGATGTCTCATGTGTGCTGAATTCTCATTTAAGCTTTTGTATTTAACTGGAAATTCTGATTTCTCTTACACTACGGAGTTTAAAATGAAGTTCAAATCAGACATAATTTACAGCATTATAAAGACTGTGTAATATTTTCTGTCTCTGCAAGTAGCTCTGAGATGGAATTACCTTTAATGTTTATAACTTCTTGTATTCACATTTGCATTAATGCATTTTCCTTAACAAGATAAAAATATTTCTCCACAGAGCACATCCATATGGGGTTGGGCTCATGAATATTTTTGTCCCAGGTATCAAGTTCCTCCTTTTGTGCAAAAAAAGAAGGTACCTTCTGCTTTTTAAAGGGCAATTTGAATGTAATTGAATCATTCAGACATGGATGAAGACTTAACAATTGCTAAGAAGATCAGAATTTAGATCACAACATGCAAAGATGAATAGATGCATCCTGTGCAGGGCAAACAAATATACAGTTAATTAGGTGTTCCCAAACAGGTAAGAGAAGAGAAACAGTGCATCCTGCTCATCTTCTAATAATGCTGTTTACTAAAGCAGTGCCTAGACAACCACCAAGATGGGGAACCATTTTCATATTACAGATAAACATAACAGGTTATACAATTTCTGTTCTGCTTTGCTGGTGTACTAAAGGCAACGTGAGGCTGTAGGAACGAAGACACATGTAATACAGAAATAATCAACACTGCAAGGTGCAACTGTGGCTCCAAGGTGCCTTGCTGGGTTTTATGTTTTCATTTTGTGGCTTGCAGTTTCCTTATTCTACATATCAGACCTGTTCTTATAGTCCTTAGTTTTCATCAAGTTCCCATTCTCTCAACATGTCGGACTATCTGCTGCTGAAAACCAGCCTGGCTTAACTACAGTGTTTCCCTGATTCATATTATCTGGAGTACAGCTCAACATGTTGTACAGAAGCTTTTCAGAACCAATGTCAGATCTCATTTTTGTAGCATAATTGGGCTGACTATAGGAGTTAATCCAGTTTACAAACATGCAGGTGAGATGAGACCCTGTCTCCGACCCATGAGCTTGTACCTCTTTATACTTGACCTCAGCTTGTCCCTGTGCAGTAAAGCATTTGCCTGATCAGGAACTATCTGACCTCATCTGCTGTATTCTTATGTGCAATGTTCCTAGCTACTATCTGATTTCTCCAATAGAATCACTATGGAGCATTAAACCAGCATTACATGTTATTTAATAATTATTGTGTATTACAATTATTCAATAATTGTAATATATTGTCTCACTGCTCTATCTCGAGACCTCGCTGTCTGTTGGTGTCAGGGATATTCTATTTGTAGGAATGCCACCTCTATCAATTATTCTTTGTGTAGAGGAATGCTCTAATCTATTATTTTAGTTCAGTTAAACAGAGCATAAAATCTAACTCAATACAACATAAAACATCACAATAAAGGAATTTGTTAAGCAAGTCATCTTCACAGTGTGATACTCCTCAAAAGGAAGGGACAAGGTGGGAATGGCATGCACTGGGTTTTACCTGCCATGTTTTGCATTCCTCAGTGCACAGGTTTCAGAGAAGCCTCTCAGCCTCTTTTCACTCTCTTTCATTATGATAGGTAATGGTAGCACTTATTGCCTCCACCCTTTCCTGTACCCTTTACTGTTTCTCACCCATGCAGGATTCCTGTCAAAATTTATGGTTGGGATGTGCTATTGGGGGGTTGCTGCCAGTGTGGTTCTGCAGCCTGATATATTGACAATGTTTAAATGTGTTTACAGCCACTGTACAGCCTGTCAGCTGTTCTTTCTGCAGAAACCCCCCAGAGGTCTTTAGGAAGAATTGGTCACAACTGAAGGGTTTTGAAAACACAAGTTCCCCTGTCCTTTATAGGGACGGTGCCATTTACAACTATTTCTGTCAGGATGCCTCTCTGTGCCCAACAGAACCAGGAGAAATGAATGAAGTGTGGTTGAAATCTTTATTTTATTGCAATGAGGATTTCCCATCTTTTGAGTTAGAAGTGAGGAATTAAAGAAAATACATTTCAAAGCAAGTTAATTTCATCTATGTTGGGATCAAAAAGACATTAAAAGGTCTATCTCCTTTTTCCAAAGCCTGATATGCATGATCCATTTGCTTTTAACAGTCAGCTTGTCTCTGCTGAAAAGTGTGTGAACCATTAAACGGTACAGAAAAGACACTGAAAAAAGGAAAAAAAAAAGATGAAAAAGCCCACACATTTCAAGCTAACAAAGGCTCTAGTTTTCTGCTTTTGAACATAATCTAACATTTCCAGCATACCAGTCTTCAGTGATTCTTAAGTTGTATTTCAAAGTGACCCAGTGGATTTTGGGGCACACCCTCCTGCACTTGGGGACCTGGAGCTCTGGAAAGCTCTCGTAGCTGATGATTGTCCTTTCCTACTTTACTTGTTTTAAGTTATACCGTTTATATGAAACTTCATCCTTTTTTAAAGAGCTTTAAATAATTTCTGTATTTGTCTGCTTAAAGTGTGTCTCCAAATGCTGTGATTTTATACTTCAATAATCTATATAAAAAAGAAAAAAAAACATTAGAAGACTACATTTTCTACAGTTCCAAATACTTTGGTTAATTTGCTCAACACACTTTTAGGAGGTTAGTTTTCATAAACACTCACTTTCTTGGAGCAGCAGTCCCCTCAAAAGTGTCTCAGTTCAATTTGTAAATGACAATGATCACCACATATGTGATGCATTTTATATAAATTATTACTCTGCAAGCAAGGTGTCAAGACATCATAGCTGGCCATTTAGACTTTACTGAAAGCACTTTGAGAAAGTGGTATCTCTTTTCAGATTGCAAAAAAGACCTTTTACTGAAGACTTTGTGGAGGAAAATATTTATAAGTTCAAGAGATGGTTCATTCCACCTACCTACTCCATACTGATTTTAGAAGAGGATGAAAGGATAGCTACATTTTCACATTTTAAAAAATAGGGCTGCAAAATAAAGGTGAGGGATACCCAGTCACAGGGAGTGTTTTATGACAGCTGGTACCAAAGCAATCTGCCCACCACCTTTCCCAGGACACCAGGAAAACTGGGGCAAGGCTCTCAGGACCCACAGCTACACTGGGATTTTAGGTCACATCTTGACAGTGAAAGGTGACTTGCCAGGTCAAGTGAAAGCCATATCTGGTCCTTATTTGGACAGGCTAATTTGGTTGGAAAACACTCAAATAGAGATGAGCATAATTTTGTGTAGAGAAGAATACTCTGGTATTACTCCCAAGTAAAAGTCTGTGTCAACACTGCAGCAAAAACATGGGAGAACTGGGGTTTTCCAAGTACCAAATCCTTCAAAGCACGAGACGGTAATTTTCATAAGGTTTATAATTCCAAAGGATTAGTGAGCCTGAGGCACTTCTGAAGCTTCATTCATAATTATCAAAATATCACATCCCATATTCTGAATGCTGAAGCGAAATGCTAGTGCTGTAGTTTCAGGAATGTTCTCTGTACTTTGTGCTGTGGACACAGCCATTTTACTAACTGATTTTGGAAATTTTAATAGGCTTCTTGTTTGCCTGAAAATATGTATTTTCTATGTTTCTGTTCCAGCACCCAGAACAAACCCAAAATATTGTAGTAATCTGCAGGAACAAAATAGTAGGAAAAACCAGGGCACGTGCCCTGACAAAAACAGTGAACAGAACCGATCTCCTATCATAAGCCTGTTTCTCTGTACTGTACTACTCATGTTAATATAGTCTGGGCAAAGAGTTTCAAGCACCACATGTGTTGGATCCATAAGCAGGTAGACAATTTACCCAGAAGGGATCTAAAATTGTAGTCACATTTTCAAGGAAAGACTACAATATTCAAGGTGTCCAGACTCTAGAAACCAAGTTCCCTAATGACAGAAATAAGTCTCTGAAGTCCACAAAAAATGTATTCTTGTATCTTGGGTTAAATCAAATCTTTGTTTACAAAGCACATTTATTCTCTTGATAAATAATTTTACTGTTAACTGCTTGAAGAAATTTTATTTTGTGATTGGATAATATATGTAAAATAAACTGAATTAGGTCAATTTTAGATGTTTCATACAATTTATTTTGGTATCTTCTTAGATGTGAAAAGATATGTTTAGATTTCAAAACAGAAAATTCCTTTGAACTGAGGAATAAAATATTTTGTATTGCAGCTTTCTTAGAGGGACATCCTAAACGGTTAAAAATTTTTTTTAATCTTTTACTTAGGACTGGTTTCAATGTACTTTCTTTCTCAGGAGAATTCTGGTGTTAATGAATCATCATTCTACAATGGGAAGAAAAAAAAAAATCAGCATAAATTTCTTAATCAGACCCATGAAAATAAAACCAACCAACCAACTAGATCTGCTGTTCACCACAGCCATGGCCCCCACTGCACAGAGCTGTTTAAGGTCAAATTAGTTCAGTGAGGCAATTTGTCAGCTGGTGGGAACCAGCACAGTTTCCCTGAAGACAAGAGAGACACATTGATTCACAGTTGCTGGGAGCGTCCAAGTTTTCCACGGTGCTTTGGTAGATCCACCCCTTCTGATGATTTATGTGAATGATGCTCCTCTAGACAGGTCTTCAAGGTGGTCATAATGGAATATAGCTAGTAAATAATTTTTATGATATGAGATCTACTGTAAAATCTGACATGGATTAAACAACTGACACAATGGGTCAGGGCAAAGATCCACCTCCCAGTCCTTCCCTGTCTCCAACAACAACCAGCAGCAGATGTTTTGAGCTGAGAGCAAAGATGGTCCTCCAACAAGTGTATCTCTTCGTTCTTGGCCCTCCAAGAAAACCACCACATGCCAACTTCCCATGCTTTGGACATGCCTTCCATAATGTTAAAAACTGATAATGCATAATATGCCAAGAAAACATATAAAAAAATTTTGCAGTTCTGACAGAAAGTATATCTCCTGCCTGTCCTTATTCTCTGTTAATCCATTTCTGCTCTCTTAAAAGACTGGAGCCTGACAGCAGTGAGAAAGTTATCTGCCCACTCTGGGCAGATGGAACCACGGGGGAACAGAGGGGACCTTCTGCCTCAGAAACAACCTGACCTTTGTAGTTGAAGAGACCTTCTGGAGAACATGGCAGAGAAAGTAAACAGAAGGCAGAGACCCTGCTACACCACCAGAAACTAGGCAGCCTCTGTAAAGAACAAAGAACAAAACCCAGTCCTCTGGATTTGAAGGAAAGACAATTTTCTTGAGAGGTCCAGAAAGGACTGTGCAGTCCTATTGTAAAATAATTAAGAATTTAAAGTTTCTTTTATCCTGAGTAATTTTTCAGAGAAACTAAGAATTTCTTTGCGAAACACCTAACTCTGAAGAAGTTCCATCTTTAGGTGGGAATGAAATGTGATCTATTTAATTGCTTCTAATGTTGCAATATTTGTCTTATCTTAATGAAGAAGCACTGGGATAGTACATGGACATCAATTAAAATAAAAAGATGATACAGTGGCACCTGAAACATTGTGACCACCTGATCGTAAGAGAAAAAAAAAAAAAAAAAGAAGATCATATAATAGAATCATAGAATGGTTTGGGTTGGAAGGGACCTTAAAGATCACCCAGCTCCAACGACCCTGCCATGACCAGGGACACCTTCCACTAGACCAGGTTGCTCAAAGCCTCGTCCAACCTGGTCTTAAACACTTCCAGGGATGGAGAATCCACAGCTTCTCTGGGCAACCTGTTCCAGTGTCTGACCACCCTCATAGGAAAGAATTTCTTCCTAATATCTACTCTAAATCTACAGTTTAAACCTAATATAATTTAGGATTCAGAGAAACTTAACAAAATTAGTTGATTAGATGGAAAATAACTTTTTTTTTTTCTGTCAAGAGATTTGAAAAACTGTGAGAGATCATTCAGGAGATTATTAAGAGGGGATGTCATAAACAGAATCACAGAATCACAGAATGGTTGAGGTTGGAAGGGACCTCTGAAGGTCATCTAGTCCAACCACCCTGCTCAAGCAGGAACTCCTAAAACACATGAACCAGGATTTTTTCCAGACAATTTTTTAATATCTCCAGGGAGGGAGATTCCACACCCTCTCTGGGCAACCCGTTCCAGTGCTCAGTCACCCTCACAGTAAAGAAGTTCTTCCTGATGTTCAGGTGGAACTTCCTATGCTGCAGTTTATGCCCATTACCTCTTGTCCTATTGTTGGGTGCCAATGAGAAGAGTCTGGCCCCTTCCTCTAGACACTCTCCCTTTAGATATTTATAAATATTAATCAGATCCCCTCTGAGTCATCTTTTCTCCAGGCTGAACAGGCTCAGCTCCCTCAGCCTTTCTTCATATGAAAGATGCTCCAGTCCTTTCATCATCTTAGTCGCCCTTCACTGGACACGCTCCAGGAGTTCCATGTCCTTCCTGTACTGGGGATCCCAGAACCGGACACAATACTCCAGGTATTAATACACTAGGGCTGAGTAGAGGTGGGGGATCACCTCTCTCAACCTACTGGTGACACTCTTCCTAATACAACCCAGGATACTGTGAGCCTTCCTGGCCACAAGAGCACACTGCTGGCTTATATTTAACTTGTCCACCAGGACTCCCAGGTCCTTCTCCACAGGGCTGCTTTCCAGCAGGTCAGCTCCCAAACTGTACTGGTGTCTGGGGTTATTTCTTCCCAGGTGCAGGACCCTGCACTTTCCCTTGTTGAACCTCATGAGGTTCCTCTCTGCCCATCTCTCCAGCCTGTCAAGGTCCCCCTGAATGGCAGCGCAGCCGTCTGGTGTATCCAACAGTCCTCCCAGTTTAGTATCACCAGCAGATTTGCTGAGGAGGCACTCTGTTCCTTCATCTGAGGCATTGATGAATAGGTTGAACAACAGTGGGCCCAGTATTGACCCCTGGGGGACACCACTAGATACAGGCCTCCAACTTGATAAACATGTATGAAGTAAATAATCTAGAAAGAAAAAACAGTTTCTCACAAGTATCTCTTGGGCTCAAAATTTTAGACAGCTCAAAGAAAGTTTGTACATGTATATATATATACATTACAGGAACATTCAGAGGTATACTAACTAACATAGGGTCCCCTGGAAAGGAAAATAAATCTGTCCTTTGGAAAAACTAAGACCATCTTCAGTTTGTAAGAAAGAGAAGGAAAATTAAACAGCTTTACTGTGCTGCTTTTGCTTATTGCTGGGTCCATTACCATTTTTTTGGTAATATTTGATAGTAGCTACAGCACAACAGTGGCAGCACACTGGGCCAGTTCACATATCGTCTTGACCTAAGCCAACAATTTTCACCTTCCATTCAAGACTTGATTGCATGCTTCCTAAATTTGACTCATCTTTGCATTATTCTACTGTACAAGTATTTTCTGTATTGGAAGGCATATAATTCTTCACCAAGTTGATATTTTTATACTGTGGATGAATTTCTACTCTTCAGGGCATCCGCTATGATGCCAATGGCTGACTGGGTATTCAGACTGCAACTGCTTCAGCTTCAAGTAGTAAAGCACTCTCTACACTTCCTCAACAAGCATAGCAGATTCAATATTTGAATTCTTCAATTTTTATTTTTCCATTTCATTTTTAGCTTTCTTTTAATTTTTTCTGTTTTACCATCAACTTTTTATTGTTTTTTTAATTGTCACATTTCACTTGCTTTTTCAAAGTCTGCATCTGCTTTTTTATACTTCAGTTTAGACTGGTTTCCAGTTTCACCAGTTGGGACCTTTTCATTTCCATCCAATGAAAGAGAATTAACTCAATTAATAGTAGAATAAAATATATTTCAAACATCTAGTTGAAGCTACTTAAAAATGAGCTTTACAGGGATTAATTACATTGGCATCACAGACATGACAGAATAATTTTGACTTGCCTGTGGCAATACAAATTTCATGTCTCATCAGCTCACTCCTAGAAGCAGCTCTGTGCTTGAAACCTTCAGGTCTGTTCCTTGTTACTTCAGGAGTCCATCAGGAAGTACAGTCAGGGTACTTTTAGTCATATTAATTCCTGTGATTATGTTGTTGCTGCTCCAGGCAATCCCTAGAAGCAGGTGTGACATAGTCTATTCTATAATATGAACTCAATCATAACTGCTAAAATAAAAGATTCTTTATTCTCTCCTAACACTTATTTCAGTAAAGTTTTCCCTATTTTTAATGTCTCTTAATGGTCAATCAGATATCAGATGAGTTAGAGGAAGGAAGGAAGGAAGGAAGGAAGGAAGGAAGGAAGGAAGGAAGGAAGGAAGGAAGGAAGGAAGGAAGGAAGGAAGGAAGGAAGGAAGGAACAAATGGATCTCCCTTCTTACTGTTAAAATGTCTTTGCAGCAATGGTTTGACACAGCAGCAGTATCTGCAGAAGTTGGTTGTTTACCACTTTGCCACATTTCAGGATGATCAATTATTCAGCATCTGAGAGAGAGGCACAGAGGGTACACAGGCTGAGATACGCTACTCTTGGGGATAGCATGCCTAAATGTGGCAAAAGCAGTAAAATTAATGCAGACTTCTTGAAGAAGTATGCAATTGTACTGGAGAGTGACAGCAAATGTCCTGGCTTGGGATTCCTGCTCTGGTAAAGATCAAGTAGGAAATTAAGATCCTCAGCTGTTGTAAAATGGAGTAACAGGACTTCACTCTCTCCCTCCATCTCCCTCCCTTTTTATTGTACAGCATAGTTTCTTTTTCCCAACTTCTCCCACATTGTACAAATCCCTGTACACTGTATCAAATTATTTTCCTGACTCCATCAATAAGTTTAAAGATTTTTTAAAAGCTAGCAAAAGCTTTCTCCAAAATATGACTTAAAAATCCATGCTGACCTTCCTTGTGATTTGCGGATTTTAAAATAGTGGAGTATCAAATTTTATTGGTTTACAATTTCAGTAAGTTTTGCAAACATAGGAAAAAGGCTTTATGGAGGATTGTTAAAAAAAGTGAACTTTTAATTCTCCTAGAACCACAGCCCACTTAAATGATGGGTTAGACATCATATTGATGTGAGGCAACCTTATGCTTGAGTTTCTTGAGCTCCTTTAGGACTCTTGGATGAAGACCATCTGACCCTGAAAACTTGTTACTTACCAGCAATTTCCTCAGTTTTTCTGAAATGACTACTGACATAAAGAATTTAGGTTTTTGTTGTGGTCTTACCTTCCCTGAATATTCATTTTACACTTCAGTCATCTAATAACCCAATACTCTCCTTGGCAGGCATCCTGCTTCTGATGTGTTCAGAACATTTATTTTTGTTTCTATGCCGTAAGTGAGGTTCCTCTACATTGTTTTTGGCCTGCCTTATTATGGTTTTACATTTCATTCATCCATTTACTCTGTGAACTGCTTCATTTTCCATTGACTTACCCCTGAGCTTGTTGATAGCTTATGAGGCAGCAGTAAAACTGAAGGACTTGCAGGTCATTCCTACATGGAGCACAAAGTAGAAAGAGCAGAGTGACATTATTTTCTTACTGTAATTTATACACTTGGCTTAGAATGATGAACATGTAACTAATCCACCATGCTTTTGTTGAGAGATAGAAACATAATATAATTCAGATTGGAGGGGACCCTGGGAAGTCCCCAACAGCAGGGTGAGCTTGGAGGTTAGAACAGATTGCTCAGGGTTTTATCCAGTCCAGTTTTCAAAACATCCAAGCATGGCAATTGCACAACCTCTCTGGGCAACCTGTGCCCCTGCCTGTCTGTCCTCATGGTGAAAATATTTTTCCTTAGATCCCTACATCCCCTGTCCCCTGCCATGGAACTTTATAATCTCCTTGTAGGCAATGGCAAGTTGCTAATAAGTCCCTCCCAGCAAAGTTGTCTCTTCTCCAGGCTGAACAAGTCCATTTCCTTAAGCCTCTCTCATAAGGCATGTGCTACAGACCCTTGAGCATCTTGGTGGCCTCTGCTGAACGGTCTCAAGTTTTCCAAAGTCTTTCTTGTATTGGAGAACTCAGAACTGCCCAGTCATTCTTAAGCTCAGCATTGCTCTCCTGCCTCTTCAAACTTCTGGCTTGTGCCAGTCTCTCAACACAAATTTTAGTGTATGAATGTTGTTCTCTTTCTCCCAGTGCAGCTCCTAAGTATTCCAAAACCTTAGCCAAAACCAGCCATGGAATCTATGGCTATGTCTAAACTAGGGGAGCTCTGAGTGTTCCCAAGTTACCTTGTCGACATTCTCTTGCAATGAGAGAGACGGGTTGTGCTTCAGGAACCCTCTTGCATCCTGATTTCTACAGAAAAGAGCAAGGAACCTGGACAGTGGGTTACCATATGATGTAGCTTAGCGGGTAAGTGTAGGTACTAACCGTATGATCTTAAAGGGTGTGGGGACAGTTACCTGTCCTGTGTGCAGCTGCTGAAAGTCCAACTCAAAATGGTTTTAATGAAGAAGTCAAAAGAGGACGTTAGCTACTTACTAATACCCTTGTAATGCTTTGAGAGGCATTCATGGCTTTGTTTCTTGCATCTATTTAAAAAATTCTAATCATAGCTTTAAGGTGTGACTACCAAAAGTGAAGTGCCTTCCCTAGAAAATCCTACTGATGAGTTTGTTTCCCTTTTATTATCATGGTGAGTTGACCCTTGCTGGACACCAGATGCCCATCAAAGCCACTCTATCACCCTCCTCCTCAGCAGGACAGGGGAGAGAAAATTTTAAAAAAGGCTCATGGGTCAAGATAAGGACAGGGAGATCACTCAGCAGTTACTGTCATGAACAAAACAGACTCAACTTTGGGAAATTAATTTAATTAGTTTAATTTATTACCAATCAAATCAGAGGAGGATAATGAGAAACAAAAAACAAATCTTAAATGTAGTGGAGTCCAATTTACTAATTTTTTGTTTAATTTTGATATGCAATTTTCTTACAGAAATCATAAGGAAAATATTTCAAAGTCAACTGACTAAGAACAAGATGGAGTGGACAGACCAGTATCAATAAATGATACTGTCGTTTTCACTCATTTCAACCTTATTGAAACTCAAAGGATAGAAACATCACTTCAAAGACCTACCTACAATGAACTAGAAGGCTCAGTATTTACTGGACACTTGCCTTCCCTAAAGTAGGTTTCCTGTTCTCACATCACAGTGTTCCTGGTGGTTTAAATGGCTTCTTTTCATTTCCAGGCATTTCACAGGATTATACAATCACAGAACACTTCAGGTTGGAAAGCATCTCTGGAGATCACCTCATCCTACCCCACTTCTCAAAGCATGGTCATCTGGAGCAGGTTGCTAGGGACTGTGTCCAGTTGACCTTTGAATATCTCCAAGGATGAAACCCTACAACCTCTCTGGGAAACTTGTTCCAGTGCTTGATCACCATTAAGAGTAAAGAAAATAATTATTATATTTAAATGAAATTTCATGCATTTCAGTTTGTGCCCATTGCCTGTTTTTCTTTCACTGAGCACCACTGAGGAGGCTGGCTCTGTCTTCTTTACTCTTCTCCATCAGCTCTTTATACACACTGACATAAGCCCCTGGTCTTTCTCTTCTTCAGGCCAAACAGTCACAGCTCTTGCAGCCTCTCCTTGTATGTCAGATGCTTCAGTCCCTTAATCACCTTTATGGCTCCCCTCTGGCCTTGCTCCAGTATGCCCATGTCTCTCTGGTACTGGGCAGCCCAGCACTGGACCCAGAACTGCAGATGTGTTTCACCAACACTGAGCAGAGAAGGATCACCTCCCTCGACCTGCTGGCCACAGTGCCTCATGCAGCACAGGAAGCTGTTGGCCTTCCATGCCACCAGGGCAGCACTTCTCACTTCTCACTGTTCCTTCTTCCCATGCAGATACTAAAGATGTATAGAAAAAGCTACAAACAGGCCAGAGTGGTCAGTCAGTGCCTCATCCACTTCCACAAACAGGCCATCTCCAAGTACCAAGAAATTCCCTTGGTGAATCACTTATTTCTCAAAAGAACTACACCATAACTAACTATAGGCATTTTTTTAAGACATAGCTGCTTATTCAGCACTGCTTATAAGAAAATATTCTTCAGAACAGACTGTTGATGCAATTTTTTATATACTATAAATTGTTTTTACCTCCCAAACGCCCCTAATTTTTCTCTGCCAGTCTCTCACGAGGGTCTAGTCCACAGTACCATCTAGTGGCAGACTTGATATGAGCATTCCTGTCACAAAAACGCTTTTAACCACTGAAATTTCTTGGCAATCTCAGGAGAGAGATAAAAATGTATGAAACACCCTCTTACACTTGAAAACAGGACCATGTGGGATAACATGAGAAGAACTCACCTTGACAGGGACTGGGAGGAGTTAGACAGCTCTGACAATGAATCTGACTATCCGATACACTTCTGTCCTGGTTTTCATAAGTATAATTACTAATTACTGTTCCAAAAGATGACCTGCTAAGAAGATTCTTGTTTCTGCTCTGAAAAAATAAGTGAATCTAACACTGAGTGAAAATATGAAGAATATCTCTGAGACTTCTTTTGAAGACAGCTGGGGGAGCTTGCTTTCTCCTGAGAGGCAAAGCCAGTATTAATTCTGACACGCTCTTCTTCAGAAACTGCTCCCAGTCAGAGCACACACATCTGACATTCAGCTTGGGCATCTGGTTACTCCTGATTAGGTCACTTCCTTTGCAGGGTCATCAAGCTAGAATGAACACTGAACAGTATATTTACACTTTATACAAACTACATGTGCTCTCAGTTAATTTATGTGTTGAACAAGAACACAGTAATGGGAGTGATTTTGACAATAAAAAATTAGAATAGCGATATATTATAACACAGTGTGAATACCCAAATTCTTGCATTGACTAGCCTCTCATACCTACAATGCCATTCTGGAATCACACTGTGCAAAGCTTTCTGGATATTCCATCATGATTCTTTACACATTATAAAGTGTTCCAATAAATTCAAGCAATTGAATTTAAATTTTTTAAAAAAGGAAAAAAAAAAACCAACCCAATTTCCACAAAGATCATATCCTAAGAACTATTTTCAAGCAAACTGCAGTCCATATTAACAGTATTTATTGTTGTGAAGCTGTTCAAATTAGTAACATCAACTTTATTCTTTGATTTTCTAAAATACACTAGTGAAAAATCTTTCTCTTTCTACCAAATGTACTAAAAGTGAAAAAACCCTGTTCTGTTGCTTTCTTGGCATCTTACATAAAGGTCACGAGAACGAGAAATAAGAAATTTAGATCTTAGAGGTATTTCTTGAAACACATCCATTTAGTGAGCTCTGCTATAAGCAGCTTCAGTGGCTGAAATGAAAAGAAGATAGAGGAAGCAGTGCTGAGTTATGCAGCCTCACACACAGGAGGCGACGAGCCGAGGTGAAGGAGGATGCCCTCGCACACAGCAGAGTTTCCATGGAGGCTTCTAAGATGCGAAGAACTCAAGTGCACTCACAAAGCTGTACATCTTCAGAGGACAATGCAGCAGAAGGACTGACAGAGGGTGAACTCGTTTTTACTTACATCTTTCATTTTCAGAGGATTAAAAATGTAAAAATTAAAAAGGTTTAAAAATGTATATGTAAAATTTAATATAATAATTTCTAGCCCTAGTCAAGCCTGCACATTTTTACTATGGTAACCAATATTAAGTACAATTTATGTACACCTATTTTTGTCAATGAAAGACAGTCTGTCAGTTTAAGAGGTCATATAATGATTCAAATTTGATGCTTTTGAGCATGGAGTTCAGGGTTTTTTCCTCTTTCAGCTCTAACAATTATATAGCTGTTTTGGGAGAAAATACTGCTCTTCTGCATACTGTTCCCTGAAAGTTCAAATAAAGAAATGGAGAGGGAAAGACTAATTTGCATGATCATTTCTATCTCTGCTCGGCATAACTTGCATAACTTCCCTTCCACTGCAGCGTTTGGATTTTAGTGAAATTCTAAAAATCTTCTGGAAAAAAAATCTTAAATCAACTCTACAGAGTTTCCCCCTATCACTACAACAGTTTGAGGTATCCTATCACAATCTGAGGTCTTGTTTCTGAAAGGTAGTTTATCTCAAATTAAAAAAGCGAGTCTGACTCTTCAACAAGCATGTATTCTTCTGTTTGGGAACACTGCATGCTCTGGGACAGTAGAGTAGCCGTGAAATTGCTAAATGCACCAAACAGCACATCTTCTGGCAGATGACAGCACCAATACCTGACAAATACTTGACTGCTATAAAGTACAAAAGGAAGAAACTGTTCCTTTTTAAATACAAAATAAATGCATTTGTTAAAAAAAAACCCCAAAATATTTGTATTTTAAACACACTTAGATATTCCTGCAGAATCTTCTTATTTTCAAAGGGTTTATTATTCTTTAAAGGTTTTTTCACTTCATTTTTGTCACTTTGATTTCTATTGATAACAATTTGCACTTGCTCACCATATGTCTCTTTCTGAAGTCTTCATAAGAGGATGTTGACAGAGTGGTAACGTGTGTTTTCAAGGTCTCTGTGTATTTTAGTCTTACAAGTTCTTACGTCCTTGAAACCGAATAGCAGGACGGACTTGCTGAAACACTAATCAGACCATTAAAGTATTCCTGATAGTTTTATTTCTTATGTTTCCTGATTCATACTTCTGAATGGCCTACGCCTGTGGTACAGCTGCACTTTGGTGGTAATAAACACTCTACAGTTCTTTCTTTTACTACCAAAAATGTCATTCCTATGATATACAGTGGTAGTTACCTATAGTATCTTTCATTCAGATTGCAACATTGTGTAGAAAGCAAGCACATCATACAACACATATAGGCAATAAATATCAAAGACCACATGAGAATTAATCTCTTTTTCCTCTTTAGGACACATGGGAGCCTTCCAAAACATCAGGGTTGTGACTAGAGTCAGGGTAAGGGAAGATCAGTGAATCACTTAGTCAAAATAAGTATCAAACATACTGCTTAATACACATAGAGCTCTCAAGTTTTTTTGTGATGATAATGTTATATCATTAAAATTCTACTAGACTTCAAGCTGCCAAAGTAGCTTGAGATTTACTTAAATCATTTTTTTTGTCCCGTTCTAAGAAAAATAAACACATCAAAGACACTCAGGAAGAGAGTACCTTTCAGATTTGTAACACAGATCCATCTAGATGAGCTCCTAAAGGACTTCTGCCCAAATAAAAATATAATTCAATGCTCTAGTTATAGCTAAACATTAAGAGGGGTTTTCTCATGTCACTCATGGAAGGGCTCAGAAAAAGCAGCAGCAAATAAACAGTTTTGTTAATGTGGAAGTGCTCTAAACCAAGAGGTGAACCACACAAAGGGAGATTTAATCGAGCTGGCTAACAGTACTTCTGACTCACAGAAAGAAGGCTCTTTGACAGAAATGCTTGAATGCAAATCTGAATACAAACCTCTTGATGGTGTGATCCGAGAAATATTGTGCAGTTCTAAGTCTGAGGCAGTAGGAGATTGTAGATACAAGAGCTAACGAACTTCTGCAGCAGAGACAGGTCAATTCTGAGGGGTTACAAGATACAGACAAGGTATGGGCAAGAAATTGAATCAGTTCCTGACCCTGAAGTAGAAATAAAGATAGTGTGGTAGGTCTGCAGGAGTCTCTTCTATATCTGTTTTTTTTGGTGATATGAGTCAATATCTGTATATTGATAGAATCAGTAGAGACTTTCTGACTAAATATATAAAAAGAGGAGACTTGAAACAGAGGCTTTAAATAATATTTACACCTGTCAGGATGGAAGGCTTCTTTGATGATTACAATTAGGAGAGGAGAAAACCCAAGCCAAAACAAAACATTAAAATTCCCACAAGGTTCTACTGTTCTATTTCAGGGTTTCTACAACCCATTACAGAATTGTATTTCCAATAACAAGCAAGACTGGTCATCAAAACCATTTACTTCATTTCTGGTCTCGACCCTCTGTGCAAGGTAGGTTAAAATATGATGTCTATTTTTCAGACATCTTTGCCATAACATAGGTAGTTATCTGAATATCTGTATTTCTCTACCTGTCCACAAAAGAGAAGCTGGAACTAGCAGGAGCCAGTGGGTCTCTCAGTTTTTAGAAATACAAAAGCTAAAATGCAGTCTGCTTTATGGAAACAAGTTGGATCCAAAAAGGAATGGCTGAAACATGACCTTTACATGTGCATAAGGGAACTGAAAACACAGTTGCCCTCAGTAAAATTTGTTTCCTCTCCCAATGATGTTCTACCAAGAAAGCCTAGTAGGACAGAATACTTTCTCTGGACAAGTCATGCTCTAAATCCTCACAGAGCTTGCATGCACATTTATATGAGTGCTTGCTGCTCTGTTGGTCATTTTCTTCACAGATAACTCTTTTCCCAATTTGCTACATTTTTATTCTTCAGTGAATCAGTGTCAAATGTATAGAGGAAGATGAAGCTTTGCTTTGCTTCTCCCTCCCTTAAACCACCAATGAAAAATATCAAGTGAAATATAGTCTTACTTTAAATGTTACTTTAAAATAAATATAAAATCTATCAGAGATATCAGAGCCAAGACATCTATTTTGTTTCCTAAGCAAATCTAGAAAGTGTTTATATGCTTTTCTCTTTTAAAAATATATTAACTATGTGACTCTGTAATTGCAGTTAAAGAATAGACACTTTAAAGTTATCATTCTTCAGTAATGTTGCTTCCTGCTGGATTGTGGGTTTCCTGCTTCTTTTGGAATTTTGTCTAACTGCACACCAAAGCTATAGCAGCATCCCAACATGATACATCATGAATCAGTGAAAGTAAACTTGAGTATCCTGCACTAAGACCAAGACTCCAGGGGTCTCCCACAGCACACACCAAAAGCATTATTCTATCCCTCTCTTAATCATTTCACAACTGGGTGAAAACCTCTTTTGTTTGTCTAAGTAATTGTTTGTCTATCTTCAGCATTTATGTATGCACTCTTACTGGAATTTAGTACAGTTTCATAAAATGTTTTTTTCAGTAACTTCTAGATAACAACCACGAAGGTAGTCTAACTCAGTTTGTAACCCTACATGAAGTTTATGAAGTTCCTATTATTTACTAACAATACAAAGAAATACAATTGTAAGTATAACATCATTAAAACAGACTGAAACATTTATCCCAACTTTTATATTCAAGTAAAACATTAAATTTCAGTTACAACAGTTAAATTTTATAATTTTATTTTATCAAATAATGGAGGCATAAGAATAACAGTTCTCAAAATCAACGAAAAAAAAATCAAAGAAAAAACACTGACTTTGAATTTCTATTCAATATTTCTGTCCAAAACATAAGAGATTCCAGCAAGTATGAGAAAGAAATACAGCACATTACAATCTAGAGAAACAACCCAAATTAACAGTTTGCTGAATAGTGCCATGTTAACTTGTACAATATCCTGCAAGGATACAATGAAGTTCTATTCAAGTAGAATTAATTTTATATAACTTTAAAAAATAAACAGGGAAATTTATAAACTATTGCTTTAAAAATGTGTAAGTAATGCATCTAAAGTATTCTTTTAATAAGAAACAACTGAGATGCTTAAATTATTATTAACTTCAAGAGTTAATTTAATGCAGCTTCAAATTACTGATTTTTTAAAAATAAAGCAGCGCCACACTGAATCCACTGGTCTTGGTTTCCTCCACAAGGTACATCAATATTTGTCACCACACGATCTCTCTCCACGCTAGTGTACACTGGTAAAGATATGCATTCCCCTGGAGAATATGGACCATATGCATCCTGCCAACAAACAAGCACTCAGTTATCCCTTAAACAGACAACAAAACATGAGAAAGGAATAATCTCCAATGATATGGTATCTAAAGCTGGACACTAAGATACAGTATAATCACTGCAGCCCTGGACAGGCAACTCATGGTCCAGGCCACAAAGAAGAATTATTAACAAAGCAGAGACTTGAGAAAATTCACAGGGGAGTATGTAACAGGGGTAATTCTATGAACTACATATCAAAATCTTCATTCAGCTAAAAAAAACCCAAAATTGCATGTCAAAAGCTTCTGCAAACCAGGGCCAAGGGAGTGTTGAACAGTTCCCAGAGGGGAGAAGATCCCTTGGGAGCTGCACTGCAGGGAGCTGCTAACCCAGGTAGACTGGAGTCCTGGGCAGCCAGTGCTCCTGCAAGCCCTGCTGGCTCACCTCCTCTGACCCCACAGCATAACACAGCTGCTCCTCTGGTAATGCAGCCCCAGCTGTGAGATTTGCATTTGAGATACTTGCAAGTGGGATACATCAGGAACTGCACCAAAAAAAATAATCTTACTTTACAGGCTACTTTATGGATTTAAACAATGATTGTGAATCCAAATATAAAAAATGTTCTCTGAAACAGAGAGCTACTATACCTTACATTAGAGTCTCACAGGGCCCACACTTAATGCAGGGTATTAAGAGGAACCCAGAAGTATTAACTATGATTTAGTTAAACCAGGACTTAAAACAAACAAAAATCCTAAATTTCCTAGTCTTTTCCATATACTTCTA
This sequence comes from Caprimulgus europaeus, assembly GCA_907165065.1. The sequence goes on from OU015523.1 coordinate 110,468,673, forward strand.
GCACTTTGAGACATGCAAGCATATGTAAAAAGTTGCATTATTAGTAAAAAAAAAAAAAAACAACCAACCAAAAAAGGGTTTGATTACTTTTTTTTTTTTTTTAATGCCTTTCATACTAATATTGATCACAGTCACAGCCGGGGTTCTTTGGCACTTCTGGAAAACAGGCCATTTCCATTGAGTGACTAAACAGGAAATTATCAAGTTAACTTCAAGCATTCAGATTTGAACTGAGTGCTTTGAACTTCCTGCTGAATTAATTATAATTTGCATTCTCCTATATATGTACTTTCCTACTGCACAGCATTAGCAGCACTACTATTACAAAGATTATATTGTAAACACTACTTAGGGAAGGACCTTGGTTCAAGCCGTGGCTTCACCTCTCAGTCTGTATCCTGATGAGCAAGCAGTGTTCTACTCTGAGAACAGTAAGAGCTTCTCTGCTTGCTGTACTACAAACTGTGTGTGCTTTGGACGTAGTTTCCTCCTAGGGCTCTGCACATGCAGCTATCCCTATGCATGACTGCAGAACTGAGCTCAAAGACTCAGCCTAGACTTCCTACAGCATGTAATTTGGGTGTCAACCCATGATGTGTTTATTTAGTGTAAACAATTCAGGGTTTGATTCAATTGATATATATTAAGCAGATTTTCTGTGACACTCAAAATTTCTCTTCCTGTCAATAGGAAAATGTCAGAAGATTTTCAAGAAACAAATAACAAAGCAGCACACTGGTCAGAAAGGAATTTGAAACAAAAATGAGGGTATTTTTAATGCAAATCACATCAACTGTAAGTTAGTGAAACTCCAATATTAGAAAATAATTAAAAACAGGAAAAAGGAAACATGCAAACAATAACTGTTTCAAGCACTTTGCCTTGCATGTCAAGTGTAAGCCATTCCTGAAGAATTTTTTTGTTCCTTTTGAAAACCAGCTTCCCATGTCTTTTGAACATCAGTGCTTAAATCCTTACAGAAGGTCGGTTATTTATCATGATAAAGAAGTGGGAAAAAACAACATCCAACTCTACTTCTCACTTTCCACATTTACACTTCATTTTTGGTGTAGAAGTCTTACTATATTTTCTTTTAGATCTGTATGCAGGATTCTTTTCACCTGTCTGTCCCAGAGTTAGTGGTCTAGGCTGTCTCTAGGGTCACATCTAGACAGAGATTTATCTCAGTTACCTTACAATGGGATGGACTTCCTCAGATGTCTGTCTTTTACTGAGACCAAAGAAGGAGCTGGGTAATTAACTTTTAGACAGCTAAATTTAGATGAGATTAATTCTACAAAAAGCTTTCTTTCAGTTATAAGACTAAGTATATGAATTTGTAATTCCACCACATCCTTGAGGAAGTTCTATTTAACTTTTTACTTTATTTATCAGAGATTGCTATTATAATTGGAGAGTAGAAGCAGTAACAATTTTTACTGTTTGGATTACTTCACTTTCATCTTACATAGTTCTGCAAGCATTGGCATTTTTTAAATTAGTGTAAGTAGGGGAAAGGCTTTCTTTGCTTACAGATCACATCATGTTCTCTATATTGCTGTTGCATTTTAATTTAACGTTTAAAACACAAAGAAAATATATTCTAGGAATGAAGTCCCAAAATCAAGTATACATTTAGTAAATATACTTTTGAAAAGTTGTTAAGGTTTTTTAAAAGACAAAGAAAAAAATGTATGACTGAAATAAAACTCTTGTCTTAATCTAAACAACAGAAGCTAAAAAAATATTGACAAAATGATAATAAGTTCTTGGTTTATATAAAAGAAGTATCTGCATTTCCTAGTAAAGACAAGGATTTTTATTTTGAAATGAGGGGAAAAACAGGTCAGCAATATCACACTGAAAAGATACTACAGAGAAAAAAGCAAATTATGGGTCTTGAAAGTTTAGGGTTTTTAATAATTCAGTACCTGTGGAATCCAGGCCATGTAACAAGGGAGAACAGATGACACACTGGGAGAATCATGCAGATTTTCTGAAAGTCGATTTCCATCAAAACTGCAGCCTTCCAGTTGTAAACCACTGATCTGCCATGGAAATATAAAATATTCAAACATATATAACAGACTTGAAATGTCAGTAATGATTACACTGTGCTTTAATATATGATGATCCTTTTTACTGTGATCAAATTTTTAAGTAACAGGAAACTAATTATTGTAATATTCTGTGTAAGAATAGGAAACATGATTCAAAAGCAAGATCTGGACCACTCTTCTGCGTGAACTTCCTCTGATTTGGATTCACATTCTTTGAAATGCTGGAGAAAAATACCTGTAAATGTCATAATTTATGATACTGCAGTTGCCTAGCATTAGATTAATGGAAATATGATAGCAACAGCCAAGTACACCATCATTACAATGTCAAGAAGAAGAGAAGAACAATAATTGAAATAAGCCTGACTTCCTGCTTGGAAGTCTGAGCACAGCTTTCAAAGAACGGAATCCGCAATTACACAGCTTCTGCAGAGGCAAACAAAATATACTGAAATAATATGACAGAAAACATTATTTAACATAATTCAAGATTTCTTAGATAAACTGTTATTTGGAAAACTTAAATAAGAACCATACATGCATTTTGTTAATGCTCTACTAACTGTATACTAACTAAGATAACATTTTGCATTTTTAATAACTAATTATTCTTTTGATTTTAGACAGGCATTGCAGTCTTCAAAAATTTGCTTCTTTCAAGTCATCTTTCTGTTCTAACTCTGAGCTGAGGACTCTTCCTTACAGTGTGCAAGATGCATATATACATAATCTAACGAGAAAAAAGGTTATAAAAGATTGCATTTTAAAAAGCTATAGAAAAAGAGATGTGTTTCACCTTGGACAGAGAGTGACAAGAGAAGTAGCAACATTTTTTGAAGCAATTTGTGGTCCCTACAGAACAGGGCTCACAGTAAAGCCTCAAAGACTGTGGATAACCTAAACCAAAATAATACCAAATGGAAAGCTCAGAGTAGCATGACTTTTTCTCTAACTTTAACTTACAAAAATTATTATTTCAGTGTAATGAATTAAATTTTTCAGTCTTTCTATTTGAAACTGAAAAAACTTTTTGTTCTCCTGAAACTTCTTGGCAAAAGCTTAAGGTCTTTTCTTTGTTATGAAAGTGTGACACTCTTCTCCCTTCTGCCAAGTTTCTTGTGACCTTTCCTTTGAATCTTCCCCAAGATTTTCAGGTCTGTTGCTTTTAGGGTACAGTGTTAACATTTCATATTTGGTACCATTTATTTTCAAACTCAAAATCTCTCCACATAGAGAGATTTTGGAAAAAGCTCGCTTTATCTAGTAAAAGAGCAGCTGAGGTGTCAACAGCCTTTAATGATAGCTTATAAACATTCCAGTACCAGTTCTACTTTTCCTGCAAGAAGAAAGAATATGGATATCATAAAAGGCACAAAAGGAACAAAGTCTTATTAATGATTATACTGAGGCAGTGTAATTCCCACAGACTCCTTCCTACTGCTCTCTGTTGTTAGCATGGATACATAAGGCCTAACACAGCGGGACTGAGTGCACCCTCAGCAAGTTTGCCAATGACACCAAGCTGTGTGGTGCGGTTGACACACTGGAGGGACGGGACACCATGCAGACGGACCTTGACAGTCTTGAGAGGTGGGCCTGTGCTACCTCATGAAGTTCAACAAGGCCAAATGCAAGGTCCTGCATCTGGGTTGGGGCAGTCCCAAACATAAATACGGGCTGGGTGGAGAATAACATCTAAATATGCACACTGAGAACTATGTATACATTTATATCAGATTCATTAAACCTCAAAACCTAAAATAAATTCCTTTCCATAAGCAAAGGAGAGGTATAACTTTTCAATATACAAAATATACTTTTCAATATACATCTCCTGGAGGTATCATAGACAGCAAAACCTATTTTCTACTTCTTACTTTTCATACAGTTCCAGTATTAAAAGCCCTGAGGAGAAGGACTTGGGGGTACTGGTGGATGAGAAGCTCAACATGAGCCAGCAACGTGTGCTCGCAGCCCAGAAGGCCAATAACCGTATCCTGGGCTGCATCCAGAGAAGCATGGCCAGCGGGTTGAGGGAGGTGATTCTCCCCCTCTACTCTGCTCTTCTAAGGCCCCACCTGGAGTACTGCATCCAGTTCTGGAGCCCCCAACACAAGACAGATATAGACCTGTTAGAACAAGTCCAGAGGAGGCCACGAGGACAATCCGAGGGCTGGAGCACCTCTCCTATGAGGACAGGCTGAGAGAGTTGGGGCTGTTCCGCTTGCTGAAGACAAGGCTCCAGAAAGACCTTATAGTGGCCTTACAGTGCCTGAAGGGGCTACAGGAAGGCTGGGGAGGGACTTTTTACAAAGGCAGGTAGTGATAGAACAAGGGGAAATGGTTTTAAACTGGAAGAAGGTAGGTTTAGATTAGATACTAGGAAGAAATTATTTATTGTGAGGGTGGTGAGACACTGGAACAGGTTGCCCAGAGAAGCTGTGGCTGCCCCCTCCCTTGATGTGTTTAAGGCCAGGTTGGATGAGGCTTTGAGCAACCTGGTCTAGTGGGAGGTGTCCCTGCTCATGGCAGGGGAATCTAGGTGATCTTTAAGGTGCCTTCCAACCCAAACCATTCTATGATTCTATGCTTACGTGCACAGATCCTAGATCACACATTTTCTCACTACACTTCTGATTGAGTGTTTTCAAAGCTGTTACTTATACCTGTCACTCAAAGATTAGAAAGATTAATCTCCTATGTTCTTCTTTCTTCCCTTCCTTCATTCTGAAGGGAATTTTATTCTATACCTTAGTTCAATAAACAGGTGAGTTCAGCAAAGTTATTGAGGGGAGACTGGTCTAATGAAGAGGTCTTAACATGTATTGTTAGGGTGTTCAAAGGTCTGGCCATTCTGAACACCTCTAAAATAAGTTTCTATAGAAGTGGTTCACCTATTGAAAAATTTCTTTCTACTGCACACACATTTCTTTTGATATTGGCAGTTCCTTTGACATTGTAGTTATGTAAAACAACATCATTTTATCTCCTGGAAAACTTCAACCAATCATAGGAACTCCTTTGAAGATGAAGACCAAAGTTTTGACTTTGATTCAATATTAAAAGACACTGAAAAAAGCTCAAACACTGGAACAATGTACTTTCAGATACTGTCTGGCCAAGTATACCCATAGTCATGTTCTCATTTATTTGATAAATAAAGTACAGAAATTACAACTACTATAAAGGACATGGATTTCACAGTATCTATAATTAGCATTCATAGTATTTTTGCAGCTCAGCTCAGAGTAAAAGCTGGAGTTGACCATAATTTTAAAAATTTGAATTCTTACAAAACATTTGACATTTGATGATTAGGGGCCTGGAGCATCTCCCATATGAGGAAAGGTTGAGAGAGCTGGGACTCTTCAGCCTGGAGAAGAGAAGACTGAGAGGGGATCTTATCAATGTCTATAAATACCTGAAGTGCAGGGGCCAAATGGATGGGGCCAAGCTTTTTTCAGTATTCAGTATTCAGTATTCAGTGGCAGGACAAGGGGCAGTGGGCAAAAACTGGAACACCAGAAGTTCCATACAAACCTAAGGAAAAACTTCTTTACTGTGAGAGTGATGGAGCACTGGAGCAGGCTGCCCAGAGAGGTTGTGGAGTCTCCTTCTCTGGAGATGTTCAAAACCCTCCTGGATGCTTTCTTGTGCAACCTGGTGTAGGGAACCTGCTTTGGCAGGGGGGTTGGACTAGATGATCTCCTGAGGTCCCTTTCAATCCCTATGATTCTGTGATTCTGTGATTTTGCAACTATTGGCACTATTTTAGTTTATAAAAATCTATTGTTACACATTATAGATTATGTTTCTTTAAAACACAATTGTAGAAAGTGTGCTGATACCATGGTCCAAAGCATTTCTGTTTCAAAAATTTCAAATTCTCTGCAATTGGTTTTCCTTACTATGTAATGCCATAATTTTCCATTAAATGATACAAACTACAGCAGACTTCAAGACGTTATATTTTCAATTCATTACCTCCAAAGGTATCCATCATTAATTTCTTGATATTTCAGGATGGAGGTATACTGTAAAAAAAGACTTCACAGAATGCCTTATAATAGTATTTCTGTCAATTGCTAATAGTATAGTTTTGATATTAATGCCACTATTATTTATTTTAATATTATAGTGTTGCAATAAATTTTTGTTTCTCACGATTTATATTAAGCTCTACTCAAGCTTACTTCCCAAAATGTCTCTTACCATGTTTCTTTTTTTCCTTCATTCTTTTCTATAATAACAGAAAATAGAATGCCAAAGGAATGACTGCCTGCTTTTGTACACCACCACAATCAATGCACAAAGCAAATAGATGCATTTGCATATCAATATGTGATTATATTGCAACAGCCATACATTTTCAGTACCCTTTGTTAAAGCCATTCAAAGTGATATTAACGAAGGTGTAATTTTATACAGATTGATTCAAAATTATGCATCACATCCTAATAGGAGAGATCTACTCCACATCATACGTGTAAATCATCACCTGAATTAACACTGATAATTTAACATCAGATTTGATAACCCACCCAGATTCAGGTGTATTCTTGGCCTGATTGAGTGTTCCTCTGCCTACTTTGTAGTTACAATGACAGTTCTAGCACTCCATACTTCTAACTTACAGATGATCACAGGGTATATTATTTGAAATTTTTGGCACACAAAGATCATTCCAAATGCCTATAATTGCTGAAGTATGATGCCATTTTTAAAAGCACAGGAAGACTGCAAAAGCATTTTCATTGTACACATCATAGTGACATTTCCACCTACTTCTCCTTATCAGAACAAATTCTATACCATCAAAAACTTCTAAAATTAACGTCAAGAAAAATAATCTCAAACAATATGTCTTCAAAACAGTCACTGACAGCATGACTAAGAAAGTTATAAAAAGTATGTATGAATCTTAGGTTTAAATTAAATGTTCATCTGCATTCCTAATTGTTCCAACTGTCCAACAAAAAAATTCTATTAGAATAATTAAATATCCATTGATTCAGGGACTTAAGCACACCTCTCCCATATCCCAGAACATAGTCCCCCAAACATTTGAGTACAGTATCAAGTTTTGGTGGAAACAGTCACACAAAATGAAATAACATCATTAGCACAGACTGAGACTGTTAAACCTCAGAATACCCTATACCAGGATCTGGTTCTTGCAGGGGATGTGAGAGATCTTATTCTAAACCCACAGTCTGAATCATCTGAAGAAGAAATGTACATTATTAAAAAATCATATTTTATGACTAAAATAAATAATATTTACCAATTCTACCAATTATTTTATCACATTTCTGATAGTTTGAAGATCTATTTTACATAAGAGAAGAGTGTCTTAGCAAAGAGAAATGACTGCAGTTTTATGATGCTTCAATAATATAATCTAAAGACCTGGCAGTCACCAAGGGGAAGGAAAACAGCAGGATTAGGTGTATCTGAATTTATTTTATAGACACAGTGGTGTATGATCAGACAAATTCCAAACTGAAACAAAATAAATCATAATGAGAAGAAAATTTCCAAAGAAAACAGAAAAAGGTATTTGTGCAGTCACAGAAGTATGTCTATGCATGAGTACTATTAACTATATACATTCATAGATGCATACATGATAGAACGCCAAGAAGCATTTTACATTTATTATTTTACAGTTATCCCGTGCACAACTGAAACAGAAACAGATCTCCTTTTGCTTATGAATTTAATATTTAAATGTGAAAAATTTCTTTGTAGCCTTATCTGCAGACAGGAAATCCAATGAGAAAGTAACAATTAAGTATAAGGCTGAGATATACAATGTCAAACTTACAGTGGCCCAGTTCACTGAGGTTCGTATGTATTTAACTAGATGTGCAGTCTAAGCCATCAAAAGTGGATGTGTTATTTTTTTGCTATCACTTTCCACCTTGCCTTCACAACACCCTGTTGTGATTATAGCATGTTTTACTCTATTTCACTCCTATGTAAGATTTTCTCTGTGTGAATTACTCTTTCTATAAGAGATCTTCTTATCAGTACTGATGCTTTTATACAATGATGATCATGATCTTTAATAAGTAGATAAATTGTTCTTAATAAAAACATTGAATAAACTTAACGTATTTTTTGCATAAAATCTGGAAAATCTTTAAATAACTCTTCCCTGATCCCTATGTGTCCATGATACCCATTTATCTAAAATTCCAAAATGCAACAGCATTTTACCTTCAGGCAATTGACCAAAACTACTCTGGTAGGACCATAGCAACTGTAGGTTTCCTCCTGTCAGTGGAGAAAGATAGGTATCTTCTGAAAGTTATTTAGCACAAGATCTGAATTGGTGCATGTCTTTCTTCATTGACAAAATGAGGCTGATAAACTCCAATTTCTAATTTTGGTATCTAAAGTCAGGTGGGATAAAATAGGGTCCCAGCTACCTCACCACAGCATGTGTTTAAGGACTTACCTATTCTGCTGATTGATTTTTTTTTTTTTTTGAGTTCTCACTTTTCAAAAGATAGGTCCCCATTCTGTAAGGTTAGCCTGAATTCTTGAAACTGCAGATACAATATTAACTTTACTGATATTAAAATTCATATTGCTCACGTGAACCAAGCTTAACATGCAATCCAGAGAATGCTTATCAAACAAGGCACATTTTAGAGGATGATTTTCTTGAATCACTGACATTTTTATGCCTAAGTTATAGTCCATGTGGTATTTAGTTTTACTGATCTGGAAGTTTCTCCTCAATTTTCCATGAGCACAAGGAAGGATTCATGGAAAGAAATCTAAATATTCAGCATGGCAAAGCGTTCCAAAGCCTTGCTGTACATCAAAGATTCAAAGGAGCAGTGATGACACTGGTGAAGACTTATTAATACAGATTCACTGAACACTGCTCTTACTGAGGAAAGGATAACATTCAAATCAAGTGAGTAAACTTGACAGGATTCTTACGCTCTGCTAAAAATAACCACTTACCTAACTGCTTCTACTATTCCTGTGGCAGGGAATTTTATCTTAAACAAAATTCTCTTTTTGAGTCCTTTTGGAACATAAGACTCATTCTTGTAAAGCAATAAAGAATACATGTCAACCTTTTGTCTGCATATAACAGTGACTGCTAACAGTGTATCCCAAATAATATTACGAAAAATCTACCACATAAATTTGCACATAACAAAGAATTATAAGCTTCAACCTACACCTAACTGGAATGTTGTTACAAAACTCTTTCCTCCAATTACCCTTTAATTATTTAGTTTCCAAGCAGCTATTTCAATTTAGACACTGTAAAATATTGTAAATATTTTAGCACATGAAAACACCTAGATACTATTCATACACGGTGCTGAGGTATTTGGCATTACTTCGGACATTTCTGAAAGATGGTAGTATGGTTTTGAAGAAGTCCAAGCTTCTAGGATCTGCAGCTGATAGCTACCCTAATAGAATGGGTGGTCTGAGATGTGAAACTCAGTTTTTGCTCATTGTTATGGAAGTCTGGGTTGAATTTGAGATCTCAGAAAATGTGATTTGCAGGCTCCCAGGTTTATCCCAGGTAGCCAAATGGCCCTAAAAGTGTCTTGTTTTATTTATCTCCAAGTTCTAGACTCCCACCTACTTCTCATTAAATGAGGTAGGCAATCATTACTCTTACTGAAATATCAAAATTGAATTATAATATCTCTTTCCAATAGGAATTAACAAAGTTCGAAAGACTTGTATAAAGGTCAGATTGGATGATTACAGTTATCTCTTCCAGCTTACAGTCTATTAATATTTTAGGAACAGGATATTTCATACATTCTGTATTCGTAATTTTAGATAGTATCAGCAGCCAACCCAGAACCCTAATACCTCCTGCAGCCTTATGTCTGCCTGCATTATCAGACTAGAGAAGGTGCCCTGCCATTTGCTTTCTTCTCTCCTAGTCTAGAAATCTCTCTGCTCTAGCTGCAAACCATTTCTCCTCATTTTTGCTAGGGTGGGGTTAATTTTCTTCTTAGTAGCTAGAAAGCACTGTGTTTTGGTTTCAGTGAGGACTGTTATGAGAACAACGTTGATAACTACAAGGACACCCTGCTTGGACAGTTTCCAAGAAGAAAGGACTGGAAGGGGGAAGTGGAGAAGAAAAGTGTAGTAGTTAGCAAAACCCAGAATTGACAGTGGGATATGCCAATAAGATATTCCATATCATATTACGTCATGTTTAGTATATTAACCGGGGCTGACTGGAAAGGGGGGGATTCTCTGGGGAGAATCATTATTATGTTACCATTATTACTCTTATTATTCTTACTATTTTAATTTTATTTTTAATCTAGCTATTAATTTTTTCTTATCTCAACCTACAAGTCTCCTTACCTTTACCCCTCCAATTCTCTCCTCGATTCCCTGGGTGGGGGGGAAGGGGTGGTCAGGGCTGGGGGGAATGGTGCTGTGAGTGGCTGTGTCTTGTTTGGCTGCCAGCTAAGTTAAACTATCACATCATTACACAGGCGTGTGGCAAGTGCCCTGCATTACTCACCCGTGTGTCTGTAAGAATGCAGTTGTAAGTGCTGTGCTCTGTGCTGAACACAGCACTTTGAGCTGTGCAGTATTACCCTGGGACCAACATACCTGTAGGAAGATGCTGCACAGAAAACTTATTTTGTCAATTCCCTACAAAATTAAGTATAAAACAGGTGTAGAAAGATCTGGATTCAGCCAAAGTGGCAGTGCCACCTGAAATGTTAAGAAGCTAACCTAAAACATATGAGGATTGACTTTATGGCTGCTGGCTGTAGCCCTGACTGACCATTAAAAAATTGTTGGGTCTTTAACGTATCAAAAGCTAGTCATATTACAGTGTATTTTGGTTTGTTTACGTCCTTAGAATTCTCCTTTCAGTGATTCAACAAATGCTAACACATGGCCTTAGACTTACAGTCTCCCATTTCCTCTTGCTACACACTACAAGTCTTCTAACAACCTTCTGGACAACTAATGAAATAGCAGCTAAAACCTTTATGAGTGGATAGAGAATAGAACAAGAATAATTTAAAATCTTAAATAAGCACTGTGACTACGGAGGGAGAAAAAGATAACTGCTTTCTTTCTCTCACTACTGCAGCATTTTTGCACTACCATTTTTGTAGCTGTATACTAATAATCAGCCTTTGTATGTCAGGAAAAGCAATGTAATTATAGCTCAGCTTTCCAAAAAGTTTATGGACAGATGACTTGGACCATGTTAATAAAACATCCTAGTCAAATTCTAGTAAAACACCCTAGTAAAATACCTTAACTTGGAGTTTGCTTTCCTGTATTCGTCCTTTCCATGACGCTGTAAATTTAAGGCTGTCCACTGAACAGCTCATTACTCTGCAAGGGAAACATATATACAGTAAATCTTAGAGACAAATAACAGCAGGAAATGAAAAACAAAACCAGTGTATTTTCAATGTGTACCACATCATACTAAGTCTCTGAAGAAAAATACATTTTTAATTTCATCTAAATTATGGTCGCACTCAAAGAATTGTGGTCAACAGCTCGATGTCCAAGTGGAGATGGGTGACAAGTGGTGTCCTTCAAGGGTCTGTATTGGGACCGGTACTGTTCAAAAACTGTCAGTGACATGGACAGTGGGATTGAGTGCACCCTCAGAAAGTTTGCTGATGACATGAAGCTGAGTGGTGTGGTTGACATGCTGGAGGGATGGGATGCCATCCAGATGGACCTTGAGAGGTGGGCCTGTGTTAACCTCATGAAGTTCAACAAGGCCAAATGCAAGGTCCTGCAGCTGGGTCGGGGCAACCCCAAACATAAATACAGGCTGGGTGACAGATGGATTGAGATCAGCTCTGAAGAGAAGGACTTGGGAGTGGTGGTGGATGAGAAGCTCAACATGAGCCGGCAATGTGCACTTGCAGCCCAGAAGGCCAACTGCATCCTGGGCTGCATCCAGAGAAGCGTGGCCAGCAGGGCAAGGGAGGTGATTCTGCTCCTCTACTTTGCTCTCGTGAGGCCCCATCTGGAGTACTGCATCCAGTTCTGGAGCCCCCAACACAAGAGAGACATGGACCTGTTAGAACAAGTCCAGAGGAGGCCACGAGGATGATCCAAGGGCTGGAGCACCTCTCCTGTGAGGGCAGGCTGAGAGAGTTGGGGCTGTTCAGCCTGGAGAAGAGAAGGCTTCGGGGAGACCTTCTAGTGGCCTTCCAATACCTGAAGGGGGCCTACAAAAAGCTGGGGAGGGACTTTTTACAAAGGCAAGTAGTGATAGAACAAGGGGAAATGGCTTTAAACTGGAAGAGGGTAGGTTTAGATTAGACATTAGGAAGAAATTATTTCCTGTGAGGGTGGTCTTACCCTGGAACAGGTTGCCCAGAGAAGTTGTGGATGCCCCCTCCCTGGAAGTGTTTAAGGCCAGGTTGGATGAAGCCTTGAGCAACCTGGTCTAGTGGAAGGTGTCCCTGCTTACGGCAGGGGGGTTGTAACTAGATGATCTTTAAGGTCCCTTCCAACCCAAACCATTCTATGATTCAATGATTCCAAAATAAAAAAAAAATCAGCATATAAATTATTAACTCAGCTATCCTACTTCAGTGCAAGTAATAAAAATGAGATGACTAATGACAGCAATTGACAAAATTTGTTGAGACTGTGTCCTGAAAATGAAGTAACCATCCTGACACATAGGCAACAATGGCACAGTAGCACACATAAATAGGCAGATTATTTTTCCCTCACCTTGCAGTCTCCTGGCGTAAGGCATTGAGAAATGTATCTGGATGAAATAGCTCTGAAAGGTCAAGGGTGTCTGACAGTAGTTTCTGCTTCTCAGCTTTTTCTACCCAATTCTAAAAGAGAAGGAAAAAAAATAAAAAGGAAAACAAAGAATACTGAAGTTATTGCCTGATTTTTCAACATTTTGTGTTGATGTTTGCCAATTATTCTGATTAATGAAAAACATTTGTGCAAATATACTGTAACCTCAAAGATTATTTTCAATTATTTAAACCTGGTAAACAGAAAATTAACACCATTTAAAAGTACATAGAAAACCATCAGTTTACGTGTAAAGCGACTCACCCATTTTAAATAAACTTCTGCTCCATTCTTTGCACAGTGCAGCACACTCTGTACAATGAAATTTTTATCAAGTTTCTAGCATTCTGTGGAAGCCCTACTTACCTTTACTAACATGAGAGTTTAAGTTTTCTATCAAAATGGTTGTCATTATTGTCTTTGCTTTACTAAGGTCAGTCAAATAACTGCATTCCTTTCAAGTATGCTTTAAGATCATTCATTTGTGTAGACTGCATATTAAATCCAAGAAATACTTGATTTTCCAATCAGCAACAAGATTTTTTATAGTAGTTGCCAACATTTTTAAAAAAATATATTTTAGTATTAGGTTGACGCTGCCATTTTTAGTGTGTGGAGTTTCAAGAGATGTTTCAGATGTATTAATCTGAGACATGAACTTACACAGTTTCTGGTAATATAAAACCTGACCCCTATTATTACCCCTGGTAATACAGGAAACTATTTAATAGAGGTGGGGGAAAAACTGATCTCAATTATCCTTACAGATCAAATGCCCCAACCTACTTCTCTTACCCTGTTTTGCATGCAGCTATGAAGCCTGTTACTAGGAGCAGTAAGCTTGGAATTTCCCATCAATGCAATGTATTATGTGCTAACATGAGAAAAGAGACACATACTGCACCTTGTAATCTTGATACACCATGTGTCTTAAGTAATGAAATCTCATATGAGTTATTTAGGTCCCTGAGTGGTTACACAACAGTCCACACTCAAAATCCTATGTTTTGAAACCTTTATGCTGTACATCTTTGCTGCAATTTCTTGACATCGTATAGTCACAGTCCTGACTATGGTACTGTAGTATAAATGTTAAGTCACTGTACAACCTACTCTGTAAGTAATTGCAATCCACATGATTCTGCACTGAAAGATTAATGTTTAATACTAAGACAGAAAATAATCAGAGACTAAGATTCCACATGTGATCACTAAACAGCGAAAGACAAACCATTCTCCTTTCCAAACACCAACTACTAGAAGATTATGAAATTACTCCAGTCACTGAATAAAAAGTCTTGGAAGCTATACTCTCACTACACAATGTACCTGCCAGACATGCATATCTTGTTTAAAAAGTACTTTACTGTATTCTTTGAACTGCAAATTGACAGACAATTCTGTGGAAGCATCCTGAAAGTGACAAAATAATTCAAAATACAAGTAAATACCACTCAGTGAATTTCATTTTATTTTGTCAGTGTGTCAGACACATCTCCATAATGTTTCCACCATGTTCAAACATTTAATCGGTGTTCCCTTTATCTATCACATCACTGATTATGAGCCCTCAACCCAAATGAGTATGAATCAGGAGATTTTTGCTTTCCGTTTCCATTAGTTAAATGTACACAGTTAATGACTCTCGTCTGCATGATTCTTTTAATGACTTTATATAACAATCTATTTTATCATATAGCAGTAACTCTGAACTCTGTTTAGGGCAGATTTTGCAAATTGTTTTGTGTAATAAAAGTAGACACAATCGTTTCAACTTATATTTAATATAAACATTTTATTGCTGTCATCAAATAAATTTTTAATGTAACTGCTAAAGAAAAACACTGTCAGAAACATACATGCTTATACTCCACCGAATTAAAAGACCAGTACGGGTGATATTAATTCTGAACTCATATAATTAAGTAGCTCTAGGAAATATACAATAACAAAAACATTCATTAGATCACAAAAGCAAAGTTTGCAATTGCATGGACTGCTCTACATAAAGCTGAAGACATAGTTCATTCACAGCTGTTGAATAAATAAATCAAGATTTAAATGCCATAAAAAATATAATAAAATGTATTTTAAAACACAAGTGTAAAAAATATCCTTATGTGTATTCTCCTTTTTGTCTTGTATAACCACACAGCAGCATACTAGTGAAGCGCTCCAGTCTCACCAGATAACACCGCTCTATTAAATGGACCATTTAATGGATTTAAATGGATCTCTAGTACATCCACTACCATGGCCATAATGCTTGGAAGAGACCAGGTATTGAAGGGAAGAAAGTTTAAGCTAACCTGTAGAAAGACTGAAGTGATGTTTCTTGAAAAGGAGAAATCCTGTAACACATCAGCTATAATTTTCTTCTTCTACCCTGAGTCAAATAAAAACATACATTGGCTTTAATTGTCAAGGTGATACAAAGTTGTTGACCTCTTACTGATTTTGATGGCCATGCAGCATTTCAGTCTGAAGGGCCTTCTTCCATCACCAATTCAGTAGAAAACTTTGCCTTTCCTGCCATGTAGGCCAAAATAATCCATGCATGTGTCACTTGCCAGCTGGATAACAGTGCGAAGACTACTATCATCTCCAAGATGGTGTAATATCAAGCTACTTGTCTCTGTAGCTCAGACTAATACCCACGCTCTTCCCAACTGCCCCCTCACTCCTACCTCGTATAATATGGTATTTAACAGGGTTGCTGCAAGTTAGGATTTCTTTTTCTTCTTCAAAACAACTATTAATCAAAATCTAAACTCACTAAGACAGCTTCAGTGTATTCATCAATTACACATCTTCGGTTAGATATGGTGGCTATAACATCTGAGAAAATGCATATGAGAGCTGAAATGGTGTCTAACTTATTTTTAAAAATAAATTCACAGTATATAAATAATTTCTTGTCTACCTGTAATGTGGTATACAAGTCCAAACATCCTATCTTTGAAAAGATCTATATAACAAAATAACATTTAAAAATCATCGAACACTCTTCTTTGTAACTGCTTATTTCAATATTTCATTATTTCAATATTTTCCAAATCTTTATGATTGCAATAAAACTAGAAATTTAAGTTTGAACTGTCCATTAGAGATTAATTTAGCATATAATGATTATAAATATCATATAAAAACTTACCAGCAATACCCCAAATGCTTGCAAAGCAATTCCTATCAGGTTATTTCAAAACTTCAATTAATGTGAGGTTTGATATAATAAAAGGATTTTTAAAAAAATAAATAAATCCCTAAGTGTGGTCTCAGGTGGTTCAGACAATATTTTTTCATGTATCTTAACAACCAAGAAGCATCTATTCCATTTTCAGAGAGAAGTCTTCCTTATCTTCTATACTCCGAGAGCAAACTGAGCACCTCATATCGAACAGTGCAAGGAATAAAGCTGCTGCTAGATTTTCACATTATCATTTATACAACTTCAGGATCACAGAACTCCTCTACATTGAATGAAGTATTTTTCCTTCACCTGTTTTAATTCATTCCAAATGTATTCTCTCCTACTGCATTTTTCTGTTGATGGGGTCCCAGAAGAGAACTTTTATTGAAAGAGAAAATAATGTAAATCACTACAGAAGTGATTTCATTTCTATGCCTAGATGGAAAATTGTATTCAGTGTTATATGAATATGTAGAGCCAGAAACCATAGAGTACAATCCCATTTTTCCACTAGTTTTGGAGGGATTCAAAGTTAGTAGGGAAAAAAAATGCAGGACTTTTTGGACAAGTCTGAGAGCAAACAATGGTAAGTAGCACTGCTAGGAGAGCAAGTATTCACTTAACCAGAGCTCAGATTAAGCAAAGGTCAATCAAGCAGTTATGCTAGAGTCCTATTTTCCTCACAGCGCAGCAGCTGTACCTTAGGTGTGCTCCTAAGTGTTGGCAATCAGTGGTAAATGCCAGCAGGATTAATTGTGTTACACTCCAAAGAAATGAAACAGAGCTATTCTTTCCAGCAATGAGCACAGAGGGGGTAATGTGTAGCTACTCAGGAGCAACTGGCATACAACAATTTGCTCCCTTGTGGTAAGTTTTTTTTGTATGTGAAATCTTTAAGCTATTATTCTTGAGCTAGTTATCCTTTATTATTAAATGAACATGTGAATACTGCAGTATTTCAGGTATATGATAAGTTGTTGGCACATACTCTCTTTCAAATGATAAATCACAAAGGAATTTAAATTGAAGCCTTATTTTTGTTTTAAAATAGGGTTTTTTTCTTGTTTTTTTTTAATTTTAGAGCATGCAGAGAAAAACTGCTGGCTACTGCTTTAAATAAAGTATTTCTATTTCTTTATTTCAGTTTGATATGCCTCAGAAACCCCCTGTTTGTTCAGGAAGTCTGAATACTAACATAATAGCACAGTGTTAGAACATAAAAATTCTCAGTGCATTAGCATCAACATGCTAGCTAACGATGTGTCAGAAGCAGGTGTGCAGTAAGGCACAGCTGAGGGAAGCATCAGCAAATGTGATCTCATTCCAGTTACTGTATTAATTTATTTTTATCAAAACAGGAATGTAACTTCCCATGAATTGCTGTTTCCTACATTTAATAAACACACCAGAATGGTGATCCTGCATAAGAACTGGAATATCATACTGACAAGTTGATGACTGATGTACGCCAAAAATATCTATTTTCTGATATTTCCTATATGATCTGGACAGGATGGATCAATGGGCCACAACCAACTGCATGAGGCTCAACAAGGCCAAGTGCCAGGTCCTGCACTTGGGTCACAACAACCCCATGCAACGCTACAGGCTTGGGGAAGAGTGGCTCGAAAACTGCCTGGAAGAAAAGGACCTGGGGGTGCTGGTTGACAGCCGGTTGAACACAAGCCAGCAGTGTGTACAGGTGGCCAAGAAGACCAAGAGCATCCTGGCCTGTATCAGAAACAGTGTGGCCAGGAAGATGAGGGAAATCATCCTTGCCATCTACTCAGAATTGGTGAGTCTGCAACTCGAGTATCGTGTTCGGTTTTGGGCCCCTCACTACAAGGACATGGAGGCACTGGATCCTGTCCAGGGAAGAGCAATGAACCAGTGAAGGGGCTGGAGAACAAGTCTTATGAGGAGCAGCTGAGGGAACTGGGGTTGTTTAGTCTGGAGAAGAGGAGGCTGAGGGAAGACCTAATTGTTGTCTATAACTACCTGGAAGGAGGGTATAGTGAGGCAGGTGTGTGTCTTTTCTCCCACGTAACTAGTGACAGAACAAGAGGAAATTGCCTCAAATTGCATCAAGGGAGGCACAGATTTGATGTCAGGAAAAATTTCTTCTCTGAAAGGGTTCTCAGGCACTGGGAAGGGCTGCCTAGGGAGGTGGTTGAGTCACCACCCCTGGAGGTATTTAAAAGACAGGTAGAGGAGCTGCTCAGAGATATGGTTGGACTCGATGATCTCAAAGGTCTTTTCCAACCAAACAATTCTATGATTCTATGATCACTAAACAAAGAATCCAGTTAGACAATACTCTCTTGCTTCATGTTTTCTTGTCTTTGCTTTCTTCACAACTAAATACATCAGTCAGTAGGTGCTAGACTGCATTTGCAGTTTATATAGAGTATAACTGGGTAAGGAAGTATAAAAACTGGAACTATTCCTCAGTAGAACTAGTGTGCAGAGCAAAGAGGACAACCATTTGAAGAATCTTCGGGGTCCTTTCCTTTAGAAAGAGAGGTCCTACTTCCCACCTCCACTGGTAAGAAGCTGCAGGGCAGGGAAAACAGTGACAAATAAAAATCATTTGCAGATAACAAAAAAGATTGCCTACCATAACCCTTGGGTAAAGTCAGGACTACATCAGACATAATTCCTTTGCAGAACACTGGAGTAGGGATGCTGAACTGTATACAGTTGTCATGGTGCTGGTGTGACTAAACAGGGGCACAGAATATTCAATATATTAGGCACTAGTAATGATGGGATGTACTGCAGTAATTTGTTTTATAGTACCAGCTTGAAGGCTATGTTAAAATAAGGAGAGCCAAATGAGAACTGTTTACTTCATTATGGTTCATATTTGCTGGTCAGCATCCCACGAGATACGGATTTTTCATTAAGCATCTCCCTCACAGTCCTTGTTTCTCTTCTGAAACAATGACCCTCTGGTCTGCAGTTATCAGTCTCTCTCTTTTTTATTTTCTTTTTTTCTTTTTTTACTGTTTACCAGTCATTTATTTTCTGTTAACACCCTCTCTTGAGGCTGTCAAAATTCAGAGAAAATCTCTCAGCCATGCCTGTGTCACAGAAGTCTCTTCTATTAGCAACTATTAAGGCTTAACCTAACTCTCGGATATGTACACAATGTTTATCAAAAACACAAAAGCAATCGAATCAGAAATTGTTTAACTCCGTGGGTAGATATCCCAAAATATAACACAATGAAAAGGCAAGAAAGAAATCTATTTTTCTAGAAGGCAAAAGAGATCACAGAATGGAAATGGTGGCTGATGCAACCCCAGTCTAAACAAAGGAACTGTATGATTGCATGGCTACATCTGTGACTTGGCATCCTGGGACACACACCATGCTGGCTCCTGCTAAAGCTACTTACACTCCATTGCACAGAACACTGCAACATGGGATTGCTGCTCAGACTGTCAAATGGTTTGTTCAACAAAACATAACTTTGTGTAGATGCAGAAATTAATTAACATATTTTTAAAAAAAAATTGGTGTACTGAGCTGGTATGGATTGTTGTTTGTTCCTACATAACAAAGCCAAGACATTTAGAGTGAAGCTACCGTACATGAGCTATTTGAAGCCCATAAAGCCATTCTTTAAACCAGAAAGGAAAATTCTTTATTGTGGCCAACCCTAACAGCACAGCCCATCATCAAGGCTGTAGGTCTCTGTCAGATGTCTTGTCACAGTTGAGTGTTAAGAGAATACTGAAGACCAGGAGTATGGCATGAAGCTTCATCCAAACTTGTTCTCAGGAAGCAACCCAGAGAAACAGACATTATGAGGTAATTTAGGGAAAAAATATTGCACATTTTGTTAAACAGTACACTTGCTTCTTTTTTTTTTATGAATTTTTGGGGGTTTTATATACAACCCATATATATGGGGTTTAGTTACTTGTTATAGAAATAATTTACTCATAAAATTAAACATTTGGCAGCAATAATATCTATGTCATTTTGATACCAACTGCATGAAATTTTAAAGGATCCTACAATATCATGGAATCATAGAATAGTGTTGGAAGACTTCTGGAGATCTTCTATTCCAACTCCCTACCCTCAAAGAAGGGCCAGGCTATAGTAGGTTCCTCAGGGGGTTGTTCAATGATATTTTAAATATCTTGAATAATAGAGATTCCATGACCCTCTCTGGGTCATCCATTCCAGTGTCTGACCACTCTCAACATGATTTTTTCCTTCCAAATGCCTAACCAATTTTCCTGCTTGCAACTTGTGACTGTTTTGTCTTGGCTGATCTTAGTAAGTGCCACTGTGTATGTCCAAGCAATACAGGAAACATTTGAAATTATCAGGGCATATAACTAGATATCACTACCAAATATTTAACACTTAAGAGAGAAATACGACACTGAAGTGGTACAAATCAAGTGCATACTCATTAGAGCAGCTTTGATACAAAAGATACAGTGGGGAAGTTTTAAATTACAAAATTATAGAATTCAGGTTGGAAGGGAACTCTGAAAGTCATCTGATCCAAGAGCAGCTCAAAATAGGGTCAAATTCAGTGTCAGCTTAGGTTGCTCAGGGCATTGTCTACTCTAGTTCTGTATATCCCCAAAATTGGAGATGCCACAAACCTCTCTGGGCAATGGTTGTTTTGACTGAACAGCTGACAGACAAGTGCTTCAGATGTGGCCTCAAAAGTGCAGAATAGGAAGAAGAAACAACTCTTAAGAACTCTTCTCCCTTGAGTCAAGTTTGGTTATATTCAGAGACAAAGACCACACCAAGAACTCTACTAAGACCAAAAAACCCCCCAGAACCCCAAATCAGAACACCTTTGTGTTTATTCTGGCTTTAAAATAGTGATGAGAATAGAGTTGCTGAGTGCACTTGCCTCATGCATTGGTTGCTTTATTTGAATGTGAATTCCCAAGAGTAAAACTACTGCACACACAACAGATAAACATGGATTTAGTAAAGAATTACTCTCATTAAGCTTTTCCTTCAGAGACTACATTTGAGATGACAGCTCTGAAACTTTGAACCTTTTTTTTTTTGTATTTGTACAAAAGTACAATATGAAACTATGTCACCATTTCAAATTTAGCTATATGGAATCTCCTTCAAGGAGAGAAAGATAGGTCATCAGGCAGCTACACTTCTATATTCCCCAAAAGAAATGACAAAAAGATGATGCTTGCTTGTGGAATGGCAATGCGTTTATATTTGAAATTTGGCTTACTTTTTAACATGTATCTGCAAATGCTATTTGAGAAATAGTTATGTCATGTTACTATTGATTGATCTTGAGCAACTAAAATATCAGATCAAGAGATAAAATATTTTGTAAACTATTTCACCAAGCCAGTTCCCACCAGAACATCTACAGTTCAAAAAAGAACATGATCACACCTAGTTACTTTTTAGTTACAAATGTGTCTTACTACTCTAAGAAATTTATATCTATGTATGCACATATGACTACAAAATCACAATTATAAATTAAAATTATATAATATTGTTATAAGTTATAAATTAAACAATAAAGGATTTTGAATAGATTGCTTATTATTAATAAACACAATATTTGTGTCAATATAGTGGTGATCAGAAGAGTAAGTTACTGCAACGGAGATGTCTATAAAAAAGCAAAGTAGATTGATGGAATGTACCTGCAAATTGGTGTATTAGCATGTGTTGCAGCCTTTTCATTTATTAATGTCTGGAATTTAAAATTACCAAAGTCTTTGACAGCATAACATAAGGAGATTCATTTTCATATGTAAATGATAATAATAACCTTTTCTACCATTTGTACTATAATTAACCTTTTTTTCCTTGAGCTTTTCTCAGACAAGACTATCCATTTTACTCTGTTTTGTCTTTTGCACACAGCTTAGTCCTTGATAAAGGAGATACAATGAAAACCAAGTTATTAGAAACTGAGCAATCTATACTTTATTTTTTTAACAATTTAAATGCATGCAGTTTTAATACTTTGTCATTGTATTTTTGCAGATTTCTTCCTGTATTATGAAAATGTAGCCTAAAGAGAAAAATCAATGAATAGTGATTATTTTATTAGATTAATGGAAGTATATCAGCTACAGCTTTAAACCTTACATAATAGATGGCACAGTTTCTTCTGACTTATGGAGTATATAAATACTTACCTGCATCCATAGAAGAAATACAGAACACTAAATGTAGATCTTTTAAATTTAAACTGAGGTTAGAAAAAAAAGTAATTTTCTTTAAAATAAGGTAATTTCTCAGAAAGTACATAATGACAATGACCTGTGTTTTTCTTCTTTTTTATGCAAGACTTATAAAAATCTTTTTATGACTGATCATCTTCTGCCATTAATATTGTACAATCAGAGAGCTGAACAAATGGTTAGTGGTACGATAGAGGATGCTGCTCAAAGTTCTGCTTACAAGGTAGTATTTAATAATTAAAAACAAATAGCCGTTCTCCCAAAACATGCATAGAATTCTGAGAGTTTAATCAACAGAAATTGAATCCCGTTGAAACAGATTACTTTTCAAAACATTTAAGCCTGATGTTTATAGAAAAGCCCATAACTTGTGGATGTCTCAATTTAACAGAGCATCTAAACTCCATTGGATTAAGCTTCAACAACTCACAATGAAGCCAAACAAAATGCAAGTAGAGATATTTTTCCTTTTCCAATCCTGCTTTTTAAAAAACTGTTTTTCCATGTATAAAGCAAATAGTTTCCCAAAACTTGAGCTAATCCATGCTCATTGACAAACAAAATATATTTCCATTTAAAGCAGTAAAGTTTGTAGATTTAATGTGAAAACTCATTGTATTCTGAAGAAAAACAATAATTTCACTACAAGAAATGGTGATTTCAGTACCTCTGGAAAGTAAAGTCTTGAACTGGTGCACAAAACAAAAAGGAAAACTTAAGGAATCCTTCCATCTCAGGCATTCAGGTATGAATGCAGCTTTCTGTAACTCACACGAGTACAGGAACTCTTTGAGCATAAGAAACATTTCAGCTTCTGCTTTAGCTTCCTTGGAAACTGGACTGCATTTCGGTGGACAACTCCTATGACCCATGTAAGTCCAATACTTTAATCTTACATTCCATGTGGCCTCCTGTTTGGATGGTGTATCTTTATTAAGCACTACTACTCTGTACCAGCCACTACTTAATCAATACAATCTAACTGAAACAGTGATTAAAAAGGGACATGATACAACAGCTGGATCTATCAGAGCTTCAAAATTGCCTATTACATGAGAGACAAAGAAAACATCTACATTTTTATAGTAGTACTTACATATTTTGAATTTTTACCAAGCAGTTATCACTTAGATGAAAGGTCTTGAAAGATGTATCCTAGGTGATAAATTCTGAACAAAGTGGAATCATGCTGAAACATGATGAGAGCTGTGTGAGCCAATTAAGGCTCAGTTTCTTAGCAGATAATGTTAGGCTGCAGTTGCATTTTTGTTTTGATATTAATGACAGCTGAAGAGGAGAAGCCAAGAAAAGCAACAGGAAAATGCTAATTCTTCAGAATGAAGTGGAAATTTGAATTTAAATAATGGAATGGGTGGATTTAAAGTATAATATTTTTCCAACTTTTTGTGCTTTAATATTAGAATACTAAATCTCAAGTATTCTGCACTGTACAGACACCTAGGCAACAGCTATTCAAATAGAGAGTGAGTGATGAGAGGAGCAATGACAAGGTGGGGAACACAGCCAACCTAATCCATCTGAATCAGCTACTCCTAAGACGATAAAAGACAAACCATTAAGCTATTGTCTCCCCTGCAAATTCTGCTAAGGCAATCTATTAGAAAAAACTCTGAATGTCATGCAAACTAAGTGGGATTACTTAAAAGGGTATAGGTCTTATTATATAGTGCCCAAGTGGGTGAATTTGGGGACTGAACACAACAATTCTGGAATTGTACAAGATTTATTATGGGATATTTAGAGAAAGGACCAAAGGTGGTGAAAGGTGGATGGGGGATGAACAAGAATGAGAAAAAAAAGAAAGAGGTATAAAAGGCCAGGTTGCATGTAGGGAGGCTGCTCTTCAGCACACTTTGGCCAACCTTGTACCTCATCACCAAAGTTGGTCCTATGCTCCTCTTAATCTCTATTTTTAGGTTGTTGGTGGTTTTCTGTTTTGTTCTTTTTTTTGTTGTTGTTGTTGTTGGGTCTTTTGTGCAAGTGTGTTCTTTGTGTGGGGGAAAGGAATTAACTAGAAAACTTCTAACAGTACCAGCCAGCAGGAAGATGAGAGGTCTGGGAAGTGTGTGCTACAGACTGAGGGACTAGAAGTAAGACAGTGGAGAGACTAAAAATCAGCAAGATTTGTGAAGGGTGTTTTCCTTGAGCAGCAAACCACAGGAATAGGATAGGGCTGTTTTTGCTGCCTGTTTATGCAGCAGCCTGTAAAGGTACAGTCCTCTGTTAGCCTGCACGCGGTCGGCTGTGCCTGTACAGAGTGTGTATTCTGGGATTCATGCTCAGCTTATCATCAATGCATATCATCTACTGCTACATTAAGACTGATTTATAGGCTGGTCCTCAAAGTTCTTTAACTCAGTCAAAATTGAGAGGACTTTACTTCCTTGGCTTTCTAAGAGCAGACTTTCTGCCTGTTATCAGTGAATGAAAATTTAAGCTCTTTGCCTAGATGCCTTGGGTGTGAAGGAAGAATCTTGTGTCTCCTATTCCCATAAGGTTTTCTAGTAGCTTCAGCAGGCAACTTCCAGGAGTTAAAACCTCATATACTTTGAGTGTTCAATCAACCTTTCATAGAATCATAGAATCACAGAATGGTTTGGTTTGGAAGGGACCTTAATGATCATCTAGTTCCAACCCCCCTGCCATGAGTAGGGACACTTTCCACTAGACCAGGTTGCTCAAAGCCTCATCCAACCTGGCCTTAAACACTTCCAGGGAGAGGGCATCCACAGCTTCTCTGGGCAACCTGTTCCAGTGTCTCGCCATCCTCACAGTAAAGAATTTATTCCTAATATCTCACCTAAACCTACCCTCTTTCAGCTTAATGCCATTTCCACTTGTTCTGTCATTAACTGCTCTTATGAAAAGTCCCTCCCCAGCTTTCTTGTACGCCCCTTCAGGTATTGGAAGGCCACTATAAGATCTCCCCAAAGCCTCCTCTTCTCCAGGCTGAACAGCCCAAACTCTCTCAGCCTGTCCTCATAGGAGAGGTGCTCCAGCCCTCGGATCATCCTTGTGGCCTCTTCTGGACTCATTCTAACAGGTCTTTCTTGTGTTGGGGGCTCCAGAACTGGACACAGTACTCCAGATGGGGCCTTACGAGAGCGGAGTACAGGGGCAGAATCACCTCCCTCGATCTGCTGGCCACGCTTCTCTGGATGCAGCCCAGGAAGCGCACATTGCCAGCTCATGTTGAGCTTCTTGTCCATCACCACTCCCAAGTCCGTCTCTTTGGAGCTGGCCTCAAGCCACTCATCACCCAGCCTGTATTTGTGCTTGGAACTGCCCCAACCCAGGTGCAGGACCTTGCATTTGGCCTTGTTGAACTTCATGAGGTTGGCACAGGCCAACCTCTCAAGCCTGCCAAGGTCCACCTGGATGGCATCCCGTCCCTCCAGCGTGTCGACCACACCACACAGCTTGGTATCGTCAGCAAACTTGCTGAGGGTGCACAGAAACAAAAAAGTTCCAATTTATTCACCTAAAACAGTTTTTCAATGTTGATATTCATCTGATATTTGCCTGGGCTGCTGTTTTGCCTCTTAATAGCTGTAGTTCTGGGTCTCTTTTCTCTCTTTCTCTCCTGCTGGTATTGACAGCCATGAGAAGACACTTATCTACAGATTGAGATGGACTTAAATTCCATTATACACTGACGTATACTTAATGCTGCACTATAATCATGTACCTCAAGAGAGGGAAACCACAGAACACATTTAAGATGCCACCATGAAGAAACTGGGAGTGTGAGGATCAAGAATTACAACTAACGAAGATCTGTGATGATTCATAAGCTTCATATCTTAATGTTGGTAGCAAATAAATCACTGTAGACAGATAAGCTGAAACACAATATTGTAAAGTTCAGTGTCAGCATTGCTGATTGAAAGCATTCAGAGCTCTTCATCTTAGAACAATTTTCAATAGACAGAATTTTTGTTTTAATTAAGTAAAATCTAACATCCAAATATTAGAACTTCCACCTGGGAAGAAATCACACATTTCCATCAGCTCTATCACCACAGCATAATACACAGGAAAACATGGCTCTCTTGCATTTTGCCTATGTTGATTTGTTCACACTTTAAGTAGGCATATTTCCTTTTTTTATTTTGTTTTTACTGAGTAGATTCAGACTTGAGAAATTCAACACCTGTTGTTTTTTTGTCTGTTTTTGTGTAATGCTCTCAGAACATCTTTACACTTCTATAAATTCTGCTATAATTATTCTACCATCTGGCCTGTATTTTGGTTTCCTCCCCATCCCCATTAAATGTCTGTAACAAAGCAGTTGCTTTTATTATTTTCTGCACTGCAAGCAAACACCTTGACAAGATGTCAGCCTTTAATACCCTAGTAGAGAATTAAGGGGCAATGGGTGTAAGCTGGAACACAGGAGGTTCCACTTAAACTTGAGAAGAAACTTCTTTACGGTGAGGGTGACAGAGCACTGGAACAGGCTGCCCAGGGAGGCTGTGGAGTCTCCTTCTCTGGAGACATTCAAGACCCGCCTGGACGCCTTCCTGTGTGAACTCATCTAGGTGTTCCTGCTCCGGCAGGGGGATTGGACTAGATGATCTTTCGAGGTCTCTTCCAATCCCTGACATTCTGTGTGATTCTGTGATTCTTAGTAGATGCAATCTTTCAGTACATCTTTGATGTTACAAGGTCTCCTATTTTCCTCTTGAAAAATACCTAAATCAAGCCTGTCTCAAACAGTTAAGGTAGAAGTCAGTATCTTATAGCGAATGAAAAAGATAGAGGTATGAGTAACTAGCAAAAAAAACCATAATGATGGAGTTGGTCACACAAAACTAAATCAATCCAAAATATGGCCTATATTGAAATATAAATCTGAAGATAATTTTCAGAGAAATGAGAAAATCTTTACAGAAGCCTTTATTGAATTTCTGAATACTAAATCTAGAATTAACTAATGATTAATTACACTTACAAAATCAATAATGAAAAGTCACAAAAAAAGGAAGTTATTTAAAAAATTACCAGGGTTAATAAAAACCTTGGTGTACTATGCATGAATACAAATTGGAATCATATTTGAGGAAAAAGATTTTTCAACTGAAATGCATAATTAAAAATAATCAACATTTTCCATAGAAATTGTATTTCAAATGTGATCTGAGTAGAAGCTTGAGAAGCAAAACAGACTGATGATCTATTATTAAGAATTGCTTCAAATACAACTGTATTACATATTTGACAAGAATATATATATAAAAATGTAAGAATCAGTATTTGTCATCTGTCATTACTTTCTTTTGTCCCTGACAAAAAATTAACACAATTTACTGCTTAAGGATACAGTTAAATATCTACTGTACAGCTCTGCCTTAATAATCTGTACCTCATTTACAGTAAATAAGTGTTTAAAATTTTAAGTTATTTCTTCATAATAACTAATAAAAATGAGTAATCCAAATGTACAATTTTATCAGCAGTTTGAACAAAGAGAAAGCAAGATTATTATAATGGTAATATAATGCAGCACATTTGTCAATAGCTGTCTGGTGTAATATATGGAAATGAAAACTTTTTGAATATGCTTTGCTGAAAATCATCTATTACTGTTAACGCTAATTTCATCCTGTTACACTCTGTCACAGTATCTCCACTTTGTATGGGAGGTGCACTCTACACAGAAGCTTGAACTCTAATCTCAGGCCTCCATTTAACAAAAAATCATGTAAGTAGAAAAATCACGTGCATTTTGCTCACAACCAAACAAAGGTAAAAGTTACAAAATGCAAGGCACTCTTGAAGATTATGAACACTGCTGACTCAGCCACAAATTACGTTTTTTTTAATAATAATAACTATAATAGGCAAAAGACAGAAGGGACTAAGTTCAGCTCTAGTTGTGTGACCAAATAACATATGAACGTGCATTATAGCTTTTTGCTACATATACATTTACACTTTATTATTTATAATTTGAGCTTTTTTGTGAAGGAAAGGATAAAGAAAAATTAAGTATTAGACAAAAGAAATGGTTTGCATAACAAGAATCTTATTAATGCTTTGGAAACATCAATCTCATAGTTTCTTTAGAAAAAGTAATGCCTAGAAATTGTGTGTCTCTCAAATCTTCCTTCTAAATCTGACAGTCCATGCTAATGTTTATAGAAATCATCATCATACCTCACTGGACAAGACTGTGTTAATCAAGGTCAACACCAGGAGCCTTTTATTGCCTGGAGGTAATAATAGACCTTTCCCTCCTAAAGGAACATTCCTGTCTGTAAGGTTCTCACAGTTCCCTCTCTAAGTATCCAAAATGAAGAAATCTGCTTCTTTAAATGCTAATTTATTTGGATAAATGTTTTTTGGGTTTTTTTTATTTGTTTGTCTATCATCTTGAATATATGTCTTCTGTCAATTAAAGTATAGCTAGGTTTACCTTAACTAAAAATTGTCTTCTTCACTGTCAGACTCTGGATCGACAGAGCTATTCTCAGACTATGCACCTTCAGTTATAGCCCCCTGTAAATCTGGAGATTGCAGATGTTTTATTTATTTGCTTCAAAGACTAGTCTTGTATGAATTTCCATATTATCTCTATTAGAATTGATTCACTTTATCTCTTTATACATATCTCTCTACCAGATTAAGGAGTGTTTCTTGACTTAGATGTAAAGATTTATCTGAGTAAATGAATCTAACTTTTTTTCCTCACAGTTCATCAGAAAGACTAATGACTAAAACCTAAGGTGTAAATCTATTGTGAAGCAACTAACAACATTATGGTATTGAAAGTTACTGAATTCAAATTGCTCAGTCTGCTGTCTTCACATTTCTCATCTATCTTTAATTTTTACATGCCTTTTCACACATGTAAAAGTCTTTGGGATTTGAGCCTACTGTAGTGCAATTCATATAACATACCATGCCAATGAACACCAGCATAGAGAGGTAAAATGACTCTTCAAAATTACCTGTATAGCAAGTGCTCGAGCTACTAGACTTCTGAGATACTGTAAAGGATCTTCTGGACCTTCCCACTTGCTTTGCCATGTGATGGGACACTGAAATAAAAATATATTTACTGAAAGCATCCATTTCAAAACCATCACCATTACATCATAATTTGAATGAAATTAAAAAATCCAGAGATTAAATACATCTACAAAGATAAATTTGAATGAAATTAAATAATCCAGAGATTAAATACATCTACAAAGATAAAAGGCAATACAAGTAATACAATGATCAAAGAATACAACCATGAATAGGAAAGTCATATTCCTGCTAATTCTTTACATGACTCACAGATACAGTGCTGATGGAGAACTTACAAGAACCCCTGATATTCAATAAGGAAACACCAGTATGTTCCACAAACACTTCAAAAAGGCCTAAATCGATTCTTTCCTGCAAAGCCACAACGCCATCTTCCAGCTGCAGCTACAGGTTCCCACTCCTTTGCTGCTGCTTGCATGCAGTTGCATGGCTCTGGTAAAGTGAATCTGGTACAATTCCTCTGCATGATTATTTTCTCATCATCTTAAAGTGTTTGTAGAACACCCAAGAATAAAATCGTGCAAGACCTCCCCATACAAATTTCTCACTGACTTTAAAAAGGAAGTCTTAAAAGATCTTCTGTTGGATTCCCTCTTTATAAAATAAGGATAAAACCATTAATTGTTCCTACTCCATGGGAATCTGTAAAACACGCTGAAAATTACTCTGCAAGATTCCCCTACTTATGTGAAAAAGTACTGAAGTAAATCATTACCTGGGGAATATTGCACAATACAGATGATGTTGAACAGTGTCAACAGTTTATACTGTTTAATGTTTACAGCTGCATTTTCAAGGAGTTTCACAATCTAAGAGCATATGTGCTGAAAAGATTTTCAAAATCTAATCACAGAAGTTTGTAAGAAAAAGTACTTTTCAAAGTAAATCCTCCATGTGTACATTTTATAGATAAAAACCTGAAAATATCTGGATCTGGGAACACTAATTAATGATACATTCAATAAACTAGAATACATAAAAGACAATTAATAAAGCACAGTTAACTGCATGTTTTTTGCATAATTGTGATTTTCAAAATATAAAAATCACCACATTTTTGCAGACTCTTCTGCTAGATATGAATTTACAGGCAGCTCACCAATCCATCATTTAGAAGGCATTCACCTAATGTTGCTAATGGATCCTCTAAATTACTCTAAGTTTAAAGTAATAGATTAGCTAATTGTTAGTATGGAAGCATACTTCAGATGCACACTAACATATCAATTTTGCACAAGCAAGGCATATTGCTGAAACCATTAGAATTCACACATTTATTGAGTTTCACATTTCTGTCGGTAATCTAGGAGCTTCTTTAGGTGCAATAATCTTAAAAGAACTATAAGCTTGGTGCTTTTAAAATATAAGTTTTAAAATTAGTCCTTTGTTACATAACGCATGACCATGCTAAACTAAACAAGATCAGTGTATAGAAAATACATGAAAAAAAATCACTTTAAGATGATAAATATAGTGGCATTTAGTTGCCATGAGGTTTAGCTGCCTTGCTAAGAATGTGGCATTAGACTCTCCGGCGGCCTGCTGAAAAGATTGCTTTGTGGTCACAATCCAATAAAGTAATTTGTGTCAAGGTAAGTAGGTAAGTAAGCAGATGAAATGCCAGAAGCACTTTGTTCAATATATCAGAAAGCACTGAAATGATGTCTGTGAGAGATAAAAATGCATAGAATCTTTAAGTACATTTTTGTGACTGATCAGCTTCATAGCTCCTGCTGCTTCCAATTTAAGCATGCAGTTTAAGCTCACAAGCAAGCCATACTCTTTGCTCAGTAACAAGGAATATAACTGTAAATACTAAAAAACAGCCATTAGCTGTATCATTTGCATTTACTATGACTTGTACTTAGCACCATTTTCTACTACACAGTCAAAACATGTTTAAAAAGGCAATGAGATTGCTAACATGAAAATATTAATTTACTCTAAATGTACTGCATTTTTGCTAACAAATGCTGTCCTGTGAATCTGAAAAGACAAAGAATTTAATTATTGTTTTAATTAGAAACTTGATAGATCAATAAATGCATAACAATCTTGTTAACGGTACTTGTTCCTCACATGAAGATAAACAAGATATGAATAGGAATTACCATTCATAGTAGGGCCAATCTCAATATCTATGCATTGGCATCAACAAAATTTATCAATTGCTGCAGGTGAAACAAAACCACAGAGCGTCACATCAATGTCTAACTAACTTTGGAATCCAGTTATCTAGCTATTAATGACAGAGCATGTAAATTTGCAGTCACTAATATTACCAGTTTCTAAACATGCCCAGTTTGATGCCAGAAAACATGGAGAAAGTACATGAACAAATTTTGGTTGCTTTTTTTTGTATATCAAGAATATAGAGTGAGATGACAGGTTGAAATGATAGGCAAAGCTTGTCTGGTGTGATATGGCAATAATCCATATTAAATAAATGCAGAGCGAATTGTGATTACGACTGCAGTAAAACCTAAATTTTAAGAAACTGTAAAAATGGAAAAAAAAAAAAAGGACAGATTTACATGTTCTACTTAAGAGAAAGCTTGACAAAAGTATAATATACTCAGAAGCTTCTGCAAGTACTTGAAGCAACATTTTTCTGGTTTTTCATTCTAGAAAAATCATGGCTTTGTTTTAGAGTCACTATCAATAAAAGAAATCCATTTCACATTTCTGTTTTAGTGTCTCTATCAATAAAATAACTTAGAGCAAAGGGTGACATGAAAATATGTATCAGAATTTTGCTCAGGTTTTTTGTTTTTGTTTTTTTCATTGCTTATAACGTAAATTCATGACAAAATGACTTACCTTCTGATTTAGCAGAGCACTTGCTAGTCTTTGTACTTCAGAACTCAGTAATGTGGTACCTCTGATGACTTTACTTAAAGAAGCAAGTGACTGATGGACACTTTGCACCAGGCGAATGGCATTGAATTGTTCCAGAGTGATGAATGATAAGATTGGAGACCCTTGTTGCTCCACAGGAGGAGACATCTTCTGATGAATCAGGTTAGAATTCTAAAAAAATTAATGTGATGTCCAGTTAATAAACTCAAGGAAACTACTATGTTATACAGCATATTATTTGTTTAATTCACAATACTCCATATGGCCTTGTTAGCTTTGAAGTAATTCAGATATCCCCCATTTTCTGACACTGGATTAAAACTACAATGATACTTTCAGTATTATCTGTGAGAAGTTCAATAGAGGCACTACTGTTTTGAGACAACTCTCTCTACTTAATTACTTCAACAGTACTGGAGTTTATGAAAAATCTTCACTTAGCTGAATCACTGCTTTTAGTATTTGTGTTAATATGTAAACATAAAAAGCAGCAGTGTACTCAGCATAACAAGACTGGATTGAGTACTATAAACCCCGCTGCCAGATACAGCTCTTGCTTTGA
The DNA here is from genome assembly GCA_907165065.1 of Caprimulgus europaeus. The sequence continues at coordinate 110,501,433 of OU015523.1, forward strand.
TAAAGCTCTTGCTTTGATAAAGACTAGTTCAATCTGGAAGCAAAATAAATGCAAATAAATAATAAATTACAAAAATAAATATAATATTATGTGTAAACATTAAGTAACTCAGACTCTGAGAGGTACTGCTGCTCTCACATTGACATTTTTATTTCTTACATTCCATTCCAGCCACTGAAAATCCAGATTTATTCAGTAATTTAAAGAGATGGTATCATTTTGCAAAACTTAATTCATATGCAGCTTATTAAATAAGTATGTGTTCAGCATGTGTTCTGAAACTGCTGACTTGACATGTGACAAGATGCTGCACTGAATTCCAGTTATGGAATTTAAACCTTTATGGTAAAATTCTACGAGGCACAAATGCAAAAAGACAACCCTAGCCTTTGGGAAAAAATGTTTTGCTATTTCAATTTATAGTAATTTATTAAAGGTAAAATCAGATTTTACTTTCTGTGAAGTATTTACTCTTAAAGTAACAAGTAGTTTTGACTTTTTCTCAGATTAAATAAACTTCTGAATTGTCACATGGCATCTTGCTTTCCAGAACACACAGGAAGTTTGGCTCCATAATCATCCTCAAGCACTGTAATTTTGTAAGAATTTTCATATATTTTTCATTTCAAGCTCATACTGCACTCAACAACCAAAAAAAAATAATGAGAAAACGTAAGTGAAAGAGTAATACAGATACTTTGGTTTACGATTGATGGAAAAATGAAAGATAAGGTCTTCCCTCCCACATTACAAAAAAGATGTACAACAAAGTTACTTACTGTTCCAAGTGTAAGAAACATACAGTATTTAGAAACGTTATGTTTTGTATTTTGTCTTTCCATGCATCCTAAAATCACAGTACCAGTTTCACTTCAATTTTTTATGAGACCATACTTTGTTGAACATATATAAAATGCAATGTAAAACTAGCACAAGCTAGATGATAATTTTTTATTGGAGTACATAATTGCACAAAAAAAAGGAAGAACAAAGACATTGTAACTTGGAGGCTTCGCTCAGTCTTTCACATATACTGCCTTAATTCACGAAAAAACTACTGAAAGAGAAGACCTCTAAGTTCCTCAATACCGTCCTTTACATAACAGTCTCCTATGAATTGCATATTCATTTCATCATTCTTTTTAATGCTTCCTCCTGAGAATTTGTTAAAACAACCCATCTGTCATTTTTATAGGAAAATTAAACATGAATACTGATATCAGCTTATACATTTAATGTGCTATTACATTCCGTTAAAATCCATTATGTATATAACTCACATCAGCTTTAAAAATATCCTCATGACCTGCTTGGGAATTAAGATGAAGAACTGCTGAAGTTCTGTCTGCTTTTCCTAATCACAAGAAACTGAAGATAGGTTCTAATCTTTAACATGAAATACTATACTATGCTACCAATATTAAATTAGGTGTATTTTGAGCCTTTGATCATTTTCCCTCTTTCATTTCTGTACTTTTTACTATTTCAGTACAACATAAGACTTCATATAGTCTCACCTAAGCTATTCCAGATCTTTTCTTTGTTACCTTCCTAAATTCAAGTTTTTTCAAACTCCAGTATGTTCTGAAAATTGCACCCCCCCCCCGCCCCGGCCTGAAATGTAGCAAATATAATGAAAATAAACTCATGTAACTCCACTAGTTTTGCATTTGATTTAAAATTCAATTTTGGTGGTGGTGGTGGGTTTTAGAAATTGCCATTGGCCTTTTGTTGTACCTATTCTGCCTTTGAGTCTTTCTGCCTATTCTTTATTATATTTCTGTTTATTACACAATTTTTTCATTGTTGAAAATACAAAAAAGAATGGTCCTGGATTTCTGCTTCACTCATTTTCCTTGGTGGAAAAAACATTGATCTTTTTTTAAAGCTGAAGTTCCTAATGTTTTAGATAAAAAAGTAACAACCCATTAATTTTCAAAACTACTTTTACAATTGTCTTGCAGCATTATGCAACTTTGCCTTCAGTTTACAAGCACAACAAAAGGTAAGGCAAAACATATTATGACCATATATTCAGCAAAAGTCATTTTGAAGCAGTTGCTTCCAAATTTTTATTATGGGTGGGCAGGCCCTATAATATTCATGGGGGTATTAAAGAGTTTCAGAAAACGCATCCACCTTACAACAAAAACATAGCACCGATTCCTGCCTCTCTCTACTCATGACTGATAGCCATTTGGACATGTCGTAGTTTCACTGGGCTAGCCCTTGGCTAGCAGCCAACACAGCCCTTCACCCACGCCCTCTCCACCCCCAGGGCACAAAGCAGAGGATCAGAAGCAAGGGTAAGGAGACTCATAGGTTGAGATAAGAACAATTTAATAACAGAAATAAAAGAAAACTTAAAATAATGTTAATATTAAAATAGTAGTGAAAATGATAACAGTAACAAAACAAGCAAATGAGTGATGACCAGTGCAACTGCTCACCACACGCTGACCAAGCCCGGCCCGTTCCCAGATAATGATCCCGGAGGAGCGACAATCCCGAACCGAAACCGCAATCCCAGAAGAGGGAGAGCCAGAGTGAAAACCAGAGAGAGCCAAAGGAGAAAGAGACCCTCACTAATATATGTGATGTGATATGATATGGAATATCCCATTGGCATACCCAAATGCTAATTTAGCTTATTAATTTAAATATTCCTCACCCCCTTAGACCTTGTGCTTGTGGACTAACAGAACACGAAGTCCTTTACTTCCAGCGACAAAAATGCAAACACTGCTATGTTATCAGTGTTTCTTTCATAACAAGTCCCAGGCTGAAAGCAAAATGCAGCACTATTCTAACTACTGAAGAAGAAACCCAGCTCTGTTCCAGCTAAAAACCAGGACAAGACATGAAACATTTATGCAGTCCCATTGCGTCCTGATATTTTTGTGCTTCTCTGAAAAATATAATATGATGGGCAATGCCTGAGTTCCACTGGACAGTGATTTCCAACTAATCCAGTTATGTGACAATGAAGTGCTTATGCAGGTCCTGATCTACAGTCTGCAATGGCAGAAGGCCATGTGGGAAGAGAATGGACACCAGGACACGGGCTGGCTGAATTACTCTGATGGCCCAGCCCTGGCCAACAGGCTGTAGTGGGCCATCCTTCCACATTAAGGAAGATTTTTTTAAAAAATTGTGTAACATTTGTTTGACAAGTTCATTAGTGATGGCTTCATTTTTTTTCAGGAAACAGTCTCTTATGCAAACTTAAAATGAGCATCTGAGTATTTGGGGATTTTTAACAATGGCAGGTTCATGAGAGTTTAATTAATCTGAGTAGTGTTAAGTTGTTCCTAAATCACACTGAACGACACTGTAGAAGCAATTTTAGGACAGTAGTCATTACAAGGGTGTTTACAAATAGCAAGAATTAAAATATATGTTTTCAAATGAAGCTAATATAGATGAAAATATCAAGACATTCTGTATTAGCCCAGAACAGCTAAACAGAAAAAGGAAGTTTGGTTGTGTAACTTTCAATATGGGAGTGCACTGATTTGAACTTGATTTTAAATATAATTTATTTAATTTAAAGTAGAATTAAATGAAAAATTCCAGAGTCTGCATTCTGGATGGAATAATAAACCATGGGTGAAGAAGAGGCAGTTTCCATTATTCTATTCTTATGGCTAAACAAAGAATAATAAACTCCTCAGCTCAACAATTTCAGAATGTCTGAATAATTGGTAGTATCATTTAATAGGGCTTTGCAAAATGTATGTCACTGAGAGGAAAAATGAGTCCTGCAAATTTCCAGAAATATTTCTGAAAAAGTAAAAACATATAACTCCTCATTACTGTATTAATATGTAAGAATTATTTACCATTTCAAAACACCTAAAATGAAAAAGCTAAAATTTCCAATGTATAGCTGCCATTTTTGCTGTTTGGCCACAAAGACTGTGATAGTTCTGAAAACTGAGCACAAAGAACTACTATTCACAGAATCACAAAACAGTTGAGATTGGAAGGAACCTCTGGAGATTGTCTCAAAGCTACAGCAGGTTGCCCAGAACTGTATCCAGTCAGGTTTACACTGTCTCCAAGGATGGAGACTCCACAGCATCTCTGGGTAACCTGTTCCAGAGTTTGACCATCTTCACAGTAAAAAAGTTTTGTCTTATTTTTAAATGGCATTTCCTGTATTTCAGTCTGTGCCCACAGCCTCTTGTCCTGCCATGGGACACCACTGAGAAGAGCCTGGCTCTGTCTCTTTTACTCCTTCCCACCAGCTGACACAAACTGATAAGACACCCCTAAGCCTTCTCTTCCCCAGTCCCTGTTCTCTCATGCTCTCCTTGTATAACAGCTGCTCTTGTCTCCTAATCATCTTAAAGACCCTTGTAAGTCCTTGGAAATAATTTCCTTGGTTATTTGCTCAATCATCTTCCCAACTGACCTGTTGTTCTCTGGATCTTCCTTTTTGCCCTTCTTAAAGAAAGGAGTGACATTTGCTTCCCTCTAGTCCTCAGGAATCTCCCCCAGTCACACTGATCTTTCAATGATAACTGACAGTGGTCTCACAAGGGCAGCTGCCAGCTCCCTCAGCATTCTTGGATACATTTCACAAGGGCCTGTGGATTTGTTTACATTGTTTGCTTAAACACTCCCTAACCTGATCCTCTTCCACCAAGCTTAAATATTCCTTGCTCTGTACTTTCCCACTACTTTTGGGGAAACTCCTCCTCAACAAGGACAAGGGGAGAAAATAAGCTGAAAAATCTTGTTGGTCAAGATAAAGGCAGTTTAATAAAAAAAACCCCAAACAAACAAAAAAACCCAACACCACCAACAAAGGCTGAATGAGGAAGGAAAGCAAAACCAGAGGAGATTTATTTTCGACTTCCTATCAACAGGTGATGCCCAGTCACTTCCTGGGAAGCAGAACCTCCTACGTATAGCAGTTGCTTGAGACAACAAGTGCCTTAGTAACACATGTCCACTTCCTCCTCCTTCTTTTAGCTTTTATCAATGAGCATGATGTCACACGGTATGGAATATCGCTTTAGACAGTTTGGGTCAGCTGTCCCAGCTGTGTCCCCTCCCAACCTCCTGCCCACCCCCAGACTACTGGGGTTTTTTGGTTGGTTGGTTGGTTGGGTTTTTTGGGGGGGAGTTGGGGAGACAGCCTTGATGCGGTACAAGCACTGCTCAGTAACAGCCGAAGTGCAAAGCACAGCACAATATGCACCACTATGAGGGAAGTTAACTCCATCACAGCTAGATCCTGTATACCAGTACAGCCTTTCACATCTCTTACCAGATTCAACTTCAGATATGCTCTGGCTCCCCTAACCCCATGACTGCATGCCCAGTGTCTCTGTATTCCTCCCACATAAGCTATCCCCGCTTCCTTCTCCTCGCTTCTTTTTTACATTTGAGTTTTGACAGGAGCTCCTTGCTCATCCATGCAGGCCTCCTGCTGCTATTACTTGACTTCCTGCATTTTGAGATTGACCACTGAGCTTAGTGGAGATACTCCTTGAAAAGCAAACAGCTCTCAGGACTGCTCTCCAGGACAGTGTTGCATGGGTTCTTTCAAGCAGGTCCCTGAACTGGACAAGGTCTACTTTCCTAAAATCTAGGGTCACCATCCTGCTTTTTGCTTGTTTCCCTCCTCTCATGATCTTGAGGTTCACCATCTCATGATCACTGTAAAAAAGGTTGCCCCCACCCTTCACATCCTCAACAAGTTCTTCCTTCTTGACAAGAACAAGATCCCGCAGAGTGCTTCCCCCTACTGATTCCTCCATCATCCAAGTCAGGAATTTGTCATCCATACACTACAGAAACCTTCCTGGACTGCTTGTGCCCTGCTACACTGTCCTTCCAGAAGGTATTAGGGTGGGTACATTCCCCTACAAAGACCAGGCTCTGAGAATGTCAGGCTTCTTTCAGGCATGTGAAAAAGGTCTCATCTACTTCTTTATGATCAGGTGGCCCATAGCAGACACCCACCATAATGTTGACTTCTAATCCTAACTCACAAACTCTCAGATGGCACATTGTACATATTTAGGCAGAGCTCCATGCATTCCCACTGGTATCTCACATAAAGGTCAACACCCCATCCTCACCTTGATGGCTTTTCCTTCCAAGAGAACCTATATCCACCCATGGCAGCACTACAGATCTGTGAGCTATCTCACCATGTCCCTGTGACCCCTATGAGATCATAACTCTGCAACTGCATGCAAACCTCTTCTTTGTTACCCATGCTGTGCCCATTAGTGCACAGGCACATCAGAGAGGCACCCCATCATGGTGATTTTCCAGAGCTTTCCCCATAATTCTGTCAGGTAGGCAATTCCTTGTTTATATGGACACACTTTAGATGGTCACCCTTCAGCTGTGTTTTGTTGATTTTGTTTATGATGATATTTACAGACATACTTTGCCTGCCAGCCTGGTCAACTACTTTCTCACAAAATTTTGGTCATCCTGTCTCTACCTTGCCACTTCTGTTTTAAAACTCTCCTTACCAAGTTGGCCAGCCTGTTGGCCCCACTTATTCAGGTGGACCCTTTCTCTTTTGAGCAAGCAAACATGAATTCTCAAAAAGTGTCCCAGGGCCACAAAAACAAAAACCCTGTTGGTGACACCAACTGTGCAACCAGTTGTAGGATCTGTGAACTCCTCCTCATGTCCTTCACCTTCACTGTAAGGATCAAGTAGAAAAGTCTTCACTTCCTATCCCAACAGACACAGAGTATGCCTGCACTTTCAGCAAAGTTGGAGACTTGGCTCTTAAAGCTGCAGTGTCTCAAAGATTTGGCTAGTCTATTTCTCATGCTGCAAAGTCTGCTGACCTCCTCTCACAGCTCCTTAATTTGATGACCCAGATCCTCAACAACCATACATCTCCTGCAAGTTAGAAGACCCCATCCTGCTTACCCAGCCTCAGGAAGAGGCATCAGGTGCTCCCTGCAACTCAGGATCTGCTGAGCTGCAACCTCTTTCTGGAACTCTGTCTGAGTCAAAGCTCTCAGCTTAGAGGGTCCACTGCTCCAACAGTAGCTGTAGACCATGCCCTGTGGCATCTCACTACCATTGCTGAGAAGATGTATCCTGTACTGAGCAAAGGTGCTGGTCTTCTGCAAGCTGTTCTGCACAAACTGCTGTGCCAACTGCTACATGCATGTGCTGCCTCCATTAGCTGCATTCAATACCTTTGATTGAGAGATTATAATTTGCACTCATGAAAAAAAAAATATTTTACACACTTTAACGTGGTATAATTCTTCAGTGGGCACACCACTAAGAAGTTAAATATTCCATTTATAGTTTTATGAAATGGTGGCCAGTATTAGGTAAATTTTTTGTTTTATCACTGATTTCTGAAATTCACTGACTACATAAATTCTACAGACATTCTGACAATTTACCTGTATTATATACTCCAAATTACTTAGACTGATTTTTGTAAGATGAAATACTGATGTTCAGTCCAGAGAAATACCCAGTCAAATACTATCTAACATTTTATCTAAACTTGGACGTTAGATTACAGAATACAGAAGTGATCACCATACAGTATTGAGAGTGTACAGATGAAAATATGTCCACACTTAAAGATTACGACCAATTATTCCAGTACAAATTCTACAGGACAAACCTATGTCAAGTGGTAAATTTTGTTATGCTTCAGAATTATCAACACTGAGCTGTACAATAACTATTTTCAAGGTATTTGTAAAATAAACTTTTTTGAATTAATCCTTGATTTACATACTAAGCACTGGAATAAAAATGTTTAAAAACATATTAACAAGTTTCTGAGTATTCTTCTGCCTCTGGAATAAAAAGTAGCTGATTTGAGAAACAGTTTTAAATTTATAAAGAGATTAGGTACATTCAATTCAGATCTATACTGGACACTTCCTGGGTTTCAGTAGTTCAAAACAGATATTTGAGCATTATTTCCAACTACTTTTAGTGATAAGTACATTTGACAGATGTGATAGAAGATTAATATTTGCTTCTTGTAAATGAAAGTGAAGTTATTGTCAGCTTCTGTCCTGTCTGCCTCTAACTCTTCCACTATCAGTATCCAATAGATAAAAGAAGATAATAATGATAATAATAACTACAACAACCTCATGAAGTTCAACAAGGTCAAAGGCAAGGTTCTGCACCTGGGTCAGGGCAATCCCCAGTATCAATGCAGGCTGGGGGATGAAGGGATTGAGAACAGCCCTGCAGTGAAGGACTTGGGGATACTGGTGGATGAAAAATTGGACATGAGCTGGCATTATGTACTTGCAGCCCAAAAAGCAAATGGTACCCTGGACTGCATCAAAAAAAAGTGTGGCCAGCAGGTTGATGGAAGTGATTCTGCCCCTCTGCTCTGCTCTGGTGAGACCCCACCTGGAGTACTGTCCAGCTCTGGAGTCCTCAGCACAAGAAAGACATGGACCTATTGGAGTGGGTCCAGAGGAGGGCCACAAAATTTACCAGAGAGCTGGAGCACTGCTCCTATAAAGAAAGACTGAGAGAAGGCTCTGGGGAGATATTATCACAGCCTTTCAGTATTGAAGGGGGCCTATAAGAAAGATGGAAAAACACTTTTTACCAGTGCCTGTAGTGACAGGACGAGGGGCAATGTTTTTACACTGAAAAAGGCTAGATTTAGACTGGATACAAGGAATACATTTTTTACAAGAGTGGTGAGACATTAGGACAGGTTGTCCAGAAAAGCTGGGGATGCCCCATCCCTGGAATTGCTCAAGGTCAGGCTGGACGGGGCTTTGAGCAACCTGATCTAGTGAAAGATGTCCCTGCCCGTGGCAAGGAGTCAGACTAGATGATTTTTAAAGGTCCCTTCCAACCCAAACGATTCTATGTTTCTATAATAAATAGACTATAGCTAAACATAAATGTATCCAAAATTGAGGGGAAAAAGGTTTTTTACAGACTTTAGGAATAGAAAGTTTTTGTTATTTTACTTCTATATACCTGGGAAATCATTTTAGCTCATATTCTGTGCCTATTCATGCATAAATGAAATAATGTATGGATTTAACTTAATTCAACTATTCAACTATTTTCTTAATTCCAATTCCCAGGCCTTTATTTAAAACTTCTGGAAACAAACATGATGCATTGAGCTATCAATAAAGAATTAGAATGTAGAACTGTATGCAATGTATGTGGAATTTTTAAAGATGCCTATACTTTTTAAAGCTTAAAGCAAGCACTGGTTGAATAGACTACAAAAACTAATTTTGATAAAGGACATTATTACTCAAATTTTTTGAAACACTCAAGCAAATGTGTCCCAAAAGAACCCTACACAAGGTCAGAGGCCATCCCATTCTAAAGGAGATCTTCCAAAGATAAAGAAATTAATCTGCTAACAGCACAAAAATATTAGAAAATCAAAGAAAGTTCAAGATAATATAGGAGGCTTTTTTAAGGTATTATGAGCAGTAAAAATGTGGGTCAAACACAGATGCATAAGGTCACTCTACAAATACTGGGAGAGAAGAGAACACAGAGATATTGAATAATTCATTTTCCTGTATTTAAAATTAAGCAGAATAGATAGGTAACACAGCCCTTATTTCAGGCAGGCATCTAGTGACACTTGGGATGTCTCATTCTGCTCTTGGTGCCACTCTAGCAGACCACAGGTCTCCTGCAGATTCTGTGTTATATCTGCCAGGCCATGAATATTTCATGGTTTCTTAAATAGTGCTAGAAGCCTAATTTTTAGGAAATCAAATTAAGCTCTTATGACACCATCGATCAAAGAGAGCATTTTACATCTCTAAGGAAAGTTCTCAGACACCGTGGTAAAAAATGGCTATTTTCAAATCAACAAACCCAAAAGTGAGAAAGACACTAGCTGCTCAATTATCTGAATGAGACAAGATACAGGGTAACTCACAGGAGGAATCTGAAGAAAGGCAGAATGGTCAGTGGCCAGAGATTACCCAGACATTATAAATCAGTCAGGCTGATGCTAACCCTTAGTGAACAAATTGGTTTTGTAGCTAAACCAGAGACATCCTGCATCCACAGAAGTACTGCACACTAAGCATAAGATTTAGTTAATATTATAATTTTTTAACTCAAACATAATACAGTAAGCATAGCAAACAATACAGACAATTTTTTTACCCAATGGTCCTGTAAAAAAAATAAAAATTGTTCTTGCTAGGAACAAGCCACACTAACTAGGTCTTATGCTAACTGTGCAGGGCCCCAGTACCGGCCCTCTAGACTTGTTATCAACTTGTTAAGAGAGCTTGCTGTTTGAAGGGGAATTCAGTAGCAGGTATCTTCTGTTATGATATGAAGTTGAAGCATGGGACATTAGTGAAGGTTGTGAAAGTATGGGCACAGGTTGAAAAGAGAGGCCCAAGAACTCTAAACAAGATGATGATGGTCACCTACTGGTCACTGAGGAAGGGCAATATAAAGAATTAAAAGGAGCTCTCAGATTTGAGAACAATGGTAGGGGAGAAAGTTGAGGCCTGTGTCAGGTCCAGCTTCCCTTATCAGAGACCTCTCAGGCTTGATTACCTCCACCTGGGTGACTAAGACCATCAAGGACCATAGACACCAGTCGTGACTATGTGGATTCAGCTTCATGGTACTGCACAGAATCACACAGAATCACAGAATCACAGAATATTAGGGATTGGAAGGGACCTCGAAAGATGACACAAGTTTTAAAGAATATGTCCTTTGAATTTGCAGTGCTAAGGATTAATAAAGAACTAGACATTAGCAACATGTGCTGTTAATGAGTATTAATGTACTGCAGTTTTGTTTTACTGTTTAAAACTGGCCTCATTTATCAGTTTTCCAAACACTACAATCAAACTCTGTATACAATACAATTTTCTGATTGTATATGTATACACATATATGCAACAATTTCACCAGAGCTCTTCCAAGGAAGGTCTGCAGGCTTAAAAGTCTATTTAACTCTAGTCAGTAAGATATAATGGAAGGTACCACAATGAAATATATTGCTTTTTCTTACAGGATCACAGACATGGTCAACAGTGGTCTATGTTCAGAGGCCACAGATTTGAACAAAAAAACCAAAAAGATTATTTTGACAAAAACATGATGTACCTTACACTTAACATGGATCAAATGAAAATTTAATGAGAGATTTCAAAATGTAATGGTAAATTTTAATGTGCATCCCATGTCACTTCTTTGTATATGGTTATTTGAGTAAGGGAAAAGGTTTCCTCGTTTCATTGCTGTTGTGTACCAGACATGTTTTTAGGCCACCGTGTCTGTGATCTATTACTTATCACCGAGGATAAAAATAATGGCCAAATGTCTAGGTAGGCACCCAGCACGAGGTGAGAGGGATTCTTCCCAGGTATGCATACTACCTGCATTTCAAAGAGAATTTGCACACATTACAGCTAAACTGCCACCCACAATAAGAATTCAATGGCTGGAAATCAAGGTTTACAATATATGTAAAACACCACCACCAAACTGGACCAACACAGAACAATAAAGGAACAAAAAGCAAGTGATACTGGATATTGTAAGCATTGTAGCAAGGATTTTAATGAATGTCAATTTAAAGCTAGTACCATAGTACAATATTATATAGGAAAAAATAATTTAATATTTAAAGTAATTAAACATTGTATTATGAATATTAGAAAAATGAAGAGACTAAATTCTAATCTAAAATATGTTAGTGTTCTTGTTGGAAACACATACAAGATGTTAGCTTCATATCTTGTGGGTGTGGCTTCATTTCCATATGGAGGAAAAAAGTGATAGTCTGTTATCCCACATACAGACTTCATAGGTAATTACATACATATAACATCCTATTTTCCACCTCAAATGCATTTAATTTACTTTTTCACTTCTTATGTTTCAATATTCAAGAGAATTCCTTAAACCCTATTTTTAATGTAGTTACCAGTGGGGGAAAAAAAAAAAGTTATCTTTTCAAATTAGCTACTTTCCTACCTGATTAAGTTTCTTCCACAGGTTGAGAACAGGAGAAAGTTCAGTAGACCATATTTCTCTGTCAAATTTGCAGCCAGCAGTTACTGACCTGCTCAGTATCCGAAGCTGTGAAATGACCTGAGTGATGAGAATAAAAATGCAAATCTTGAAGAAGGATAAACAAACTTCTTCTAATACAAAAATGTGATACAATAGCAAATACTCTGATTTATCTATGAACTATACTTTGCTGCATACTTGACTACTACTAATGATCTATTCAGAACACAAATAATACCCATATCCATATATAAAACATACTTGAGCCTCACTCATATTAAGCCCAAAACAAACAAATTGATATTTTCTTTGTCCAACTATAATTTTAAAACTATCGAGGTGTTTAATTAATTAAAAATTCTTATTTTCCACAAAATCTACAGACAAAACTCAAGCTCTGCCTTTAACTATGCTCCCTGTGTAATTAAAAAAAAGGAGAAACAAAAACCCAAATATGTTACTAAATACACATAGTACCTCTCAGGCATCAAAACTCCAAGACCATTATAGTAAATTCATTGTGATCTCCCACAGATCTCTTAGATACCTCAAATTATTTAAATGCATATTTATTACTTTAAAGAAAATAAGTAAGCAATTAAAAGAATAACTGCAAAACTTTCAGAAAGATGAGGAGCTTCCACTTTATTAGGTTAAACTGCCTTTTACTGTTAATAACGCTGGTAACTCCACACATAAACTGATCAAATATATGTGTACGTTTATAAAGAAAGAATACTGAAATTAAAATTCTTCTGTGATATTGCAGGCTGTCCCTTAAACTGCATATTTTAGCTAAATTTAGGTTTTTTTCACAATGCATTTTTTGCAAGACATGTTAGAGAACAACTTACTAATCCTCTCCTCTTTTGCTTGACTTCAAAGAATTTAATTTGATAATAAAAAATGTATTATTCAGAAAGACTGGACTATTTAATTGTTAGACAGAATGAAGCAGGAAGTTGTTTCTGCTGAGTTTTGACTTATTTTCTATTATTGAACGATGTGCAATCATGTAGTGTTTTATTTTCTTTTGTTTTTAAATTTTCTTTCACGGAAGCAAACAACCGCTTCTCATTTACCAGCTTTGATAGAGACTATGAAGCACTACAACACTATAGTACACTGAACCATTTTTAACTTCTATAGCATATTGTAGAATTTTGTTCTTATATTAAATGCCTTACAAGAATTAAAACAAAAGATAAATATACATAAAGTATAAATATATAAAATTATCTGCAGAACATATCAACTTATATTTTAAAAAAAAGTTTTTAAATATTTTTAATTAAGCTAAAATAGAATTCTTTTTAATTAAAAGCTCACTTATTACTACAACAGTAATTCTGAAAAAAATCTTTTTAGTTCCCTCAGAAATGACAATTTAATCTGTTGTCCTAGAGAATTATGCATAATCTATGATTCCAGATCTCAGAAATGATAAAAATAGGATTTTTATTTCTCTGTTAAACTTAAGGAATTAAAAGTGAAATGAATTCCAAGTCCTAAAATCCACTATTAGTAGATGAAAGTCAGTCTACTACAATAAAGTACTTTACTCATGACCCTGCAACTTGGTTTGCCAAGAGGAACACACATACCTAATGAATATCTGTAAGAAGCATCTTACTTTAATAAAACCTTACTTTTGTCTAGTCTGAAGTAACCTGCCAGAAAGGCAGGCAAGAAGAAGTTTCAGTCAAGGCAAAGGAGTGAATAGAGCTTTGCCTAGGAGCAGGTTATGAGCCAGCTGAGGGTAGAGATCGGAGGACAGACCAACACAGGCGGTGCTTCAGTAGGTGTGTGCTGCAGCCTCCTTGATCGAGAAAGTAGAGGAAGTCTTCTTCTGACAGCCCAACAATCACAGGTCTTCATACTCATGGTCTTCAACCAACCCAGTATCTGCCATCAGGGCAATATGACACGGTGCAAGGAACGCAGATTTCTAGAATTTGTTGAAAACAATTTCTTTGTACAGGCAATGAATTAGCCAACCAGTGGAGATACTCTACTGAGTATGTTGTTAATAAACAATGAAGAACTGGTAGAAGATGTGAAGGTCAAGGGCAGCCTTGGCTCCACCAACCATGAGATTGTGGAGTTTAAAATCCTCAGAGAAAAGAGCAAGGCAAGTAGTAGAATCACAACTCTAATGAGAGCAGATTTTAGCTTAGTCAGGGATCTTCTTGGCAGGATTCAATGGGCAACTGCCCTGGAGGGCAAAGGGGGCCAGGACAGTTGATCAGTCTTGAAGAACAAATTCCTCAAAGCACAAGAACATTCCGCTCTGATATGCGGGAAGCAAGCATGATAGACAAGCCAAAGAACAAGCATGGCAGAAGATCAATATGGATGAATAGGAAGCTAGTGATCTCAAATGTAAAAAGGTAATCCACAGAAGATGGGAGCAGGGATGGACTACCCAGCAGGGATAAAAAGACATTGCTCAATTTTCCTAGGATGCCAGTGAGGAAAGCCAAATCTCAACGGGGTTTAAAACTAGCAATGGATGTGAAGGCCTACAAGAAGGGCTTCTGCAAGTAACCTGGAAGGTCAAGAAAATACGAGCCATTGCTAAATGTAGCTTCTGTTATGGAAAGCACTATTTCATCCTCTTATTCTCATAATTTTAAACTTTAATAATTCTTTGTGTGCTCCAGCTATTGTGCATAGCAGAAAAGATTCTTGTTTAATTTAGCGAAAAATTATTTTCTCTGATTAATGTTTTGATCATAGTATCTTTATCATTCCTGTTATTCTTCCTCCTTTTCACTCTGCACACATGCAGAGTTCTGACAAGCAATACAGATAATAAACACACATTTGTGCCTTCCAGATATAATTCTTTTAGCTATAGTTCTGGCTCTTATAATTTGTTTTTGGATAGTTGCCTGCCATAATTTGCAAAGAAATAAAACATTTATATCAAATATATTTTAACTGGTAATCCGGTATGCAGTACTTCATATAAACTTGTATATTTATATTTTTATATGTTTATAAAGCTTCAAAAAGTTTTTGTAATTGCTTTGTGAATATGGGGGATTGAAAACATTATTATTTTTTGAAGTGCCTTCATAGGTATAAACACTTACATACAGCTCAAATGAATTTGAGAAGTAGTGACTGCAAGGTCAAGTAATTAAACTATTTTATAACTCTAGTGTAAAGGGTTAGGTGTTTCTTTCTAATTATCAAATTATAGAATTTGCCAATATAATTTAAAAACGAAATACACTATCCATTATTTCAGTCTTTGTTCTTCAGTGCATCTAAATCTGTTTCTACTTTGTATATTTTATCAACGTAGCTCAAATATTGGGATGCAATTATCAATAGTTAAGCACTTAAATGTATTGAGACAAAAGAAATGAAGTTTTAACTCTCAGAGCTCTAGAGTACTGTAACGTACTGTGATCTTTATCAAAAGATCATGGAAATTCTTTAACTCTTTCTAGTTAATCCCATTTCTTTTCTCAAATATAACAGGCATGATGGTAGCATAATTTAGTACTAAAGCTTCCATGACAGTACACTGTTTTCAATTGACTGTAATTTTTTTAAAAATAGTGGGTTGGGCTGAAACTTTGTATACTGGTGGATCTTTCAGCCTGAATACTTTGTAAATTTTAGCCTAGAATAGTCCTTAACCTTCAAGAAACAGAGGAAAATACATTTTAGCCATGCCAAAGGGCCTGTAGCAATAGGACAAGGACTAATGGTTTTAAACTAAGAGAGGGGAGATGAAGACTACATATAAGGAAGAAATTTCTTACAATGACAGTGGTGAAACACTGGAACAGGTTGTCCAGAGAGGTGGTAGAAGCCTCAGCCCTGGAAATGTTCAAGGTCAGGCTGGACGGGCTCTGAGCAACCTGATCTGGTTGAAGATGTCCCTGCTCATTGCAGGGGGTTGGACTAAATAATCTTTAAAGGTCCCTCCCAACCCAAACATGCTCACCTTTGTTACTGCAACATATTCTTTTAATAAATATATAATAAATTACATACTAAAAGCTCTTATATGTTGTACTAGCCCAGTCCAAATGTACTTCTAAATATTTTGAATAACGGTAAGAGTGAAAAAATGTACCTTAAAGCAGGAAAACAGTACCATAAATGAAAATATGAGAACAATGGAAAAAAAGATAATAAAAATACAAAAGCAATCACCAATAACAGTCTGTTTAAAGAAGGGTGAGAAGATTATTCAGAATCACGAGAAGCTGTCTGTTTTAAGTAAGGTCAACTAATCATAACAGTGTTTGTACAAAACAATTCAGCAGAGTAATTTATTTATGAACATCTCATAACTATGAACAGCATACAAGAACTGCTACTGAATTGTTAGGGGAAAATTCATACATTTTATGGGGTTTTTTGCATTGTGAGCACAGAAAAATACAAATTGCATTTATTAATAAAAGTGAAGTAGTCAAAATTAAAGTGTCAATTTATTTACCTAGTTATTAAATTAATTGTCCATCTCATTTTTTTAATCTGTTGCATATTTTATAGGTTTCTGTGGATATATGCTGCTATGATATTGACCAATATATTATAGTAAAAACCCCACACATTTAGAGAAATTAAGAGAGAATGAGGAGCAATAAAGACAATGAATGATCCCGTGTGGCTTCATATAGAACTACTAAAAAGTCATGTTTGACCTGAAAATTAAAATAAAAATTAATGGAAAATAAAAATGAAGAAATGTCAATATTTTAACTTTTCCCTCCCTAGAACTTAGATAAAAACAGATTTCTAGAAAGACAAAATCTATTTCTGTTCTTCACTCATGCACAAGATGAGGAAAAAGCCTTGCCTTCAGTAATTCACAGCTACTGCAAAAACTGCTACTTCACAAATACAATATATCATAAACAAAGGCTTATATCTAAGTCTTGTATATATTTCATAAGCAATCTATCCTACAAATCATATAACAAAATCAAATTTCACACACAGTATTACAATTTGAAAAAGAGAAAAATAATGAAGTCAAAAATATATTGTGAAATTCTACGTCACTGAATTAAAAAAAAAAAATCTAGGATCAATCATTTCTGAGCTACATATGATTATTGTTCTATGAACACAAAACAGAAAAGATTTGCCAGTCAGATAACTGCTTTTTTTTTCAAGACTATGGAACAGATAAAAGGATTTTTATTTTTGTACAAAAAGCTAACAAACTCCGCTCAGTAAATCTACAATGTCAAAGCAGATACTCTGCTGCCATCTACCAGTTTTAAAAGGATGTAATCTAAGCACAGAAACCACTTCTATGTTTCATTTCTCTGAAGGAAACAATATATCCTTTTACATAGCTGTTCAAGGAGATATTTCTGTTTTTATAAGACTTCACAGCTCAAACTAAAATACGAATTTATAACATAAGTCACTGTGGTAAATAACGGGAAAGTAATAACTCAGTGCAATGCAACTATGTCTTCATTGTGTCAAGAGAGGGAATGGTTTTGGTTTGATATGCCCTCTGACAGAACTACATGCTTCCCTGCTGTTCCTCATAGTTTGGCAGCAGTTACCCACCCGGCTGTGAAAGTAGCCTAAGACTGAGCTGCCAATGAAAGCTCTCTGACTTTCAGTCTCTCTGTGTCCCTCACCCTCCCTGCAAGGACAGGGTCAGTGGAGGTTGTTAGGAGGAAGGTACTTTCATGGCATTCATAACCAAATCATTCAAAGTGCACGTGGATGAGTAAGAAACAGTGTAGGTCTACACTTGCCCTTTTGTTGTTCCCTCAAGGCCACCTCAAAGCTGTGCTTTCAGTCAATAAGGACGTGAAGTAGGACTAGACTCAGTACAAAGATACATGCCTTCTTAATCAAAATACAAAGCAAATGAGGGAAAGACATTGACACTGCCTTTATCTTCCTTTATACTGAACAGGATCATATACCTTTGATGCCAGGAATCTCCTCTGTATGGTAGGGGTTCAGTGGGGGAGGAAAGAAAATCGGCAGGATGCTGCAGATGGACAGCACAAACCCACTACTGACCCAGACAGTACTCTAGTTGCACCTTCTCCCAGAGAATAACTAAGGGTTTTACTCTGTAGAGGTCCCCAGAATACATATTAACTGGAGAAAATGATGATAAAAGGAAGGTCAGAAGAGGTGGTTGACCTTAGTTAATTACAGACCCTGACAAAATTTAAGAAAATTGGAAAATTGTATCTATAGAAGAGAACAAACTTCTCATGTGCAAGGCATCAATATATTCTCATATACATAGCACCTATAAAATACTAAGACTACTTGAAGCACTGCATTGATTCACTGCAATGGTAAAAAGTTGTGTTCTCCATACTGTGGCTTCCACTCCATTATGTGGCATGGCACATTTCTTTCATGCAGCACCGCAAGTATATACAAAATAATCCACATATTCTAAAAATTCTTGTTAAGTACTGAGATCACTCAATTGCATGGTAATAATAAATACAGTTTGGCATTACTCATCAATTTCTGCTAGAGCCTGCCTATTAGTCATGTATTTGTGATGTGGGATGCATTTAATAAATGTCAGTAATTATATGCTCTGTACAGATGATACAGGATTATATAAATGCTCGATTATTTTAAGAAAATAGAGTTATGTTCATCCTGACATCTATAGCAATAACATAACAAGTTCAAGAATAATTCCAATTGCATGCTTTTCAATAATTATACCCATATTACTCTATATGGCGTGATTAAAATTACGGAGTAGCAGTAGATATAAAATTGGGTACCAGTGCTCAGAGTCCTGCTGAGCTAAATTTTGAAAGAGAAAATTTAGTCTGTTGATGAACAAACAAGAAACTACAACTACAATTGCACCTTAAAAAATAACCACACACCACAGACCCACTATTCTATATCAAGTAGAAACACTACAGTCAGATGTATGACTTCAATATTAGGTAGACATACTCATCCTAACTTTTCTTTACCTAACTTGGGTAATAACAGTAGTGGAGACTTGGTGTACAACCTCAAGCATGATCCAGCAATGTAAGAGTTCCAGGTGTCCTTGTATACCCTCCCCTACACATGCTGCCTCTGTTGCTGTCGTTAACAAGGTAAAAACCAGCACTGAAACTGTACTACAATTATACCTCTCACTACAGTTTTAGGAAGACAGAGAGAAGTTTTAATGTAAGTAAACAACATATGCAAGGAATGCTGAGTGGG
This sequence comes from Caprimulgus europaeus, assembly GCA_907165065.1. Next base: position 110,520,654 of record OU015523.1, read on the forward strand.
AAGAGGTAGAAAATCAGCCAGTGACTTGCTGAAAATAAGAGCAGGTCAGCAACTAAGTTAAAAAAAAAACAAACAAAAAAACCCAAGGATAAAATGCTATTTTAGCAAAGTCAATCAGATCATCACAATTATAGTTAATGAGGTAAAATTCACTTTACATTTCCTGACCCTAGTTCTTACCTTGTTTGCCTTACTACATTTCCCTGCACTGTTTGCCATTATTAATTTACTATTAATTTTAATTCAAGAAGTATTCATTACAAAATAAAAAATAGCTATTAAAAAAGATAAACTGGTTTTTTTTTCTACAAAATTTCTAAGTTTCAAGCAAAGATTGAAGAGCAACAGTAATTATTTTAAATGAGTACTATATTTAGCAGCTACAATAAGGTATGATGAGCTATTCCTTGTGATAGCTAATAGATTTCATTAAAGAAACTGTTGTTTCTCTTTAGGCAACCACATCTATAAAAAAATGTATTCAGTGTGCAATTTCTGTGCTAGTATATTTTCTGTAGAGTACACAGTTAGGCTACATGTTTTTTGCTTGATTTTGTAACGCTGACTTTGTTTAGATATCATAATTTACTTACATCATCCTGATGTAATATGTGAATATTATTTCTGTATGTTGAGTTTCTGCTAGAACAACTCCTGAATTTTCAAATGATTCAGCTGCCATTTATGAGGAGTATGAAATGTCACAGTATGAATACATGAAAATAAGTAGGAATACAGACACAGGTCATTTCTACATACTTTTAAATACTCTCTGTAACAGTGTGCATTCTAGTCCTGTACACATCCAAATTGATATTTATAGCAGTGAGCTGCAAGATGAGATTTTTACTGAGTATGAGAAATAAAACACACAAGCTTTAAACTATGTTAAAGAATTGCATCAGCAATTTTTTCATGGGAATTATATCTTAAAACCTTGAACAAAATTCACAAGACCTACTAACTTATAAAATTTTAACTCAAATTAAGTAAGTAACTCAAAATAAGTACCTTTCAGACATAGAAGCCCTTTCAATACTATTATTGGTAACTGTATATCTCTATATTTTAAAATGTATGTGAAAAAGCTATATTATTAATTATGACTTTACTGAAGGAAATTTCTAAAGTGCTGTTTAAGAGCCAACATTGCAAATGCAGGCAGGAATTATCATTTATATTTATGTTGAGGACAGGCATGAGATAAACTGCAGAGTTAAGGTTCTGGATTTAGGAAAGCAGACACTGGTTTATTCAGGGAACTGTTAGCAGAATCCCATGGGAAGTGGGCGTAAGGGACAGGGAAAATTGGAGACAGTATAGTGGACAGCACATTACTTTCAGGTGATTAAAAAAGGGGATAAAGGAATATATTTCAGTGAGCCTCAGAACAAATCACCTCATTGAGCAGAAAGAACAGGATTTTCAGCAGAATGACTGTTTGGGTAAGCAGGAAGTGTCTCAGTGGACTGAAAAACACACACCCACAAAAAAGGAACATATAAGAAGCAAAATCAAGGACAGAGAAAGAAAGATAAAAGCACTGCTTGGGCAATTCAGCATGAAATTACAAAAGCCAAAGTGCAGCTGGAGGAAAGACTAGTAGGGAACATTAAGAGTGAGATAGGTTTCAACACATGCAGAAGTTCAAAGAAAACATGAGGCATTTGATGAATGCAAGGAAACCGAAGTGAGGGATGGTACATAAAAGCCAGAAGTATTCAATGGCCTCTGTGACTGGTTTAGGAAAGAAAGGAACAGTTAATAATGGGAGAGAACCAGTCTACTTAGAGAACATGAACATTCTCATACATGAACATGGAGTTAAATCCAGTTGGTGGCTGGTGACAAATAGTGTTCCCCAGGGCTCAGTATTGGAGCCAGCTCTGTTTAATATCTTTATCAGTGATCTGGATGATGGGATCGAGTGCACCCTCAGTAAGCTCGCAGACCACACCAAGCTGGGCGGGAGTGTTGGCCTGCTTGAGGGTAGGAAGGTTCTACAGAGGGATCTGGACAGGATGGATGGATGGGCCAAGGCCAATTGTATGAGATTCAATAAGCCCAAGTGCCGGGTCCTGCACTTGGGTCACAACAACCCCATGCAACGCTACAGGCCTGAGGGACAGTGGCTGGAAAGCTGCCTGGCAGAAAAGGACCAGAGGGTGTTGGTCAATAGAGAACTTTGTAACCAGGATTCCAGTCATTTCATGCCACCTTCTATTGGTGTGCATGGCTTTCCTTCTGTTTCTCATGCATTAATTTTAACTTAAGAGGGCATTTACATTTTTAACTTACGGGGTTTTTTTCAAAATTTGTCTTGATCTCGACTTGCAGTCCTGAAATGTCAGTAGGCAATCAACAGGTCAGTCTCGCAACGGAAGCACACTCTTCCAGTAATTTAAATGATGGCCCTGTCTAAGGATGCACATTTAGTTGTGCGAACTATTCACTTGCTTTAGCAAGTGGATAAAATAAAACTGATAACAAACAAATTAAATTTGAAATTTGTTGGTCTTTCACTGTACTGGAAAACAAAACAAACACAAAAAGTCTGTTTACTAATTAATAAAAGCCCTTTTTAATTTCTTAGCATTTCTAAGAAAATTATCAACATCTTTGAGACAAGCACTATAACCTGCATACTTTAAGATGCTTGCATTTTCACTTCTTCCTCTTGAATTCTTCAATTTTAAATTGAATACTTACATATGAAATGAAAGTGAGATAACTGTATTTGAATTGTTACAAGACTCAGTGCAGAAATGGGAGAAACAACTATGTTTCTATTCCTCTCCTAGTGACTATCTAATTTTTCAGACAGTCCAGCTCCCAGTAGAAGAGACCATTTCTGCATAACCAACAATCTGGTACTTATGGCAGTTTTATTTCTTCTCTTAAATGGTCATTAAAATTTTTATTACAGAATTTTTAGAAATGTTGTTGTCATTCTTACAGAGCTTGTTTCAAAGTTCAAGGGAAAGAAATAGGTACTTCCAAAAGGTGATTCACCCCTTTATTTTAGATGCCTGTCTAAGAATGACACAAATTACTCCCTGTAGCTGCTTGTCTGTCTTTAAAAAAAAAAAAAAAAAAAAAAAAGGGTAATTAACTAAGATACTAAGATTAGGTGGTTAATGTTCATATAATTCAAGTGAGATAAGATTAATTACACTGGGGCTTCTTTGTTTTAACTTGAATTGGCTTTGAATTTGGCTTATTATATTCTTTTATCATGGTACCTACACATTTAAAAGGAAAACAAACTCACATAAAATTAGTCCAATATCTATCATGGAAATTGGAAGTGGCTTGGATCAATAAATGCATCACAGTTCTTTTCTAGTAGGATTTTAACAAAAGATCCTCTAAGAGCTGAAATACAGATCTGACACAATCTCTGTCTATATTTCAAAGATACACTTTTATTCCATGAAATCTTTTTTTAAAATACTATTGACTTGTGGGAAATGTATTAAAGAATAACATCTAAATAAAGTATTGGGTATTAATGCAGGAGGTATTTTAAGAATTAGTAAAGCACTAACTGAAGATAATATTAGTGAAGAAAACAGGATTTCACAGCTCTACATAATTCACTCTACGGCAAGTAGGAACGTGTTATTCTTTGGTGATGGACTGTAACATACAGGAAGCCTAGACAACTATCATATTAGAAAAACAAAGCTTTGTTAAAAGAATATTATCCTTAATATAGAAAATATTTGTTCTGTTATTTTAGTTTATCTGCCATCCTGTAATGACTACCCGAAAGATTTTATGACAAAAAAAGGGGAATTTTGTGACTTCCAGCAAGAAGGAAAAGGCTCCTTCTTCATATGCAGATGTGCAATTGCAGAATGAGTAGGAAGAGGTGAGGAGAAAAAAAGTTCTGTTGGGGGGGCACATGGGCTACCTGGGCTTGACTCATGGATCAGAACAAGTGCCATTCAGAGGAAACGGCAGGTGGCCATGGATCTGTGGGCCCAGGCGGCATTCTCTCCGTCTAGTGGATGCATGTGACCATGCAATCAGGTCACAATACCTGGTTGCAGAGCTGGGATGTTGCAGACATGGCTTTGGCTCTTACGACTGTGACACCTTGTTTGAGAGAGACTGACAGGTAGGGGCAGACAGAATCCCTATGACAAAAGTGTAACAGGAGCATCTGCCAACAGGCTTGCTGCTAGCAAGCAGAGCTTCGAACCAGGTTTGTCAGGCAGTGGTGACCAAAGTCCAAAGAGGAACAGAGGGGCAGAAGGTCAGAAGAAAGCACCTGAAGTGTAACATGATGGGAAAGGCATTCCTTTAAACATGTCAAATAGCAAGTCAGTTATCTTGTTAACAATACAAAGAAGCACATTAAAGTTACAGGAATTGTTTGACTCTTTATAGTGCCTTCATGAATACCAGATGGATTCCATTAAGATATTCTGAGAGTAGTTAGATGGGACAGAAAAGTAGAATCATTATTATCAAAAACGCTGAGATACATATCTAGGACTAAAAGAAAAAGGAGTACCTAGGACTAAAAGAAAAAGGAGTACCTCAAGGAACCATTCATCTGCAATGACTTTCAGATAATAAAAATAACAGCGTTGCTAACTGGGAGAAGTGAGAGTGATTCCCATCACTCATTTTGAGACAACACAGGAGAAGACAAGCATGCAGCTGTGTTTCAGAGAAATGTGTCTGGGAAAATTAAATTACCTTATATCCTCTACCTTGCCACAGAAAATACTTGTCAGATTTGAGACTACAAAATTTGTCTGAAACTGGTTCTTAAAGCAAGTAATTTGTTGCAAAATCTGAACCATCAGAACTGCAGAGTATCGCTGGCCTGGTTCAAAAGCAAATAAAACTACAAAGGACAAATTATAGGATGAGAAATACTACCAGCAACCTCAGTTGATGTGAACTGGAACCCACTTATTTGAAGTTGTAAGTATTCACAGCTCAATATTTTTAATTGGTATATAAAATCTACAATTAAATAATTTTATAGTATTTCATTGAAAAATTGGTAGGAAGCTACAGTCTGTGCTTCAAATTCATCAATCTGAATCTCAAATGATTATTTTACATTTGTGATAAGCCTTAAGCACTTCGAAGATGTGGTGGGTTGACCCTGGCTGGATGCCAGGTGCCCACCAAAGTTGCTCTATCACTCTCCTCCTCAGCAGGACAGGGAGGGAGAAAATATAACAAAAGGCTTGTGGGTCACGATAAGGACAGGGAGACTGCTCAGCAACTACCATCATGGGTAACACAGACTCAGCTTGGGGAAATTAATTTAATTTCCTACCAATCAAATCAGAGTTGGATAATGAGAAATACAAACAAATCTTAAAACACCTTCCTCCCCACCCCTCCCTCCTTCCCAGGCTCAACTTCTTTCTCAACTATCTACCTCCTCCCCCACGAGCAGCACAGGGATTTGGGGAATAAGGCTTGCAGTCAGTTCATTCCACGTTGTCTCTGTTGCTCCTTCCTCCTTGCTCTCCTCCCCTGCTCCAGCATGGAGTCCCACTCATGTGAGACAGTCCTCCACAAACTTCAAAAATCAAGTTTTGATTCTGCATGCATAATCACCCCCAAGAGATCCTAAAAAGTGAACTGCAAATCTACAGCCTTGCCTTCCACTTCCCATTCCTGGGATGGTAAACAAAGAAGAATCAAGATGCTGTACTAGTATACAGAGGGACTAACTATCCTTTATCCCTGCATGATACGTGTGAGAAAGTGTACTCATTTGTCCATGAAAATATCAAAACCAACTTATTCTTCAGCCTTATTGAGACTTACCTGTCTCATACAAGTCTCTGTGATGCATTACAAATCCATACATGTAAAAGAATGCTGAATTTCTGATGTTCCAAGAATTCCAAGATATTATTAAAGATATTATACACAATACTCTTTATAGAAATTAGCATTAAGCAAACTAAATGCTAGCCTTATTGATTATCATTATCAGTCCTATTTGAATAGTCTTGGATAACTTGACAGTTACTGAATGGCTTTTTTTACAAAATGCTTTATTGTATCATTGGAGCATGTTTAGATTAACCAGGCTACTGACCATACATAGCTACCAGTTACAGGCTGTAGCCATTTGCAGACATAGCCATTCGACAGGACTTGATGGGATGACACAACACTAACAGAAGTCTTTAATTAAATGCTACACTTTGCAAGGAGTGCTTGTAATGGCTAAGTTTGCTGGGCAAAGAAAGGAGGAAGACAAAACAATGGCTCTGCATTTTCATTTCATCTTTCTAAAGTCATTACTGGCAATAAGTTATATTAGTTGCAGGTATGCTAAATCCTACACAGAACAAGATAGCTCTTACTATTTTTCCAAGGTGTAAAAATACATACACAGGCCTGTTCACTTCAGTCTGTAAAAATTCTATTTATCACATATGATAAAGGTTATTTTGACTAAGACATTTTATGTATGGTTCTATTAAACTGATAATAAAGGATGAAATTGGTTCATGGGAATTCGTAAAAGAACAGAAGTATGGTCCCATGAAACAAGCACACCAGAGACAAAAGTTCAGTTTGCAAGAAGGTGACTGGAGAGAGATCTAAATTACAGACTGTTCTCATCCACAGGAAACCTAAAGCAAATCTCCACATATTCTGACTGCTCTAATTGTTGGTTATAGGTTAGATTGGGAGATTAAACTACCTGAATACAGACCAATATGCAGGCAAAAATACAGTGTTTATCAGTTCAGAAGAAAGGAGCATGACTGCAACTTGAGCAGTAAGGATTCTTGCTGAGCTTGAGGAAAATTGGGTTGCAGCTGCACAGAAAATCTCTACCTGGTGTAAAACAGACGGGAGTTATGCTGACTCCTGCAGCTGCACTGTCAGCTGAGTTCTCTTCTATTTTAACGGCAATGTTCTGCACAGAGAACATAGCAAGACATGTGAGATTATTCGTGACCATATTCAACCTAAGAGATGTTGTGTCAAAGGCTTGTTGTAACAGTAGGTAAGGCAGAACTGAAGAGCCACAGTGAACTCTAGAAATCCAGCCTCTAAAAATTCACCTCGCTCTACCTACATAAAGCAACTGAGGATAACATGCAGAAAAAAATGCAAGTCATTGCTGAAAAGATAACATCTTTTAAGAAAAATACTTTATTAAAAACAAAATAGCTCTTACCAGTATGCATGCAATATTAATACTCTCTGAATTACACTACAGAACATCCTGAGACATAATTCATAGCAATTCAATTAGTAATTACCAGTATCAAAACAATACAGCTAGCGATATTCAGCTCTTAAAATAGAATTTAAGTTCTCCTTTGGAAAAAAGAAAAGCTGTTAATATAATCAATATTTGCATGCTTACTGAAGAAAGTCCATTTCATTTTAGTGCAGCTTTAGGTTTAACAAACATTAGCAATGCAGTAGGCGACAGAAGAGATCTCCGCGTGACTGCAAAATGCTGCACTGTGTTGCAGAAAACTTCTGTTACAGCAAAGTATGTGGCTGCAGCAATACAAACGATCATTCCTATATTTGAAAAATAAATAATAATTATAGATAGTCTATATAAAATCTAATTTCTAATATCTAAATATTTCATCTTGTGTAGTGAAATAGTGTCATTAAATGATATCAGATTTCTTGCAATAGAATTATATTAAACTTCATGGTTAATAGAACAGATCATAGTGTTACCTGTTTTACTACTTGTTTTAAAAGATTTTGAACTAAAAAAAAGATTGTTAATTACAATTTACTTAAAATCAATGTATATCTAAATTATTAGTTTAAATATCTTAGTCTAAATATATGACTAATGTTGAAATTGCTGTCAGTTGGTTTAAACAAGTAACCTCATAGTATGTAGTACTTCCTCAGCACAAGACATGGACCTGCAGGAGTGGGTCCAGAGGAGGGCCAAAAAATGATCAGGGGGTGGGAACACCTCTCCTATGAGGACAGGCTGAGAGAGTTGGCGTTGTTCAGCCTGGAGAAGAGAAGGCTCCAGGAAGGCCTTAGGGTGGCTTAAAAGGAGCCTATAAGAAAGATGGGGACAGACTTTTTAGCAGGGCCTGTAGTGACAGGAAAAGGGGTAGTGGTTTTAAACTAAAAGCAGGAAGATTTAGGAAGATATAAGGAAGAATTTTTTTTTTAGAATGAGGGTGGTGAAACACTGGAACAGGTTGCCCAGAGAGGTGGTAGAAGCCCTGGAAACATTCAAGGTCAGGCTGGATGGCTCTGTGAGCAAGATGATCTAGTAAAGATATCCCTGCTCACTGCAACGGGGTTGGACTAGAGGACCTTTAAAGGTCTCTTCCAACTCAAAACATTCCATGATTCAATGTATGTTTCAAAAAAACCCTACTTCCCCTTATCCTGAGTTCAGTGGTTTAGACAATACAATTCTGTGCATCTCTATATAAGGAAGATGTTAGTAAAAATACGGACTAAGAAATGGTAATGGCTAGTAGATGAGAAACTATAAGGGATAGAAGACATAAATTATTAGAGAATATACCATAAAGCACAGAATCAGTGAAGTACTGGATACAGTATTAAATTTCACCTTTATAGTGCTAGTGACATGGCGACTGAGCTGGTAGCAACTTACTTCTCAGTACCTTACTTACTCAGTTTTTCTCTGCTTTAGCTTGGTAATGGATTTATGAGAAACACTTGTATTAGAAGGCAATCATTCAAATTCAGATTGTGAACCATGAGATCACCTATGTATCCAAGATAGCTGCCAAGCTGTCAGAAATTGAATGGGAGTAGGACTCATACTTAGGTAAAAACACAATTTAAGAAAAAGTTCCCATTTCTGTTACTTAAATTGCCTAAGACTTAAAGAAGTACCATAAAATATTATTGGATGTATACAGAAATCTCTCATATGATGAAGCATCATCTCACAGAATTGTAACTACAACAGTCTTGTATTTTCAATATTATAATCCACAGTTTACACATTATAATCAATGCTATGACAGACCACCAAATCAGTAGAGTGTAAGTCTGCATGTAAATGAGTTCATTACCTATTTCCCTTCACATGGGACCTCTGAATTTACTCTCATTTTGTGGAGGTTAACTACGGACTTATTTTTAAATGCTAGCATTTTTAACAACTGCAGCTCTTAATAAGTTATGTAAGCATAGCTGAAATAAATAAAATAATCAGCAGTCTACAGTATATCTGACGGAAAAAAAAAGTGTTTAAAGTCAATGTTTACGCCAAAGATTTTAAGACAAAACCAAAGAGAGCTACATGGAGTCTTGGTGCTTTTTTTGACGTTGTAATAGAGGAGTTCTTGAGCTCAGTGTATTACCCTATGCACCCTCATCCTACTGATTTGTCTTTATATAACTTTACAGTTTCATGTGCTAATAATAAAACAAATAATTTGACAATACAGCTATAGACTGAAGTTAACAGATATATTTATACAAATACTATATTTGACGTTCGACAAACACAATACTCAAATATATATTTTTTTTTTTAAACAAGACAAAGGTCTTAACACCAATAAGAAATTTCTGCACTGAGTCCTTTTTAGGTGATTGTCAGCAGACAGATGCTTCTTAAAAAATGTAATTCTAAGTCTTGAAATTATAGAGAATTCCAATTATAGGGACCTTCCAACTGATTGGGTTAAGAAAGGTTGGACAAGTTGATCTTTGAGGTCCTTTCCAACCTGGTATTCTATGATTCAATCTTCCCCCCCACATAACTTGTCATAGAATCATAGAATCATAGAATGTATTGGGTTGGAAGGGACCCTCAAAGGTCATCTAGTCCAACTCCCTGCAGTAAGTAAAGGACATCTTTACTAGAACAGGTTGCTCAGAGCTCCATCAAGCCTGACCTTTAAGACAGCATGCTAGGGCTGTGCAGAAAATTAAAGTGAGCCTTGATATATAGATTAGTTCATTTCACAGCTCTGATTCCAAAATCAATCAACTTTCATGTTTTCTGACACAATTAATTTAACAGTCAAATAAACTATGTTAATCACTAGTTAAAGATTTGTACTGTTTAACTGTGCTTATACAGTAATCGTGTGGTCTCATCCAGATTTAACTGAAAAGCAATGAAAAAAAAAAATGCTTTGCTTCAAAGTTCTAAACTTGCTCCATATTTGAGCTAAAAGGTATTAGAATGCCCAACAAACAAAAGGTGGACTCTCACCTGTCTATGAACATTACCAAATTTCAACTGAGGCTGAGGTACAGCCACTTCTTAGTCAAACTCCTCTCTAGACTCTAGGCGTCAGTGGCTCAATTCAGTTGTTACACACAATGCCATTTGAGACTCTGGATGTTATCCAAGAAAATGTTATGGATAGGCGGATATTACACAGGTTCTCCAGACTCATGCTGTACTGGATCAGGTACACAATCAGTTGCTTAAACACTGGCTTCTAGTGCCATTTTGCCCCTGACTTCCAGTTGCTGGCCCAACAAGAAATTACATTCACTTGGGTCCTGTGTCATATTTGTCAGCTCCTAGTAGATGTCTTAAATACACTAGGGCATCTCCAGATAATACAAGATGCCAATTTTCAGGCAACTGAATTGACACCTAAGGGAGCTGATAAAATACTAGCAATGAAAAGCTTTGTCAAACAAACCAAACAATGTATTGATGATGAAGACATTCGTAGTTCAAATCACTCAATCTCTTCCCTTCATAGGCTGACAAAACAGAAGTAAACGAGGAGAACAAGAGAGATGCAGTATTTTCTGGTTCCACAAACAGTGAGAAGAATAGATACCCCAGCTGTGCCATTAACAGTACCCAGCATAATGGGTGACCCAGGTCACTCATCCAAGCTGAGACTTCTACATATAACTCTAAAAAAGTTAAAAATCTTTGATTGTTGCCTGTTATTCCAGCAATAAGATAACTGCATACTCACATATTAAACGTATTTTAAACTAAGACCTACAAAAACCCTGGAACTTACTTTTCATTATGTTGAGAATTTCACTATGACATGCCTAAGAATTTATACGCTATTCTCCAATGACAACAACATTTTTTTTTCAAAATGTCATATTTCTAATAGCAAAGACCACTGGGAGAATTCTTTAGAATTTCTCTTTCAGAAAAAGCATAGAATGTTACCAATATTCTACCTGTCAAACTACTGTATTTGAATTTGGTCACTAAAATTAAAATCTTATCTTGCAGTGAACAGCAGCTATGAGAACAATCCCATTGACTGGAGTTAGATTAACAGTATAAATAGAACTAGTGAATCTATTTCCATATGTGGATACTCTTCAACATGAACTGAATTATATTATTGTAAACTTTCTCAATAATTCTTTGTTATTGTTATTATATTAAAATATTCTACAGATGAAAGTCAACATATTCCAAAAATCCCTCCATTTACTCTTTCTTATGGAAAATCAGCTCTATGAACAGGTAGTTTGGTTCTCTAGCTTATGCTGGATGCAGGAAAGATTCAGAGGTCAATGAAAAATGTAACTTTACCTGGGAACTGATCATACGTTGTGATGAACGAGCAATATTAGCAGGCAGGCCAAAAAAGTCAGGTTTATCATCTTCTGGAAGGCTTTCAATAATATTACGGTAATCCTGCATTAGAAGAAAAGGATAAACATAACTGAGGGAACTTTTTGTTCAGCTCATGAAACTGACAGTGTATGCTGAAAAGAATTTCATTAAGTGCACTGCATAACACAAAGATTAAAATAAGTATATAAAACACGACAACTTGGTAATGTTATTTATAAATTTCTTACTTTTATTTATATTTATTTATTTTATCTTCTTTTATATAGTGCTTCCACTCTACAAAAGCAAAAAGCAATTCTCATTACAGTGATGCTATCAACTGAAAAAAAATATGCTAAGACTGTCTCTGAAAAGTAGTTAAAATACTTCTGTTGAAAACTTGAAAGTAAGATTAATGACTATAAGAAAAAAAAAAAGATTTTGGCATTTGGAATTCAAATAAAAGAGTATAATATATGTTTATAAAACTAAGAGCACCCACTTCTACTTAAATCTAAGAATATATTGTCACTCAAAGAAAGTGAAATTGTTTAGGTAAAACTAAGTTTGCATGACCACTGTAGATGCAGAACAGCATCAATAGCGGTTGTAGTGTAATAGTCACTAGTGATGCTGCTCTTGTACAAAACAGAAAGAGGCCTTGCAGACCAAGGTAGACTAATGGTGCTGATATCCCTTTTATTGTGGCTTTAATGGCAAAAATATTTACTATTTCAAAGTCTGGCTGCACTGCATCCTATTGCTTTATGTCTTGTGTGTATTGTCTTTTGCTTGCAGGAGCATGTCCTAGGTGTGCACAATTTACTTTGACGTGGAATCTCACTTCAGAAATAATAACAGTTGCAGACCTCTACACCAAACACCGAGGGAACACTATTTAGTAAGAAATATTATTCCAATTAACTTAAGTAATGAAACTTAGCTGCTTTAATATTGTTCTACTAATCAAAACTACTTGCAGAAAAACATTTAAGACATAAAAGTATAAACTCTCACATAAATAATCATATAAGAAATTGAGAAATATTAAATGCAGTACAGGCAAGAAGAAAGGTTCACCTGTTTTGACCATATTATCTACAAGAATAGAGACCACCCTGGTTTGTTTATTCCTTCCTTCTTTATGATATTAAATTCACACATCTACAGAATGCAATCATCCTATTTAAAGTAAAAAAATAAACAAACCCCAAACTTCAACAGTCAGAATTCAGGTAGAGAATGCCAAACAACAGCAACTTATTTTAACTGGTATAATTCCATTTACATCAACTCATATTAGAGGTGTAGTATGGAGTCCTACATTAAAATGCAAATGAATCTTAATAACAGTAACAACAAGAATCATATGTGAAAGGATAGGAACAGATCAGTTCTTTAGACTCCATTGAATTCCCTCTTGTTTGCACTAGAGGAATACTAAAGGAGAATAAGAATACATATTTATCTCATTATAAAATGTCATACATCCTCCTTGGCATGTCAGCAGATTATGTCAGAACGTTGATATATTTTGTAAATAAGGAGATATATTTAGATTTTCCTATGTTTAGCAGTATGTACAAAAGTGTATTATGTTAATATACTAAGTTATATTAAAATGTAACAATATCCTTCTTTGTTATAAATTGACCCAATTTCTTTTACTCAGAGTTCTTCATAAAAAAGGAGACTGACTGCACAGACTAGTAGAATAGTTCTGACAACTTAAGAATTAGTGATCCACACAAAAGAATTCTTAATTAATGGAGGTATTCTTTGGATTGTAACTCTGGTTTTCTTTGTGGAATTTTTTCCAAGAAGAATTCTTGAAAATTACTTATTTCAGTTTTTATATTAGGTGATAGAAGATGTATACCTACCAAAATACTGCAGGAATTTGGTAACGAGATCGAAAATGGGAAACTAGTCATCTTCTTGCCTCTAGCATTTAAACTGCCAATGACTTTTGAATTGAAAAGCTGCTCCAAGTAGGATCGAAGAACCCTCATATCGAAGAAATTATCTACACGGCCTCCATAAATTGCATTTTCAAACAAGCCATGCACAAATTCCCACTGAAAATCTTTGGAACCTATAAATTAATTAATATTAGTTTTATTTCAATGGACAGCACTGCATTATAAACATTTCTTGTCATTGCAGTTCTTCAGTGAAATTAAAAAATACAAACACATCAAATAATTTCTAATTGTTTTTCTTCTATATTAACAAATAAAAGTTGCAGAGACTTCAATGAGTTTGTAAATATTTGTCATTGCTAAAATAAACACTTACTATGTTTCAAAACGAGTTATTAGAAATACTACGTAAGTCTTGAAGTGCTTTTTATTGCAGATAAATCAACTGGTTATATGCATTTCAGAAATGAGGCAATTAAAATTTTAATTATGTGCTTCTTTGTCATAAATAAAAATAGTTTCAATTGTTCAAAATTCTATACACTATTTTGTATCACAGTACCATCTGATCTAGTAAAATAAACTGACTGATTGAACTAAAAGCAGATCATGCTTGAAATAGACAGCAGTACTGGAAAAGTCATCTTTTAAACACAAAGAAGTTACTATTGTTTTCTGACCAGATTGGTGTGGCACTTAAACCAAAACATGTTACTATTAATTTCCTGACCAGATTGGTTTTGCATTTAAATTACTCTTAGCTATACCCCACAAGTTCAAAATAACTTCTTTTACCTCCCTTCTAACACAGTTATCCAAAATAACTACACACAACAATGATCTGTTTACACACTATAGCTTTTGGGTGCAGGTAAAAGCTTGATCAGAAAGGTACCTCTTAATGTTCCTTGACAAAAGGAAACAGCAATTACTTTAAGGGGGGTTTTATTGGTGATAACTGTTGTTTCCAAATACTTCAATGCTTCCTTCATCAGAAAAGTTACCTTCACGGCAAAAGTCAATGCTTAGAATAATGATTATCATTACAGAATCACAGAATCACAGGGGTTGGAAGGGACCTCAGGAGATCATCTAGTCCAATCCCCTGGCCAAAGCAGGTTCCCTACCCCAGGTTGCACAGGAAAGCGTCCAGGTGGGTTTTGAACATCTCCAGAGATGGAGACGCCACAACCTCTCTGGGCAGCCTATTCCAGTGCTCCATCACCCTCACAGTAAAGACGTTTTTCCTTAAGTTTGTCTGGAACTTTTGGTGTTCCAGTTTTTGTCCATTGCCCCTTGTCCTGCTACTGGGTACTACTGAAAAGAGCTCGGCCCCATCCATTTGGCCCCTGCACTTCAGATATTTATAGACATTGCTAAGATCCCCTCTCAGCTTTCTCTTCTCCAGGCTGAAGAGTCCCAGCTCTCTCAGCCTCTTCTCGTAAGGCAGATGCTCCAGGCCCCTCATCATCTTTGTGGCCCTCCGCTGGACTCTCTCCAGAAGATCCCTGTCCTTCTTGAACTGAGGAGCCCAGAACTAGACACAGCACTCAGAGCTCCTCTCCAGCAGGTCAGCCCCTAACCTGTACTGGTGCATGCGGTTATTCCTCCCCAGGTGAAGGACTCTGCACTTCCTCTTGTTGAACCTCACCAGGTTCCTTTCCACCCAACTCTCCAGCCTGTCCAGGTCTCATTGAATGGCAGCACAGCCTTCTGGTGTGTCAGCCACTCCTCTCACTCCCCATTGATAGTTAATGATTCGACATCTTTACATCACTGTATGTTTCAAGTCTATATAACTAAGGTCCAATTCCAGAAGTACTAACCACCCATAAATCTCATTTAAGTCAATTATCATAAATCATCTCTAAATATCAGTTCCCAATTTCACTGATAAAAAAAATAAATAAATGAGAGACATTCAGAAGGGTTATGGTACAGAAGTGAAAAATCTTTGCTTAAGAAGTGACTTACCCTCAAAGAGTCTATCAATAATGTCAAAACCAGCACGGAGATCAGATAAAGAAAATTCATAAAACTTGGTCCAACCCTACCATTAAAAGAAATCCAAATCATGCAATTAGTCACACAATGATGCTCATGAAGTAAAAACAAATATTATGTGGTTATTGAATATTATATAATACTTAATACTGAATGAAAAAAGAGACAACCTATGTCCTTTAAAGTGCATCTTTGGAAATATTCAGTGGAAGTCATATTAATAAAAATCAGCTCTACCAGTGCATTTCATTTTACATACTTATACAAACTAGAATCCATTGAGTATGAGGAATGTAAACTTCAGATTATTTTATTTCCTACCAGTATTTACTTCAACTAGAACCTGATCACATCTGTGACCAGGTCACATATTGAATTATGATTTTATTACTGAGGGTTTTTTTGTATTTCAGGTTCCTTTGGATCTTCATAAATAGGTCTGATTCTTCAAACACAGTCTACATTATACTTTCATATTTTTACTTCTTAATTCATGTTACTTGTCTACTGATCAAAAATTATAATGAGAAATTACTGCTACTATTACAGCGAAAATGCTGACCACCATATGCATATTTTAATTATTCTCAGTTTGCACCTCCTTTCTGTTCTTCATGGCATTATGCTTTCTATAGCATTAATGTGCAATGTGTATGTAATTCTCACAAAAAAAACTTTCAACATACTGTTTTGGTTAGGATAGAACTAATTTTCTTCACAGTAGCTAGTATGGGGCTATATTTTGGATTTGTGCTGGAAACAGTGTTGATAACACAGGGATGTTTTCATTACTCCTCATCAATGCTTACAAAGAGTCAAGGCTATTATTATTATTATCATCATCATCATCATAATCTTTTTCCTTTTTGTTCTATTAAACTGTCTTTATTTCAACCCACAAGTTTTACTTTTTCTTTCCTGAGTCTCTTCCCCATCCCACTGCAGGGAAGGAAGGTTGGAGGGGCAACCAAGCAGTTGCATGGTGCTTAGTTGTCAGCTGGGGTTAAATGACAACACAATGTAAACCAGTAAGTATAAAAAAAAGATTGATATACAATACAGAACTTATGAAATCCTATCTTTTGTCACTTGGAAAGCTACTGGTAAATTAACATGAACTTGAACAAAGACAAAGGAGAGTTTCTGTGTCAGATCAGGACTTTAAATATTTTCTACTTCTATTCTACTTCTAAACACTATATTCAAAGTCTGTTACTGCAAGAGGCAAACAACCTTATAAATCACAAAGTCAAAACTATCAGAAAACTCTCAAACATTCCAGGTTCTGTCACATCAAACCTTTCAGATGACAGGTTAATTTCATCTCTAGTCTAAATAAAATAAAAAAAGACATAGAACAGTTTGTTGGTTGTTTTGGGGTTTTTTTTCCTTGTTTAATTTAAGCATCTGCAGCCAGAAAGAAATGTCTGCATTAAACAAAAATTTATCTAAGGAAAAACATATCACAACTTCCGAAAACCATTTTAATCCTCACAAGAAACAAGTAAATTCCCTTGTTCTTGCTTTTCTTTGAACAGGGTTTGTGTGCAGAAAGATTAGACAATGTAGTTTCCTCCTTCCTACCAAAATGTCTCTTTTCTCACGTCTTCCATTCAACCACATACGTTTCCAAAATATCTTCTACTGTCCCAAGCAAACAGGATTCACAGAATCTTTTCCATGGGACCTCACTCCTGCATCAGTATCAGTCAGTACACAAATCACAAAGTAACCCCATGCAGGCGTCAGCAATTTTCAGAGGGACAGGAATTTAGGCTATCAAGATCTTATTTTGCAATGAATTTAGAGACAATAATGAAGGCAGGCACCAGAAGTATCCAAGTTTTTCTCATCTCTGAACATGACCTAACATACACCTGATGAAAAACACTTCCAACTATAAAAGCTAATAAATGGAAAAAAAAATTTAAAAGGTAGCAAAAAAAAAAAAAAAATTACCTGAGGAATATAATTTCTTCTTTCTTGGCATACAGCATGAAACCATGCTAGACAAAAGAGAGAATGTGCTCGAGACAAATTTCCCTTTTTATTAATTTGCTCTGGTGTCCAAGATTCATAGGTTCGCAAGAGATTCTTTTTAAGGCCTGGAGGTGCCTGCATTGCAAGGAAAAATACTGTTCCAGACAGAAAACCTGGTATTTTTATGTACTATTTTTTACAATTCTAATTTATAATTCATGAAATAATAAACAGTAATTAATAAAATAAAATTCAACAAGAAAAAAATCTGCTTGTAATAAATGGCCTAACAATAAAATGATCTTATACTGAAAATAACTTTAACATACCGAAGGCAATTTTAACCAAGATCAACTGATATGATGACTAAACTACACTAGAATAATTCAGTGAAAGAATAGTACTCTATCAAAATATCTAAGCATAAAAGTAAATTCAGTTTTTTTCATGAACAAGAACCTTTCTTCTGATTTTACTACCAATTCTAATTTCTGTGATCAGAGACAACTTGCCTTATGCCATCACCACACACTGTTAGCTAGCATATAGATAAGGTATATATGTATGATAAAATGCCACTTCTCTGATTTAGTGGTAGGTAATGTTCACAACCAGTACAAATAACTGCAGTTAAAGTGTATATGATAACAAAGATTACAGTGCTTAAAAGTAAAACAAGTGATTAGATAGGAAGCCATCTTCAAATTATTTGGACGTGTGAAGGCAAACATAAATTTTAAAGATATTTAAATCACATTTCCGTATTTATAAGAATGTTCTTTCTTTTAAAAAATAATAGTTGTCAGTGTTTCAATAAGATTACCATAATTGCATATGTTACATATGTAGACTTGTGGCAAATAATTGCACAATACTGTAGTTGGTTGATGATTTTTTTTTTTTTTTAGTATCTATATCTTGATTGGTAACAGTTAAGTATGGTAACATACCACAACCATATAGTAATCAAGTATTATTATCCAAGTCATTGGTTATCACTGCTCTTTTGTGGTACTAAAATATTTACTACAAATTAAAGGTAACAAAAGGATTTAGAACATTGCATCACTGCAAAGTTCCAGCTGTTCCAAAGATAGTGGGATCTGTAACTTCAAGAAGCTAGATAAAAAGAAATGTGACCATCCCACACAGTCCTGTAATTTCTGTACCACTGAAGACCTCAATATAAGCAAGAAGGTACCCCAGAAGTTTAAAAATACCTGCAGTCAATATAAAAGTGTAACAATTTTGGCTTCTTGGAAGTCAACAACATTGGACTCTAAAAGGTCAGAGTTTTTTGGTTTAGCTGTAGGTGAAATCTCCACTCTCCATAACCAATGGAAGAGTCAGCAGCAGCCCTATCCATGATTTCCATAATGGACATAAATGCATAAGTGTTTAGAACACAACAAGTTGGAGGAGAATGGTCCCAGTTACTCCTTGGGTGGATCCATTTTGAAAGCAAAGCTCTCAATTTTTAGTAAAGGTCTTTAACTGTATGTTCTGCTGTATGGAAGGATAGACATTTTTGTTGAAAGGGTCCACTGAATATAAAGCTATGGGGTCAAAAAGTAAAAATAAGGAAGAAAAAATGTGATTCTGTGATCTTCAGATAGGGATGTTCAACAAGAAGGAGAAATTCCTTGGTTTTCATTCACGTTTCAGTATCTGTATAGGGTTTTGCTTTTAAGAAACACTGATTAAATTCATTAAAAGAATTTAGAGCACAAAGGACAGCAAATAATTCCCCCAGATAAATTTATTTTCAGTTCAGACTTTCAATTTGAAAAAAATACCTGTAAAGAAATTTCACAAATCTTCCCTTTGAAGTACAGCTTCTGCAAATTTCCACATATACATTACAAATTAACATAAAAAATCTTTCAAGGTAAATTCACAGCATTTCTTGTATTACATCTAATTGAAATATAAGGCAAAACCAGTTATGTAAATAGTCCATATTATCCAAACTTTTGTTATCTAAGCATATAGTTTACTATACATTCAAGTTCATTCATTGTATACAAATAATAAAAGCTTTCCAAACAGATCTTACTTCATAAGTTATTTTCAGACTTGATTGAAGCAAAATCGGAGTAAATTTTGGATGAACTTCAGTAGTAAGCCAAAGGCGAAAGTTTGGTTGAGGTTGTAATGTATTCAGTTCCTATTAAAGAGATATTACATATTGGAGTAGGTTTTGTGTTGTTTTACTAATAAACAGAACAGTATTTACAAAATTATAATATCCTAAATTAGAAAGTTAGGCTTATCTAAAAATTCTTTAGTTGTTTTTGAAAGTAATTTTAAAAACTCTAATTCAAGATGTGTCGTCTTCACACATTCTATGTTTGCTGTGCTCAAGTTCGAAGTTCATCCTAGCTGTGTCAAAATATTTCCACCTCCCCCCCCAGATCCTAAATTCAGAGCATAAAGATATATAGCAGTTCTTTGCTTCTTTTAAGTAAAAAACAAAAAAACCCCAAAACACCAGAAGGCCACATCTCAAGAGATGAAGTCTTGCAATGTGGGTTGCAATATCAATAACAGATCTCAATGACCTTCAAGAACTGTATAGCTACATTAGTTTATTTTCCTTCAAGTGTTTGTTGTATGCACACTTAATGCACCATGATTCATTGAAAACTGAGAATAGGAAAACAGAGTTCTAAGAGAATACATATCATCAAAAGCTATTTCAAATAGAAAGGCTTCACAAAAAATATGTAATTACTGAATGTATGAAAACATACTCCTGGTGCTTTAGGTGCATCTGAAACAGACAAATTTTCACCTGAAGATACCAAAGTTGTTTGACTTGAGAACAATGTCAACAGTTTTGTGTATGTGTCTTGGAAGAAACACAGCCCAAAAAAGCTCTTAACAGGTTTCTTCACAATCCATTCACTTTGATGATCTCTAAAATATCATTGTAATAATTTTGTTTTCAGTGTTTTTAGTAAAGAAGAAAATTCTGTCAAACCATTAATTGTTCTGCTCTTCAGACAAAATGACAACTATATCTGGTACCTAGAATCACAGAATTGTTGAGGTTGGAAGGAACCTCTGGAGACTGTCTAGTTCAATGCAATGCTCAAAGCAGAGTCAGCTACAGCAGGTTGCCTAGAACTGCATCCAGTCAGATTTTCAATATCTCCAGGGATGGAGACTCCACAGACTCTCTGGGTAACCTGTTCCACTGTTTGACCAACCTCACAGTAAAAAAATTTGTCTTATGTTTAAATGGTATTTTGTCTATTTCAGTTTGTGCCCACAGCATTTTGTCCTATCATGGGGCACCACTGATAAGAGTCTGGCTTTGTTTCCTGTACTCCTTCCCATCAACCAATACACACTAAATAAAAAGATTCCCCTGAAGGCTTCTCTTTCCCAGGCTGAACAGTCCCAGTTCTCTCAGTCTGTCCTTGTAGGGGACATGCTCCAGGGTCTTCATCACCTTCATGGCCCTTTACTGGACTGGCTCCAGTATACCCATGCCTCTCTTGTACTAGGCAGCCCAGTGCTAGACACAGCACTCCAGATCTGTCTCACCAGGGCTGACCAGAGGAGAAGGATCACCCCCCTTGACCTGCTGGCAATGCTCTACCCAAAGCAGTCCAGGGGGCCAGTGGCCGCCTTTGCCACAAGGGCATGGTGCTGGCTCATTGTCAGCTTCTTAGCCACCAGGACTCCCAGCTCTTTTTTGCCAAGGTGCTTGTCAGCCAGTTAGCCCCCAGACTGTCTGGGTGCCTGGAGTTACTCCTTCCCATGAGAAGCACTTGTCATTTTCCTTTGCTGAACTTCACAAGGTTCTTGTCAGCCTACTTCTCCAGCCTATCAAGGTCCTTCTCAATTAAAGCATGTTCATCTGTTATATCAATAATTTCTCCCAGTTTTGTATCATCTGTACTCTGCACTCTGTCCCATTATTCATATAATTAATTAAGATGGTAATATTTGGCCATAGTATCAACGCCTGGACAACACCATTGATGCCTGGCCTCCAGCTGTGTTTTTTTGCTGCTGACAACAACCCTTCGAGTCATGCAGTTATGCCAGTTTTCAATCTATCTCACTGTGGTACAATCAGGTCCATATTTCATCAGTCTGTCTCTGAGAATGTTATGGGAGACAAAATAACATGAAAATGATCCACAGTCTTAGAAGAAGGAGATTTAAGAAAAGAAAGAAGGGGAATTTACATGCTGGTTCAAGTGCAATCACCTGCAGCATGCATCCTCTGATATATTGTGTTTGGCTAGAAGATAGCTAAGTGTAGTCAGTTCTAAACTGTGAAGGTATCATCTTCATATTGATAAAGTTCACTGTGACCAGAAGACATATTTCATGTCTTGCCATGGCATGCCATCCAGAGGGACCTGGACAGGCTGTAGAAGTGGGCCCAGGTGAATCTCATGAGGTTCAACAGGGCCAAGTGCAGGGTCCTGCATCTGGGATGGGACAATCCTTGTTACTGACACAGGCGAGGAGATGACGTGCTAGAAAGCAGCCCAGAAGAAAAAGGCATGGAGGTAGCAGTGGATGAAAAGCTGGAGATGAGCCACCAATGTGCATCTACAGCCCAGAAGGCCAACCACATCCTGGGCTGTATCAAAAGCAGTGTGGCCAGCACATCAAGAGAGGTGTTTTTGCCCCTCTACTCTGCTCTGGTGAGACCTCACCTGGAATACTGCATCCAGTTCTGGATCCCTGGACACAAGAAGGATGTGTACCTGTTGGAGCATGTCCAGAGCAGGGCCACAAAAATGATCAAAGGGCTGGAGCACCTCTCCTGTGAGGACAGGCTGAGAGAGTTGGGGCTGTTCAGCCTGGAGAAGGCTCCAGGGACCTTATAGCGGCCTTCCAGTGCCTGAAAGGTGCCCATAAGAAAGCTGGGGCAGAACTGTTCACAGGGGCATGTAGCAATAGGACGAGGGGCAATGGTTTTAAACTAGAAAAGGGTAGATTTAGGTTGGATGTTAGGAAAAAGTTTTTCAATATGAAGGTGGTAGGACATTGGAACAGGCTGCCCAGAGAGGTAATGGGGGCCTTGTCCCTGGAGGTCAGGCTTGATGGGGCTCTGAGCAACCTGCTCTAGTAAAGATGTCCCTGCTTACTACAGGGGATGTTGGACTAGATGACCTTTGAAGGTCCCTTCCAACCCAATATATTCTATGATTCTATGATTTCACCTTCTCAAATGGAAAGATTGTGAGAACTAAATTTATGTAACTGCATGGAACTGAAATATAAATAGGCAGATCTTTTTTAAGAGGATGTTCAAACATATGAATTACATAGCCTCACACCTGCTAATGGTATGCAAAACAGACAGGAGGATGCGCTGAGTCAAACATCAGCAAATCTCGATCTGTATTAAACTCAGCAGGAAGTTTCACACATTCAGTATTATGTTCTCGTGGAAAGAGTAAGAAACTTCGGATACATATCCATATTTTAACACTTAAAAGATCTGAAATCTTATAATTACTAAGAGGCTTAGAAACACTTCCTTACTTATTCAGACTAGATGACACACATCAGTGTTATCTCGCTTTGCCTTTCCATTTTTTCCATTTTTTTTTCAAAATGGATTATAAGAATTTTAAAGGCACATAAACAGGAAAATTTAGATTGTAGTAACTTGATAGGAATTCCCCACTTTTTTTTTTTTGGAGTTAGTTTGTTTTGTGGCTTTTACAGTGATAACCTTGTAATGTAAAGGCATTTTGATTCAGTTAGCAAGTTAATGATTTTACACTCCATAAGTAAGAGTGTTTCTATAAAACATTAGACATTTTAATTTCAAATTAGCAAAAACCTCTTAGCGACTCAGACACAAGCTACACTTAGAATAACCACTAAAAATAAAGTCCTAGAACTTGGGGGGGCAGGGAGGGAGAGGGGGAAGGAAGAAATTTAAGTATACACAGATTCAGAGTTCAGGAAACATGGGCAGTATTCAATAAAGTACCATTAGTCCTACCAGGAGCATTTGTTCACTCATATTGGCAAAAATACTCTATATTGCATGAAAATTAAAGCACTCACACAAAGGAAGGAGCTGCTTAGATATGAAGCATTTCATTTTGTTCATGATTGAGAGAACAGTAAAGGTGTATTTTTTAATTTTTGGAATCTTAAACGTCACCATGGAAATGCCCGAAATGCTTCAAAAATGTTGCATGCTAATTTTGTCTGGTTTCCAATACATAATTCTCTAGTTACTTTCACCTTTTCCAACACAGGAAGCCAAGATGTAACAAGATGCAGGTTCTTTAAACACAGCCATTCTCCATTGCGTGCACATTCTTTTAAAGTTTGAATAGCCAGGTCAGCTTGGCCTTGGCCCATAGCAATCTGAAATGACAAGATACAACTGTATTAGGAATTCATCATACCCCATTTAACTGTTAAATACAAAACTGCATTTCCAAGTTAGAGTGCATACATAAAAAACAAGGTGTGACAAAGATAATCAGAATGTGACAGGCTACTAAAATAGGGAAAGGATTAAGGAAAGCAGTTTTTTCTTTGCAAACTATCTAACTAGGGTTTCTTAACAAACAACATTACCTAATCTTTTTATGAAAAAAAACATACATTGCTTGGTGACAGTAATGGTATTCTGGGAACTTAAAAGGTAATTTAAATATCCATGACTATATCTGTATTACTGCAGAACTGCTGAAAGTCACCAGACAATATGGTAGAACATCACACAAATTTAGTAGTCTGTTATTTATCCCATATGAGAAATGATTCACCAGAGAAGAAAAATCTGATCAACATTCTATTCAAATCGCATGAGAAAGTGTAGGAAAAATTAATAACAAAATATTCTCATTAGTAGGACAACTTTCAGATTGATTTAGCTTTGAGTACTGCTCCTTAATCAAATACCATACCATGTCACATTATAAAAGTCCAACATGTAAAGAATATTTAGAGATAAACACAAAAAGCCATGTGGCAGAGTAAGAAATATGCATTCTGTAATGTTCATAGCTAGATAAGCTAGCAGCAGGATCTAAATCTTTACAATTTGATGGGAAAAATATATTACATCAGTGCACCTTCCAGGAAAGGAACAATTTCAAGGACTATTTAAGAGTAACATGAAACTTGACATTTTCCATTTCTATGCTAACCAGGGATCACCTAGATAACAACTCCCCTCCTCTGAGTATTTCAAATGACAGAAGGAAATAATGTCTTACAGAAAAGTATATAGCACATTGGTACTGTCTATTAGCAATATTAGGAAACCACTTATATCACAGAATAATTTTGAGTTGGAATTGATCCTGAATAGTCTCTAGTCCAATCTCCCGCTCAAAGTAGGGCCAGCTATGGAAGATCAGACCAGGAGCTGAGGGTTTTGTCCAGTGGACTCTTGGGAACCTCCAAGGATGAACTGACTCCAAAGTAGACCACCAACATGGTCAGGGCATACTAAGCACGGTTTGTTTAGCCAATCAGTCAGGAGACCTTCTTCCTGTCTACAACTACCTGATTGAAGAATGAAGAGAAGATAGAGCCAGACTCCTCAGAGGCCCACAGTGATAAGACATGAATCAATGCACACAAGTTGGAACATGGAACATGGAACATACTGATTCGATATTAGGAAAAACATTCTCCTGAGAGAGTGGTCAAATACTGGAACAAACCACCCAGAGATACTGCAGGATCTCCATCTTTGGAGGGACGACTTCCCCTCTCTGAGCAGTGGGTTGAAGAAGATGATCTCCAGAAGTCCCTTCCAACCTAGGTTATTCTATTAATTCAACACAGTAAACTAAAAGTTGTTTTCAACACCTCTGCATAGATCCAATTTTGAAACAGACACAGCTGAAAATCCCACTGGGGAAGACTGAGCAAGCAGCTGTGTGGTGCTTAGTTGCTGAATGGGGTCAAACCACGACAAAAATATAAAGTGATTTCTTAACAGTACACTTCCTGATTAAAGTCTACTTAAGGGGAATTATCTTAACTCAGTTCAGTTTTGTATTGAATGCAAAACAGGGAGGAAGTTGTATACCATGAAAAAAAACAACTGTCGTACTGGCTAGGTAAATAATTTTGGTATTGTATGCCTATTCCTGAAATCTGAGGGCTATTCTGCATGGTCAATCTTAAATACTTTTTTAAAAAGACTTCTGTTCAGGAACTCCCATGAACAATTAATTAATTAGTTGACATTTACTTGTAAAATTTCTCAAAATATTTTACAAAGTATTCACAAACATCTGATTTATGTTTTCTGTTGAAGAAATATGCAAGTCCTACAAGCAGATGAAATTATGAAGTTTGGTTTTCAGTGGGTTTTGTTCATATTTCAATTACTCCACACTAAAAAGGATGTGTCAGTATGTACAACAATTCTGTCTCTTCTCTTCTACCTGCCTTCTAATTTTTCCCTTCTCCAAGTTGCAGGAATGCCTCTCATGTTGACTTTACTAAATTGTGTGATTGCCCATGCTCTTCTCCAACCCATTTTGCCAATGGAATCAGAAGTTAGTGGTGAGATCTGTGAGAACTACAAACATATAGACAACAAACTATGCTTTTACATACTAACTTCCTTAAGAACCAAGGTAAAACAGATATTACTAAAGTAAATTTTACACATTGTGGTTTTTAATCATTATGCTTATCTAAGACTGACCTGATGGTAGCACTCAGTATTTCTTTCAACACTGGCAAGTTCTTGCAACTCTTGAGAAGGATCAGCACCAGGAGAAATAATTATCAAGATGGGCTCAATTTCCAGAGTCTCTTTATATAGACGTTTCAAATTCAGAGGCGATGGAGATAATTCTTTTATTCCTGTGATTAGAATTAAAATTATTATGGACATAAAGTGACTACACAGGATGGAGTGCCATCTTTAGAAGTCACTTGGCTGTCAAGGTTCTGTTCAATGAAGACTATAAAACTCCTACAGTAAGAAAAAAAATCCTTACAAAATGCAGGCAGAAGGCACCCTATACTGATAAGAAAAAGACCCAAGCACCAAAATGGACTTCCAGCTTGACAAATAGAAACTGCAGCCTTTATTTAGAGTTTAGTCTTCAAGAAAACATACAAAAAGAGAAAAGCTGGAATATAAGAATATGATAAGCTACACTATGTGTTAAAACTAATTCTCCACATGCAGCACTTCCCTCCTGTGTTATCCTGAGAGCCTTAATTATTAGACTTTGACTTTACACAGTTCCTGGTTTTAGTAAAGTATTACAATTACTTTAGTCTATTATTTGCTTTAATATACAACTTAAATGTTTAGAATATTGACCTAGTATAGTATGAACCCAAAGCTATGTGTATAACTGTATCATAACCTTAGTGTTAACTGCATATTTTCAATTCATCTTTAGATTGATCCTTAAATAGTGAAGTGTGGAAGAGTTCTTCAGTGAGGAAGGCTCTTCAGGAACTCTTAACTGTCATAATCTCAAAAATGTCTGACAAACATCTGTGAGTTGTTTCTCAATGAATCCTATATAGGCCAAATTTGGATGCATTTTCAGAAGGCTTGAAAAAAGCTTACACTTTGAATGAACACTTCCCAGCATACCAGTTTTAAAGTCATTCCTCCAGACTGAGCTTATAGTAATATTTTTCACAAATACAAGCTACTCCAGATTTAACATTCCCTTCACTAACATAATAAATGGAAATAACTAAGCTATTGATGAGGAGGGGAGAAAGAAAGAAAATAGACAGATTAGCTAAGAAAAAAAATGAAACTTTTTTATGATGTATATGTATATGATGTATAACTAGAGATTGGTTTGTGTTTTCTCAACTACAGTCATAATTCAATTTACTTGAGTCACTCTAAGCAATAAAAGAAAAATAACAGGAAGCAGAACATAATAGTATTCTCTAGGGTAACAATGTTTATTTTAGTTTTTTATGAAAAAGTGTTTACAAGGCTGAAAATGGAAGAAAATATTATGCTTATAATTAGAAAATCAAACATCAAATGTTTCTTTTTGCTGATAAGGACCACAAGGAATAGGTACTTGTGATGCATTCTGATATATAGGCAATAAACCACTGGCTTGCAACTTAAGTTTCATCTCATCAAATCCCTCTCTACTGAGTTGTATTCACTGTAACTATATTTCACTGTTGAAGTATCAGAATATAAATGTTTCCATATTAATTTCATATAAATATTAAAATATTACATAAAGCATTATTAGAACTTAATCACTAGCTACATAAGCAATAAAGCTATACTGAGAAACTTAACACCAAATTTTAGATTAGAATTTGATTAAAAGTAAGGTTTTGAAAAGTAAATTTTAAATTTTAACTTTATTTCAGTGAAGAAAATTTTCAGAGTCTTCACTACTGTTTCAAATCCTATGGAAGATACAGGACTAAAAATATCTGTTGAAGTAAACAGGCAGCAAGGACACAAAAAACAAGCAGAGATCTTTCTGATTGCTAATTAACATTGTTCTGTTCTGACAGAATTTCTTAAATCTTGCTATCCAAATTGACATCCTGACATGAGCAGAAAAAAGAATATGTGAGAGCAAATAACTTTTCAGAAAATGTCTGAAGTGGGGTGGCGGGGAGGGGAACAAAGGAGAAAAAAGAAAGACGTGACAAATAAATCCAAATTTTGGCACAGGATGCAAACTTTAAATTTTTTATAAACTGATTAAGCTTCCTAAAATCAATGAACAATTTTTCACAAAAATTCTCTACTGGAATCAATGCAATTAAACCAATTTACAGGAGATGGAACTTGAACTCAAAGTGCTTGCTAAAATTCCTTCTGTTGGTTATCTGTACACAAACAATATACAAAAATATCAGTAAATGTATTATTATTATTAACAACTCCAATACAGAAAGCACAAGATTTTTTTTGTATTTATTTTGGCAAGTAATTTTATTTTTGCCTAGATACAGTGTGACCATAAGAGCTTTGGTCTACTTTATAGAAAACAGCCTGTGAGAATAAAATACAGACTTGTTTAGCCTGCACTGATTTTCTGTCTATGTATCGCTACTGCTTTTTTTAAGAATATGAGAATGTAGGTAATTAAAATCAAGCCTCTTGAAATACTATTTCTGATGTAGCCAGACTCAAAAAAACAAGTTAAAGGAGATATGAAAAAAATCCAATCCAATGAGTGATATGAAATGATTTGAGAGTATACTGCCAATATTATTATTGCTACCATGGTGCAGTATAGGATGTAAAATAAAGAAATAAGCATACTTGGACTGCTCACAAAATACATTTATAGAAAATTCTTATGAACTTTATCTTCAAAAGAAATTATCCTAATCCTCTTTGATCCATAAATTTAAAAATATATGTAAAAGATGAAAAATGGAAAAAAAACCCCATATCTAGATAAAACAGAAGTAGAAAGCTTTCTTGTAGGCAATTACAGCTCTTTTGGAACTCATTTTTCTCACAGGAAAACAGCTAAAGGAAAATGGAAACTTAATGGTTCCCTTTTGAACTAAGTGAAACAGTTTTTTAAAGTTGTTTCAGGGCAAGGACCCTAAAAGAGACATTTTAGAAAAACATATGAAAAAAATATTCATAAAAGCATGACCCCTTTTATTAGTTAGAAAATGCTAGTCATTATTTCTGACATGATCTCAAAATAAAATATCACTGATATGCCTGAAAAAGCTGTGGATGTAACCTTGCCTACAGATAGTCAGTGGCATTCTACCTTCTTTAGTGAGGCTGCAGTTTCATTCACCAAAATCTATTCCCTTGCAGAATGCATCAAAGGAACCAGTATCAAGACAGACCTAACCAATTTATGTAATAGATTAAGATTTGGAAGATAGTAAGTGAGTGAATAAACTTACTCTGCATTCAGGTCTCTGCTGGGCTTTGAGCCTCCCATACTGCAGATCACTCTTACTTGATTCCAACAGGCAGGGACATTGTCAGTGTGGGACCTGTATGCTCACCATGATGAAAGTACCCTCTCTGTCTACTAAAAATGTTTGACAGAGTAGGCTAAACTTATTCCTGAAAATATCAGCCTTGGTGGCAAATACAGAACCAATTTTGACCAACAAGTAACACCCACAGACAGGGCATAAAGAGAGAGTAAGATAAACCCTCACATGAATGTCATTAAAAATGTAAGAATCAGAGACCTAAAATTACACCTAATTGTATACTAATAAGAAATGACACGTATGGTAAGAACTTAAAATTACCACAGACATTATTTTTTCTATGTCATTCTTCTATTGCATTATCATGCAAAATCACCCATCTCAAGATCATTCAAACTGCAAATCTTCACAAGCACTGGAAATGTAAGACCAGCCGTATTACCTTGGCAGCCTATGAGTCAGTTTTGCAGGTTTATTTTCTCCTGCACTAAAAACAGCCTTTGTCATTTACATTTAAGGCCTTTACAATCTAGATACTTTCCCTTCTGTTAATCCTACTTCTGTCCTGACACTGTACCACACTAAAAACAACAAATTCTGCCTTGTACCTATTTAGCGCAGAGGTTAATTTTAAAACTACTGTGTTCACCCCAATGAGGCACTCGTAATTCATCCTCCATATGTATATTGTAATTAACTGCTGAAAACTGAAGGAAGGCTTTTTTGTGCTGTATTGCAATATTAAGATTATTTAGAACATAAGCACCAAACTTTGGATACAATAGACATCAGAGAGGAAACAGACAGACTAGAACAAAGACAGTCATAGTCTTGAATCACTCTAAATCATCTGTACTTCTAAACACACAGGAAAAATTGTATCACAGTCCAAGAAACTGACAAAAATAACTGAATATAATAAACAATCTTTTGAGATCCAGTTTACAAAATCTCAAACATAATGGTTTTTAAAGGGTAAATGATATTAAAAGAAATAATATTTTTTGAAAATTTATGTCTTAACAAAAATGCTACAGTGCAAAACTTATAGAAAATCATTCTTAATTTCTTAATTACTCCAGTGTTCAGCAATTCATTAAAAGAATCTGACAGATCTTTTATTATATTTTAAATCACTATGCAGCAAAAACCAAACTATTTTAAAAGCATTTTTTAACAATACTTTATAAGAACAAAATCAGCAAATCCATTTACAGCATATTCTAAAATACTGAAATGTAGGGATTCCAGAAGAACTATGAAATAAAACAGAAATATAGCAAAAAATATTTATCTGTGTGGAAAAACCTTGGTGAAAAATTAACTTACCTAGGGTTTTACATGCAAAAAGAGCCATGGCACTCTGTAGCCTGTCTGGGCGGATAGCCTGGACTACAAGTACCTTAAAATAAAATACATTCAGAGGAGATTAATTTATAATAAAGTATAATGTGGCAATTTAAAAAGCAAGATTCTTTTAAGAAGGCTGAATTCTTTAAATTTCTCTTTAGAACCAAGTTATTTTCTCTGAATATTTAGAGCTATCTGATCATTCCTTACCAAGATAATCTAGTCTAATTGTTCTTTCATAAGTAGCATGTCCTATTAATAGAATCAGAAGATAGGCCTACATGTAGTGTCTATTTGTGAGCTGGAACTTATTCTACAGTGTTTTAGATAAAAGGTAGCTATGTGGGTAGCTAGAATGACAGAAAGTAAACTTAGCTTGATAGTGGTAATCTAAATTCTATACATGTATTTAGGCAGTAACTTCCTAACTAGAATACTAATGTTTCTGATTTCAGTGCAGTAATACAGCAAAATAATCAGTTTTGAAAGAATTTCCTTTTTTTAAGCACATCTCTAGGGTTTTACATCTAACTTATTTTTCTGAGATATTCTGACTTTCAAGCCTCCTGCTTCTGCAGGTGCTTTTACTGTTCTTCAAAAGGCTACGAAACATGAACAGCTAATCAGTTCAGACATGAATCAAATCACCAGTTTCCCTACCAGCTTCCTCTTTTTCAGTTGATTTCCTGCAAATGTTCAGTGCAGACAACTGCAGGCAACTAATGCAACTTCAGCAGAAATTATTTGTTAAAATCACCATCCCTTCTCCTACTCCCCTACTTGCAGATCTGTAAAACACAGTTCTGAACCTACCATCACCTTCCAGTTTTCAGGTCTGGAATACCTGTTGTTAGTTTTGGAGTAAAAAAATCTAACTTCATTAAATTTTTAAGAAAGTACTACTTTTTAAGCTTGAGATTACAATAAGTGCTACTGAGCTATTTTTAAGTTTAACGTATAGACTGAAAGAAACTAACTTATCAGTGACATATAAAGCAGTATATTTCATTAACAGAAACATTCTTAATACTTTCTATGCAAAGAACTAAATGCATAATATGCTGATCATTACAGATTTGTTTTCGTATGAATGAAGAATTTTTATGACAATATATTGCACATGTCTTATACCTCATCCCTTCTTTGGACAAGCCTTCATTTTATACAAACTGACTTCAAATGAAAAATCACAGCATCGTCAGAAAGTAAATAATGACATTCTTTCTTCCATAAACATAAGAAGGATGACGTTTTTCTCTTCCAGAGGAGAAAGATCTCTGGGTGGAGGAAGGAACTTGCCTCTCCAACATTCTTGGTGAGTACTTTGATCACCAAGTTTTCAGGAAGAATAGTAATTTTTTACTACAATTCTAAAAAGCAGTGGCTGCTACTGTGTTTTGTGGTTTTCAGTCAGATGTGTTAGTTTGCACAGTTAATGATGAATTAAATTAATTATGCTCAACGAGCTGACAAATTCTGCAGTAACTAAGAAACCAGTAAAGAATTGTAATACCTACACATAAAATAAATTGTGTGAATATTAAGAAAGAGCTTGTTACCTTACAGGGTATGCTCAGTTGCAGCCAATACGCCAAAACAAAAACGACTCAGGTAAGAGAGAACTAGATACATATTATAGAGAAAAGAAATCCTTACACTAAATGAACTAGTTAAGCTGCAAGACAATGTAGATCCTGTAACTGCTTATATTTCAGCCAGGTCTGAAGCCTAAATTCCCAAGATGTAAAATTTTAAATCTGAACTTATAATTATTTTTAAATAATTTAACATGAAAAGATTACCTGCTGAAATAAGGAAATTCTTTTTATAATAGTAGATGGAAAGTCTTGTTCACACACAGAGCTCCGAGAAAAATTGTGCCACAGACCTTCATCTTCAAAGCAAAGTGTCTGATAGAGACCTGGGAGAGAAATCTACAAAAAAAAATAAATGCTTATTTAACAGTAAAGAAGAACAGCCATTTGGACATTGTGTATTTTAATTAACTTCCAAATAGTAAGTAGAAGTAAGTAGAAAACTAGTTTCCCAATAAACAGTTTATGGTTTTTAAAACAATATGTAAGTGGTTTGTGAAAGTCGCTATGTAAGAGAACCCTACAACTTAAATATTCTTTGCAACTTTTCCTCTATATATTTTTCTATCCATAGAAATTGCAGTAACATTGGTAGGTTTACAGTATTTTCTATTCACAGTAAGATGACAGGTTCATTCATGTGCATTAAAATTCATAGTTAGATGAGGTACAAATGTAAATTAAAAGGCTCAGAAAAATTAGATAAAATTAAAAAAAAACAAAACAAAAACCAGGTTGTTTTTTTCAAATGGGTATATATTAAGCCATGGTTTCTGGAAGACAGAATAAACAGTTTAGAAAACCTAAATATTTCCATCTGACAAATACATATTCAAGTATTCATGTCCAAATTACTATTTGCTAAAACCAAAGGTCTTTTAAGTTAAATTCACCCCACCACATGATGCATACCTTCAAAGATGCTACTGCCCAGGCTCGGTCCTGTTCTATCCAAGAGGGAATCTGGTCACGAACACTTCTTTGTGAATCCTTATTGAAGCAAGTTATGTCACACACATAAATTACATAAATTTTAGTGAAACAGTATGTTCAGTAATAAGATTGCAAAACCCATGTTTTTAATGAAAATAGCATTCCCAATAGGAATCTTGCTGTGATTTTTTGCTAAGCTCATAAGTGGTAAACCAAAAGCTACCAATTATTTAAATTTGAGATATACTGTTTACATTAACATGTGCTTAACCACTTGAGCCTGAAAATATTTTATTATTTAGGGTATCTGTATGACACACTCAACTCTAAGTAGCTTTCTTTTCTAGTAAAAACAAGTGACCCAAATGATTGGTTATCTGCAAATGCACTCTAAGCAACTGACTTATAAAAATAACTCCACTGCACATATTCACAGTCATGAAAAAGATGGTTCTTCACAAAGGGCAATTCTGTGGCAATTCCCTAGGCAAAGCATCACTTCTGGACATCTCTGCACTGGTAAAGTTTGGCCACAGCTCTATTTTTCTGCTCCTTAGATGTTGAGGATAGAGGAAATTTTAAGGATGAACAACATAGCTTAAGTTCCAGTGGAATCTCTGTACTCACTATATCATTTTTTAAAAAAGATTTTACAGTACTCCTTAACCAGTCTGACAGTCTCTGTATGGAGATGTACTTGGATCTCTCAATCACTGAGCAACTTCAAGAGTAATCTTAAATGTTCAACAGCAAAAAGGAAAGCCTTCTTGTGAAAGGATGTTTCAGCCACGAGTTATGAAGCCTGAGGAACAACAAAAGTAAGAAGCTCGGAAGCAACTGTAGGAATAAACTTGAGATGGATCTGCAATATACATTCCAGTTAGATTTGGGGTTGAATCACATATGTCCAAAAATTTCCAAAACCTATGGGTTGTGTGTTACGTGGGGTTGAGGTAGGACTAGTGTTAAATTCCATCATACAATCAGATCTCACATACGTTGAAAATTACCTACAGCATGGAAATACCCGACAGTCACCAAGTTCACTGACTTTTAATTGAATTATAAACACTCCACGGAGCTGAAGAAAGACTTCTATGTTCACACTGAAATACAAAACCTGCAGAGTCACCTAAGGGCTAGAGAAGCTGGAAATTTAAGGATCTTTGTTAGACACCAGCTGCCTCAGTAAGAAAACTGGAGTAATACATTGTGTTTTAAATGATTTGTCACTTCCGTCAGCATGCATGTGAACACAGTTGGTGTCATGCATATTATAAAAACAAGGTACTCTCCCCGGTCCTTGTCTTGTACCACTCAGTGTAAGAGATACCCTGATAGATATCTGAACAAGGCTCAAGGTTAACAGTAATTGTGAATTATGAAAACTGCAGCTAACCCTGAAGGAAATCAGCTAGCCTGACCCTGAATGAAGAAGAAGAGGAGATTAGCAAAAGAAGAGGCAAAGACTGAGCTCATGACTCCTGATTGAGCTCATGTTTCCTAAAAACACCTTTCAAAACCTTGGCCAAAATATTTGGTTCAAAGAAGGGTTATAACGGATAAGACTATGGAAAGCTCATGGAAAGACCCGGGGAACTCCACGCCTGTCAGTTTCACCTCTGTGCCAGGCAAGATCATGGAGCAGATACTCCTAGAAACTATGCTAAAGCACATGGAGAATGAGAAGGTGATTGGTGACAACCAGCATGGCTTCACCAAGGGCAAATCATGCCTGACCAATCTGGTGGCCTTTTATGACAGGGTTACAGCACTGGTTGATAAGGCTAAAGGAAATGATGTCATCTACCTGGACTTGTGCAAGGCATTTGACACTGTCCCACATGG
Organism: Caprimulgus europaeus; assembly: GCA_907165065.1. The sequence continues at coordinate 110,555,726 of OU015523.1, forward strand.
CATCCTTATCTCTAAATTTGAGACACATGGGTTTGATGAATGGACCACTCGGTGGATAAGAAACTGGCTGGATGGTTGCACTGAAAGAGTTGTGGTCAACAGCTCGATGTCCAAGTGGAAACCAGTGGTGAGTGGTGTCCCTCAGGGGTCAGTACGGGGGCCGGTGCTCTTCAACATCTTTGTCAGAGACATGGACAGGGGGATTGAGTGCACCCTCAGCAAGTTTGCTGACGACACCAAGCTCTGTGGTGTGGCTGACACGCTGGAGGGACGGGATGCCGTCCAGAGGGACCTTGACAGGTTTGAGAGGTGGGCTTGTGCTAACCTCATGAAGTTCAACAAGGCCAAGTGCAAGGTCCTGCACCTGGGTAGGGGCAATCCCAAACATAAATACAGGCTGGGTGATGAATGGACTGAGACCAGTTCCGAAGAGAAGGACTTGGGAGTGGTGGTGGATAAGAAGCTCAACATGAGCTTGCAGCCCAGAAGGCCAATAACCGTATCCTGAGCTGCATCAAGAGAAGTGTGGCCAGCAGGTTGAGGGAGGTGATTCTGCCCTTCTACCGCACTCTTCTAAGGCCCCACCTGGAGTACTGTGTCCAGTTCAGGGGGCCCAACACAAGAAAGACATGGACCTGTTAGAAGAAGTCCAGAGGAGGCCACGAGGATGATCTGAGGGCTGGAGCACCTCTCCTGTGAGGAAAGGCTGAGAGAGTTGGGGCTGTTCAGCATGGAGAAGAGAAGGCTCTGGGGAGATCTTATAGCGGCCTTCCAGTACCTGGAGGGGCCTACAGGAAAGCTGGGGAAGGACTTTTAACAAAGGCAGGTAGTGACAAAACAAGGGGAAATGGCTTTAAACTGGAAGAGGGGAGGTTTAGATTAGATAATTCTTTCCTATGAGGGTGGTCAGACACTGGAACAGGTTGCCAAGCGAAGCTGTGGATGCCCCCTCCCTGGAAGTGTTTAAGGCCAGGCTGGATGAGGCTTGGAGCAACCTGGTCTAGTGGAAGGTGTCCCTGCCGATGGCAGGGGGGTTGGAACTAGATGATCTTTAAGGTCCCTTCCAATCCAAACTATTCTGTGATTCTATGAAAGTTAGCAAAGTGTGTGGACAATTCCATCAATCCATACAAAAAGTACAACTCATATATGATAATTATAGAAAGAGGGATTCAGAAATACTGATTTTAGTTACAGAAGAGGGCTTATAACCTTCTCAAACACCATTGAAAAAACAAAGTGTAATCCTGGTAACAGAAAAAGAAAAAAAAAGTACCAGCAAAGGCAAAAAATTATGCAAAGTAGAATACGGGTTGCCATGTTCAAAAATGTCAAAAAGTTTTTATATTACTATGTAAAAAGTGATTTGCTCCTTTAATGTATGAATACAATTAAATAAACAATATAGTAAGAATACAACTTTAACTTTTCAGGATTTAACTAAATATTCCTTATTTCAAAATACACAAATAAATGTATCTTACTGATTTTCTTATGGTATCTCCAATGATCACACCTGTAAAAGTCTCCCATTCCTAGGGGGAATAAATGAACAACTCAGTTAAGTCACAAGACATCTTTAAAAATAAAGATTAATACCATGTACGAAAAACAGGAAGATAAACAAATTAAAGCCTAGATTCCAAAAAAGTTATAAGACATTTTTAAAACTCTAGGTTATACTACCAATATGTGATTCCTTTTGCAGAATACAACCTAAGTGACTGCCCTGCTTTATAAGAAAAAGAAACAAGGAGAATCCCTATCATTTCTCAGCACCTACAGCTCCCACCCAGATTGCCTACCTATGGACTAGCAAGAAGTAACATACGTGGCTGGCAAGGACACACATACAGGACAGAGCACCAGCAGCCCACAGAATCCATGTTTCAAGGGTACTTCATATTACAGTATGCAAAAGATGCAGTAATTAGAACAGCAAGAATACTTAATATAATAGATCGATATTATGAAAACTTTGGTTGCATTGAGAAAGGGAAATATAAGTTGAATTTATGCATGATTAAATCTTTTAGACTTGGTATTTGTATCCAGGAAGGCAGCTTTTAATCATTTTAAGACAGATTAGGTAAGTATTTAAAAACATACTAGAAATGACTATAATACTATATTTGGAGGTGGTAATAAATACACTAAAAAATCTTCACAAGTATAGAAGTTTTAGATAATCAGTATCTACAATACTATGATAAAGATTTTTTAAAATTATTATTGGTAAAGACAACAGTAACATTGTAATTGAAAAAGTCAACCAACTAGTACTACTCTGATATAGACAACAGCATAGCTTTTTTCATCCATCAATCTAGTTGAATCTTGAAACAACTCTCTCTATCAATCACAAACTGATGCTCCTCTCCCAATTACAAAGAAAGTGCTGGTGCACAGAAGAATACATGAAGCTTCCCCAGTTTTAAAAGCAGAAATTGTGTAATATTTTTTATGAAGAAAAGTAGAACTATAATATGTAGAGACATGTAAAATAATCTCAGAAAAATCTATACATATTGATTCAAAAAGAGAATGTCTCTACTAAGAGCCAGGGAATTCTATAATATAATGTTGAAATTGTACTATAAATTTCTCATCTCTATGCAAAAAATTCATAAGTGCAGAAGGTTGAACTCTTTTGGGACAAGGACTTTGAATACTGAATCCTCTAGTAGCATAATACACAACTTCTAGCCTCATCACATTAAAAGCTATAAAATAAATAACTTTAAAAGGATAACCACTTCATTTTCCTAAATAAATATTTTGCACAAGCACTTTTTTCTTAACAATTTAATTAAACTTCTACCTTTTAGAGAAGTAAGAAAATTATTGATGTTATTTGCCTGTTTTAATTCTTGAGCACTCAGATACCGCAGGAATGTGTATTACATGTAACCTAGATTAAGCTGGTTAAGAGCTCTAACAGCTGATGGAAATGCACGCTAAGCAATAGCAACCAACACATAAAGCAGTACCTACAAATACCTCAGAAGCCTAGGCAGCCAGGCTTTAATTTAATCAGAAAACTATTTGCAAGTTGCTGCCTTCATGACTTTATAAACTCAAGGGCTAGAAAGATAAAGCAAGATATTTTCAGAAGCTGAAAATAAATAATAAAGATTAATTAGGGAAGGTCTAATAATGAAGACTTGCCAGTGTATGCCTCTACCAACAAGATTAATTTGAGTTATTTTTATCAGGCAGCTTCATTGCTGAAAGACTATGGGATTTCACTTGGTCAATCCATATGTTTGCAATAAAACTACACTGCATTCATAACATCAAAAATTTTCAATAAACCTTTCTTAAACCCATATCCTTTGTATACTCAAGTTCTATTACTTCCTTCAAAAATTATCTGATTTTTACCTTTTAACATATAATGGACTCTCCTCTAGTGAATTGACATCTGCTACCATTTGATACTCCTTCTGGTCTCCAGCTTCTAGTTCATAAAGCCACAGCTTTGTCTCTCCATTCTATGCAAGTATTTTTTGATAATTAAATGTGTCTTGACTCATTTAATCAGCCATGGTTATGCAATGGTATTGAATCAATTCTGCATATTGCTCTACTGCAGGCAGACTTTATAGGATTAATTTCACTACAGTATAGACAACTGTAACTTTGGCATCTACATCTCAGGCAGCTAGTCTAGTCTGCTTGTAAGGGTAATGGAGAGAAGTAAGCAATTTTAGTGGTAAATCATCTGACCTACTTTACAAAATTATTTTTTTATTTAACTAATCGCTTCTCTGTTTTTTTCCTGTGTCCTACAAAGACAGGATAACCTGCTCAGATGAATTTTAACAGGTGTTTATATTTTAGTTACCAATTCAATCACCACTAAAAGTACCAATTTATCAGAAACATGTAAATTCACTATGAAACCCCACACTGGGCAAAAGTGTTATCTGACACTCACAGAGAGGAACATGCTATTACTGAGATATGTACCGCCCTGTGGAAATAAGGGTAGGGAGTACTTCAGCTCCGCTGCAATTTTGTTGAGAATATGGTAGCCTCCAAACAACAGGTAAATTCCCCATAAATAAATTAGGCATTTTCAGATTAGGTCTCGTTCAGACCATTGTCAAAAATGTCACCTGATATCTCTCATTTTTTTTTGTGAATATGCTAATAATGCAGTACTTGCCTAAAAATTGGGTGGACAGCCATTTTTATTAAATGTGGTTTGAACTTATACCAACTGCATCCCACTATGTTATTAAAAATATAAACCATTTCAGGATGAGTCCATCATTCCTCTCAAAGACAGGCCACTACGGTGCAAAGAATCCAATACTCATGTGGCCAGAGAACAATATACAAAAAGGGCACTCTCTGTACAGTGCATTCTTGAAGACACTGTTGCAGATGAGGACATTAATGACCACTGGTCTAGTGATTTCGTAGAATCAAAGAATCAGTCACTGAAATGCACAGAAGATAACTTCATTACTTCACCTTCCAGGAAGACATTTTGTTTTAAATGTCTTCAACTGTAGGCTGCAGAATCAGACTTTTACTTTATTTCTCCCTAGGTCTTGCACTCCTTTTCTGCATTTCAACACCAAGGCATGATGAGCAAGCAACCTTTGGTCACAGTGAAATGGGTGTGTATCCATCACTTTACTTGTAAAGGAATATCTGTATTTAACTGGAAGGATGGATAAATGTCAGCCACATGGTGGCAGGAAGCACTAATACAGTACCTGCAAAAAACTGCAAGAATCCTCCATCTTTTTCAGACTCCTGTTTAAAAGGCAAACATTTACCTACCTTTCTCATGGCAATCTTCACTTTGAGCCTAATAAATATAATATTGACATCCAAAAGTAACTACCATAGAAAAATAGTAGCATATAAACCTAAAATCTGGAATTCTACATTTACTGGCAAAAAACCTTTTATCTACTTATTTAATCTTCATATTACGTTTAAGTAAATCACTTGGGGATTTTCCCCTCTAGCACTTACATTCTCTTGAAAAAGTTCAGGGTGCATTCCTCGTACAAAATGTAAGGCAAACATTAGCTGATCAGCCTGAAATAAAAGCAGTAAAAATGTATTCATATGTTCATAAAAAGTCACTTTTTTGCCTTTTTTATAAGTAATAAAACTTCATTAATAAAACACTTAAAATTCCATAGTAGTGACTTAATGACACATATCCTAAGTCAGAATTGACACATATCTCTTCAGCTTATAGACAAACACTAAACCAAACCCTGTATCTAAGTACAACTAAAGTGAAGAAGAAAAAACAGGCACTCGTAACAAAGCAAACATGCTAAACAGAATATATTATTTTTTAAACTGTGCATAGGAAATGCTTGAAAGTTTCTTATAGTAAATTTTTGAAACAGAATTTTGAAAAAAAAAAAAAAAAACAACAAAAAACCCTGTAACCTCCTGACTTTTTCCTAGGCCTGTTGTATCACTTGAATTTCAACCAGTCTCTGAGCCTGGAGCAATAAACCAGGAATAAAGATTTATTTGAGCCATAGAAAAAAACATGCAAATATTCAAGACAGTATTTTTTTAAATAATATTGGCTTATTGAAACTGTGATTCCTATTTTTGTACAAAGAAATTTTCATAGATGTGTTTCACAGCACAGATTACCATGTAATGAAGTCAACATGTACTCTGGAAAATCAGGACCACTCAGAAATCTAGACAGAGGTCTCCAATATTCAAAATCTGGCTGTAGTCTGCAAGATGTATTTTACCAGACAACAGAAGATGTACATATATTTTCTCTCATCAAAATTTTAAGTAAGCATAAGGAACATGGTACCTCTTATTTTCAAGAAAGTGAGACATAACTAAAAAGCATAAAGTACAGGTAAAAGGGAAGAACAGAAGCAAAAAAACCAATGATGTATGGGATTGGATTCAGTCTGCAAAGCACAGGCATCTCAGCCAGCTGATAAACACAGCACATCTGCACTCCCATAGAAATCAGTTCTATTCTTGACAATGTTTGAATTTTTCACAGTGTGGTTTCCCACATACATGCCTTATGTGTTCCTCAAAATGAGTCTGATTGTCCTTAGCTTCAGAGAATTATGCCTCTGAAGAATATTTAATTACTAAGAATACTACCAAAAAAATTAATTGCATGGAACTTTTCAGAAGACACAGGACCAAATATGATGAAGCATACTTTAGGAAATATTCTGTACACGTGAGAAGGTAACAGATGAACTGTTTGACTAATATTGGCTTTCTCATCTCAATGTCTATTGTATTTTTGAGGCAAAAGTTACATGAAAGGGACCAATTATTTTTGTCTTCTTTTTATTATTACTGTTGTCTCAAATAGATTCCTTTTACAATTCTGACACGTCAGCTCAGAAACAGACAGATTAAAAAAAACAACATAGAACAAAAACATGGAATAAGGGTGTTCGTTAGCTTTGGGAAGTTTGCTCTTGTGCAGTACAAGTAACCTCAACTGCACGTGCATCTGTATTTCAAACAATACAGATGTGTTATTTAATAATTTAAGTTCCAGAATTATGGTTCACTGAATAAAGGGACATATGTGGCTTAGAGACCATATCCTTACTAGTTTTGGAATTACTAAGCTTAGAAACTAACAAGAGGTAGCTTAACTTGATTCATATGAGCAACAGCCTCTTTAAATTGGATTTGAGTAACTGCAGAAATGGCAGCCACAACAAACTCTTGGCATTATTTGTATCTCTATGGATATCAATACACAGAGGTGTTGTTTGCTGCTTTAAATAGTAGCACCACTTTACTTACCAGCATACATTAAGTCTATGTACACACAAACACAACTATTAACCACAGACAGACAAACAAAATAATCCTTCACAATTCTAACATGCTTAAAAAGGCATAAACTTGTATCAGCTATACCTTTACAAAGACACTAGTAAGCCTCAGTGTCACAGCAGTCTTTAAAAATATTCATGGATGAAAGGCAGAATTATCAGCAGATTGCTGATGGCATAAGGAGCTTCTTTGTTCAGAACATGATATTAAGCCGGTTGGACCATTAGTCTGAAGCTGTATGGTAACACGCTTTCAGTATTTTCTAAACTCCAATGTGATCATTCACAGTGAGAATCTTTCCTATCAGAAATCCCCTCTCTGTGCCTTGCTTTTGAAATCTTTTCTGATATATAAAAACAGTTGCCTTCCAATATTCAAATGATGTGATGACTTATTGGAAAGCTTCACATACTCATGACTTCAAACACAGACATTAAATTATTGTAAGAATATTTCATGAGAATCCACTAGGACTTTGATTAACCAAAATCCTTAGAAATAACTGCTACCTCTGCATCCTCAATATAGCATTTCTAGATTGGGGGGAGAGGGAAGGAGGTGTAAAATTTTCCAAGATCTTTCCATTCTCACTGATTAAACTCCAGATTTGCATGATTTGTACTACTGCTCAAATCATCTGTACAGAACTACTATGCATACGTCAGCCTGGTACCATGAGACAAACGCGTCTTGTTATTACTGTTCCACGTGAAAGTAAAAATTAAAATTGAAAGTGAATCCTAGGTTTTCACCAAGAAAGCAAGAAGAAAAAAGCCACCTGATTCAAATAATGAGCAAACAATAAATACATTGAGAACATTATCTGGAGGAAAAGAGGAACAGATAGAAACAAATTAGCTAGCAGATAGTGACTTGGGGCAGGATGTGAAAAGAGAAAGGAGAATATTACAATGGGGCTTTTTGTTACCTTTTTTTTTAAAAAAAAAAAAAAGAACAAATAATCACACAAAACCTTACCATGACAGCTAGGTCTAACACTCATACTTAGGAATGCTTGAAAAAAGAGCGAACAGAATAAAAGTGCTCAGAAGACTGCGAAGCCTGGGACCGCCTCTGAATCCAGAATAAGGCAGGGATGAGGAGCCAGAGGTAAAAAAAAAGTGGGACTAGTCTGAGAATAGCCTTGTCCATTAGAAAACTGCTCTGTGGAGAAATGTGCATAAGCAATCTTAATTCTGTCAAATCCTAATCTTTAGTCTTCATTTTGCATGTTAAATATGTCAAGTGTAATTTTTTTGCATGTATTATATATATACTGACATAATACTGCTTATTTGAAGTAGATCAAGCGTTGGTTGCTGAAAGAATACTTTCAAACCCAGTGAAAAAGCCAGAAAAAACACAGTCTTACCTTAAACAAACAATGACAAACATATTCATACACTGTATGTTTTAATGATCCAATAAGCGACTTTATTCTTTCCTCAGTATTACTTGAATCCTAAAAAGAAAGTTTGGATTTCAAAATTTCATGTGGAAATAAAAATCTTTTCATGTACCCTGTAAATTTCAGCAGAAGTACACAAATAATCTAGACTTTATGTGACACTTACTAGTTCTAAAAACATATTATTGAACTCAGTTGCAGCTATCAATGAGTAGGTGATCTAATGAGAAGTTTGTGCTGAAGCATTAAGAAAATAATAATGACCGTGACCATTATACAACAATATATATAAGGTAAATACATAGAGAATGAGATATTTTCTTCTCATAACATTAATATTCTTTAAAGTTTATAGTTTTCACTTGGTTAAAAATTGCTTATGTATTGATTTACTATGTTTAATGTTATTAAACAGGTATGTTGACATTAAATGTAGTTACTAAACTTCCAGCCAAATTTGGCCCAACAGAAGTAAACACTGTAGAAAATAGTAAATGCACCTTGTCCTTCCAAGTTTACAGAATAAAAGACTAAAACTGAAAGAAAGATAGAATAAAAAAAGAAAGAAGAGGCAAAGAAAAAAAAAGGTGTGGGAGGTAACAGGTAGTATGAGATTTATCCGAAACAAGTTCCTTTCTGCCATGCTAGAATTTGAAAAGATGAGTTTATAAAGGAGGGCAATTTGGACTCACAAGCTGATTTGACTAACATGCTTTCCACGTCTAAATCATAGCTTGGGAAAAAATGAAGATTTGGATAGAGGAGAAGAGAAAAAGGAGGAAAGCAAAGAAGGCAAAACTAGAAGTTGAGCTTTAAATGGGTAACATAATAGGTAGGAAGAAAAGAAACTTATGAAAGAGTGTGAAAGAAAGAACAAGAAGTTAGATGCTCACATTGTGGAAAAGAAGCAATGGGAAAATAACTTTATACAGAGGGAAAGTTCACACAGGCGGAACCGTGTTCCTGGTAATGACTGGAGCTGAAGGAAAGGTGTAAGCACAGACGCCAGAATAAAGGGTAATTCAAAAGCAACATGATGAAAGGCTGGTGAATGCCTTTTTCAAGTGGAAAGAAAGAGAAATAAGATGAATTCTGGAGACGCTGACTGAAAAGAAAATGCATCGTTACTCCGCGTGGGTTTTTAGATCTACAGAGTGAGGTGACAAGGGATAAATCTGCAATTTTGTGCTTCAGTAAGAAGAATATACTGGCCATTAGAATACAGAAGAGTAAAAATTACATTTTTAACAAGACAGGCTGCATGCATGCTTAACAAACTGTATAAAAGTAGACAAAGTTTTGGTCTTTCTTCAGGTAACTGAACCATGTAGAAACACAGGTCTTTTCTTACCCTACCCCATGTTGATAGAATTAGAGTTATTTGCAGATTAGATCATTTATTTAAATAAAGTCTTCAGTATATAAAAATTATGTTTTTCCCGATTCACCTTAGACAAAGAGCACGCCTGAAATTACAAATGAGTTACTTTCTTTTCAGATGGCACAGTAATTTTACAATTTATATGTAACATAAGATCATTTAAAATTCCATGTGCCTGTATTCAGAAAATCCAAAGCCCAACAGTTCAGCATCACTAGTTATTACACATTTCATCATCAGTTATTACACATCATTTTCTAAAAAATGTCCAGAGCAACTAACAAATTCTAAGGAACAAAACAGATAGATTCTTCTGCAGCATTAAAAGTTTCAGGAAAAGAGAACATACCTGCTCACTTTGCAGAGCCCTCTGGAAAAGCCGCAGGAAAGCCGCCAGACTAAAACGGTACATATTATTAATTTTGGACAAGTCAGAGATAATAAAGTACATCTTGCTAGCAGTCTCAGCTAAAGGGAGATAGGCATCCCTCTCCTGTGAAGAAAAAAAACAAGCAAACCAACTTACACATATATAAAAAAGCAGTACATGATTGCCATCTACTGGTTACTGCTTAAACATTCATTCATCCCACCAAAAAGCATTCGGATGACTCCCACTGCTTAAGAAAACGGAATCCTTTCTGAGTTTCTTCAACTTGAGAGACATGCACTCAAGACCTCAACACTGCCTTTACATTTCAAAATTGGAAGCATTTTTAGTAAAAACTTCTTTAAATTATGAAGAACATTTTGGAAATTAATGCCCTCCTCCCACCATAGGACACGTCCCAGAATTCAACAGAAAATTTTAAACTAAACAAGTAAGAACACAGAGGAAAACTCTATGTTACAAAAACAGTGTGCCAGATCAATAGCATCACCAATGAGCTAAATTTTTGCAATAGCAAGGGATACATTGAGTAAGAACATCCATATGAGCCATACTATTTGCAATAGCAAAACCCATTACTTGCCAGTAAGTCCTTGGGGAAAATTCCTTTAATTCAAACTCTCAGACTTTAAATTGTATAGCTATTCACCATGTGTAAAACAAAGGAATTTAATTAGTGAAAATACTTTCTGTACTTGCATATAGCAAATAACTTTTACTCTGAAAAATTAATTTAGTATTTTACTAATCTTATACTCCTGTGGATGCATATATTTATACAGAAGATGATTATTTTTAGCAGTAAAAAACCAGCAATAAACAATTAAAATATTCTTCTACCTTATCAAGGAAACTCTGAAGTCTGTGAGATTCAGCAAGTGATTCTTGGATGAGTGCACTACTTGCTTTAGTCTGATTCAAAGATTCAATCAGATCCTTATTTTCTAGTATATTGCCTTGTGATGTTGCAAGCGTCTGCAAAAAAAACCCAAACAAACAAATAAACAAAAAAACCTAGTCATCTATGTTACATCAAAAAATACCCCTGTAAAGTCACCATTTTGGAAGCTGTCCTTCTTTCTGAGCTGTACATATTTCTGAATCACTGAATCCATCAAGTGTATAAAGCAAGGTGGTTACTCCAAAACCCGAGATGTTGTTTTAAAGAAGCATGGAAAATAAAAACCAAAGAACAAATTCCAAAACTCCAGATTGCCAGGTTCTGAAATGTAAGTCATCAGGCAAATGTTTGAAAATTATTTCTATGATCAGTTGTATGCAGTAATCCCCATGGTAAATACAAAATAGGGTATTTTTTCTTCTGTCTAACTACCAATTTAACCTGAAATTGGCTACTCGGAATGACTTCCTATAACCAGTCATTCATAAATTCATTTTCCTTCAAAAACATTCCAATATCCCCTATACAATTTAGTTCTCATTTCCAACCAAGATGAATAGTCACAATTACAACAATTTAAGTTTTGTAATCAGAGATCCCTTCAAAATCCTTGAGATTACCCCACATTTTCCCTGATCTCTCCTGTGCAAATAATTTCACTTCTAATAAGAAGTGAGAAAAGCTTGAATGATTCACTGTTATTTAAGGTTTTTTACTAACCTTCAGTAAATACAGTTCCATACAATTTTTTAGTCAGACTACAACACAAAATTGCCTTCTTGTCAGTGAAGTCAGTTCTGAACAACTACCTGTAGGACAGCATTCCAGGGTAGTTGAAGGCAGAGACTCAAAAATTAGAATAGTAGAATGCACTTATTTCTCCAGTTGAAAAGAGTTTAGGACAAAATCTGTTTTTTCAAGGGGTTCGATTTTGCTATGAGGAATCATAGTGTGAGCTGCGAGAGCGCCACAGCCTGTATGTCTTTACTCCAAGGCTTTCAGAAGAAAGCGAGCACAGTACTTCAGATGGAATGCTAATGTTGCTTTAGGATTAATTTGAATTTTGCTAGATCGCCTCCAGTACTGACTGCTCAGTTGACAAAGTCTATGTAGCACCTGTCAGCTTCCACTAAGCTTTTGGGTTCTTTCTTCAGGGTCAAAGAGTATTTTAATTTCAGTGCTAATAAGAATGACAAAGTTGAAACCAACCTTGGCGGTTAGTTGGCCATTTTTTGTTGCAGATATCTTAGGCATTAAATACTTGAAATTTTTCACTTGACAATTCAGATTGGACAAATGTGAAAGATTTTAGAGTCCCAAGATCACACAAAAAGTCTGTTCTAAAAAGTGGACATTTTTTGTTGCATCTCTGAACTCTCAGCTTCTAGAAGACATTAAGATGCTAAACAACGATCAACTCTGAATATGGAATTTTAGAGTACCAGTTTCCCTCTGCCTGTAAGAGAATTCTGCCCCATCACAGTATTAAAAAAGGTTTGAGATTAGTATCTGAGACTTAATAGGGACAGTAAATGTGAAAATTCAAATCACATTATATAATTATATGAAAAATTCTAAAATTGAGTTTTTAATAGCCAGCCTAATAAAGGTCAGTTTATTACTTTTTGAGGAATCTGTAAAAATTATTATCTTATGCTTAAGTCCATTGTGCTGGATACTGCAAAGTTCTGTGGCTCAGCTACAGATTGAAGGTTTTGAGGCAGCAGGTCAATCTCACTGTATCCATAACCTATTAGAAGGAAGGAGGATTTGAGGATCCATTCCTATAGGCATGAAGTACAGTTTCTGTGAAATCCGTGACAAAATGCTGTAGGAAACCAACCAGAAAAACAATCTGAACAAATAATTCTAGCACTATGGCTAATTTGTAATCCCCTAGAACAAAGGACTGTTTGCTCAAGGATGTAGAGAATGGCAAGGAATAAATCTTGATAAGGGGACAAGGGGTAGAGACCGCCTGAGCCTTTCCAAGAAACATCTCAAACACTCACAAGAACAGTGGAATAAAAGGGGGAGGCAAGTGCCAGGAAGTGGGAGGGAAAAAAGAAGAAAAAAGACAAAGAAGAAAAAAACTTCTGGACAAATGCTCCTACAGACCAGAGAACTCCTTCACTGGCTGGACCAGTGCTGGAACCCGGACCAGTGATCTCTGTCATGTTCTCTTTCTCTCTTATCTCTCTTTCTCACTCACTGTTTTACTTTCTTCCAGTAAGCAATGCAAGACAAATATTAAGCATTTCTCCTAATTATTGGTGAGCTTAGTTGCAAAATAAAAGTCTCTGTTTGCCAACAGACCTCATGTGTTGTTGCACACCTTATTCCAACCAAGAGAATCGGTGAATCTGAGTCACATTTCCCTCCCTCCTGCTACAGAAAATCTTCACAGGCAGGAGCCCAGGACATCTCCCTTTCCTGCTACAGGAAAAATTTATGGGCATGAATCCAGGATGTGATAGACACAAACCAAAAAAGAAAACAGTCCTCTTCCTTGGAAGCTACCTTTACTTACAGAGGTGTACAACTGTTTCTGAACATAATTACTTTTGTTAAAACAAAAAGGTAAACTGAAAATTGAGGACATTAATTTTAAATATGAGAAAGGAAAATGTTAACTATAAAGAATATTACAGTCCATTGCTAATAAGAAACAACTGTGGAGGTTTAAAGTTTTAAATGACTCAACAAACTTTTCCATTTTCTAGTAGGAATTTTTCTTTCAGGTTTTTTTCCTTTCACAACACAGAACCATTTCTCAACTTGAGAAAGTATCATTTGACATGATTCACAAGCTTAAAAATGTAGCTTTTTAAAAACTCATAAATTGAAAAAGAAATAATATAATTTTTAACAGCTCAGCTCTATCTTTTTTAATACATTAAAACTAGTGAAATTTCTAATCAATCTAAACCAGCCTATATCTAGCCCAACAATTCATACATTTAACTTTGACAATGCTTAACGTGTTGAAGTACTACTGTTTCAGGACAGACGTACATATTTTATCTACTTTACTCTCTCAATTTCCCCAGGCAAACAATGCTTTTATTTTCTCAAATCAAAAATTGTGAAAGCTCATTAATCCAACACTTTAAACATCTTCATTCAAATATGGAACAATATGAACACTATCTTACTGATCTAACAGATATAAAAGAAGTAAATTTATTTTACCTCCAAAAGAGATTCCTCAAGCTTAGCTAACTGTATTTTCTTATCTTCTTCTTGTTGTAACAGTTTTGTCTTCTGCTCTTCCAAATCTGGCTTTTCATGCTGAATTGTTAAAGCCAAAAGCTAAAAAAAAAGGAGATTAATCAACAGGATAAAAACCAGTCTAGTATTTCATAATATATATTCATTAATTATATAGCATAGTATATACAAATTAATTACATAGCAGTATATAGTCTATATTTTTGAAATTAGACTCCTGAGGGTTTAGTCAGTTGCACTTGACAACCAACAGCTTTAAACCTACGTAGACATTCAAGAAATTCTGCAGTGGCAAGTCTAAGCGTAGAACTACTGTGAACTATGCCCTTGTGTAAAACAGTAGAGGCAAGCCAGGTGAGATACTCTTATTTAAAAATATCTTATTTACATCTCATTCTAAGACTCTTGTTAGTTTGGAAAAACTTATTTCATACCAAATAAAGAGGATTTTATCTTCCCTTAATTTATCTTTTTTTTTTCTTTGCCTTCCACCTGTACATTTTTCCTGTACACGAAGTATCTTGATGCTAGTATTACTCTCCAACGAGGCCACTGGGGAGCAATAACAGAAGTGTTTCCACAGTACCATAAATGCATCTTGAACAGAAAACCACAGCTTAGTAATTAATCTGTTGCAACTGAAGTCAGTGAGATAGTTTTGATTTTCACTACTGGACTCACTACTTGTTTCCAAAGCGCATAAAACCAAGATTTAAAAATTTAAATTTTGTTTCAGTATCCATTTTACCATTTATATTTGTGTGCTAGAAAATGTCTCTGTGACCATTAATGCAAACTGCATCACAGGGCTTCTTCCAGAAGCTGGATGTAGCTATGAATGTCTGCTACACATATATCATTTTATTCTAAATACCTACTTGTCCTCTTAAGCCACTTCCTGTTGTAGTAAAGTTTACTTCTGTAACTATAGAAGAAGCATCAGGTGGAATGAAGGGATTTGGGTTCCTCGTCGACAGAAAAAGACGGAACTCTTCATTATAATCTATCATTTTTTCACCTATTTGTATAGCATAACGCGGTCCTGTAAATAATAAGTAGATATTATACTCACTCTGATTGGAACATTCTAGAATTACCTGAATAATGGCATTTGTGTAATACTTTATGACCAATTGATGCAAATATATTTTATAAAATTTATTTATAAATTGTTTGGAACGAAAAATAAATTTTAAAAATTTAAGGAACGTAACCTACCCTGCACTGTTAGACCAAAAAATGTAATAAACATAGCACTAGTGTAAGAAAGTTACATAGTGAGAATATCTAATACATCAGGTTAGTTTAATTATCCTTACCTATCATAAAAAGCATAAATGGCCAAAAAAATGCACTTGAACTAAAAGTAATGCTAATAAACCTCTGAAATCTTCAAACAATGAATAGGAGACAAAACACCACAGAAGATGCACTGAAGAATCCTGTCATGATTTAAACATATTCATTTGCATTTCCACATAGGTATACCACTCTATCAAAACATACTAGTCATAATTACATATTGGCTAACGAAGCTGGTTCAACATTTTCTGAATGTGATTCAAAACCGCTAGATTTCATCTCTAGGTCTGTTACATTTATTTATAGAAGGTTGATGTTGTTGTACAATCATAATTCTATTAAAATACTGCTTTCTAAGATAATTGTTATGAAGAAAGCCTATGAAACTAAAGAAGCTGGAATATCTAGTCATTTGATTAAAAGAAAAATATTCCATTAAAAAATATCCCATAAATTTGTCTGATTATAAATTTATTTAATTACAGTATGAAAGAAACAATTAATTTATTCAATTTCTGCTGTCATGGTTTCAATTTCTGTTCATATTCCTAATTTTTTTTTACAAATTTCAGTAATTTGTAACCTTGATGCTTGTATATACCTCTGCAGACAGTTTATCACCGGCAATCGAGACAAATCTGTATTATTCCTGTTGTTTTATTAAAGTGCCTTACTCACTTATTGACTTGCTGCACAATTTCTCACCAGGAGCCGCCTGACAGGCTGTGAGAGTCCAGAGATGGTGACTGGACAGCAGGTGTGGGGCACTATTGAGTGAATCCGGAATTAATGCACCCGGACTTGGAGTGCCACATGGAACAGCGTGTCTGTAACCAGCCACACCAACCCCCCCATGCCACATGGAACAGTGTCTGTCTGTAACCAGCCACACCAACCCCCCCATGCCACATGGAACAGTGTCTGTCTGTAACCAGCCACACCAACCCCCCCGTGCCACATGGAACAGCGTGTGTCTGTAACCAGCCACACCAACCCCCCCATGCCACATGGAACAGTGTCTGTCTGTAACCAGCCACACCGACCCCCCCATGCCACATGGAACAGTGTCTGTCTGTAACCAGCCACACCGACCCCCCCATGCCACATGGAACAGTGTCTGTCTGTAACCAGCCACACCAACCCCCCCATGCCACATGGAACAGTGTCTGTCTGTAACCAGCCGCACCAACCCCCCCATGCCACATGGAACAGTGTCTGTCTGTAACCAGCCGCACCAACCCCCCCATGCCACATGGAACAGTGTCTGTCTGTAACCAGTCACACCACCCCCCCATGGATGCCACTAAATACTGCAGGTTTAGGCACGTGAGTCCACAAATCGTGGGTACGGGAGCGCAGTGCACTATCAGGTGAATCTGCTGTTGTCAGACCCATAGTGCTCAGCTGGGCATCACCCAGGATCTAAGCCCAGCTGCCCGCAACTCCTCCAGTATCTGAGGGTGAGCTGGAACACAAGGGGGTTTATTTCTTGCCAAATTGTCCTACCACCCCTTTCATGCAACAAGTATATATATTCACATTTTTCTTAACATTTCATTCCAAGTAATGAAAAGATGGGCAGTCATCACACACAAAATAATGCAGCCAGGCCCCCACCTCCGTGTTTTGACACAGAGGAGTGTGTGATTGCTTGTGAAGTGACTGAAAAGACTCAAATAATGACCTATTCTCCCTTTTCAAAAAATGGCTCCCCAGTTTGGACTTGTACAGACCTAGCATTAACATAGCTTGTTAGTATGCAAAAGAAGATACCTGGCTGTTATGAGCAATTTCTCTGAATAAACTAGTATATTTTAATTTAATCTGCTTTCTCTACAGTTCTGCTGACATATTCCTCTTTTAATTTGACTCCTTGAGTAAAATCAGTTAAGATGCCTGTAATACTGTATCTTTGCTTTACAAAGTTCAGCAAGTGAAAGAAAAAAAATAGAAATAAAAAGCTGTAAAGATGTTCTGCCTAGCCACTTACAGATCCCTGAAGTTACCACTTTGGTGATGCCCTCAACTTTTACCAAGGATAAACAAGCAAGCACGCCTGTAATGGAAGAACTACCTAAACTGTCGTTTTCTTTTCACTAAACAGACCTTTCCAATATAGGACATAAATGTATCTAATAATTCTACAGCATTTGCATTTATTTTTACTATGTGTTTGCATTTAAAGAATTACTGCCATCTCATCCACTAGTTGATCTCAGTATTAGATGAAATGACAGAAAAAAGCAGTCAAGCTATTTTCAGTGCCCAGAGTTCATAACATAAATTGCAAGCACAGGCTGTGGTGTATGCTGAGGATTTAACACTTCAGGCAGAAATATAATTAGTAAGGATAACATTAATATATTTTAATTACAATTATTTAGGAAATATTTAAAACATGCATTGTATTTTTTTAATCCACTCAGTTCTTCTGATATAATTTCAAAATTTGCAACATAATTCAACATAATTAATGCCAAGATACTTATATAATTACTATTGGTCTTTGTTAAATTTCAACACAATTTTTCATATTGGCTTTTTTAAACTTATATCATTATTATATTTGTCTTTACTAAATTTTGACACAATTTTTCATATCAGCTTTTTTAAAGCAACTAAATCCAAAGTGGTTATAGAAAGAATTATATAGCGTAAATTATCTTTCCAAAGCAGAGATACTGTAAAATGTAAATGGTTGATTGCTTTTTTTTTTTCCTTTTATTACATCAGTTTGGTAGACTCCTTTCACCAAATTCCACCATTTTGCTGGTCTCTATGACCCTCTCCATTCCGAAGTCAGATCAGGGACAGACCTGTGTACCTTCTTTAGTTTCCAACAAATGAAAGAGAAACAGCAACATCAACATTCTAAAACTCTGATTTCTAACTGCACAACCAGTTGTGTAACTTCCAGTCTATTTAAGGCCCGAGTTCCTAAGTAAAACGCTGTGTTTGAAATTATCACTAGAAAATAACTTAAAATTTCAATTGCAGTAAGTTAATAAAACCACTTTATTCTAATTCCAGTCAAAAAATCTTTAAATGCTTTTCAATATTTCTCCACTCTCTAAACAAGAACATTTCTTCAATGCATTTCATGCGCTGAAGTGCTAGCTGCAGGTTAACGTTAAAGATGAAAAAATTACACAATACTCATGTTTTCAGAAAAATCAAGTTTTCTATTCTATATATAGATTTAACCTACAAAACCTTTGAGCAAGCATTTTTAAAGATCTTGGTAATTTACCTTGAGCAACAAGATCTTTTCTTAGCAAGGGGTAAAGTACAGGTTCCACTCCATCCATTTCCTGTATAATAAGTGTTTTCCCAAATCTCACTGCCAGCTCAAGAGCAGTTAGGAAGTTGGTGTCCTGGGCAAATAAAAATAAATTCCTTTGATTCACGTTTTTTTTTTTAAATAGTAACAGTTTGGAATGAACAGGAAAGCATTATACCAGGAGTCTAAATCTAAAAATTAGTAGTATATCCAAAAAATTCTACTACAAGCACCATATGGTATTTCAGCATTTAGCCACAAGTGTTTAAGTAAGTTTGATCTATTCAGCTACTGACATACGGGCAACCTATAAACATGCTTAGCTCTCCAAGCACTGCACCAGAAGAGAGCAGGTCTAGCATAGGTCTTTGTCAGGCGCACATGGAAGTCCTGGCTAGTTAGCACATCTCAAATGTTACTAGGTAGCTATGTCTCAAAACGGAATCAAGACCTATGACAGGATTCACACAGAATTTTAAGACCAAGAGCAAATACTGCACCTGTTGGTTAATAACTTCCAAACGTGATTCCTTCAAATGTGTCTTCAACCATTCAGTGGCCCGGAAAGAAGGGTCTATCAAAAATGGGCAAACTTTACTCTAGGGTAAAAAAAAAACCAAAAAACAAATAAATATAAAAATATATATATTTTTATATTTTTTTACTGAAATCTATTTCGTTTAAGAATAAAATTGAATGGAATCCTTTTTTATTTCCCCAGACTAATGGTATAGTTATTTTTAAATCTTATTTCATTAACAAATTTTTAAAGAAACAATAACCACCTCGTAACAATATTACAACAAATAACAGTAGAAAGAAATGTATGTCTTTTATTTTATTGCTTCTTAAAAAAAAACCCCAAAAAACAAACAACAAAAAAACCAAGCACACAAAACCAAAATTCTCCTGCTCAAGTTTTTAAGAGGTGCAGAACTGTGTAACAAGAGTCTCTTTTGAGTGAGTATAATCGACAGCTTTTGTTATTCAAAACTGCTTTGAAAGTTAGAGGTATTACTTTTCCTTTTTTCCCCGTTAGTGGGCAAAGGTACAGTACTTCTGGTTGTGAACTTCAATGCATTTTAGAAAGAATAATGAATATAAGTATTTTGCAAGTATAACGATACAAATAGCATTTTATTTATAATCACAAAAAAATTCAGCTCTCAAACTTGAAAACAGAGTATTTTGGCGATATTGCCTGGTAACATGTATACTGACGAGACAGTAGGTTTTCATTTTAATAAAACCTTTATTAATGTGTGGTTCCCATACCAGTACTGTACAAAGCTTTACTATTTTATTAGATTATATAAATATATGTTATGCTATACTCATTGCTTTCTAAATGTTGAGACTTTAATCACTGATATACTAATAATATAAGTGATCAGAACTTACAAAATGGTCACAACACAGAGTGATCACAGAGGTAGTAGTAAGTGGAGCAAGTGAAAAGAGACCTATTCACAGCTGATATGTGCATTTAAGATTTCACAGAATCACAGAATGGTTGAAATTGGAAGGATCTCTGGAGGTCATCTTGTCCAAACCCCGTGCTTGAGCAGAGCCACCTACAGATAATGTTGTAGGGAACCTGCTTTAGCAGAGAGGTTGGACTAGATGATCTCCTGAGGTCCCTTCCAACCCCTATGATTCTGTGATTCTGTGATTCAAGGTTTTGGAGGTTTTTTTAGATTCAGAGTCCTATTCTTCCAAACTGAGTAACCATACAGATCTCAAACAGAAAGACAGGAAACATGGAGAATACTCGAGCATCAAAAGATGATGAGTACAAAAGCTTGAAAACTGTACTGTAAGTGTCATTGGTAAAATACCACATCCAATTATAGCTGTAAAAAAATTATGAGAAAAACTGTACACAAAAAAAATTATTTGAACTGAGGGAGCACTTGAAAAAGCTCCTCACACAGTGAGATTTTTAACAGCTCAATCTATTCAACTAAGGAAAAAGAGAGAGAATAACATTTGATTATAGCATGTAAGTAGCTTTAAGGGTAGAAAGTGGTATTTACTGAAGAGTTTTCTAATCAAACTGAGAAAGGAATAACTAGATCTAATATCAAGATCATAAAGCAAGGTAAATTTAAATTGGAGTAAAGGCTGTAACTGATTTGAGAGAATAATCAATCATCCAAGCAAACTACCCGTGGCAAATGCAGATTCTCCTTATGGCATTAAATCACTACTTTCTAGCAGATCTAATAATGACTAAATTATATAATATTATGTACATACTTGTGCAATTGCATATGTATAGATAATATGTATTATATGTCTATAGATACTACTGTATGACAAAACTGAATTATGATTACAAGCATAGTATTATCATTCTTTTTTCAAGTATTATTAGCTCCTGGCCTTAAGTGAATGGCATTTTGTATCTTCTACCACAGCACTACTTTGATGAAATCTGAGGGTTTAAAATTTAGATGTTTTGAAAGGTATCTGCATACAGCCTTTTCCTTTTTCCAAGAAAAAAGTATTAGAAATTATATGTCAAAGTGAACAGATACAGCACATAATCTTCCACTGACTGTATTGGTGTTAATGATTATTCACACTTTAAGCCTGAATAAAGTGATACCAGGTTTTGTCAGTTCAACATCTGGAAGAAAACTGTAAAAGCAAAAAAGAAAAACATGTATTTTCTTTAACTTTTGTTTTCCTTTTGCTACAGAATACCTTTTGCTACAGAATAAATACAAATACATAAGTATTTGTTTATCTGTGTGTGTTCTGTGGTGATAATAAAATAACACAAATGAAATAGTTCAAAATTCCAGAAAGATGATGTGTTACTGAAATTTGCAGAAATTTAAATACTTCCAAGGCAAGACAAAAAACCAAACTTACCTGCAAGATGACAAGAGCATTTTCTATTGAAAGGTCATCTGAAGGTAAACCTTCACTTTTCCAAACTAACTCCTCACTTTCTGTACACAGGAACCGTCGTAAATTGAACTCTGATAAATGGAAGAGTGTAAATTTGTGCTATTATTTATAGTCTGCATAGTTTTTAAGCATTTATCACTCTATTTACAGTGAAGACTCCAACATAGTCCAAGTTTGTAGATTTCCACTAAATTTATTATTTTATTGCTTAAATTATTGACTAGCTGATTTTATAAAAAATACTGAATGGTATTATTAACACATCTAAATAAAAATTATTACTGAAAAAGCAGAAGCATTCAGAATGCATTGGCAAATTTACAACAGTCAATGTGAATGCTTTCAATCATGTAAACTTTTTTTTTTAAGCTAGGACTATGGAACTAAATCTTAGGAATTTCTAAGTATTTATAATCTTAATAATTAATAGAATAATCCTAAGAAGTAGTCTGTCTGTATATACAGGTATTTATTGAGAAAGAAAATGTTGTCACTTTTCATTTAGGAACGCCAAGACAATTGAGACTGTTCATTAGAACTCAATGGTATTTCTCACTTCCTCAATCAAGCTTAATTACTTAAATACATACAGAGACACAAACAGACACACACACATGCACATGCACAGAATTACTTTCAAGGCCTGCTGATTTGGTCCATTCATCCAATCTGGTTTTCCTCTGATCCTCAGGAGCAGCGGAAAGATAGGTAATAAATGCAGCTGCTAACTGAGCTCTTTTAGGCAACGTAGCCAGTTCATCTGTTATCTCCGACACCTTAAAAGAAAAAAAGTACAGAATACACAGGTATATTGCAAACAAAAACTATGTTAATATTTCTCATCAGTTACTAAAAAGTCAGAATTAAATTTATCTGCCATTGAGAATAAAGTTGAGACAGGCTCTCTTTGTTCATTTCAGGTATCTATACCTGGCTAACCCACAGCAACACACACATGAATATGCAAAAGGTATTTTTAGCTCTCGGATAGAGCATGGATAGATGTTTCTGAGAAATTAGCTACCAAAAATCTATGAATTTGATGAACAGTTTACCTTGTCACTTATAAGCAACTGGATAAATAGTATTATAGTAACAAAAATAAGAAATATATGACCCTAGTCACAGTCAGCTAGTGAGTACCACTTACAATATGTATACAGATACTAAATACTGTGTGTATCTATTACACTTAAAAATGTGATTCACTGTAGACTTACATGATAAAATACATTTATCATATATCTTCAAATAATTTATCTGCTTTGAAATGTTTCAATATTTTGGAGAAAAATGCAGTGTATCATAATAATATATGACTGCCATAATTGGTTTGAAAGTACTGTCACTTTTTCACTTTAATCAAACTGACATTAAAAAAAAAAAAGCTGATAAACAAAAAAAGCAACTTTTTATTACTTCTTCCTTACTTTAAAGGGAGATGAATGCTACTTTTTTCACCATGCTCAATGTGGGATGAGTTCCTGACTAATATATCTGCCAGTTTGGTTTGCAGCATGCCATTAACAGATAGTCTGAACTTTCTAAAGACAGGGGTAATGTACCAGAGTGAAAAACTGTGAAGAATCACTTTTACAAGCACTTAAACTCTGGGGTTCAAATATACTCAATCCTTACTATAGCAGACAGAATAGATGTATTTCTATTATGCTGGTCAACTTACAAGAAGGCTTCACCTAACCCTAACTTTGGTTGTTCAAAAGGCAAGCATTTAGTCTAATGGTTCAGGCTTTTTTCAGTGTCAATGGAGAGACAAGAGCAGCAGGGAGATTTTTTCCATTTTAAGATACCCAAGAAAGCTTGGTATTGTTTCTGGTGGTAGTGATGGCAATTTTCAGCTTGTATGTATCTTGAAATTTTCATTTCTGTTTCAGACTAAAGAAGGGCCTGTGTGTTCAAAGGCTTGCCACTTTCTCCCAAATTTATCATTGGAGAAAATAAGATACGCTCACTTTCCCTACTTCAGAAGTAGAAAAGTTTCAAACACGTTAAGTGCAGACCTCTGAGGCAACTCAAGATACTGGGTAGGTCTACATTTGCATTTCCAACATCGATGCCATAAAGGATGTATGTTTTAAGACTGTGATTGTTTAATGCTATCCCAAAATCTGTCCCTTTTGATTGTATCTTGGCTTGGAGGGTCCAACTGCTGACATGTTCAGCCATCATTACAATAACATCATTATTGTGACTGAAAAACATCAACAGATGTTTTATGTTCTACATTATATAACAGAGTTATTTAAAAAACATTCTGTAGCTATGTGATGTAAGTAAGGCAACTTGTACAGTGAAGTAAAAGAAAGTTTCAGAAGGAAGAAAAGCTTTCTAATGAGAAATCAAATAAATGTACACTTAGGAGATATGCAGAATGGCAAGAATTCACGTTCTCCAGACAGTGCAAAAATTGTATTTTTGAATTATCAGCTATAAGATGTATTTATGAAAATTTTCACTAACCTGGGTGTTCCATCTTTTGTGTTCCCTGTCAAGTTGATTTATTAGTACTTCTGCAGCTTTCAATGTTTTCTGAGCTTTACTCAGTTCTGCTTCAAGTTTTGCTGCTTCTGTTGTTCTGCTCTGGAACCTGTAAAACAACTCCTGTCTGTAATTTCTATCATGAACTACTAAACTTATGGACAGTTATTTTCAAAGCAATTTAATTGACTGAATGTGTAATTAATTCCTCCCTTATTGTTCATGAAGAACACCACTACAATTCTTTTTTATACTTTCTCAGGGGAGATTAAAAAATACATTTGCAACACAGACTATAGTGTCTGGAAAACATTCCTCCTTCCACTTAAACAGTCTGACTTGATTTTAATGATAGTGTTAACTTGTTTTGCACCTAGTTAGGACAATAGCAGGCTCAACACCATACTATACATTTGTAACTTTTTGGTAAATTTAATCTATGAAACCTTTAAAGAAGAATATTGCTAAATCACACAGATTACCCACTTCAATGCACAATGCTATGTTTTGTAAACTACTATGAGGTAAGAACGTGCCCCAAACAATAGGCAAGGTTTAGGTATTATTTTGTAATATTTAATATCTAATTAGCTTCATTAATATTTAATTAAAATAGTTAATGTATGTAATAATCCACCTTTTTAAATTATTCTATTTAGCTGCAACAATCTAAGACTTCACTATATAGCTGAACGACAAGAAGAATTTTCCAATTACTTTTTTTTGCTGACTACAAAGCATGATTTTTAGTAATATGTACATACGCCAGGTTGTAAAATTATCTCCTATACTAACTACATAATAAAACATCAAACTAAAAGACTTAGATTAAAGTGAATTTGGAGAAAGTAAAAGGCTCACCACACCAATTTTTATGCCACTGTGAGTCACATACTTCATAAGATGCTAAGTGTGATAGTTTCACTGGGCTAGGCCTTGGCTAGCAGCCAACACAGCTGTTCACCCACTCCCCTCGACTCCCAGGGGATAGGGGAGAAGACTGGGGGGCAAGGATAAGGAGACTTGTAGGTTGAGATAAGAACAATTTAATAATAGAAATAAAAGAAAACTTAAAATAATACTAATATTAAAATAGTAGTGATAATGATATCAGTAACAAAAAATGCAAATGAGTGATACCCAGTGCAATTCCTCACCACCCGCTGACCAAACCTGGCCTGTTCCCAGATAACAAACCCAGAGGAGAGACAATCCCAAACTGAAACCACCATCCCAGAAGAACGAGAGCCCGAGTGAAAGCCAGAGAGAGCCAAAAGAGGAAGAGACCCTCACTAATATACAGGAGATAACATTACATGATATGGAATATCCCATTGGCATATCCAAATGCCAGTTTAGCTTATTAATTTAAATATTCCTCACCACCTTAGATCTTGTGCTTTTGGACTAATAAAACACGAAGTCCTTCACTTCCAGTGACAAAAATGCAAACACTGCTATGTTATCAGTGTCTCTCTCACAACAAATCCCAGGCTGAAAGCAAAATGCAGCACTGTTCTAGCTACTAAAAAGAAACCCAGTCCCGTTCCAGCTAAAAACCAGGACACTAAGAAAAAAGGAGATAGCTGACTAGCTATCAGATAAAAGCAGGCAATCCTAAAGGAAATAGAACTGCCTTTACTCAAGCAGTGGTCAACAGAAGTCTTGTACAGGAATGTTTCCAAAGTCCTAAGTAGACATTACAGTCCTCTTAGATTTAAAAGGTGAGATATACTTCTTATCTCTGACATCTACAATGTCTACACTGAAGGCTTCCAACATATTCACAGCAGGTAATTTTTAAGGAGCATTTCATCTGATCAAGGAGATGAACTGTATTCTAGCAGTATATATTTGTCTCCACTGAGTGTATAGATAGCCTAATTATTGCTACTTCTGATGTAAATATCTTTTACAGAGCAGGGAGTTACATTTGGTTAGATCAATTTCATTATTCATACCAAAATCAGCAATGTTTTTATTTATACCTTGAAATAAACAAACCAAACTTACTTATCTTTCAGTTCCGATACTTTCTGACCAACAGAATTCAGAAGATCTTCTAACTTCCGTTTTCTGTCTTCAGTTTTCTTGAAATTACTACAAACATGTAACATTTATTTTAAGACTACAAATACAAAGAGTAAATGTAATAGGAAAGTCATTTACATAGAGACAGTTCAGAGGTAGTTTTTTCTGTGATTTATATTAACAAAAATCGGTTTTCACATGTAAAAGTTTTGACTATTTCTCATCACATAGCTTTAAAAATGGAAACCAAACACCCCATTCAAATGTACTCTTAAAAGACCAGAAGAAATCCTTCCAGTACAGAATTTTAAGACCTGTCAAAACAATCACTAAAGATTCCCCAGATTATGAGTGCTCATAAGACTATGTCAAATCTTTTTGATCCTAAGGAGAAACTGATTATGCCTGGCACATGACTGAAAAAAATAGGAACAGCACACCTCATAAAATAGCATGGGTTTCACTGGCAGAATACCTTCTAAGCATATTTGTGATGTTCACTTCTCCCTGACACATTTCAGCTGAGACAGGTAACTTGTGATTGGCCAAAAATGATCCAAGGAATAGCTTCCAGGAAAAACAAAATATTACACACTTTTTTTGTCTCAGTAGGAATGTTTTATTACCTATGGATGAGGTACTGTTTCTTAATCTTTTGTTTTTAACAAACTTCAATTCCTCCTCAGTGGTTTTAGTTCCACCCACCACCATTGCACATGAGATTTATTTTATAACAGTGTCTAACTTACGCTTCCAAGCCTGCCTTTTCTTTTTCCAAAGGCTGAATTCGTTCTAGGACATGGGAATACTGAACATTCGCATTCACCCAAGCTGCTAATGGAGCAGCTGCAGCACTGGCTCGTTTGGCATTCTGAAAAATCAGTAACAGTTACAAGAAAGTCCTTGAAGTATAATGTAGATGAGATAAATACAGGATAAATAACTGCAACAGATTTACAAGTTATCAACTTAAATATGCCAACTAGCCAGCTCCTCTACTGAACTAATCTTTTATGTTGTTACTAAGAGATTATATTGCAGGCCATAAATCTGTGTAAAAAAAAAAAGGTATCTTTACAACCATTTAAGAAGTTTTTAATTAATGTGTAATTTATCAGTGTGTTCCTTCTCAGGGAACTACAACTTTCCTTTTAAAAATAAGGACATAGTATTTACTAATTCCTTTTCATAGCCACTGTCAAATCAATTCTCAAAGATCACCCTACATTTAGTAATCATTAAACCTCCCTTTTTTAATTAAGTATACTGTTAAGACTCTTACTGCTGCAAGCAGGCCATGAGGAGTCAGTTACAATTTCTTGGTCTCAGTTCTAATTTATAACAGTGACAAAAATGTCTAAGGACTTGACTCCATAATGACTTCTTGTCCCACTGCTCCTTAGTCACCACCAAAATTCTCACCATGAGAAGCAGTACACAACAGAGTTATCCCTGCTACACTTTTATCTCTTTATACTGACAAATTCTGTAAGCAGAATTTATAACTTTTTCTCTAATTAAAGTTCATTCTAAAAATTATATTGGCAAATCAGACAATCATAATTTTTTCTCCTTTTTTTTCCTTTTGTCTTTTTTCATTTTATTTAACATGATCAGGAATTACCTTTGGATCGAAAGATGTTCTGTTTTTAGAAAGAAGTTCTTCAACACTTTCTCGTATTTCTTTTGGAATATTACGGGCATCAAAGGATGCTATGTCCTCCCTCACTCCCCTTTTGGCCAAGAAACTATAAAAAGAATTAAAGAAGAAACAAATGTTAAAGAGGTTATTTCCCTACGAAAGCAAAGAGTTCTGGACACACGTTATACCTGAATATAATAGAAAGTATTTCATATTGTAAATTACTGTTTAAGTTTAAAGCTTAAAATCCTCACCTCTTCATGCTCACCCATGATGTATCAAAAATCCCCATCAGCCGTAAAACTCCTTCTAATATGTCTCTGATTATGTCAGGGGGCATCCGTAGTGACCGAATTTCTGACAAAGACTCTGGCTTTATACTTCCAACTGCTAATTTAGCTTCATTAACCAGAGGCTTAAAACATAAAAACACATTTAAAAAGAGATGAGGATACAAGAAATTGAACGTTTGCCATTTCAATTTTCATAAGATTTCTTGTTCTTTTTACGTATTTTAGTATCTAATCAGCTGTCATTGATGCATATTCATATGCACAAGTTATTAAAAAATGCTATGTGTTTATTAAGTGATAATAAATATATTTCCATGTAAAACAGTATACTTTAATCCTGACATTCCCTAACTTTTCATTCAGCTCTATAATTCACAAACATTATACAGATATTAGTATCAATCACATTTGTTTGCTCTTTCATTGCTTAAGAGTTCATTGTGATACAGATATGTTATAATAATGAAGCTAATTACTATCTATAGGCATGCCTAAGGATATCTTTGTAAAGATATGTGTAAGTACAGGTTGCAAAAGCTTTCTATTTTCAGTAGCAAAACAAATCCAGACACCCTTTTCCTTATCAACAAAGCAACAAAATTAAAAGAAAACAGAAGAAAAAGAAAGATTATCATTAAAGGCAGTGCACACCTTGCACATCCTTCAAACTTATCAAAGACCACAGGAAAGGGATTTACTCTAACCCTGTAGTTCTATGCCACTTCCAATAAAAGGATACAATTCCTTGGCACCTACGATATTTAAAAGGATAATGATAATACCAAGCCCTATGACATTACCAGCTTGACAAAGGCAGAGTAATGTAGTTGGTCTATATAAGATATTAGTAATTTTAAAAACATTCCATAAAATCTGCAGAACTCAGCTGTAGACCATGGCAGCACAGAAATAGCAACTGGAGATAAGATTTGGCCTGAAAATGCTTTCTGTAATTAAGATCCAATAGAACACAAATGCCAAAATGACAATGTAAATCTGGCAAATGGAATACTGTTTTCTACTGCATAAAAGTTTTAATATCAAAACAACTTAGAGCAAAATTTAAGATATGCAGGGATAAATTTTGCAGAACCATTTGGCATGGCAGGATTTGCATCAGACTGCAAAATACTACTTTCCCTTCTCAGTTCTTACCTGAACCTGTTTGAGTTCATCTTCAATTTTTCTTTTTCTTTCTTCTATTTCTACAGCCTCTTCTGCTATCCGGTGTTTTATTTTTTCCATTTCTGTTTTTTGCTCACTAGCACTCTGTAAAAAAACCAACCAAACAAACCTTTAGTTTTCAAATTTACACAGATTTTATTCCTTTAGGTCCCTTATTTATTTTAGTTTTGATTATAATGTAATTTGCTCAATATCAATTACAATAAAATATCTGAGACTATTTGATACTCAACAGGTTGATGAGGTAACTAGATTATATGGAATAAGTATATTTTGCTTTCACTGTGTCTCCTTCCCTTTCTTTACCACAGACAAGATCTGTACAACTGTTTCTGAGGCTCTTTATGACCTTTTTTTTCCTTGCCTCTGACTTTCCATTCCTCCTCTAAAGGAATGAGTGACAGCCTCTGAAACATTCTTGCTACATTTGAAATACCTTCCCGCTATTGTCCTTGTAGCGGCTCAGATTTACACCATTAAAACTCTGCTTTTCTGTAATGTTCATAAAAGCAGCAGTTGTGTTGGAACTACAGCCTATTAGCCTAAAAACACTAGTACATCATTTACTTGTAAACTTGCAGCCATCTGTCTGCAAGAATATGTCTTAGATCCTACACATACATTGTAAGCTGTTTTGGTTTACTTTTTTTTCCTGGATATGTACTCTGTCTACCATACAGCAGACAGCAGCTATTAGCCACCTCCAGGACTCCTAAGCACTTCAGTACAACAGCAAATACCTGTATATAAAACTACAATAAAGAGACCTTTGCATAACCTGAAGTTAACAAAAAAAAACCCAAAACAAAACAGGGACTACTCACATCAGTTACAAAACAAATACTTGAGGATATATACACAAAATGCATAAAATAAAAGACTAATAATCTGGGTTCAGTTCACCTAAAAAACATTACAGAGTTTACATTTTTTCAGTATATAACACATTACTATATCCAGCAACTGTCAAGCTGAGTTGAACTTGTAGCAGAAGATAACAGATATATATATAAGCAGAGAAAACCTTGAGATTAATAATAATCTTTCTGAGCACCCAAGCTATAGACCAGCATGTCATCAAAGATTACATTCAAATCCATAAAACATTAGCTACATAAAACTAGATTAGACATTTCATGCAAATGTACATGTACTGAATGATAGTTCTGAATAAGAAAACCTTAAAACTCAGTTGTAGGTCAAAAGCCTTGCTCCAAAAGAAGATTAAAAGAGTCTGTATGTATTAGAGTCCTCTCTCTTACATAAACTAGAACATCTAAAGTGACATTAAAATGTTAGAGGGTACCTACACTTTATGCTAATCTAAATAATCAGAATTCTACCAAAACTTTTCTGATGTCAGTAGGCCCATCATTTTTCATTGCTTTTGGCCTATTCCTTGATTTTGTCCTACAATGTAGTATGTGCTACCCACACAACCTGTTAACTCTGGACAACAGCAGACACAGATTTAAAATAGAAATCAAGGAAAATGGCATCATAAATTCTTTGAGGCTACCAATGAACACATCAAGCCAATCATCATTATTCAAATTCATGTACAGTAGTCAGATAGAGCCTAAAAGTATTAAAAATTGCCAAGAGAAGTAGACTTATAAAAAGTGAAGTAGTGCACCTTTAAAGCAGTATGAAGCAAATGGTTTGAAAGAGCAGGCATCTACTTTACTGCACACGGAGAATGTCTTTGTCACTGAGCTTCTTTGTTTAAGTTTGCTTCAAACTGATCAGATTAAACCAGTGACAAAACAGTGAAGTGACAGTAGATCCATTAAGGCTTATCCTACATTTATGATTCCTGGAAGTATCAATGCAGAGATCTATTTTCTGCACAATTATTTGAATTAACTGAGAAAACACTACTAAAGAAAATTATCTCCAAAAAAACAGAAGCTCTGTCTCTAAGCTGAACAATAAAAATTCAAGGAATGATGAGCATAGAAGTACCATTTAAACATTATAACATGTATCGGCTTGAATTTATGAAGTTCTAGGAAAACTTTCAGACTAAGCTACAGCAATAAATACTATACAGGTGCAAAATATCCACTGATGCCTTTCTACTCAATAATTTCAAATATGACTTAAATTATATAACACTCTGTCCTGTTGCAATTTTATTCAAGTCTGAGGGCTCTTGCATTTCCTTAGGCAAAAAAAAGCATCAGGTTCTGCAACTCTTGAAAAGAACACAAAGCACAAGCAGTTATGGAGACCTGTAGTGGGTCAGGTCTCCAGCCAGACCCACTACAAGACCACAAATAGAAAAGCATAGATGGTATAGGTTGGAAGGGACCTTAAAGATCATCTAGTTCCAACCCCCCTGCCATAAGCAGGGACACCTTCCACTAGACCAGGTTGCTCAAAGACTCATCCAGCCTGGCCTTGAACACTTCCAGGAAGGGGGCATCTGCAGCTTCTCTGGGCAACCTGTTCCAGTGTCTGACCACCCTCAAAGAAAATAATTTCTTCTTTTTTCTTTTTTTCAGTTTTGATGTGATTGTGTACGACACCTGCATAGATACTGTAATTTCTTGAAGGGCAGCATCAGCCTCATCCTGCTTCGTTTTGAGTAAAATGCTTTGTTCTCCAGCTTTCCTGTTCAGTTCATCTACCAGGGCTTTAGCTTCATTCAGTTTTGAAACACCTGCCTATAAAAGTTTATAAGAAGCAGTTATTTAGCAGTGAATTTTAAATGGATTTATCTGAAAGTAGGTTATTAATAGTATGCACAAACTAAGAGTCATGTAGACAAGTAGACTAACATTCTTTTTTTTTAAGTTCCACATTTTTCTTGATATTATTTAGGTTTTTGTTAGTATTATTTAACCCAAAAATGAGATTTCAGACTTCTGCATATGTCACTGTAAGATCTAGCACTACATCAAAAAGCTGAAAACAAAATTCTCAAAATAAAAAACCTTTTATGAAACAGCAACTAGTACATAGTATTTTTCTGATTAATTCAATAGCATTTCAGGTAACTGATATTAATTCCATATAATTATATCTCCTCTAAAAGCAATTCTACAAAAATTACCAAAATTTAAACAAATTAGATTATCGTATTTCTACATATTTGTACGTTCTCTAAAGAACATGGATTTACATAAAACAAAGCCTCAATTATGCTTAAGATGAACCATTTTCTTTATTCACACTTTCTAAATTATTTACTCTATGGTAATCAGATAATAGAATTGTTTCAAGATACATTTGAAAAAAAACATGTTTTAATTTAGGATACACATCTCTAATTTTCATGTAAATTATTACTTTCATTTAACCAGAGCATTTAACAGTAAATGAGTATCACAAACAAACCACAGCTACTTTCTAAATAAATAAAAAAAAAAAAATTATACCATTACAAATACAAATCTTCTTAAATTGCTTACTATCATGATGGAAAAATATTGGCAGGCAATAAAAAAACCAGTGTAGAATACAAGGCAAGGGCGTGATTTGGTTTTTGACAGATGCTTTAAGAAAAAATACAGCTTTGCAAGTGTGGTTTCAGAATAGCAGCAAGGGTCACCGGGAAAAGGAGCTGAAAGGGAAGGGAGAAGGGTAAGGACAAAAGTTACTAAAGGATCTGTACTAAGATCTGATCTAAAGGATCCATATTGGATCTTTCCAGTAATATATTGGGGGGAGGAGGAAGGGAAGGAAGTATGACCAGAAGGACAAAAAATGGGTTTCAAAAATAAGTATGCTACGCATACAGAACAGGAGTAAAGCGACACCTGTGATATTAACTGCATTTGGTCTAGAACTGTGTAAAGTTTGATATGTGGAAAAGGAATTCAAAATTAAGTCCAAAATATAAAATGAGAGAAAATCATAACAAAGGTAATCTTGGCTAAAGCTACACAAGAGCACCATGAGATTAAAGATAACAGTTTGTTGAACTGGAAGGATGCAAGAAACACACAAGGCAGGATGTTGTAGCAATATAGAGAGATGTAATAAGGAGCTACATAGAAAAAATTTATACAAGCAGAAGTAGGACTTAGATTGATAGAAAGATGATGGGTTGTTTGCAACACAATTACAATACATATGTTTAAAAAAATTTAAAGTGCTTTCAAGTATTTTTTACTCTTCCAAAAAAACATACTCAGTCTGATACATTCTTGAGGAAAAATATAAATGAAAACAAGAAAAGACTCCTCACTCCTTGAGGCATTTAAACATAGATGTGCATTAACATTCATACTATTCTTCTCCTGACACCACAGCATAAGCATATTAAGCATATGCCAACAGAGGCCACCTCACACAACCATGTTAGCAGCTACAGCCCATTAATATACAAGGCATTTCCAAAAGTGACAGTATTTTGAAAAGCCATATGCTAAAAATGGTTTAAATACATACCTGCAAGTGGTTCTGCCTTTTTATTAGCTCTCCTCTTTTACTGTTATTGATGGTATTGTATATATGAAGGAATGTCATATACCTGCTAGGCGTTGCTCCATACATTTTACATGATTCATGGATTGCCAGAAATGACTTCAGAAAATCAGAATCACCTGTACAACATAATTTGTTACATGGATAATAATATACTCATTTTTATGTCAGCTTAAAATAACTAAGAAAGAACAACAGAGTATCTTTTTTGAGATATGAGCTAAAGGCATTCAAAATATCACAGAGAATATACTTTTTTCAAAGTACTCTCAGGGAAAAAACATGTAATTACATTTGAAACACATATACCTCAGAAAGAAATATACTTAAATTGTTTCAAAGTTGTAAAATATTTCATTGATGTTTGGAAAGGAAGGCAAAATTACTTGCAGATTACTGAGGGCTAATCATAAGAGAAACTTCATTACCACATAAATTGATTTTGAAAATACTTGGAACTTTTTTAGAAAGGAAGTTCATCTGTTTTTGTTTTCTCCCTTATCTCTGATGATAGGTAGACAAAAAGGTATTTCTGAACATTCCAGGTCCTTCAGTTTGTTGAACAGTTTCTCAAAAAGAACCCCAAATATACTGTAAAATAAATGGCATTACCCTAAAAAAGGAAAAATTGCTAAAACATAGCTACATATAAATGAATGCCTTTAATTAAAGTACTGAGGCATTGATTAAGTACCACGCTCTAGGATGAAGATGAATGGTAGCATTAACACTAAATCCTAATTTTGGCCATTATAGGCTGGAATGCCTATTAAAAAGCAATACCAAACAAGAATTCCCAAGTGAACCACTTACCATTTTAAACACTGTTGGCTCCACAACTTCTAAGTGCTACTTAGACTTCATAAAATGTGGCTAAAAGTAGTATTATGCAAATAAGTGTTGGCACTGGTCTCCTAGATTATGTTTGACACCTTGTTTATAAAATGGTTAAATTTGAAGTTTTATTATCAAAACAAATTATTCTCAAAAAGGGGCATGACTTACAAGAAATTAGTTACTGGAGATAAAGAATTATTAAAGTAAAATGAGCAGGTCTAGGACAAGAATATTGAAAACATAGACTGAAAAACTCTCGAAACATCAAATTCTGAGGTTGTGAAATAACCTCCACACAGAAGGAAGACATGCAACAAAACAAAACAAGATGCAGCTTAATCAGTTTATAAAATTAAATATATGTAGTGATTGTGACAGAAGAGACTGGGTTTGATCAGCCAGGATGTATGCTACAGACTAATGTTCACTTGTGCAAAATGCTTGCCATGGGAACCATACTAAAGTGTATGAATATCCTGGCAAAAACATACTCAAAGTATCTATGCTATTATCTAAGCCAAATACAGGACTCAGTAAGTGTTTAATAATAAGTAATAATAGCTAGTGAGTCCACCTAAATATTACCTGAATGTTTTTTCTTAAGTTCCTTATGTGCTTTTTCAGTCTTTTCTTGTTCATCTGAATCATACAGAAGCATCTGAGGTATCTAAAAAAATGAACATGATTTTTGGTCTGAAAATTACAAACAATGAAAATTTGGTTTAAAATAATAACAAAAAACCCTTCAGTCTAGTTTCCCATTTGAAAAGACTGAATATGATAGCTTTATTCAGGATAAGGTATTTACACAATATTTATAGCGCTAAAAAGATCAATTCTATCTTTCCCTGTCCCTGAAAACATCCTGTTCTCTCAAGCAGAGAAGCTTTTGCTGGCTGTAAGAAAGAGTAACTAATTCTCAGCAGCCTCTTACCATAACACAAATGTCTAAGATACAAAAAGATATAAACTCAACAGGTAATCAGACATTCTTAAGTACAACTGTGGTGGATACAACACTGGAATTAAACAATGCCTCAGTCTAAGTCTGTGAACAGTTTTTTTCATGATCTAAGAGTGGGCTTACCTTCATATGTTATCAACTATAAAATGTACAATAATAAAAATAAACAAAGTATATTCAAAGGTGCTGGCATAGGACTAAATTGTAAGACTCCACTTTAAAAAAAATCCCTACTGAAGTGAAGTGGAGGCCGTGAAGCTGTGGCAGCCTTGCTGCTATCAAGGTACTGGGTTTGGCAATCTCTTAACATATAGACATAATGTGAACATCCTGAAATAAGCAGATTTTGATCCTAAAAAGAACACACTGACTCTGTTCCATCAAGCAAAACACTTAACAAAGACTCAGGAATAACATAAGATTTACAGTGCAATCTTAGATCTATAGCAGCTCATATACATATAACAATGGTATTTTTAAACTAGCTGTCAAGTTTACTAGTAACAGCAGATATCATCAGCACAGTTGGTTTTAACATTTTGCTTTCAGTCTATTTGTATTTTGTTCTTAAATGTTGTGTTTGATCAGAATCATAGTAGTCACCATTTTGTTCAGGCCAGCCCACAGAGAAAAGAAAACATAATGTTACTGGTAAAATAACAATGTTAATATTACTTAACTGTTCTTCAGAATTTTCTGTCTTTGTAGGACTGCACAAATGGATTAAATAAGCAAAGTGACAATTATTCCTTTAAATATTTTGATCTTATACACCAAAGCTCAGTTATTTTTTGTGAAACTAATTTAAACAATTCACAGTTTTTAATTAATGCAATTTACCTTTTTCATACTGTCTTCTGACCAGCTTTCCATCCACAAAACCTGACATTTCTTGTACAGTGCTGGATTACTTTCACAGTTTATTGTGAAATTTAAATTGGTAGAATCCATGATCAAGACAACATGCAGATTTTGTTGTACCCCTAAGAAAATGAAAGATATTAAATATTTAGTAGATAACAATTAAATGCTTATCAAAATTCTGAAAAAAAGATACTATTAGACCACATCACACTAGGGCAGGAAGGTCTATAAACAGAATTTAATTTAATATCATGGATTCTCAGTATATTAAAGTATATTTTTTATTTTAGAAGAGTTGACAGTATTTAAATAGATATCACTAGTTCTCATTCCAATCAATACAGACCAACAGAACCAATTAGAAGTAGTTCCAGGGCCTTTGAGTATGACTGCCAATACCTGTATTCTTTTAGTCATATTTTTCTATTTATTTGTAAACTATTTAATCTCCTTGTTGGTCCAAGGAAGAAACAAAAATAATTAAGAAACTGATCTGTAGACTTACTTATGATTACTCAGAATTCAAAGTGATTTGTAGGTGTAATTGACAAATAGAAGAAAAGTTTGTTACTAGATATATAAGCTAAACAAACCAGAAAACAATGGGGACAAAAGCTTTCTTGCTTCTAATTACTGTCAACAGCATATTTCATAACAGAATATTCATGTGTAAAAAATTTCAGATAGAAGAATGAATTTTAAGCTGAGGGTTCTGTGCCCTCAAATATCATACTATAATCATTATTCCTGCTTGGTTTTTAATAGCTAACTGAAAGTTAAAAATGCACACAAAACAAGGACCACGTTAGAAATTATTTGTTTGTTATTATACCACTTCTGAAACTTTGTAATAAATTGTAACTTATAATTCTGTTCACATACGGTGTGTGAAATAGTTGAAAATTGGTCCTGTAAATCCATCTTGTGAAGCTTGATCCTTCAGAGGAGAGAGCAGTGGTTCTAATTCTTCTATTTTATATAGTCCAGGAACTTCTCCTATTTCAAGAATGAATTTAAAATGTCAGATTAAATACACTATAACTCTTCAAATTCCTTTGAAGGATTCCCTTGAATCCTCTGTATAGAGAAACTGAACAGGGCAGTATTCACTTCTCTACCTTCATGAGTATCATCCCATGTACTTCATAATTCTTTTCACAGTATCATGAAAACAACAAGCCAAATTATGATTATTTCATTTAACTTAAACAGCCTACTTTATTTATATTATTGAAATATACTTCAAAAACTCATTCACATCTACCCAAAGACAGTGATCCCATACTGCAGACAAAACAAACCAAACTAGATGTTTTCATACGCCAGAAAACAGAAACATGAAAGAGCATAGTTATCTAGATCATCAGACACAGGGGTTTAACACTGGATGACAAGAATCTGATACTGTAAAGAGACTTGGATTTGCACCCGGGAGAAAGGAAAATCTGGTGCTGTTATCAATCAGCTCTTAAAACTACTGCAGCTCCAAAAAACATTTAGTAAGTTAGACGCAGCCCTTCAATGATCTCTCCGATTGAGGAACAAAACTAGATAACAAAATAAAATATTTTTTTTATATTTGCTATTATTATTTATCATTCATTACTTTCAGAAAAGTGAGCTTTGCTGGTGTTCATTTAAGTAAAGGACTCAGTCTATACAATCTAGTAAAACATTGGGCCAACTTTCAGTTTTGAATTTTATTAGAAAAGGGAAGCTGTACAGTAGAATATATTATAATTTTGTTCTTACAGTATTATGAGACTAAGTTACTTAACTTGCAACTTTGAGGAGCTGAAAGTATTCATACTGTAGGGTAGGTTAAAGGACAGCTAAGTGAACTTCAAGTCTGTTTCTCAAGTACAAGCACCCTAGCTAAAATAGTGTAGAAAGCTAACACTTTTGGTATGCACATAAAGCTAGAAAAGATCTTCTTACTCTGCCTCACTGAGCTAACTGTATGGTAAAAGCAGTACCATAATTTTTTTGGACTTGTCTCACCTGAAGACAGTAAACTGTTGATCATCTCAAGGAATGTGGAATGAACAAACTGATAGTCTTCCAGCAACAGTACCACCTGCTGTGCTTCAATGCCTGCAAGCTCCATCACCTAGAAGCAGGGGAGACTTTTAAATCTCAGTATATGGAATATATGCATTGTTCATAAGAGAATGATAATTTTTCATCAGTATATATTACATACATATTTTCTTCATAGCATCTACACTATTTTATATTTACAAAAGATTCCTAAGTGATTCAGTTATATGAGATCTCAAATATAAAGAACATTCTACCTAGATTTACAGCTTGATAATGAAAAAATAATTAAAACAGACTCTATTTTCATACAGTAGGTTTATGTTCCAGATGTGACTCAGTTCCAGAGTTGTATCACTCTTTTGTGTGGGCTTAGGTCTAGAATTTTCTTTAGCATTACTGAAGTACCAGGAAACTCTTGATTCAAGGTTTGCATTTGTTTTTAAATAATATATAAACTTTCATCAATCACTAAAATTTTACTTGATTCAGCTATTAACTGGCAGATCATACTAGAGATAGAAAATAAAAATATATATAAATATGAAATTACATACGTGGAAAAAAAGCTTTTCAATATTCACATAAACTTAAAATTTATGAAGTCCAAAACACTCATAAAGAGAGCTCTGGTATTCAAAAAAAGCAGAGTTTCAGGTAATTACTATAAAGAACAGTATACATAGGTACAACACTACAAAATGGAAGACATTGAGTGAGACTTACATATTTAAGATCATTTTTGAACTGCTTCAGCTCATAGCCTCTGGAAATTTTAGGAGTAATCAGAACAGCTCCATGCATATGACCAACTAAAGAGGTAACTGTTCGACGACCTACACCACTCCGTCCTGCCAAAAGAAGTGATCCTCCAGGAAAACTTAGCACTCTGTCCACTTTAGACATATAACTGAGGACTTCTTGGAACAGTAAAATCTCTATCTCTTTTTTGTCTCGCCCATAATGAATAATACCCTATTAAAAAAAAAAAGAAAAAAAAAAGAAATGTGTTCACTAATAGTAAATAAAAGCAGTAAGATATGAAAGCATCCAACATTTAAAAATTCAGAAAAGAAGGGCTTTAAAGCTTAAGAGACCACACTGGTATTAATGAACTTGTCTCACTTTTTGGATAATATCTTTGAGGTCTGTTGAGTTTAGTCTGCCAAGTGGCCTCCCATGTGGTGGCAGTGCCTGTCCTGGTGTGATGAATGCCTCTTGACAAGCTCCCCAAGTTACATAGAAGATATCTGTGAAAATAAAAGGAAACATTTGAAAGTTTAGCTGCTCAGCTCATATGCTATCTGACTTGATCAGACTGATTTGATTAGACAGTTTCTAAACAAATATTTCAAGCTTGTGTAGTATGCCTCAAATGGTTTACCTGACATATTGTCCGGAACATCGAAGCCCCAGTCACCTTGAAATACTTTCATCAAAACATTATCAAATACATTAAGTTCTTTCATGCCAACAATTTTGTCACGGAACAAACGACAGGCTTCATAAGCAACAATTTCCAATACATAATCTGCAGTTTGTACTGATGATCCTACAAAATTTAAGGAGAGATTTAACTTCATATTTTTATAATAAATTTTACATTTCTCAAATTTTCCATTTCAAAATATGAGATTGAAAATGAGTAAGTGAAATTACATAACAGCAGAAGATCAGTAAGGAAGAAATAAGAGAAGTAAACATTATGAAGTGCTTTTTAATAATATGTTTATCGATTATTACAAGATAAAATGAAACATATTCCATTAAAACAAGTTCTCCAGTTCAGTGCACATAAAGCAAAAATTAAAACAAAAAAATACTAGGCAATGAAAACAAGAAAATCCTGGAGACTGCTTTAAGGGGGAAGAGAAAGACTCATAAGAAATACAAAACTAACAATAAATAGCTAAACAGTCTGTATTATAAGATGCCACTAGAGAATACAAATCTTCAATACTCTTCATGAAAGTAAGGTGTGATGAGTAAATGACATGCCATATTGTTCATCACTGAAAAAGTGTAGGCATATGTCACCTCAGGACACAACAATTAAATCCTTAAATGGGCTGACAATCAATTCATTGATTGTCAGTGCAGCTTTTCTGACCTCATTCAAGCTACATTTATACCATCTGATGATCACAGAAAATAAATGGAAAGTGAGCACAACATTCTCATAATGTTTGTACTCTTTAAGTAACTACTTTTATAGTCTTTAGTTAATATAAGAGCTAAAACACAACAAAGAGTAATTGTCCACAATCTAGTAATAATAGCAATTTCAGAGGCAAAGCAAGATTAGAAAGAAGCCTATGCCGTCTATTTGGAAAAGCACACAAAATTAAAAAACTTTACAAATTTCACCATTTCAAAGTTAAGGAAAGAACTTTCAGACTAGACTGTAAATATCAACCATTCACAAACTGTGAGAATATTTAGGCTGTTACACAGGTATTTGTAAACTTTTATACAGACAAGATAGTTTTCTAGATGTTTTCTATATGCTTAAGGGCATTTATATTCTTTTGTTTAGTAGGTCATAGGTCATGTGTACCAGTTGTAGTTCCACAGCCACCCCACCAGGTTTATACAACCAGGTATAAAAAGACAAGTATGACACCCAAGTTGCTGGGAATCCAGAAGACCAGACATATGCTCAAAAAAACCCAACCCCCTCCCCCCCCCAAAAAAAAGCAGGAAAAAATTATGAGGAGTAGGGGGATAACTTCAAGATCCCATCATCTATAAATAGCTCCCACACGTTTTTTAAAATATCATTGGAGTCAACAGTAAGACTGACATAAATTATAATTTAGGCTATTTTGTAACTGCTTTATCAATGAAAACCAAATAAGTGACTTACCACCTGCTAAATCATATCTGAATAAACCAAGAACCCACTGGGTAAGAATACATGGTGTAAAAAGGTAATGACTGTGATCATCAACTGTGAATTTCGCTCGTACCTAAAAACAGAAGTTAAGGGCGGGGGAAAAAAAGTGGTGTTTTAAAATGTAAAGCAGTTGGAAATGTGGCTTTAAATTTTTCTACAATTCCAGATAAATGAGTTTTCTGTTTGATCTACATATTTAGCTATTTTATTAATACATTCTTTAGTTTTTTTGAAAAGTGCAGAGATGAATTGTTTAAATCTTGTTTTCTGACCACAAAAGATTTTCTCATAATTAGAACATTTGTTCTGTATTGTTTGTGATGCAAACAACTGCATATGTCACTTAGGACTGTTAGTGCAGTACTATTAGACAAAATATACAATTTTTTTAAACCAATACCAAATATAAAATGCAAAGGAAATATAGAAGTGTATTAAAAAACTACTTAAATCTGTAACACTTAGTCACTATAAAAGATGACTTCTAGAAATACTAACTTTTCCCCAGAGAGGATATTTTGGCTCATGACTATATCTATAATTCAAAGAGTAACTGCCTTAATCAGTTATTTGGTCCTACTGCGATTAAAGTTGGATTTCTTAGAATACATTGATAATATCATATCAAACTCCTGCTAACTGGTGCATGCTAGACAGTGAATATGGTGGTGCTTTTCCCCCCCTACATTGCTCCTGGACCACTTTATGGTCTTAAAAATTTCCGTTAAGCCTTGTGCAACAAGTTGGGCAGTTAAGCATCCCCTGACTGTATCAAAACCCTTGCATAACTAAGACAGGGATGGCACAGACCGTACCAGGAGTACACTCACATTCCAGACATAAAGATCTTGTTTATACCATCATTCTGTCTAGATGGGGACATGCATACATTTGTGAAACATACCGTAAGCACTTACATCCCCACGGTATCTACCCCAGTAAAGCTATGTA
Organism: Caprimulgus europaeus; assembly: GCA_907165065.1. The sequence goes on from OU015523.1 coordinate 110,598,000, forward strand.
TATGATTAAGATACAGCTGGACTCGATGATCTCAAAGGACTTTTCCAAACAAACGATCCTATAATTCTGTGATTCTCTGTTTCTAAGAAAAGCAAGTACTTATGTGTTGTGCTAGACAGAAGTGTGTAAAATTTTACGTGGGAGGATAAAATGAACTTGTGCATTTAAACACCTATTTTTAACAGTATAAAATTTTAATAGGCAGTCCTTGATGTGTGTAAAGGACTCCACCCTCGTATCTCTCTTCTCTATTCATAAGAGCATCCATAACATCTGAGTACCTAACAATCTTTGAAGTACACTATCTCCTCATGCATTAAGTAGAAAAAACACTACTATGATGGGTTAAAGATGCTTGCCAAAATCATACAATAAATCCCTAGGAAAGCCAGTGCACTTACCACTTAGTTTGCCTCTAATACCTAGGATTCTCTGCAAATAAAGAGCTTTAAAATTGATATAAATATTATGAAAAATATATAAATTTGGATTTTAATACTGATAAACCTTTTTATTCTCTTGTTATTATGAAAAGCTAATTATTAAAAAAAATAATAATTCTTCGTCTCCTTGAAAAAAGAAATGCAATTTCCATACCTGCTCATACACTTGAACCATAGATCCCGCTAGCTGATGTATTTTTGGTAAAGAACCCCAAACAGGGTGATTCTTTAGGTTTTTCTGTAGTACAGGTTCCAAGTAGGCACTGTAAATAGTTTGCAGTTGGTCTCTTTCTGGATAGCTACAAAGGAAAAAAAAAAAGGAATAATTATGGACTATCACTGTTATTTAATAAGAAGATTCACGGTTATATACACAGTTACTGAGAAATTTCAATGAATAGCATCTCCATCTAGCAGGCAGTTTACTAAAAGCAAAATCATCCAACAAATACATATTTCAAACACTTCGCTATCAACAGGTAGCTACGGAAAAGTTAGAAAAGGTAAGACTGGAACAGCCACATCTTCATAAAGACTAAATTGAGCAAGGGCCCTATAAACAGAGACTGAATATGAGTTCTGAGAGTCAAACTGATTTCCACATACTTACTCAATTGCACAGAGACGAACAATAGAAGTAAATCTGGAGGTAAGTTTATGTCTTCCTAATGTTCCTCCAGCAGACATGGAAGCCACAATTTGGATGTTTTCTAAACCAACCCATTCCAGATTTTCATCATAAAATCCTTGATATGTAAGAACCTTTTATAATTAAATAAATATAATAATTTAATAAAAAAGAAAGCCAAAGCCATATCTGAATCATGTACATAGCCTTACTAGGGTAGATACTGTGGGGATGTAAGTGCTTACTGTATTGTACAAAAAAAAAAAAAAATAGTAAGAAGTATATAATTATTACTGTTTTCTTAATTGCCAGAGTTTGTGGTTGCTGGAGTTCCTCCCAGTTCTGTGTCAGCTGCAAACTCACTGAGGGTACACTCTGCCCCATTGTCCAGATTATTAATGAAGATGTTAAACAGGTACTGGCTTCCAACCAGACTCTGTGCCACCGGGCCTGGCTGTTTAGCCAGTTTTCAACCCACCTCACTATTCATTTATCCAGCCCGTATGTACATCAACAGCTTTTCCATTAGGATCTTTTGGGAGACACCATCAACAGCCTTAGTGAAGTCAGGTGTACTATAACCACTGCGCCCCCCTCATCTACCAGGTCTGTCATTTCATCACAGAAGTTTACCAAGTTGGTCAAGCATGACTCGCCCCTGGTGAATCCAAGCTGACTACTCCTGATGATTTTGTTGTCATTCATATGCCTACTGCATTATAACTCATTGAGTCGAGCACTGTCTTCATTTACTTACGCATATAAGCCAAACAAAAATGGTATCTTATTTCTGGCTGACACCTACATTTTCTATCAGAGTGTAAACAAAACTAATGTCAATACAGATGCAGGATGTTAACTCTGAAATAATTAATGTAGGTATTTATGACATACACTAAACTATTTCCAGTATACATAAGTTTCTTTATAAATAACAGACATAAGTGTTCACCTGCTGCAGAAAAGCCACAAGAGTGCTTGTTCCCCATTTATCAGGTTTGGGTAGATTGATATCCTTTAAATACAAAACAAGCCTTTCGCAGTCCTTTGGTCTGTATACTCGCCCAGTGTTTGTACTGATGACAATGCAAGTTTGACTTAATTTTTGCAGAAGATGTTGAGACGTAGTTTGTGCGCTGCAGTGAATGGTAGCAATCTGAGTGGATCGGAGTTGAGAAAATGCATAATGAAGCAGCATCCTAAAAAGGCAAATGTATACATACATATAAGCATAACCAATACATAAATGCATTAAAATACTGTGTATCCAAAGATATTATACAGTTTGTGAATTAAAATACATATTCTACATACTGTATTAACGTAATAGGTGATGCATGGGGTTTGCTGAATAAAACAGTCTTGCCTTTAAAATTGGAATATTTTCTATTCAAGAAATTAAAGTGTAGTATACAGCTACACAAAACAAATACCTAGCCTAAATACCTTGTCTATCGTGATCCAACCCATCTAAATAATTAATTCAGTTGCCTGAATCTAGTGCCTCTTGAGATTGCAACCGGATATCTCATGTGCCTTTCAGCTGACAGCACAGGTTTTTCAAAGGTCCTGTTTCATATCTGAAAGCCTCATTCAGATGTCTTAGACACATAGTGGCAGCCTTAATTTGTCCTGTGGATCTTCATAAGAATCTACCTACTTGCCACTACAGAAGGTTTTTTTCATTAGTAACCTAAATACATGATATTCTAGCAGAAAGTCGTATGACAAAACCATCGTAACAAAGTATTACAAACTTTGTCAAATAACTAGAAGTATATTTTGCTTTAAAAAAGAAAAACTTTTTACCCCTTTCCACATCCTTCAGGACCCACAAGAAGAAATGGCTGCTTATTGTTAAAGTCTAGCCAGGGTCTAAAGTAATCTAAACCTCTCTGCATGTCAGGGGTTTGGATGACGGGAAGTGTTTGGAGATTACTGAAGTCATCAGTTGTTAGTTTTTCATTTTTCTTCAGCTGATAGAGCATTAGCTGTCCTGTGTCAGTGTCATAATATGTGTCCAGGGGCCTCCTCGGATCTGGTGGAGACTCTCGAGCCCAACTGAAGATCTGTTAAAAAAAACCAAACAAAAAAACCTTCTGTTAAATTCATACCCCTACTGGACAAGATCTACAATCTCAGGGTAATTTAAAGAATGTGCAAATAATATTTCTGTAAAATCAATCATTTAATTCTTCAAGTTTCATAGTTTTAAGGCTGCCTTTGAAAATTCAATCATGTTATGCATATGCTTTATGAATAAGTCCTTAACTGAACGGTAACATATTACTCTTCCACATATTACTTTTTCTTAATATAAAGAACATAAAATAAATTGCATTTAGCAAAGCCTTATATAAACTTTTTTTCATATCAGGCAACATACTTAATAATAATCATAAGAATGAGATAACTCCTTCACATGCATCAACAGCCAATTCTGGAAGCTTTACCATCTGCCCTGTATATATGTTATAGCTCCAGGCTGTCTTTTCAAAGGAACTATTTCCTTCTCTCCAGTACAAAACCAAGTGTGATTGTGGAGATAACTACCTCCAGGGACAGCCTTCTGTAGACATTATCAACCAGTGTACCCACATAGTTTTCCAACACTATTGCCTAGTCCTTGTGCCCTCAAGTATCTACACAAAGACAGAACCACACCCCAGCGCACACAATACATAACCTCAAAATAATGCTGTAAGAACATCTACCTGTACAACAAAGGTACAACAAAGCTCTCATGTTATTATTTCAAGCATTCTGAACAGAAAAAAAAAAATCTGTATTATATATACACAATACATATATACACACAAAGTCTGCTACAGTGGGTTCATACATAAAACAGTATGGACAGAGGCCATTCTGTATCCCTTGGAGCACCACCAAAGGATTGCTCTGGGCTGGATGCACTTGGCAGCTCATCAGAGATGTATGAAACATTTCTTTATTTCTCAGCTATTTCTTTACAGACAACACAGATTGCAAACAAACTAGAACACACACATTCTATTATTGTAAATTTGCATTGTCAGAAGACAGAAAATCACTATTCCTACTACATACACTGAGAAATTTTTAATAAACTTGCTGAAGAAGATTATTACCTCTTTTGCAAATTCTTGTCGTGATTTCATGTTGAGATTGCCACCAAGGCCACGTAACAAGTTAATAATAAACTGTCCACGATCAGTACACCCATGAAGATGAGATAGCCCATTCACCACAGTTCCAACTAAACTTGTTTCTACCACAGAGTCATTCTGTAAATTGCAAATTGTATTAAATTTAAACATACTCCTAAAAACAAATTTGATGTATTGCTAGCAGACTATTATTCATTGCTCTTTGACACTTCCACAAATGATAAAAGATCTCAACATTGTTAAAGAAAACTCACTTGACATAAGGTTATTTTTAAGCATTGATTTGGAAGTTTTAATTCCAGACTACACATTGATGTAGTTTAGGATAAGCAATCAGAATTTTCCTGACAGATTCTGAGAATCTATAAGAAATCAACATAACTGGCACTGGAAATCTCTCTTGGAAGTGGATTCTTTATGGATTTTGCTCTTTAGCACCAAAGAGGATTTGCAGCCTCAGGATCAATGTCATTGTTTTTCCTCTGTATCCACCCAAAGATACTTAAAAGTCTAAAAATCTCGACGGGTGAAAGAACCAAGAGGGGAAATAATATTAAAATTATTTAAAATATATTTAATAATATTAAAAACACAACAGGACCATACAAGTTCCTCCCTCAAGGGAAGGTAATGCAGGTCTCCCAAACACTAGCTTACTAGCCACAGCAGTGAGGATTTCTCCTAAATAATGTTCTGTGCAACAGAAGCCACTTGTTCAATGGAAATGCAATTCCAAATTCCTTCAGAAGAAGGGGAGGCAGGGAAGCATCTAGAATCCTTAAGAAAATCTGGCATATGCAGAACAATTATCTTGATGTATGGCCCAGAATCACAGAATCCAGACAATGTACAAGGTTTAATACTGTAATTACATATTACCTTTTGCTTATTGAAAGATCTCTCGGTTAAGGTTTTGAGTAGAATCATAAAGAGCTAAAGTTATATACTTAAATCCAGGACAGATTATTGTGAGCTATTAAAATTTGGCATTCTGATCTTTTTTAGACTACTTCTTTAGATATGCCTGTATTAATCTTTTTAGCTATCTAGCATTACATTTCTCTCCAACCTGCTACAAGCTTCAGCCTACACTGTGCAACTTTTCAAATTTTAGCTATTTTTTGTTATAGACAAGAACTTAAATCTAGTAAAAGAATTTCTTCACTTTTCCATTTTTTAGTTTAGACATTCAGATCCCTTAGATCTTTGAAAACATATAGAAAAATGTCTAGTATGGACACTAAGTTTCACAGAAATACATGCATTTCATTAGTTAAAATTGTACTAAATGTTTCAAAACTTTAAGTACAGCTATTAGTTTTTGAAAACTCTTCAGAATATTTCTAGTATTAATCTTATTAAGAAAATAGCTATCAAAAAAGCACTGGGATATTTTTTTACTTAAAAATTAATATGAATGACTTTTTCAGTGTTAAACTAGAAAAATATATCAGCCTTAACAGAAGTTGAAATATAATTAAATATTCAGTTACTAACCTTTTTCACAACCCAGTTTAAAGCCTTTTCAAAATAGTCTCCAATCCAATTCTCAAGGTTATATCTGCATTCTTCAGGCTGACTTCTTAGCCAAGACTTTATCAGAGAATTAAGATCCGTATCTTCATCACTAAGTCAAACCAAAACAAAACAAGATTCAGACAAACACATCTTCACATAGACAGGTTCAAAGGAACAACAAAATGCCAGGAAAAGTTCAGGGAACTTTAACAAGAATTTCTAACCAATATTTGGGCTCTCTAAGGGTCACACACAAAGAAAGAATCCACCATGTCTCTTTCAAAAATTCAGAGATATTAACCAAAACATTACAACATGACAGCGCAGAAGGGACAAGCAACCTAAAGCAAATGTCCTCAGTGATTTGCTTCATAAGTGTAAGCAAGTAATTAAATTGCTCCACCCACTTTAGACTATCTTGCAAGAAGAGTAAGTATATTTGCTTACTTTAAAAGTATGCAATGCTCCTATGCCTTACCTCAGAAAGATCATTCCCATTCGAGATATTGTAGCAGGAGAGGCACAGCTAAGGTCATGAGTTTCAAATATAAAGTTGACATTTGAGCCAAACTGAATTCTTTCTCCACTGGGCATAGTCAACAATCTGTTGTCATCCAAAACGGAATTCAAAGATTCAATCCATTCAGGATCAATATCACCATCACAAATGATCCATGAAGTAATATCTATTTCCAGACACAAAAGTAAAACATCAAACCCAAGAAAAATACTTAAAGAATACTGTCCCTTGGTATTTTAACACTATTTTATACTCTTCCTTAATTTTAAGTTAAATATAAACTCTATGAAGATATTCCTTACATGCTTTACTTTCTGCTGTTTATTTTTGCTTTCTTATCGCAAAATTTGGAAAGTATGTATCAGTGTTCTTGATTATGACTGTCACCAAAAGTTTTTCTAACCTTATGCTATCTACAAATAATAACATATTATAAAAATACAACTGAAAACAAACAACTGTGGTAATTTATGCATAACGATGTATATATCACTCCCGCACAAACATACCTTGAGGCTCTCGTACCACCTGCCGAGCACTATTTGTAAGCACGCCATCATACCACTCTCTGGTATCCATGTCAATGTGGCCTAGCAACTGATGCCGGGGCATAGCTTTGGGATTCATAGTATACAGCTTCACTAATTTGCCAGTTTTACCAAGTGCTGTCTTTAACATCCTCCAAAGTGTTGATTTACCTCCACCACTTGGACCTACAATAACTACACCCATTCTTTGACGTAGTTGTTCATATAATTCCAAAGCCTTCTTGATCTAGGTAATAAAAGAGATAATGGTTATGTGAAGTTGTAAAGTTAAATTGTTCTTCGAATTTACTTTGCATGCAGTCACTTTGTTTCTCTATTTTTTTTTTTTAAACAATAGATATTTTTTGGAAGTAATTACAATTATGATACTAAGGAATATCCAGAAATTTATTTTGCATGTTAGAAGCATTTCACCAAATTACCAGCCATCTTTGGGCATATTTTACTGAGAAATTAACAAACCTTTAGTCACAAAACTTAATCTAGTCCTACAATAAAAAAATATAAATGAGACACACATGCTTGATAAAACCAAATGTTCACATATTTAACTCTTTCATTGGCCAAAACATTCATTAGTGTTTGTACCTAGCTTGAATGAAACCATGTGTCACATGTTCACATCTTAATTTTCCTTATATTATTTCTCTTTCAGTTACACAACTGATCTACCATGCTTCAAACACAGACATCTTTTTTTTATATACATGCAATTATTATCTAACTATCAGTTATTGTCACTTTTTAATAAAATATTTCTTTCAAAAGTAAACAGAAATTAGTCAAATGAATGCAATATTCATCAGTTGTAATTCAGAATAACTTGTATTGTTTTGTTGTAGTTGATGCTTACCTGGGTGTTGATAATTTCCAGGTTTGCTTCTTCAAACACTTGTTGTAAAGCTATAGTTAACTCAGTATACTCCACATCTTTAAAGTCAATGCCAGGAAATACATCTTTAACCAGTGCATCAAAACGTGCACAGTCTGCAAATGTAAGCTTCGACATGGTATTAAGTCGCAGAGCTTGAACCACCATGTGGCTTTCATTAACTGGAAATAAAAGCAAAGATGCCCAATGAGTTTAAGATGTTTGTTAGGTTTGTTTGGTTTGGTTTTTTCCTTGGAATATATCAGCACTTGAGCCCACACTGCTAAGCCACAGAAGGTGCAACCAAAGCACAGACTTCATTCCAGTTCATGTACCACTCTACTTGGAAGTTAGATGAGTGCCTTACTGTGAGTATCACATATGATCACAAATGAATTCTATACAGATACGAGGATGGTTATGATGCTGGCCAGATAGTATGTAAGAGCCTAATGACTAAAGTATGACTAAGAGTAGCAGTGCACTACAGCTTACTTGTTAAAGCACTTATGAAAGAAATTAAGGACCTGGATTCTAGACCTTACTCTGTCAGAGGGAGTTTGAAGTTACATCTCTTAAGTGCAACCTAATTAACTATGACTATTCCAGAAGTAAACACTCTCCAGAACTCCTCTTGAATCCAAAGTACCACGGAAATTTAAGTGTTTTGGGACCAGAACAAAAACAGCCACAAGACAGCTTTATTCTGCCAGAAAAATAAAGATAAAAGCACATGGCTCTGATTTCTGGGTTTTTTTTGCTTTTATAATCAAATTACTTTTTTATGTAAAACATTTAGATTTTCAGAGAAGAAGACTAGGAACCTCAAGTGAAAATCATCCTGTGTTTCTGCTCTCCTTCTGAATGCATGATTGCCCCAAACAAGAATGCATTATAGCCCAAATTCAACACAAGGGACAGAAAGTGTCTATTCCCTAACCTCCCTTTTTCCTGCAGCTTCTTCCCAAGTGTTCCAGAGGTTAAGGATTAGTATACCCTTTTGGAATTTGAAAAAAGTTCAAGGATTTTCATCCTGAACAATGTCTTAAATGCACATGCTTCTACAGGCAAATTTTCTAAATAGCATGATAAAAGGTTAAGAGGAAAAGCATTGAAATTAAGTAACTTCATTCAGAAAGGCTGAACTGCTTTACTAAAGGAAGTCATACAAAATTTAAGCAATGTTTAAGAACATGAACAACATTTTGACATGCCAAAGGATTTTGACCTTACACTACAAGCAAACATAAAGACACAGGAAATTGCATTTGTTTGAAATATCTTGAGTTTCTCCAGCTAAGAGATGAAAAAAACCCAAACAAACAAATAAAAAAAAAACACAAAAAAGCCAAAGAAAAATGTATGGGTTTAAATTGTAAGCTAAATCCATCCACCTTGCTTTTCACGGGGTTATGGAAAATTGTATTTTAAAACAGACCAAACAAGCTTCAGCAAATTTCACATATCTAAACATGAAGTTAAAATGTCATAGAAAGGAACAGTGAGAAGAATGTGCCCTAAAACACATTCATTGCTAGTAATCTTTCTTTGGCAGATCCAAATGCAAGTAAATTATAAATTCTTTAAAGTTGTCAGACTATTTGTTATGCCAAGATTTGTAAACCAAGGCTATCTCTAAAAACTTTCAGATACATGCTGTTTAAGAGAACAAGAAGCAGTGGTTGTGTCCTAAAGATGAAATGCTCATCCATGCTACACTCTTAATTCCTACTCACTTAACATCTAAACAACAACAAACAATCATTTAAAAAAATCTTAAAAAAAATAATAGTGACTCAGTTTAGGCCAATACCTTTCTATCATTTCTACCTGTTCTTGTACTCTTCTCTGTCTACCGATCTGAATTCAATGCCATATGACAATTTTAGCAAACCTCAAATATAATCAAAATCGTCTGATGACTGATGAATAATGACAGCATCAGAGGATCAACTTTCCTGTCCTAAGCCAACTGAAAACAAAAGTCTTTGAGAATCACTCAAAATCATCCCAGATTAAAGTCCTATATCTATGTTCTTGTCATATAAAAGCTCGGTCTAGAATATGACAACAGTCTTTTGTGATCTCCTAATGAAGAAAGACTTTCACAGGTTGGGTTTTTTTGTTTGTTTTCTAAATTGCTTCCAGATCCAAGCCATGGCTTCTCAAAATTCCAGTGAACAAGAAAGCTGTAATGAATTATTTGTAGAATATCCTAAACAATCAAAAGTTTGGCATGGTCAACCTTACTTTCTTGCTTTGCTTCACTTTTCTTCAGCTGATGAAGAAGACTGCCACAGCCTCTCAAAACAGTCTTCAGCGCTCGTAAACCCCAATCATAGTGCTGCTGTGGTGTCAGAAGCTCCCTAAATTTAAAAACATCAATATTGTAGTAAGCATTAGGTGACAGCATCTGAAACTTTTGTTTGGTGAATTAATATGCTTATAATATGGTTTTGGGCAAAAGAGAACAGCTGAGTATTTGTAGCACCATCTGAAATGCATTTCAGAGATATAAGAAATGACACTCTGAAATTTTAAGAGGGAATATATTCAACTGCTAATGTATTTATTATTGTTCTTAACAGCATTAATTAAAACCTCCGAACTTTGTTCTCTCTAATATGCATACTTATAACCAAATAGTCAGTTGCATTTCAACAACTTCAAGAGTCTAAATTCAACACAATGCTTGTGAGCATCCATATACTCATATTCGTATTTAGTGAGCATAACAGGGGAGCAGTACTTTGCCACCTTGAGACTGCAACCACATTCCAGCTATTTTCATACCTGAACCTCCCAATAAATTGCATTTTTTTTAATAAGTTAAATTATTATCTCCAGAGAATTGCATGGTATACCATTCAGATTTAAGAGCTGTATTGAATGTAGAACTTTGACAAAGTTTTCAAGTCAAAGTCATCTGAAGATGACCTCAAATCATCTAGTTATGTCTAGTTTTGTTTCTGACACACAGTTCTCCACAATATGCAGGACATAAAATATTCTAGAAAATTAACAGAAAGTATGTTCAGAATGTATCCCCATAGTCATGTGTTGGCATAGGCTAGGTGGAGAAGAAACAACATGGCAGTGCAATAACCACAAAGACCAATGCTACAATAAAAGCAGGAGGGAAGAGAATTCGAAAGGCAACGTGACTAAAGAAAAAATTAAAAAAAAAGCTTACCTTGCTAGATTAAAAATAGCCACTAATTTTCTACCGAGTATTTTAGCATCCTTAAAGCCTTCTGAATACAAAATCACTTCTGCAATGAGTTCATTGTCTGGATGAGTCATAGCAACTGGCCTGAAAAGTTGTTTGAGGTTATCAGGCAGTTTTTGTCTTCCTCCATAACCTTTTCCAGCAGGATTCAGAGTGATAAAAATTCCAGAATTATGATCCATTTCAACCTAGCATTAGAAGTGCATTGTAATAGTATGTTGTCATATGAAACAGTACTGAGATATTATGGGTGGACTATGTTTAGTTACAGTGGTCGGTTTTTAGGTTTGACCCAGTTGTTTATAGACTATTTTTATAAGAAGAAAATAAGTTTTGCTGTACCTTTTTGCCAAGCATCTCACATACAGGACTATGTTTCTTCAATGCATGTTGAATTGTCTGAATTTGCATGGATACTGCAGACAGTACAGCTTCCTCAAGTCTATTGAATTCATCAAAACAGCCCCAGGCACCACATTTCACTAAACCCACAAATATGCGACCCATCGACTTCACATCAATGCCCTTAAAATTAAAAAGAAGACTATCAAAATTCAAACAACAATACAATGTCTTCCCATCTATTAAAAAATATGTTATTGGAAATATCCACAAATTTCCAATTAAAACTGACAAATTATCAAAAGTATTTCTAGAATATTGCTTTATGAAGTATGGACATAGATATCCATTTCCTAAATTACAAAGAACCATATTCACCTCATCACAATTAAAGACTAATACTTGTCTTCCAAGAAGTCCACCCAAGGCCTTTACTGATTCTGTCTTTCCAGTTCCAGCTGGACCATAAGGATTTCCTCCAAGGCCCATCTTCATAGCCTGAGTAAGAGTTAGGTAACACTTATCTGTCAAAGGTGTATAAACAAGTTTAGGGGAATTACCCTGCAGAAACAAAACAAATTATATTGATTGGTAGACAGAAATTACTGATTATGTAACTTCATTAACTTTATTCATAAGTCATTAATTTCAAAACATAGCACAATGGTCAAGATTACTGTCTCATTAAGTATGTGAATTTGTTTACAGTTATTAAGTTTTCCAGATTTTATATCAAATGTCAAAGCATTGTGCAAATTTTTTTTAGAATTATAGAAAAGAAGTCAACCCAGAGGAAACTACACTCTGACAGACAAAAGTAGCAAGCTTATTAGAAAATATTTATATGGTAATATAGCTGCTTTCCATACAATTTACATTTACCCCATCTATATCAAGAACAAAAATGATTACACTATTTCTTAGCATTTTCTATGAAACAATATGCTAAGGACACAACAAAGTTGAAAAAATGGCAACAGTTGGGAGGCAACCAGCAGCATGTGTGAAATGAGAAAGTGATTGACACATATATACAAAAGCCACCGGGTAAAACTTTAAAATACCGCACCTGATATTCGTAAGTATATTGGAGTTCAGCATCCACCATCTGAACGTAACATTTTTGGTCTTTCATATAAAATCTTAGCTGCTTCTTCCAAGCCCAGTCATCAACACTGTGCACCTGAGCTTGATTCAGCTGCTTCACCACATCAATGTGATGAATGATATCAAGGATCAGAGCTTTAAGCTTGAGCTCAAGGATTCCTGATTCTGCAAATAACAACAACAATAAAAAAATCACAACAGTGTGGTAAGGAAGATATACGTTATCATTCTCAAGTTCATTGTGCTGTTTACTATTACCAGCAGATTTTATTCAGATCTCGTTTCAATTATATATAGAAATACTATTATCTAAAGCAAGCAGCATAAAATAAGATCCTTACAGAGAATGTGAACCATCATGTAACTTGAGTCATTTAGAAGTGATTTTGTCTGCTTCTACACTCAATAGAGAGAGATAGAGGCTTTTCTGGAAAGCAACTTATTCCAGGAGTGTTACAGCTATGTTCACTTCAGTAATCACTGTGGCACAATCTGTTAACTGATCTGCTGAGGATAAGAAAACCATACTACATGCATTTTGGAGATTTTACTTAGACTAATTAGGTTGATGTGGCATGAATGTTCATTAGCAGATAGGGTGCATCAAGTGTACTCTGAGAACATGTTTTTTAATTTAGTTTCATTTGAAAGAAATCCAGTGTGTGTGCTCCTATACCATTCCATGATGGGAACTAAACCAAAGTAAGCAGGGATAGTCAGGCAATTCATTTCAAAATCATACCTATTATCCAAGCTAAAAAGTTACTGTAAATGCATTGTACAATAGATTCAATGAACACTCTTCTGTAACTGATGACATTTCTCCAATGGCTACAGAAAGGGAGCTTAAATAAAGAACCACAATTACAGACTGGTGAAGGTAGGTGATACAAATCCTATTTCTATCTAATATATCAGATGTTAATAGTTCATAAATTCTACACTATGATTTAATACAGTAAGCAGCTATACAAATGTGGTAGAAGACTGTCAACTACATGTCAAACTGAGTCTTTTTATATGGATAAGGCAAGAGCTGTCTCACCTAATCTACAGAAATTTACATCCGAGGCAGTCATTCAAAGGCCACCTTCTAGTCGAAAGAGAGGAATAAGTACTCAAAGACATAATTACTCTAACCCATTTGGACTATATAAGATTCAGAACTATCATGTCTTGAGAATAACTAGTTTATTGAGTTTGTTACAGAGGAACTAAAAAATTATTAGTTCAGATGCAGATGTATGCATCTAAGATGGAAAAAGTGAATCATCTACATAGTTGTATGGAATATATTGTCATGACATAATGCACCTCAACTGCTCTTTGGCCAGTTCCCATGAAACATAATACTAGAGCACAGTTCAGTAGGTGACGACAAACTACCAGGAAATATATAAACTAAAAAATATAAAAAGTTATTTAAAAATTAATGAAAGAGGTTTGCCAATATATAAATGCTCCAAGAACATTTTTAATCTAAATGAAAATCCATTGCTCACTGTGAAATATTAAATACACTAATCTTGGCAGGAATAGGCAGGTAATTTTATGTAACTCAACTTGATCAATGCAAATCAAGACAGATTTATACAATTTCCTGTTTAAATAAACAGAATATTAAATATTATGCAACTACATAGTAATTATAAAGAATTTTATATTAATTATAGTTTTTATACCTGTACTCCCAGTATCTTGTATACTAGTATCAATGTTTGTATAATGTTCCAGTTTAGCCATGAGTTCTAATTCTAATTGTTGCAGATTATGGTCTTTGATAGCACTTTCAACATCTTCAGTGAACTGAATCTGTTCTGCCAAGGAAAGAATCTTTGGGAGAGAAAGTTAAAATTACATTTTATAAATACAGAAGACATAAAGAAAATAAGATTTTCAATTCATTTGTAATTGCTTATTATGTCTGATATTTAAAGTATTTTTCTGTATCATTTTTAAACAAAGCCACACATTTGCTATGCTCTTAAGAACAAATATAGCCATCTTAAAACCTGACAAAATTTAGTGAAAACTTGCAATGTAATCTAATACAGCAAGTCCCTTAGCTGCTCTACAGGATGTGGTAGCAAAATTTTAAAAGTATCTTTTCCCATTAAATGATACTTCAGATGGAAACTACCATATTCTAGGTATGCTGAGCCCATATTCAACAGTCTCGGAGCGCCTCTGGCTTTTCATGTCAGTGATGTGCTAATACGGTACCTTGCCTTCTGGTTTCTAATACTTCATTTATGTTCCAATTACTTTACATTCACTGCAAAAGCCCTGTCTGAGCTATGAAGGTTCAGTCAAACTTGGAACTGGAAAGATCTACAATAAAAAATTCCACCAGTTATGGCAATCTGAAGATTTGTAACAGTAACTACCTTCCAGGGGAGGGAGAGAGGACCCAGCAGAGCAAAGGGCATGGAGTGATGTGACAGGAAGGGATCACAAAAAACAACAAAATGGGGCTTAAGTGGGGTCACCTCCAGCACTTGCATGTCAGCAAGGAAGTGCCTACAAGGCACCATATTATGGAAAAAATACCCCAAACCCTCTCCAGAAGCTCAACATTCTTGGGCACCTCTCAAAAATGCCTGGACACTAATGCATGCAACATGAGGAATAAACACAATGAATTAGAGAACTGTGTGCAGTTGTAGGGCTATGATTGTTGCAATCATGGAGATGTGGTCGGGTGTCTCCCATGACTAGAGTGTTCCAAGGGAGGGATACAGGCTCATTATTAAGGACAGGAAGCGAAGATGAGGAGAGGGAGTTGCCCTGTACATAAAAGAGCAGCTGGAGCACGTGGAGCTCTGTCTGCAGATGGATAAAGAGCCAGCTGAGAGCTTATGGGTTAGGATAAAGAGAGGACAGGTCAAGGTGACATTATCGTGGATGTCTGCTAAAGGCCACCTAACTAGGAAGAACAAGTGAATCAGGCCCTATACAGATATATAGGATCAGTCTGACATTCACAGGCCCTGGTCCTCCCAGGGGGCTTCCACAACGCCAACACCCGCTGTAGGGGCAACACAGCAGGACATAAGCAATACAGGAGGTTCCTCGAGTACACGGATGACAACTTTCTCTTCCAATTGATAGAGGAGTCAATGAGGACAGGTGCTTTACTGGACACAGTCCAGTGAAGGGCCACAAAGACCATTAAGGGACTGGAACATCTCTCCTATGAGGAAAGGCTGAGAGAGATGGGATTGTTCAGCCTGGAGAAGAGAAGGCTCAGGGAGGGATCTTATAAATTTCTATAAAAACCTGAAGGGAGGGTACAAAGAAGACAGAGCCAGGCTCTTTTCAGTGGTGCCCAGTAACTGGACAAGAGGCAATGGATGCAAACTGAAACACAGGAGGCTCTGTCTGAAAACACTTCTTTACTGTGAGAGCGACCAAGCATTGGAACAGGTCGCCAAGGGAAGTGGTGGAGTCTCCATTCCTGGAGACATTAAAAAGCTGTCTGGACATGGTTCTGGGCAAACTGGCTATAGGTGACCCTGCCTGAGCAGGGGGGTTGGACCAGATGACTTCTAGACATGCCTTTCCAGCACAACCATGCTGTGATTCTGTGTGATTCTCTATGGTACTGGTCAAAATTGCATAAAAGAATTTCATATTCATTACTATTTCTGCTCATACAACTCAGCTTTAGGAACTATATTTTCACCTGATTCAAAAAGGGCTTTTTGTTACTAAGCCTTAGCAGCCCTGCATGTAACATTCACTACCAACTAAGATCAAGATTTACATCAAATTTAATATATAGATGTTAGATCAGGTGCCATGCAAAAAGACTTGAATATTTCAAATGTTCACAGAAAAATTATAAGAACACATATTTTTAAGAATGTATCTATATTATAAATTAATAAAATGGATTTGTTTGGGGTTATTTTCTTCCACATCAATATCTATACTTCTTTATGAGATTTCAAAAAATAACTTATTTGATAAACTTAAGACTACACAAAGGCATTACTGGATCAACTACTACCTGGGAAGGGAAATGTGTTGGATCAATTGAACCTTGTGATTTTTTTCCAGCATCAAGACAGTCAATTAACATTTTTTTCAGGGTCTCCTTCATCTCCAAAGCCAAACTGTTTAGCCACACCTGGCAAAGAGATTAAAAAACCTCAAAAGTTACATTACAAAATAATTTCTCAAAGATGCTTGAACTATACTTGAATGTGATATTCTTACCTCCACATCATTTGACAGAAGAACTTTATTTCTAAGTGGCACAGTTTCTCCTTCTACAGACTTCATGGCAACTATGTATTTAAATTCCTCATCAAAGCTCACACTATTAATGCCTATTAATCAGAAAACAGCAATGAAGTTATATATTGATCAAGTCAGACACTAATTCCTTAGTGTCTAGTAACAGAGAGAAAAAAGCTAAATAATCTGTTGCAGACTTTTTTAAGAGCCTTATTTCTAAATAAGTACTTTTCACAAATGAAGATTAATGCATTACCAGCAAAAAGTTTCTTAAGATGAGACTGGATAATCAGAGGATTTGTGGACTGTCCTAAAATTTCTAATAAGTCATCATCTCCAATGAAATAGAATCTTGGAAACGCTGAGCGCTTTTCCTATATAAAAACAAAATTAATCAGTTTTGTTGACTGAATTCAAACTTACTGACATGCATTATAGCAAACTATATTAATGTCAGCTGTACCTCCAAAAACTCATTCAAAGATCTCTGACATCTCTGCAACTGGTCAAGTATGGTAATTAAGGTACTTCTTATTCCTGGCCAGGCACTCAGTGATGTTATCCTGTTGTCACTCTTGATATCTGACAAAATGGATCTTGACAGAAAAAAAATTAATAAATAATAAAACAACCATTGCTATTTTAATAGTAATGAATATGATATACAAGTATACATGTAAACAAAAATTAAAGCACAGGTAAGCTATAAGTATCTGATACATAAATTTCACTTTTAAGTATTAATGACAAAATATTTCAGAATTTATATCAATGTCTCTCTTATGTAATTTAATAAAATGTTTCTTGCTAAAATTTCTCTACCCAAACGAAGAAATTAAATTCTTGACTTTCATTTCCTTCTAGGAAGTCATATTAACTCAAATCAAGACAGATAATGCTATATATCTGTCTACATTTCTAAAATGACCTCACTTTTTAACTCATTGACTTGTTTGGAACAAATAAACTATCTGTTTCTCCCAAAGTTCATCTGTGTAGTTTCTTAGTGAACAAAGCGCTTGTCTTCAACAAGAAATTGTTACTGAAAAAACAATTACATCACCTTTGCTTCTGTTGACAAGACTGTTTACCTGCCTTGTTCATGATGTTTGATGTTCCATGTGATTCCCTTCTACACATGTACCCCAATAAATGAAACCTACATTACCACCTTTATTCAGGTCTATGTCACTGCCACACATCTATATCTGCTGACTTCTTGTTGCTGACCTTCACTTCCATACGTATTCCAATTGTTCCACATATTTTCACCATGAAGAATGTTCTAACCTACATGTGTCAAAGGCACCACAAAAAATAAGTCACATTCCATAACACTAACCTAAAGTCTTCATCAACTCTATTAAAACGAGCTTGTTCTTTGGGCAGAGCTCCACGACCAAATATTGGTTCCAAATACACCCATTTCCTTTGAATTTGGTTTAAATTCTGCAGATACTCATCCAACTCAGCCAGCTTTTTTTCCCAGATGGACACTTTATCTTCAAAACCTTTGTAATACGGGGAGTCCTTGAGGGACTGTAGAAGACAGCGATGATCTCCAACTTGGTTGACTATGTCCTTCCAGTCTTTAATAAGCCTGATAGTCTTGCCTTGACTATCTTCATAATCTGTTAATGTAAAGACAGCTCCAACTCCCCAGAGTTCAAGCTCACGTAATGCTTCTCTGATTGTGACTTCACCTTGGGCACGACAATTCAAATCCTATATAAAAGCATAAATAGATTTCATTTGGATCTACAGAGCTTGCAATAAACTTTCCATTCAAAAATATAACATAACTTCTATTTCTATAGTAATAAAAATATAAATATACATACAGAACAAGATAAACTGCAGAAAATATACCATAAAATAAAATATAGTACCTTTATCCCAAATTATTAATACCTTAAGTTCCATTGCTTTTTCTATAATGGCATCTGTTACTTTTAGCAGATCTCCAAATAACAAACCCTCAAGTGTAGTGCCTCGGGGAAGACCCAGAAGACGAAAGAGGTCCAGCCAATGGTCTGGAGAAAGATGTTCTCCTCTTACATATTTTAGGAGTGGAATTACCATCTATAGGAAAAATGCATATGTTAATCCATCTAGTCTTTATGAATATTGTATTTGTTTCATTACAGACTGACATGCTATTCAGATAAAACAAAAATTTACATTCTTAAACTGAAGTACACTTTTTTAAATTCCTGGATTTAATGTTTAGGAGTATAACTCTGGGGAAAATTCATTGTTAAATGTGTGTCTATGTAAACTGTAATGACCCTCCTGTTCACTGTAAGGAACTAAAAGGTTTTCAAAAGTAAGTCAAATGTTCAAAACAGTATCAGAGGATATTTTATTAAATTGTAACTGATTTTACTATAAGGACTGAACAATGAGCTACAGAATGAAGTATATTACCCACCAATATCAAAACAATTTTTGGTTTATATGTTTTTTTGTAATTAGCTTCTTACTTTATATTTGTCCACTTCTTTTTGCAACTTTACTGTCATTACAGTATACTCTTCCATCTTCCTAATTTTGTCATGCCAGTTAAACAAAAATTCTTCAAATAGGTATGTTTTACTCCTGCGTGAAAATCAAATATAAAAAGGTCATAACAATACAGTACTACAACCACATGTATATGCCCATGAAAAATAAAGGAACAAAATCATACCTAAAAGTAATCCAGTCTTCTTTGGCTTTTTCCTTAAAACCTTGATAAAACTCTTCATACAATGCCCAGACTGCTGCACAACTCTTAATATCTTGACATACAACTTCTGACAATGAGAAGTCAGGCTCTTCCAATTTAAAATGATGGCATTCTTCACTGAAGAAAAAGGTCACTGTATTATACATTAGGTTATTCCATTATACATTTATGGTTTAAGAGATGGTATCATATGGGAATAACTATACTTTTTTAAGAAAAGCCATTGGCTTCATTGAAGAACATTGCTGCCAACTGCAATTTTCTTAGAGTCTCCTTCTTGAATAGAAATAATACACAGCAATCTTCTCCCATACGCATAATTATTTTCCATAAACTTTCATTTCTTTCTCATTTATGAGAAAAGTTAAATACTTCGTGCTCCAAAAACAAAACCTCAAAGAAAATAATTTTTAATTTATTGTTTCTTCCTGTTGGTAGAAAGAATTGCTAATTATATTTACTATAATAACTAAGTGCCAAGCTAAGAATTTAAATAGAAAACTGTCCACTCAAGATATGCAATAATTAGCTTACTGAAAGTAGGCACCTGGAGCAAAAATCCTTTCCTTTTGCACATCCCAAAAAACTCTAAAAAATCTTAGCTTGAGAAATTCATGTTATGTAAAATCAGCAAAAAGGACTCTGAAAAACTAACTAAACACATAATACAAATAAAATGTATTTCCTTATATTATCTGTTGTGCTAAAAGTTAGTTAACATTTTCTGAGATACTAGTACTGCAAAAGATCCATACATTAATGAATAGGGTACAGAGGGAAATAAACATACATACATGAGCTTTTCTTTCACAGTTTCAAGTTCATCAAATTCTTTTTTTTTTTCCTTTATGATCTCAGCACTTTTCTCAAGTACATCCTGATCACCTGTTTCAATGACATCATTACTTGGCTTTAACTGATCCCAACGAGCTTTAAACTTTTCCAGGTCTTGAAGGTATATATTAATACGTGAAATCACATTTCCTTTCATCACTTCAATCTGTAAAGCAAGAGTTAAAATGAAATTCCTTCAATGGTTTGTAACTACAACTATGATAAAAATCTAAGTATCAATTTCAAAACTTGATCAAAACTTGATAACTATAACTTGATCAAAATCAAACTCAAAAAACTTCTTGTATAATTTCCTAAGAAATAGTTCATCTTTATTCTTGGGCCTTTTTTCTGAAAAAGGGAGCATTAATTTATTTTTTTTTTATGCTGGTAGTTGAGATCTATTTATTCAGCCTGTGCTACCTATTTATCCTGCATCTCATAGCACAAAGAAGAATAATTACTATATTTGTATGGCATATTGATATCTTCAGTAGGACTTCATATGAGTTCAGCAATTTGCCTATGTACTGGAATTACAGGACTGCACAGAGTTTAGCAAAGTTGTGTGAAAAGAAAATAACAAGCATAATAAAAACATGACAAAGTAATAAAAATGCTATATTTTAACTGTTATCCTGTTTTCCTCAGTTAACTATTAACTTCATCAGAAGTACAACAATGTAACATTTATTTCAGCATCAGTTCAACAGAAGTTTCACCTAGCTATTGTTTAAACAGTTTAAGTATTCTTCCTTTAAAGGCTCTCCCTCAACTCAGTAATGTTGGTGTTTAACACTGAACTGAGAACATTTATGGATTTAATCTAACAAAATATTTCTCTAGACTTATTCAAAATAATTTCAACATTTTTAGGTAAAACATTAATCTTTCATTGTTACCTGTTCTGTAATCATAAGCTGGTGGCTTTCCATCATTAATTCAAATTTATCCCATGTAGCTCTTAGGTTATTAATAGTGTCCAAACCTGCACCAGCCACAGTTCGCAAAAGTTTGTTTTTATCTTCAGCCTCTTGAAACAGGAGAAAAATCTAAATTCAAACAGAAAAAAAATATGTGTCTATGTAAAAATTCAGCAAATGCTGTTTATCCAAACTACAAACAAGCAAATGCATAAGAATCTTCAACTGTGTATGCACAGATTATATGCTTACATAGAGCTGCTTTTTTAGTACTGAACAGAGTAAGAATAAAAAGGTGGAAAAAAAACAGTATCTGAGGTATTTTGAGAAATTCTAAATCTTGATCCTGACATGAGATATACAGAAGTGAATGTTTACTATAAAATAGATAAGTGTCTCTTTATATATTGCAGAGGTCCACTCAATCAGATTCAAAAACAGCAGCAGAGCACCAGAATTCCGTAAATATGCATATACATGTGCTGGGTCTGGCTGGGACGGAGTTCCTTTTCTTCATAGCAGCTCTCATGGGGCTATGTTTTAGATCTGTGACAAAAACAATACTGACAACACACTAATGTTTCACCTATTGCTGAACAGTGTTTGCACAGCATCAAGGCCTTGTTTCTCATTCTGCCCCCCATGAATAGATTGAGGATGTGCAAGAGGTTGGGAGGGGACACAGCCGGGCAGAGATACTCCTTGCCATATAACGTCATGCTCAGCAATAGAATGGGGTGGAGTGGGGTTCAGGTAGGTTAGACATCTTCTGCTCAGGAACAGGCTGGGCATCAGTCTGTCCATGGGAGGTGGTGAGTGACTGCCTGCTTGTTTTGGTTTTTTCTTTCCTTCTTTCTTCTTCCATTTTTCCTTCACTTATTGAACTTTTATTTATATCAATCCATGAGGTTTCTTGCTTTTACTCTTCCTTTCCCCTTCTTCTGTCCCATCAGGAGTGGGGAAGGCTGTTTGAGTGAGTGAGGAAGTGAAAGAGCAACTGTAAGGTGCTTAGCTGCCTACCAGGGTTAACCCACATCAATACAGAATAACAAAAAGCAGGAACAGAGACACTCCAAATAAATGGAAATTATAACCCTATAAAAGAGCACAATTTCTTTCACCTGAAAATGGGAAATAAAATACAGGCCTTTTTCCACATATTAAAAGACAACCAAATTAAAAAAAAACAAACAAAAAACTCTCTTGAACTATGTAAGTCAGAAGAAACTGAAATAAACACACACAGTTTTACACATTTACCAAAATGTCCTGTTATGTATGTTTTCCTTTAAAAATTAAGAGGTGACAACAAGCACTAACGCTAAGGAGCAGTACTGTTTTGCAAATTATACAGAATTAATTATCTTCAACATTCAACAATTCTCCCAGAGTTGCTACAAAATGTAGTTATACCTAACCTAGAACAGTCCTTACTGAGTTAGCAGCCAAACAGTTAAACTGTATTCAAAATAAAGATTAAGCTAAAATCAGATGTCTGTACATCAGCTTGTTAAGTAGGCATCTAAAACTATTATCACCAAAGAAGATCGCTGAAACCAAGGTCTCAATCATTTAATGACAGAGGTTTCCAGGATTACTTGAGATCCCCTACTCTATCCCACCTCCCTTACACCCATTGCCCTAAAAGTTATGGGTCTTCTGTATGTTCTGTGTTGTATCTGCCAGACTTGTACAGAGCTGTCAGATATGCCAGGATATCCTCAAAACAGTAGACACCTACATATGAACAACTGCATTGAGCTCTTAATGGAGCTAAGAAATCAGTTCAGAAGGAGCAGCCACCAAGCATCTACTTTAGTGTGAAATGGATTGCTCTAGGCTACGACTGACTACATTCACTAGAGACTTGATTCAGTTTCTAACAAAGACGTGTCTAGGGGCATTTGAGATCCCCTAAGGCACTTGTCTAGCTACAGAAAGGCAGAGGCCACCCAGAACTCCTCTGTTACATCTGCCAGCCTTGTGTGGATGTTGGATGTGCATCTCAGTAACTCTAAAACTGTACTTGTGGGCAACTAAGACAGACTTCTGCTGAGTATATTAACAGCACACTCACTGCAGACACCTGCACATGCACACCTAAACTCAGATGCCTTCATTTAGAACTGTATCCTTTTCTGGATAAATATTGCCCAGTCAGGAAGAGTTAACATGGCTTTTGTAGAATTCTGCAATTTTGTAGAACTAGAGTTCTTTAAAGGCATCAGTAAAGGTATGGGTGAAAGAAATTAAAATTACATATTACAGCTATGTTTCCAAAAAGCTTTTAACAGAAACCCTCAGCAAAGGCATTTAAGGAAACCTGGTAACCTTAATAAAAGAACAAAGTTCCTTGCACAGATAATTAATTAGGTAGAAGACAGAAAACAGAGATAGGAGGAAAAGGCTAGTTCCTGCAATAGAAAAAGGTCACCCGTGGAGTTCTGTAGGTACTTGTTCTGGACTGCTTAAGGTTAAAAGAGTTGGAAAATGAGACTAACCTGTGAGATGACAACTATGTTATTCCAGGCACTAAAATAGTTCACAAAATAATTGTGAAAAACTGCAGAATGAACTTAGAAGAAATAGTGACTGATGAGACTGGTGACAAATCCAAGTAGATAACCATAAAGTGATATATATATAGATATATATATATCTTGGGCCTACGACAGCCAGCTTTACAAAAATGCTAGTGTAATCTGAGCAGTAGGAAGTAAATCAAATGTTAGGAGTCACAAGGATCAAACAGAGAATAAAAGAGGTAATATTGCTATTTCATCATATAAATCCATGTTTTGTTCATATCTTAAAAATAGTACAAAATTCTGTTGGTCCCACAGAAAAAGATTATTGCAAAACTAGAAAAGACCTATCAAAGGGCAACAAGAATGATCAAAGTTATGAGTGGGCTGATGTACAAGAAAAGATTAGGTAAACTAAAACTCTTCAATCTAGGAAGAGATGGCTGATAGAGGACACAACAAAGAAGAATACAATCGTGTGTAATGAAAAGGAAGAATAGGGACTGATGGGTCCATACCTTTTCCAATGTAAGACTTAAATGGTATGAAGTTAACTGATGACAGGTGAAAACAAAATAAAAGAAGGGATCCTTCATGTAATGGGTAATCAATCAACACTTCACCAGAGGATATTTTGGATGTCAAAGGTGTATTTGCTTCCCAAAGGAGACAAGGTAAGGTTGTGGAAGAGAAATCTACTGACTGTTACTATATGCTCAGGGACTACATAAAACTTAAAAAAGTTCTGTTTGGAGGCTGGACGTGTGGGTAAGCATCAAGTATGCTACCCTGATTTTATATTTTCCCTTTTATTCTACTGCTGGAGACAACATACTGTGGTGCATGGAACCCTGTCCTGACCACTGGCCACTGCATGTTCTAAACTAGTTATATTAAATGTTTCCATACTAGAAAGCAATTACATTTTTTTATAGCTGTTGTTCTAGATAAGATAAAACAGTGTCTTACCCCTTCTTTTTGTTCACGTAGGTTTAAATATTTTAAATTGTCTTCTGCTATTTCCTCTACAGTCTGGGGCCTAATCACTAATGTTTCCATGGCATCAGTGAGAAATGAAGAAACATCACATAGATGAGCTATATAAAGGTGGAAAACAAAGTCATCATGGAGAAAATATTTGTAGTAATAAATATCCAAGTCAGACAAATGTACTGTGACACAACATTGTCATAAGATATGATAATATACACAGTATTTGCTTTTAAAAAATGCAGAACCCAATCTTATGTGCCAATTCAACAAAAATTGCATGTTTGTTTATACATGCAGCTTTTTAAATGTAATCCATTGCATTCCGTGTATGATTTAGACCATAAGTATCAGAGTCCATTCTGAGAATTAAACATAGATACATAAGGCACTTATTAATACACATTCAAAACCTTTTTTGGGAAGATTTTTTGGGGGTAAATGGAGAAAACCAGATGTTAAAATTGCTTTTAGGGGTTTTTTTTTGGGGGGGTGTTTTGTTTTGTTTCATTTTTTAGTTAAAGCACCTAACTAATGCCACTTTGCTTTAAATATTGAAAAGATTCAGAAACAAAGGCCCCATTAAGCTGGAACATTGTATTTTCCTACCAAGGTAGAACTTTTTGTTACTGAGAAAGGACCTGTACAATTCCAGGGAATAATACATCTTCCAGGAAACAATTTTTCAGGCTATTGAAGTAATTCACTTTCTGCAAAACCCCTGTTCTGTGTTTCCTGTGCTGATTGTTACATTTAAAGCACAAAGCACTGGTATTCCTCATCATCTACACCTTATTCCATTGTCTACCTGTTCCAGATATAGATAGACCACCCAAATATAGGGAAATATTTTGCATTCTTTAACACTCTGCATTTTAAAAATATAAGTGATAAGTAACTCTATGGAATAAGCCTTGGCTATTTAAGACTCTTCATTAAGTATTTCAATTTGTGAAAGAAAAATCTAATAATATTTTTAATTACAGCATTTCATGATGCCTCCTTCAATTATCCTCAAATGCTTAAGAATTTTTTTTTCTTTCAAACATCAAATAAATTTTCCTCTCTGAAAATACAAAGAAATTTTCCTTCAGACAAAAGAAAGAAGCAAACTAATGTTCATATGTATTGTTTTACATCCAGAACAGATGTGGCCAACACAAGTAAATGGGAAAGATGCACAGGGACATCAAGGGGTCCAAGTTTAGGTCTGTAGTGAAAAATTAGTAACAGATTACTTTCTCTGCACTGTGATTTCTGCAGCTGTCTGTGCCCGGAAGTAAAATATTTCTTAACAAGAATATTTACATTAACACAAATGTCCACAACTACAACAGAAACAAAAAACCATACTATTCATTAAAGTTACTTACCTTGAATAGATTTTCTCAAAGAAATTACAAGAACATCATACAACTTCTGGATTAAATCATCTATTATAGTTTTCACAGGGTTGCAATTAACAGTTAAACAATCTATCCTGATGGTGCTTCAAGAGAAAAGATTAAAAAATAGCAAACATTAAGTAGTATACTTACATGCCAATAACTAAGATCTATGCACATCTACAGTTTACCCTGATTTTGTAGCTTAATATGAAAAAATTGCCCTCATAATTCTACAAATAAAATTCATAGCTTATTGGGAAAATTACTCATAGTATTGTAACATTAATAACCATTATGCATATATATGCAGTTTCATGGGGACTAAAGTCCAATGCTCTGCTCCAAATAGAAAATTGCTCGATTCATATAACCAATGTCACTAAATTCAAAAGGACTATTTCTATAATTAAAAATGCTTTAATGATTTGTACAGTTATGCCAGGCTTCAATAGCCCTAAGAACATAAGAAAAGCCATAGTGAGTCATTTCAGGGCCCCATATCTAATATCCCAGTGACCATAAGTAGATGCCTAAAGAACACTAAAAAAAAGGGCTACCTTATTTGTTATCCTCCCTCAACACCAGTTATTTTCAACTCATGGCACTTCATAGCCACATGTAGTTACTGGCTGTAAGACACATCAGCCAATTTCTCTTCTTTTCACTCCAGTCTGTCCTTGAACTCATGAAAATCTTTACTACTCGGAATATCACTTAGCAACAACTTCTGCCAGCCCATTCTCCTGCATGAAACATCACCTCTTTTTCCTTGTTCTGAACATGATTCTGATCAGCTTCATTTGAGAATTCTAACCATGCAATACGCTAAATTCCATGTGAATATGTCTAAGAATAAAAGTCCACACTAGCGTATCACAAGCTATAAGTTATAAAAGGTAATGGTGTTTCAATACAGGAATTATTTAATGTATGAACATTTACTAAGTCTGCTCCTAACTGCCACACTTACTCTACATGTATAGGACTTAGCTAAAAGAATTGTTAAAATATCACCATGTTTTGTTCTATTTCAGAATCAGCCCTGAATTTTGAAGGAGTTTCCCATCATATCAAAGGAAGACATTAAAAATTTTCAGAGAAGCAAATAAAAGGGTGTAAGTGTTTAAAAATAAATCTGAAAAATCAAAAAAATTATATTTAAAAAGTACATCAATATTTTAAAAACACTTTAAATTCTAGCTATAGCTCCATGTAAAAAGAATATTTCTATTTTAATATTAAAGCATCTGATAGAATACATTATTCAAACAAAATAATTGAGTTACACTATACCTTGGAAGACGTTCTGCTTCTTTCCCTCTCACTTTTAATGCCTTAAAGTTTTTTTCCCAGTCCTGTTTGCTAGAAAGATGTGTCTTCACCAGAGTTTCCATATCTACTTGGCCAATTACGATCCACTCCTTTTGAACAATTTTTTTGATTTCATGGAAAAGAAATATTTTCCAGACTAAAAAACTTTGTCTCTCCATAATATTAAAATAATTTAATAATATTTTCAAGCTACATTCTCTTTCACTTTTGTGCTCCTTCAATTACCTACAGATTCTCTAAGTGCACAAATCAGGAGATGCAAAATGGTTTGACATATTTACACATTTAAGGATAATCAAAACAGATTCTGAACAAGAGTAAACACACCGCTATAATACCGAGGTTTCAACAGGAACTGTACGTACGCTTCAGGCTAGGTATGTGCTTAAGTGGTTGGCTTAGCATGGCTGGACTTACTAAGCTTTTGCTTAAATGCCTTGCTGAAAAGGACAATAATGTACAAATGTCATTGCTTAGTTACTTCTAGTATGTCTGAAGCTTAAAATTATACAAATCTGAAAAAAAAAAACCAAAACTGCATGAGTCAGTCAAATATTGACAATACCTTGAATTGATTAGAAACATCTGCCAGCCTTCTGAACAAATCCTCTGCTTTACTGAAAGCAGTCAGAAATCCATCTGCATTTCTTTCAGCCATAACAGTGAATATAGACTCTTCTTCTGCTTCACTTACTCCCCTAAACTGATTTGGAATGGAGATGAATCTCTTCATTTCTCTGTAATATCTAGCTCGTACTTCTTCAAAAGGAGGTCTGAATTGCAACCGGCCTTGCCTAAAAAGTGAAACAAGTCAATAAAAACTAATATTCAAATGTAATTAGAATCAGAATACTTTCTTAATAGGAAAAAAGAAAATATCTTACTTGAATGTTAGATCAATATTTATTTCTGGTAAATTCTCATTGAGCGCTTCTAAACCCATTTGATACTGATGCTCCAGAGCTTTGTAAAGTTGATGATTCCAGTGCTGTCTCCACGCTTTCATATCACATGATTTGAAACCCTACAATTTAACAATGTTTATTTTATTTTCTTCCCCAAACCATAATTATAAGCTGAAACTGAGCACAGTACAATGCCAGAAGACCAGGATGTTAGTAAAATTCAAAGAAGTATCACACCAGTGGAACAGGCTCCAGTGGCCGTGGTACCAACCCCGTCAGAGATCAAGGAGCATCTGAATGACACCCGTAGTCATATGGTTTAGTTTTAGCTAGTCCTCCAAGGAGCAGGGAGTTGGACTCGATAATCCTGATGGGTCCCTTCCAGCTCGAGATATTCTATGGTTCTATGACTAGCTTGAATATTAAGAATATTTAGAGCAACTATATTTATTTCAAATGAATATAGGAATAATAAAAAAATCCAAATCAAACCAGTCCCTATGGCACTTCAGCATAACAACTCCACTGAGGTTCATCACTCATTGGTTTACTACAAGATTCCTCAAGGTTACTCTGAAATGTATGTGACTGCTAGAAATAAGATACAGAGCTGGCTGAATGAGAGATCACACCTTTTATTTTCTCATGATATGCAAGCTACCTTTTAAAAGTATTTCAGGAAATGCTGGTGTGTTTTGACAGATCAGCTTTAACTAATAAGTAGATATAAGATTTTATCTTAAAGAATTTGGATTTCATTGGAATCTGCTATACTGCATTGTAAGAAAGTGTAATGTCGTATCATACACTTAAGTCTGTGAATGGTCACTTGTAAGCCATCCAGGGATTTTCAAAAGGGTAACACAAGTTAAAAAATAAATTAGAAATTTCTTCCAGCTTAACAAGTTCTCTTCCTATTTAATTGGATAGAGATTTTACGCCAGGGCTTTGGAGGCAGTCCAAGGTTGCTGCAGGAGGCAACATGGTTAAGGTCTACCCTACAATTAAAGGCTGCCAAGAGGAATTCTTCCAACAAAAAAGATTCCAGAGAATAAGAAAGCCTGAAATTCTCTCAACTAAGCTTTAAGACAATTATAAATAGGGTTTTTAAAGAAATATGTAAAATATTGATGACAACAGCAGCAAGACTATACCATCTTGTAATTCTGGATGGTGACAACAGGATTAAGTCAGTTAAGTTTTACCAATTCTAGTCAAGGATAAAAAAAAAAAAAAAAGTGATTGAACACAGTTCAGTTAATATTCCACATAAAATATTCTGTAATACCAAAACAATTTTCAAACAGATCTTAAAGCAAATATAGACTATTCATTTTCATAAAATATACTGACTTCAAGATAAAAGTTTGCAAACTAAATTTCAAAAGAAATCACAAGCCAAAAGCTGAATCAATATACTTATTTATTATTCATATTATCTTGAGAAGATGGAAAAAATATAAGAAAACCACAGTATCAAAGAATCACAGAATGGCTGAGGTTGGAAGGGACCTCTGAAGGTCATCTAGTCCAACCAGCTTGCTCAAGCAGGGACTCCTAGAGCACATGAACCAGGATTTTGTCCAGACAGTTTTTTAGTATCTCTAGGGAGGGAGATTCCACAACCTCTCTGGGCAGCCTGTTCCAGTGCTCAGTCACCCTCACAGTAAAGAAGTTCTTCCTTATGTTCAAGTGGAACTTCCTATGCTGCAGTTTATGCCCATTGCCTCTCGTCCTATTGTTGGGTGCCAATGAGAAGAGTCTGGCCCCATCCTCTAGACACTCTCGCTTTAGATATTTATAAATAAAGAATACCACATCTATCTAAGAACATAGCTCTGTTATTGCTGAAGGCTATAGGAAAAACTAAAATGACTTAGGTGATAGTAATATCATCTATTTACTTTGATAAATTGGTATTCTTGATCAAAATCTTAATCATCTTACTTGATGATCTTGAGGGTCTTTTCCATCCTCAATGATTCTACAATTCTATTCTAAATGTTGACAGTTGATAAGTGAATAAATAAAAATATAGCTTTTTCTTTATTTCAGATAGAAATGCACTTTAATTCTGAATTGTATATATTTGTTCTGCTGTGCCTGGGGATCACTCACATCTGTACCAATTTATTTATTTTACCTTGCGTTAATGGCTCAGACACAACTGATCTACATAACCCAAGGTTTTCCCATTTCTTCATCTAAACTCTGTCATCTGACCAAGTGTTGTTCTTCTCCCATTACTAGTAAATGTAAAAAAGATTATACTCATCCTCCTCATCTGAGATTTTACCTCACATCTGGCATCAACTAGTACACAGTAAGTTTTTCTGAGCTAGTTAGTAACACTTTAATCAAAATTAATTCAATCATGCTATGTTTGAGTCTTAAATCTTTATTACTGTTGAAAAGTCAAATGTTCACTGTTTGCAATATGACAATGAAACCCTGCCTGTGACTCGAGGCTGGCAAAACCAGTTCTGAGCTCCTGAAGTCCATCTTTCCAACGCTGCTGCTGCCGAAGTAGATCAATACTCATGAGAGATATAACCTGTTAAAATAATTTTAAAAGATAATAAACATTTACTACCATATAAATGAAAGGAAGATTAAAGTAAGTTTTAAGAGATAAGATTTAAATATGCCTTGGAAAATATACCTTTTCAATGAAGTTTGTGTGCCACTTCCTTAGTTTTCTATTTTCAGTGGAAAGCCGTTCAGCAGCAGCTTGGAGTTTTTGGATATAAACTTCCAGTTCTCTGGGATTATCCCATGTTATTTGAGCTTTTCCTCCAGGACCAGATTTTGAATGCTTGAAAAACATAAAAACTTTGTAAGATTTAATTACAAATATAGTCTATCAGCTAGCATACAGGAAATAATAAAATGAGAAAGATGGTTTTACTCCTAGTAAAAAAAGAGGACTCCCTCTCAGTATGGCACTATAGACATAATAACCTGGCAAATCACAGACACGTGGGCATATCA
Organism: Caprimulgus europaeus; assembly: GCA_907165065.1. Next base: position 110,629,213 of record OU015523.1, read on the forward strand.
TTATAGCTGCATCAACACACTGGGGAACATTTAAAGCCAGACTCTTAACAGAGCTTGAAATAAATTCACTGATGTTGAGACTCCTGCCCCACAAACATAAGCAGCCAACTGAAGCTGAGAGGACACCTTAAAATTCCTCCCTTCCTCTTTGTTCTGCACAGACCGAAAACCAAAATGTGACACTAACAATTGTTATGCAACTTCACCTGATTATCTTTAAATCTTTTTTTTTTTAAATTACACTGTAAAATTCCACTGATTTATAAGCAGCTTTGGGGAGTTACATTTCTCTGGGCTTTTCATCAAGACTCTGGGGGTTTTATGCATCTTGCTAAGTTTACAGTAGAAAATCAGAAGACAAAAGCATCTGAAGTTTCACAATTGGATCTATTCTTAAAAGATGCAGGGCAGAAATCATGTCAAACAGGAAAATATGCTGTGCCTTTGAACACTTCTGCACCATCACTGTCTTAGAGTCTGTACACTAAAGGAATCTGTGGTATATCTGCAGCCAGCCCAAGAAAAATTTAAGGGAGAGTTTGGGAACTTTTTCCAGGACACTTTTGAACCTACAGTTTGGTTTGGACCCTTCATTGTTTTGTGTGATCTAATCCCAGCCCAACATCCCTTCTACTTTCAGCCTCATTCTTATATCTCATAAAATGGTTCTCAGGAGCAGTTTCCAGTCGTTTCTGCAATGCTTGCTCTGGAGGTATTATTCTCTTGCCCAATACAGAGTTTATGGGCACATGATAATTCTCCAGCGATTCTCATTATAAGAGTTTTGGAAGAGGGTGAAGTGCTTCAAACCATCAAAACTAGTAAACTGGAATTCATTATATACAACATGTTTCTCCAGACATAAAATACAGATACGGTGTTAAAAAACTGTAGACTGCAGTGTAATTTTTAGGTTTGTATTGTCTCTTCAAAGCAGAAAAATGAAAATGAAAATAAATATAAATAAAATCATCCAAATTGCTCCAAATTTCTTAAAAGAATCTAAAACTTCTTTAAGTATAGTGAACTTCCTAGCAATTATAAAAAAGCCCTCTTCTCAGAGCAACTATATTATGTCTGAACACCAACCCCCTGTAACAAAGTGCATGCATAAGCCAATAATCAGGTAGATTCACAGATTCTTTTTTCTTATCTACAACAGAAACTATCTACATTCAACCTGCCCAAAGCACGAATTACAAATACTCAGAGGATTACAAAATCCACATACTTATTAACAGTCAAAACAGTGAAATCACTCCATAATACTAATGTATCTCCAGAATAAAGTATATGCCATTTTTACTAAAATAGACCAAAACAGTATTACCTAGCACTGTTAAAATAGGAGTTACATTCCCAGCTATTATGGAATTGACTACATTGTAGTTCATGTGTAAATTCAAACACTAAAAATAATTAATAAGAGAGCATATTACACTAATACCAAAAGTAAAAAGGATTAAGCACTTGTTTAACTGGCAATATCAAAATAAAACACTCACTGATTTCAATAAATGCTAATTAAACAGATGGTGTCGCTTGTATGGGAAAGCTGCAGTTAAAAGTTCAGCAATAAACACAGAAAAGGCAGCACAGAATATGCAGATACCATTGAAACTGAAAATGCAAAGAGAGAAGAATTTGTTCACCTTAATTATCTGTTCAAATGCTAGAGCAGATTGTAACATCATTGGCTTCTGACTCTCAATCATTTGTTGATCAATAGAATTATAAAAATGCGCCACCTGTAAAAATGAAGATTAAATTTACAAGAATAGAGAAAAATATTTATATGCCAACCAATACCAAATATATAGTAAAATGTTTGCAAAAATAAAGTTCATATGCAACGCTAATGTGATCTTATGTTCTTCTAGTGACAAATTCTAATAGCAAAAAACACTGCTACTTACACATTTGAGGCGATTATACTTCACCTCAAGTGAAAAAGGTTCAGTCTCTGATTTATTATAAGTGAAACTGTTTCATTACTTTACGCAAAATTAGACATCTAGTGCCATTTCAGAGGCCTTCAAGTACTTGTGACACCCACCAGGATATGACACAAGACCTAAAACAGATCTAGTTACTTACAGATTGGCAGCTGGAGTAAGATGGATACCCTACAACTTGGCTTAGCTATCCACACATAAACATGTAGTGCCTTCTGAGATGACCAGGGTTTCCACTTGGGCACCTGTCAATGCTCCAGATGCATGGGTATCTTGTAGGTCTTGTGTCATCTCTGCCTTAGCTGTGCAGGTTATCTCCGATACCAATGACACCTCATGTGAAACTAAATTGAGCCTGTGTAACTACTTAAGAATCTTTACCAATATATACATATTTATTCTTGCATCTTAGGGTAACAGAAGAAAACTTGACATGGTCTTTCAACTAAAATATAAGCCCCAAAAAACTCATGTAGCTTTGAGTCCAGTAAGAAAATACCCTCCTCAAAAAAAAGACACACATATCCACCAAAATACTTAATATATTTTCATTCGAAAACTAGCAATGGTGAGGACAAGCTGCTTCATTTTATGACATTTTCCATCAGTTATAATAATCAGAAACTGAGACTAAAACCAGGAGATTAGTGAATTACCTGTCTTATTTTTGCATATTCATACAGTAACTTCACATGGCTTTAATACTATAATTCATTTGGTTTCAAAAGACGACCCATTCCAAAACTGTAAGGCTTTTCTTTATTTTTAGTCTCTTTTCAGGACTTACCTAATCTTTTCGAGAAACAAGTCAGTTTTATACAGACAAACACAGCAAAAAGCTTAACCACAGAGTCAGAAAAGGTAATAGTCTAGAAAAGTTCTACTACTTTTAAGCTGTTAAGTCAGAACAGGAATTTATTATGACATTTAACCTTGTACCTGTTTGAGGATGACCGCCTGCTTACAGAACTTCTGTGCCGTGTTTGCAGCTTGCTGGATTTTAGCTGGTATAACAAAACCAAGTGCTGATAGCTGACGTACTTCTCTTAGGAGAGTCACCAAACAATCTGAATAAAGTATATTTAATGTTCCAGAAACGTGATCCAACTCCATGACAGGACTATTAGCTTGGATGCTAAACCAAAATCAAATTAAATATATTATTGAATATAATTTGATATTGATCCTTTCTTAGGAGTATTTTACAATAATATAATAAACAACTCTAAAAACCTTGATGTCATTCTATTACTTTTTTTCTATGTTTATTAACATTTTAATTTACTCAGAAATTATTATAGTAACCTTTCTCTTAATTCAAAGCCAGTGAAGGCAAGAAGAAATTAACAATGCCTATTGGTTTTGCTCAGAAAGTTTTTCTGGCTTGTTACAATAGTTAACATGTAGCTCACAGCTAGACAGTATTTCTCAAATACACTGGATCCATCACACTCTCTCAAGCAGGCACTTCACAGGCCCCAGCCTTCAGCACTGTAAAAGGGAAGAAATTCTCTGAGGAAACCAATCCAAGAACCAGGACTTGGACTAGCAGAATGTTTTGGTATACACAAACAGATGCTAATAAGAACATCAGCCTATCTTTAGATTTTACTCTAATTTTTTTCTACTGCAGTAATGCTTCTACAACCATCCTTCTAGGCTTCTCTCATAAACACTTCAGCTTTAAGAATTTTTTTACTTTTTTTCTCATCTTTTTCTAGTTCCCATATCCACTGTATTCCCCTTTGCACTGAGCTGCTTCTTTTCTTTTAATTAATCTCTTCATATTTTTCTAAACCTCAAAATAACAAAATTTTATGGTACTAATAAATTAGATGTTATATATTGTAGTGCTAAATCTGCTTATTTGTTGTATTTCAATTCTTTCATAAAATAAAAGTCTACACAAAAGTATCCACTCCTGTATCTTTTGAAACTATGCACAAACTCTTTTTTTCAAAGAAAGTTTGCAACACTCAGATGCAGAGAGAAGCTATGTAACCAATCAATTAAAAAAAATTGTTAAAATATATTTGAATATGCCATAAAGTAATTTCATTATTTTGGGGAACAGAGTTCATGAGGTTTAAATTTATTTTCTTACCCTTCCTTCATCTGCTCTATTTAGATTGCACAACTTCCTGTGAATAGCAATTCAATTGTTACTCCACATATGTCATCTGCAGATCACAGCTATACTCTAATCTCATCTGGTTTCTAGACATTATCACTATATGGATCACAATGGATAACAAGTAGTAACAACAAACAAGCCAAGTATGTCTTTCATTCCAGGTGCTAATGGAAATCGCAAGATCAGTTAACAACACTGTCCTGTATACTTCACCTTACCAACCAAGCCTGGCAGGATGATGAAATGATAATAAACTCTTCCATTTTGTTTCTCCACTCATTCTCAATTTTGTAATTTTTTTTAATTTTCTTTGTCAAGTTCTATTGAATTACACCACACTACAGATTTCAGCATAAATATTATTTAAACAAGAATATATTTACCAAAGTCCTGACTTGGGATTTGATAATTCTGACTGGATATTCCTAGACCAATCATCAAATTGTTCTTGTTCATATACTTTTAACTGTTCCAGAAAAGAATCTGCACTTTGATGAAAAGTTGGAAATCCAGGTAAGTCAGACAAAAGAGCCTCTCCCAGTTTGATAGCATCATCCACCTTAAACACAATTGCAAAGAAAAGAAGCTTAACTGCCCAGTATTGAGTGAGAAAAGAAAAATCACCACAATAAAAATCAGTAATACAAAATAACCAAGTAGTATTTAAAAAAACAAGATGTTCAAATTCCCATTACATAAATTGGGTCTGAATAAGTTGTCCACCACAGGCGTCTACCACTTTTAAGATACCCTAGAGTATCCCACTTGATCTTCAGTTAATTCTTCATAGAGGTACAGACCTCCCATGTGCTTTTTGTTGTACCCCTAAGGTCCATGCCAATACTCAAAGGTATTTCAAATGGGATTTCACATCTGTCTGTGGACAAATTAATCAAAACCCTAGTCAGTAGAATTAGTGAAGATTTGAGAGCAATTTAAAAATCTAGCACAGCCTAAAGCAGACACATAACTGACACACATCAGCAGAATGCTCTCTTGGTCTTTAGCAGACCAGCAGAATAACTGTGAAACCTAAGCTGCTGCTGTTCTCTCTGTAGGACACAGAGCAAAGTAACACCTCTAAGATCTTTATTACATTCAGCTGAAATGGGTCCTTGGGATAGCTGCAAACCAGATGAATGCCAAAAAACTGGGCTAATGGTTATTCTCAGATTAGTAACTTTTATTCTCATTCAAATACATAGTAATTGTAAATGTCACTTATATTTACTAAAATTTAGTATTTTTTTTAAAGTACAACCAAGATATCCCTTTGATTTCAAGGGGACACTACACAGGTTAGTAATAATAAGTCAGAATTAAGGTGTCAGGATCTGTCTATCTGTAAATCTTAAATACAATTTTAAATGAATACTGAAGGATAAAATTTAACGAAAAAATCTCCTCTCAGAATGTTGGTCTTTTCTTTACCCAAAAACATTAAGTCATAAAAGCAGGCAGTTCAGTGTATTACAAAATGACTGTCTTACGCATCAGTTAACAAAATTCAATTTAGCAAGCAGCACCACTGATAAGGAACCTTGATTATATAACTCCTGGGTAGTCCACAGTTTTTCTGTGGGGAATTCCCCAGAAATCTCAAATATCATGTTTTACATTCTGTGATGATATTGTGTCTAAACAGTAATGGATTCAGTTACCTTCAGCTCCAGCTGCTGTACCCATACAATATTATTGACAACTTCAGAAAGGTTTTTGCCCAAAAGTGGTCCAGAAACATCACCAGGAACACCATGGTATCGAGTTTCAAAGTCTATCTGATAGTCTAACACAAACAAAATATTCCCATTAAGCCAGAAACTTAATAGAACAAGCTTGAAATTATTACTGTAGCTATAAACCCAAACTAGGGATACTGACATAATTCTAAAAGTAAAGAAAGAATTCTAGTATTTGCAAAAAAACTAATGCAATTAAACACTTTTAAATACATTTTTACCTTTGACATAATCTTGAAGTCTTGCTAGCAAAGTTTCCCTTTCAAAAAGCAATTCTTTGCTTATATTTGGATGCTTTATCAGTTCCTTATATTTCTGAAATGTTTGAAGAAGCTGGAATATGAAGTTTAAAAAAGTTATCTCTTCCTCCTGATAAAAAAATTAAACGTATCCTGACACTATTCATTAGTGCTGTTCACAAGTACTGTCTTTGGCTTCAAGTGCTTTTACTCCTTTGCTCTAAACTGACTACTTAAGAATTCAACAACTTTACCTTTAGGAAAGTTTTCAGACTACAGATATACCCATACCTGCTGAGGACTGTCCTGAATTTCTGAAATAAGTTTCTTCAATTTGCTTGCTATTTTTTGTTCTGCTGGTGCAATAATTCTTTCATACTGAGAGACTGCTGCTTTCCATAATGGCTAGAGATAATGAGTTCATATGTTAGTATAGGACTATTCATATACATCATAAAAAGTTACAGAAAGAATGTGAATAAATTAAAAATAAACATTATACCTCTGTGTAAGGATTATAGTGTACAGGATTTAGGCCAGCAAAGGGTTCAAACACTTGGGCAAGATGTAAAGCATTTTGTTCTCCAGTTGGCAAAAATAACCTAAGTTTTTCATGCAGTGTTCTAACAGTTAGCACCTATAACAGAAAAAAAATATTCGATATATCCAATTAAAACTACATTTAGAAGCAAAAAGCACAAGCAGCACATCTCATCCCTCTCCTTTTTTCAGTAAACTTTTGAAAGGCTTGGGCAAACACAGACTATGGAACGCTGCCTGACTCTGAAAAGGCTATGAAAGTGCTTTAATTCCTTTTTTTAACTTAAAGCAATGCTGTTTAATTCTGTGTCTAATGAAATAAATGTGTATAATTCAAATCTCTACCTCATCAAGACGGTTGCCAAGTTTGGCTAACAATTCAGGGAAATATTTCTCATTTTTCCATGGATGTATGGTATAACGCTGCCACAGCTGTCCAGTTAGGTACTCACAAGCTGAGACCCATTGCTCACAGATCAAGATGCCAGCCTTCAGATTTTCTTTAACACTGTAAAAAGCATCCTCCCACAAATTCAAAGCTGCTAATTTTCTCTGAACATATCTACCTAGTGAGCCACCTAGAACACAAAAAAGTATACAAAAGCAGTAAGTTATGTTTGTTTGAAATAATTCCTTTAAACGCTACACCACATTCCAATCACGTTTTTAAAAAACTACTGTAATGTCTTGATTTCAAACCACACAAATGTATCAATAACTGATTATTTTGTTTCAGATTCAATAAGTCTCTTAAATAGCTCCAGGTTAAACATAAAAAGCTGATGGATTCAGATTCTGGTATCCACACACAAGCATCTGCTTTTATTAGCAATCCTTCCCTTCATGCACACACATGTCTGCAGCAGCAGACAAACTTATTGTCTTATCCCTGTTCCAGAATGTGGGACTGCTGCCAAGAGAATGAGACTGCTCTCACCTCCACACAGACTGAACTGACATTCAAATGGGGGTTAATGTAAATAAATCTTCTCCTTTGAGATAAAGACAAGAAGCTAAACAAAACAAAGACAAATCTAGTCCACAGGCTGAAAGGTATCCAACTCCATCTCGTTATTATCTATCATCTTCCCAAGCATGTGTGAAGGCATCTACCAGAACTGGCTAAATTATTGTATACTATGAGGCAAATAATATTTGTGCATCATAACTACAAGAAGAAAGCACCTTAATGCTGTAGGCTGTCACTAGTGTCTTTAGGATAAAGAAGGTCTCTGCATCCTTGGATGCATTTTACTTTTTCTCAACTGTTAATTCAATCAAGACCACATAAAGGTTTACCTATTACATCCAAGAGGTTATGCATGCGTGGCTGTGGATAAGGATCATGTTCTGTTTGTCTCCACACAGTATCAACAGTATCCTTGGTAGTCTCCACCAAATCCACAACTTCAAATAATGAGAGACTATCCAAGTTGTAATAGTCCTATAAAAAAAAATCTTTATTGCGATTACTTTGCAACCAGTATTGTGGAAACATTCGTACTTTTCCGAAGTTGGCAATTGCTATAGTTTCCCAGGTTCCATTGCTTAACAAAATATGGCATAATCCTCTCAAAACAAGCATTTGTGTAAGTTTATTCATGTGAAGAATGCATTGATAACTGAAGCACTACCTAAGCAAGCATTTTAAAGGTGTCAAAAATTTTGCATGATAGCATTCATTATTATAACCTGCATCTTCAGTTTTCCTTTTTATAATTTCATGACTCAATTTCTAGTTCACAAGCTGTAGCATCCTGTGGTATTCCTACAGCAGCTCTTAGTATTAGATAGTCAAATCTGCTCCTATTTAAATACTGGTGCTTCCCTGTACAATTGTCACTAGAAATTACGTGAATGTCATTTAAAGTCAAATTTTGCCTAAGAAAAAATAACTAAACGGTCATATATTCACGTATTTGAAAGGAGTGTACATAAACTGACATATATTTCATAAGAAAAATGTCTTTTACTAATTCTACAAATATATCACTTATCACACAAAAGAAAACATACTTTTGCAATGTCCTCAAATAGGTCTTTAAAATGAGAAGCTCTCTCTTTACTACACCATTTACTTCCATGATGAGCACATTCCATCCAGAACTGAAATTCATCTGTTGGTGTAAGTATAGCTGCAAATAACAATGGAAAATGTTTAAACGTGAAATACACGAAAGGTCACAAAACATTTTCAGTCAGAACATATTTTGTAAATCAAATCTTTACTACATGGTTATGTAACTATCCTTCAATTTCTGACTCTGACTAGATGTAGAATCAAGCTCATACCAGAAGACCAGAGTTGATCATCACTAATTCCAATCTACTCACCACAATCTGTCATTTCACACTCTGCAGTCACTAGGACAATGAAGACTGAAAACTCAACCTGTAAATACATTATTTACACCTATTTTAAAATTAACTATAAAAGACATAACTGCAAAACAAACCTCGCACATCATCTTCACTGAATTTTGTTCCTGTGTAGTTAGGATCTGATCTTCTGAGAACTGTACTCAAGCCAGCTTCAAGCTCACTTAAAAGTTTCTGGAGTTTGGGATCAAATGTTTTACTCCATCTCTCATCCTGCAATGAAAATTTCAAAAATTGTGACTCACATGATAAAACAATTACTATTTTCTTCCTGTTAAATCTTAAAAATAAAAATAAAAAATATTTTGATTAATAGCAGTAACTAACCACACAGACAATGTAATAATTTATTTTTCTTAAAGTTAAGGAAAAGTACCTCATTCTTTTCACTTAACAATTCAGAATAATACTGTAAAAAAATTTTTAGCACAAAATCACAAGTCAGGTGTTGGATTTAAAAAGGCACTCTGAAAATGTATTCAAAATTCCATGTTAATGAATTCTCTTAAGTTAAATTTGGAATCTACTTCTGTAGTAGAATCTTGAAATTGCTAGAACCAAATATTAAAAGTTATTGTGATGTTCTAAAATTATTTTATTAATATTACGACATACAATTAAAAATATTTAAATGCTAAAACTTTGCTTGTCCATCTTAAGAAATACAGCCATGGTCATCATTTTTGACAAAAAATCCACAAAGGAAATATATTCTTTAATGGAAGAGAAGGAAAAGCCTCAGAACCTTTTAGCTGTACAAATTAACCTAGACTGTAGCCCACCTACCTGCCATATATTAAAGAATTATAGTTTGCATGATACAGACCTATGCATTTCATATATAATATAAGAATATCTAAAAAAAGAAAAAGACACAAGATCAGAATTACTGGTGGAGAGGAGGTAAGGAGCTGCTGTTTCCATTAACCACCACTGCCCAGTATATTCCACATTTCTAGTCAGGCTTATATGTATGACCAGAATGCTCCTCTCATCCTTACTGGTAGGAAGTGAAATACCTTCTTTAACTTAGAAAACAGAACTATCATCCATTATGTAATTTCTTAGAATACTTTCTTTTTAAAACATAAAATATTAATCTCAGAATAGTTAACATCCTATGGAATTTCAATGTTTCACTATAAATCCAGAGAACACTCAAATCGGTATATTGCTCACCTTCAGTAATACAGGTGCGAAAACTTGTCGTACAGCTTGATAAAGGGTGTTAATTGGTGAATCTAGCATAGATGACACAAGAATATTACTATGAAGATTATCTTCTGTAATTACATCAGGTCGCAGCTTAAAGAACACCAACACATTGTTCTTCGAATCAGTAGCTTCAATCTGTAACAATCAAGAAGCCAGGATTTGTTTAGACTGCATATTATACTAAATTACAAACACCATTTACACAAATCATTACATCAAAAATAAAATATAAATTACTCCCTATGGACCCAATAACATTCTGGTAGTATCCGAGTTGCACAGGAAATTAAAACTTTTATTACATTAGTTCCTAAGTTCATAGGAATCTGAATTCCAACATTAAATACATAATGCCTTTATCATTATAAAATAGCTGTAAATATGCTATTTTGATTTTGAAAACTCCACTTATCACTTTCTGGGGACAAACCAGAAACTCCATCTCATGCCTAGAGAGATAGACTAAGCATGCAGTCTATTTTTTTTATTGCGGTTTTACACTACGTAACTTCAGAATATTTTTTTAAACATTCAGTATTTTTCTCCTGAGACTGTAAATACATAGGTATTGCAATTCATAGATTCCCAAGGCATGCTCCTTCATCAGTAAAATCCTAAGTTGTAACATGACTCTGGTTCCCTTGACAGTTCAACTTACAGGTAAAGTTCCAAAAATTGCCATAAAATAAATTACTGAAACAATTTCACAGAGTCACAGAATGGTCGGGGTTGGAAGGGACCTCAGGAGATCATCCAGTCCAAACCCCTGCCAAAGCAGGTTCCCTACAACAGGTTGCACAGGAAAACGTCCAGGTGGGTTTTGAACATCTCCAGAGAAGGAGGCTCCACAGCTTCTCTGGGCAGCCTGTTCCTGTGCTCTGGCACCCTCACAGTAAAGTTTTTCCTTAAGATAGTCTCGAACTCCCAGTGTTCCAGTTTTTGCCCATTTGTGGCCAAGAAGAATTCATAAAACAGGAGAACATTATTAACACTTGATAAAACAATAGCAAAAAGATATGCTAGCTATAAATCCCAAATTCTGTGCAATTCTAAACATCTGTGAACTTTTTTTTTCTGTTAAAAGAAATAGAGGGCTACTAAGAACAGCTTCCAATTTTACTGGACAGTAACAGTTTTACTTTCTTATCAAGTCGTTAGTCCCCCACACACAGACATCATTTCAGAGACAACAGGTATGCGTTACAGCCCGGAGATGGATCTGATATCCCACAGCTGCTGACAGTGGCTTTCTGTATCAGTCAGTGGCTCAGCAGTGCACCCCAAACACTGGTGCATGTACGTGTTAATTCCTGCATGGAGCATGTTAATTCCTGCAAACATCATGCACTAGACCTCACAGACTACACAGACAATTACACCAGGAGCTATGTAAGTTACCAGTCCACACAGCAGTTCACATAGTAATAATGCATGACATTAGTCTTCATGCAGGAAAAAATCTGTCAGTGACCTAACAGACACCACATCCCTGCCCTCACAGCAGAATGATGGGATGGATACATGCCAAGACCGTGCTTTGCCTGTACCCTCTATGTGGCAGGAACCACACTGTGTCCTGATTGCATGGTGATATTCACTGCACATGACACCCCACAGCATCACCCAGATGAGTCACTTGCTGCACACAGGACATTTCACACAGTGAACCTCAGATTTGCTCACAACTGGACACATCAATCTGCAAAAATCACAGAATCACAGAATTGCCTAGATTGGAGAAGGCCTTTAAGATCATCAAGTCCAATCATTAGCATAACACTGACAAGTCCCCAACTAAACCATGTCCCTAAGCACTATGTCTACATGACATAAATTACTCTTAAATCCCTCCAGGGATGGGGACTTCGCCACTGTCCTGGGCAGCTCCTTCCAATGCCTGAGAACCCTTTCAGTAAAGAAATTCTTCCTAATATCCAATCTAAACTTCCCTTGGAGCAACTTGAGGCCATTTCCTCTTGTCCTATCTCTTGTTACTTGGTTGAAAAGTCCGACCCCCACCTCTCTACACTCCCTTTCCAGGTAGTTGCAGAGAGCAATAAGGTCTCCCCTCATCTTACTTTTCTCCAGACTACACAACCCCAGTTCCCTCAGCCGCTCCTCATAAGGCTTGTTCTCCAGCCCCTTCACCAGCTTTGTTGCCCTTCTCTGGACATGCTCCAGTGCCTCAATGTCCTCCCTCTAGTGAGGGGCCCAAAACTGAAGATGGTACTCGAAGTGCAGACTCACCAGTGCCAAGTACAGGGGAGGGATGACTTCCCTGGTCCTACTGGCCACACTATTCCTGATACAAGCCAGGATGCTACCGGCCTTCTTGGCCACCTGGGCACACTGCTGACTCATGTTTAGCCGACTGTCAATCAACATCCCCAGGTCCCCCTCTGCTGAGCAGCTCTCCAGCCACTCCTCCCCAAGCCTGCAGTGCTGCTGGGGGTTGTTGTGGTCAAAGTACAGGACCTGGCATTTGGTCTTATTGAAACTCATGTAGCTGGTCCTGGCCCATCGATCTAGTCTGTCCAAATCCCTTTGCAGAGCCTCTCTACCCTTAGGCAGATCAACACTTCCACCCAGCACGGTGTCATCTGCAAACTTAATGAGGGTGCACTCGTTCCCCTCATCCACATCATAAGATAAAGATGTTAAACAGATGTTAAATGCATGGTTTGGACAAACACCCACCTTGAGACTTGTCAAATATCACCCAATGAGCCACATATCAGCCCATGTTTCCTGCATGGCCATTGGCAGTGCAATCCCTCCAGTTACCTGCATGCATCCCTGCTCAGGAACAACCCATACATCAGGCTCCACCTGGCATTTGCAGCAACAGCCTGCTATTCTCCAGGGTGCATTACCTTTAGGCAGCAACAGTGTATCACACACAAAAACTGCCTATCAGCATGGGCACAATCCACTAACAGATCACAGCTGAGCACACAGTCTTCACAAACTCTTCAGACAGTAATTTATGCAGCAGACACCTGCAGCATGGATGTTTACAGCAGGAAGGTGTCTCCTAAATCAGACCCCAGGCTTTCATAGAATCACAGAATGGTTTGGGTTGGAAGGGACCTTAAAGATCATCTAGTTCCAACCCCCCTGCCATGAGTAGGGACACCTTCCACTAGACCAGGTTGCTCAAAGCCTCATCCAACCTGGCCTTGAACACTTCCAGGGAGGGGGCATCCGCAGCTTCTCTGAACAACTTGTTCCAGTGTCTGACCACCCTCATAGGAAAGAATTTCTTCCTAATATCTAATCTAAACCCACCCTCTTCCAGTTTAAAAGTCATTTCCCCTTGTTCTATCACTACTTGTAAAAAGTCCCTCCCCAGCTTTCTTGTAGCCCCTTCAGGTACTGGAAGGCCGCTATAAGGTCTCCCCAGAGCCCTCTCCTCTCCAGGCTGAATAGCTTAAATCCTCTCAGCCTGTCCTCGTAGGACACGCCGGATCCAGAGGAGCCCGCACGGCTCGGCTGGACACTCCCGTACCTTGTTGGAGGCGGTGAGCTGGGTGCCCGAGCGCTGCACAACCAGGAGGAACTCATTGCCGTCGTCAAGGAAGCGGGTCAGCTCGGGACGGGCATGGAGCCCCGCGGCCAGGGCAGCGGGACCCACGGCCGGATCCAGCCCGAAGTAGTTGGCAGCCGTGGCTGAAATGAAGCGCTTCCTCTTGTCTCCCTCCCCGGCCATGCCGGCAGGACGCTCCCCCGCCAGGCGGGGTCAAGACGGCAGTGCTTCCAGAACCGCGTGGCAGCAGACGGAGCGTTGACGGGAGGAGACCCACGGGGCGGGCGGCGGGAAGGACGGTGGCTCGGGCCGGGGAGCAGGGCGAGGCCCGAGACCTGCCGGCGTCGCTGCGTTGCCAGGACCCGTCACTATGGCGACTGAAAATGGCGGCCCTGGCGCGCTCGCGAGCTTGGTCCGGGTGGCGACAGGCAAGCGCCGCGCCAGTGCCGCCGGCGGGGAGAAACGCGGCGTTCGACGCGCTCGGTAATCGGCAGGGACGCCGGGCCGGGCGAGGTGGGCGGGGCGAGGGGACGCTCCGCCCCGGGGGCGGTGCTGGGCGGTGCCCTGGCGGCGCGCGCCCCCTGCAGGCCGCCCGAGGGGGCGGGGAGTGTGTGTATGTGTGTGGGGAGAGGGAGTTCCCCCTTCTCCCGGCATGGCGGAAGCGCCCGGCCGCGTCCCGACACGGTGCAGGGTCTCGCTCTCGAGTCGTCGAAGCACCTGTCCTGCCATCAGCCGCTTTAGGGCGTCAGGGGCACCGCGGTGCCTGGAGTGCTGCCTTCTCCCCCCGGCTCCGTTGCCGATCGGTTTCCCCTATGGAACCAGTGGTCCCGGGCTTCCGGCGCTTCGGTACCACAAGGCGGAGCGGGACGGCAGTCCCGGCCGCGGGCCCAGTCCCAGCGGCGACGGGTGAGCGCTCAGGGCTTGGAGATACCGGCCCGCAGCAGCAGGGAGCCGCGGAGGAACGTGGTGCCGCCCGCCATGGCTCAGGGGCACCCCCTGCACTCCCCGGCTCCTGCGGCTGCACTGGGCTTCGCAGGCAGCGGCTGGCCGGGTGGGACAACGAGCGACCAGCCATTAGCGTGCAGTAGCCACACCAACAACTAGTAATGCAGATTAAATCTGAATCGCGATAAATCGCTATCGCGTTTATGCCCCACGGCAGCAGCCCTGCAGCCACCGGGATCTCGAGCTTGTGACTTCGCCAGTCAGGGCTGGGATCAGTTATCGGCTCCTTGTCCCGCGCTCCCCGCTGCTCTCAGACTGCGAGGGTCTTTGCGGGGAAAGAACATCTTGTCCCTCAGCACCTCGGCCGCCAGCCCTGCCGCCACCGCCCTCCGCAGGCTGCTGGCCCAGCCTCACGCCCGCTTCCACCACCGCGGTGCCCGCGGGACACGGCCCGCAGCTGCCGCCCGGGGGCCTCACGGCGTCCTGCAGGTGCCGGTACCGAAGGGCTGACACTGACGCTTCCCCGTTTTATTTCACTGTGAATACGCGCTGTAACAGCTACGCACCCCTTGTTCTCCGTGCTCACACTCCCCGCCCCCCCACTATTAGCAAACGGCCCCGAGCGTCCACCCCGCGGCGGCCAACAGCTCCTCCCCGCAATGTCCCGGTACCCCCAGGCCCGGCCACGCCAGGGGCTGACAAGGGAACGTGGGTGGGGCTGGGGCGGGCCGGTGCCTCGCGGCGGGAAGGGCGCAGCGTTACCTCCGCCCACTCAGGGGCGAGGCCTCGGCAGCGGACCCGCCCCGGGGACGCTGTCACTTCCTGCTCCGCGGTGTCTGTGTCCGGGTCGCTCGCCGTTCCCTGAGCAGCCGCTACCGCCCGGCTCCCCGCTCCCGCCCCGGGCGTGATACCCGCTTCTGGCACCAGTGCGACGGCCGGGCCCGCCCGCGCGGCGAGCGGGGCAGCGGCGGGGCCCGGCGGGGGTGGGGAGGAACAGGGCGGGACGGGGCTCCTCTCGTGTCCTCACCGCCGGTCTCGGGAGGCGGCGGCCGAGGAGGGGGAGGCAGTAAGCCCGGGGGGGGGGCCTCGGCTGCGGGCCCCGGCAGCGGGGCGGCCCCGCCCCGAGGCAGGACGACGATGCCGGTGAAGAAGAAGAGGAAGTCCTCGGGGTCGGCGGCGGCAGCGGCGGACGACACCGGCCTCAAGAAATGCAAACTCGGCAGGTACCGTCTCGCAGCACGGCGCCGCCCGGCGGGTAGCGGCGTGTGGGGCGGGCCGGGCTCGCGGCGGCGGCTTTTGCCGGCTGACACGTCCCGGGCAAGCGGCCCTGGCGGGCCCGGCCCTGCGGCCGCTCCGCACCGCGTGCCCCGGGGCTGCGGCAGCCCTTTGTGCGGCGGCCGGGGGTCCCGGGGGGCCTGGAGCTTGCACCGGCGGCAGTGGGCACGGCCAGGCGGTGTGGGGCCCGGCCGGCTCCGCGCAGTGCCTCGGCCGTGGGGGTGGGCCGGTGGCACGTCCCGGCGCAGGGTGTGCTGGTGCGGGTCGGCCATCGTGTGCGGAGCAGCGTCTGCGTTTGGCTTGTTCCCACTGAGGGGAGAAGCACGGCAGAGTTGCTGCCCTTCCCTGCGGGTTCTGCCTTCGCTGTGCCAGTGGGGCCAGTTCCAGCATGTGTCCCCTTACTCATTCTGACCCTTCCCCTGGGCTGGGCTGCTCTCCTCTTTTTAAGGTTGTTAGCACTCAGCGCGTATGTTAAATAGTCTCTTTTTTTCTCGGTGAAATGGAAGTAGAGCTTAGCACACTCCAGAACAAAAATCGGAAAGGTTTTTCTAATAAATACAGGAGTCTGAAGCTTCTTGTTCATTAACTACCATAAAAACACCACTTATGTCATGATACCCCAAAATTACCATTAGAATAATAAACTATTAGTGTGACGTAGCAGGAGTGGCTTCCCTAGAGCAACCGTACGCTGCTTTCATCTATTAGACCTTGCTAAGTTTGTCAGTAAACCAGTAGCTACGACAAACGTCCTGAGGACATGAGAATACAAGGGACTTAGGAAATCAACTCTGCGGAATGGCTTTTGCAAGAACTGTGGCGTATGGCCTTTCTCATGGCTTGACCAAGTTTGAGCTTAGAAATGCCCAGGATTTTATTTTGTTTTAACTGTTCATTTTGGGTGACTTCCAGAGCTCACTTTCTGTGGTCATTAATGATCTTTTAGTTTCAGTCTGAATTTATTCACAGCCAGTTAATAACTGTTCCTGTGCCTGCACTATTCTTTATATTACACTCCTTCCTCGTGGTTCTGCCTCATAGTGTATGTGGAGTGAGTGCTTGTGTTCTTTCATACTTTACTTTGTTAAATTAAACAAGCCAAATTTTTCTGTTTTACAATACCGATTTTCAGTTTCTTTCTCATCATAGCTCTCCTCTGCATCTGTTCCAGTTTCAGTTCATCTTTCTTGAACACTGCTGACCAAAATCTTATGATCTCTATTTCTTCTACTTTAAAAAAAAAAAATCATCTTCTGAAAGCTCCTTAAAAAAAAAAAAAAAAGAGGAGTCTACAGGAAGCTTGTAGTTGTTGGGCAAAAACTGTGATATAAATGCGAGTTCATACTAGCTGATCATAAAATGTTAGATACACGAGCATTTACCAGTGATTACAAGTGAGTATGTACTCAACTGGATAAAGCCAACAAGCAATAGCTTACTGTATGGCTCTGTTTCTTTCTGATGGCTTGTGTTTTTAATGACAGTTTAGTGTGTGTTTGCCTGTAGTACATCTTTAATTCTAGCTTTCAGTGCATAAGGCTTCATCTTGGAGAGTGTTGCTTTCTTTTCCAGCAAAGCTTAAAGCGATACATAGGAGATAAAGTTGTTCACCACCTCTCAGAATTGAACTATTCTTTTCCTTGACATTTTCATTAAAATTACAATGTAGGAACAGCATAATTTTAAATCCTCTCATACGATTAACTTTCACCTCATTCTTAGAAATAATCTTAGCTTGTACTAAAAGGCTGTAACTTGTATTTGAAAGGAGTGTGCATTGAAAAGGTGCTGCAGCTCCTTAGTGACTAAAGGTGCTTTCATTTGGTCAGTGTTTTTACTGGAAGATATCAGTTATTCTATGTATTTTTTTTAAAGAATGCTAAATTGTGAAAATTCACTTCCTAGGCAAACTGAGTTGTGTGTCGCATAATGAAGACAGTGTAGGAGGGAAGCTGTGTGTGCTGAGCAGTTTTAGTCTTGCCATAGATTGCATATTACTATTCTGGTATGTGCACTAAACATCTATAGAATTTACAGATATTTAGGTACGTATTTAATGTAAACAAATTGACGGAGCTTTTTTCCCAAATTTGGATGCTTAACTATAAATAGCCTGACTTTGAAATGTGTCAAACTCTGCAGCTCCTGTTGACCTAAATGGGATCTGTGCATATTCAGCACTCTGGAAGATCATGCTGCTTATTAGAGACCTGACTTTAAATGCCTGTATGTATAAATATAAGTAGATAATAAGGCATTTGAATTACTGAGTAGTGATATTTTGGCCATCTGTGTGGGGGTTTTTTGGTTTAATGTCTACAAGATAACAGTACTTTTGCATTTCAGAAAAAGTAATAGTTGCAATAAATTGGGCTATGAGAAGGCTGCATTTCACGGTCCAACAAGTGTTGAAATAGGATGACAGACAGTTGCCCTTTAGCAAATTTGGCTTCATTGTTAAGTTGATGTTATGCTGTGACTTTGTGAAACAGTTTAAGTAGCTTGAACTAATAATAAACAGTCTGTTATTTAATTGTAAATTATTTTCCGTTTCTCTTATTAAAATAACACTTGTCATCCTTGTGTTTCTATAAGCTATTGCAGATCACAAGCCTCTGGTAAAGTAATAAGTGGAGAGGAACATTTTTCAAGCAAAAAGTGCCTGGCTTGGTTTTATGAATATGCAGGTAATATACAAAAGATTCATATTTAAAACTATATGGAATTTTTAATGAAAACATGAAATATTAATTGCATTTTTCTTTTTTTGTGCAGATGTGGACAAAAAAGAATATGTCCATATTCACTTCCTTACGACCTTAACTTGAATTACTATAGCCCTTGTTATCACCTTTTCATTATTTGTTATTTTTGCCTTTTTCTTCTTTAATCTATGCTTTATAACTTACCATGACATTCTTTAAAATGAAGTAACTGATGTTGGATAGCACAGTGTTGAACCAGGATATACTGAATGATTCTGCTTCTTGATCCGAGATGGACAAGAAGTCAGGACATTGAGAGGTAGTTTAGGTAGAAGTTTGTTTATCTAACAATCTTGTTTATAGTCAAATTGGAAGGATAATGAAAAAGTTAATGATTTAAGCATCTTGGTTTTTCTATTTTACAAAATAAAATAATAGATGTTTATACTGGTTTTGCTATCTGAGAATCTGTCCTAACATTTTTGTTATTCTAAATAGCAAATGTTTCATTTATAGAGTTGTTAGAAGTAGCCTCTTTCAAATAAATCAGAATTACTATCCAGGTAGTAGTTGCTTTCAGCGAATACACAGTATATTTTGCAGAACTTATTAGACTGTTGCTACCATTTATTTACCAATCATATGATTAGAAATTGAGTATTTGTGAACTGTTACTAACTTATTTTCTTGTCTAGTCACTACTTGAGGTACATCCTAACTAGTTGGTGATTAAACTCATTAATGGCCGGTTTTCAGTACGAAATGAGATTGATTTATCTGCCAGCAATTGATTTGAGTACATTTATCTCAACTGATATTTTCTTTCTCTGCAATCTAGTAATCTGCTTTCTAATTTAGGTTTGAGGCATACTCTTGGAGTAAAGAGTCTTTTTTGAGGAAAATAATAATTCTCAGTTAATTTTCTTCTGATAAATGCACCTGCACATACTTTTAACTTTTTTAAGGTCTGTAAATTTTGTTCTTGTTCTTGAGTCAAGAACTGAGTGTAGGAGGATATACTTTGGTAGTTAACCAGTAGTCAAAATATGCCACGTTTTTAGCATAAAATTGAAATTATACACCATAGGACACTAAATGTTTCCATTAAAAAGAAAATTATGCACACACGCATACATATATATGAATTGTACATATGATTTCTGTGCTGAAAACACTGATTCAAGTTGTCATTGACTGTGAACCCTCGTGTGTGTTTCTTGTCATCTTAACTGTGCAGTTTTTGTAACACGTTCTATCTAAAGGCTTCTCAAAGCCAAATGGCATTGTTTTGCCTTGCTTACCTAGGCAAAATGTTCTTTGCAACATTTTTCATGAGGTAGGGGTTCACGATCTTAAATGCCAGGGTTTTTTTCCTGTAGAAGTAGCCATTCTCAATAGATTTTATTGACTTTGTTCTTATCTCAATAATTATTCAAAGTACCTTATCCAAAGTCTAAAAGAAAATTCTGCTTACAATAACAGCAGCAGATAGAGATGAAGTGGAGACAGATATCGTCAAGCGGGGGGAAGGAAAGACTGTTTTGTCCATGTATAAATTAAAAATATGCCAAAAAAAATCATAAAACAGCATGTTGTTTTGGAAGATAAAGCCTTAACCTTTTGCCTGGATTCGTGTTCACTAAAAATAAAATTAACATAATGATCCAAGACACATCAAAATACCATGTCAACAGGCCTTCTAATAATATTTGGTTGCCCAGTAGGAGTCATTTTTGGAATAGGCTTAGCAGAAATAACTGAAACCTGAGAGAGTTTCAGAGAAACAAAGCGTTGTAGTGTGTGTCTGTATGTGCTCTTTAAATACGCTCTTTTGCTGCTTTTTAGAGGCTTTCTTTGTGTTAAAATGGAAAAGTGACAGCGTAAAACTAACTGTTGTGGTCCTAATGAAATTATTTTCACTGCAGTCAGAAACCTTTTTCTGCTTTGTCCATGGCTGACATGCTTAGCATTTTTCCGATTTATTGTTCTCACTCTCCTCGTGTTACTCAGCAACATAAAACTAACCTTACATTATTTTAAGATTCATTCTCTTCTGTGTTAGTGCAAACCTATAATGTTAACATGGATTTAATTTTTTTATTGTTAATAAAATAACTCTTTGAAGAACATTATTCATAGAGTAACTTCAGCACAAAGTAGCAGTACCCAGGTTGTCTTAGAAACAATTGGCCACCACAGTTACTGGCGTTGAGTTGAGCTGTGTCAATGGAACAATCGGTGGAGTCTTGAAAACTCGCCTACACAAACTAAGATAGCTTGTCTTCTGTTGTGGGGAGGCAGTGAACAACATGAAAGCTCTAATTCAGTTTTGGTTTTAGTTCATAGTGTTACTTCAGATGTAATATACATGACTCCACATTGCAATTGACAGAATGGTTCTAACATAAGAGCTATTTAATAGTGTAATTCGGTGTTTTTAACGATAGCTAGTATGCAATATAGTCTAATGATTGTTGTGTGTAACCCTTGGGAGCAGCGAATGTTACTTAGATTTCAGTCTGGTTTATTTTTGGTTTTGAAGGTCCTGATGAAGTTGTGGGGCCCGAAGGAATGGAAAAGTTCTGTGAAGACATCGGTGTTGAGCCTGAAAATGTAGGTTTCATGCATGATACTAACAACACTTTAAAAGGGGGTACTGGATAAGATTAAGTTCTGTGTAAAATTCTTAACTTCAGTAAGCAAAGAGTTGTTTATCTGCCTGCTTTTAGGAGTTGTTCTAAGATATTTCAACTGGATACATCAATTATGCATGACTGGTGTGTGAGATTTTTTGTTTGTTTTATTACAGTAATACTTAATTTTCAGAAATTGAAATTAAAGGAAAGATTACACATAGCTGAATTATTAAATGATAACAAATATAAAGTGCAAGCATGTACAATGATTGCTAGAGTGTTTGAATGCTTGGAATTTTCTTTTTGGACATCTAGAAATCAGTGCCTTCTTACATACTGACTCCTTTTTCTCCCCTTGTTTTTTTTCCCCCTAGATTATTATGTTAGTTTTAGCCTGGAAACTAGAGGCTGAAAGCATGGGATTTTTTACCAAGGAAGAATGGTTAAAAGGAATGACCTCATTACAGTAAGAGTGTTTTTACATATATAATAGAATGTTCTAATTTTATGTTTGTACCAGTAGCTTAATTATTCTTGCCCTTAGTTTCTTGGGCATTGGCAATAAGACACAAAAGTCTTGCTTTTAGGTCTGGTCTCTGTCAACAATTGGAAGTAGCTACTGTTGTTCATCAGGTTGTGAATCTGATGAGTTCACTCAAATTAAAGTTTTGTCTAACCCAAATAAGTCAGGTTTTGTTGGCTTCTTTGTCTTACAAAAATATGTTAAAATATCATTCTAGTTAGCAGACATAAATAAGTAGATCTGGACATGCCTACAAGCAGATCTCGGCACTGGTATTCTAGAAACTTTTAACTGACTTATAAGCTTTATAGATGAGGACTGTATTGATAATAATTTGGGTTATTAGTGTTATTAATTGAATGCAGGTCAGAAGCCATGCTTAATACTTAGTTTAAATAACACTTTTTCAATTTATATAGAAGCTTCTCACTCCTTCTGTTTGTAAGAGTTTTTGGTGAGATAATACTCTGCCTGAAGATGTTTCTTTTCATGAACTAATCAGCTTTTTGTGAGGCTTAGTTCACTTGTCACTTCTTGTTTTTCATGAAGCTACTTATGGTATAGGAATATTTTAAGAGGGACTTGTTATGACACTGCGTTCAGTATTAATAACGTTGGGGAGCTACTGTGGCAGCTACAGCATGGTCGGAAAAAGAGGATGATTTAAGCCCTGGAGTTGGTACAGTTGTCCTATCCAGTGTGAATTGGTCTGGGAAACTGTACTGGGCAGATACCCTCTGGTTATTTGAGGCTATGGAGTAAGTGACTCTGGCCTGACTCTCTTCTGGAAATCTTATTTGATTTGGGATGAGGCTCTGATAGGCGCCTTGATGGTTTTGTGACGATCAGAAGCTCGTAGTAAGAGCTGGAATGAATAAATTGCCTGAAATTCAGGATGACAGAGATTAGATTCTAGGTGTATAAATTTTTAATGGCATTTAAATTTTAATAAGTGGATATAATTTAGTCACTTCTCTGAAATACTTAATTTTTATGCCCAATTGGAAGCTTTCAAGAGTTAGCCAGTCTAGCAAGATGCAAGCAGGAAGATGTGTGACATCAGGCACCTCTTTAGAGCCACATTACAGACTTTGTTCCTAGTAAACTGCTGTGATTAGGAATCTTCTGGTTCTTTTAAGAACAGAGCTGGTCATGCTGTAGGCTAAATGCATTTAAGACAAAGTGTGGTACTGCTGTGCTTTTTCAGATAAACAGAGTTGTGATTGGAACACTTGCCTAAGCCTAACCCAGTTAACCTGTGTGCTTTGCTTCCCCTGGGTGTGCTCTAATGGCAGGCTGTAAACTAAGCCGTTGGAGGAAGCAGTGACACTCTAAAGAAATTTGAGATTCGTTGGCTTAAAGAGAATATAAATCTGCAGACTTGCTGTTTGTGTGCTTGCTGGGATGGGAGGATCATATTATGGGATTCCATCTGGAATGGGGAAATCTAGTTTCTCTTTAAAGGTTTGGCAGGAGTTTTGAAAGAGGCGGATTTTATGCTCTTAAAGCAATAGAGTTGCAACATTCTAGCACAGCTTTTTTTTTTTTTTATAATTTTTGCATGAAGAAGTGACATTAAAATGCATTAAAAGCCCAGAGTCAGAGTATTCTAAGTCAGAGTTATATTACAGAATCCTTATTTCAAAATATGTGAAATGTCACATAAGGTAATTGCATGAATAGGA
This sequence comes from Caprimulgus europaeus, assembly GCA_907165065.1. The sequence continues at coordinate 110,652,709 of OU015523.1, forward strand.
TTGGGTGGAATTCAACTCCATAATAAGAAGACACCTAAACGTGTGGTTTATATGCAAGAGCTGGATTTCTTCAACTCTTAGGGCAATCTTTGGAGATCTAGTCAATGTGGTGGAGCCTAGGGAGGTACTTGGTTTGCCCTAACACCTAGTGATTGATCACCTGAGTTTCTTTTCCGGGTTAGTTGACTAGACCTCTATGAATGGCAACACCGAAAGCTTAGACACCTAAATCTAATGTACAGTTAAATGCCAACATTTGGGTGCCTGAATCTTGAAGTGACATTCTTTTTGTGTGTGGCTTTGTGATGTGCTGATGAAGTTGTTCTTTAGAGAGGAGGAGAAAAATAAATATATAATAAGGTATACATGCTCAAAATTAAGGTGGGTCAAGCACTTAATTACCGTTTATTGAGACTTAAACAACTTAAGCTGCAAAGGTGAGGTTTCTTGTATATTGTTTTGATGAGGTGAATTCTGCCCTATATGTGTGTACATACGTGTGTGTATGTGTGTACATATGTGTGTGTGTATATATATATATGTGTGTATATATATGTATATATATATATGTGTGTATATATATATATATGAGAAAGCTGGATGGCTGAATCTAAATTAAACACCTGAAGCTCTTTTCATAGTCATCACAGAGAAACAAATACCTCTGCTGGGCAATTTATTTCAGCTATTTTAAACACTTTCTTAGGATGAAACAAATTAGCCCTCAGGAAGTGACTATCTACATTTGTTTTAAAGTCATTGGAGGGTGAATAACTTAAGAGTTGAGTATTTAACTTTATGTATCAAACTTAAAGGAGAAGCATACTCATGTATTTGTCAAATGTAAGCTTCATAGACCTACAAAGAAAAAATCTAGTTACAAAATGAAGGTAAAGGAAAAAGGTTTACAATTAATGATTTCATTAAACTCCACAGAAGTCATTGTTTGAACTAGGCAAATATAAAGAATTTGACGTGTAAGGAAGTGAGGTGTAAGCAACTGTATTATGTATTTCCTTCTGGCTATTTTTTTTTTTCTTTAGAATTTGAGCCAAATTTTACATTAAAATTAAGCTTTTGAAAATGAGTGGCCAGGTAAAGGGGAGAGAGCTAAATTAGATTCCAACTGTGGGAAGGATAAGGTTGTGACCTCCCGTTTTTGGGTACAAGAGAAGCCACATGAGAGAGAGAGAGACAGGCAGGAAAGTCAGGTTTGTAACTTCTTGCTGTTTGCAGAATTATTAGTAAAAACAACTTATTTGGGTTGGTTTTAATGATAGCCTAATACAAGCTGCTTTTCCAATTAACTTTTTGCTTGTTACTGCCTTTACTTCTGTTAATGTTTGGGAGGCTTACACAAAGCATGGTGTAATTTTTTTTTTTATTATTATTATTATTATTATTTATTAGTAGTATTTATTTTTTTTAATACCAGTATAGCATTCAACGTGTACTGTAATCTAAACAATTTCTGGTCTCCTGACCTGTAAATCAATTGACATAGTGAAACTATAGCATTGTCAGGGCATGGAGAAGATGACTCTCTGTTCTCTTAAGCCATTACTTCGTTGGACCTCTGTATGGTCCAGTTAGAACATGGAACCTGAATTTCAGAAGATCCTGTTTCAGTGCTTGAAGAAAGTGGATGGGCTGGATGGCTTTAGTTTCCTTTTGTCCATCTGGAGGGCTGGATGATAGCAGGGGAACTCTTGTAGATTGAGAGATCTTCAAACTACTCTATATACTATCATAAAATGCTTTTGGTTTAATGTTTATATACATCTTAGTAATCTTTCCTTTTAGTAAATGACAAGCATGTTTGAATAATTATGAAAAATCAAACATTAAAATATCTGAGTAGGAGGTACTCAGTCATCACTCTCACCATGTTAGTTATGCCTCAAATGAACTGTGTACCTCAACAGAAATCAAAATAGGACTGCTTTGTGGTGCAAATTTAAGTTTTGTTATAAATGTGATGTAAGGATATGAAGCAAATGTAGTAAGCTAATGTCTAGTTTTGCTGATCTTGAGGTAACCTTATTTGATGCTATCCTCCAGTAAAGGCAGTTCAAGAAATCACGTCTTTTTCCAGTCTCTGTACGGGAGTTTGATGTTAATTCACTTGTGCTAATTAGAAGGTTGTTCTGACAAAAAAAAAAATACTCTTAGAAAGATTATTGTAACTATGGATGACCTCAGTCATCTTGTTTATGGTGCAGCCACACAAGCACTTTATGTCTGTAACAGAGGAGTTTGACAGCTCCTTACCTCACTAGTGTGAAGAAAATCAGTGGCAAGGCGTGGAAATGCCTCAAATGGTTTTAACAGTTATGTCCCTGCATTGGGTGTCAGAGGGTGATGCTTGTGTGTTTGACTGTTTGGTTTTAAATAGGTTGACAATAGCTCAGGAATCTTGAGGCTTAATAATTGCACGTTTCCACACCAACTTTTTCAAGAGAATCACTTCTGCATTAAAATACATGTAGCTGATAGTACAGTAGACAATAACAGGAATTTTACTTTGGACTTAAGTTTATGGTATTTGAACAATTGTAACAAAATGTTTTGTAAGAAATTAAAACATACTGAAATTTGTGTTTATCCATGCTACGGTAAATAATATCAGTCAAATGATATTTGACAAATTGTGTGGTAAACCCACTTTAAGTAGTTCATGTATGTCATCAGTACATAAACAATGTGAGCATTTAGTTAGATGTTAAATAGGTAGATTTGTCTCCAAATGTAGAGAACAATATTATTGCAGTATGAAGGTTTGAACATAGAAAGAAGAGATACAACTATAAAAGTCATGGTTGAACAAATCACTGACAGATTGGGCTCACAGGGTTCTAGTCAATGGGGTCACATCAGACTGGCAACCGGTCACTAGTGGAGTCCCACAGGGATCCATCCTGGGGCCAATGCTCTTTAATGTCTTCATCAGTGACTTGGGTACAGGCCTTGAAGGACTGCTAACTAAGTTTGCCAATGACACCAAATTGGGAAGAGCTATGGACACTCTTGAGGCCAGAGAGGTCCTGCAGAGAGATCTAGATAAATTAGAAGCTGGGCAATCACCAACTGTGTGAATTTTAACAAGAGCAAGTGCTGGATTTTGCACCTGGGACACAGGAACCCTGGACACACACACAGACTGGGGAACGTGAGGCTGGAGAGCAGCTCTGCAGAGAGGGGCCTGACCTGGGGGTTCTGGTCAATGGCAAGTTGAACGTGAGCCAGCAGTGTGGCCTGGCTGCCAAGAGGGCCAACCATGTCCTGGGGTGCATCAAGCACTGCACTGCGAGCCCATCAAGGGAGGTGATGATCCTGCTCTACTCTGCAGTTTTGGATGCCACAGTATAAAAAAGGATACAAAGCTACTGGAGAGTGTCCAGAGGAGGCCACAAAATTGATGAAGGGCTTAGAGGGGAAGCCATATGAGGAGAGGCTGAACTTGCTTGGATTGTTCAGCCTGGAGAAGAGGAGACTGAGAGGAGATCTCATCACGGTCTATAACTTCCTCACAAGGGGAAGAGGAGGGGCAGGTGCTGATCTCTTCTCTCAGGTGACCAATGGTAGGACCAGAGGAAATAGCAGAAAGATGTGCCAGGGCAAGTTTAGGTTGGACACTAGGAAAAAGTTCTTCACCTAGAGGGTGGTGGAGCACTGGAACAGGCTACCCAGGGAGGTGGTCATGGCAACAAGCCTGGCAGTATTCAAGAAGCATTTGGCCAAGACCCTCAGACACATGGTCTGAATCTTGGGATTGTCCTAAGCTGGGGCAAGAGTTGGACTTGATGATCCTTGTGGGTCCCTTCCAACTCACAACATTCTGTGATTTTATGAAAAATTAAATGCCTTTGTAGCATGGCATAATACTGTTTTCAGGTTAAAGGATAGAATACATAGACCAATTAGATGGCTGAAGATGAAAAAACTTGATTTTATCTTTAGTTAAACTTACCAAAGCCTTCTTTCCCAAGATTTCTTTTCAGGTTAACGCATGGTTTAGTGCAAAATATCAGTTCTTGTCATCTGAGTATGACCTAATTAGCTAATAGTTTTATTTATTTAGCACTGACCTTGGCAGGGACTAAGTGCTGCTTTTTGAGATGCTGCTAGAGACAAGAAATAGCAAAAGGTCCATCAGCTGGAATTGCTGCATTTCTCTTGTCACAGTCTGAGAGGGATGGACAGACAGATGTGCACGCACAGGCTGGCAGACCTGAGGAAGTATCGGCTGTGGGCAGAGTGCAGCATCTCAGCCACTGGTACCTGTACTCCTGAAGGGCCCTTCCTGTGGGCTGCTGGGGCAAGTCCATAAGGAGCTGCTAAAGTTGCAAATGTATGCTCTGAGAGGCAGCTTCCAGAAGGGGGAAACATTACCAAAGAAAGTATTTATGTACATCTGCATTTCTGAAAGTAATGCTTCTGTCACACAGAATGCAGGACAAGGTGGAATTTTTTTTTTTTTTTTTTTTAACCATAGCAGCTATTATTTTATAAGAATAAAATGGGATATAGCAACTGTTGCTTCGAGTACTTTGAGTGAGTCTTTCCTGGAGGATTAGCGTGTGTAAATTACATTCTTCTCTGCCATTGTTGGTGAATCTAACCCATTGTCTGTTTGGAAACAAAGTCCTTGCTAAGTAAAACATGTGGAGATCTCCTTTTCTGCCAAAGGGGTTCTTTTTGCCAAAGGGTTATCCTGTCAACTAGCAGACCTGTACATCCTCGTACAGCCTGTGAGTTTTCAGTTGAAAGCTACTGACAAATCCAGGCGATAGGCTTATCGGAGCCTGCATTTATCAGTCATAAAACATGAGCAGACTAGTATGTTTTGCAGAGCACCTGCTCATTCCTAACACTTGCAGATGTAGCCTTGAAGTATGTGTTCAGGGTTTATTTTTTCCAAAGTGATACGGCATAAATAAAAATCCCTAACTTACAGCTGGATTTTACTGTCTTACTGAATGCTAAATACTGTTGCCTCTGAACTTTCATAGTGATTGAAAGATAAGATAGTGCTGGGTATGAATATAAATTGCAGAGTATGGCATAAAAAGACCGCTATTTGAGAAGTAAAGCAGAGACTTTGTATTATGTTGCTGATACATTTTTAAAAAAACATGATTACAGAAGCCAGGCATTCATCATTTCGGTATGTTGAGCATGTTCAGTGTTCTTTAAGTCATTTTCATAGTATTATTCCTGTACATCTGATGATTGCATTTTGATGATTTGAACTTTTTTGTGTGCTGACTTTTTTTTCATTGTCCAAATGTTTTCTTTTGAACTTCTAACATCATATTTTCTTTATTTTAAGGTGTGACTGTACAGAAAAATTACAGAGTAAATTTGACTTCTTGCGGTCACAATTGAATGACATTTCATCCTTTAAGAATATCTACAGATATGCCTTTGATTTTGCAAGGGTAAGACTACTAGAATGTTAGAGAAGTTCTTATTTTAATTATTCAATGAGCTTGTACTTGAGTGTTTTTCCTGCTTTCTTTATTCAACCTTAGGATAAAGACCAGCGAAGTCTTGATATTGATACTGCAAAATCCATGTTAGCTCTTCTACTTGGAAGAACTTGGCCACTGTTTTCAGTATTTTATCAATACCTGGAGGTACAAATTTCCTTGACTTTCTAAATGATAGCATAGTGGTTGGGGTGTTCTGTGAAAAGATTTTTAGAGTTTGTGTTTTGTTCAAGAGTATTGCTCTTCTTCCTTTACTCAGTGTGCTTATGAAACAGTGATATTCTTGTAGGCATCACAGATCCTTTTCTCCCTTCCTGTGCCTCACCCTCCTTTTCTTATCAAAGGCAACTAAAATTCTGTCTTAATTAGACTATAAATGTAAACCTGAAATTAAATAATAGAGCTCCAGTAGTTTCTTCAGCTGCATCTGAGCTGAATTTCAAGTTTGTGTTCTGTAGATACAGTATCGAGGTACCTTGAGCTCTGGCTGTCTCTGGAAGATTTTGGTCAGCTCAGCTGCAAGTGTCTTAGTAATGTGGACATGTGTAGGTTGTGGAGCATGCTAGTCTTGAGACTATTCCCTGGCTTCAAATCAGTACTAATGTTGAAAAATAGATGTCCTTATGATCATGCTGAATTGTTTCCTGGAGCAAAGAACATTTTTGTAATTGTTCATTCTGGAAATACATCTGAGCTAGGTATGCTCCACTTTAGGGCAAGATGAAAATTTACCAGTTTTTGAAGCTTAAAAGTGGTGACTTCCTGATTCACTGGTATTTCAATTTTGCTCTGATCTTCCAAGAAATCATTTTATGTAGTTTCAGAACTATTAAATATGTACACATGTAGTATTTTTAAAAATGGAAAATCAAGGGGAAAAAAAAAACAACAAAAAAAAACCAAACAAAAAAACCCCCAAAAAACAGGACATAGTAGCTGTTGTTGCCCATTACATTATTTGTTCAGAACCGAGTGAAGATAAAATGAGAGAAATGAGATGCAGCATTACCAAATGTCACTTGACATTTTAATGTTCTAAAATTATTTTCCCTAGCAATCAAAGTACAGAGTTATGAACAAGGATCAGTGGTACAATGTCCTAGAGTTCAGCAGAACTGTCCATGCGGATCTTAGCAACTATGATGAAGATGGTGCATGTAAGTATTCATAACGTTCATAACAACTATTATTTTAGTATTTTCAATTTGCATAAAACAAATTTATGTAACAGAAACAATACTGTAACGGTACTGGTATAAAATATTTCTTCTCTAACCATGCATAGAACAACTGTCCTGGTAGCATCCATCTTCAAACTGCAGATATTGATTGTAGTAGTATTTCAGGGGTATGATGGTGTAATTGAGCCTACTTACATTCAGTTGAGGATCTAGTGAGGCTGCTTGCTATACTAAACTATAGATTTGCAAATAGAACTATAATCAGCAAACTCTCATTTTGTACTAATATATAATAAACTCTAGTTAAACTACAAAGTAGCCTAGCTGCTTGTACTTGGGGCTGAACTCTACATCTGTCTGGTAGTCAATCATGCTGTGACTCAGTTGCATTAGTCATCCCATTTTGGTCCGTGTTCTAATTATGTGCAGTTTTGAAAGCTCTAGGAAGAAGGAATTAGTTGTGCCAATTTACAATATAACCTTATTTTTATGCTTTCAGTTCAGCGCTCCTGTCAGATGTCAGGAACACTTTTTTCCATATTTCTGTGTAGTGGTTTTTGTGTGCTTTTTGCCACCCTTGGATTGGAATGGTTGCAGTCATCTTTGAGTCTTCATAAGTATTAGACCATAGGATTGACATAGATGTTACCTAGTAGTTTTAACCTTCATACTTTAATAATGTTTGGAAGACATTGTCAAATATAACTCCAGGTTTCATCCATTTGCAGGGCCTGTACTTCTGGATGAATTTGTTGAATGGCAAAAAGTTCGTCAAGCGTCATAGCAAGAATTCAAAAGAAAATGCAGAAGGTTTTTTTTGGTGCCCACCTGTACACAAACTGATGAGAAAAAGAATTGCATTTTCATTCTTAAGAAAGACTTTACAGTAATTTGTTTTCCTTTTTAAAGGAAATTTTCTTGTTACACATGATATGGGCATTGAACCACACGTCTTCTGAGACTGAAAGTTGGAGTTCTTGTTTTGAGTCTTATGTTTATAGCATTTATTTCAGAACAATAAAGATTCAGATTTGTGACAAAGGCCTAAAAGTGAAGAATGTCCCTTGAATGTGAGTGTGGTGTCTATTTTTAAAACCAAATCTTTAAGATTATCTTTCTCAGAAGTGCCCTTTGCTATGAATTTTTGAAGACCTTAAAAAATGCTTAACTGGCACTGTTGCTTGCTGATGGTATGACTGACTTGTGTGACAAACGTTAGAAAGAATGACTGATCTGTTTGGAACCCTGGGTGGGAGTGTGCTAATTTACATATGAAATATTGGTTATGGGTTGTGCCACAGTTTTCAGCTCCTTGTGGAGATAAAGGCCTTAAAATCTTATTTTTTTTTTCTTGTTTGTTCAGCACCCACCCAGTGGCATGGCATTTAATGGCAGACCCTTTTAAAGCAGAAAACTGTAAAGCATATGGCTCTATATGCAGAATGGATAATTGCCTGTACTTCAGATGGTGAACTCTATGGTACAGTAAGGCAGCTTAAATTTTTACTGCAATTTAGGCTTTGGATTGCTTTGTATTAAAAGTGCAATTTATATTTTAAAAAGGAAAGCTGGAAAGACTTGGTTTCAAGCTTTGCTTCTTATGTGTTTTAGACTGGAACCATTCACAACATGACTTTTTTTATCTCCCTGGATGTTTTTCATAATGTGAGTAAAGAAGAGACTATTAAATCACCTACCTTTTGACCTATATATAACAGGCTATTAATTTTTACCCTGTTACTCCATATATTGAGTCCAATAACAACTGTGATTGCCCTTTTAGGTGCTCAGTATTCATGGCAACTTTTAAATGCAGTAGAAGTTTGTCACTCTACCTTCATGCCCAGGAGGCCCAATGCCATCCTTGAGAAGGAAAGAGATTTTAATGAGTAAATGTGAGAAACCAGAAGAGAATGAGAGAATGAAGCATTTGTAACTTCTGCTTTGTTATAAAAATGTTATGTAGACTGTGATAATGCCATGAGACTCAGTCAGTGATCAAGGCCTCATTGTGCCAAATATTTCAACAGCTTGAAATAAGAATAGACAATGTAAGCTAGGCATGACTTGAAGATCTTTGCCTCAGGGAAATGACTTCTGTTTTGCACATCCCTTATTCAGACTAACAAGCATGAGTTTTCCTGTCCTTACGGAAAGCTTTATTCCTAAGATGATTTTTTTTTTTCAAGGAGGAGAAAACAAAAGAGAAAGTGTGAGGAGAAATAATAAGAAGTGGGACAAATCAGTAGTGTGTCCCTGTGCTCTAAAGAGAGAACCACTCTTGCATTATTCTCCAGACCTGCTTTCTGTGGGCTGCAGGAAACAATGCAGTGGTGGTCCATGGGCGAGACACCTGATACTGCAGTTGAACCTTAGAAGAGTGGTTCTGCCTGTGTGGGGAAAAAAAGCATTGAGAGGGGAAAAGATAGAAAAACAAAAACAAAAAAGATCCAACACAAGATATGTGGAAGACCTCTGCTTATACAGTAGCTGGTGTCTGTGTGCATGCAAACGTGTGCACTACAGTTGTTCTAAATGTGTTTCCACCTTTTTTTTTTTAAGGGAAGTACTTAATTTTAGATCTCATGTGGGCTACAGCAGTTCTCTTCAGTATGTTACAAGTTGTCCATTTGCATTGCTGATAATTCTGATTTAACTCATAACACAGTGCCTTTCATTTGGAAATTGCCCTACCCCACAGAAAGTTAGTGCCAGAATGAGATTAACTTCAAGAGTCCCAAGATCTACTGGTACTGTAAGGTCCTAAGATGCACAGATAAACATGCACCAATTAACTTATGTCAAGGGAAGTACTGCTGTATAGTAAATCTCTGCAAGGGCACTGGTTCTGAAATTACTTTTTCAAATTCGCTGTAGTGACTCTCCTTGCTTAGTATGTTTAGTCCCCATTATAACTGGGAAATTCTCTTTCCAGAAGTTTTGAAATACCAGTTAGAAGATTAATATTTTATAGTGTGATTAAAAATAAATAAATAAATCATCTTTTTTAGGTAACTGCGAACTGTTGTGAATTCAATTTAAACCAGTTGGTCCTAGAGGATGGTATTAGAGTGTGACAGTAGGAGTGATGCATCTACCAATCTAAGGTGGTCAAGTACTTACCGTTAAGGTGTAAACACTATGTGATGTATCATTTGTATCTCTGTTAAGGTTTTATCAGTATTCCTACAATAAATCCATGTTTCAGGGATTTATAACTTGGTTGTGTGTGTGATTGAAAATCATCAGTTACTGTAAAACTTTGACTGGGAATGAATGTATTTAAAACTACTTAAAAACAATATAGTTTTTCAAATTTGAATGAAATAGGATTTTAAGTTATGTTTTTGTGCTCAAAACTGCAATCAGATTATTGTTTAAATGTGAACTAATGGCTTGTACAGTTTCATTGTGAGCTGATCACTTTTATTAGCTGTCTCTTATCAAATCACCTTACAGCTTAATGTGGATAAGTGCAAAGAACTGTTTATTTATTTTTCTTTTTTAATTTTGTGCATGTCCACAAGCCAAAACTGAGTTCAGCTAAATGCTTTCTTTAGTCTTTGAATTTTACTTTTGCTTTTGCTTTACTCAGGTGCATTTCAGTCGATTGAATTAAAAAAAGTGACACCTTATTTTTCAGTATTCTAAGATGAAAGTACACAGGTGAAATAATGCTGTGACAGTTATGATAAATAATAAAAGTGAAGGTGTGAAATGTCTTCCAAAACTAAATCATAGTGTGTCTATCTTGATGTTATAAACTTCATTTTAGTCTCACTTTTGTTTCTTGATATTAATTCTTCCTAATGTAACTAATTTTTTCTAGTTTTCTTAGACAACTAACAGTTTTAGGTTTAAATCTGAAAATGCCCACCTGTTTATGGAAAAAGCCATACTGGTGAATTGGAATGTAATATTTCTCCTGTGTAAAAATGCGATCTTGAATTAAACAGTCATGTATATTTACCTCTATCTTTAACTGTATATGTAGTTTTGATCCAGTTTATCTTTACTGTTTCAACATCTAATTCTTTACTAATAGCTGTAATTTCACATTTCTATATCACAGAATTTGAATTTTACATTGGAGATTACTATGGTTATAAGGTGGGTACCAATGGCACATGGCCTGAAAGGGACCACTGTGGTCTATATTTCCATTGTTAAGGTTTTTTCGTATCTCTCAAAAGTTTTGAGCTGATATATTGATATTGACTGCACAAAAATTGCAAAAGGGACCATAAGTTTAATGTTTCTGTTTTGTTAATTTTTTTAAGCTAGTGAACAGTTCTTTCAATGCGATATGTACAAACTTGTACAGGTTTAGCTTTGTTAAGTATGACAAATAAAATGGTATATAATAGGGCAGAAAGCTTACTTTTTTGTCATGCTGCCTCTTTTAGTTTTTTCTTTTGTGTATGTATAATTGTTCTTAAAATCACTGAGAGACTTAATTCCAGCAACATGGATCAGTTGAATTTCTAACTTAAACTTCCTGAATAATTTTTTTGCACTTGTATGGAGATATGGAAAATAGAACCTGATCTCAGCTGGGAGCAACAGCAAATACCATTCTCTATTATATCCCATCTTATTAGGTGCTGATAGAACATAATGGTCCTGGTAATTAATTGTCACAAATTATTCATTGGATGAACAGTGTTCCAACAATCTGTTGCAATGCATGTGAATGAAAAGAAAACGAGCTTTTCTTTTTTCCAGCCTGCTCCCTTCCCCAGCATATCTCTTGGGTCACTCATCTGTTTTTAGGCAAGGACTTGGTCTTTTCTAGTGTATTCTTCCATAGGGTCTTTCAGAGCCTGTTACAGAAAGGGTCAAAGCCAGCATCTCATCATGTGTTTGAGTGACACTGTTTTCCTTGCAAACAGAGCTTGTTCCACTGCTTGACACTTTATAGTTATTGAGGTTGATGCCATACCTGCGTCAGGACAATCTGCCCTCCCAAACATCATCAGTCTCTCTCGGACCTAAGGCAATGCCCCTTTGTTTGTTGTCTCCACAGTTCCACTTCATCTTCTTTTGATAATGAAGTTCCCAATGCCTTCCTGGGTCAGTAAGGTATTTAGATGTATGCAAATGAGGCATCTCATAGCTGTGTCTACAAGTGATGGCAGCAGTTTTGTTACTTCTCTTTACCCTTGTCTTCTGTGTTATCATTCTGTGTTTCTGCCTCTGTGGGAGAGGACGCTGTAGTATTAGATAGGCAGATTAAAGACTGACTGTGTACTGCGAGATGATGCTGGCTTGTGGTATCTTAATTTTTATTTTTAAACCACTGCCAGACTTTTCACCAAAATGAAATCAGTTTCTCGTGTTTGTGTATCACTTCATCCAGACTCTAAACTTTAGTCTTGCTCCTGTTTTTCTCTTAGCTAATTAGAATATGGCATTCTCTGTATATTCAGATCTGCTTAACATTTTTTTTCCCCCCTGAATAATAAGTGACCCTAACAATGACAGAAGATGTAAGTTACTGAGTTTGTTTTATAGGTCTTAGAGTGGACAGATTTTTAATTTAATGAGCAGAGTACCATTTCTTAATCCAAGTTGCTTCCAACCATGTTTCTATTGAGTGACTTACTTCGTTTTAAGTTATTAAAATGTTATAGTTGCATCCTGTTGCTCTAGAAACTATGCCTATTGATAAAGATACTCTAAACACAAAAAACTTTTCAGCTTCTTAAATTAAGTTTCTTCCCTGATTTTGAAAATTAAAGAAAAAGAAATCACTTCATGTTTCAAGGGTTTTGTTCATGTATGTTTTTATCAGCTCAGTAGTGAATTAATGCTGATAATAAAATATTTTAAAGGTATTTTCAGCTGATTTAGATTCTAGCTAATATGCAAGTTAGTTTTTCCTTACTGTTTTCAGAGTTAGTTTTTATTTTCATTCTTCATTTTATTATAGTGAATTAAAGGGCAAAACATAATATTGGCAGCTAGTTTAAGGTTTTTTCTGATCATAACACTGAGGTGATTATTTTTTTAATATTAAAATAATTCAGGAAGTTTTATTGTGCCTACTGCAGTAATTTAAATTGCAATAAAATGAAATGGCAGATGTGACTTGTAGCCTGGTAACTATTTTAGGCTTAATGTGAAATTATATTTTGCATTCAAAATCAGTTAACTCTAAATCAGTTTTCCTAATGAAAGAGAAAATATTATCCTATGATGTAATGCCTCTCAATAATGAAAATCAATAAAGAAATATGATAAACTTCAACAGCTAATATTATATCCCCACCAACCTGACCAACATACTTCAATTGGAAGATGGAAAAAGTGTTTGTCAGGACACCTGAGTGAATGATTCAGAACACACCTGAAATAAATCATTATTTATCTATGAGAAATGTAATCACTTTAAAGTTTTGCAGATTACAGCAACCACAGAAAGAGGAACATTAGTTCTGTAGTAAGTAGGTTTTCTGCATACCTGACACTTGCTTCCGAGTTAGGCTTTCGTGTAGTACTTTGAGGTGTTGGTTCTACTTTCACATGGATCAAAAAAACAAAGAAAAAAGTTTATTCCTTCATGTATGTTTGATTTATGTGTCAGGGCTGAGTATTAATACAAAGCAAAGGCCAGTGCTGGAGTTCCAAGGGCTGGGCATGGGTCGTGACATAGCAATTTTGTCATGATGTACAATGGAAACATTCATGGCACACAGGAAAGAATAGGAACTATATATGAAAAAAACCCCACAGTCATATCCTACCATTTTTAACTTTATTTCTGTGCTTATTTGTTAAACCAGGGGAATGTTTCCCATCTGGAAACATAAATATATAAAATATAATAAATATATAAATGTTTCCCATTCAACCTGGTGAAAACTGCCCGTAAAGAGTTTGAAGGTGGAAGGAGAATTAGAAAGGAGGTTCAGTTTTCCTCAGCACCTCCCTATAGCATATGTACATTTTGTGGCTGTGGAGGTGGCTGGTCACCTTTCTGTCCTATGCAAATCACAAATCTCCTTCAGTGGTGGTTTTCCTGTATTTGACTGGTTTTGTCGTAGGAGCGGGTTTAAAGTTATGATAGTGAAATGCTATTCCCTTCCTGAATATTCAGTGGGCTTATTCAAGACCCATTTATTCTTAATTACATGGTTTGGGGTTTGTCCATCCCCTGTTGTCCCCCTCCAGCCCCAATATGTCCTCATAGAATTGGAGATGCCAAACCTAACAGTGTTCACGAGAGGATGATAATTATTACTGACACTTGAGTGAACTACCAGGACATTTATGTGCCAAGACCTACTCTTTGCCGGTATTTCTGATTTTTTTTTTTTTTTAGTTGTTTAAGGAACTGTGATTGTAGGTTGTGTATTAAATCACGCAAGGCTACTGCTGTCCCTATGCTGTACATCCAAGTATATACTGTCCTGAAGCTCGTTACAATGTATAATTCTTCAAAGAAATGCTTATGGCTCTTAATATAGAGTGTTATAGTTTGTGGAGCTTCATAAATTTTTGCAGCATGGTGAGTATGATGATGTTTCCATAGCTCAATGGAAAATCACTGGTTTCTGAAGTCATAGGGAAGCATCTTAAGTGTCAGCTGTTTGTAAGCGGTGAATAAGCTTCAAAACACAGTTTCATTTGCTGTTTTATTTTTTTATGCTTATTTTAATTTCCTAAAGGATCACTGTTTATCAGGGAACATATTTATAGTCTAATATAAACAATAATTATTTTTCTATTAATTTGGGGGGGGGCAGCAGCTAGTGTTCTAGCATGTAAGGCTTCAGTTTCATTTTACTAGGTCCTGTGGTGTTAATGTTAACAAAACTTTTGTCCCAACTTAATGACATTTACTGTCTTAGAAGTAAATACTGTGCTTATGCTTTGCATATTGCTTGTCTTTTAACTAGAACATTTCTGCAGTCATAATATCAAATAATTTTGCATTTAAGTACATCATGTATAGTTGCTCAATATTCCTTAAAAATTTAATTAAACCGATAACTTGTTTTCTGGTATTAATGTTAGCAATGCAAGACAGGAAATCACTTCATTCACATTTATTACTCTGTTTATATGTTTCTTAAATGTTTTGGCCGCCTTTGCTCCAAAGATTTGATTTGTGTTAGCATAGTTTGAGTTCACTAATGATAATTCCAACCAAGTTGTATGAATACTTTGATTAAATTTTGCCCTTTGGAAGTAAATAGCAGGAGCCCAGTTCTCCAAACATGTTTAAGATTTCATCTTTAAAGAAATTGGGTTCCTGATGATTGACAAGACATTTATTTTAGGCCCTTCTGGCTTAGATTTTGAAATGGTTCATCCCTGAATTTTCTGCTGTCCTTGAAAAAGTTGCTGCCTTAACTACACAGAAGCAGTAAATAGTAATTATAAGCTTTGTGGAATACAGAGGAAGCGCTCGTGTTTAGGTTGCATTGCAGGCTGGGTTTGTGTGTACATCACTTGGGCTACAGTTTGACACAGATGTGAAGTTGTCTATTTCTTTTAAGTAAATTCTTGTTTTATTGCAGGCAGAAACAGATTGCCACACTACATTATGCAACATCTTCATGGGTTTAGAAATGGTGGGGCATGGCAAAGCACAGAGAAATATAAGGAAGTGTAAGGCAGGGTCTGAGATACCTGGCTTTTGGTATAGTGCATTATGCAAACAAAATTATCTGGTCTGACTTTTCAGATTTTTGATGTTTCCTTATGTAGATGCCTAACATGCTACACAGAGGGTCTGTGTTAAAGAAGACTTGAATATCCAATAATGTTCGCACTTTTCCTTTGCAGTGATGTAACCTATTGATAGTATTCTGGTGGCTGCTGGGAAGAGGGAAATACTTAATTGCTGGAAGTTTCCCAACTGTAAGGAAGTCCACAAGAAACATAGGACCAGTGGACTCCTATTCCTCTCTTGCACATTTGTTAGCATGTGTCATGCTGGATATCAAGAGTAGATGCACTTCAGGCTTCCACTGGTCACGTCTCACCCCTCCAGAGACAATCGGCTTCTGCCAAATTTGATCTGGAGTAAGGAATTGGCAAGTGATGGTCTCAACAAAAGTTTCCTGAACATCTATTTCCTGACCACCTAAGGAACCAAGTCCATGGGACCTGATGGGATGCATCCGCGGGTCCTGAGGCAGCTGGCAGATGAAGTTGCAAAGCCTCTATCCATCATGTTTGAGAAGTCCTGGCAGTCTGGTGAAGTTCCCACAGACTGGAAAAAGGGGAACATAACCCCCGTTTTTAAAAAGAGTAACAAGGAAGACCTGGGGAACTACAGGCTGGTCAGTCTCATCTCAGTGCCAGGCAAGATCATGGAGCAGATACTCCTAGAAACTATGCTAAGGCAGATGGAGAATGAGAAGGTGATTGGTGATAACCAGCATGGCTTCACCAAGGGCAAATTATGCCTGACCAATCTGGTGGCCTTTTATGATGGGGTTACAACATTGGTGGATAAGGCTAAAGCAACTGATGTCATCTACCTGGACTTGTGCAATGGGTTTGACACTGTCCTGCATGACATCCTTGTCTCTAAATTGGAGACACGTGGGTTTGATGGATGGACAACTTGGTGGATAAGGAACTGGCTGGATGGTCGCACTCAAAGAATTGTGGTCAACAGCTCAATGTCCAAGTAGAGACCAGTGATGAGTGGTGTCCCTCAAGGTTCGGTACTGGGGCCGGTGCTCTTCAACATCTTTGTCAGTGACACAGACAGGGGGATTGAGTGCACCCTCAGCAAGTTTGCCGATGACACCAAGCTGAGTGGTGTGGTTGACACGCTGGAGGGACGGGATGCCATCCAGAGGGACCTTGACAGGCTTGAGAGGTGAGCCTGTGCTAACCTCATGAAGTTCAACAAGGCTAAATGCAAGGTCCTGCATCTGGGTTGGGACAATCCTAAGCACATACACAGGCTGGGTGATGAGTGGCTTGAGACCAGCTCCAAAGAGAAGGATGTGGAAGTAGTGGTGGATGAGAACCTCAACATGAGCCGTCAATGTGCGCTTGCAGCCCAGAAGGCCAATAACCTGGGCTGCATCCAGAGAAGCGTGGCCAGCAGGTTGAGGGAGGTGATTCTCCCCCTCTACGCCACTCTCGTAAGGCCCTAACTGGAGTACTGCATCCAGTTCTGGAGCCCCCAACACAAAGAGAGACATGGACCAGTTGGAATGAGTCCAGAGGAGGCTACAAGGATGATCTGAGGGCTGGAGCACCTCTGCTATGAGGACAGGCTGAAAGAGTTGGGGCTGTTCAGCCTGGAGAAGAGAAGGCTCCGGGGAGATCTTATAGAGGCCTTCCAGTACCTGAAGGGGCTACAAGAAAGCTGGGGAGTGACTTTTTACAAGGGCAGTTAATGACAGAACAAGGGGAAATGGCTTTAAACTGGAAGAAGGTAGGTTTAGATTAGACATTAGGAAGAAATTCTTCACTGTGAGTGTGGTGAGACACTGGAACAGGTTGCCCAGAGAAGTTGTGGGTGCTCCCTCCCTGGAAGTGTTCAAGGCCAGGTTGGATGAGGCTTTGAGCAACCTGGTCTAGTGGAAGGTGTCCCTGCTCATGGCAGGGGGGGGCGTGGAACTAGATGATCTTTAAGGTCCCTTCCAACCCAAATGATCTATGGTTATGGAAATGTGACATATCATGCTTGAAACAAAAAACATTACAACAGCCATTTCGAATCTAAATGAAGCAAGACCAGGTTTAATAGATTTAATTTGTGGTCTGAAATTGCCTTTTTGCAGTTCAGAAAGCCCCAAGTTACTGTGGTTTTGCTGAGTTAGCTCTATGGGGTTTCAATTGGAAATATCTCCATGCAATTTTAAGCGCATTTTGTAAACAAGGAAGGGATCGTGGTCTTACATAACAATGTAGTGCCAGTAAAATGTGGTTGGGGACAGATAGAATTTCTGGATATAGAGGAAGGCTTACATGTTTGCTTTATTTAACACTGATAATCTGATTTTAGAAGGACTTTTACATAACTGTTGAAATGAGTTTTGCAAGTGCTCATCAGCATGAACAAGTTTCACAGGTGTGTCCTTTCATATCAATGAGTCGATGTTTTATATCCCACCAACACACAGAAGGTGAGCAACTGATATTAATTGAAATTTTAGAGCAGCAGTATATAAATGGACATAGAAATTCCCACATAACTATTTTTTTCTGCTCTTCCATTGCTAATGGTAAAGCTGGCAGTGTTACCAGCACGAGTGGCAGCACTGCCCTAGGAGTGCATCAGTGGAGAGCTTACTGCTGGCCAAGCACCAGCAGTGTTCTAGCCACTTACAGAGGCTTTGCAGCATGCAGACACAGACCATCACAGCCAAACAACTGGAGATCTCTGAGCCGTGTCATGGAAGATAATTTCAGTTTGTCTCCCCTATACCTCAGTCACAGTGACTGCAGCCCAGAGATGCTGTACTGGGTCTGGGAACAGCTCTCCAGTGCATGTGTTTGCCATTTCCAATGTATTTATGAATCGATTCCTGTTTCAATGACTTTATCTCACTGTTTTCTTCTTATTCCAAATATACTAAAATATAACCAGAAAAGTTGCAGTGAATGCTCATCTGCTGATTAAAAATGTGCATTTAACAAACATCTTGCATATGGTGCAGTACAGCAGCACAATGGGCCTGTGTTTTTTAACCTAAGATTAATTTCATTAACAATTAAATTCACACTTAAATTCTGATCCACAGAATCTCTTAATGGGACAAGAGCCCATCTGTCCTTAGGACTGTCTCCTTGCAAAATACATCCTAGAAAATGAGTGATGACTAACAGGAGTCCTGCTACACACTCCAAGAAGCCAATGTCAGAGACTTGCCAGCAGGGTAAAATTTTAAAATACTGTTTTCAAAAGAGATCTGGGAACACTCTCTTTAGGCTATCACAGATATGCAGGTATACTTAAAATCACAGGTACAGGAATACACTCGGGGCAATATTCTTGAAGTCCACTTCTAAATGTGTTAATGCAACACATGCACACAGCACAGCTGACTGTGCAATTGATATGGAAAAATGTAGAGGCTGTGAGAAGCTCTGCAGAGTGAGGTTATATTGAGAAATAGCTTTGCACAAACATTGGGCTGTACCCAAATAGAAATCCTTTAAAATAAAAAATGAATACATACTGCTTCACAGTATTTACAGCCATGAGATTTTAATGCCCCTTTCTGGCTCTTTAAATAGGTGAATTTATGTCAATATAGAGTACTACAGAACTTGATGTAATGAATGGAGGCAGATCTGCAGAATGCTGTGGTAGTGCAACAGCAACCTATTTTGTTTTGCTCCTGAACTGGACCTTGAAACTCTCTGTATATCTAAGAAATGCAGCTGCTTGTTTCTTCCTGTAGTCATTGGTGTGCAAGGTATGTTAGGGAGCTCCCAGGAACACAATTCTCTCAGCTGACTGCCGTCTGGAGCAAGATAAGGAGCCAGCATCCAGATCCACCAAAGCATGCTCTGGATACTGATGTGCAATATCTAACCTTAGAGGTGACTATAGCTCTAATGGGCCCAAGCGTCTGCTGGTTCCCCAAGGTGTCCAAGTATCTGCTGATGGATGTTCCCAGAACTGCTGCATTTGACATTTCTGAGCAAGTAGATGCCTAGATCATGTATAAGCTCCGTGGCAGTTCAAAGAGCTGGCACCTATTTTGCTTCTGGGCAAAATATGGGAGGTATCCCAGATGATACCAAGTTGTTTGAGCCACACACAAAAGACAGTGACAGAGATACTGGTCTTCCTTTGGTCCAGTAGCTTACACGGCTTTTAGGAAAACTCAGATAAATATTACAAACTTAAATATTCATTTTAGCAGGGCTTGGTTTTCTTATGAGTGCCATCTCTACCAAAGGGACTGTAGGCACAGTCTAAATCGACTTTTTCCAAATTCTCTGAAAATCACTTTTGACTCTGACACGTAAGTCCAGTTCAACAGAAGGTGGTTTGTAACTGAACATATTCAGCATAGCCCATCAGCTGAGTAAACAGGCTGGATGCGAATCAGAGACACTGAGTGATTTCATCAGATTATTGGAAGCTACAGCAGATGGGTTACCGACTGCTTCCTACGGGAGGTGGCATCACTAGCTATCCTTCAGCCAAAGCTACGTGGGGGATATAGGATCAGCTCTGCTACAGAAGAAAGCTACTGAAACTATGTTGTTCAGCACTTGGAATTTCCTTGGAGATCTGGCCCAGTCCATCTCAATTTAATGTTGTGTATGAAATAAATGCCCAAGGCCTGCAGAAATTCAGAAACCGTAGCAAAAATTGAATTAACTCATTAAAGGAATTGTCACAGGCAGGAGAACAAACTGCAAAGCTAGGCCATCAGGGAGACAGACATGATGCTTTTAACAGCAATAAAAGGAGTGTAATCAAACAGTGCAGGGGAAAGGGATCTGGGACTCCTGGTGGACAGCAGGATGACCATGAGCCAGCACTGTGCCCTTGTGGCCAGGAAGGCCAATGGCATCCTGGGGTGCATTAGAAGGGGTGTGGTTAGTAGGTCAAGAGAAGTTCTCCTCCCCCTCTACTCTGCCCTGGTGAGACTGCATCTGGAATATTGTGTCCAGTTCTGGGCCCCACAGTTCAAGAAGGACAGGGAACTGCTTGAGAGAGTCCAGCACAGAGCCACCAAGATGATTAAGGGAGTGGAGCATCTCCCTTATGAGGAAAGGCTGAGGGAGCTGGGCCTCTTTAGCTTGGAGAAGAGGAGACTGAGGGGGGACCTGATTAATGTTTATAAATATATGAAGGGCGAGTGTCAGGAGGATGGGGCCAGGCTCTTCACAGTGATGTCCAATGATAGGACAAGGGGCACTGGGTGTAAGCTGGAACACAGGAGGTTCCGCTTAAACTTGAGAAGAAACTTCTTTATTGTGAGAGTAACAGAGCACTGGAACAGGCTGCCCAGGGAGGTTGTGGAGTCTCCTTCTCTGGAGACATTCAAGACCCGCCTGGATGCCTTCCTGTGTGAACTCATCCAGGTGTTCCTGCTCTGGCAGGGGGATTGGACTAGATGATCTTTCGAGGTCCCTTCCAATCCCTAACATTCTGTGATTCTGTGAAACATATTTCCTTTTCCATTCATCATTTTTATATTGTCTCTTACTTTTTTTTTTCTATTTTTAGGAGATTTACCGACATAGAAAAACTTTTAAGAACTTTTACTTTTTTCCTATGGTTTGTAGAAAAATAGAGGAAAACAAAAACAGGAAAAATTACTTCATATGAAGGATCACATCTACACAGCCCACTTCTGCTACTCAGGCTAGCCTATTTTGAGATAGTTTGGGTTTCTTAACACTTTGATGCAGAGTGAATATTGCTTAAGTGTGAATGGTACTTGCTATCTATGCAGGACAAAGTGTTAAATGCTCCTATAGCTTCATCTGATATCTATAAAAAGAGCTGATTTAAAATAAAATCCTAACTTAATGTTGATTGCTTCTCCATATATAATTTGAAAAATCTAAGGAGCATTTCACTTGTGAAGTTTCCCAATAAATCATAGAATAGAATCGCCTCGTTGGAAAAGACCTCTGAGACTATCGAGTCCAACCATACCTGTCCACTACTAAACCATATCTCCGAACACCCCATCTAGCCACCTTTTAAACACCTCCAGGGATGGTGGCTCAACCACCTCCCTAGGCAGCCCATTCCAGTGCCTGGGAACCCTTTCAGTGAAGAAGTATTTCCTGACATCCAATCTGTACCTCCCCTGGTGCAACTTAAGGCCATTTCCTCTTGTTCTGTCACCAGTTACCTGGGAAAAAAGACACCCACCCCCCCACACACACAGCCACCTGTGCACACTCCTGGCTCATATTCAGCCGGCTGTCAACCAACACCCCCAGGTCCTTTTCCGCCAGGCAGCTTTCCAGCCACTCCTCCCCAAGCCTGCAGCGTTGCATGGGGTTGTTGTGAGCCAAGTGCAGGACCTGGCACTTGGTCTTGAACCTCATACAGTTGGTTGCAGTCCATCCTGTCTAGGTCCCTCTGTAGAGCCTTCCTACCCTCAAGCAAATCAACACTTCCAGCCAGCTTGGTGTCATCCATAAATTTACTGAGGGTGCACTTGATCCCTTCTTCCTTATCATTGATAAAGATGTTAAACAGGCCTGGCTCCAACACTGAGCCCTGGGGAACACCACTTAGGACTGGTCTCCAGCTGGATTTAATTCCATTTACCACCACTCTTTGGGCCGTGCCACCAAGCCAGTTTTTATCCCAGCAGAGAGCATGCCTGTCCAGGCCGTTGGCAGTCAGTTTCTCAAGCAGAATGCTGTGGGAAATGGTGTCAAAGGCTTTACTGAAGTCCAGGTCCACCACAGCCACAGCCTTTCCCTTGTCCATTTATCAGGTAACCTTGTCATAGAAGGAGATCAGGTTAGTCAGGCAGGACCCGCTCTTCATAAACCCGTGTTGACTGGGCCTGATCACCAGGTTGGCCTGTGTGTGCTGTGTGACAGCACTCAGGAGGACCTGCTCCATGACCTTCCCCGGCACCAAGGTCAGACTGACAAGCCTGTAGTTTCCTGGATCCTCCCTCCAGCCTTTCTTGTAAATGAGTGTAACATTTGCCACCCTTCAGTCAAGTGGAACCTCCCCAGTCAGCCAGGACTGCTGGTAGATGATGGAAAGGGGTTTGGTGAGCACCTCTGCCAGTATCTTCCCTCAGTATCCTGGGGTGAACCCCATCCAGCCCTATAGACTTGTGGATGTCTAATTGTCTGAGCAGATCTCTCTTACCTCCTGGATTGTGGGAGCTTCATTCTGCCCCTCATTCCTGGCTTCCTGGCTCAGGGGGCTGGGTACCCAGAGAGCAGCTGGCCTTAGTATTAAAGACTGAGGCAAAGGCAGCATTAAGTACCTCAGTCTTATCCTCATCCCATGTCACTAGTGTTCCCTCTGCATCCAGTAAAGGATGGAGATTCTCCTTGGCTCTCCTTTTCTTGTTAATATATTTATAGAAACATATTTCTCTTTCGCAGAGTTGGCCAAATTAAGTTCTAGTTGGGCTTTAGTCCTTCTGATTTTTCCTCTGCCAGATCCCTGCACACTGTTTGTGGCAGTTATTGTTCCAGCTGTAGGGTAAAGGGAGACCATGAACATTTTGTTCTTGAGATCTATGGCGTGTTCTGGAGGGAATTTTCCCCACTCTGTTTCGATATCCTTTTGTTCCTGTGGAAACTACCTTCATGACCTCATCTGAAATGGACTTGATGCCAGAAAGGTCATAAAAGGTTATCAACTGTTTATGAGCTTTTAATTTGAAATTGATAACTCATTTGGAGATGCTTACTGACAACTTACATGTTTAGTATTTTTCCCAGCCTTGATGTGTCAGTGGTGTACCTCATCAGTCTTGGTTTTGACTAAGCATTATGTAATGGTAGGTGTTGTTGATAGTGCATCAGCCCTGTGAGAGGCAAGCCCAGAAAACTCAGAAGGCTGTGGTCCCTTGGGAAATTTTGAAAGGAGACTTCTTCAGCAAATGCTGAAAAATGTTTATCATTTAACAATGCACTTTAGTAATTTTCTAATGTGTATTCTTTAATAGCTAATATGCTCATCTTCTGAAAGACAGACACTACACTCTCTTCTATTACTTGTTCTGTAACTGAGGGTTTGATTCAGAAGTCACAGCATAACATCGTGTGGCCCACGTAATTTAGAAATAAACTAGAACCATGTTAGTCCCAGTCTGTCTTAGAAATCCCTGTATCTATGAACGCTGTAGTCTGCAGTTTTGGCGTACTTGGGTGCTGCACTGTTTTATTAAGTGTTCCTATGGTAGCTGCCAACTTTTTCACTTGCGGCGTGGGTGATGGCTATATACAGCTTGGTTACAAGTGTTGTTTTAAGAAAGCCCAGTTACACATGTCAAGTTTCTATCAGTAACAAGGCTGTGATTTGTTCTTCAGCATTATCCCTTCACAGATTTTAAGTATTTTTGTTGTTTTAAGAATGAATATAGTTGCAAGCCTAAAGAAATATAGAAATATTTTATATCCATTTGGTGGTCTTGTTTCAAAGTAAGAAGTTGATATATGGCACTCTGTGCCACCAAACTTTGACCTTGCCTATTTTGCTCTGACCTAATTTTCTACAGGCCAAGCATCTGTGCCTCCTTCCTGTCCAACTTCTGATTGCTGTTCTATCCCTCTTTTAATCCAGACTTACTTTGGGTACTGCAGCCGAGACCCAGGAAAGTTCATCTCGCAGCACTGACCATTTTCTTTGTTTAAACCTTGCATGAAATTCTTCCATTTGTCCCACGACAGAGTGCTGTAGTGAGTTAGTAACCTTGTACCCCTTCAGAACTTCATTTCACTGTAAAAATAGACACACCTTGTCTATGACACTGGGAAACACTGAAAATCTACTGTCCTTTTTGCTAAATATTATCTGCTGGAAAACCATGAACTTTATGGTTTTGGTTTTGGGTGGGCATTTTTTGCTTTTTCATTATTTCTTCATTTGTGCATCTAATTTGCTTCTGAGATTGGGTCATATGCACTTTAAGGACAAGAGCAACCAAGATGACTACCTGGTTTTTGCCTCTGGATAACAGGCACCGGTTTTACCCAGTGGTTCTGCCTCTGGGGGTGGATGTTCTATCGCTGAGCTCTCCAAGAGCGGAACCTGACGCTAAATAGAGTTTTTACTTGGGAGCAGCGCTGAAGTGCTGTGAACGTCCTCAATAAATCCGTTTTTCAGTTGTAAAACCACCAAAATCACAACACCGGGGAAAGCGGCGGGAGCAGTCGCCTCCCGCGCCGAGGACCGGCACCGCGCGGGGCCCGGATGCGCCGGCCCGTTCGTTCACCGGCGCCGTGACGGAGACGGGGCACGGCAACGCGCCGCCACTAGGGGGCGCCGTGACTTCAGAGGTAAAACTCGGCCCCGCCCGGGAGCGCCGGTGGCTCGCGGCGCAGCGGAGCTCGCGGCGCCCGGGGACTGAACTCTCCCGGTGCGCGGGCCCGGGCCCGGGCCCAGTGGAGCTCTCTCAGTGCCCAGGGACAGCCGAGCTCTCTCACTGACCGGGCCCAGCAGAGCTCTCTCAGTGCTCAGGGACAGCCGAGCTCTCTCACTGCCTGGGCCCAGCAGAGCTCTCTCGGTGCCCAGGCCCAGCAGAGCTCTCTCGGTGCCCGGGCCCAGCAGAGCTCTCTCGCTGCCCGGGCCCAGCAGAGCTCTCTCGCTGCCCGGGCCCAGCAGAGCTCTCTCGCTGCCCGGGCCCAGCAGAGCTCTCTCGCTGCCCGGGCCCAGCAGAGCTCTCTCGCTGCCCAGGGACAGCAGAGCTCTCTCAGTGCTCAGGGACAGCAGAGCTCTCTCACTGCCTGGGCCCAGCAGAGCTCTCTCGGTGCCCAGGCCCAACAGAGCTCTCTCAGTGCTCAGGGACAGCAGAGCTCTCTCGGTGCCCAGGCCCAACAGAGCTCTCTCAGTGCTCAGGGACAGCAGAGCTCTCTCAGTGCCCAGGCCCAGCAGAGCTCTTTCGCTGCCCGGGCCCAGCAGAGCTCTCTCAGTGGCCAGGCCCAGCAGAGCTCTCTCGGTGGTCAGGGACAGCGGAGCTCTCTCGGTGGTCAGGGACAGCGGAGCTCTGTCAGTGCCTGTTCCCAGCAGAGCTCTCAGTGTCTGGGCACAGTGGAGCTCTCTCAGTGCCCAGTCCCAGCTGAGCTCTCTTAGTGCTCAGGGACTGAGCTGTCTCAGTGCCTGGGCACAGCAGAGCTCTCTCGGTGCCTGATGAGGGGGTCAATGGAACCAGCTGACATTACTCTCATTCTTGTGCAAGCCACTGTTTTTCCCCCTTTTGGTTCTAGTCTAAACAGGAAATAAGCATAGCCAAGCTAGGTATAGCAACACTACCAGTCTGTCTAGTTCTGTCTATATTTGTTGTGATATTTGTTTCAGCAGAAAGACGAAATGAATGAAAACATCCTTTTAATTCATGTTTATGTGCAGTAGAAGCATCACTACAACACTTAAATGAGTTACTGGATAAAGTCTCATTTTGAAATGTGATCTAGACACATGGAATTCAGAAGCATATGAAAGCATCTGATTCTGGTAATCCTCATTAGAGAAGCCAGCTTTACGTTTTCTTTGAGTTATTCAAGGATATGGATAAGGTGAATCTTCTTTGTGTAATTTTTGCTGTTTCAAGTGTATAACCTGGACTAAAAGTCAACAGAAAGTAGTGTCCTGTGACCCACAGTATTTAGAACAACAGGACACAGAAGTGGAGGTTTCTCAAAACATCTTGCTGCCTAACTCCCTAAACACTTACAGATCTGTTCCTAACGCACACACACACACATACACACACACACAAAAAGTTGAACATAAGATTTAGAATGGAAGTCAATATCAATTTTTACTCATAACTGAATGGTGACCATGTAAGAAGGAATAACATTTATACACTCTTATCTGAAGACAACCAGTAGGATCTTGTATCATTGAACGGGGATTTGCTTCATACCAGTACTTGGAAATGCTGATAATGCAAAAAAACCAACAAACCCAAAACCAACAAAAAACAGTTTATTATTCTTCCACTTTTTTTCTATATCATCTGCACTAGGCTTTTATAACAAAATTAAGTTCCCATACTCAATGATCTTAAATATCTAATGTCAAGGTCCTATGAGTCTTGTGGAACTCTGCCACAGCTGCTAAAATAAAATAATTTAAAACAACCATGAATCTGAACACTTTACATAGTCACTACATACTTACATATAGTAGGCTAAATGTGCCACTGCCCTATAGGAATGTAACAAAACATAAAACCAGTTTGACAGGACAGTTAAACCACTCTTCTCTTCCTGTCCATAAAGACAGATTGTTGACTGTCATCTTACATTTTTGAGTATGGCATAGCTGTTGCAGGAATATTATCAAAATATAGTCAACAATCATCTGGGTACTTTAAAATTCTAGTACTACTGAGAACTTCCTAGCAGAGCAGGGATGACTATTTAAGTAATTTAAGGATTTTATTGTTTTAGAAAACATTTGATAATATACTGACTTGTGAACTGATTTAAGTGGTCAAACAATGCTGCAGTAGGCACAATTTCAAAGGAAACGGAATACAGTTCTTTCCCTTGCTGATGCTGCTGCTGAGTTGTGCAGCTTGTGATGAATATGCAACTGATTCCTAATGGAAATAAGAAACAAATAGGAAATCTACAGAGTTTTGTGCTTTAGGGAGATTTCTGAACAATAGTCAAAACTCCCCATTTATATCTGGATACAAGCTGGGCAATGAGCAGATTGAGAGCAGCTCTACGGAGAAGGACTTGTGGGTGCTGGTGGGTGAAAGCTGGACATAAGCTGGCAATGTCTGTTCGCAGCCCAGGCGGCCAACTGTATCCTGGGATGTATCAAGGGAAGCGTGGCCAGCAGGGAGGTGATTCTCCCCCTGTACTCCGCTCTTGTGAGGCCCCACCTGGAGTACTGTGTCCAGTTCTGGAGCCCCCAACAAAAGAAAGACAAGGACCTGCTGGAACAGGTCCAGAGGAGGCTCACAAAAATGATCAGCGAGCTGGAGCACCTCTCCTGTAAAGAAAGATTGAGAGAGTTGGGGTGGTTCAGCCTGGAGATGAGAAGGCTCCAGGGAGACCTTAGAGTGGCCTTTCAACTTGAAAGGGGCTTATAAGAAAGATGGAGGCAACCTTTTTAGCAGTACATGTAGTGATAGGCCATGGGGTAATGCTTTAGGAAGAAATTCTTTACTGTGAGGGTGGTCAGACACTGGAACAGGTTGCCCAGAGAAGCTGTGGCTGCCCCCTCCTTGGAAGTGTTCAAGGCCAGGCTGGATGAGGCTTTGAGCAACCTGGTCTGGTGGGGGGTGTCCCTGCTTACGGTGGCAGGGGTTTGGAACTGGATGATCTTTAAGGTCCCTTCCAACCCAAACCATTCTATGATTCTGTGACAACAAGAAGGCCAAGGAGGTTTCCCCCAGAAGACCACAGAAAGCAGAACAAGGCGGCACTGGTTGATGAATCAGAACATTTTATTTCGAGGTCAGTTTGACAGAGGGAGAGGGCGGGAGGCGCGGAGCTCCCCTTGTCCACGGCTGTGGGGAGCCTCCAGCTGCCTGTGGGAGCGTGGTGCGGTGCAGAGCGGGGCTGCGTGTGCTTCCTCGTCCTTAGGGGAACGGCTTTGCTGAAAGCTGCAGAAATGTCTGTGTGAGCGGCTGCGGAGGGAGGGGATGAGATGGGAGCGCAGCATAGTCTGGTCGTGTCCCTGTGTGGGTCTGCAGCTGTAAAAGGCAGGATATGAAGCAAAGGGAGCAGGCACCCTGGCTCAGCATGGGCAACCCCTGCCCAGGGCTCTGCCAGGCTCTCGATGCCTTAACTTAGTGTCAGGGTCCTTGGAGGAGGCTGCAGAAATCTCTGTGTGGCTGTGGATGGGAGTGTGCCATGCTCTGCTCCTGTCCCTGTGTGGGCCAGCAGCTGCAAAAGGCAGAACAAGATGCAAAGGGATCAGCCAGCCTGGCTCTGCACGCACAACCCCTGCCCAGAGCTCTGCCAGACTCTCGAGGACTTAACTTAGGGTGAGCGTCATTGTAGAAGATTGCAAATGTCTCTGGCTGTGTGGCTGAGGATGGGAGTGTGTCGTGGTCTGGTCCTGTCCCTGTGTGGGACCTGTTGCTGCAAACGGCACGATACCATCAGCAAAGAAAGGGAGCAGCCACCCTGGCTCAGCACAGACAACCCTTGCCCAGGGCTCTCCCATGCTGCGGCCTGGGCTGTCAGTCCCATATCTCCCTGTCAGCCAGGAGATGCTCATCCCATGGTGGCATGGGCCACCAGCAGCCAACCGCCCACTCTGGCAGTGCCAGTGCATCCCTAGCTTGGTGCCACGAGCTGGTGCCATTTTTGATGTCTTGTCTTAGCTTGAGTGTCCTTGGAAGAGGCTGCAGAGATCTCTGGCTGTGTGGCCGAGGACAAGAGCGTGCCATGGTCTGGTCCTGTCCCCGTGTGAGCCTCTGTCTCTGGAAGACAAAGGAGGAGCAGCCACCCTGTGTCGCGCCACGGGCCAGCCCTGCCTCCCTGCCCGGGCCCAGCAGCCCTGCCCTCCGCTCCCTGCCCTCCTCCTGCCCTCTCGCCTCAGCCCTGGCTCCCCCGCCTGCTCACCTCCAGCCTGGGCCAGCTCACCGTGCAGCCCTTTCCAACCACGTCCTGGGCAGCAGTGCCACCAACCCCTCGTGACATGGCTGCCACCAGCATTGTGCCCATTGTGACACGGCCACCACCAGTGTTCTGCCCACTGTGACATGGCCACCCCATCACCAGGGATTCCAGCGCTGATGGAAGGCCCAGCCCTTGGCTGCCCAGGGCAAAAGGGCCATCGCTCTTCAGCCTTGTTCAATCGCGGTGCTACAGACAAACCCCACAACTCAAGCCCATGGGGAAAACAGGCAACATGCAGAGCCTGCTGTCACTCCTGTCTGTGTGGGGACAGCCCCTCACGCAGGGCTGTTAGCTCACAGCCCCTCACTGTCCTGTCCCACTCCACTTTTCCTGGGCCTCCTCCTCCTCTCAAGGGTCAGGGCAGGGCAAAGTGGAGCTCAGCAGAAAGCTGCAGACAAATAAACTGTCTGAACACCAGGGAGCAATTAAAGTGTTTAACATACTGACCACCTGGGCTGTTTTACAGCCTGATACACTATGGATATACATGAAACTGGCAGACAAGACACAGGACCTGTTAAAAATGCGTTAAATGCTTATTATAATCCCAACTGTAACACCTAAAGTTGGCTGTCTCCATACATGGACAGTTAGCTCACACCTGGCTGCACAGAGCAGGGTTCAGGTGTCTGGAAACAGGCTCCACAGTGTCACTTCAGGTGCTGTGAGGAGGCTCCTCTGCCTTGTACCCACCACACCAGAATAGGGCGGGGCTGGTGTGAATGTGGCACCGTGCTGGTCTGCTCTGCCCAGGGGTTTCAGGCACTACGGAGACCTCCCACATGGCACTGGGTATTTATCTGTTAGGAAGAGAACACCCTGTACAGATTAATTCACATGCTTGTAGTTGGATCTCCAGGGCACTTCAGACACCCTGGGGTTTCTGCTCTGATCCCAAGATGGATCTCCCTGTCTTTATCTTGACCCAGGAGCTTTCTCATCCCATTTTCTTTCCTTGGGGAGTGAGTGAGCAGCTGGTAGGGCCCTGGCAGCTGGCCATGGTTCACCTGCCCCAGCATGTCATGTACTGCAGTTTGTAGTGTGTAGTGTGTACGCTCTTTGGAGTGTGTGTACTGTAGATATGGGGCAGTGGTGCTTATTGTAGCTTACAAACCCTTCTGCTGCATGATTCTCAAATGGTTAGTGTTTCCAACCCTGTAAAAATTTGAACACCTTTATAAGCCTGTTTGCTTCCATAGAATAGTTCATATGTGTAAAGCTGCTCAGGTGGATTTTATAATCAGGCACATTTTTCTCTTTTTCTTCAGCAATCATCCACGTCTACTGTCATCTGAAAATTTAACCCTCACTTTGGTTACTTTTGAGACTAGCAAAAGGTCTCAAAGAACATGCTGCTACAACTGGTCATGATCAAGCTGTGGTAAAACCCAGAGATTCATTCTTCAAGGAAGATTCTCATCAGAAAGAGCAGACTGATGTAGATGATTAGACCTGGGACTAAAACCCAGAGTTTATTAATCCTGATGGTGGCTTCCTTGAGCATAATTCCTTTTCCCTACCTATAGTACATAAACAGTTATATGTTTATAAAGTGTTTGGATAACATATATATACTACAATAGAACAAAGCAGTAATAATGTACTTTTTTCTGACAATTCTAGATTTGGTCCACTGAAGATTTTAGCATGGGCATAGCTTCTTATACATATAGCTTCACTACACATATATAAAGTGTTTGCAGACTCAAGGCTTAAGAAAAGATAGAACATATTTACAAGAGTTTAGGTGGTTGAAATCCTTAGTATAAAGAATAAATACTCCAGTAATAAGCTTGAAGTGCAAAAACAGCTCTAGTGAAGTATTCTTAATTATTATTAAGAACTACAAATTAGAATTGTATTATTTTACAGTATATTAGCAAAAATGTTCCAAATGTGAGATATGTTTGACTGAGAAAAAGTCTCCTGTCCTGGTTTTGCTGTTTCTAAGTCAAAACTACCACATTCTCAAGGGGAGTTGTAGAAGCAACTTTTAAACATTGAAAAATAGACTGAATGAAGTATTACAAAAAATAAATCACACTAAGAAATCCTAATGACCTGACAATAAAAGGGAACAGAAATTTAATAATGTGTTTTTAAGTCTAATTTGTCTGATTACAGTTCTTGCTATATTCTGTTTCCATAGACAGCTGGCTACTAAGTCAGGAACCTGTCATGCCTACGTACTAAATTTATGCTCATACCCCTGTAACATGTATTTCATTAAAAACAAATTTCTAAAAGAATCTATTTTCGTATCAGTTGTATTTTCTCTGTTTTTGTCATAACAATATTGCAATATTGTCTGAGAGACTTATTTTTACAAAAAAATAGACAACTAAGTTAAATATAAACACCATGGAAAGTTACAAGTCAGTATACCAGGGGACTCTCAGACTAAGGGGGTGTTTAGGTAGCAAGAAAGGCGTAATGCAGAGCTGGTTCCTACTGAAGTCACTAGCAGTCAGGATAGTCTTTCAAATGTAAGAGATATTAGCACAGGCTTTCCAAGCTGCTGTAATTCCATATAGACATTGCAGCCACAAACCTCAGTCTTTCCTGGAAGTTTCCATTCAGTATTTGACTTAACTTGGTAATTGAATTGTTGAGCATACCTGGTCTTAAAAATATGCCAGTGCTTACCTTGCAGCTTGTTGTCAAATACACAGAGAACCTGAGTACCCAGCTCCCCTGGCTGCCTCCACATTTAAAAAAATCCAGTTAGATGCACGTCAGAATTGTTAGATACTTTTGACAAGGTGGCTCATTATCCTGTACTGTAAAAAAGGAAAGTAGGCAATTGATCTGCGTCCATTAAGTCCTATTAATTCCAACAAACCAAAGTTCTTGGCATGTATGCCACTGCTCAGTTATCCTTATCATTATCATCTCTGTATCTTGGGGCCTGGAGTATCCAAACAAGAGCACAAGTTTTGGTCAGAGCTGTATAATCAGCTTATTTTCATGCCATTGAGAGAATAAGGATATTTGTACATTCTAGAAGTGATTGGCATAGCCATGATTGACAGTGGCACTACACAGTTGAAAATGTAAGCTCAAAAGCGAAATAAATATGGTATTTTTCCAGAGAAAATTCTACAAAGCTCAGGCTTCCTAAGAAATACTTGGCACAAAACTCTAATTTGGGCACAGTAGTTTATAAACCTGTGTTGGCAGGGAAGATGATCAGATGACTCAACAATAGTCCTCCCCATCTCTTATTTTTATGATTTCCATTATGATTCTATCAAAAGGCTACTGCTTTGTTGGCAGAGAAGAGTATTGACTCAAGTGCAGCATATCAGATCCAGGTGTCTGTATCTCCAGGTACTCTTTATGAACAAAATGGATTGGCAAAAGCAAAGTGAAGTACAACCACTCACCCCCTCTTGGCAGGCAGCTGGGCTGGGCTCTGATTTGCAGCCAGGGAGTTTCTGTCTAGCCCCATGTTTACCATTCACAGTCACTCAACCATGAGCTCTCCTAAATTGCAGCCACTGCAGTTCATGTTTTCTTTTTGCTTTTCGAGCCAGGGGTAGTGTGGAGCACAAATCAGAGCAGTGGACAGACAAAATTAGCTCTGTATTGTAAAAGGACCACAATTGTATTATTCTGTTACATTTCTGTGTTAAGTAATCACAGTAATCAATGCTCTTGGTTGAAATAATTCCTGCTTTGTATCATTCAATTCAGCTCAAAGCCATGTGACAACCCCCAGTTTCAATGGCAGTTGGTGCTTGTCAGCCCATTCCAGAACATTTATAGCAGTGTTTAATGGCTGATTTGCCTCTCCGTCTCTTAACTGGAAAAATACTTTCCTTCTGAATTCCAAGGAGTAGCAAAGTCTCACCTCTGTTTAGGGATAATCAGTCAGAATTCAAGATTCATTTCTTATTTTGCTCCTCATTGCCTTTTTTTTTTGGATGTATCATCACTTTTTTATTACCTGAACTGGATATATAGAATAACTACTTCTATTATAACTTTTACTACTTTGTATTATACCCTGACTCCTCATCCTTTGCCTGTTTGTCCTTCTGGGACCTGGAACTGAAAATTATATCAATGTGGGTACATCAAGTACTGTGAATAAAAGGATCAGACTTTGAATTTGTGAAGCTCAAGAGGGATCCCACCTTCTTGCATGACTGTATAGCTGTGATGACACTCCAATTGCTCCTAG
This sequence comes from Caprimulgus europaeus, assembly GCA_907165065.1. The sequence continues at coordinate 110,685,816 of OU015523.1, forward strand.
AAACACATTAAAAATATTTATTCTTTTTCAGATGTTGGCATTGTGTCAAGCACTACCAACCTTACCCAAAATAAGCTAATTTCTAGGAACAGCTGGGACAAAAATTGTGTTGTTTGTTTCCACCTAGAAGCATTACAGCCAAAGAAGTAGAACTTGCGAATAGAACCCATTAGATCCTTCTGGGCTACCATTGATGGTTTCCTAAAGCAAAGCAGACTTCATTAATAGCAGAACCATGGGGTAGCTCTAAAGACATTGGTAAACATGCATTTTAATATTTTTTTACAGTTATTCTTAGATCAGAATTTAGTGAATGTTTGTTTTTTTAATACAACACCTGAACTTGCTTCAAAAGTAAGTATGTGATGAGAAAGGATTCCAGGAAAAGAGCAGAACAACAGAAGCTTTCAGCCCAGGTGGGCTAAAGTTATGGTAAAATCTGTTTGCAACACCTACTGCTAAGAAATAAGTGTGCAGTATGACTCTAATTTATTGAATAATGCTACAGGTTGATAATTGAGGAGAAAAACATTCCCTCTTGTACTTCTACCCATTGTATTAATTACATTGAATCACAGTGCATTTAAGAAGACAAATTAAGGATTGACATCAGACCTGCATTATATACTATATGCAGTATTCATCATAAAATACACCGTAAGGATAAAAGGCAAAGCTACTGCACAGAACTGTGTGCCTTAGCAATCCTTCCTCTGAGCAGCATTCTCACTTGCCACTCTGAATCAGTGTCTGTGTATTATGAGCAGCAAATGATCTGAAATCCTAGGAAGACCAAAGATTTTTTTTTTTAATACTTATATATTTTTTAACCTAAAACCATTGACAAGATCAGATTGTTAGTGTTACTAGTTTGTTTCATGTAAATATTTGCATTTACTGTGCCACCTGGGCAAAGAAATTTATCCTTAAATGATGTATCAGTATTTCTTGCTGGTATAGTAGCTATACCGTAGGATTTATATAACTAAAAAAAGAAAACTAAGCACCATCAGCTTCCATAGCACACTGAGAGAATGCTGAAATCATTGTTAAATAGAGCTGACTTGCAAGTACTACTCAGCATGCCAGAAAACAGAAGCCAGTAGCTGTTTTTACAAACGCAAATGTCCTGGAACCAATATGGCTTCAATTCACCGTGACTGGGAGTTTCATTTCATGTCATAATTTGTTTGTTCTGACCCAATAAGTAATTGCCTGTTCCTGAGTGAAGTGAGAGCTTGTGATCTTAGAGATGGTGTACAGCAATCTGGACTGGTAAAGATGTAAGAAAACAAATAAAGTCCATCTGTACATTATTTCATAAGACTCCCCTCAAAATGCCTTTCAGAATATTCATAAATTGCAAAATAAGGGAGTTTTCACCATCTGTAATATACAGAAGGACGGTGAACAGCAGCTGCTCACAAGTTAAACAAAAGTCCTCCTAGCAAGAAGACACACATTAGGTCTCTCCTTTGCCTGCGACTCCAACTTTGGCTTCAGATCTATGATGGGAGCAGTGTCCAGAGGCCTGTGGTCACCCTTCCAGTGTTCCAGTATTGTCACTAATGTAGGTCACCTACTATAGACCTGCTGTGATAGTTTGGCTGTTCAGTTCAAGAGGCCTACACTATATATCTAGCTAATTCTGTCTCACCTGAATGCACATGTTTTATGAGCCTGACTAGGAGTAACTGGTGTTGGAAGCATGCAGTCACTGGTAAAGTGAAAACTTGTTTGATGATTTATTTTCTCATTTAGTTATGTGATGCCATTATTGGCCAGAAATCATACAGTGCCTTACTCATGTTTACATTTTTATTAATTAAAATAGTACCAACTGTGCTTTAGGTTCTATGACAGAGAACCAGAAAGACAGCATTTTCCAGGAGTAGCTGCAACAACATTGATGCTGCTATAGTCTGCTTGTCTTTGCCTGGTTATTATATGTTGCCGAATGTAGAAGCTTAGACACAAATGTTCTCATCAGTTTGCCAAATCCTCCAGCACCTCAAGTATTTATTATACATTGGTTTCTGGACATTTAAGAGCAAAGAAACACATCTGAAGACAAACCCCACCCCCACCCCCCACCCCACTCTCCCAAAAAAACAAAAACAAAAACAACCAAAAGCCAGGAAAGGATGGTCAAGTTCCTTGATGAAGAAAGCCATTCAGGACCTGTATGAGCACGTGTGGTAACACATCCTGTCATACTCTCCATCCCTCCATCCAGCTTTTGGAGAAAATGTTGAATAAAACCAAATACAGGAAGCAGGCTACTACATTAAATTCATAGTCGCACATGTGTGACATTGCATACCTTGTGCTCCCACCTGATGATGTGCATACATCGATGACCCACTTCCTCACCTGGATTCTTCACCTGCTGTGCAACAGAGCTAAATTTCCTTTGCCTTTTGTCTTTCTTTAATTTTTAATTTAACTATATAGTCTACACTTGTTGTTTTATGTGACTCTTAAAAATCAAAAGTGATTTAATCAAGTTAATCTTTCTCATTTTATGCCCATATGCTACTGGTGTTATTTTATATACAAAATTACTAGTGTTTCCACTTTTTATTAAATTCATTCTTATTCTTAGGTATCTTCTTTTGACCTTCCCTTGCTTCAGAAGAGTTTGCCTTTACACTGTTTATGTACTTAATTTGCTTATCTTAAAGGTTAGTCTGTCCTACACTTTTAGACTATTTTTTTAGACTAAGAATATTTTTTCTAAAGATTGAGAAATATTTACCACTTCCCTGATTTTGTTGTGGTCTGCTTTCCTGAAACCAATTATTCATATTCCAACTGCTCTCATTCCTTCTTTATTTCCAAAAGCAAACTTAACTATTTACCCAGCAGAGAGAAAAGAAAGCTGTGGCAAACAATACAGAGTAGCTACAGTTGCTACATAATGTCCTAGATGGGTGATAAGATCTGTAATTTTTTAGCTTTATTTTAATTTGAAGCTTTTGTTTCTTATTCATTTCAGTTTTATCTAAGTGGATAAAACACTGTATTATTAATTTATCTTGATAGTTATAATCATGGTGTTTTGTTTTCACTTCCAAAGATCTCTAAAACATTTAAAGGTATACAAAAGAACTTTGTAAAATTTAGTAGGGATGAAACCATGAGAGTTCTATGAAATTAATACACCTGAGTTCTAGATAAACATTTATTTACTCAAATCTGTATGAAAAATGACTGAGGAATACTTTCTACCTTATTTGAAAAACAACTACTAATTCATATTAAATAACTGAAATCCTTTCATAGAATGCTAATGCTTCTGTGGGATGCTTAAATAGCAGATTAAAAGTATGAAACAGATGAAGTCTATACACTAGGAACTTACTGAAATTTAACAGTCAAATGAATTGTCTGAATGATACACCCTAAAAAAGGAAAGGAAATACTTTGGGCAAGAAAACTGAAAATGACCTGTATTCTCATGAAGGCTTTCACAGGGTTTTTAAGGATCAGAGATAACTTCAGTTCTGAAGATCTCACCTAAACAAGGAAGAAAAGAAGAAAGAAACTGCAGGGGCTACAACTCATGTCATGGAAAACTGAAGGGTTAAAATGTGCTTTGCTGATTAAGGAATATAAAGCTGCTGGATCCTTTGGCTTTAATACAGTGGATGAAGAAACAAACTACAGTTGACTTGGAATCAGTCTCTCCAGCATGGCCAGAGAGTTACTCCAAGCACAGGGCTCAGCTCTAAAGTGAAGAATACTTTGGTCCTGCTTGTAGCATCTGCAGGAGGTCCACTGGCACCCTACAAGCTCTGCTACTTCAGCACCATGGCAGGATTGAGCCCACAACAAAGCGTTTGTATGAACCTGCTTTCTCCCCAGCAGTATTGTGTGTCTTAAACAGGACAGAAAATTACACAAATTTGAAGAAATATTTAGAAATATTCACTGGTTCCTCCTGCCTTTTATTGCTTTGTGTATTGGTATGTTTTTATTTTTCTCACAAAGCTGATTTCTTTGTTAATGGTTCAGTTACTGTCAGTAGCTACTGTCAGTTCTGCCGCTTATAATCACTATGGTGCTCAAACTGAGCAAAGTTTATTTGGAGGAGGAAGGTGTATTTTTCAGTTAAACCTTGATGTGTAACAACAAAAGAAGGCAAAGAAATGCTCTGTTCTGTGGCATTCTGAGGTTCTTACTGGCAGCAGCAAAACCACTGCTAGTGTTATGTTCCTTGTGGTGAGCTCGTCCCATGCCAGCTCAGATGGCTGGTCACCTCCCCATGAAGGTTACCTGAGGCCTCAAGCTTCTTTTCTTCTCTACCCTGACAAGAGGGAGACTTGCTGTCTGTGCCCTCTGAATTTGTGATGTAAACAGCAATTTTTGTGGTTACCATTCTTGGCAAAAGTGGTGCTTCTAGAAAAAAAAAAAACCCTTTTGCTTGGAAAACAGGAAAAAGCAGTGAGAGCCACTCTGAAGTCTGTGTTACAGCACTCGTACTGTATGGATTTAAGACCAATGAAGAACTGCTGTTACCCAAAAATCTGCTGATAAGTTACACAATGCTTAAGAATGAGAAAAAGATTTACAGGGCCTAATGTCAGGTCTCTGCTCCACCCCACTCTGCCAGCTCAGCATTTTTTAGCTACCCAGTACAGATTAGGAGTTGATCTTGCAGCAAGCTCTGGTACTAACCACGGAGTGTGGGACAAGATTTTGAGGTGTCAGTTAGTAGTGAGACAGGGAAGAGCTTGTGAAGAGATTCTTGCAGTTTATTTCCTGGAGAGGCACGACCCTTCGGGGCTGCCAGGTGAGTTACAACAGGATGCACAGCTCCAGAGAGAGACCAGGTCATGAAAGACTTCAGTTTACTGGTGTCAGGCCAGAGTATGGTGACACTGCATTTCCTCCCATCCCATGCTCTTGTCTCCAAGCCAGCCTTCTCAAACCTGCAGTCATGACTGTTTCCTCTGCCTCTCCCATTCTTTTCTCATGTACCCCCATAGGTCTGTCCAAAAAAAATTATTCCAGAACATGGAATGTTGCAAGAAGTAGGTCCCAGACTTCCACGCAGACCGGCTGGAAGCCATTTGAACAGCTGTGGTTTGGATCAGGTTTGCAGACACCCCACAATGCTCCCAAGTGACTGCAGCACCTTCTGGAAACTTCTGCAAGCCCGTGCTGGGCTCAGCAGGGGCTGAGCCACCCTGACCCTCCTCATTGTAGAGCCCAAGCCACCCTGACCCTCCTCAGCTTGGGGCTGAGGCACCCCGACCCTCCTCATTGTAGAGCCCAAGCCCCCCTGACCCTCCTGACTGTGGGGCTGAGTTTTCCTATGACTGGCCATAACTTTAGCCCAGTTTTCTGCTCAGATTACGTATCTGACAAATTGTCTTCGTCCTGTCACAACATGAATAATTTTTATTTAACTGACGGAATTATTTCAAGGCAAATATTTTATTTACAACTGACTTGGTAAAATTTCTATACATCCTGGATAATTTTGCCAATATAAATGTAGCAATTCAGTAGAAAAAAATTGAGCTAGAATAAAGGAAGAATTTACCAAAGTGCCTAATGACATCCCCTTCCTCCCTAGGCCCTGTTGAGAAACCAGATAAAGTTTGTTGATTCTTTACTTCCCAAAATGAAGACTGAATTAGTGGGAAAGCCACAAACTGCTTCTCATTCTCGTCACACTCCACAACTGCACGCAGCAAAATCATCAGCAGACAGGATGAAACCCACAGTGATGCTGTTCTGCAGGAACCACTGGAATTACACTGGGAGTTAATATGCCCTAAAAAAATCTTTTGATCTCTCTGTTGAGGGCGTATGATCACAGTCTTGTTTTGTTCCAGAAAATTAAGTCCTCTGCATGTGATGAGGAAGATATTATCCTCATAGAACTCCAAAATAGTTACTACAAATAAATTTGTGGAATTACAGACAGATTGATGGAATTCTGTTTTATTTCAGCAGACTACAAAAACAAGTTTGTAAGTCATCTGTTCTTTTTCCAAGATACAGATCTGAAAATGTAGTTCTCAATCCCACTTCAAATACTGAAATTGCAAATGAGAGATTAAAGATAAAAAGACTAATGTTAGTCAAGAAAGATTATATATATCTAATAACTCTATGTTAGTTCCTTACAGTAGTGATCTGTGATATGACAGAAATATAGGATCATATATATACAAAATATAGTTTTATTGAAATCCAACAGACAAAGTACTGATCTAAAGAGAAATGATTTAATACTCAATAAAGGCTCTTTGATGCAGCTGTTGACCCAAATTCCCTGTAGAATTTTATAACTGAAAATTCTCTCTCCTCTTTCAGACTGCCATGTTTTTCTACTTCCAAGTTTTCACATGATTGAAACTACAGGCCAGTCATCCTCACCTCCATCCCCGGGAAGGTGGTGGAACAGATAATTCTGGATGTTACCTCTGAGAATCTGGAGGAAAAGAAGGTTATCAAGAGTAGTCAACATGGATTCACCAAGTGAAATCATGCTTGACCAATCTGCTAGCCTTCTATGATGGCATGACTGGCTGGGTAGAGGAGGGGAGAGCAGTGGATGTTTTCTACCTCAGCTTCAGCAAGGCTTTTATCTCCCATAGCAGCCTTGTAGGTTAGCTTAGAAAGCGTGAGTTAGATGAGTGGACAGTGAGGTGGGTTGAGAACTGGCTGAATGGCAGGGCTGAAAAGGTTGTGATCAGCAGTTCAGTCTAGTTGGAAGCCTGTAGCTAGTGGTGCCCCCCAGGGGTCAGTGCTGGGTCCAGCCTTGTTCAATGCATTCATACTCATCAGTGACCTGGATGAAGGGACAGAGTACCCTCAGGAAGTTTGCTGATGCTACAGAGCTGGGGGGAGTGGCTGATACACTGGAAGGCTGTGGTGCTGTTAGTGAGACCTGGACAGTCTGGAGAGCTGCAAAGAAAGGAGCCTAGTGAAATTCAACAAGGGCACGTGTGGAGTCCTGCACCTCAGGAGGAATAACCCCATGCACTAGAACAGGTTGGGGGCTGAGCTGCTGAAAGCAGCCCTGCAGAGAAGGACCTGGGAGTCCTGGTGGACAGCAAGTTAACCATGAGCCAGCAGAGTGGCTTTGTGACCAAGAAGGCCAATGGTATCCTGGTTGCATTAAGAAGAGTGTGGCCAGCAGGTAGAAGGAAATTATACTCCCTCTCTACTCTGCCCTGGTGAGGCCGCATCTGGAGTTCTGTGTCCAGTTCTGGGCTCCTCAGTTGAAGGAGGACAGGAAACTATTGGAGAGAGACCAGCAGAGGGCTACAAAGATGATGAGGGGACTGCAGCATCTCTCTTATGAGGAAAGGCTGAGAGAGCTGCTTCTGTTAAGCCTGGAGAACGCAAGACTGAGAGGGGATCATAGCAATGCTTATAAATACCTGAAGTGAGGGTGTGAAGAGGATGGGGCCTGTTCTGTTCATGACTGATTTAGAACAACACAAATACCAGTAATAATATGTGCAGGTATTATCTTTTGCTGAAAATAAATATCATCTCTGATATCTAGAACAAATAAATGCCCTCCATTACCATCATTAATTAAGCCCAGGGACTTAAAATATAACCTCTATTTTTAAAATAATCTGGTAATTAAATGGAAAAAGAAATCCTTGACATCTCTGTTATAGCTAGTATCGTTAGTTCTCAAGCATTATCAAAGTTATTAACAATTAATGCAATTTTCAACTCCATCACATTTCAGCTTCTGTATTATAGAGTAGATATTTGAGACTTCATTCCCCCGATTTGGTGGATGGCCACGAGGATCGTCCTGGAACATTTGTAACCTCTGGCAAGAACTTCTGATTCAGCTAAAATGTCCACTTCTATTAGCCAAAGCAGCTGTGGAATGATTACTCTATATTTGTGGCCCAGCTACCAGAGGCTAAGGACAGCCTACCACTTAATGCACTAGTTTTGTATTCCCTTTGGCCACAAAAGCTCATCCTTGATGACAGTATTTAACACTGATCAAATCCCTATATTTATATGTACTTTTTTTCAATGGGCATTTAATCCTGCACACTTGGATTTTCACAATCAGCTCTATATACTAAACGTGAAAACACACTTCTGATGTTTTTCAAGGTTCTTCATAAGCTGTGGACCTGGAGAGAGCACTTCATGCATTTACAACCATCATAACCCGTGCTTCAGTAAGTACATCTCTAGCATGACAACGTGGAAACTACCACGTAGTGTTTTAGCAGCTGCTGTGCTGCTATAAATTTGGCTGTTATACTTCCTTTCTTTATCATTTGTGATGACTAGTGCTGTATGTGAGATATGGAGTTTTCATATCCAATGTTTTTAAATATCTCTGTTTTGTAATAAGTAATAAATATTTTCTCCTTGGAATGCAAAAACTCATTCCAAAGGAGAACAAAACAAAACAAGTTCAAGGTACCTCAGAAAGCAGAGTCTGATGTTCCATTAAATATTTTTGCTTATTCTATTTATTTCTAGGTGTTTTGATTTTTTTTTCAGGATATGAATCATGTGTTGTTTTTACCAGACTTTTTATTTAATTTTGTGACACAGACCATCAGCTCCAGCACACCTAGGATTACAGATTTTTCACCTTTCCAAACTTTGGGCTGTAATTTCTTTCCCTCATCACTTTGTTTCCTCTTTAATTTTAATAGTTTCACACTAATAAGATTATTACTTGTTCTTGATAGAGGTTTCAGATAAAGAACACAATTACACTGTATTTTTTTATAGTTGTTTTATTTATGTCTGTTTAGGAGAGGGGTTTTTTTACCAAGAATTGGTTAATTATGAAGCTACCTCCAGATATGTAACTAAGCAAAATTTTAGAGCCATATGTTCCTCAAAGAAAGTATACTTTTTTACATGCTCCTCCACAGTAAATTACAAGTAGAATAAACATGATTTCATATAACTAGAGCTAGTTCTTCAAAAGAAATGGAGAGGAGAAAATATGAATATGTGAGGTAAACTCATAAATCAGCTTTAATTCTGTGTCTCCTTTTCATGGGAAAAATAAGTACATCCACTAGCAAGACTGCTGCTTGATTAGCTCTGCTTGAATCTGGGACTGTCCTTGGAACAACTTGTAGTATCTTGCACTTGAGGAGGATAAAGAAGTAATTTCATCAGATCCTTCCCCCTTAGTCTCATGACAATCATCCTCCCAAATGAATTAGTCTAATCCCCTTGATGAATGGTGCACACTGTTATCCTCTCTTTTTTTTTACTGCTTCATCTGAATGTCCTATGCTCTCAATGCCCAAATCATAGGATATTGTCTAGTTTGCAAATACAGTCTCTCTTATTGCATCCCTGTCCATTTTTCAGTCCACAAGCCTGTCTAGAATTCCAGTTTATGTAAAGTGGGGTAATCTTTAAAACTTTTGTTCTGCATTATAGGATTTTATGTATTTGTAAATATGGTGTGGAAGGCAGATGGAGATATATTTTAAAAGTTCCTTGTCCCCTCAACTAACCATTTGATCAGACATCACAGTATAAAGACTGTAATCACCGTTTTGTTTATAACCGTTGGTTTATTGTCTTTTGTTAAGAAGAATACATGATTGACCTCTCTTTCAGATACTGCTGTTGAAAATTTCATTAACTCAGGTTGAGTAGGAGTAAGTAATTTCTGTGTATATTATGCATTCTTCTCTGTGTCATGTCCATTGTAATAGTAGGTGGATCTGTTCTAGCATCTCAAGTTTGGGATTTAGCCTAGAGCTGTAGAGGTTCAATATTTTGCCACTGTTTGTCTGCCCCTTGTTAATCAAGATAAGGGTCATTACATTGGAATTTAACCACCTCTATAAAGATGACTGACAAGTAAGGTTACCCCTTGTGAGGACTTTGGTTTCGTTGGTTTCAGTCTGAGTCAGACAATACTCAAAACCTTTTTAACAAAGAGCCCCTGATATTTAGTAGCTATTCAGAGAAATAAACATCTCTGTAGCTTCATTGCTATCAGCAAAGGGTGTCTAGCTTAAAGTATTCTGTAGCTTCTGTGGTCAATAATGTCAGGGCTGAAACACCAGATTCTGTTGTAGAAACAGAAAATGCTTACTCTAAAAAGAATGTTCCAAGAAGAAAGGCATTTGGGGCAAGCTGAACAGGATTTTCCCCATGATACGCTTTCAATGTCTGCATAGCCTGGTCCATGACATGGAGAGGTATACAAGTTCTTAACAAGGTAGTTCTGAATAAATATCTTGATATCTGAGTATCTGAATATCTAAATATCTGAATAAATATCATATTAGTATTGCTGTCCACATAGGATTGTATTTGAAAACACATCTTTTACTTAATCAGAAAAATCTTCGACTTGACAGAGTCCTGGCATTCTGGAGCAATTCTGATAAATAGTGAACAAATTGGTTTCATTTTACCATATATATGCTGTATAATTTGTTTAAAAATACTGTTGTAGATAAATTAACTATATCTTTCAGACATTTTTAACACAGTTTTTTTTACTCTTTGTAAAGAGATTTAGAGTTGTGTGGAGCAATGTCTGTCTACAGCCAAAGACTTGAAAAACAGGACTCTAACATAAAGTAGTATCAGTAGTATCATGTCAAATGGATCCCTTGGCTAAAGGATTTGAGAAAATGACAACATGCTATTGTTCCTGGGTAAAGTTTAGCTCTGTATTTCTACAAACAGAAATACTTCATATTTAGAAGAGATTAATTTGAGCCACCTTTAACATGCAGATCATTTAAGAATTCAGCAGTTTGTTGTTATGCTTCTCATTATTATTCAATAGCAGTTGTGGAAAATCCACTAGTGACTCACTGAAAAAACCCTCTGCTTTCAAATGTCTGTGAAACACTTCACTCTTCATTACTTAGGTAAATAAGACAGAGGAGTTCCCTGCCTCAATTGTCTCTCAATTTTTTAATGATCTAAAAATACCATCTGAGTTTCAGACTCAGACTTGAGTCATAGTTTTGTGTGCCTCAAATAACCCTCAGACAAGTCTTATCAAATCACAGAGCAGTTTCAATTCTATTAGATTAAATTTGGCACAATAAGAATTAGTCCTGCACAACTGCATGTTAGCTTTGGCAACCTAACTAATCATTTTATGTTCTCAGGCATTTTATAACTCTCATATGAATGGTGCTCACTCACAGATATAGATTCCATAATGAAAGACTTGAGAACAGCCCATTTTGAACACTTTATCCTCTTACAAAGCCATAGTAGATAGCATTTTCAATAAATTATTAGCCAGTCCCTTAGACATTTTTTTCCTTCTCAAATGAATTTGCTAAGCATATGAATCAATAAAGTACCTGGCACAGAATTTAAAGGGAGAAACTTATCAAAGATGCATGTATTTTGGTTTGTCAACTTGGTATTTGTTTGGAGCTGGAATACCAACACACTATGAATACACTGGGATTGGATTAGGAAACTACTAGCAGTGGGTACATTTTTGACAGATTTGTTGGTTGAAGAATTAATTCGCAAACTTCATTTGAGCATCAAGCATTAGAGTTTGGACTTTCAAATCTGTGACCATCTTTAACAAGTTTGCTGATATTTCTGTAAATTAATATTTATTGATGATTTCACCAGTATTTTTTAGAACCTCCTCCACATACATACCATTGAATTTTCATTGACCCAGATTTGAGGACTAAATTGAGGTGCTTAACAAACTGACAGAAATGAATGCACTGAAATTAACAGACAACTTTTAAATTTGGGACCAATCTTTCTCAATTTCAATGTATACCCTATAAGAAACTGCTCAGTTAGGTAACAGATAAATATGAGGATTAATTGGCTGATGCTTGTGAGACAGCTTGATGCTAGAAGACTAATTTTTAGAATTTTATCTTTGACTCACTGCTATGAAATCTGAGAAAACTCAGAGCTAAAAAAACATTTTAGACAAATATTTTGTTCACTGAAAAATACAATTCAGTGTACCTGAAAATATTCACAAGTCTGAAATGGGCAGAAGGAACGTAATTCAGACTAGATCCACAAAAATCAGTAAACCAAGCGCAATGTGCTGGGTATTGTTTCTCAGCAGCTCAGGTCTTAACATACTTAGGTTCCTTCTGAAGACCTTCTAATGACCTACTGGATCTATAACAGCCATCTTTCAAAGAATTGCAGAAACATGGGTTAATTTTACGTTGGAAGGGACCTTCAGAGGTCATATGGGCAAACCCTTGCTCAAAACAGGTTCAATTAGACCATGTTCCTTAGGGACTTGAGTATTTGAATTTTGAGCACCTGTAGGCCAAGCCTCTCTGGACAGCCCATTCAAATCTTTTACCTCCCTGATGATAAATAAATTTTTCCTAATATCTAAGTGGTATTTCCAATATTCCAGTTTGCATTCATTGCCTCTTGTCCTTTCTCTGTGTACATCCAAGAAAAGTCTGCCTCCATCTCTGCATTTTCTTGTCAGGTAGTTGTAGATAGCAATAAGTTTTCCGCTTTGCCTTCTCTTCTCCAGGATGAACAAACCCAGCTTTCTCAGTTTCTCCTTCTAAGTCCTGTGCTCTAGCTGCTGACCATCTTGGTAGCCTCTTCTAGGTACTAGGGAGTCCCAACCTGGACACATCACTCCAGATGGCAAACAGAGGAGGTGATCACTTCCCTGGATCTGATGGCTGTACTTACTAATACTACCCATGGGGTTTAAAAAGGTTTTGCGTAAGCCTTATCTCTCACTCAAGATACATTAAATGTTGGGGTAATTTTTTCCTTCTGACAAGAAAGACAAACACAAAAAACTTCAGATCAAATAACTCTTTTTTTTTTTTTAATTTTACTTGTTCTGACTGAACAAAAATATCAGTTATTCACACAGCTTTAGAAAAACCCACACATTTCTCTGGTGCACAGCACATCCTATATCCTATAATTTAACTTACAGTTTGTTTAACCACATGGGTTTTTCTGTCATGTCAGCTTTGAATGGGAAATTGATCTTTTCTTCCCGTGATTTATTCTTTTCCTGTAAATTATAATGAAGCAATACAGCTAACATTGCACAATAAGGTAAAACAATCCTTATGTTTTGATACTGTTAGAGGACAGAGTGCATTTCTAGAGTTGTTTTTTTGCTACCACTAAGGCAGTAGTAGCAGAAAAATACGTCATGTCAACTTTGATTCTGTTAAGCTAGTTCACTTTCTTTCTGCCTTTTGGATTTGGATGGTAGATAGCCTATTGTATAAGTGCAAGACTGAACTCTGCAAGAATAGATCTTTACTCGGAAATCAATGACTCAATATGCTGTGGCAGCCAAAAGTCAACAAAGTGCTAGGCAACATAAAATCATCAAGATCATAGAATCACAGAATGGTTTGGGTTGGAAGGGACCTTAAAGATCATCTAGTTCCAAGCCCCCTGCCATGAGCAGGGACACCTTCCACTAGACCAGGTTGCTCAACGTCTCATCCAGCCTGGCCTTGAACACTTCCAGGGAGGGGGCAGCCACAACTTCTCTGGGCAACCTGTGCCAGTGTCTCAGCACCCTCACAGTGAAGAGTTTCTTCCTAATGTCTAATCTAAACCTGCCCTCTTCCAGCTTAAGGCCATTTCCTCTTGTTTTATCACTAACTGCCCTTATAAAAAGTCCCTCCCCAACCTTTCTGTAGGCCCCTTCAGGTACTGGAAGGCCGTTATAAGATCTCCCCAGAGCCTTCTCTTTTCCAGGCTGAACAGACCCAACTCTCTCAGCCTGTCCTCATAGGAGAGGTGCTCCAGCCCTCGGATCATCCTCGTGGCCTCCTCTGGACTTGTTCTAACAGGTCCATGTCTCTCTTGTGCTGGGGGCTCCAGAACTGGACACAGTACTCCAGGTGGGGCCTTATGAGAGCAGAGTAGAGGGGCAGAATCACCTCCCTCGACCTGCTGGCCACACTGATACGTGCTAAGAATGTGAATGATGAAGAGCATAATCTTGCCACTATATAAAACCTTTCTGTGTTCAATTCTTGAGTACTTTATACAGTTTTGTTCTCCAAATCTCGGAAAGGATGTAATGACAGTGAAGGAAGTACCCAGAAAGGCAATTTATTAAGTGAATGGACCAGCTACCAAATTAGAAGTTTGGAGGAGATCAAGAACTTGGTATAACTAAGATTTGCAAAATCATGAAGGTGAATCATAACCTGAATATAAACTGTTATGTACCAAATCCTGCAGTATTAGAACTGGGGAGCATTGAATGAGGCTTGCGGGAGTCTGATTTAAGATAGAGAGATGAAAACATTTCTTACAGAGTGGTAAGTGAATATCTGGAACTTCCTACTGTAGAAGACTTTAAAAGCAGCCAGCATCAGTCAGAAACTCATCAGACTTGTGTTCCCCCTAGATATCATCTCTTATTGCCACTGCTAAGAGACACAGTACTGAGCTAGATGGATCATTTAGTTATTTGTATGTTAAATGGAGAAACTGAAGCAAGTCAGTGAACCCCAATGAAAGTATTTGTACTTAATGGTACAATCAGAGTTTTGTGCTCTGGGAATTAGGTACTCTATAAGGCAGGATTAAAAACTGGATTGATCCTTTTTCACACAAACAAAAGCAGGAGGACTGATTCAGCTCTTTAGTACAGCAACAAGAGCATTCATCTGACATGTGGGTGGACCTCAAATTCCTAGCTATATGGATGTGAAATTTAGTCTCCTAGTCAAATTCCATAATAACCAAAAGTAGATCTGTCATGTTGTGAAGTCCTCTTCAGTCTGAAGACTTCCAGTTTCTGGAAGTCAACTAGATTAATACTACATAGAAACAACGCTTATTCTTTTTGTCCAGGTGTATGTCGGAAGTTGATACATGAGATGTTTCCTAAACAGAAGTGGTAAAAAAATGTTTAATTCAGAATTATTTGAATAGTTTCAATTAATTCTTTATAGAAAAACAACCATCAGAGAAAATCTTGATATTTCATAATATTTTGCTAAATTTTTTAGACAAAGCTAAAAGATACTGCTTCAATGTTCCTCTTTCCTCCCCCAGGATTAAAGGAAAACAAAAATACAAAAGCCTTATTTCTAAGCATTTATTTAGGCATGAAATTCAAATGGTCTTGTTATTTGATAGTGATATAAGTATTTTTCATAGTCATAGTTTTCCATGTCAGTTTTGAACAGGTTTTATAAATTATTTTGCGTTGAAAAAAAATAAAGCAATAGCAAAACTTTATGTATAAGTTCTGTGAAACTTCCAGTGAACATTTGTCATGGTTTGTTTTCAGTCAGGAATATCAATCTGACATGCTATGGGAACTAAAAGACATATGGCACCAGATTTTTATTAACTTGAAAGATTCTGACTGAACTACAGGCAGATATTTTCTAACCTGTTTATATAATAAATTGCACTTCACATCTGGCTAATGAAAAGTGGACTAAACAAACTGGAGGACACTGAAACTTTAGGAGTATATGACTTGAAATCTCCCAAGACCTTGGTCTGATTGTCTTATGGCCATGCTGATATAATGATCACTTTTGACACAAAAGCTGGCAAAGAGAAGATGCTCTAACCATTTTAAAATACTCAGGGAGAGAATCCATTCTGACTTAAGCCCTCTGTCATTTTAGTGAGTTTTCTAATTGTTATGAATCTGCAAATATGAACCATCACACAAGAATTCTCATTTGTGAGACTCATGAATGTTACTTGCATTTTGTGTGTATACTTTTACACAAGTAACATTTATTTCTTTTTCTAGATCTTCCAATAAATGGAATCATGCTTACCCACCTGGAGGAATTATGTGCTGACGACTCTCAGTAGCCTCTAGACTCCCACTAGTGCACCCTCAATTGCTTGGAAAGACAGTAGGAAATTTAGGGTGATTGAACAACTCTGAGCCTTTATTGGGGGGTTAATTACTAGTGTAAGTAACGGAATGGTAACCACCTTTTAGGATATATACATAGTTATCACAGTGGAAGGTGATTTGAAGCAGCTGTTTAATATGCTTAGGGTTGTGAAACATCTGAAACAGTTAACTATAGAGATGGGAAAAATGTAGATGTCTGCACTGGATTTTAGACAATTCCAATTGATTTAGCACAATCCTTCAGTGACAAGTATGACTGCCTTCAGATAAGATTCATTAGGCAAATTAAATAAACTCTATAAGCCACTGTATGCAGTCTTCAGATGGCTGAAGTCTACATGGAAATCAACAGCAATGGGCCACAGAAGACGACTGAGCATCTATTATCTGTAACAATAAATTTTTTGTTGTGATGTTTTAAGTCTAGCTAAACTAGCTAAAGCAGTGACTTCTCCTATTTTCTTTATGTGCTTTCAGATATAGACTCCTGTATGATTCCTTACTCAAGTATTGACTAATAACAAGAGAAGTTTTCAGCAGGTGAAAATACCAGTCTGATTTTTTCCCCTCTTATGCTCTTTAGTAGGAGAAGGACTTGCTTATTTTACTGTGTCTGTGAGGAATCCACAACATCTACTGGTTAGCTTGTCTCTTGGGAAAGGGCAGATTTTAATATGCATCTAGATGAAAACTAACTCGGGATTAATATGTTTGGTTTGGGCATGTATTGAAAATAAAAAAAACCCTATTTTCATTCAGATATTTGACAGCAGTTCTAAAAAAGCACTGTGAGAAAGAGACACAGAGAAAGAATGCCGCAAATAACTTAAATCATTAAAAAAATTACTGAACACTGTGAAACTGGAAGCTCCATAGGAAGCTCATAGGATTATTCAGCACTGGTGAGGCCACACCTGCTGTACTGTGTCCAGTTCTGGGAACCCCAGTACAAGGGTTACATGGACATAGTAGAGAGAACCCAACAAAGTGCCACAAAGATGATGAAGGCACTGGAGCATCTCTGCTATAAGGAAAAGTTGAGAGATCTGGGACTGTTCAGCCTGGAGAAGAGAAGGCTCCAGCAGATCTTATCAATGTCTATAAATACCTGAAAGGAAGGTGCAAACAGGACGGAGCCAGGCTCTTTTCAGTGGTGCCCAGTGACAGGACAAGGGGCAGTGGACACAAACTGAAACACAGGAGCTTCCATCTGAACATCAGTAAAAACTTTTTTACTATGAGAATGACTGAGCACTGGCACAGGTTGCCCAGGGATATAGTGGAGTCTCCATCCCTGGCATATTTAAAAGACATTTGGATGATGGCCCTGCTTGAGTAGGGTAGTTGGATCAGATGACCTCCAGAGGTCCCTTCTAGCCTCTAAACTATTGAAATTTAGTTTTTCGGCATGAATACGAACAAGCATGTCTAACAAAGGTCACAGCCTTGGCAAGCCTTTTTCTGTTAACTGATAATATTTCTAATTTTACTTTTCTATAATCCTTTAACCCCACTAACTGGTTTGAATTCCTAGCAGACAATCTTCATCACTGCAGTGAATCAGAGTATGCTGCCTGCTGAAGAAAGAGGGAGAGGTATGAGAAAAATACCACTTTTTGGTACTTGCTGGTACAGAAAAGAAGATGTTGAATGCCAAGGCTAGGAAACACATGATTGGAACTTTTCAGTAGATATAAGAACAGAGATATTGTGATGAGAAATTAATTTCTAAGGACTTGTAAAAAACACTACAGAAATTCCTCTTTTCATTCTAATTTCATCCCATAGCTACGCTGTTGAAAACACTCAGTGTTTAGAGGCACATAACAGGGAAACTGGGTGGGAGAAAACTGCATTGTCTTTTCCCCATCCCATGAATTTGCAGTTGAATGCTGGTCGTTGTGTGCTAGGTCTTGTGAAAAAGAGGAACCTGTTATCTTTTCCTGAAAGTTCGAACAGAAGATCCTGCATATGGCAGAGGCCAGGGTGAAAAGGGTAGAATGTCAGAGTATGGCAGAAAAAGAAATTAGGGAGTTTGTAGTAATGGCTGAAAATGCTCTGTTAACGTTATTTGCATAGAGCACTGTTAGCATGCAAGTGTGTAATGGCATTAGATAGGCCATAAGATGTTAAAAATATTCAAATTACAAATCTAGAGATCTTAAGTCTGAAGCACATTAAAGTTAATTTGCATTTGCAAACGGTATTGTCTGGTTAATTTTTCTATATCAGTTTCTGACCAGTACTTCACAGTGACTAAAGATACACTAATATAATGAAGATATTAATCAATAAATTTGAACATGATTGAGAAATCCTAAAGTAAATATATGTGTATCCACTAAAGATAGATTTCAAGTGACCCCAACATTTGCAAACCTTTTTTTTTATATATCAGGACTAATTCATACTCAAGAATCTGTAATGTATGGAACTTGAGTATGTCCTAGGTGTCACACAAGTATACTCACTAAAATGTTTTCAAAATATCTAATTTTGATATTTGCTTACAAATATTAAGGTATAGAATCACAGTATAACTCAGCCTGGAAGAGACCTCAGGAAGTCTCTGATCTAACCTCTTGCTCACAGCAAGGTCAGCTCTGAGGTCAGACCAGGCTACTCAGGGCTCAGGGCTTCACCCAGTCTGGGCTGAAAACCTCCAAGGACGGAGAGTGCACAGCCCCTCTGGGTTTCTCATGGGGAAAAGATTTTCTCCTTATATCCACACTGAACCCCTCTTGTTTCAGTTAATGCCCACTGTCTCTCACCCTCTTGCTCTCCACCACAGTGACATGCCCAGCTCCAGCCCTTCAAAAACCTCCTCATAGGCACTGGGAGCTGTGGTTAGGTCCCCCGAAGCCATATCTGCTCCAGGCTGAACAAGCCCAGCTCCCCTAGCAGGGCAGGTGCTCCAGCCCTCACCATCTTAGTGGTGTCCCCTAAACTTGATCCATATGGGGAAGTGAATTCTTAAATTAAATGTGTGGCCAACTTTATATTGTATTTCTTTGTAATAAAAAAAGAGGAGACATTTATTTCTGTGCCACCTGCCTTTATAGTTGAAAACATGCACCTTGCTAGGTAGCACTAGGAAGTTTCTTAAATCCTCCTTTAGGAATCTCTGATCAGTAATTCAAATCTTAATTTTAAGCTTACCACTTCCTTGTAGTACTTCCTATAAAACTGTATGCATCAGAAATCTAGTTTCCCCCCGCCTTTTATTCTCTTTTGCAATAGAGTTGAGAAACTGCTTTTTAAAAAGTCCAGCTGTATAAACAGCATGAATGTGGTTGGCAAGCAAAAACCAGAGATTTAAAAATCATACATCCTTTTCTAAATGCTTTTAAAATGCATGGTTTTACTCCTAAATCTCCTTACAAATAAAAAAATATACAGTAAACTTCTTAAAGAGTCTCTTCCATGCATTTCTGTGAATGACAAGCACTTGTCCTTAGGGTTTGTGATGCTGTCTCTTTTGGATAAATTCAATGCAACTTTTATCATTTATTTGATTTTATTCTGAACTATTTGTGTATATATGGGAAGCTTTTATCCTGAAAAGAAATCTGGAGTAGACTCTCAGGTGGCAATAGAGTTGGACTCCATTTACCCAGCTGCACAATGGGCCTAAGAACACCATCCTTCTTCCCAGAGGAAGCTGATCTAAATGTGATGGCGTAGCCCTAGGCACTGGAGACCTTCCATTTGAAATACAACTTGTGGTAAGAAACATTAACAAATGGTCCCATTGACTTTTGTTTATTTGCCTTAAGTGAAGTGTCTGCTGTTTCAGGGTCACAGAGCATTCACCATGTTCAATATATAGTGCTATTTTGGGGACCAAACACAGTGTGAATCAAAACATGACACCTTTCAATTAGTTGCAGTAGCAAAATGTATGTTGAAACCATATGGTTGGCATGATTCTTGTTTTCAAATGATTAGTACCTAAATGCTGCTTTAAGGCACTTTATTTCTTTTCGCCACATCTCCCATCCCTCTTTATCCATTTTTCCTTGGGGCAGGGGGGGAAACTGTCCTGATTGTTCCAGTCTCTGCTGTGCCTGTGAAAATTACCATCAGTCCAGCTAACTTTACCCACACCCACAAGATGCCAGAACTGCAGAAATTTTGCAGTGCTTGTTGAAATCTTAGTATCCAGCAGCTTTGTGGGTTTTAATGCTTTTAAAATGCAACTTTCTGTGCTTGCTTATTTGTACTGGGGTCAACACAAGGTCTATGAACCACTGCTGACTGCTTTTACCTTTATTTATATCTCTCTTCACAGTTTTTAACTTTTAAAAAAAAAACAAACCTCAGACAGTGGCACCACTTGAGTCTGAGCTATAGATTTTATATTTTACGTTGTCCAACATTGGCAGGCTTTGAAGTTGTCGTTTATCATTGCCAACTTTAAAAACCTGCTTGAGGCTTTCAAGAGTCAATGTATTAAGGCAATGTACAGCAATTTCAGAGGTCTGTACCTAGTTCTCAGCTCTGTCAAGGCTTTTTTCTTTTCCCCTTAAAAAAAATCCCGTTATGCCTGCAGTGCTGTTTCCGAAAAGGAGGCATACTGCTCATTTTCACTGTTGTTTTTCTGTGCTTGTTTGCACAATCCTTCACCAGTGTTTCTTCAGTTTGTGTACAAAGGACATAAAAATCCATGCCTCAATATAGGCTTCTAGCCACTGGTGTAATATAAAAAGCAAAAAAATGTGTAAGAAAACATATTGGATCATGTATATTTACCTGGCCAGGGCTCCCAAAGGAATCAACTGAATGTGCAGAAAACACGACTCAGCCATAGTCCACTCCCAGATGGCTCATTGCACACAGTCTTTCAGAAATCAATTTCTATTTTCACATTTTGATTTATTCCATGTGACAAAAGAATTACAGACTCCTTGCCCATTTTCTCTTTGTTTATTTCTCTACTCACTTGCAGAATCTGTTCAAAACAGTGGACTGTCTTTTCACTTGTTCTTTTCATTGCCTTATAATAGCAAAACACCCCAGCTTTATGCATCTTTTCTTACACAAATCTAATAAGAGAAGTTGTTTTCATAAAAGCTGCTGGTTTTATTTTTTTACTGTAATTGCATTGTCCAGTTTTACAAATATGCCTCAGGACAACTCTGTAAAGGGTGCTGAAGGCAAAGTTTTTGAAAGAGTTTTGATTGTGAACTTCAGAGCATCTGTGTAAAAAAAAATCACAGAGAATAGAAAGTGAAAAATCATTCTTCCCTACCTAATTTTTCATTCTCCTCATGCAAGAAAATTCTGTTTACTACTGCTTTGTCTACTGCAGCTTAACCTCCTTGGAGCATCATTCAATAGGCTAACATCAGTCTTCAATTTTTCTCTTGTGCCTAAGTAAATAGTTTTTTTTCTGTTCTACATTTATATAATTCAAATATTGCCTCTGATTATTTAGTTTCACCTTTAATTACCAGTTAGCTAACCTATATTTATTAAGGCAATCCTGAAACACTTAGGAATAATTTGGGATCACTCTCTTATAAAGTGTGGACTGATTGCATTTTTGCAGTAACAGTTGGTTAGTAAATCCCAACATCAGAGCTGAGGAAGAATAGCAATATAAGGGCTTGACACAGTATAAAAAACTTTAAAGGTCATCTAGTCCAACCCCCCTGCAGTGAGCAGGGACACCTTCCACTAGATCAGATTGCTCAGAGCCCTGTCCAGCCTGACCTTGAATGTTTCCAGGGATGGGACTTCTACCACTGTCTGGGCAACCTACCATCCTCAGTGTAAAATATTTCTTCTTATATCTAGTCTGAATCTACCCTCTTTTAGTTTAAAGTTATTACCCTTTGTCCTATCACCCTATTAAAATAAGTTATAAGACACCATTAAGAATTGAAGGGACACAATGAGGTCACCCGGAGCCTTCTCTCCTCCAGACTGAACAGCCCCCACTCTCTCAACCTTTTCTTATAGGAGATGTGTTCCATACCTCTGATCATTTTTGTGACCCTCCTCTGAACCTGCTCCAACAGGTCTATGTCTTTCCTATGCTGAGGACTCCAGAGCTGGATGCAGTACTCCAGGTGGGGTCTCACCAGAGTGGAGTAGAGGGGCAGAATCACCTCCCTTGACCTGCTGGCCACGCTTCTTTTGATGCAGCCCAGGATACGATCAGCTTTCTAGGCTGAGAGTGCACGTTGCTACTTCATGTCCAGCTTTTCATCCACCAGCACCCCCAAGTCCTTCTCGGCAGGGCTGCTTTCAACGACTTTTTCCCCCAGCCTTTATTGATACTGGGGGCTGCACCAACTCAGGTGCAGGAAAGAGCCTGTGAGAGAGAAGCATCTGAGCTTCCTAATTTATTATTTCATCACAGTTACCCATCTACATGCCTGTGTTTACAGTCACTGCATTGCTCTGTAGATGAGGTAGGTTCATAGGTAAACAGCACAGATACAGATACGTGTAATGTCTGTGGCACCACTCTAAGTTTAAGGTCTGGGTGTCTCCAATTTAGAGAGAAGAATATTGTGAGGAACCGCATCAAAGGCCTTACAGAAGTCCAGATAGATGTCATCCATAGCTCTTGTCCACTGATGTAGTCACTCCATCATAGAAGGCCACTAGGTTGGTGGACTTGCCCTTGGTGAAGCCATGCTGGCTGTCTCGAATCACCTCCTCATCCTCCATGTGCTTCAGCATAGCTTCTAGGAGGATCTGTTCCACGATCTTCCCAGGCACAGAGGTGAGGCTGTGACAGGTCAGTCGTTCCCAGTGTCCTCCTTTCTACCCTTTTTAATATTGGGTGCAATGTTTCCCTTTTTCCAGTTGCCAGGGACTTCACTCAACTAACTTTTGAACTGTCCAGTTCCCTCAGGACTCTGGGATGGTACCAATACAGAAATGTTGGCAGGAAATAGATAAGACTTATACATATTCTGGCAGTCTGCATTAGCAAGGAGTGCAGCGCAGTGAGAACATCAGCAACATGGATTCAGTGCTCATCCTGAAGCACTTCAGGGGAGAGCACTTTTTAAGAAGGTGGGATAATTAACAGTCTTTATGCCACTATAGTAAAAAAGTCCCAGTGCTGACAATGCAGAATGTAAAGGAGAACGTGCAAACGGTCTGAACAGATGTTGTCAGTCCCTAACTGTAGCCATATTTAGCACTGACTGAGATGGACAGTGAGGCAGAAATAGCCTACATAACAAATTCCTCTCAGCTTTATTTGCTTTTGCTGTTTGTCATCATCATAAGGCTGATATTGTTTGAGTAACAAACTGAGCTTTTACACATTCAGCTTCACTGATTTTTGTTCTTTTCCTCTTTTGTCAACAAAGCAATATCCGTGGCAGGGTAGTGTATTCCAGAAAGTATGTACCAATGTCCACCAGAAAGCTACCTGAGGTTTTCCATACAGGAACAACCTCCATTAAAGAAGGTGGATTCAGCTGAAACAGCACCTCCCCTTGGACCCACACTTGTGGACACATGGTATGATGCAAGCCAGCAGCATCTGAGAATTGGAGTGACCCTGGGGAGACAGAAATCATCTTTAAGGTTTGAAGTATAATAATGCCCATGTCTGCCATAATGCCAGATTTATCCTTTTATCTACCTTGTAAGTCAAAATCACATATTTCTGTCATTCCAGACACTTAATTTCATTGCCTACCTGTAGCTAGTAGATTGTATCTCTCAGAGTAGTAGCTGTCTCATTGATCTATGGCTTTGTTCCTCTCATAAGCTACATTAAATCCATGTTTTTTTTAGGAAGACAGATTGTATGATCTGGTCACTTCATGTGACCTACTTTACTAATGATAAAACCAAAAATTAAATATTTAAAACTATTTCCTGATATTTAGCATTTCTGGTTTTAGGTACATCTTAAGCAGTAACTTATTTTGAAAGATAGAAGGATCTCTGAAATAAAATTAGTGTTAATGTTTTGGAGTTGTATTTCTTTACAGAAAAAAGAAAATGTAATGTCCTGTGGTATACTCCAAAACTGGAACACCGAAAGTTCCATACAAACCTAAGGAAAAACTTATTTACTGTAAGGGTGTCAGAGCACTGGAACAGGCTGCCCAGAGAGGGTGTGGAGTCTCCATCTCTGGAGATGTTCAAAACCCACCTGGACGCTTTCCTGTGCAACTTGCTCTAGGTAACCTGCTTTGGCATAGGCGGTTGGACTAGATGATTTTCTGAGGTCCTTTCCAACCCCTGCCATTCTGTGATTCTGGAGTATCCATGTTAACGTTTGTTAACAATTGAAGTGTGCATGATGTATTCCAACTGTTAAAAATTACAGAATTAATTTAAAAAATCATGAAGC
Organism: Caprimulgus europaeus; assembly: GCA_907165065.1. The sequence continues at coordinate 110,710,004 of OU015523.1, forward strand.
TTGTTGTATATTTTTATTTTCTATCAAATAATACAAAGGCAAGTTTTCTAGCAGAGAAGGTTGAGTTATTGCAAAGTTAGTTACTGCCAGTGTAAATTACTGCAAAGTAATCAAAATGTGTGGTTTGCTTCTGCCCATTTCTTCCCACAACCTATGTCAATATTCAGAGACTGTGTTTATATGAGGATACAGTTTCAGAGCCCTCAGTGGGACAACAGAAGCGTAAACCACAGTGTTGGGGAGGAGGGAAAAAGTAGCCGTCTAAGCATGTTTACTTTCAGCAACAAGGAAGTTCTAACTTGTCCCTAAGTGGTGACTCACTGGGTTTGGACTATAAAAGTAAAGGTAACTGCTCTCTAAAACATCAGGGCTTCAGACTTCACAAATCCAACATGATGCAATCAAGACTTTCAGCTGTCTTCTTTTTCTTGGTGGGTTTGTCATTTTGCCTGACAATCCCTATTCCCCTTGAAGATAGCCATGAATTCACAGAGAAAGACCTTCAATTTGCAGAGGTATAGTATAAAATAATCCATTTGTATGTTTTATAAATAGTAAGTTGTGTAGTTACAGCTGTTTGGAAACCAGGCTTACTGCTCCTTTTCCTTTTCTTAGCGCTATCTCAGGACTCACTATGATCTCCGTCCGAATCCTGCTGGCATAATGAGGAAGAGTGCCAACACAGTGGCATCTAAACTTCGAGAAATGCAAGCATTTTTTGGCTTGGAGGTAACAGGCAAATTAGATGAAGAAACATATGAGCTGATGCAGAAACCAAGATGTGGTGTCCCAGATGTGGGGGAATATAATTTTTTCCCTAGAAAACTCAAATGGTCCAAAACTAATTTGACATACAGGTAAATGCATGGCACTTTGAGTGTTATTACCATTATTACCTTCTTTCCAGGTACCTTGTCCAATAGGTTGTTCATTATATGAGGTTGATAGGGGGAGGATGCATTCAAGTTTGACAAAATTAATGTTGCAGTTCAAAATGCTTACAACCCCACTTTTGGAGCAGTCCCCCACGCCCACCTTACAGTCCAGGGAAGTAAATATTACTTTTTTCCATTGCACTGTGTCATGGAGGAAAGCTGGTGTGGTGTAAGCTAGTAACTCCTCACCTTGCCTCTCTGTAGACACTCTGGGCACCTCCATGGTGTGAAATGAAAGAGAGATAAGGGCTAAGATCACACACCTCATCACTGATCCTTATAGCACTTAATCTCTAGGTCCTACCTTAGTTCTGCTTTTGACCTGGTTTAGTGTCTGCTTCAATTAGGTCTTGTCCTGGACAAAGCAGTGTAGATGCAAACCAGGCTGTGCAATGTGACTGTGAGAGCAGGGACTCTTCTATTTCACAGTCCAGATGTAGATATCTATGCTTGGTCAGACAAGCCCCTGCACCATGACCTCAGAAAGTTGACTTTGGGAAGCTATGATGCTGAAAGGTCACATGGTGCCTCCTTCTCCCTTAATACTAAAAGGTCATCAACAGGGGGTATTAACCAGCTGCAACCTGACTTTCTTTAGCAGATTCCAAATATGATATCACTGGAATATAACAGTTCAGTATCTGGTAATAAATATTACTTTAATATGCATTATTTTAGCCTCTAAAAAGCTCTTTGGATCATGTTTTACTGCTCTAGGTAGTGAGGATCATGAGATATTTTATATGGCATTAAAAAGTTTGAAGTTACTGATATGATTTGATTTAATACAGAATATATTTGTCATTTTCTGTGTCTCCTGATGCATACAAAACCAATTATAGAAAGCTGTTGGATCATTTTAGATATCCCTGAATGATTTTTTTAATACTATATGCAGATGCCAAGCTCTTTGTTTTTAGAGAACATAGGGAGGAAAAAAGCAAAATATTTTAATGAGGTGTACAGTCAGACAAAAGCGTGTTACACATTTTCTTCAATTCACACAATTTAACTGGAGATATTAATCTGTTTGATAGAATTATGAATTACACTTCAGATCTGAGACGTGCTGAAGTAGACAGAGCTTTCAAAAAAGCATTCAAAGTTTGGTCTGATGTGACACCACTTAACTTCACCAGAATACGAAGTGGTATAGCGGATATCATGATCTCCTTTGGCACTAAAGGTAACATAGAACCAATTATTTTTACATTATAGTTATATTGCTGACAATAAAACAGGATAATTGATTTCATTGTTTTGAATGTTGTTTTATAGAACATGGTGACTTTTACCCCTTTGACGGACCCTCTGGATTACTGGCTCATGCGTTCCCCCCTGGTCCAGGCTATGGAGGAGATGCCCATTTTGATGATGATGAAGCTTGGTCAGATGATTCTAGAGGTAACAGAAGTGCAAATCAACCACTTAAATTCTTCACCTTGTCTATTCAGGACAGAGAACAATATAAAACAAATAGAACAAAACTTTTTTTTTTTCTTTTTTTTTTTTTCCCCCCCAGCACTGTGTTATTTCACCCTCCTGGCATTAAACCTAATTCCTGCAATAGTGAAAACAATATGAACTCTCTACTGGAGGTGAATTCCTGACGAAAATATTCTTTACTTGACTAGGACAAAGGCCCAGAGCTTTCCAGTGTTGCTAAGAAATTTCAAGAAATCTAAATCTCCCTACAGAGCAACAGTTGTCAAATAAGATTTAGGTTAAACACTGGCTATGAGATACTCAATTGATTAGGCACTTGTTAAACCAAAACCCATGGTAGTTTGAAAAAGACAAGTAATTCTACTTCATTTTTGCATTAATTCAGCTGTCTTCTTCATTGTCCCATATGTTAAAGCACAAGGTTAAGGTCAGTTGATTAGTCCAAGTCCACTTTGCTAATACAAGGAGCTATACATTTACTTTTACTGTGGTTGTTTTATAGGGTATAACTTGTTTCTTGTTGCTGCCCATGAATTTGGTCATTCACTGGGACTTGAACACTCTAGAGACCCTGGAGCTCTGATGTTTCCAATTTACACATACACTGGAAAAACTGGTTTTGTGCTTCCTGATGATGATGTGCAAGGAATCCAAGAGCTTTATGGTAAGTCTGTATAATACATAAAACATATTTCCTGTGTCATTATAACCTGTTACAGGTGCACTGCACAGCTACTAAAGAGCTGTGGATGTTCAATAGCAACAGTCATGACTGATTAATTCACTGCATGCTTGGCAACCAGACTTTAGAAACAGAAGATGCTTAGATTTAGTAGTCCAGAGGGGAGGGGAAAAAAATAACCCAACAAACAAACAAAAAAAGGACAGAAAGTAACACTGCAGAGGACAGTTGGCCACTTTGCTGTTTCCTTTGGTGGTAGGTGGGGAGCAGAGTCCTTATACTTTTTGACCTGCCTCAAAAGAGAAGGTAAAACAGAGTCTAAAGGGAGAAACAGAAACATCAGTGGTTCATCACAGAAAGAATAAAACTTTTGGGGGACCATCAAAGCTTGTAATAAAGAAAGGAATTCCATTCAAGATTTTTGCAGCACAGCTGAAGTGCAAAGTCCATGAATGTATTTGGCTAAAGGAGAGAGAGAGGAAATGGACATTCCCCAGTACAAATGGTTTGCCCATTATGCTTGTATTCCTCATGCTGTTTGGAAACTCTTCCATGTCCTATTCAATATCATGATGCACAGAAAGGAAATTAACATTGTCAAACTTAGATCATACTATATGATTCCAGGTGCTGGAGACAAAGATCCTAACCCAAAACATCCCAAAACACCAGAGAAATGTGATGCAGATTTGTCACTTGATGCAATAACAGAACTTCGTGGAGAAATGCTGGTCTTCAAGGACAGGTAAAGAGACTGATGTATATGGACAGTGGGTGTTGGATAAAATTCAGGCAAGCAAAAACACCGTTTCAGTTTTTTACTAAAGATTTGAGTAAAAGTAAATTTTAAATATTACAGATCAATATAGATGCCTGTAAGAAACTACATCACATATCTTTTTAGACAAGATTTATAATACAATTACAGACTTGACTTCCCAGTAACATGAAGTGCAGATGAAATGACTGAAGACTGACACTGTACACTTTTTTTAATTCCACAGCGCTTCCCTCAACATGCACAAATCTGCTAACATTTATTTAAATGAAGTTGTACTACATTCAGAAGCCTTACATGGGACAGCAGTGTTTCTCTTACTCTAAATTAAAAGAAAAGATTTGCTTGTTGTTTGGGGTGGTCACTATGTGAGTGACAGAAATGGTCTGCAGCTAGGTGACTCTGAGGAAAGGAAAGGTCTAGCAGGGGCTCTATGTATTGAAAAGTCTATGCTATGAAAAAAGTTTAATTATCCATTGACCAATTTTTATTATAGCACATCATGTGCTGTACTAAATGGGCTGTACTTATGCTCTCCCCTCCCCATCCTGCTGAGAAGGGGAGTGAAAGAGCAGCTTGGTGGGCACCTGGCACCCAGCCAAGGTTAACCCACCACACAAAGATACTGCTATCATGTAGTATGATAAGAAACATCAAACATATTTTCTTTTTCCGAACTAGGTTTTTCTGGCGACTGCACCCTCAGATGGTTGAGGCAGAACTGGTGTTACTTAAATCCTTTTGGCCAGAGCTTCCAAATAAAATAGATGCAGCTTATGAAAACCCCATCAAAGATCTTGTGTTCATGTTTAAGGGTGAGTTTTCCATTTTGTTGTTGGCAGAAAAATATACATATTTAGTCAACGTCAGTGAGTGATGTAAAGGTAATCAGTAGAAGAACAAAACATCCTATCTTCCTTGATCAAAAACCAAACTCTATTGGTTTCACCTCATGCAAATCTAGACAATTTTCAGTGGGTTAGGAGATGTACAATTTATCTCAGATGCCTAGGATCATAGTTAGCATAAACAGTTTAAACCTGCTGAGTATGTGACCTAAGAATCTGTTAGCTATATGAAAAAAGGGATCTTGGCATCCCCATTTTATTCTGCTTTCAAAGCTAGCCTTTACAAGAATCATGCATACTTGTTCTTATTTCCAGGAAAGAAAGTCTGGGCTTTGAATGGCTATGACATTGTTGAAGACTTCCCTAAAAAGATATATGAAATGGGGTTCCCAAAAGAAATGAAAAGAATAGATGCAGCCGTCCATATTAAAGACACTGGAAAGACTCTCTTTTTCACTGGAAATAAGTACTGGAGGTAAGCTGGAGTCAGACTGGTGCTTCTTTTCAGTGTCCCTAGTCACAACCTCCCCAGAAATACCAAAAGATCAGCAGGTTGTTTCAAACCAGGCACTTGATTGTGGCTCACGTATTTCCAGTCTCTGGTTTTCATTGATGCTATAGTTGCGTAGTATGTGTCATAAAGTTGTATGCAAGACTCTTACAAACTTGGGCACAGCCTTTAAAAGATGAAAGAGTGAAAGGCAGGAAAGGAGAATGAAGTGCCTTAATCTAGGAGAGTTTGTAATATGGTCCTGTCTCCCAGACAAAATTCCCATCTTGCTTCCTTGAGTTGCTTGTGTGATGCAGAATGGTACCAGTGCTGTGAGAGTAAGAAATCCATCCCACCCCTAGGCTGGCTGGTTTTTGCTGTCCATGAGTGGGGCTTACAGCCAGGTCTGATGCATAATTAAGACGTTCCCTTCCCAGTATCTCTGTGCCAAGCAGCCTTGGGGTAGGCTTGTAGTGCCAGTACCCCCAGGTGCAGTCATCTCCATATAATATGTACTTTATAGATCTGTGATAGTTTCACTGGGCTAGCCCTTGGCAAGCAGCCAACACAGCCGTTCATCCACTTCCCCCCTCAAACCCCGGGGGATAGGGGAGAGAATTGGAGGCAAGGATTAGAAGGCTTGTAGATTGAGATAAAAACAGTTTAATAATAGAAATAAAAGAAAACTTTTTTAAAAAAACAAAACTAAACAACTAATAGTAAAATAGTAGTGATAATGATAATGGTAATAAGATATGCAAATGAGTGATAACCCAGTACAACTGCTCACCACCCATTGATAAGCCCGGCCCATTCCCAGATAATGATCCCAGAGGAGCAACAATCCCGAACTGAAACCGCAATCCTGGAAGAAGCAAGAACCCGAGAGAAAAAATCGTGCGAATCCCCCCACCCTTTCTGCTCAGCCCTGGATAATATACTATACATGACATGACATGATATGGAATATTTCATTGGCACATTCAAATGCCAGTTCTGGGCTTTGCTATTCACTGCACTTCTCCCTCCCAGTCCTCATGCAACTGTGAAGCAGCCAAACATAGTGGCCTTGAGCTCCAGCAGCAACTAATAACATCAGTACTTTTATCAGTGATGTTCTCATAGCAAGTCTGAACTGAAACCAAAACACAGCTATTCTAACTTCTGAGAAGAAAATTAACTCTATCCTAGGAAACCCAGGACAAGATCATTTCTGAAAAATGTAGCTTTATTAGTTTTGTGTTTAATGAGCTTGTACTTGTGGTGGAAGAGTGCCCTGGTTATTGCCCTGAGTTGCATTATTGCACTAGACATAAGGCACCTAAAGGCTGCCGGCTCCTTCTGACGTGGGTTACTTCAAAGCAAATAAAGGGCACAGACCAAACTCCCAGGCTGTTTAAATCCTCTGATTTTTTATTTTCTTTTGTGTTTAATATAGTTATGATGAAGAGGCGGAGGTTATGGAAGCAGGCTACCCCAGGCTGATAGAGGAGGAGTTCGCAGGAATCGGTGACAGAGTGGATGCAGTCTATGAAAGAAATGGTACATAATCTGATTGATAAAAAAAACTTTATTACAATTAGTTGTTGTTGAAACTTGAGATTAATGTCCTCTGGGAAATTCTGTCATTTGTAATTTTGATTTTTTCACATCAACACTTTTTTTCTTGACTCAGTTGGGTTTCTGATCGAAATTACCCTCTGGCCAAGGTGCTCTATGTACATACATATTGAGGAGCCAAGAAAGACCTGCCTCCCTGTTTAGGGAACCTAAAGTGATATGCTCAATATAGAAGTATTATAATGTGTTCGTTCCTTCAAATGGATCCCACTCCTATCCGGCTCTTCAAGGAGTATTTCCAAGTCAGAGTCTTAAACTTTAACAGGCAAACCCTGTATTTTCCTAAGCAAGCACTCTATAGTAATAAAATGCAGGGCTTGACACTAAATTAAAATATCATTTATTTTAAAACAACAATCCAGCTCTGGCAAATGGAAAGAGGACCTTTGTAAATTTAGCTCAGCATTCTAAATGCTAAAATGTTGCATTTAAAAGAGTTATTAAAAAATTAAAACAAAGAGGAAAATTTTTATTTGAAGGATCATTTAAACATAACAACCCAGTTTTCTCATAATTAATTCATTTTAACTTTCCTTTTCCTTAGGCTATCTCTACATCTTCAATGGACCATTGCAGTTTGAATACAGCATCTGGAGCCAAAGAATTGTCCGTGTCCTGCATACTAACTCCATATTTTGGTGCTGATTACAGTTGAGTGCCGTGTCATAGGCTGCAGAGCAGCTTGTAGTACATGGAGATAATAATATGGGCATATAGATTTGTTAGAGGACAGCGAGGTTCTGTGAACAAGCACTGGCTACCTACCACCAAATGTATACTGTATATATGGAACTATATAGTTGTATGTCAGTCTGGGACTGAATTAACTTAATAGGAAAGAAGAAAAGAAATTATTAGCATTTCAAGGGGCATTACACCTTTTAAGGTTTTTCTCATATTAAAGTGAGATGCTAGATACATCCTACATGATTGTGAGCGCTATTAATTCCCAGTAATCTGAGCAGGTCTAGCATCTTTCAAGGATCTTCTAGTATGTCCCAAGAAATAGACCTGATAAACCCAGGAGTGTTTTATTTTTAAACTAGACCTGCAGCTCTTTGTGAAATTCCTGTTAACGTACTGGGAATTCAGATGTGTAAGGAATGAGTCAGGACTGCATGGTGACTCCCTGAGCGGGATAACACCAGACTGCAACACTGAAGTTATTCAAAGGTATTTTAATGTATCCCCATTTGAATGGGAATGTCCCCCTGGAGAGAGACGCCCCTGTCATCTTTGGAATGAGCAAAAGGTACAGAAGAAATGAGGTGTCATTCCAAAGCAGATAGAAAAGCAAGAAAAGGGAAGAGTGTGACCTGAAGAAATCATCAGCCTATATGACACTGGGGAAAAGAGGAAGAAGTACCAACAAGAGAAGCATTCAGTTTGAAACCGTGCATGAAACTACACATGATAACAGCCTGTGTTTTCAGATGTGATAAGCTGAAGTTGTTCAAGTGACATTTATAGAGGTTATGCCTAGCTGTGCCTGCAGAGAACCTGATCATTCAAATCAAAATATTCAAAATAATGTCTTTTTTCACACTGATCACTCTTTTAATATCTTTAACAATTGTTTAGTATAATGTAAGTTTTTAATTATTTTTTTAAGCAATGCAAATGATGTGGGACTGTGGTTATTTTGCAGTTTTAAAAATAATGTTAAATAAACTGGAAGAATAAAATGAAATTGTGAAATTAGTCAGTGCTTGACAGGCCACACCTGGAATACTGTGTTCAGTTTTGGTACCCGCTAGGCAAAAAAGATGCAGTCAGACTGGTGAGGGTCCAGAGAAGGGGCACAAAAAATGATCAAGGGAGTGGGAAGCCTGCCATATGTGCAGAGGCTGAGAGAACTGGGTTTGTTCAGCCCTAAGAAAAGAAGGCTTAGGGGAGACCTCATCATCATGTTCTGGTATTTAAAGGGTGGCTACAAAGAAAATGGAAACTCCATTTTCACAAGGAGTCACATGGAAAATATAAGGGCCAATAGGTACAAGTTACTCCTGTGGAGATTGTGATTGGATACAAGAAGGAAATTTTTCACAATGAGAACAACCACCCATTGGAATAAACAGAGAATCATTAAATGGTTTGGATTGGAAAGGACTTTAAAGATCACCTAGTTCCAGCCCCCTGCCATGAGCAGGGACACCTTCCACTAGACCAGGTTACTCAAAGATTCATCCAGCCTGGCCTTGAACACTTCCAGGGAGGGGGCAGCCACAACTTCTCTGAGCAACCTGTTCCAGTGTCTGACCACCCTCACAGGGAAGAATTTCATCCTAATATCTAATCTAAACCTGCCCTCTTCCATCTTAAAGCCATTACCCCTCATCCTACCTGCCTTTATAAAAAGTCCCTCCCCAGACTTTCTGTAGTGCCTTCTGTAGCCCGCAGAGGGGCCCTGGTGCTGCCATCAGCGGGAAAGGAAAACTCTCCACAAAAAACAGTGCTCTGGGACTTGCTGCCATCTCATGAGGCAGGTACTGAAAGGCCACTATAAGATGTCCCTAGAGCCTTCTCTTCTCCAGGTTGAACAGCCCCTGCTCTCTCAGCCTGTCCTCACAGGAGAGGTGCTCCAGCCCTCAGATCATCCTTGTGGCCCCCTCTGGACTCGGTCCAGTAGGTCCCTGACCTTCTTATGTTGGGGACCCCAGAACTGGATGCAGTGCTTCAAGTGGGTTCTCACAAGAGTGGAGCAGATGGGAAGAATCACCTCCCTGGACCTGCTGGCCACACTTCTCTTGATGCAGTCCAGGATACAGTTATTTGCCTTCTGGGCTGCAAGCGCACATTGCCGGCTCATGTTGAGCTTCTCTTCCACCACCATCCCCAAGTCCTTCTCCTCAGGGATGGTCTCAATCCACTCTCCAACTTCATGAGATTTGCACAGGCACTGTCTCAAGCCTGTCAGGGTTTCTAAGGAAGTGATGGACTCCCCAACATTGGGCACTTTTAAGATTCAACTGCACAGGCTGCTGGGCCAGCTTGTCTAGACTGTATTTTTGCCAAGAAAGATTGGATCAGATGATCCTTGAGGTCCCTTCCAATGTAGTATTCTATGATTCCACGATTCTACGGCTTAAATTAAAATATCCTATCCTGCATGTCATAAAAGCAAGACAGAGCTACTGGATAAAAGGAATCAGGAACTCTAACCTGTGCATTTCATTAATTAAAATTTTCACTTCTATTTAAAAATCTGTTTTCCTTTTTTTCCCCTCTGAGAAAATGATTTTTATAGAAAAGAGGGGAGAAGAAAAAGATAGAAAAAAGAGGAAAAAGGAAAGAAACCTCAAATCTACAGAATAAGAACTAAGTTGGAGTTAGTCCTTTGTCATTACAGAAAGGATGAGAAATTATTAAGAAATACTGTGAAATTCAGTTCCACATTAATTTGAATACTAAACATTAATACCTAAATGAAACTACACTGTCCTCTTCTGCCTCCTCAAAACCAACTCCTAAGTCAATCAGTCAGCCAGGCCTGCCAAGCAAAGCCCACCGACACTGAATACCTGGCATAAATCGCCAGGCTTACCCACCAAAGGACTAGGTGAGTTTAGTTCTGTAACTCATGCAACTTAAGTTGTCAGATAAGGTAACTTGACAGATTTAGTTGTCTCTTCTGACTATAAAACTATGAATTACTGAATTCCAGAATTTAATATTCTTAAAGGAAATGCAATGCAATAGAGCTGAAAAAAAAATAGAAATGGAAAAACTTGAAGTGGGCTAAAGTCAAAGTTCTGTTATATGACATAATACTGATAGAACTGTAGAGAAGTCAGTACAATTCTCTATGCATAATAAACAGAAATTGGATCATTTATATACCAAAATAGTTTTAGACAGACATGATGTGCCTGAAAAAAATGCTTAATATTGGTCTGCAGTTTAGCTTAATTATTCTGTAGTGAAATAAAGTTCTGGATATGTAACCCTAGTCCTAATTATTCTCAGTATAAAGACTTGTTGGAAAACCATGTCAAAATACTAAGGAGACTTCCATAACACCTAGTGATGAGTCTGAGTGCTCTGAATTTCAAAGGTCTGACTCGAGCCTCACTGAAAAGAGAATGCAAAGGTGCATAGGGAAGCAAGAAGACGTCAATGAATCTCTCTCATGTCTACGTCAATTTCTGTTAAAACTGAACTTTTGGCAGGGGCAAAAGGTACTGCATAGGAAGCTAGATCTTCCAGAGGATTCAGCATGATCACATCCAGCTGCTCCCCAGCCCAAACAGTCAGATTCCTGTTTGCCACTCGGCTGACTGGAAGCAGCCTTGGGCACAAGTCCAAACACAGCTCCAGCTCATGCATCTGCACCCCCAGCGAGAGCTGTGTGCTGCTCTGCGGTTAGCTCTACCTCAGCTGAGAAAAGTACCAGGCTGTCAGTTCCTGGCATCTCGTTGAGAAAAAATGGAAAACAAAAATGCTTGTGCTGCAGAAGGGGAAGGCTGAGGTCAGAGCCAGAGGGGCCAGAAAGGAAAACTCCACAAAAGCCAGTGCCCTGGGACCTGCTGCCATCTCATGAGAGTAATATTGCACGAGAGTGTGGTGGGGACCCGTATGGGACAGCAGCCATGACCATCAAGTATTGAAAATAAATGAGTCTTTTTCGCGAGACAGAGACTGAACTGACCGATTTCCCTGAGATGTCGTGACTGAGGAAAGGACCACCAAAGGCTGAGACAGCTGTGTCCAGGGCGTAATATAAGCAGAATTAACTTCCGACTGGGTTTCTAGTTTTTATGTGGAACTGCACAAATCCATTTAATAGTACATGAGCTGTTGTTGGTTAATATGCCTTTTCTATCCATTTTACTCTCTGCTAAGAGTTTTCATTTGGAGGGTGAGGAAGGATAAGGCAGGAAAAAGAATCTGCCAGGTGCTCCTCAGGATTAGTTTCTGTGCTGGTTACATGAGCCTGAACAAGTAGGGCTTAGAGGATTCAAATATATGTTCCAGGAGATAAAGAAGTAAGCAAACATCATTTAAACTTTCCAAAGTGAGAAACTAGACAGCTGTCCTCTAAATTCATTAACCATAAAATCATAGGATGGCACAGGCTGGAAGGGACCTTAAAGATCATTTAGTTCCACATGCCCTACCATGAGCAGGGGCACCTTCCACTAGACCAGGTTGCTCAAAGCCTCATCCAACCTGGCCTTGAACAATTTCAGGGAGGGAGCATCCAAAACTTCTCTGGGCAACCTGTTCCAGTGTTTGACCACCCTCACAGTGAAGAATTTCTTCCTAATATCTAATCTAAACCTACCCTCTCCCAGCTTAAGGCCATTTCCCCTTGTTCTGTCATTAACTGCCCTTGTAAAAAGTCCTTCCCCAGCTTTCCTGTAGCCCCTTCAGGTACTGGAAGGCCGCTATAAGGTCTCCCCGGAGCCTTCTCTTCTCCAGGCTGAACAGCCCCAACTCTCTCAGCCTGTCCTCATAGGAGAGGTGCTCCAGCCCTCGGATCATCCTCATGGCCTCATCTGGACTCGTTCTAACTGGTCCATGTCTTTCTTATGTTAAGACGCTAGAAAGGCAACTGACACTGTAAGAGGCACTGTGAGCTACATGAGATTCACTACAAGCTGAGGAACTGGAGAAGGAATTCAGTCTTATCATGAAAATGCTTTTTTTTCTCAGCATAATCTCCAGAAACCTGCTCTGAGGACACTAGATGGCAGTGACAGCTTTGCTCCTTAGAGGATGTGCACAGAACCAGAAATGATAGGTAGGTGAGGAAGCTGCAGCTAATTGTAGCAAATTCTTACATTTGGTGAAGATATTAAAAAACTTCACTAATAAATAAAATTTAATTATTATATTCTGTTGAAATGTGGTTCTGTGAATAACAAGTTAGGATATTAAAATGTTTAGTAAACTTTTAGATATATTCACTGTTAAGGCCACTATTTTTTCAGTTTATTGATAGTCCTTTTGTCAACACCAATGCAATACACTTAAAACTGTTTACTCCATGGATAATCCTAGGAATAATGAAACCCTTTAGTTTAACTTGTTTCATTGGAAAATTATGCACACACACATACATAGACATATTCCAACTCCTTGGGAACATGAGAGCCTTTCAGGATATAACCTGGTTTCTGAAAAGTAACACTGCAGAATATGAAAGTAGGGCAAAAGTGAAGAAAAATATCAGTTGCAAAGAATCCAAGTAAAACAGGACAAATATAATCAAAAGTGTCTGAAATATCACGTGTACAATCACATCTGCTTGGAAGAACTAAGGACAATTTCAGTGTCTTTCACAGTTCATTCTGAGTTAGTGTTTCCAGGCTTGTGCATATTTTACAGATTAAGAGTATGGTTTTGATTTCTGAATCCCTAATACCGCCCAGACCAGTAAGACTACTAAGCATTTAGAGCTAGACAGAAATTGACTATCCTATCCTGAAAATACTTTTGAGACTTTCAAACATCTTTACTGTTTGCAATAGAAAGAAACAAGAAATTTTGGAAATTTTAGATGGAAAAATATTTGTTCTCTGGGATAGTTTGTAGCCATATTGTCAACCAGCATACTTACTGAGCCTGGGGGAGAGAATACTCTGTTTCATTTTTTTGCTCAGATTGATTTGAACAAGGGTCTAGACCTCAGTCTTCAGTCTTCTAGGTGAAATAATTGCCCATTCACTTATGTTGTGGTGAGTTTATTTCCTTCTGTCCTGCTGGAGATGTTTCCTCTTTACACAAATATAATTAAACAGTACTCTTTGGGAAGACTGACTACCCACTAATCAGAAAGCTCATCTGGGATGTAGGATCAAGCTCTTCTGTCAATTATGTTTGGGGGCCTTTTGTACAAAGTGGGATGTCTACACACACTGTGAGTACATATAAATTTCTTGTTTTGATGGTTCTGCTGTTTCTGATGAAAAATAACATTTCCAGAGAAGACCTTACCAGTTCTCCTTGACATGGTGCAGAGGATATAAAGCCCACAGAGACTGTGTCTGGCCTGGGATCTTCCTCTTTTCTCTCTAACACAGTCTTCATGTGGTTGACATATCCTTCCTTGTCACAGCCTTTCAATTACGTACTGCAGTTTGAATTTCCAGCCAGTGCTGTTCAGGAGTAGCTCTTGCATTCCAGCTATCCCCTCAGCTTCGTACACCATTATCTCCCGTGCACTGTGCTACAGAGGGTGCACTCTGCCCCTATCTTCCTCATAGAAAATGGTTTACTCTCAGAAAAATCTTTCCAGGCAGCAGAGAACCAAGTATCACTTTATTTTTTCACATGTCATATAACAAATTTCCTACTACCATAATAATACAGAATTATGTAGTGCTGTGTGCATCTGAGTGAGCCACTTATGTTTTATCTTTACTTTTTGCATGGACTACACCAGGGTCCTACCACTAGGGAGTAGGAGGCTTATGGAGCAGTGTCCCGAGAATGGTCACATCCATACTACTTGGTCTCTGCTGGACCTTGCATGATCCTGTTCTACTCTTCTTGAAACAGACAGATGAACCATTTCCAGGGTTAACTGTTGCTTTCTCCAGCCCAAATGACATTGTTATGGAGCTCTGTTTGTTCACTATTACAAGGACTGCCACCCTAGGAAGAGAGTAAGAAAAATTCATTTTTTTATTTTAAATTATTAATGCTTAAAACAATTACACTGATACAGTTTTGTTATTGCCAGGGCTGAAATGAGTATATTTTGATACATTAAACCATGACATGAGTGCTTCTTGTGTTATGACTACTGATTCAGGGAAGGACTTGGCTCCAAAAGACTTCTCTCTTCTCCATTCACACTATCCAGAAAATTATTTCTCCTCCCACATTTACCACTATGGCTCTGGGTATTCTTAAGGTCATTTGATTCTGGCCTGGGCCTGTAGGGTACCTCAATAAAAGAAGGTCTGCAGGCCTATGAGCAGGTATCACAGAAGCCTCGGACATGCTGTGAAGCCTTGGCCGCAGACTACTGGGAAGGAGAAAATTCAGAGGGGACAAGTCTGAGAGGTTTGAGCCAGATATCTAACCCTCTGCAGGCCTTCAGGTTCTGGCACAGATGTGTCTTGGCTATAGGAAGTAGATAACTCATAAATCCTACCCCTGGTTCAAATTAGGTGTTCTTTTGCTATAGCACATGGGTGGATAACGGCAAGTAAATCATGCAGAGTTGCACAATGGAGTCAAAAGACATCAGTGGTGCAGAGAAGTCAGGGTAAGACAAATGACAGAAAAATTTGGTCATGGGAAGCTGCAAGGACCCATGGGATAAAATGTCATGTTTAAAATCAGATCCTGAAGGGAAAAAACATAATGGAAAACAATTTTTACTATTCTGACAGAGCCTAGGCACAAGGTTGGTTTACACCACAAAGTAGCCCATATCAGAGACTTAGCTGATGGCTCGACTACTCAGCTGTAGTTTCCAGGAATCATCTGATGAACCTTTCTCATGGAAAATTTTGATGTGTCACATTAATAATTTAGCAGAGCATTTTATTGACAAAATGTTTTGGGAACGTTTTTGTAGTTCCAGTGCAGAGGTTCTGTTCCAAAACAAAGGGAAAGAAATTGCAATATGATAATTGGTCCAAAAATTAGCTTGTGTATGAGAATAGATTTCCAATGAGGTCAATTCCAAATGAAGAGAAGGAAAAATTAAATGAGGCTGTCATAAGTACCACAGAATTGTCCTGTCTACAACTCTGTTAGAAATCATGCTGCAAATAAACTTCAACCATAGGGAAATGATGGGATCTCGGCATTTCTTGGAAATCAGATGCATCCAGCTCTATCTACAGTGACACAAAAGAGTGAAATGACAGCATAGTAATATAACAGGGAGATATAGAGCTATAACAGGAGAATGAGGATGTAGTGAAAAGTATAAAACAAGTGATAACATCAGTTATTTCCAATCACTTAATTTGTATAACTATTATGAGCATCTAAAGTGTGAGAACTCAGAGAGAAGTAATCAATAAGCAGTGCTAGGGTCTGAACTAAAATTTAGACGAAATAGAAATCTCAACATTAACTTCACTTGGCTTTGGTTCAGGAAGTAACTGCCTTACATGTGTTGTTTTGGAAAAGCACCTGGATCTCGTACCATTCAAGTGTTTCCATCAAAGAGTAGAAGCCCTTCAACAGCTTTCTGCTGGGTACCAAGGAGGAAGCACACAGCTCACAGCTTTGCATTTGGGAATTTTTTGCATTATGTTCATGACACTCAGAGTATGAGTTACACACTATGAAACTGAGTCACTAGATGCTCAAAGTAAATATCGGATGTGGGCTCACTAACCCTGTGTGAGGCTGCACAAGCATCAACTCCAGAGGGAAAATACTTGTTGAAAGTTCAGGCTCAAACAAACTGGTACTGTGCACGCAGCCTTAAATAAACACTGGAAATTTTAATTTTTATGGTTCCTCTTGCTCCATTCACAGCATTGGATTTTTCATGGCACTCCAATGAATGACTTGCATCATATTGACACTTGTTTAAAGTGAGAAATTTGGATGTGATGATTACGGTTGCAGAACACCAGAATTGCCCAGCTGCCCAAATCAGAGGCTGTCTCAGACTGTCCTATTCCTCTCTACCCTTAATGGAAGTGAGGTGTAAACAAAATCCTGTTATAGAAAATTTCAAGAGCTGCTAAATTTTGCATTGTTTTTCTTTAGTTCTCTCTTGCATAGATATAAACATTCTTAATATCCATGTTCTCACTTGAATCTCAGATTTGAAACAATGCAGTAAACTCCACAGATTTTTTTGTGATCTTTATGAGAGCGTACTTCCCTATTATTTATTTTTTAACTATTGTCCTAGTTCATTGAATGTGTCATTGTTCTTATAGCAAGAAACAGAATAAATAAGAGCACCTACTTTCTGTAAGTTACTTGTTTATGTATATTTAGCAGATCTGTTATTTGTTTTAACTTTAAAACTGATGTGACAATTTTTTTCCCTTTGATGTAAGCAGTATTTTTTAATTCTCTTGACAGCTTTGTTAGTCTTTTATTCTTGCTATCTGCTTTGTAGGACTGTGTGACCAGGTCAAACTGAACCTTGTTGTTTATAGACAGTTGTCTTATAAGAGGTTTACTTTAACCTCTGTTATCAGAAATACCATCTAATAAGACAAGAGAAGCCAAGGGAAAACAAATTTAAGAATTCCTCCAAAATTACAGACAAATAAGCAGGAACCAAGGACATCATCAGTATTACTTCAGTGATTAGTTATCTGCAAATTACCATTTTCTCTGTGTTTATTAAAGGTCAGAGATTTACAAGCTCAATATGCATCAACACTGACTGCCGATACTGAATCACAAAAAAGCCCAGCTCTCCTGTTTTAATGGAACTACTCGGGACTGAAATAATAGATATTAGCATTAGACAGAGAGCTGTGTGAAACTGTGACTTGTTTTACTTCCTCTCTTATATCTTACTACAAGATACTTAGCACTCAGATTACTGTGCCAATTTTATGATGCCACTTTGGAAAGAGAATGATTTTTTAAAAAACAGTCAGAAGGAAAGAAATCCAGCTGGAAAATACACTTCTCAGAAGTAAAGGATTTGGGAAAACAAGCTGCTTTGTGCCAGGTTAAAAGTTTAATGAATGTATGGAATGCAGACTGTGGGGGCCAGGACAGGAACAAACTGTGGCATCAGGGAAAAGGGAAAGGTTGTCATTACCAGTAGAGTCCACCAGTGCCATTATCCTTAAAAGGAAAGATACATAAAAGCAAAACTCTCAGGAGCAAGAAATGTCAAACCAACTTTGACAAATATGTGAGACCTAACAGACTTGATCCTATGTGGAAATACATGGGCAGATTAAATCACTCCTCATTGCAGATCAGGCTACAAGTTTACAGAGCTGTAATTCCACCCACCCCACACACTCACACACCTTACAGAAACCACAGCTATGTAGGTGGCACAGATGTGTTTAGGCTCGGAATGGGTAGGCTAAATTTTGGTAAGATATATAATCAAAACAATTCTCAGCATTATTTCCAGCAATGCAATTTGTTACTAAAAATAGTGCACATGTAAAATATCTATTTTTAAAAACATCACAGTGACATAATTAGCCACACTTCCTCTGTTTGATGACTAAACAACAACATACTGTATGTCTATGTAGTCAGGATAGAAGCTGCAAGCCTATATGATATGACAATGACTGTATCATTAGTGACTCACATTGAGAATGACCAAAAGGGACTCTCACTTCTGAAATATTGGGGCAAAAACAAGACAGGCTTTAGGGACCATGCAGCTCAAGGTAAAATGCTTTCTATTTCGGCATAGACATGCTGCTTCTTGTGGACGAGGCAAAAGCAGTCTTCATAACTCCAATTTGGGATTAGTCAATTCCTCCTCCAGAGTTTACGCTCCAGGTAGATTTCACACACAGTGAGCTGGCAGGTACAACCACAACAGCCCGTGAGCAGACCTCCAGCCTGCAGGAGTCGGGGAGTCTGTGGCTTATTTGTTTTCCCCATGTTTGTATGGCGTGCTGTTGGATGGAGGAGCCACTTGGCAGAATAGCAAAGACAAAGAGAAGGACCCCTATGAAGAGGGTGTGGCAGGGAGCAGGGAAGGAGAGGAAGTGAGGAGATGGGCAGGGGAGGTGAGAAGGATAAGTGGTTACTGAGACTGCCCTGGAGTGGAAACGCTGGAGTGGATCCTTTGCTGTTTGGTTGCCTTTCTCGGGGGAAGACAGTTTGTGCTTGACCTGATTACCAGAGGGAACTAAAACATAGTCAAGGAGCTGTGAGCTGGGGATTGCTCCCAAATCTCTTTGCTTAGATGTAGGGAAGATGCTTAAGTGCCCTGGCTTTCTTATAGATCACATTAAATGGTGTGATTCAACATTGTATCTTCAAAGTTTTGTGTTAACACTGCTTGGTAACTGAGCTTCTGTTTTAGACTATGGTCTACAGTGAAACTTTCGCTAAGGAAATAACAGACTCATACGCAGAGTCAGATAGAGAAAAGGTTTCCAAGCCTGCCTGTTTGTTCTCTCAGGACTGTTTTCAGAGTCAGGCTGAACTCTTCCTGTTTGAAGTTTAAGAGGAAGAAGGATGGGTTATTTTTATGTAAACAGTAAACATTTTCCATGAGCTGGTTTACCAGATCTTGTGTTCCCTGTCTCAACAAAAGGAGAGATTTACTGGGACTTGTTAAGTTTGAAATGACGCATCTTTCTGCAAAAATATTCTGTTGCTACTCAACACAACTAATGCAAAGGAAACGCTTGTAGCCTCATATGTAAGATTAACTAAGAAGCATCTTTGGGTTGTCATGTTGTCTCCATTCCGTCCCACTACAGTGATAAGAGAGCAAAGAACAAACATGCAAGTTGGTGGTATGCCAGAGCTGTGCCTTCACAGACAAAGTCACCATGGTCACTCCCACAGTTTTTAACTCAAAAATGTCAAAATTTGTTACACTTCTTAGGCATCTGGGAATACGTTGAAGCGTCACTTACACAGCTAAGTGTCTCTTTCAGTGGTCTAGTTGCACATTTGCAAAACCCCAAGCTAACTCTATAAGTCCGTAAGGCACCCAATATTTCTAATGCTGAGCTTGGCCACAACTGCCCAAGAGGTTAGACAGACAATCAGATTGCAGCACATTATGAAGCACAGCAGCTGAACTATACATTTTTCAATTTAATTGTCTCAGTCACCTTACTTAGTAGTTGCAGTCTAAGCAAGTCAGTCCTCACAGAAAACCCTTGAAGGCTGATGAGGAGTCAGAGCCATTTGTCTCTCTTGATTTTTGTTAGATCACTTATGCAGAATATGAGACAACCAGGTTCAAAATCCTTCTTTTTCTAAGAGATCTGAATACCTGCCACCTACTTTCTAGAGAGAGATGTAATTGCCAGATTACCAAGCAATTCCTTGGCCATTCCAAAGGCAATTCCTTGGGCCCTTCCACAGAAGCTGTTCTTGTATAAACAATTGTATTAAGCCAGCAGTGTTACTGGATACATGTTAAGAAGACAGTGATACTGGAGACCAGATTTAGGGAGACTACCTGGCAGTAGGGAACTGTGTCCCCATTCTTAGTTGCACTGAACTCATTCAAATTAAAAGCATTTTTCTGCAAAGGTCTGAGAAAGTGATTCTGCTCCATACTCCCCGACAGTATTTTCAGTTATTTCTGATACTGGAGATCATCATAAGCAACAGTTGGAGTTTTTTTCTTTGGAACATCCCAGAATTAATGTGTGGGTGTAGTGCTTGTCTAGTATGATCCAGCTGACTAGTCTGCTTCCTCACTTTGAATCATTAGATATTTCCATCAAGCAGCTTGCACGGATTTAATTTTCTTTCAGCTCTCAGGTGCTGCAGTCTTTTCTCATTTGCTGTGTCAGGTATTCTTGCTTCAGATGGCGTGGAGTGAATAGTGAAGACCTGGAGGGCTTTTCTGCACCCAGCGATAAAAACAAACGCGTGAGACTATGGTGCATCATGTAACAGGAAATAATGCTTGTTAGGACTTGCATTAAGATTAATATAGTTTGGATCAGTGTTGAAAGAGCCACTTTAGTCCCTAGCTTAATATGCTTATATGCAATTTATATAGCATTGTCTGTATTTGCATATCATCGAAGCGAGCAGGACCCTTATCCTAGTTGGATCCCCTGGGTGCTGCTGCCACATAACTGACATGAATCAGGGATCTCCTCAAGTATCTCATTCCTCACCCTCCCGCTGTCTTAAAATCTTTCATGTCATTCAGTTTCAAAGGGTACAGAATTCAGTAGAAAATACCCTGCAGGTAAGGAGATGTCATACAAATATGCTGAGACTTTATCAAACACTTCTCAGTTACAGTCTCGTCCCCCAGCCACCTGGCAGTGAGCAGGTTATAACACGTGATGTCAGATGATGGAACATAAAGGGACTTATTTCTTAGAATGAACAATTGCGAAACAGAGTTATTTAGCAAAGGAAGGTACAGGAGAACCTTCAGGGCTGTAAGAGAAAGTATAAACCCAGAAAACAACATATAGAATTGTTTCAGCAGACTAGATTAAATTTTTCCATGATGTTACAGATAAATGAAGAAAGCTAAGTATATAACAGAAATAAGCAAATAATTTTGTGCCACAGAACTGCAGGATAAATTGTAAAACTCCTTTTTTCATAATTAACTGTGAGACAGAAATGGCAGTGCCAGCACACTGGGGTAATTAAAACTTTAATAATAGCGAATATTTCTTCTGTCCATATAATCAGTTCTGAGTTAATATAATTTATTTTCTTTCCATTCATTGAACCAGGGTTCATTTAAAGTCAAATAACTGAGGCATCATGCACCTAATTTTGATTTGGTAATGTACTGTAGAAGTTTAACTTGGCTGGTAGCCAAAGACCACACAGCCACTCACTAACCACCCCACCCCAAAACCAGGACATATATCTTGCAAGTAGAAACTATGGACTGTGAAAGAAAAAGAAATTCATCTTTTGGAACGATAGAAATTATTTTGGTTGAAGAGTAAGTTGGTTTATAGTAATTATTTATTGATCTGGGGGAAAATCCAGTGGCTTCACAATTAGTTTCCACACATAGAGGCTAGCTGGATTGTTAGGAAGAGAGGTCCACCTTCCCCCCACCCCAGACATAACATTTTGAGTTCTAGGTAGTGTTCTTATGAGAACAGTTTGACTAGAACTGCTGAATAAAGTGACATTTCTGTTTGACATATAACATAGAAAAATAGCAATAAAATATATTTGATTCACAGATCATGGTTCTGTGATGGTTTACATTAAATCTGTAAACTTCCAGGTTAACGAAATCTACAATGATGTCCAGATTAGAAATGGATACACAATTGCATTTCTAGTGAATGAGATAGAGCCAGTGATAAAGAATCTATTGTGGGTTAGTAGCTGATTTATATGGGTGCCAAGGGAATAGACAATACCAATGCACTGTGAACTCTGCCCGCACACTGTTAACCTATCAAAACTTTTGAATTAGTGGGAACTGGTGAAGACAGCTTCTATCATTTTAGAATCATAGAATATGTTGAGTTGAAGGGATCCATAAGGCTCATAGAGTCCAATTCCCTGCTCCTTGGAGGACTAGCTAAGACTAAACCATATGACTAAAAGTGTTGTCCAGATGCTCTTTGAACTCTGAAAGGCTTGGTGCCATGACCACTTCCCTGGGAAACCTGGTCCAGTGAAGAACCTTTTCCTAATATCCAATCTGAACTCTCCCTGGTGCAGTTACATTCCATTTCCTTGTATCATATTGCTGGCCATAATGACACCATCAGTTATGAAAATGAAATAATTTTCACCTTTATCACAGAAACAAAACAAAACAAAACAAAAAAACCCCAAAACAAAACAAAAAGATTCATTTTATGGCCAAATTCATAAGGAAAGTAGAACACTTTGGTTGTTACTGAAGGTAGATTAGTGCTCTGAATAAGGACAACACACTGAAGTACTTGTGTGTTACACAAGATACAAAACTGCTGCACTTCATAGGCTAAACCTGACTTACATTACCTAAGGGGCTCTCATTATTTTTCAGTCTTGTTCACTTTCTGCCTCATCTCAGGGCATCCCTGCAGTTGTACAATTTGCCTAATCATCTCCACTGGTCAACAGATTTATTTATCTTGGCTCACTTTTCCATGTATCTCCTCTTGAGCAGATTAAGGATCGAGCCCTAGCAGAAGTAAAATGCTGTAGCCATCATGACCTATCGAATGTGGCATTAAGAAAAGGGATCTTCCTCACATCTTTTTAATATCTTAGTGCAGTATTAGTGGTCTACAACCACAACTTTCAGAACCAATTTTCCCATTTGTATTTGAGAAAGTATTGTTCAGCCTAGTCCTGCTGACTTCAGTGCGATTTGTAACCTTGAAACTGAGAGTGTCAACACCACCTTCCTCCATGAACAGCAGACCAACAAAACATCTTCCTTTTCCACTAAATGCATTATTTCACTTGTAATCCAAATAAATGGCAGGATGAAACTGAGTACAGAACTGACACACAACTGAGTAGTTTGCATAGTGCAAATTGTGGTGGCTGGCGAGCAGCAGCAGCTGGGGCAAGCAGTCACCATGAATGAATTCCCTGGATTTTGTATTAGCCATGGTAACAGAATGTACACTGATAAGTCTTAATCTAGATAAATTTTGATGGTTGCACTCATAAATCTTATTATGGACAAAACTGGAACACACCACCCATACAGATCTAATAATTTTTTGTTAGTCCACTTTGTTAGGAGAGGGAACAAATCCAAAAGCCTGATAGAGGAGAGTGTGCCGCAGCTCTGTGCCCACAGGTCCAACCAGTAGCAAGACTGGGCATGCATTCCCAGTGAGCACACACCAGTCTTCAGGAGGCTGGTAATGCTCCTGTGATGCCACAGGAGCAGCCAGTTGGGTGTTATTGGAGTCCCCTCCACTGATCTTGGGACTCCTCTGTGCATGGAGACCAGCTTCTTACCACAGAACCTAATATACTTAACATTTTGCCAGTGTAACAGACAAAATTACTAGACTACTTACAGTGTTATTCACTCATAGTCCAATTTAATTAAAAAATCTTGAATTGTGCCGTCAGAATGGTTACACTGAAAAACAACTTTCTGACCATCTACCCCTTTTCTTTTGTGTTACAGTCTGGAACCTGTGTCTGCACTTTCCCACACCACAGTTCAGTCCATGCAGAATAACTACTCACTGTTGCTACAAACAAAAGCTTAACTAAGGACAATTTAGGCAATAAGAATCGTCTAGACAATTAGTTTCACAGCTAAAACAAGCTCGAATCTGTTAAGTCTGAATCTGTCTGAAACAAGTCCGGAGAAATCCTGGCAGGTCAGTACAAAGACTGTGGACTTGTTCTAATGGCAAAATCTTGATTTACCGGGCTACACAGTGCTAAGAATTTTGACAGAGTAACATAATTAAAAATCTACTACTTTGAAAGTATGGATCATAATTGTATATATTCACTTTGTATGATCATAACTCAAAGTATTTCTTCAGGAAGATTTTTCAGAATAGCTGCATAGGAGTCACAAAATACTGTTGCACCAAAATGCAAGACATACTATACAAAATAATAAGCAATTATTTTCATTTCAGTGGTGCTTGTGTAGCTATTTTCTGTAGCTGGATTTAGTCAGAACATCCTCTTTCTCTCTTGCCTGTGTAGAACACTATAAAAAAATGTCTGCTTATGGGTTTTGTCAAGACTGATAACTCAAATTCTTTATTGAGGATAATTTTATAGCATTAAAAAACAATGCTTTTTTCCTGTCAATTCTGAAATTGTAGAAGTGACTCAGCTGAAAAATTATTAATAAAGGAAAGCATAGGTTAAAGATATAAGTGTTTGCTTTTCATTTCCTTACTGACATCACTAACTGTAAGCTCCTATTCCACCTGCAGCAAGGTGGCTCCTCACATCTTCAAGTTCACACCTGATAAAGGGTTTACAGAGTCCTTGTATGGGATTTCAGCCCAGACTGCTGTGGGTCACAGCTCAGGGCCCTTCTCAGCAGCCCATCCTGGTGTCACCCTCCAGCTCTGCCCCAGCTCTGTGCCATCAGCCTCATCTTGCTGGAACTCCTGCCCTTCTCTGCCCCACTCCTGGTCCTCTCCCACCTACAGTCTGCTCTTAGCCCTTGGTAAATTTTTGCCCCTACCAAAACACCAGCAGACATTTGTATCAAAACACCAGCAGACATTTGTATCACTGCAAATTTATCGTAATAAACTTCCAAAATAGTTTCATTAGGAATTCTAAACCAAGTCCTTTGCACAGCTGCCTAGTGCAGCCCAGGCTGATTTAGATCCATTGATTGCCTAATATTCTGCCTGGGTACCTTCTCTCACAGACATGACCTTATCTGTTAAAGGCAGCTGAGTCTGGCAATATCAACAGTTTATTTCACACACAGCTCTTTACATACATCTAGATCACATATCTGATCACATGTGTATGTTGTGGTCTGTTAAGATCTGACACTCAAGTAGACAGTCCAGGCTGCATACAAGCAAATTCATATTTAAAGCCTCTTTGTTGCAGTGCTGTCAAATGTTGTCATGTCACTTTTATGGAGAGGCTAATTTGCTCTGCAGATGAGAAGCAATAACAGCAGAATATAGGTTAATGAATATAGATTGGCAGATGCAATGAAGTTTGCTCTTCCTTCTACTCTGTGTCTTGTTCCCACCAGGAAGCAAATGATGGGTATATCAATATTTCAAGCAAATATCACTATTTAATAAGATATTTTTATTAAAAACAACTCAATATTGACAAATAATGAAAACAACTTTTTATCAAAGTGTCTGAGGGGTATTAGAAGGTTTGTGACTAAGAAATCATATAAGTCTCCTGACAATCTATGATTTTGAATTTTGTAGTTTCACTCTATATCTTTTATATGGGTTCTCAGGGTCATCCTGCATCACCCTCTTGCGTTTTGACAGTGCCTCTGAATTACTTTTTTGTTCCCAAGACTAAAGCAGAAAGATCCCATGACCCAGTCAGTCCCTGAAGCTCTTCAGTTCTTTTAGCATATCCTGTAGTGATCTTCTTTATATTTAGCTCCTTGTTCTCCCCGCTGTTCTAATTCTAATCATGTTCACAGTCTTAACAAATTTTGGTTGTTGCTTCAGATGCTTTACTGAAGTCCAAGAAAGCATAACCTAACACATTTACATTGTCTATTAAAGCATTTTCATTAGACAAAGGAAGATACAAAAATTTTTTATTACATTCTTTTGTTAAGTTCTTACCATACTTACATTCTGTTCACTTCCATGTTTAGTTATCCTTAACTTCAAACAAAGGGATCTCAGTCAGATACTCAACTGCACATAATTTTCAACCAGAGAAATTACTTTTCCTTTGAAGATACTTGTTTTTATTCTGTCACACCATGATGCTTAAGACTAATTGATCTTCCCTTTATTCCTTCTCACCTCTGCCCACAATGTGTACACATCTGTAATTATGTTCCACTCACACTTGTTGTTCTATAACATTATTGCTAACTTTGTCCTTGGATCCTGGTTCTGAGATACTATCTAATATATTTGGAATCCTTCGGCATTTAAATATTTGGTATCTTTTTTTACAGTCAAAAATTAAAGATAAGTTGAGTTAAAAAAATTCAGAGTTAAAATTCAAGAATATTCTGCAAAAGAAAAAAGTAATAAGGAAGCGTTGATGAAAAAGTATAAAATAAATAATGCAAAATAATAAAAAGGAAGAAAAGCAATATTTTTGCTTGTAAGCAATTGTTTTGAATAAGTGAATCTCCATTGTACATATGTTTTCAAACTACACTGAGGACATAAAAAACTGATGATGCAGAAAAATTCAGGAAGACTGTGGTCAATAATGCTCTTGGACAAATAATGTAGAAGTGTGGGAAAAGACAGAAAGAAGTCAAATCCTTGCTGTTGTTGATAAGAGAGAAGGAAAGGAGGAAAGGCAGATTTTTGGAGAAGGATAATTGGATTCCACCTCTTTCAATTTTCTGTGTATTCTCACATAGCTCTTGCTATTACAAAATTATTAAATGGCCCAGACTGATCAATATTGTACAAGTAATAAATTCAGATTTACAGGTAGGTAAATGGCAGCTTTGACCTGTGTTGGTTACACCAGTTGGCTTTAGAATTGGTATTTCTTCTGCAGAGGTGTCTAGTATATAAAAAGGTGCTCAAATCCACCGTTTAAATATTCTAAAGTGAGACAACAGCAAACTTCAACTTAGCTTCTGTGTCTATAACCCAGGTTCTGGCAGAGCCTGGGGAGATGTGGTGGGTTGACCCTGGCTAGAGACCGGATACCCACCAAAGCCCACTCTATCACTCCCCCTCCTCAAATGGGCAGGGGGAGAAAATTATAACGAAAAGCTCGTGGGTGGAGATAAGGACAGAGAGAGTTCACTCACCAATTACTGGCACGGGCAAAACAGACTCGACTTGGGGGAAAAAACAAATTTACTTTATTACAAATCAAAATTAGAGGAGAATGAGAAATAAAACCAAATCTTAAAACACCTCCCCCATCCCTCCCTTCTTCCCGGGCTTAATCTCTTTCCCGATTTTCCACCTCCTCCCCCCAGCAGCACAGGGGAACAGGGAATGGGGTTAGGGTCAGTTCATCACACGGTGTTTCTGCCGCTGCTTCCTCCTCAGGGGGAGGTCTCCTTCCCCCGCACCAGCGTGGGGTCCCTCTCACGGGAGACAGTCCTCCACCAACTGCTCCAACGTGAGTCCTTCCCATGACCAACAGTTCCTCACGAACTGCTTTGGCATGGGTCCATTCCATGGGGTGCAGTCCTTCAGGAAGGGACTGCTCCAGCGCGGGTCCCCCACGGGGTCACAAGTCCTGCCAGCAAACCTGCTCCGGCGTGGGCTCCTCTCTCCACGGGCTACAGGTCCTGACAGGAACCTGCTCCAGCGCGGGCTTCCCGCGGGGTCACAGCCTCCTTCGGCATCCACCTGCTCCGGCGTGGGGTCCTCCACGGGCTACAGGTGGTCATCTGCACCACCATGGACCTCCAGGGGCTGCAGGGGGACAGCCCGCTTCACCCTGGTCTTCACCAACAGGCTGCAGGGGAATCGCTGCTCCGGCGCCTGGAGCCCATCCTCCCCCCTCCTTCTTCACTGACCTTGGTGTCTGCGGAGTTGTTTCTCTTACATCTTCTCACTCCTCTCTCCAGCTGCAAAGTGTGCAGCTTTTTTTTCTCCCTTCCTTTTTTTTTCTTAATTATGTTATCACAGAGGCGTTACTGATTGGCTCGGCCTTGGCCAGCGGCGGGTCCCTTCTTGTAGCCGGCTGGCATTGGCTGTGTCGGGTCGGACATGGGGGAAGCTTCTGGCAGCTTCTCTCACAGAAGCCACCCCATGTCCCCTCCCCCACTGCTACCAAAAACCTTGCCATGCAAACCCAATACAGGAGAATAGGAGGGTGGTGACGTCTCTGCCAAGTGCAATGAGACCACGCATGCGGTGGCAGCCACTCAGTGGGCAGGTTCTCCTGGGATGGGGACCAAGTTGCACAGCCTTTGCCACGGCACTGGGGAAAGGAGGGAAGGAACCTTTTTCCTTCTTCATTCAGTCCCCAGCTCTGGCAGCCACTGTGGCTTGTGGGGGAAATATTACCTGTGCTGCCAAAATGACAGGGACAGGGCTGCGGCAGTGGTGGGTGACTGACCATGCTGTTCACTTTTCAGCCCACTGTTTTCAGCCCCATGCCTCTGTGTGCATCCAGGCAACCCGGTTGACATTTTTCTTGCAACTTAATTTTTGTTTCAAGGCCTAATTTGGTTTGACAGCTTTCATTATATCCCTCCAGCATCAGTGAAAGGTGCCTGTTTTGGAGCAGGGAGGGCTAGAAAGCTTGGCTGCCAGAGGGCATGAGGCATACCATGCTTTCCAGGACCAGGTCATCATCTTCTTTATTTACCTGGGCAGGTGTCACCAGGAGGCTGTCATCACCCTCTCCCTGTTGGTGCATGGAGCTTACCTAAATGGCACAGAGTGTAGATTTCTGCAGTAAGAAAGACCAGTGCCACTATTTAAATAGTGGCACTATTTAAAGATGTAGATATGCCTTTAGACTCTATTCAACTCTATCATTGAATGTATTCTCTCAAGTTAATGTTTGGAACAACTATTGGCCTTAGCTATACTGCTTGAAAAGGATCAGGGCTTAGGCCTTCACTAAAGCACACGTGGTTGTCAGAATATTCCCCTGTCTGAGTTGTGTTTCCTCGTTCCCATAGACCTGTGTCCTCTGAGCATTTCTTCGGTCCCCATCAGAATAATTCTGCCAGGTGTGGAAGTGGGTACGTGACTGTTGCAGTGAAATGCAAATACTTTCCAGTAGTTCTTGCGCAAGAATAGAGCCTCAAGCAGATACTAATAATTGTATCATTCTGCTAAATAAATTGTAAGCACCTGAGTCGTGCACTGTTTTAATACTCTTAAGAAAGAATCGGCTTCAAGAAAACTGATATGGGTTACTGAGTCAAAATAATTTCCCAGCAATACAACTTGGGTTAAATGCTCCTTTCCTGAAATGCCTGGAAATTAGATATATGGGAATATTCTGCTTAATTCCACAACTGGAGTATGGTAGCAGTGATTGCACTGGAGATTTTTTTTCTAGAAAACTCTCCAGAGAAATTACTAAATATATTACTTTTATTGTCATGAGGGCAAGATGCTATAGGATGATGAAAATCTTGTTGCACTTTCTGCATTATTCTTTAACAGCAAACATGATGTTTTTGCCTTTTCTTTACATCATCCTTCTTGTACCAATAACAAACATTGTTATCTTTAATTGATCAAATTGAGTCTCCTATAAACTGCTTGTAAGACACATTCTTGTCCATGTTTGCCATTCTCAATGTTAATGATTCAGTAGTTAACATGACAACCAGCTGGTTTTGGCACTATCTTTTTTACTAAAAGGAAAAATACAGAGTTATTTGTACAGCTGCACGAAAATGTGGAATATCACTTGTGGAAGGATTTATCTCACTGTTAGAGAAGTCTTTTTATGGTCAATGGGGAAACATGAAAATCTCTAAGAGCTGGTTCAGCCCATCCTAAAAAAGTTATTTCAGGCAGTTCAAGTGAATTGTGTTTCCCAGATGCCTCTTACACAACTGTGAGAGTAATGGAATCTACACTGCTAACAAACTGGATCCCTGACTTTACACAGACAAAAGTAGTTTAAGTGAACCCCATCCTTAATCAGTTGGGGTTTTAGTACTGACAAAGAGCATGGCTGCAATTATTTTTTCCGGTCCTCTAAAGCAGTTTGTCTGGGTGTACAAAGACCTCCCTTCATGTCCTTCCCCCTTCAGGCTCTGCCAGTGCGGTGGAAGAATCTCCTCCCTCTAATCCCTTTACCTGTAAATTATCTCCTCTCCAAGTTCAACTGTGCATACAGCACTCTTATTCTTATTTTTAAAGAAAGGTTTAGGGCAGACATATGGATTGTACTTAAGTTTTCTTCATTAGCTGTGACAGATGAAATGACAAGTGCTGCTTTGAGTGTTGGTCTCCCCCCGCTCTGATAGATGTGATTATTTCAGTGTAGAAGTTACAAAGTAGTTTTTGCCAGAGATGCCTGCTTTCAGTTTCTTTTACTTAGAACAGTGTTTCAATATTTTTGTGTGTGTGAGTGATTATTCCTCTGTGTTATGACCCTTCAGTAGTAAGATGGTGTACCAGTAAAGGTATCACATAACTCTCCAGAGACCTTCTCTAAGTGAGTCTGAAGCTCGAGTGAATAGTCTAAACAAAAACATATTTAATTTCCTCACAAAATAGAGACCTGGAGATAAGAAAAGTTGTGTGAAAAGGCAAGAACTTCAGGAATTAATAAATAAAGAGGAAGGATGGAAGTTTCTTGGTAGGAAAATAAAAGGTGCTACACTTAATGAGAGCAAGACATCTCTTCTAATGTTCCATCTCCTGACTGTGTCCTACAGATTGGTGGAAAGCGGTATAAAAACAGGGTACCTGAAATGTGCATCTTCTGTGACTGTCCTCTCTCACCATCTGATAAGCTCTGGCTAATCATAAAATCATAGAACAGGTTGGGTTGGAAGAGACTCTTAAAGGTCATCTAGCACAACTCCCCTGGAATAAGCAGGGACATTTTCAACTAGATTATGTTGCTCAGAGCCCCATCCAACCTGACTTTGAATGTTTCCAGGGTTGGAGCTTCTACCACCTCTGTGGGCAACCTGTTCCGGTGGTTCACCACCCTCAGGGTAAAAAATTTCTTCCTTCTATCTAGTCTAAATCTACCCTCTTTTAGTTTAAAACCATTGCCCCTTGTCCTGTCACCACAGGCCCTGATAAAAAGTTTGTCCTCATCTTTCTTATAAACTCTCTTTAAGTATTGAAAGGCCACTATAAGGTCTCCCAGAGCTTTCTCTTCTCCAGGCTCATCAACCACAACTGTCTCAGCTTTTCTTCATAGCAGAGGTGTTCTATTCCTCTGGACCTGCTCCACCAGGTCCATGTCTTTCCTGTGCTGAGGACTCCAGAGCTGGAACCAGTACTCCAGGTCAGGCCTCCACAGAGCAGAGTGGAGGGGCAGAATCACCTCTCTCGAACTGCTGGCCACACTTCTTTTGATGCAGCCCAGGATACACTTGGCCTTCTGGGCTGAGAGTGCACATTACTGCTTCATGTCCAGCTTTTCATCCACCAGCACCCCCAAGTCCTTCTCGGCAGGGCTGCTCTCAACGCCTTTTTCCCCCAGCCTTTATTGATACTGGGGGCTGCACCAACTCAGGTGCAGGAAAGAGCCTGTGAGAGAGAAGCATCTGAGCTTCCTAATTTATTATTTCATCACAGTTACCCATCTACATGCCTGTGTTTACATTCACTGCATTGCTCTGTAGATGAGGTAGGTTCATAGGTAAACAGCACAGATAGATGTGTGTAAGGTCTGTGGCACCACTCTAAGTTTAAGGGCTGGGTGTCTCTATTTCTGTGCACTTCGCTGAACATTAGGTACTCTTCTACATACTGCATTTTAAGAAAAAAAAAAAAAAAACAACTGTTAAATGCAAAATATGTTTTACAAGCAATATATACTTGATAAGACTTCATGCCCTAATTCTAAGAGCATGGGGAAAAAAAAAATAATTAAAAAAAAAGTGTAAAACCAGAAATCAACACCTTCTGAACTTAATGTGGCTTAAAAATTTGTTGCAAATAAGATCTTTCCCTTTATTTTTTCAGCTTTGGGCAGGAAATTGTTTTCTAAATATATGAAATAATAGGTGGGACATTTTGAGCATACTTGACCAGTGTATTTTCTAAAGGAAAGAGAAACTTTCTTGGTGGAGGAAAGAAAAACAAGTTTTTCATTATGTTTGAGAAATAATTAAAAATTCGCTAATAACAATTTAACAGTCTTGTATGATTACCTTTAACACATATTCAGTGGCCAATTCATATTGCATGGAATTTCTGAAATGGATAGCAATTTATCTCATTATCTGCCCAATTTATCTCATTATCTGCCCAACTATGATTTTTATTAAAATTTAATCATGTTTGAGACATTATTACAACAGTAACACTTAGGGGAATTTTTTCAATCTTCCACCTATGAATTTCATATTAACACCAAAAGGAATTTAGACCAGATTCTCACTCGCTTTACATAAAATTGTCAATATTTCATGTCAATTAAACTTTTCTTAACTTTAACCACAATACCACATGAATATGTTCTCAAACATTCATCAAAGGAGAGAAGTGCTTTCTTTGCAAGACTCAGGAACAAACAATACACAATACCTGTTCTCAGAAGAAGTAAACCATGAAAATAACTTTTAGATGTTTTATTAGAAGTTGGTTTCAGATGCACTGTTCTTTGAATGAATTGGTTTTTTCCTCATCTTCACGTTTTTCCAGAATATAAAGGAACACACTCCTGTTTCTTACAGGATTTTGTCATGTCAAAAGAATGAGATTTTTCAGATGAAAAATAGAAGGAAATCAAGCTTTTAAATGATCTTGGTATCCTTTCGTTCCATATCTTCAACTAACGATAATACCTGGGAAACAAAAAAATTATTCACTTTATTCTTCTTCCATATGGTGTGACTAGAATGATAATACCTCTCTCTATTTTGTTGCATTTTTAGTTATTTGTGTTCTCGGCTAGAATGAGGAGAGAATATATGGCATAGATGTTAGATGAATGAGCTAATGATCCATTATATACAGCACCCTGCTCTAACAGAAAAAAAAATTGGATGCTGCAAAGGCAAATTCTCCATAGTGTAGCTCCTTTGAGAATATCAGTGTCTGAAAGGATATTCCTGTATCACCTGAGACAGTTCTAACCCTGTATTTTACAGTTTAATTCCAAAGATCAGTAACCGTTCCAGAAAAAAATATGAAAAAAAATCAACCCACAAAATATATTAAAAAATCACAGCCTATTTCCTATGGCCTTTTCATGTTTTTAATATTAATTAAACTGAATCTGATTACTTGTTTTTTTATGTTGCAAGTATCTGTTTTCTAAATAGCATAGATGAAAAGAGCTCTATTATTAGACAGATAAATTTTAATGCTAACAAATTTTCTTTGGGTGTGAAAAAGAATCATACCACTTCAGATTCAAATACAAAATTAGATTATTTATTTAGAGTTTAATTACAGGTGTATCAAGTAATCATCTCTATAGGAAAAGATAGTTGGTATGGGTGGGTCTGAGAAGCTATTACTAAGAGACAGGTAAGGCTAACAAAAATTTCCCTGAGGAAATAAAATATTCCCTAGTTATCTCTGGAAGAAAGAGAAAGACAAATTCTGACCTGTGGTCAGTAGATAGCTTAGTGACTGGGAGGGAGATCACGATGTGCCATAATTGTGTGTGTGTTTTGGTTTTTGGTATTCAGCACAGCCATGTGATTTAGTTTCCAGCTCATCTTTGAATGGCATTGTTTAAGCCCCTCTGACTTTGTCCTATGTAGCTACCAAGAGAGAACATGGTGCACTGCAAGAAGTTTATGTATGATCTGAGATTGCAATGGTTTTATGATGAGATGTTTACAGTAAGGATAGAGGAGATGTATTGACAAGCTTTATGTGTCTTGTAAATGCATGATCTAGGGAAAATCATTCATTATGAATTGCAGACCTGCCTGTTACTTCATTCCTCAAACTCTGTGACAACCCACAGAACTTCCTTCTGTTCACATTCACCTGACCTACTTCTGGGAGCTAGCTCTGGGAACTTCCGGACTAGCTAGGGGAACACTTTACTGGGTCGTTAGCACATGAAGCATTATCCTAGGGGGTTTTGGAAAGAAAAGATGGTGATCAAGTCTTACAAAACTATACTGAAGCAATATCCTGATGAGTCTGCCTTGTGCTTTTTGAATTAGCTGGAGGCCACTGGATAATCATTTTGAACAAAGTCATGTGAGTCCAATTCCTTGAGAACATAATGAGCATGAAAAATAATTTAATTTATCATCTGAAACATAATCCCTGTCCTTGCTCATGACTGTGCATCCAAGCTTGTCTCTTGCACCATCCTCAGCAGTGCTAGCTAGAGAAGCTGGTGTCTCTCTGATACACTTCACTCGAATAACTTGAATTTGATTAAACAATTAAAGTTACAAAGGTTTAATAGTCTAACTTATTTTGGGTGAGTTAGTGTGAATTCATTTGAACATCTCAGCTAGATGTTCTGAAAGGACAGTAACCTCCCTTCAGGCAGCTAGTGGTGAGCTGGAAGAAGCCACTGCTGGAAAGTGACTTATTAATAAGGTTTTTTTCATCTCTTTGCTTTGGCCCGAGTCTGCATTCTTGAATTCACAGGTAGTTCTCTGTTAACTACAAGAACCCTATGCTCAATGCAATTTTTATATAAATTAAATGGATAATGAATTTAATATTTGCAGTATTTATTAAAATTCATTCTTTTGTTCAATTAAGAAACACTCTCAGAACTGTATTCCAAGGCACTTTAATTTGTTAATTGTGGCATTTGGTTATTTGAACTGGTATTCAAAATAAGCATTTTCTCTAGTATTCAGGTCTAAAAACGATGTGAAAAGCTAATTCTTTCCTTTTAGCTTAACATTGTCACAAGTGCACAATGACAGCACCTTCACATAGTGAGTGTCTTTAAAGAAGTGGCTTGAAAAAGTGGCCAGCCTTTTATTTTACAAGGATGTAAACTAAATCAGTATTTTCCTTCTTTTAGACATACAGCAAATATTCAATTCTTTTGGATACCCTGCTTAAGTTTGGCAATTGTTCTATAGTCTGACATCATGTCTAGGAAGTACATCTCTAAAATCTTTTAATTGACAATATTATTACAAAGCTGGTAAATTATACCCTTGGCTGTCTGTGGTAGCATTTGAAGGTGTCCCTCTTCATCACTTTGTTCAAAGACATCCTTTATGTTAAGTGAAACCTTTGTGGGTGCAGGACTGCTTGGACAGGGCTCTAAGATGGCTATCAGCACTTCTGAGTAGATGAGCAGCTCCACAGGAGATAATACTTCCTTGTGATTTTTGTGTTATCTGAAAGGAAATAAGCCACTTGATTCAGAAGCATGGGCCATTTGAATTATATATATTTTTGTCAATGGTAGAGGCACCAGAAATTTTGAACCAAATCAGGGTGTCTTCCATGGTCTTGTGTGTTTCCCTACCACCTCCAGCTCTCTTTGCCAAAGGGCTGTCTCAGAAGGCAGGGCCAGTGCATGAGGCATGTGCAGTAAGGACAAGATAAAGAACTGAGTGGCTGTTATATATGTATCCATAACTCCTAAATGTCTAAAGTGCATCTGGTGGCGACATATATGTGTTTTTACAGGGGTAGAGTTAGAAGATTGTACACTCTCTAACAGAAATTCTTCAAAGTAAAGGAATGATTGATTGCACACATTATGCTGATCTCCAGCTAAAGGTGATAATGAAGGTAAAAGTCATGTTTGGTACTTGTGGTCTACTGGTAGCTATTTACGGACCATTTTAGACCACTGTGTGGTCATATTCAAATCAAAAAATGGTCAAGAAAATATGAAAATGTCAAAGATTCCAAGTTTATTAATATACAAGCCTCCATCCAAAAATGTACACCTGTCACACAGAGCTTAAGACTGCACTAATCACTGGTCAAGTTATTTACTCAATATTTAAAATGGTTGTTCTAATCTCTGCACCTGAATAAATATGTTGCATCTGGCACAAATCATCTGCATCCAGAAGACTTTCTGCTTAAGAAGCACACATGAAAGAGAGGATATTCCAATGAGAGAGAGATTCCAATATTAAAATATAAAACATAAACTGAAGACCAAGGTTGACAGTAGCTGATTGCCTAAATTTCCAAACTATAACCATGATATATAAAAGCAGGATGACAGACAGTTTCCTAGAGTACTTCCCTGCCCTCCTTGCTCATGTTCAAAAGAATCAGAGAACTCAGGTTTCTTAAGGAGATATCTTTATGTAGTTATAACATCTTGGCTGAATATCTTAATCAGGGCTTCCATGTCAGATTATCAAAGCTGTAAGCTTTTTCCAGTCCACACCAAAAGGAATTCCAGAAAAGTCTGGAGATTCTTTAAATGGCAGAGATCCCCATATCTTCCTAATATTTAGTCCAAAGCATTGCAATCAAGTTCATATAACATTGACATATAAAATATTGACAATATGGCTTATGGAAATGTCTGAGTCAAATGCTTAAGCAGTTGTTAAGAGATGGGATGACCAACTGCACATGGGAAAGCATTTTCTGTGGACTCACTTCTGTCCTACAAAAGCAAGAAACAGTAGTAAATCTTCTTGAGGCCAGATGACTATCACCTTAACTAGTAACTTTCAGAGATCTGGAAGCTTGTTGATACCCTTTATAACAGAATAAGAATTGCACAGGTTTAGGTGCTTGACCATTAAAGTCTGTGCACGAGAGGACAGAGGGGGGAAACTTTTTACTGACCATTTCCCTTCAGAAGGAAAGGTGAGATCATGCTCACATTTCAGTTGCTTTGATGGTTTGGTGTGTTGGAACAGTGACATAGTCTGAATCTAGTAGTGGTCAGGATGATAAAGATGAACAAAGTGAATTAATTGTGTCTCACAACCACAGTGCTTCCTGCCTCACCCATTGCTCAGGACCACATCTAAATTCAGAGTATGGCCCCGATATATTGCCACTTATGAAATAAGGGGTCATCTGTAGAGTGCCAAAATTCCAAAATTTTGTATTTCAGTTCAGTTCCTGGAAACCTCAGAATTCTTGGGCATTGGATTCTGGCCTATCTTTTGTCCACTGAGATATGATGTAACACTAATGGACCGCAATCACTTTGTGACCATTGCTTTGTAAGTAGCTACTAGGTTAGGCATTGCTTAGAGGAAATGACATGCAACTTATGAAACTTGTTTATACCCTAAATACAAGTGCGGAAATGATTTCAGCTTTGTTGATAATACTTAAGAAGAGGATACAGACATCAAAAAAACCCTGAATTCCTCTTTAATTAAAATCAGCCATTGAGGCTATCTCTACGTGCCATCTCTCGGTTTGCAAAGGAGCCTGGACAAAATGCTCAGATGAAGTAGAAAAATGGCTAACATAATTATTAGCAAAAGCTCTATATTATAAAACTAGGATGAAGAGATTCCACTGATGAATGAAAGTATATGGATATACAGGCAAAATTGTGGAATTCAACCTATTTCAGGCTCAGTTTCAATACTCTCAAAGCGCTGTCTTGCAGAGAGAGACTGTAAGTGTTTCATTTTCACTAAATATTCTCTGGTTTCTCTTAGTCTTTTAATATCAGACTTTCTTTTTTTTCCATGTGGCAAATTTTCTGCTTGCCTACCTCCCCCAACCACTTCTTTGCTATTATTTAGCTGTTATCTAGCAAAGAGTAGCCTGTACAATGATTATAGGACCATAGAATGGTTTGGGTTGGAAGGTACCTCTAAAGGTCATCCAGTCCAACCCCCAAAGTAAAGGACCCATGTCTTTTTCTGCTCATTTATTGTTCCTCATGTCCCAGAACCTGCTTGTATGAATTTATCTCCCAATCCCATTCAGCTGGAAAAAAACAATAGCTTTTTCCATGTCTGGGCATGTCCAAGACCTTCATACCCTGTCCTGCTTCTTCGGCAGGGGCAGATCAGAGTGGGAGAGATTTGAAACAGTATGAGCAAAGAGGAGGTGACAAAGAAGACATTTACAGATCTTTCTATAAATTTAGGAGGTGAAATCATAGTTTGTGTATGTTTAGTTAGTTCAAGCTTCCTTTGACCGAATTTGCAGTTGTTTATACCGTTAATGACAATTGTTTAGATGACTATGTTAAGTATTCCACTTCTTTCCATAA
Organism: Caprimulgus europaeus; assembly: GCA_907165065.1. The sequence goes on from OU015523.1 coordinate 110,747,766, forward strand.
GTCAGAACTGCCAAACAGAACTGGCATGACATTTCTGGATGGAATTTCAACCATATAAAAATAAGAAATGGCAAAACTCCGAGCTAGAATTTTGACAAATCTGCTAAAATGCCTGGCACTTGAGCTAGACCCCACAGGATAATAGGAATTACACTGCCAGAGGACAAACAGTTCTTGGACGGAGGAGTATTAGCCTGGATGTTGGCAGACTTTGAGTGAAATGCTCTGTTCTACTGCAGGGGTCTTCCTGGGAAAGCACCCACTCTTGTTCCTGAGTACAGTGATTAGGGCACTTGCTGGTGTTACGGGACGTATGAGTCTGAGTGCTGATGAGCTGAGGGAAGAAATGAGCAGTATTCCTGAATCCACCCTAGTGCTTTGCTGCTGTATAAACTGGCAAGAGCCACTGCTGCAGTCTGTGAGGTCTCCAACACAGCTGGAGGGCAACAGTGACTGAGGCACGGAGACCAGCCTCCCAGGGAAGATGGCAAGATCAGCATTTCATTTGGGGTTACCTATGTGGCCAAGACATGAAACAGGAACCTGACCTGTTCAGCTTTCTCAAGAATTAAAGGTTTCTGGGCACCCCTGAAGCAGAACTCATGAATCAGTAAATCTACAGGTAAGACAAAAGTGCCATGTGAGGTCATCTCTTCAGTTCAGCTTACCCCATTTAAATCAGAGCTGTGTCTTTGTCAATAAATCTTCACAGTGTCCACTGAAAAGGTAATTTTCAAGCACTTTAAACCTCTGAGTAAAGCCACAACACAGTTCATGTTTGTATCCTGTAATGCCTAAACCCAGGACTGAGATCCCATACTAATTTAAACCCTAAAACCTGCTGATGTCTTTGGGGCAACACAAGAAGGCAAGTCCTCTCTTGGATCCACATGGCAGAAAAAACCACACACCTCAGAGCCATGCAGGCTGCCTTAGCTGGGAATTTTCTCCACTTGCTCTGCCAAACACATTCACAAGTCAAGACCCAGCTCTCCTCCCCAGCACTCACCAACCACTCCATAAATGTCATTTTGAGCGTGCAGGCAACAGAAGCTGGAAAAGGAAGCCAACAGCTGCGAAGGAGCTGTAACACACCTATCAGCAGGCAGGCAGAGTCAGGGACAAATAATAGCTTCCTAAACATTAAAAAGGGCTTGCTAAAACATTTGCCAACTGGTTGTGCTGCATGTCTCTACTCCAACTGCTGCACTCCAGATCCCCTGGCCACAGCAAGCAGGGTGTTTACAAAACGTTTAGCTGAGAGCAAGGAGGAGAAGTGCCCCATGCTAACTGCTGCTGCTATGTGCAGAGATACAAGCACAGTATTTAAAATGGCCCTGCTTTGTGTATGAATCTTTGCAGAAATGCAGACACTGTACTCTACAAAAGCAGTTTGGGGTATGGGGCCATGACTAGCAGAGAAAATCTTTTACCTTGCTGCTGCCAAAAGGAGATGTCCTAGTGTCCCAGCCTCATACCTAGCTTCCTCCCTGCACCCCCATTCCCATCTGCAATGTCCCACTTCATGCTGGCTTAGATGCTCTTCTCACCCCTTAGGGAATCACAGAATCACAGAATGGTAGGGGTTAGAAGAGACCTCTGGAGATAACTTACTTCAACCTCCCTGCCAAAACAGGTACATCTAGAGCAGGTTACACAGGTCTGCATACAGGTGTGTTTTGAATGTCTCCAGATAGGAAGAATCCACAACCTCTCTGGGCAGCCTGTTCCAGTGCCCTGTTACCCTCAAGTAAAAAAGTTTTTCCTCATCTTCAGATGGAACTTCCTGCATTCTAGTTTATGCACATTGCTTCTTGTTCTGTCTTTGAGCACCACTGAAAAGAATCTGGTCCCATCTTCTCAGCACCTGCCCTTTACGTATTTATAAGCATTGATAAGATCCCCTCTCAGTCTTCTCCAGGCTAAACAGAACCATTTGTCTCAGCCTTTCCTCATAAGACAAATGCTCCAGTCCCCTCGTCATCTTTGTAGCTTTTTGCTGGGCTCTCTCTAGTAGTTCCTGGTCTTTCTTGAACTGGGGAGCCCAGAACTGGATTAAATACTCCAGATGTGGCCTCACTAGGGCACAGTAGGAGGGAAGAGAATAACTTCCCTCAACCTGTTGGCCACACAATGCACCCCAAAAGAGACCCAGTGAAGTTGCTAACCTGAGCAGAAAACTGTTGTTAGTTAGGTTGGGGTTATTTTTCTAAGGCTGCTTTCCTGTAGCTTCAGCCCCTTGCATCAGTTCACTGAGGGCACACGTGGTATCAGACGGGCAGAGGGAACCAGCAGGAGTGCTGGCCAGGATGGGAGGAGCAGGAGCACCCCCTTACAGCAGCAGTGAGCTATCAGCAAAGCTGCCCTCATCCTACTGCAGCCTGAGACATAAACATCTCTGCCACTTAACTCAGCAGTTCAGGGACTTGGGCTCTGACCTGGGTCATGCATGCAGTGTGACCCTACTCTAGCCAGCCGGTTCAACTCCAGTTTCCTTTGGAAGGAGTCCATGCCTATTCCCCGTGCCACCTTGCAGACTGCAGAGCTCAGCTTCTGTGGTGCCGGGGCTGTTTTTCTGAAGTTTCCAATATGTTTGCTCTCACTGGAAAAGTGGTTTCTTTTCCTTCTTTTTCTCATGTTCAAAAAGAAGTAGATTATTTTTGGCTCACTTTTATCCTTTTGAACTTGCATTTGGACACTAAGTCAACACAGGAGAATTCTGCTTCAAAAGATGGATGTTTCAGAAAGGACAGGCAAGAAAGAGGGAACTGAGTGACAGTGGATCTGCAACCCCTGAATAAAGTGCAATGCACCACGTTCAGAAAAGGACATAGGAACTGAAAGAAGGACTTCTGGCAAATTGGGGAACTTGGAATTCTCAGCTAAAATCCTCGTCATCTTCCATCTGACTTTAGAGATGTGTATTAAAAAGTTCCTCTGAACACTTCCACACACCCAAGGTGACTGTAGTTCCCTAGAGCAATTTCTGCCATTTCTTCTTTAGTTATAAAAATGCCCTGGGCTGATAAATCTGTGATTACACAGGCCAGATAGCAACACAGGTGATGGTTCTGTAGCCATGCTGGGATATCAAGTTCAAGAGAAGACATAAAGGAGTCAATTGTATAATCTGCTATCTAATGTCACTATTAATAATTAATAAACAGCTATCTAATGTCACTAAAATTATCAGGGATAAGATGGGCTAAAGGAAGGGGTTCTTCTCTGATGTCCCGATGTCCTGCATGTGTGCCACTGAGAAAACTGAGGGGTAGTTTCTGGAGATCAGTTATCATCTCCTACAAGTAATTGCAGATTGTTGTTCCTCACAAAGAGTCAAGTCCCTTTAACACCTATGAAATTTATTGTGATTTTTATCCAGGTGACCAATCATAGATTTAGAAACTCCTAAGTTTAAAATACTGGTCTAGTTCAGAAATGAAGGAGAAAAAAATACTGTCCAATAACCTGATTGCGAAATCAGGGGTTTTCAGGCAAGGTAAACTGTCACGTGTTAGCTTCCTTCTAAAACCAAATTTGTTTTCTGTGTTTCTGTGGGAAATCAGAGGACGTTATAAACTGAGTCATGCAGTTATTGACTTTAGCAAGCACACCACTGATATAAATACAGAAACACTGGTGTGCCTTGGACAGAAGAGATTGAGAGGTCTTCTAGCAACAACTAATAAGGCAGGGAGGCAAAGATGAAGGCAAAGATCAAGACAAAGATCCTTCCTTTCCTTGGGTTACTATATGTTGCATATTCTTGTGCTTTCCCAGTGGTTCCAGAAAAGGAAAAAGATATGCAGTTTGCTAAGGTAAGGACTACAGACAGAATTTAAGAAATAATTTATTGAGAAAATTAATGTAATGATGTAGAATTAATGTAGTGATGTAGAATATTGTATTAACAATTCTACATTTAGCAAGAAACATTTATGTTCTAAACTGTTGTTTTTTCTTCCCTATCAGAAATATCTGGAAAATTTTTATGATTTTAAAGAAGAGAAAAGTTCTCTCTTTAAATCAAAGAACCTCAATCTCATGGCTGACAAAATCCGAGAAATGCAGTCATTCTTTGGGCTAGAGGTGACTGGAGAGCTGAATCTTGAGACACTGGACATGATGAAGCAGCCCAGATGTGGAATACCAGACATCCGATCATACAGCACCTTCCCTCAGAGCCCCAGGTGGAATAAAGAAGATATAACATATAGGTAACATATATTAAAACATGTTTTTTTGTACACCAATGGGAAACTTTGTGAATGCCAGGCAGAATAACGCCTATGGGTTCTTTACTATTCCTGTACTTGTCCATATAAAAGCCCTATTCAGGATGAAAGTGCCATGAATGTGGGGATTATTCATATCCTTTGCTTTAGGCTTCCAAACAGTGATGAAAAAGACCAAATAGTAGTTTACATTAGTTAGTTAACAGCGTACTAACTAATATACTCAGGGGATATAAGGGATACAACTGAGAGTATATTCTGAAAGATGTGAAAGACAACTGTGAAAACTTCCTCGGTTATGTAAGCAAATAATTTGAAAATAAACATCTCAAGACACATAAATAATAATAACCAATGATTAAAATATTTGACCTTGTTACAATGTGCCCCAGCTACATGTGATCTGGTTGCTTTTAATTCCTTTCTCCTTATTTCACAGGATTTTGAACTACACTCCAGACATGCTACAAGCTGATGTAGAAGAAGCAATTGCAAAAGCCTTCCAGCTCTGGAGCAGTGTCACTCCTTTGAGATTCACCAGACTCTACAGTGGTCAAGCAGATATAATGATCTCCTTTGCAGCTGGATGTAAGAGGACTCCCTTGCCTGCAAATGATAATTATTTGTCACTTTTTCTTACAGAGATGATTAAAAGCATCATATCGTTTCCCCCTTTTTTTTTTTTAGTTCATGGTGACTTCTATTCTTTTGATGGTCCAGGAGGAACTCTGGCTCATGCCTACCCCCCCAGCAGAGGGATAGGAGGAGATGCCCACTTTGATGAAGATGAAAACTGGACCAAATTTACTACCTATAATGGTAGGTAACTTTGAATATTGTGTTGCTTGTTTCTTATTAGACAATGTTGTCTTGAAGGCACTGTGAAGTCACAAATCCCATGCCAGTAGTTCCAGTATTTACTGAGATGTAAAACATCAGTGTAATTTAGTAAAATGACTCTGCATATTTTGACCTGGGCTGCAGTCATGGCAGTCCCCTGAAGTTAATGCACAGCCTGCAATTGCAGCTCCAGTGAAGGAAATGAGATTAGCATGAAACAGCAATATTAGGTAATTGTAAGGCAGTGAATTTTCGCCCTCAGGTAATAACCTTAAAAGTTATAATATTGAGCACTTACCTTTTTTTTTTTTTTCTGATATAAAGTGATGGAAATATTTTAAGTTATGCAAAGGCAAAAAAAAAAAATCTTGACTTTGTTAGTAAAAATAATTATAAATATGCTAGTGAAGTGTTCTGGCTTCCAGCAATGTCCAGGGATGATGTTGCATGTTATCGGTCTTTGTGAAGTAGTTACCAATCAGGTGAATTCCATGTCATTTATGATTCCCAAAATCTGACCAGATGACCAAAATTTTCTCACCCAGTTTTCAGTCCATATTAACATTAAAGAAACTTTGATTCTTTGTTGGCAGGAAAATTTCTTCAACATGAGTAAAAACTGTCCCCAGATTGCTTTCCCTGTGAGAAATAAATGCTTATAATACAAAACTCGTTTCTTCTCCAGGATACCAGAGAACATCTTACTTGAGACACAGTTAGATTTTACTGTTTTATTAAGATCTCGAATAACACATCATGCATGAGAGGATGGCATCTGTAACCCACTGCCATGAAAGATAATGTATATAATGTTTGTTTTTTGTGTTGGATTTTTTTTTAGGATACAACCTATTTCTTGTTGCTGCTCATGAGTTGGGCCACTCTTTAGGTCTTGGTCATTCCAATGTCTTTGGTGCTTTGATGTATCCTATATATATGGCCAGGGATACAAGGGACTACAGACTTCCTCAGGATGATATTGATGGCATTCAGGCCCTCTATGGTAAGCAAGAAGCATCGGGTTTTGGTAGATGATGAATAAGCATTTATAATTAATTTTACTCAACAGCTAAAATGTACTAAAATTTCTACCTCAAGAAGGATACTGAGGTTTAATTTCCTGGTATTATTTTGTGGAGAATTTCTTGGCTTCTTTGAGGCTAAGAGTCTAGATCTGCAGAATATAATCTGTGTGCTGTATCCATGCCAGTAAATTAAAAAATCCAAGAGCCTTTCTCCAATGATACCAGAGAAAGAGCCTGTGTCTGGAGTATCAGACTCTCTTACCTTCCACAAAAGAGTGATCACATGTACAACTGCCCTTTGGAAATAGTGTTTGCTCTTATTATAGCAGTTTGAGAGACCAATAGCTTGTGAAGGTAAAACAATGTTTTTTTCTGGGCAATACATTGCCCAGAAACCTCCTCTGGCATTAGTTTACTAGTTGAGTTTTAACCTTAAGAAGCCTATGAACTTGGCTCCATATGGTACATCTTGAAGCAGTGCAACATGAAACACTCTAATTCATCTTTCAGTTCCACACACTCTGATTCATCTTCCAATTCCACATACATTTATTTCCCAAAGGACCCCCCAGGGAATCTCCTGCACTTCCAACAAAAGCTTTTCCCCCACAAGAACCAACTGAAATGACACCTGCAGAAGCACCAACTGAAATGTCACCCCGGGAAGAACCAACAGAAACAACACCCTCCAAAACCCCCACAAGACCAGAGGACTGTGACCCTCATTTGACTTTTGATGCTATCACCACTCTCCGTGGGGAAATACTGTTCTTCAAAGACAGGTAAGTGCCTTCGTTTCTAGCAACAGCTTTTTGCGAGACTCACAAGAGCAAAGCATAAAGTTCAGTTCAAGGAGTTTATCTTCCCTTGGTTACAAAGGAAGATATTTCTTTCTGAAAGTATTAAGGCAAATTTGCAAAATTTTACTAGCCCAGCAGCCATAGCTGAGTAATGCAGTTTACTGACAGGTGAGTAAAATGTTTTAAGCAATCATCCTTCATCACTCATATCTGTTAAAATTGTGCAAGGCTGAATAATCCCAGTGTCACTCCTCAGCCTGGAGCTGCTTTGCATGCAGTACCATCCTCGTCACACCATCCCACGAGTGGGTCAGGGAGCTGTGGAAAATGTCACTGGTGACTTTGGTGGCACTCGGACTCTGCTCTGGACCACTGCCCGGTAGTGTCTGTAGGGAGCCCCTGCTGTTACAGGTGTCCTTGTTTTGGGCATGTGCTGACTCTCGGCACTGTAGAGGTTTGTTGGCTGGGCACATCCACCCTGGAGAGGGAGAACAGCAAGTCAGGCCCAGGGTTGCACCCACTTCTTGTGTTGGCAGTTGTGTTTTGATTGAACAACCTTCCTTTGGTGAAGTGGGTCTGATTCCCTTCTAAAACCCATGATGAAGAATCGTAGCTTAAAAACTATAATTTTCAGGGAAGGGGAGGAACGAGCAGCTCCTCCTTAAACTGAGTTTTAAAATTTTTCTCAATAATGTCTGGTGAACATTTGTAACCAAAATGCAATTAAGAATGCAGCTGTGCCTACCTGCAAGGGACATGGTAAAGATAAAGCTTCAGCTGTCATCGGTACCATAGACAACATGTGTTGTCCTGGGCAAGCCATCAGGGTGTCAGTGGAGAGGCCTACAGGGCCACCAGCTCTAGGTGCACCTACTTGAGCTGGGAGGTTGGATAAGATGACCTCCAGAGGTCCCTTCCAACCTCAACTGTCCCGTGACCTCAACACAACCAGTAGTCAAGGGCAAATGTCTGTGAGAGAGCAGGGCAAAGTGAAGCCTTGCACCTTGAAAGGGGTGATATCTCTGCCTCACAGGGAGGTCTGACATCCAGACAGAAGGATTTAAAGTACATTTCTGTGCTACTGATCTCAAAGGGGTGACATCTCTGCCTCACAGGGAGGTCTGACATCCAGACAGAAGGATTTAAAGTACGTTTCTGTGCTACTGATCTCCTGGTGAAATGCAAACCCTGAAACACTGCTGTTTTCATTTCTATCAGCTATGTCTGGCGCAAAAGTCCATATTTCTCAGATATTGAGCACGACACCATCTCCTCCTTCTGGCCATCACTGGCAGCTGGTTTTGATGCTGCTTATGAGGTTGACAAGAAGGATCGAGTGCTATTTTTTAAAGGTATTTCTCTTACATTTCCATCAATACTTTTTATGAATTAATAAATTTATAGTAATACTGCTAGCTTGTATATATATATATATATAAAAAAAAAAAAATATATATATATGTGTGTGTGTGTTAAGTAATAACAATGGAAGTAATGTAATAATAATAATAATAGATATTCTAAATATTTGAATTCATTTTAATTTTTAAAATGTTGTTACTGTCATTAACTAATGTTTCTTCTCAATAGCCCTGTACAATATGATATTACTCTTCTTTTGTCAGTGACAGAGAAGATCATAGCTGAGGCAAAATTAATTGTTTACATGGCTATTTAAATATATTTTTAAAGGTTCCAAACACACCTAGAAAATACATCACAGTTTTAACTACTGAGTATATAATACTCTAATGAGTATAAAAAGTGGAAAATCCAATAGCTCTGAAATATTCAAACCTATGTGTGTCCCTAGAGGGTCATGTTCTTGGCTAGATATCTGTGCTATTTGGTGACATTTACTGTGCAGAAAGCTCTGGGGCTTTGATGAAAAGTTGCTCAGCCTCCCCAGGAATCCCTACTAACTTTTTCTGTTTTTTCTGCAGACGACCAGTACTGGGCTGTCAGTGGCTACAGTATAGAGCCAGGATTCCCCAAGCCTATTCACAACCTGGGCTTCCCCACAAGTGTCAGGAAAATTGATGCAGCTGTTCACGATCAAAATACCAAGAAAACCTATTTCTTTGTAGGCAACATATACTGGAGGTAAGGCTCATTCTTCTTTTGCACAGCAGATAATCAAAATAGTTTTTGAAGTGTCAAAAGTTATATTAGAATTTGTACAGTGTATTTGTGGCCTCTTATTGTCAGCCTTCTCAGCCAGTATAAAGCTAAAACTCAGAGGCAATTAAAAATTGTTCTGTCTTCTCACACAATGTAGTCTGTAACACCTGAGATAAAGAAATATCCATTTACTATTACCAGTCTGTGATTAACAGACACAAGCAAACAAGCTTTGTTTACCCATTAGTAAGCACTATTACATGAAATTAGTATAAAAAGATAATGTGAGTAGAGTTTGTCATCATGTCATGTAATCATTCAGTAGCTATTAAGGGGCAGAAATGCTCTATGGAATTTATAAATGACGAATCTGTCAAGAAAGCTGTGAAAGGAGATAAAAATATTTACTTTTTTAGAAACAGTTGAGCTAAGCAGCAATGATAACCCTAATAACTAATCTGTAATATTATCTTGAAAAAGTATTATTACACCAGAAGTTTACGTTCCACCCATGGGGTCACTTCATAGATTAGATTTTAATCTAATTTAATTTAATTTTAATAATTATTTAGCTTTATTACTCAGTACAAGCCCCGTCCAGCCTTATTATCAGTCTCAGGGAGTGGAAGTGAACTATTTAGTCTGACGTTCTGAAAACAGCCTTGCATATGCCACTAAAGATGTGGATATTCATGCAGCCAGGATTTATACAGTTCTATGAGATCACAGTTACTTGATTTTCAGACATGAGTAGGCTTATTTAGTAAAAATTCCATCTAGTTTCAGTATTGAATATCATATGTTTGTTTCTTGTTTTCATGCAATATCTTTATTTAGTTTCAATGAAAATACCCAATCGATGGAAAGAGGATATCCAAGAAAAATAGCAGCTGATTTTCAAGGAATTGGCCACACCATTGATGCTGCCCTTCAGAAAAATGGTAAATAAATTAAAATGTAATTTAAAAAACCCCAAAAGACCACTAACCAAAGCAAAAAATGAGTATGTTTCAAATACATATGAACTATTTGTTCCGGGTTTTTTAAAAAAACCTCAAGAAAATAGCAAGTGTATATCAATATGTATACAAAAAGGAAATATTAATTTGCCAATATTCTATCCTTCCAATTCTAGGAAATTTTTACTTTTTCCATGGATCAAACCAATATGAGGTTGACATCAAGAACAAGAAACTCATCAGGATAATGAAGAGCAACAGCTGGTTTAATTGCTAGAAATATCAAGTGATGACGCAGGGCTGTATTTGTACCAGAAATGGTTTTTCATGTTCCTTCTTTATAAAAATATCATTCAGCTGTTACTATGCATCTGAGTCTGAAATGATGGCCTGTGATAATTCTAATTTAAAACCTTAAAAATGTAAAACTTAATGTACAGTTTTAATTTATTTTTTTTTTCTGACTATTTATTAATTGGGTTGGTTTTGAATAATAAAGTATTTTGTTCAAGTATAGCAGCATTCTTGTGTTCTGGTTCAGTTTGTGGGAGACAAAGCCTCTGATATAACCACATACAAACCTAATGGGGGCACCAGGACCCCACCCCCATTTTTAACAGGGCTCAATGTCCATAGAGGGAAGTTAAAGAGAAGTAGAATTAGGTGTGCACTTTCAACAGGCAATAAGAAATGACCTGAGGAATAGAGGAGGGAAACAAAGACGCTCAGGAACAATGCTGGGGAGGCAAAAGAGGTAGGAGGACATCGTTATTCAACAGTGTGGGAAGGGCTGTGGAGAGACTGGTGGCTGTGGTCTTGCCATGTCCCCACAGCATGGGCACAGAGGGGTCAGGACAGGGACGGGCACAGGTTCCTGCTGGTAGATGGGGAACATGGCAATGGACCGAGAGGACCCATGCTCTCGTGCCACTGTGGCTGGTTTTGGTGGGCAGAGTAACTCATACAGCAGGAGTGACTGGGGGTCAAAGGGTAGGTGCCTGGTTTGGGCATGGAGGCAGCACACTGGCAGGGTGGGAAGTGAAGGAGGTGTGGTCATGAGGTCCCAAGGAGTCAGGGAATTATCTCTGCTGGCTTATTACCATGTGCCATGGTAACGGAGTCAGGGCTGATGGTTCAGTTCACCGTGCTGGACAAGAAACCACTAACAGGAACCACTTCCCAAAGAGAACAAGCCAAAATGATAAGAAAAAACCCCAGGATTCTCATGTAACTACCAGAGACGAATCCTCCAGCGGAAGAGTGGTAAGACACAGACAAAAGCACATACACATCCTATGTCTACCTTGTTTGAGTACCCCTCACAGGACAATAGGTCAGTGACTAAAAGACCAAGCAAGAAAGCTTGGCTGAAGTCCATCCTATCCTTGAAGGTATTTGATCTCATCTCTCATAACAGTGCTCTGATGATGTGATTATACAAGGAAGTCAACTCCTCCTCACTATTCCTCTTTCTCTAACAGACTTGTCAAAGACAGCAAGAGGGGATGGGAATGGCTAATAAGGACAGTCTTTCAGTTACCACAGCTCAGATCCTGTTAGGCAGAGGTAAGAGTTGCTCCTGGTCTTTTGCACAGGGCAGATCCCACAACTATCTGGTCAAAACACCTACTAACATCTGTCACATCATCCATCAGGGCCAGAGAGAAGTAATGTGTCTCCCAGTGTACCCACAGACCCTGTGTCCCACTGTGCTAGCAGACAAGACTAAGGATGGACAGCCAAGATGCTGCCATGTCCGATCTTGGAAAACTTCTTCTCTGCTGTGTTCTGCTCCTCATGCATGTTTTGTGTCATGCTGAGGAGATGTGCTATGAGATCTGTCATGTGATATGAACTGAGCACTGCTAAAGCAAGGCCTAAAACCAGCCTTGGTGAGAAATTAAGCTGTGAATCTCAACATGGCTTAAAATTCATGTAGGGACTGAATGGCTCAGCACTGCCACAAGGGCAGTGGTGCCCTGTGGTGAAGTCATAGACTAACAAATGGGTGACCTCACCTGGCAGCAGTTCAGAAAACTGGTGTTGCCCCAAGATCTCCCACTATCTTTCTCAATAGCTTGTGCTGTGTACACAGCCTGTCCAGAAGAAACTTCAGTCCAAGGGCTTTAGATACCCCTAGGGTTAGGCAGGGTGCTTGTGAGTCCTGCTTGTACATAAATGATGGAGTTAATTCCCTTTGATTTTAAAAGTGCCCACACACTGATATCCTAACTAGATATCTGCTTGTATGTGAAGGCTTCACAAATCAGGCCTTTAGGCTCTGATTTTTGGTTGAGACTTGAAAGAGGTTAAGCAGGAACCAAAAATAACATTTCAGCAATGGTGAAGCAGAACTTTGACGACGTTTATGATTACTCACCTTGGCCATTATCTTAAACTTATTTCTCTTATATAAGGTTGATACTGGTTTTTAGTTATGACCTGATAGAAATGGCTAAATTAAAATACACTCCCTATTTCCAGGTACTATTTAGCTTAAACTTCTAGTATCTGAAAAATGAATGATATTTACTTGCCTGTGAAGGGAAATCTAGAAAGTGTCATGTGTTTTGTTATAACTTGGACCATAAATGGAAGACAGCATGGCACGGATTTCACCTGGACAAGGGGACTGGTGAGATGTGTTAATCATGGATTTTCCCACTGTATTTCTGCTTTGCTAATGTTTTAAACTTTAGCAACATTGCTTTTGGTTTGGGAAAAGCAAAGACATTCCTGGCAAATGCTATAATAATATGTAATTCAGATGGGTTTGGAAATTGGAGTGCAGGAGCTGCCTGTCTACACTTAGTGGGCAAGAGAAGATTTCTTGTAACCATGATTTTTTTATAACTCATAAATAGTTGCTGAAATTAAAGACCTCTTGGATACCAGAAGGGAAATTTGCCCATAAACGTAATTTCAAGTACTCATTCTCTATGAATATGAACTTTCCCTGGAGTCTGAGAGTAAGCATGCAGAAACAGAGACACACAAAAAACCCCAGTTACATCTGAAATTCTTGACTGCACAACTTTTGTCCCAGACCCAATCGCTTGCACGTGAAAACTCAGGCAAAAATATCTTAAAGACTTAACTGACAGTTTAATAGGACCCTTACTGATTATTAGCTGTGTAAGCTTGTAACAGTACATACTAACACAAAAATGTCAGGAGCACAAGAAGCAAAAAAATTTTGAGGAGAGTCTGCTCTTTTGGCACTTCAGTTACACAGACTGAACACTGCTAAATGCCACAGCAAAGCAACAAGCTCCAGACCTGAACATCTGACAGTTCAGTCACAAGCACTTGCTCTGCAGCTCAAAAACTGGTTTAGTCCCACTGGCAGCACCTGTCATGTTTCTTTTTCAGAGGGAGAACAAGTGTATTACACAGAAGTCTATGGAAATGTTGTGATAAGGTTCTTCTGCATTTCCTCCTCCTGGACTGATTTTCGAGATGGTTGCTGTGATTGTGGAGGAAATTTGGAAATGTATGTCCAATACTCTTCTCTGTGCCTGGGATTTAAGATCTTCCTGGGCATGTTTTGCGTACAAAGCAAGACCCCATTCACACAGACACTGCCACAAGCAAGTGGAAAATGAAACATTAAGCTACCAGGAGACCCTGAATACTCAAGACTGGAGAGTAAGAGTGACCTGCACACAAGTTGACTGGGACAAGAGGGGCCATTGCCATACTGGAGACAGATGACTCTTCTATAAAAGCCAGAAGTAGGTCACCCACATGTCTTCATCGGCAATATGATATTTTTGAGGCTAGGTTTGTGCAGTCAGGTCTGAGAGTTTGCAGCACAGCCAGGAAGGAGGTGTTGAAAGTGCTGAGTTAAGCACTGCTCATCAGCAGCATGGGCTGAACCTGCAGTTTTGCATTTCAGAAGCTCCCTGTTCATGGGCCTGCTCTCTCAGGATTTGGTCAGGGGTGCTACACTGCTGCCAGAGTCTAGCCTGTCCAGGACACTGAAGATGCGTAAGGAAGCAATGTGGGTCAGTTTCAAGCTCCACATTTCCCCTTGGCTTAGCTGCCCCAGTTCTTGGTTGTTCCCTGGGCCTGTCCATCTCCTTCCAGGACCATGGAGGGAGCCTCTGCTCTAACATGAACAGCTCAGTTAGATATCTGCTCTCAAAGTTGGAGTTCAGTCCTCAGTGATCAGACAACCCCTGCAGAGTCCCACCAACCTTGCCAGGGTCTGGCCCCATTTCAGCTGTCCAGACGTGGCAGTCCCCCATTTCCCGCTGTGCATGACCACAAGGCACGCTGTGTGCTGGGGATCTTTCTGGTACCAGCACAGTGCTCTTCAGCAGGAAACAATTTTAGCAACTATCTCAAGTTTACAATATACTTACAGTCTCTCCTTTAACAGCTCTATTATCCTGCCAGCTCTGTGGAAAGGGTTTTCTTTCTCTGCACAAGCAGTGTCCCACCTGCCCTGCAGTGCTGCAGGTGTACCCTAAATCCTGTCTCAGCCCCATGCAGAAGTCTTAGATACAGGAGGTTGTCTCCAATGGCTCCACCTCTGCTTTGTCCTCACTTGCAGCAGTGCGTGGAGGGTGTGATGGGGCATGGAGCAAAAGTGGACCCAACGTTAGAATAGATCTGATATCTAGTCTTATCAGTTCTTACAACCAATGGCAGACATGGAGAACAGAGGACCGTCTCCTCTGAAGAGGAAAGCCATCGAAGAGTTCGATCCAGAAAACCTCAGTGCTTTTAAAACCTTATAATAAGTATAACAAAAGGACACTATGAAATATGACGTAATTGAACAATTCTCTGAGAGCAATGGAAACTGCTGAATAAAAGTGACATGTAAACACCTTGCTTGGTTCAATATTTATAATGAGTTTAGCTATGCTGAGGAAAGTGACTTCATTTCCTTGCAGGATTTTTATGTTTTCCTGCAGATAAAAGGAAGTTTCATCCAGGTGGGAGCTGTATTAAAGAAAAACTGCATAAAGCACTAGTTCAGCAAGCAGGGAATTTCAGCATTAAGCTTCTAATTTTGAAGGACTCTACCAAAGGGAGACATGGTGGCACTATAATTATCTCCAAAGGTACATGCTCCTGTACAAACAACTACAAAAATAAATATAATTTTTTTTCAACTTGTAGTCTACAGTCTTGCAACCTTCTGTGAATGCTTTTTCCTTTAGATACTTCAACAACCCATTTGAAATCAATAGGAACTATGAATGGAAAACACTAAAGAGATATGCTTTAAAGTTTTTTGAGAATAAAACTACATTTTAATAACTAAAAGGTGAGTGAGTTTACTAAGATCTACAGGTCTACTATCTCCTCGTTAATCATATTTCCATGTTACAAAACCTGCACAAGGGTGGAACCAGATAAAAGACAGCACTTAGTTACTTATGATAAAACCATTGTTTTACGTGTGTTCTGTTGCTAACTAGAAATTGTGAGAATCAGTGAGTCAGGGATTGGAAAGAAATTGTGTGACAGACTTTTCTAAAGACAAGTGAGAATGAGAATGAAGAACATCTTGCTTCTTCTGTTATTATGTGCAGCACTTTCTTGTGCTTTACCAGCAGCTACAAGGCAGAAGAAAGAGGGCATGCAGCTTACCCAGGTAAGGAAGGTAGACCTTTGGGTAGGAAATCTTTAGCAACTATCGAGCATCCATTGCAGTTCTGAGACTAGGATATAGTAGCGTAGGAGCTAGTTCTGCAAATTCCAATAGAATGAAAAACATCTCAAAATAGAGGGGGCTGTATTCTGTACCATGATGACAAAGGCTTCTTTAGCACTGAATCATTCTTGTTTTATTTTTTTGTAGAGAACAATTAAAACTGATGGTGCATTCACTTATGTGTTGATTCTACAAATAATTAAACATCTGAGTCAGTCTATGTTTGATTCATAGTTCAGGTGGAAATAGTGTTGTTTATGTGACTTCTGGTATTAAGAAACATAACTTCATAAATATTAATATTATTTTGTTTGAATTATTACTGTCAAAAATGTGTGAAAATGGGATACTACTGCTGAAATGATGTATTCAGTTATGTATTTCAGTTTCTGCACTGCCTGCTTTAACGGTCTCTCCATAACCCTAAAGCACAGGGTAAGTGCAGTGCACATTACCAGAAAATGATCAATTGATTAGAAAAATGCTAGTTTTGAATGTAATGAGTAAACTGTAAAACATTTGTAGTGATAATATAATGCAAAATACTACTATTAGGAGAAAAATACTCATACAGGCTTTAACAAACTCTTTTACCCATGCTTCCATGGAACAGAAAGAAAAATAATAAAGGTACATGTCTGAAGTGGTGTTAGGATAATTTTTTATGAGCTTCAAAAGAAAACACCATTGACTATAAAAGTAATAGTCCAATGACCAAAAAAATAAAAGAAATGTGGGAATTCTTTGTACTAGAGGTGACAGGGAAACCACATTCTGATATTTTGGACCTCATATAGAAATGTTGCTGTGGATTCCCTGACATAGTTGGTTTCTCCACCTTTGCAGGAAAGCCAAGACAGGTAAAATGAGTTCTGACGTGCATGTAATTATAGTGGAAATCTTAATGTAAAGACAATGTGTTACACAGCATAAGTTGTAAGAACACACTTGTTTCTCTATCTTATATTTTAAAGGATATTAAACTACACACCAGACGTGTCCAACAGATGTCAATGCAGCGATCAAGAAAGCATTAGGTGTTTGGAGCAGTATCACTCCACTGAAATTCATCAAGGACAGCAGTGATGCAGTCATAATGATCTCCTTTGCAGCCAGAGGTAAAAGTCTACTCAACCAGTATGAGTTATTGCTGAGTTACTGCCTATATGGAGCAGCTGACCTGAAATGCTAACAATTTCTCCTCACAGATAGCATATGCAAAGTTAAGTGTCAGACTGAACAAGCAGACAGGAAAACACAGTTCCTGCTCAAGGTGCTATGGCTATAATTCTTGAAGATCTTTCGGAGAGGATATAGAGGCAGATTAAGAGAAAGAGGGAGAAAACAAATGTAACGATCTGCCTGTGGTTCACTGGATCTGTACCTAGTATATGATGCCCAGAATCTTCAGGAGCCACAAGAGGCTTAGGGCTTGTGGGATATACCCAAGCTCAGAGTATCATTGAGTGGGTAGTTCTAGTTACACTCCTGGGATTAGTCATGTGCTTTGTCTGAGCTAAATAAATTCTAGACAGACTCAAGGCTTATATTTTTGACATTGCCCTCAGGGTAGACTTACCAGTAGCCTTCCATCTTTCATTAACAGTCATACACACATGCACTCTTCTAGCCAGCTCCTCTGTTCCCACCCAAACATATCCACTCATCTGGGCTCTGCACAGTGTGCAGGCATAGCACGTAACCTCTATGTCCTTAAATCCTTTTCTAGAGACTGTATTCAAGGGCTTACAGTCTTCCCAGGATCTTGCTTCTGCCATCAACATGTAAATTACCAGTCAGGTTCAGGTAACCACCAGATGACTGCTGACACAGTTTATGAAAATTTTATCTCATGAACAAAAAAGGAAACATATTTCAAGCTAAACCACATCTTCCTCTTCCCAGGCAGCAGCAGTATGTATATGTCCACCCATTTCTTGAGGAAACCAAGATCTTACTTCTGATGCATCATTTAAAATTTTCCTAAGTTATCCTTGTGAAAAATAGAGCTTTTGGTAAATCTGTGTGGAAAGGGAACTTGAAAGTCTACATAATCAGCAGAACAGAGATCTCTGTGCATGACTGAGGTCTGTTACCTCCATAACCCCCAGTCAGCTGTGTATGAGACTTGCTCCTCAGGTCACAATGACTTCATGCCCTTTAATGGCCCAGGAGGTCAGTTGCTCATGCTTATGCACCCAGCAAGGACTTTGGTGGAGATTCTCACTTTGATGAGCACGAAACCTGGACCAAATGCACAGAGGGTAGGAAACTAAGTTTCCTAAACTCTTCCTGAAGCAGGCCATGCATTAAATCAAGGATGCAGTGTCTGTCTCCTCTCTTCCTTAAGAAGTGATTAAAAATGGGACTGATTTGAAGGAGCATTGGGCAGCTGTTTTCCATAGCTATAGAAAGAGTCTGAGCCCTCTAGTTTAAAAAGTTAAGGCCCCAACTCAGATTCTGCCATGGACTGGAGATTTATTTGGGTACAGAGCTGAGGGACCCGGTTGCTCCCTAATCCTCACTCCTCCAACTTTCTTGTCTCTCCCCTCACAGTTTCACCACCTGCACTGGTCCAGGGTCCTTCTTCCATACTGATGTCTGCAGAACCTACAGATTATTTCCTTGTACTCTGCTGTAATAATTTCATTGTTTTTTTCTTTCTGACCAGGATTTAATCTCCATCTACATTTCCCATAACAGTTTCACTTGCTTAGGCAAGCTGTTTCGAAAGCTTCTGACCTGCTTCATGTCCTCCTTGCTTTCAGGACAAATGAAAAGACACAGCTCTACTATTATGTGTTGTGTTTGTTGTTTTCAGGTACAAACCTGTTTTATGTTGCTGCCCATGAGTTTGGCCATTCACTGGGACTTTTCCATTCCAAAGACTCCAATGCTCTGAAGTACCCAGTTTTATAATTTTGGCCCTTTACTATTCCCTCTTCCTCAGGATGATATTAATGGCATTCAGTACCTCTATGGTAATTCACAATTATTAATCCACTAGTGCTTATAATTTCAAAGATTTTGTAATACCTTTCAGTGACATTTTTGTGTACTGAATATACCTGAATGAGTGCTTACTTTAATTTCATCCATAAACTGCTTCTTGTAGGACAGTCTTCTAACACCCACAATGACCAAGGGGAATCTATTGAGATAAAAGACCCAGCTGAGTCAAAAGATCCTGTACAGCCAAACACCTGTGGCCCTGATTTAACTTTTTATGCTGTCAGTACTTTCTGTGGAGAAATAATGTTCTTTAAAGACAAGTAAGTCAGCTTTTGGAAAGTAAAATAGTTGGGTATCATTTTAAAATTATGCCTCACAGCATGGAAAATAAATTTACACAGAATATTGGCCATTCTAGGCAGAAAGGCGACACAGGGAGTCAGGATAGTAGGTAGGAAGCAAAACCAAAGATGATGGTGAAGAAATGAGGAGAGATGGGTATAAAGAAGATCACCTTTGAAACAGGTCATGCTATGACTAGGATGAGGAAAGATGTCTCCTCTGAAAACATGGTCTGTTTTCACTTTAAGCTGTAAGCAAATCCCAAGCATTTGGTATCTGGAAGCATTTAGCTTTGGCAAAAGGCACCACCAGCCCTGTGACACTTGGCACCTTCATTGCTGTCCTTGCCTGGAGAGACCTGAGGGTTTACCAATCTTGACACAGTACCTGCTTGAAAAGCCTCTGCAGTGGTGATTTAGAATAATAAAAAAAGGAAAGGATAATTGGTTCAGTGCCAAACTCAGACAAACTGTCCCTCTCCAGGGCATGACAGCCCAAAGACTTGGGGAGAAGGGGTAAAAGAGCCGATTTCCCTCCTTTTCATATGGTAAGGCTTTGCTTTCCCTGCTTCAGACCCTACCCAATATCAACATTAAAGCAAGGTTTGACCTCAGGGTTTTGAGTCCACAAAGCCAGTAAAGTGTTGTTTTACAGAAGGTCCTTGCACACATCGACCATTTCTCTCCACTCTCTCCTCCAGAGGGGATTTTCATTCCCAAAAGCTTACCCGAAAACAGCCATGAGAGCCAGGTCTCTCTAGGCTCCCTTTCTGCGTAAGAGAAAATTATAACTGTTTTGACAAGAGTTAATATGACTTATTTTAGATGTCTCCATCAAGATGGGAGTAATCCCACCATGGAAATAATTTCATTTCCATTGACATTACAGGGAGCTTAGGGTGACTAATTCAGGGTACATGACTGGATTTAGTCAAGTATATCCAGCCCTGGTCACCATGATGTGGTTTCACGCATTAGTGTGTGTGAACATCTGATTTCATTTAAAACTTTTTCTATACTTATGTAAGGCATTTTTGGCGCAAGCTTCCTGCAGTCACAACAGCTAATTTTACTTTAATATCTTCATTTTGGCCATGGCTGCCACCTGGTGTTGATGCAGCATATGAAATTCCTGAAAAAGGCAAAACTGTCATCTTTAAAGGTAAAATATTATCTTGTTATTTTCCTATTTTGTCTTTCCAAGTAGCCTTGAGAGTTTGTGTCTGGCTTAATAAACATTTGAGCCCTTTTTTTTAGCTTTAATTTAGTTAGTCCAATATGTCTGTGTGTTTCAATGACAGATATAACAAAAATATTACCCAATATAGGGAACATGTATCTTAATTTTTAATATCAATATAGAAAAGTTCCTCTGACAAAATAAATGTTATTTTCCTCTTTTTCTGGAAAACTATCTCTTTAATTCAAAAATTATAATAGATATTTCTTCCTACCTTGTGGAAAACTAACATAAGTATGAAGGAAGGCTGAAATTTCAGTTTTCATAAAATGTGGTACTCTAGAGTTAGTATGTAGAATGTTTACAAGTAACCATTATTTTGTCACTAATTTTTTATTTAAAATATTAGCTTTCATGGAAAGCATTGTGTCATTCCCAGAAGAAGATTCTGATAACATGTTTTCATCAACTTTTCTTGATAGGGAATGAATTTTCAGTTGTGAAAGGAGATGCTATACTTCCTAGATACCCCAAAAAAATCTACACCCTGGGCTTTTCAAAGGATGTTACCAAATTTTATAATGGAAATAAGGGGGAAACATATTACTTCATAGAGGACAAATTTGGGAGGTAATATTTCCTGTGCTACTTTCCTAAACAGGAGCAAACATAATCACATGATCAATATCCTGTGGTGATTTAGGATGTGTTAGTCACACACGTTTGGTAATCTCTTTCAGTGTTACAACTGGCTATAGAAAAACATCCAAAAGGGGGATGAAACGGTGTTTTTAGCTTTCCATTTAATTGATTTAATTATGTAACAGCTTATTTATTTATTTTCATTTAACTGTCTTGCGAAAAAAAGTGACCCTACAGCTCCACAAATCAGCTCAGGAAATCAGTCAGAATGTCACTATTTATATCAAAGATGTTTCTGTCGGGTTAGGAGTTTTTCCTGCTTTTTTTCCAGTTACCAACAGGCAGTTTCATAAAGTTGATGATAAATGCCATGTACTGTGAAGAATTATCTGCTGCTCATGGTTATTATTTCCTCTTTTCAGACCAATCCTTACTGTTCAGCTTTGTGTTACTGGACATATATATCTAAAAACTGATGGAGAGGCTCCTATAGGCTCCTATAACAGAAGCAGTAGGTAACCTGAACTTTTGCAGATGAATGATAATTTCTCTTTCCTGCCACCACATCCTCCAAGTCATTGTACTTACAGAGATAATCCTGCAGTAACTAGTCAGCCACAAGTTAGTTTAAGCAGCAGATCAGACTTCCACATTTTAGTTCAAACTCTCATAGCTTGAAGAGCTTCAGCTGAGCAATTTCTCTGATCATTAAATCTCTTACTGAGTGAAGGTATCAGAAGAAAAATGCTTTAAGAAGCTTTCTTATTCCAGCACTGATAGACAAACTGCATTTCACTAGCAATGTCACAGCCTGCTATAAGTAACTTAAGTAAAACTACTTAAAATAACTTACAACTTAAGAAAAACTCAGATTTTTCCTGATAAATATTAGTTACAGAGAGGGAATATGAAAGCAATTTTTAATAATCTTAAAAATCTAATTTATGTTTCAGGTAAGATTATCTACCTCTCCTTTTGGTACAATATCTGAAAAAATATTTTACAGATTTGTGGTGATGGTTCTAAAATTAGGTGTTCTTAGATGTACCTCGAGCTGATGTAAAAGGAAGCAATTCTTCCAGTACAGCTGATAGAGTAATAATTATTTATGACACATTGTGTCTGTCTTGATGCTACCTAAATTATGCTGAAATTCTTCAATGAACTTAGTTACCTGCTGGTAGTAGAACATAATGAGGAAAGGTGAATGTTATTTTAAAAGAGATAATCTCTTCCAGCTCTGACCTGTCCAACTTTTTTTGGAGATACTTTCTTTCAGATGTGATTACAGTTCTCAGAGCCAAGTTGACTTGTCCTAGACCTGTCATGAATGTTTTGTAGCTTTATGGCTCTCAAATACTTATACGACTAATTCTTCCTTGATTTGGATGATTTCTGATTAGTCGGGACTCTTTCTTTCCTTATTTCACTAACCATGCACATACATGATTATACTAATTATTGAATATGAAGTCTTGCATCTATAGCAGAAGTAGAGCTTAACTGACTCTAGTACTATCTGTCTTAACAAAGTGTAGCTTTTCTAGTGTTGGAAGTTGGTGTCTTTTTTTGCTTTGCAATTCTTAATTTGAAAAATTCTGGTACTACTGACAGGTGAGCCTCATCATTTGAGCAAAAGTCATTTTGAACTGAGGGTCATGGACCTATATTCAATATCTTCTGAGATACAGTTTAAAACCTGGGCTCTGAGTTGCTATATTCGTTGCCTGTGGTACGCTCAGTCCAAGCATGGTTTTCTCAGTCTTCTAAACTGTGTTGGGGTTGGGGGAGTGTCTTTGGTAGTGGGGGAAGGGGCTACAGTGATGGCCCCTGTGATAAGCTTTGTGAAGCTCCCCTGGCTCCAAAGCAGACCTGCCTCCAGACCAGGCTGAGCCAATTAGCAATAGGGAAATGCCTCTTTGAATCAATATTTATGAGAAGAAGAACTCTTTTGAAAAGAAGGAGGAGAGAACCATGAGGAGAGACCATTGACTTGAATAAAAAAGAACCATCAGACTAAACAAAAGGAGAACATCATTGCCATGAGGAAAGAAGAGGGGAGACAGAGGACCTCAGGCATGCAGATCAGCATGCATGAAGAGTGGGAGGTAAATTAGGTCCCCTCCACTCCATGGAAGTTCAACAGTGGAGCAGATACCCACATGTAGGCTATGGAGGACTCCATGCTGGAGCAGAAAGCTGTGCCTGAGGGCAGTTGTGACTTTGACTGCTTGTTTGATGAGCAAGGACATCCATCCACCCAGGTACAGGTCCAATATGGAAGCCCAACACTATCTACTCCAGGAAAAAACAGTTTGGTTTGAATGTTATTTTTCTTACTGTTTATTGGGCTTTTTGGTTTCACACACTCACCCTGCCTGGAAGGGACAAATGCCCTTTGATACTGTTCTTGGCATGATTACATATGTATTATCACAACAGATAGGGCAGTGGTAGTGAACTGAAAAGCTACTGTGTATTGATTTGAACACTTAGAACTAAAAGATCCTGGAGACTTTACTACCAAAGTAGTACAGACAAAGGTAAATGATACATCCTGGCAGAAAAGAACAAAACTAAAATGAGTCCATTTAACTACTGTTTCAGGAAGTTGTTCCTAGTGAAATGGCTTTAAGGCAGTGGGGGGAATAAAAGTCTTTTCTTGGTGACAGAAGCAGCAGATTCGTGGGTTCAGAAGCACTGAAGGCAACTCAGAACTACAAGGACGCATTGCTCAGCTGCCATTGATATTCCAGAGAAAACAGTCAAAAGCTGCCAAGGTGCAGACTTTGTTTTCAGAGGATTCCCTGGCAGCCTCTGGACTGCCATCTGGCTGATCTACAATCAGTCTGTTCATGTTTGCTCCCTGACAGCAAGACAGCTGCCCTTGCATGTTCACAAGCAGTAGCTCTTCTCATGGGATGTTTTGGCATCGGTGCCACAATATCCAGCTGGGTGTTTGTGAACCTGTAGCAATTCCAGTATGTCCCAAATGGTCCAGAGCCCCAGGGCATATGCAGTTTTATTTTGTAGATCAGTGTGGATACAGTGATCTCTTCTTGCTGCCTCTTTCAGTGCAAGTTTTACATCTGCACAGCTTGTTTGATAACTGCCAAGTTTAGAGGCAAAGGACTTCAAGCTGGTAAGGTTGGCTCTGCAAGGCATCCCAGGCCCTGTTGGCCATCATCAAAATCCTGCCCAGGATACAAGAAGCAGGTTTCCATCCCAGCCAACATCTCAGCTACAGGGATGAAGAATGTGGCTTTGTTTTCCTGTTAGTTCAAGAAACAGGTGCTTGGCATGGCAAGTGGCACTCCTTCCCTTCTTTTACTGAAATCATTGATGATGCCATGTCTGAGACTGCGCAAGTCACTGAGGTGTAACTCGGGCACTGCCCCAGTCTGTGATTTGTCATGTTGAATTGCTTTTCTACAGTAGAATAATTAGGACTGATTCAGCACCTGAGCCCTATCGCAGTGGCCTTTGGACTTCAGCGCGGTTTGAACTATACCATTGTGCTCCTAACGCTTCCCAGCACAGCACCCTGGTTCGTCAGTGGAGTGACAGATCATTCTCTTGGAGTAGAATCAGCAGCATTTCTATAAAGGAAATGTTTAACATTGCGTGACGTTAAGCTATGAGCTTGTGCAAACTTTAAGACATCTGACTTGGAGTGTTGCCTTTGGTTTTTTATCCTTGGTATTAAAATGTACATAGCTCATTAAAAGAAAAATTCCTAATGAATTCTCTAACTTCATGCACATCTGGTAACTAGTTGAATATTGCTGCACAGTGACATGATTTATATCTTTGACACTTCAGCCTTCACATGAAAAGTTACAGTCTCCAAGGAAAATAACTTGTTTTAGGATAACATTCTGTATTTGCAGAAAGATTTTTATTTTGTTGCTTCAAAACAGATTGGAAACACATGAAGGGATTAAGATACGCATAAGAGTACAGAATGGACATAAAAGTATTTCATGCAAGAATGATGACTGTACTTTGTAGTGACACCTGCTACTGAGAAAGCAATTGTAAACATCATTGTGACAAATTATAACACCAAACAATTCTTAGAATTACTAAGTACTAGTTTTATTTTTTTTAATATTAAAATTACAGAACTACTGATCAAAGTTCCCTTTTCTATGGTAATTCTGTAGTGATAGACTGTGATTCAGGGAAATCCCACCATGATTCACACTATGAATTTACTTTTTCATTATTTAGTCAGGGGTGTGGGTGGAAGTTTCTCCTTAGAGAGAGAAGGATGAAAGCCATTAGAACATTTTAACATATTATTAGATATAACTGGGAGAAAAGGGAAATGGCCTGAAGAGTCAAATGCAAGCCCTAGGTAAGTGAAGTTCAAAGTAAATGGAAATCACTGAGACAGAAAATTGTTCAGGACTGGGAAACTTTTCTGGGGAAATATATCTCCTCTTATGCTTCTACCTAAATGTCCTTTTCAGTCAATGTTGGAAAGAGGAAACATGCTGGGTAGACATCTGGCAGTGCTTACTTTCCTATGCAGACTTAATGAAGGAGGAACGGTGAGTAGACTACCTAGAAAAGGGCCACTGTGAGGTCTCTTGCCTCAGCACAAATAACAAGGGTGTAGTTTTGCTGAGGAAGAAGTGTGTAAATAAAGCAGGACTATTGTCAGTTCAGGAAGACACAAGCCTGCACTGCCTGGGTGTACAATGGGAAAATCCTTGAAACTGCTGGCTGTTTCTTAACCACAGTGTCAACCCCCCCTTTCTTAGGCATCCAGTTTGGGTGTAGCAGTGACTTAGCAGACACGTCCCAGACGTGACAGCATGGTTCAGGGTGACCTGAGTGAGGCACTGATGCTTGCAGTCCAGGCAAAAGCTGTCTGTGGGTTTACCTTTCTCCATTGGTTACGTGAAGATTTTAGGCAAACTTCAGGCAGGGCAAATGTGTGAGGAGTTGTCCAAAATTGGTATCCTGAGAGAGGTGAAGCTGCTGCAGCTCCATGACCCCAAGTCCAGCCAGCAGTGAGGCTGAGCATGCATTTGCAGTAGTCACATGCACACACACAGGCACACAAGTATACACACACAAAGACACCATGGATCCCCCAGCAACTGGGCTCAGACATCCTCTCCATCCAGCAACTGTCCTGGGATGCACTGGTGTTTCCTGCTGCCTCATGCACACACACACAAACAGGTGTCCCCACTGACCCCAGATCCTACAGCCTCCCCAGCTGCTGACTTGGGGCCCTGGTCCCTCAAGTACCAACACAAAGAACCCTGGTCTCTCCAGCATCCAACCCTGGCTAATGACCACTCTCACACTCAAATTCCAACCACTTACCCTACTCACTGGCTCATCCAGCTGGATCTTTGTTAGTGCTCGCGCACCTACATATGTACCCAATTGACATACATGCACCCTGGTCTCTCCAGTCGCAACATCACAAACACAGGAGCCTCCAGCCCCTGCTCCCACCCCAGCGGACACACATCCCTGCACACAAGGCAGAGCCCCTGGCCCAGGAAAATAGCTAGAAAAGGAGGTTTTGGGGGCTAGAAATCAGGGGTTTATTGAGTGCCAACACCAGTTGACACTCAGTGAAAATTCTCATGTATTTCCAGGGTCTCAGTTTAGTTTTGGTATATTCATGTCCCCTTTTGTCAAGTTTAGAGTTTTTTGTCTGAAGGCAAGTACTTGAAAAGGAGGGGGTGGCAATGTGCTAACTGCCACACCATGGGAAAAGCAGATGACTGAAACCTCTCTTTCCCTCGTTTGAGGGAGATGTGCCGAAGGACACGCAATAGGAAGTCAATGCAGATGGTGAAATGGGACATGACTTTGTAGCCCAACACTGTGGAAATTCCCAAGACAGAGAGAAGCCACTGCTTCTGCTTCCTCTTCCTGACACTGTTTAAGGTTTTTCACTTGATGACTCTTCAAATACATAAACAGCTCCCACAGCTAGTGCTGGAGGCCAGACTTTCTAGTCCTGCCACTGGCTATCTTGGAAAATAGTTTATGTAAAGTTTCCTGGAAAACAACCAGATGTCCCCTCTCACCCTCTACCTGACTCAATATTCTCTTGGTCACATTAAAATTTGGCCACAGACCCTTTGCAGAAATGTGCAAGGGAGCAGAACCTCTCTGTGCAAGCTGCAGCACATGATTTTCTAACGTCTCACCAGACGCATCTGATTAATCTGCATCTCTTCTTTGCCTGTATGTGTTTAAACATGTCTGTGATGCTTTCAGAAAATAAACCAAAAAGGGAAAGAAGACATAAGGAGTTAACTACTCCTTAGGGGGAAAAGAAGAATAATGAAATGGAAGTATGGAGTCAGGAACTATACAAATCAGCCTATAGAAACACATGAAGGAGAAATATTTACAGGGAAATAACACTAGAAATGAGGTTAGAGAAGTTAAGCAGCATTTCAAAAATCCCAGGGTCATATGAGTTGTAGCAAAGT
Organism: Caprimulgus europaeus; assembly: GCA_907165065.1. Next base: position 110,775,005 of record OU015523.1, read on the forward strand.
TTTTGGAGAAGTATCCAACACACACAGTTCTTTTTGTTCATGTCTAAAAGTCAAGATAAATTAAGAACAGTGTTAGTGGATAAGAGCAACTGATGTCATCTACCTGGACTTGTGCAAGGCATTTGACACTGTCCTGCATGACATCCTTGTCTCTAAGTTGGAGAGACATGAACTGGATGGATGGACCACTTGGTGGATAAGGAATTGGCTGAATGGCCACACTCAAAGAGTTGTGGTCAATGGCTCGATGTCCAAGTGGAAACCAGTGACAAGTGGTGTCCCTCAGGGGTCAGTATTGGGATGAGCACTGTTTACCATCTTTGTTGGTGACATGGACAGTGGGATTGAGTGCACCTTCAGCAAGTTTTTTGATGACACCAAGCTATGTGGTTTGGTCAACACTCTGGACAGCAGGGATGCCATGCAGAGGGGCTTTGACAGGCTTGAGAGGTGGGCCTGTGCTAATTTCATGAAGTTCAACAAGGCCAAGTGTAAGGTCCTGCATCTGGGTCGGGACAACCCCAAGCACAAATACAGGCTGAGCAACGAATGAACTGAGACCAGCTCTGAGGAGAAGGACTTGGGAGTGGTCGTGGACAAGAAGCTCAACGTTAGCTGGCAATGTGCATTTACAGCCCAGAAGGCCAACTGTATCCTGGACTGCATCAAGAGAAGTGTGGCAGGCAGGCCAAGGGAGGTGATTCTCCCCCTGTACTCTGCTCTCATGAGACCTCACCTGGAGTACCGCGTCCAATTCTGGGACCCCCAACATAAGAAGGATATGTGAAAGTGAGTCCAGAGGAGGCCACGAGGATGACCCAAGGGCTGAAGCACTTCTCCTATGAGGACAGGCTGAGAGAGTTGGGGCTGTGCAGCCTGGAGAAGAGAAGACTTAGGGGAGATCTTATCATGGCCTTCCAGCACCTGAAGGGGCTACAAGAAAGCTGGGGAAGGATTTTTTACAAGGGCAGTTAATGACAGAACAAGGGGAAATGGCTTTAAGCTGGAAGAGGGTAGGTTTAGATGAGATGTTAGGAAGAAATTCTTTCCTGTGACGGTGCTGAGACACTGGAACAGGTCACCCAGAGAAGCTGTGGATGCCCCCTCCCTGGAAGTGTTCAAGGCCAGGCTGGATGAGGCTTTGAGCAACCTGGTCTAGTGGAAGGTGTCCCTGCTCATGGTAGGGGGGTTGGAACTAGATGATCTTTAAGGTCCCTTCCAACCTCAACCATTCTGTGATTCTGTGATTCTGTGAATAATCAACAATGAAGTTTCCTTGGACTAAGAACCATGAGGCTGAACCTCTTTACATCTACAAAAACTGTCTCCTTTGAAGAATTATTGTCCTAGTGATTTCAAATACCAGCACTGGACTGTTGTTTCTGCTTTTGAGATGTCCTGTGTTAGCTTTAGTCAATCGCTCCAGAGAAGCAATATGACTGATATTAGAAGGTATAAAGTCATTTTCTTTTCCCAGGAAAGATGTCTGCTCTGGTGAACCTAGATATAATTAGGGGGTGCTACACTACAGTGAATGTAGAATCGTATACGAAGTACATTATTTTTTCCCAGTGTTCAGGAAAATAAGTGAAGTACTTTCCTGCACAATTATAATTTTCATCCTGTACTGAGCTTCTTCAGAACAAAACATGCTCGTATGTGAGAAAAAAAAAAAAAGGTACATATTTGTATTTCTCCCTCTCACACTAACTTTTACTGTTTCTCTTTTAAGGTTTCCAAGGGGGCTCTTTATCTCCAAGAACAGAAACACCAAAACCATTTTGAAAGATGCCCAGACTGTACTTGACAGCTTTGAGAGTTAGCAAACATCAGCCACTTCAGGCCATCTGCTCTGGTGCTTAGCTGTCCTTGAAGTTAGAAATGTTTTCCTCAATTTAAGAGTCTACACTGTTGGTTCACACCGGTTCTGGTTATTTAATCTCCTATCATTGATAGAGATTGTGACAATACAGTCAATGAAGTAGAGAGAGCAATTAATCTTATCTTAAAGTCCATGTCATACGGTCAGTTGAATCACTCTCTAGAATCCATTGTCCAAAATGGGAGCCTAGATAGCTAAATAATTTAAAGATATATACATGATGAAACACTTAAAGCTGATTCCACCTCACTACTCATTTGCCTGTACTTGAGACACCAGTCTGGGGCTGGCTTCCAAGACTCAGGAACTTTGGAGACCTATATCATTCCAGGGCAGCTGGAGGTCAGGTGGAATTCTCTAAAGCATCTCAAATAGCATTAATGTTTAGGCAGCTGAATCCCAAACCTCGTGTCTAATTTTAATCACTGTTGCTTAAGACTGTTCCAGAATTTTGGAGAAGAGTCACTGCTTCCATTTTGGGAAAAACCTTTCATATATTTAACAGCATTTATCATTGTTCTCCTCTCTCTTCCTTCTATTAAACAGTGAACACAGTGTCACAAAACAGTTAATTTAATCTTCCTTTTCTAGTTTCACAAAAATTCCTGTTGGGCTTCATGGAGTCTTTCCAATCAGAGCTCATCTCTCTGTCTGGATCCAAACACACTACTCAAGCTAAGACCTTATCCATACTGACAAGAACAGAAACATTTTACTCACTATACATATGGGTACCCAGTGCATGCATTCCAGTAACGACCAATTTTTGTCAATATCAGTCAAAAAATGTTGAATTGTTTTAGCATTGTGTTTTGCTAGCATCATAAGACTGTTATAGATAGAACTTTTAGATAGGTGATCACAGTCCTCCTTGAGTTATGATGCTGCTTATTCCTGGATAAGATCAGTTCTTTGTACTGACTTTTATATTTTATTATTACATATTATAACATAATAGACTATATTTTGTTAAATATTAAAACATATGTATCATATATAAAGCATAATGTTATTAATTATATTACAATATGCTATATTATGTTACTGTTATATGTTATTTTCTATTATTTCTCCAGTTTGTCAAGACCTTGTGCCATAAATAGTCTAAATGAATGATTCAAAAAAAGCTATGAAACATAGATCCACATTTTAACTTAAAAGCATGTCCTTGTTTATTAAACACACTACAAAATTGCCCAAAACAGAAGACTCAGGCAAAACAAGGACAGTAACATTAATTAAACACATTGCATCACCACCTGATGATGAAACTGTTATGCATCATTTTTACTAATCAGAGGATATTGTATAGTATGAGTCAGACTGTCACTGATTTACAAATTAGCTATATAAACGGAGCTGGGAAGTGTGTTCAATAGCTCAAGAGTGAAGCTGAGTGAGACAACCTTAGACAAGGATGAAGACCTTTTCACTTTTCCTGTTGCTATATGTGGCCATCTCCTCTTCTTTTCCTGTGGCTCCAGAAGCAGAAGATGAAGGAAAAACCCTACAGCTTGTAGAGGTAAATATTTTTCAGTGCATTTCTAAATGAAACATAAGGTAGTCTGAGAGACAATTATAATTGAAATTCTTTTCATAGAATATGGCTTGAAATTAAAGATGTACCGTTTTGCAGAGGTTTGAAATGAAAGTTTTCCGAGAAAATATATGAAAATTATGTGGAACTTATTTACCCAAAAGCCATCTGAATATTGCATAACTTCACTTTTGATGTTGTCAGGAAAGTTAACAACAGAACTACTGAAATATGAGTTCTAGCAGCAAAGCTCTGTGGCTCTGCAGAAATAGTAAAACTCAGCAACAATTTACATTTCAAAGTGTGCTTTGAAACTTACGGTATGACTGGTCTCAGTGACATAAGGGAGGAAACACGCTGGAAGCAGGCATGTATTTCAGTGTTTTACTGAATGAATCTTTTATGGAACACTTGGAAAAAAAAAAAGAAAATTTATGAGACATACGACACTTACATAGAATATTTATTGGAGACAAAATTGTTGAAACTTAGTAGGAAGACCTGAGTTCCTAATATCAGATCTTGCAGGACTCACTGGGAGTCCCGAATGAGTTAAGTCTCACTGCCAATCTCTGTGTCTTTGAATTAGATCACTTACAAACTTCTTTTTTTAAACTCTGGTTCAGAGTTATCTACAGAATTTCTACAATCTTCAAAGGGATCACCAGCCTCATTTAAGAAACAAGGGTGAAAATCCCCTTTCTGCAAAGCTCAAGGAAATGCAAGCATTCTTTGGACTAGAAGTGACCGGAAAACCTGATCTTTACACTTTGGAGATGATGAAAAAACCCAGATGTGGTGTACCTGATATAGGACAATATATGTTCACAGCAGGGAATCCCAAATGGAAAAGAAATAATCTGACATACAGGTAACCTTTTCTAATCTGGTTCAAAAAGATACAAACCTAGCATCACAACTTCGAGGGCTCTGAAGTATGTTTATTATTCCATAGATGAACATCAGAGTGATTAAATGACTTCTGGAAGAAGACAGGCACTCTAGAAGGCAGTATCTAAAATAAAGTCATTATTAATTTTCATCCATGAAAGATATGTGTAAGATTTCTGGCTTTTGCACAGGTTATTATTTTTCAGCTAAAATGCTGTATTCTTAACAATATATAATGTGTTGGGTTTGCTTTGAAGGATTTTGAATTACACCCCAAAGATGAGACAAGCTGATGTAGATGAAGCAATCCGAAAAGCTCTCAGTGTCTGGAGCAACGTGACACCATTGACATTCCAAAAAGTTGAGGACAAAGAAGCAGATATAATGATCTCTTTTGCTTATAGAGGTAACACTGATATCTTTATGTGTAAAATAGCCATTTGAAATCATAGAAATAATTTAGTATTCTAAATTATTTTTTCCCTCTTCATTTTAGACCACCGCGACAATTCTCCTTTTGATGGCCCCAATGGGCAGCTGGCTCATGCTTTCCAGCCTGGTGAAGGTATTGGTGGAGATGTGCATCTTGATGAGGAGGAAGCCTGGACAAAAGACGGAAGAGGTAAGGACTTTGTAGCTTGACCCATTTATATAGTTTTACCTCATACAATCTTAGCTCATGTGATGCTTAGTTCATGAGCCTGCTTACAGGCAAAAAGTAAGCAAAAATGGCAGAATTTGTCCTTTTAAATTCCTTTGCTTTTTTTTTTTTTTTTCCATTTGTAGGACTCAATTTGCAGAAAAGAGATTTTTAGGTCATAGTGGTTTAAAATGGCAATGAAGTGAACACTTTTTTGTTCAGATGAAACCTAAAACTTGGATACAGGAAGGTCTGGTGGTAAACTTCTTGAGTCAAATAATTTGTTTTTCTTAACCTAGCACTAGGTTATTTGAGCATCACCAAAACTGTCATCTCAGTGTCTGTTTTGAAGGGCTTTTTCTGTTGGATCATTGAACTTTTACTCATCACTGGCATGATCCTGGATCTGAGCAGTTTATATGATAGCAGGAGAAACAAGGTTTGTGTTTAAAAAGGCACTAGAGAAGGACAATGAGACTACATTTAAGGCCGGTCATTCTTTAAGTACTCACATGGTTCTTCTGTTACAATATTTTTGAGCTGTGATGTTGGTAGTATTACTTACAGCCTCTCTTGTAGGCTGTAGTATATTTTGGGAGGATGATTTCCATCTAGTCAACTGTGCTGAATGCTGAAACAGATTTTACCTTTTTTTCATATGATTTTTATCATACAGGCTACAATTTGTTCATTGTTATTGCCCATGAGCTTGGGCATTCATTGGGTTTGTCTCATTCAAATGATCCTGGAGCACTGATGTACCCAACTTATTCCTACACGGACCCCAGTGAATTCCTTCTTCCTCAGGATGACATTGATGGCATTCAAGCCATCTATGGTAAGAAAATGATATTTTCATTTAATATTTCTACATGGAAGGCTAGTAAACAGTAATAAGAATATATTTTAAATATGCTTATTGTACCAAAATGAGAAATTAAACTGTTGCTGAACTATGGATAACAAAAAAAGAGAAAATTCCTGGGAGCTAACTTCAGTTGAAGTCTAGTTCTGCAAAATACTAATTTTTGAAAAGATGAACACAACCAGATTTATCAACATTAAAAGCCTGCTTTTAGTGCCCTTAGTTTAAAACTATATGCATTCTTATTCTCTGTAAAGAGTGTTCTTGGTATCCTCAAACACCTTCTGAACACTTTGTTTATATTTCTCCATACTAAAAGATAAAATATTCTTCCTATAGGACAGTCTGATGCTGCTGTGCAGCCAACAGGACCCATAACTCCACAAGCTTGTGACCCAAATTTGACATTTGATGCTATTACTACCCTTCGTGGAGAAATAATCTTCTTCAAGGGCAGGTAACAAAAATAATAAAAATAATATCTCTTTGAAATATACCATAGTTTTAAAAAAATCTGTAATCCATGAGAGAAAGCTGTCCTTTTGGAATGTAGTACAAAGCAAAGCACTAGAAAACCACCATGTACACACAGAGTTTTCAAATCATTAATCGCAGGAGCTCTAGTTGACAAGAGCAGTGAAGGAAATGAGGGCTTGTAGGTTGTTTTCCAACTAATCTGCTGCTGTGGCCACTGCCACAACAGACTTGTTTCTCAACTTCACTTAACTAATAGCAAAGCAAGAACCTTCATATATCCCTTAGCAATGTGTCCACGTGTCCCACAATGTAACCTTTCTGCTGCTCCTCAGTTCACAAGCAGGAGTAGAACTGAAAGCACTTTTATATAGAAGGTGGTTACTGAAGTCAACTCTTATCTTGCCTGTCCTTGTCCTACATAGAAACAGAAAGTCTTATATTCATCTTACCTGATCTTTGGCATGTAAGAGTGCAGTCTCTCTAGATTTCCTTTACATTCAGTAGATGGGGACATTTACACCCAGGTACCCATCTCCCCGTTGTTATATTCCAGGAGCTATAGCAATTATTTTGCACTTATGATAGGAGTGGAACTATTTTACTACATAAATTTTGTCTAAACCAGGTATATGCTGCGCAAACATCCTGCGAGGACAGAAACAGAGCTCAATTTTATCTCACTTTTCTGGCCAAAGTTACCATCAGGAATTCAAGCTGCTTATGAAAACGTTGACAGGGATGAAGTTTTACTTTTTAAAGGTAATGGAATCTGAAATTCTCTATTTTTTCTGACCAGTTACTCCCCGCTCCTTTGAAAACTATGCAGTTACATAAGTCAAAGTGTTTTTATGGAAGATCAGTGAAACAGAGAATCTTACAAATCTGCAAATAATTAAACCAGAGGATCATAGAGTTATACTTTTGTAAAGAATCTCCAGAGGTCATAATCCTGAAAACTTGCCTGTCTATCTACTCTAGCTAATGCTCTGAAAAACAAGACATTAAAATAGCATCTCTTCTTCAGGTCTAGTTCTTTTCATGTAAGAGCATTTCACTATATGCAGAAAGACTCTTGATTAATTCCATTGGCAAATACAGACGTTTGTACACTACTCTTACTGATATATTGACTAGTATTTTGTCATATTTTGGAAAAAAGAACCAACAAAAAAATGTTGGTGGAAAAGCATACTATGAGAGGAAATTTTTTCATTGAAAAAACCAATCAGTCCTTTATTTTAATGGTCTCAAACACACTTTAAATGTCTCCAATAACTTCATCATGCACATATTACAGTACATGATGTATTACCAGATATTAATATGTTAATTGTGTCTAAAATTAACAAAGCATATGCCCTTCTAAATAGTTTAATTTAATGCACATTTTCTAGTTTTCAAAATATTGTATGACTCTAGAATCAAATAACATACATAACTCTAGAAACAAATAACAACACAGCAATTTAATAAACTCAGTATTAAAATCCAGTTAATTAACTCATCAAATTCCAGTCTCCCCCAAGTTGTTATACAGAAAATTATTTTATATTCATTTAAAAAAAAAATCTGGGAAAAATACTGTTCTTACACCTTATGACTCTAATGTTTTACTCATAAAAAGAAAAGACATTCCTACTGTCTTCATGATGTAGTCCCAGTCTAAGAATTAGAATAATTTTTTAAAGTAATAAACTGAAAGGAATAGTATTGATGTCTAAGACACATTGTTTGATAACCATCTAAAATGCAATTAAATGCTGTTTATAAATAGCAAAACCAAATTAAATGTGCTTATATTTTTCAGAGGGTAAATATTGGGTTCTCAGGGGGTACGAAGTTGCACCTGGCTATCCAAAACCTATCTATCATTTGGGGTTCCCGAGGACTGTTAAAAGAGTCAATGCAGCTTACAGTGATGAAATCACAGGAAAAACATATTTCTTTATAGCTGATAAGTACTGGAGGTAAGATTTAATGTTCATTTACCAGAAGGTGTATTTTCACTTGTCCCTGACGACTGATGCATTATTCTAAAATTCAAGTGCAATGATGTTTAAAACACATATATTCCAGAAATTTAACCAGGATCCTGTGGAAGCTTAGAAATTTTAAGCGTTTGCTAGGAAATGTCAACTTTTCTAAAGGTTTTTTGCCATTCATTAGATTCCTGTAGCAGGAATGTAATTACTTGCAACTGAATGTAACATCTGCCCAATAAGAGAGTGATGTTCTAGTAAGTTATTAACTTTTTCTCCACAACAGTGCTGCTTTTCTGTGCAATGATGTGGTAGTGTCCACTTTTCATTCACATTTCAAACAAAATGAACTGCTAATAAAGAGTATTGTAATTTAATTTCTCTATGAACAAACTATAAATATTCTCTGATTGTGCAGTTGGTCGTATTTATAATTCAAGTGTAGATCATGACAAATTTAAGAGTAATTTTGTTTAAGCACAAGATTGACACTAATACAAGTACATTTCAGGACTGTGCTACAATCTTCTACTCTCAAGTTTTACATTTTGCTTTTATACTGAACTGGATATCCAGTGCCTTGAAACAGAAACTTATTTTATGTGCAAATTATGACCAAGGCTCTGGACAGTCCAGAAATGTATTAATAAATTCTGGGCTGCAGTCCCAAGGTTCCTGAGAGCCTTCTTACAAACTTTACCAAAGATAGAGTTTTTGAATCTCAAGACTTTCATAATGTGAGAAACTTAATACATAATATTGTGTCCAGTTCTGGGCCCCACAGTTCCAGAAGGACAGGGAACTGCTTGAGAGAGTCCAGCACAGAGCCACCAAAATGATTAAGGGAGTGGAGCATCTCCCTTACGAGGAAAGGCTGAGGGAGCTGGGTCTCTTTAGCTTGGAGAAGAGGAGACTGAAGGGGGGGAACTTATTAATGTTTATAAATATTTGAAGGGTGAGTGTGAGGAGGATGGGGGCAGGCTCTTCACAGTGGTGTCCAATGATAGGACAAGGGGCAATGGGTGTAAGCTGGAACACAGGAGGTTCCACTTAAACTTGAGAAGAAACTTCTTTACTGTGAGGGTGACAGAGCACTGGAACAGGCTGCCCAGGGAGGTTGTGGAGTCTCCTCTGGAGACATTCAAGACTCACCTGGACGCCTTCCTGTGTGATCTTATCTAGGTGTTCCTGCTCCAGCAGGGGGATTGGACTAGATGATCTTTTGAGGTGCCTTCCAATCCCTGACATTCTGTGATTCTGTGATTTTGTGATTCTGTGATTCTGTGATATGAAGAATCAAAAAGCTACTTTAGGTAATCTTCATAAGACTTAATAACACTAGAGTTGCAGAGATGTATGAATTTGCCTTGGACTTTCAAAATATTGTCTACTTCCTCACAAATTTTAATGACTTTTCTTGTGTTAAGATATGATGAAAACAAAAAATCCATGGATCACGGTTATCCCAGGAAAATAGTCTCTGACTTTGGAAAAATTGGCAGAGTTGATGCAGCTTTCCAGAAAGATGGTAAGTAAAACATACCTTTAATCTGTATTTACCTGAATATTTGGGCACTGTATATAGAATAAAATACTGAAAAGAAGTCATTTATGAAATATAATTGGAATAAAATTTATTTCTAGGCTATGTCTACTTCTTCCATGGAACAACTCAGTTCCAGTTTGATCCTCGTGCCAAACGGATTGTCAGACAAATGAAGAGCATCAGCTGGTTTAATTGTTAATTGCAATGTTTTTCCACATGTATTTTTTTATATGCTGAATTTTTCAACGTCTCATGACTATCAAGTCAGAATGGATTTCTGCCCTAATTCTGTGGGAGTATAATCAATAATTATTTATTGTAAAACAAATGCATTTATATAATTTATCACAATTTCACCTGCTACATTAAAGTTTCCTAATAAATTATGTTTGTCATATCATTGTCTTCTTGATGTCTTATTTGCACTAAAAGTCTAACTTTTAAACACTAATAGATGTATCCTGGCATGAAATGTCAGACCTTTTTCCCAAAGCCAGAGAAAGGAGAAGCCAGCTGGCTTGAACTCCATCACTCCACGCAAGCCCTGGTGAAAATCCTATGAGTAATTAGGCTGGTTGGGGCTCATCAACATCAATTTACAAATCACACTTCCACTTTCTGTTCCTTTTTCCCCAACTTCCACTCACAGACTTCCCTCCAGAGTGTATGTCTTTGCACGTGTAGGTGGATTTTTTTCTCATGTTTTTGGGTTTGGGAACTGAGTTTAATCCTGGAAACATGGATTAGAAAGGACCCCTGAGATCACTGAAACCAGTCCCCTACTGTCACAGGTAGCCACATCATATAATGGACAAACAAATCTCTTTACTCAAGGCTCTTTCAAGTGCTTACTACTCCAGTAGTTAATAATTCCCTCCTACTTTCAGTGGGTTAAAGGATAAAGAATTTTGCTTAAAAAAATGGAAATTCTTGGTCAAAAATATTTCTTACACAAAAAGTTAATGAAAAAGAAAAAAGCTCAACTGCAATTTTTTTTCAAATGTCCTCAATTAAAATGGTGTTTGAGGGGTTATCTACTTTCTCTTCAGTCTTTGTAGCTCAGCTCATAAGATTAGAAAGCACATTACTATAACAAAATGTATTCTTGTACATCTGTGTTATTCAACAAATTTCACAGGAAGGTTTTAGGTTACTACAACAGAAATAAATGCATTTTGAGAAAATAATGTGTAACATTATAAAATATATCCATTCAATTTTTCTCGTTACTTAGCTATCTATCTGCATTAGAAGCCTATTAAATTGTATCCTTCATAAATAAAGAACAGACTTGGTGTATTCTACTTTTATTAAATTCAGGAGTAAAAATTATTCTAAATATTATTCAAAGATAAATATTTGTATAATTTAAAATTCACTTGAATATATTATATTTTTTATAAAATGGAAAAGGCATATTATAAAATAATAATAAATCAAAGGCTTTAATGAAGAAGTTAATTTATGTGAATCCTATTCTCACAAGGTGATTTAGGTACCTGTTCTTTAATTCAAAACCTTAGTAGCAATTCTATTTAATCACATTTTCTTGTATAAGACAGTGCTATTGAACTTCCAATGACAATTAAACAAAAAATTATTTTAGAAGTATATAAATCTAAATTTACTATGTTGTTTTAGCAAACATAACACAAGATCTACAGGGAAAGACAATACGTCTTACTAGACTAATTATATATTTTAAAAAAAAAATGGGGGTACATGTTCCCTTCAGTTATGAAGTAGAACCAGATCTCAAGACAATGCCAGAATAGCTCCTCAGATGTAGAGCAGAACTGTAATCCCTCTCTAGAAGAAAAAAAGTAGTAGGTACTCATGGGACAGAAAAAATGTTAAATGGGAGATGAAGGGTAAGGAGGTGGTTATATTTTGGAGGAAAGAGAGAGAAAGGGTAAATTAGAAAGCATGGAAGATGAAGACGTTAAAGAGAGGCTAAAGTTTATAATGGCATATTTTTGGTCCATGCCTTTTTGTATCCTGTGAAGTTCTGATTGTTAGTTTCCAGGCATGTTTTTTTTTAATTCTCTTTTTGTGAATTTCCCTTGAGCAGGAAGACCAAGAGTTCAAAATGAAGTTATTTCTTTGTGTGCTTATGTGAGTGAATATTTCCTTTGCCTGCTTGACTGTAGCGATTGCTCCATTCCAGCCACATCGTAAGGAGGAGGCCACCTCTGATGCAGCTCTCACCTGCCTGCAGGCACAAGATCTGCTTTCAGTAGTTTGAAATCTGGCTGTTGTTTCCAGCTCAGTCCACACCATCACCTGCCATTTTCTTACTCCCTTTTAATAAGTTGATGGTATTATTTGCTAATTACTGTACTATGGTAGAGTACCACACCACTCCCTAGTAACTGTTTTTGTGTGTATTCATAGCCCATATCATTATTAACTATAAGAGATTTGCCCAAGCAGGAATCCAGTTCCCTAAACACGTGTTTAGTGCATTTCAGGTGTTGTAGGGTATCCAAGTCACCCATGCAGGTGTGAAATGGGACTTCTGGGAGACCAGCACTTTCTAAAGCCCCCCAGAGCTTACACTGTCTCTAGGCACCTATGTTTGGGTGATTGAATCCTACCCTCACAGGCTGCAGTCTTTCCTAAAGGTTTGCTAAGGGTCAAATACAGTATCTGATCCATTCACCAATTTCCCATGTTTTTCACTCAAGCTGAGTAATGATTCAGCTTTATCGACTCTATGGTACGATTGACCCTGCAAAGTAGTGGTTACACTCAGCTTCCTGAACAGGTATCTAGTGTCATTAAGGTGCCTGAAGGTTTCCAGTTGGCCTCTAACTTCCAGTCTAGAAGATACATGTCCCCTCTAGGTCCTGCATCACAGTCACTAGACCTGTGTCAATGTCTCAAGTTCACTAGACTGTCTCAAAAGCACAACAAATCACTGTTTAGGCAGCTTAATTGCAGCCTAATTATTTTCATGTGATCTCAGACTTGGGCTCTCATCATAGTTAACAGTGTTGGTCAAAACATTTGGTGAGCTTGAGCTCCTGAGAGCTGCACAAATCATCCTAAATTTACCTCCTACATGTGGTCAGATTAAATGTTCTCTAGATGCCATTTAACCATATTGATTAGATTTCTGTTGACATAATGCAAGCTTAGACAGTTGACTCATGTGCAGACATGCACTCACATTGTGAACACTTAGGAAAGCTGAGTCCCTGCTGGTACTGTGTTAAGATCACCACAACGCAGCAGTATTGATGATTCCTGTGATGCTCTGTGTAGCATCACCCGGTACTACCAATGTGACCAGGATAGGTGGCAACCTTTCTAGTTTAAAACATAGGTCCCATTACTACAGTCTGCATTAAAAAAAAAAATCTAGGACAAGAAAAGAAGTCACGAGGTAGGTCAACATCCACCAGCTTTAACCAATGTCAAATATAAGTATTAGGAAACCATAACCAGCAGCTGCTTATACAACTTCTTCTTTTCCCAGACTCAAGGCCCACCATAGGCTTATTTGTGAAACATCGCTTGTGAAAAAATATGTTCAGGCCTCTCTCCCAGGGGCAGTGGGAACTGTCTGTTATGTTGTGTAGGTGGTCAAGTTGCAAAACCCTAAAAGTGCTTTGAGTGACATCATCTGTCACTCAGATGTCTTCTGAGCAAACACTAATGTAGTGTGAGCTGTTACCTGAAACTAGAAAGGTAGTATAAATCAGCTGTTTAAGTTTCTCTACGTTCAATAAAGACAGAGAGCACCTATAGAGGACAGTTCATCCTATTCTAAGGTAGCTGGTTGAATCACTCTTCAGAGATATGTATTTCTCCATTTTCCATAGAATAATACAAAAATTAAAGTTAGGTGCAATCAGCCTTAACCTAGTTGCTGTCATTGTCTCTATCCTTCCACTGCTACACAGCAGACAGCTGTGGCCATCTGACAAACAGCCACAGTGAGAAAAAAGATAAACACTTCTGCCAGTTCCTATAAAAATCTCTTCATAGTGCTGCCTTGATTTTTTACAAAATTTACATGTTTTCCAAAAATGTCTTCTAGTGCCGTGGGAAAATAAAGCCCTGAACAGGGTTGTTTTTTTTTTTTTGTGACCTACACCATATGTATAGTCAGATGATAGCACCATGGTCTTCCTTCTAGCTTTAAAACCTTTGAGACAAAGAAATAGATCCATTTTAAAACATAAGATGTCTCAAAAAAGAAAGTCTGTACTTCTGGATAAAGACACATCATTTCCAGTATCAGTTCGGTCGAGTTCTCCATCTCAGAAAATTTGTTGTCACAGCTTGTAACTCAGTTACAGAACTGAATGGGATCCAGGCCTCAGGTCTCTTACCATACAATACTGTGATAATACAAAACAAATTAAGGGAAGGAGGTTTTTTTCCTTTCTTTTTTTTTTTTATTGTACCTGAGAAATGCCATTAACAAACAAATTTAACTAACAAGGCTACATTGTGAAATTTGGGCTAGAAAGTTCGTCATTAACACCTCCAACTGGAGAAAAGTTGGCTGCAAGTGACAGCAAAAAAGCCAAAAACATGGAAGCAAGGATTTCCTGGAAAAGCCACAGTCCGAAATAAGAGTATTTCTTATAACTGTTTTGTAAATGTTGAGTACATGCTGTCAGAGCTCTTCTGAGGTGCCAAACACCTTCAGCTCCTACTGCTGCCAGTGGAAGAGGAAAGTGTTTGGCCAGTGCAGGGTGAAATCCCATAATATGTCACAGCTTGTGTGACTCTTGAAACTTCCTTTATTCTGAATTACTTAAGACAGGAAATAATCATATCCCCAGTGGCTAATGTGGTTAAACTGAAGAAACCTTTAACCATGAAATGGCAGATATATAGATGAGAGATAGATAGAGTAGATAAATACAGAGACATAAGATTATTCACATCTCTTAGGATGCATTTATGGAGTAAAATCTTTTTTCATTTATGTATATCTTGGATTCCACCAGTATAATTTAAAGACAACATACCTTTTCAAAGAGTTTCAGGGAAGGGGTGGGGAGTGATTTGGGGTTTTCATCCATTTTCCAAAACACACAGTCTCACTTTATGGATCAATTTAAAAAGAAAACTTTTGGCTTACAGTAATTTCTCCCAAAGTTTTAATTTTTTTGGATAGAATTCATATCTGGTGCATAAGTCTCAATATCCAGGCTGAGAATGATTAAGAGTCCCTCTCTATTTGGTGGCCTCATTTCATACAGTTGGGTCAGAACAAATTAAAAGGTTTATGCATTTGTCCGCCATTTTATCTGGCATGAAATTGCTCAGGTTCACTAAAATTCAGTGGTGAATAACTAAAATTGAGAGCCAGTTTTGAAATGATAGCCAAGCAGCTTAGGAGTATTCAAATACTAACCAACTTCAGATGTCTGTGAAATCGAATGGGTTCAATTAAGTTTTATTGTGTCAGCCAGAACAGCGTTATAGGCTGTGTGGAGGTAATCAGGGCATGATAAACTCTGAGTCAGCCTACAGCTGACTCTACAAAGCACCCCACAACCATACAAACTGGGAGGCGAGAGGGGATACACACGGAGCAGAACGCAGACTGCTCTCCTACCAGCACAGCAATGAGAGTAAGAATGAAGGATCTTTCCCTTTTGCTTTTAATGTGTGTAGCTGTTTCTAACGCTCTTCCTGTCCAACCAGAGAAAGGCAACAAAGAAGAAGATGCAAAGCTTGTACAGGTAACTACGTTGTCCATATCTGAGATCCACTGAGTCCTCTCTTTTTAGATACAATCTGCATGTTCCAGCTACGCAGCAGGTTGCAGTCTTTCTGAGACAATGCTATTACACAGAACTCTGTTGCTCAAACTTTACTAAAGTAGGATAAATTTGTACAAACCAGAAATGTCAAGTAAATAAGAGTCAGGGACAATGTTGTCTGGTTTTGTTTATCTACAGTCTGCAGGAAAACATCTGTTGTGTTACAAAATCATAGGCAGATGGCTTTGCTCTCAAAGTACACGAACAATATCAGTCCTAAGGTATTCATTAAAGAAATCGATCAAAATGTGAAATGTGTATGCTTTATCTTTTCACTAGGACTATTTAAGTAGATTCTATGCTGTTGAGCCAGATCCAAATCAGCTTGGACTGAAAACAAATGCTGAATCAACAGCTGAAAAACTTCAGAAAATGCAACAATTTTTTGGTTTGAAAGTGACAGGAAAGCCAGACACTGAGACATTGGACATCATGAAGAAACCCAGGTGTGGAGTTCCTGATGTGGGGCTCTATGGTGTTACTTTGCCAGGATGGAAAAAAAACAATCTGACATACAGGTAGTATTTTGATAATTATTTTTTGAGTTTACATTTTGATTTTGTGGGTATCCACATTTGTTATATTTAAATATAAATTCTATAGCAATTGTTTCCAGTTGGGAATACAAAAATGTTTCTCTTTCCCCAGCTGTTAGCTATGTGCATTCCTCAGAGAAATTTCTGAGAGTGAAGTTGGGTACTTTACATTTTCTGAGTCAACTATAATATTTTGTCTGTCATGTATCACTCCTGACAAATACTCTGTGAGCCAAACAGAAATGTCAATTGCAGGCTGTACAAGCCCCCTTATCTTAAAAATTTGCTAAGACCAACAGTTTAGTAGTCACAGAAACCTGAGATTACTTTCCTCATGCTCACGAGATGACCTCCTGGCTAAGGGCCATGTTGAGAAAAACTGGTACTGTGTACACAATTATTATCATGAAAAAGACATGTTGGACAGTTCTTACATTCCTCAAACTCACTCAGTCCAAGACGAATCTTGGGAGCTATTGGAGTACAAGTTAAATGGCTTCATATACATCTCTGTTCATCATCTTAACAATATTACAGAATTGTTTTCTGCAAACACTAAGCATTATTACTTGAACCCTCATAACTGTAGAATTGTGAACCATACACCAGATATGAGCAAAGAGGATGTGGATAAAGCAATCCAGAAGGCATTTAAAGTGTGGAGCACTGTCACCCCGCTGATTTTCACTCGCATTCATGAGGGAATAGCAGATATAATGATTGCTTTTGGGACCAAAGGTAACGTGCTGGCTGCATACCAATGGTAAGATTATAAAGATTTTCCAATAGTCATGACATAAACTCAGTGTTGTTTCAACATCATATTATTTAGCTCATGGACATTGCCCTCGTTATTTTGATGGACCACTTGGTGTCCTTGCTCATGCCTTTCCACCTGGCAAAGGTTTTGGTGGTGACGTGCACTTTGATGAGGATGAAGATTGGACCACAGGCTCAGTTGGTAGGTAAAAAATTGTTTCTGAAGTGTTATGCAGATGGGTAAATTCCCTTGTGGTTTTATTTAAGTGAAGGTATAGAATTAGATGAAACACAGCATTAAGCATAAGAGCAGTTTGGGGATACTGCAGGCAATCCTTCAACTTACAATGACACTGATGTAAAATCAGCCTGATCTTCTCTAGTTCTTATTTAACACTGGTAAAGACATCAATGGGACAACCCCCCTGCTCATGGCAAGGGGGTTGGAACTAGATGATCTTTAAGGTCACTTCCAAACCAAACCATTCTATGGTTCTATAACTCTTTTCAGACACGAATGCTACAGACATGAGCCACTCTTACCTGGGGGTTAGTAGGGCCCATGCCCACCAGTTTCACAACCCATGTTAAAATATTTCTGACTTTTTTCCCTCCTGGTGCACACCTTGGCACCGGGACTGGTACTACCACACACTGCAGAGGAAGCACACCATGCCTTGCAGCATCCCTCAGAGGACATCCCCACCACCTGAAAAGTATTCCAGACACTAGTGATAATGAAGAGTCTTCACTAACAGTACCAAGATAAGTCCAACTATAGGCTCTTATAGCTTTACTTTGCATTCAAGCTAGGAGGAACTTATGCATGAAACTGTTCTCCAAATAACTTCAGCTGCCTGCCAGCACCCAGGAATCTGAACGTGCTGTTCAGGTCACCCACGGGCTGGGATGCAGCATGTAAAGCTGACTACAGATGTGTGTCACCAGTCCAGAAGAGAGAGGAACACCAAGTGCTCAATCATCTATCTGGGACCCATCTGCTCCCCTCAACCCCCAGGCTAGCCATACAGCAGATACTGCCTCTGAGAAAGCCATCAGTACATGGGCACATAACCCTGTTGCACTCTAGACCCTTTTCTTATCCAGTTTTTGAGATGGAAAACTGTAGAGGACAACTGCAGGAAAAGCAGAGTTAACAAACAGGAAGGTGCTGTAAAAGCCCTGCATGAGGAGGAGAGATATGGGGTTTTCTGTGGTGGAAAAGAATGATGGATGAGAGGTGGACCTGTCATGCTAATAAAATGTAGTGTTTCCCTCACACTGGGACTGAATGGGTCAAACCCAGTTTTGCTGCTGTTCCTCAACAGCACAGCTCCAGTGGCCAGGTATTAAAGAACTTGTTGGAGAGCTCAGAGAGCTCATGAGAGGGAAGGACTGGAAATAAGTGTGGAAAAATTGAGGCTTTGTTTGTTTTTTTGAGAAATGGAAATCTTGGCTTCAATTAGCCTTTCTTGGGCAATCAATGACCAGTCCTCTGCTCTGCCACAGACTTCTGATATTCGCTAAGTCTGTTGATATTGCTGGCTCCTGGTCTGTAGGGCAGATGATCACTCTTCCCAAATTCAGGAAGGTGTATTACTTGGAGGGATGTACGTTGAAGGAAATCCCATTTCTGTCTATTTACTGTGTTAACATATTTCACTGGGAATAAGCATGCATAAGTATGATATTTTAAACTGGCTTGAAAGCCTTAATGATAAAAAGTTAAATAATTATTCTAACATTATGCTTTTCCTTGTCTATTCATGATATTATTTTTCTTTATCAGGTTTATAGGAGGGAGGGTGACACATAGAGTGAAGCTTTGGTACCTCAAATGAGCACAGAGAGCACTGTCTTATCCTTGCCCTGGCAAGATCTTAGTTTGATCTGACTCACCATATCTAATCTGTTCTAGCTCAGCCAGGAAACCCTGCCAGGACATTCCTTAGAGCTGCACCTACACTCACCCCCAGACATCTACTCATGCCACACACATACTTTCAGTAGCTAACAGAAAGAACAACAGGAAAGAGGGCCAAAATCACTCCCTTCTAATGAGGGAAGAACATAACTTTATTCTATACAAAATATATATTTACTATATGTTGATATGTATACCCTAGTGAATTGCAATATATTGTATGAGAACCATTACTGAGTAACAGTCTTACTGTGTTCACACTGTATCAGCCATTTGAAGACCAAAATTAGACTGATCTCTACTTTCTATCCATTTTTTAAGGGTTCAACTTGTTCGTCGTTGCCGCTCATGAGTTTGGTCATGCCCTGGGTCTCTCCCATTCTAATGACCAGAGGGCCTTGATGTTCCCCAATTATGCCTACGTCAGCCCCAGTGAATTTCCCCTCTCTCCAGATGATATAAGTGGCATTCAGTCCATTTACGGTGAGTAAAATCCATGGCTTGGAAAAAAGAAATAGGAAAGAAATAATCTTTTTCATAAAATTTATCCATAAAAATAATTTTATCTTTATAATGTCAGAAATGCATTTATATGTGAAAACTGTAATGTTTCTACAAATTTGTTGTATCCTTTCTAAAATGTCCCCCTTAGGATCTCGACCAAATGCCCCCGATAAAAGGCCAGCCACCCCTACCTCACCTAGACCCTGTGGCTCCCAGATGTCCTTTGATGCTATAACTACGCTCCGACGAGAAGTCGTTTTTCTGAAGGGCAGGTAAATATTTGATATGACATTTGCCTCTGTGAGGTTTTTTTTTCATAATTGGCATGATTATGATTATGGGATTTATAATGAGGCAAATGGATAAATTTCAGTTCATGCAAACAAAACTATCAGCAGATATGAGTTATATTAGTAATTTTCAGGATCCCCTGAAAAAAAACATACTTCATTTTTTCACAGAAGACACTTTAGTGCCAATAAAGCTTTATTCCCAAGTGTATAAATGGTAACACCAAGAAGTGACATAAATAAATGCTGTGATTTTTTCCTAAGAAATTAGTATTTTCTACCATACAGTTGGATCAGTCACCTACGCAAGCCTAAAGTCATTGAGATATACAGAGAATAACTCACAGTCATGCTCATCTGGGACCCTGTAACTCTCTTATTATATGACACAGGAACAACTACAATTTTTCAGCTACTTTTAATAGATTTCATTAATCAATCAGTACCGATGAGAAGGGTAATTCCAGAAAGAAGCCAGAACAAAAAAACCCTTTTGTTGTAGTGTTTTCCTTTCTGATACATCAAGTCAGGTAGCTCCACTGACAAGAAAGAGCTTGTAAATCACAACAGTGTTCACATTCTTGTCCATAGATAGTCTGTGGTTTATTATTTACTACAGAAGCTGTTTCATATTTAAATTAGGCACTTATGGCGAGTCTATCCTGATAACTCAGAAGTTGAACTTGAATTGATTTCTACCTTCTGGCCAACACTGCCATCTGGTATTCAAGCTGCGTATGAGAACATGAAAGATCAGATTCTGTTTTTCAAAGGTGAAGTATGAGATTTTCTTTAAATTTTTCTTACCTTTAATTTTGTGGGAAGATGGGATGAAGACAGAATAGCTATGTATGCATAAAATTCACTTCTTAAATAAATAAAAAAACTTGGTACATTTAATCTAGTTTCCTACAACCTAAGAGACTGCATTTTTTCTTTTAGTGTCTCAAAATCACTGGTGAAAGTAACGATTTTTATTTTTTTTTAAACAGGCAATAAATTCTGGGTTATCAGTGGATATCAAGTGTTGCTTGGTTATCCAAAGAATATCAACACACTGGGCTTCCCCAAATCTGTCAAGAAAATTGATGCAGCTGTTTGTAATAGAAATACAGGGAAGACAGACTTTTTCATAGGTAACAAGTACTGGAGGTAAGAAAAAATGTCAAATGTTTTCTTATGATTGACTCTGAATACAATTAAAATTGTCCATGCAATAAAAGATAAAGTAGTCCCTTAGGTAACTATATGTAACTAGGTAACTATAGTAATCCTACTTTTCAAGGAAATGTTTATTTGACTCCTGTACAGGGAGAAGAATATAGATTTAACTTTTGAGAGCTTAAGGGTGTCCTGAAACAGGCATTCAAGATATGGACCCATTTTGATGCATTATGCCTGGAAGACAAAAAAAAATCCAGCATGTAGAGAATTTTTACAAATGCAATAGGCAAAAGCGTCTCTAGAAAATAAAGTTCTGAAAGCTAACCTACTTCAGCAGAAGGTTGGCTGGGATGGCTTGTGCAGGATTTCTCTGGTTTCTGAAAAGTTCTGGATTACCTCTTTCAGAGAAATAGAAGTGATAGTTCATTTTCCTTTCTTGGCTGGCTAGCATTGAACTTGCAACACGCTTGTTTTGCATCCTGTTCTCAAGCTGGCATGAGTGATTCCTGACACCTAAATACCAGGAAAATAGAAGCAAAATTTGGCTTTGGGTAGCTGCAGGCAACCAGGAGCATGTGTGGCTCAAATAGACTTTATTGTGACTAATTGTGGGGTTCCTCAGTAAGACATAGAGTGTCAGCTGGATTTTCAGCTGCGTGTTATTTCCTGTCCTTTGTTTTTGATAGTTTTGGAAAAAGTATTTACAGTATCTTGCATTGCTATTTTACTGCCTTGGTCACAAGACAAAGGCATGCAAGAAAACCACAGCACAGATTTCTTACCTAGTAACTCATTCTCTCAGTCTCATGTCCCTGTGAAAAGTATTTCTTGTATCCAAGGAGAAGTAAAACAGAGGTTTGTTTGGTTGGTTGTTTTCTCTCCTGAGAAGGTTCCTCAAATCTCAAAGAACTTTTCAGGTCCTCCTTTCAGCCCCTAAATTCAGCCTCATCTCATTAAAATTGTCCTGGCTCAGTTAGGAACATCTTGATTGTATCAGAAATAAATCAGATTCATTTCCTCCATCTAAATCTGTCAGCTACTAGAGGACTATGTACAGTATCATATCAAGGTCTAAGTGGAGTTTAAAATTCATACAATAAATGTGTACAGTCACTATAATGGGAATCAACCCAGCCAGTTTCCATGCACTGCCTGTCACAGTGCTATTGTTAAGAGGAGGTAAATCCCATCCCTGCTGTCAAAAATGTGGGTCTTCCTTTGATTTGCTTCACTCCAGATGTTTCCTTGGAGCTGTGCCTGCCTTTATCAGAGAACCAATAGCCACCTCATGGAAAAAGGCAATGGCCAGCGTCCTGTAGACATTTGTGCCAGCAGACAACTTTACTTTTTGTAACCCCAGTGAAATCAGTCAAACTACAGGTGGTGGTGGACATCTTTCAGCAGCTGCTTAAATCTTTTCAAAATTGATGTATAAATTCTGTAAAATTACTTATCTCCCTTCATATGATTTAGGTTTGATGAAAACAGCCAGTCCATGGAGAAGGGTTATCCTAGAGAGACAGTCAATGACTTTCCAGGAATTAGCCAGAAGGTTGATGCTGTTTTCCAACAGAAAGGTAAATGAAATGAGCTTTTAGGCAAATTTGGTTTGCTTGTAAAGAATTTAAGTGCCAGACTTACAGTGAATGTCATTATTGCTGTATCTTGCAAACTGAAGAGATACTCTCCTGTGTGTATAAAGATGATGTACCTCACTTTGTCAGAATGAAGCTGTTTCTTGTATCCATAACATTTACTTTTTTATTTCCAGGATTATTCTACTTCTTCCATGGATCAAAGCAGTGGGAGTTTGACCCTACTGCTAAAAAAGTTATGCGTGAAATAAGAAGTAACATCTGGTTTAACTGTTAATATCATTAAACATTTTACACACAGCAAATGATAATACAAACCATGCTAGATTTCTCAAAAGTTGTTCATATATACACTATCATACAGAATAGGCAACAGGACTAGTTTTCATATATGTCTACTATTTTAATAAATTGGCATTTCAGCTCTAATTGTATCTCCAAAGGCCAGAGAAAAACTGTTTTTTTTTTTCCTGTGATTAAGTGAAAAATGTCCAGTGTAATTTATCATTTTGTACTCCAGGTGGATTTCAGAATATTTTGGCAATAAATGTTTCATCCGTTACTTTATCCATTGAAAGTGTTCTGTATATCTGAGGTGTGAAAGATTTCACATTAATATGCTAATATCTTTCCAACATATGATGTTAGTATTTTGCTTTTCTCTCCAAACTTCTCCAAGAACCAGGTTTTTCATTAATCACCTGTTTTTCTGTCCTTTCCTTTGACTTTTACAACCTTGTCCCTTTCATATTATATAATTATTTTGCCACCCAAATCACCCTCCTGTCCCAGTGTCTAAGCACATTATTTCACTCTGATCTGTCTTTTCAGCGTAACAGTTAGAGCTTCCATTTCCCTACACTGCTCTCCAACAGGTCTGTCCCCAACCTATACTGGTACATGGGCTTGTTCTTTCCCAGATGCAAGACTCTACACTTGCCCTTGTTGCATTTCATTTCTCCCTTCCCAGCTCTCCAGCCTGTCCAGGTCTCTCTGGATGGCAGCACGGCCTTCTGGTGTGTCAGCCACTCCTCCCAGCTTTGTATCATCAGGAAACTTGCTGACAGTGCATTCAATTCCCTCATCCAGGTCGTTGATGAATATATTGAATAGTACTGGTCCCAGTACTGACCCCTAAGGGACTCCACTAAACACAGGCCCTCATCTAGACTCTGTCCCATTGACCACCACTCTCTGACTTCTTCCTTTCAACCAGTTCACAACCCACCTCACTATGCAATCATCCAGACCACACTTCCCCAGTTTAGCTGTAAGGATGCTGTGGGAGAGACGTTGTCAAATGCTTTGCTGAAATCAAGATAAACCACATCCACTGCTCTACCATCATCTATCCACCTGGTTATGTCCTCATAACAGGACAACCTATCAGGTTGGTTAAACATGACTTCCCCTTGGTAAAACCATGGTGACTGCTCCTGATGACCCTCTTATCCTTGATATGCCTAGAGATAGCGCTGAGGATAAGTTGTTCTATCACCTTTCCAGGGATGGAGATGAGGTTGACTGGTCTATAGTTACCCAGGTCCTCTTTCTTGCCCTTTTTGAATTTTTTGTGAATTTTGCCATTTTTTGTGAATTTATGAATGACATCCTTCACAAATCAACCCTGTCCTATTAATCATAATAAACAGATGTATTTTCCATGTTGTGGAGCACAACCTTTGCATTGCTACCACAAAGCCTGTGCTTCTAGCGCACATCTATCTGAGATTTATTACATGCTGCCATCACATACAGAGCAAACTCCTCACGAAATCAGGCAAACTCTATAAAGGTACAGCCATATCCTATATTTCCTTTATATTTAATTCTGGAAATGGGCCCAGAACACTGCCAAATGGTTGCATGCATGGCTGGTTATATCTGAGAACATGATCTCATTAGCATTGCCTTGTCCTCCTGCTCCCTAGTTCTGATGCATCTGGCTGTTTTACACACCTGTTACACATTTGAGTGAAAAATTTCCATTTGCTCTGTGTTTTTACAGTACCAGATGCAACAATGCAATGATTCCAACCTGAACCTTGCCTACCTGATTTGGTGTAAACAGCAAGAGTAATGTTATGTTACTGCTATTGCTATGAGAACCCCACTGGTTTGGTTCCCACCAGGAAATCAAAATAAAGGCTCAGATATGCTGTTTCACTGATATACAAAACTAATGGTGGTGAAAACCATCACACTTCAGACCCCTAACAAAATTTAAACTTAAAGTGGGGTGAAATGGTAGATATTTGGGTGAGATTCATCTGACTTACCTTTAGCTTTCTTCCTATTTATATACCTGAGCTACATGAGTTAGGGAAGATCCTGAAAGAAGAGGGAGAAGTTCTCCACAAAGTTACTCATCTCACCTCATCTCACCTCACCTCACCTCATCTCATCTCATCTCATCTCATCTCATCTCATCTCATCTCATCTCATCTCATCTCATCTCATCTCATCTCATCTCATCTCATCCAAAGACTGTGATGATGCAAGCCAGTATCTAAAACTAGAGAAAACATCTCTTTGCAGAGGAAGTTTAGCCAACTACCTTAGAGTAGCTGACTTCAGACAAAGTTTGGTGAAATTTGCAGTGGTTTTGCTATGTATCTTTTATTTTTCATGTGATTCAAAATAGAAGGGCATTCTATTTTTGTCCTCTCTGGTATCTGATGTTCATGTTTTGGCATGATATGCCAAAAAAAACCAAAACGCTTTTAATATCACCTCAAGCCAGTGATAAAGCTTTCAGCTTGGACCAACAGTGGGCACCCATGAAGTGACCATGATATCCCACAAGATAAAAGCAGAAAATGCTGGAGGCAGGTGGGATGCAGACAGTTCCTTACTTATTTCTGTGCTTCCAGCCTGCTAAAACTCTTCTCCAGCATTCAATTCAGTTGATGGCTGTGTAGAAAGCAGAGTTTAACAGCATAATCACAGAAGCTGTGAAGTTACACCCAAGTGTTTATACTCAGAAGCAAGATTACTCTTTCACACACACTCTGCTCAGTGTGCAATACAATTGTAATTTTAGCTGCGACAAAAGTTTAATCATTGAGTCATCAAAGAGATTATTCAGTTCTTTGTAATAAATGGCCAAGTTCCTCTATCTTCAAATACATAAACAAGAGTCATAACTACTCTGTGCTTTCTTTTCTCAGGTGAAACAGTGTTTTACAATTTATATAAATCCTTTGTCTCGAGGAAAGTTAATCTTTAACAGTGAAATGCTGTCAATGAAGTTTTCTGGCTGGCAGGTCTGTTAAGCCCATGTGGAGAGCGTGTTCACAGGCCACCTGCAAAAATAAATAAAGCAATCAGTACTGCTTTTCCTCTATTTGTGAATAGGTCCTGAAAAGTCACTCACTATACAAAAAAACTTGATATTTAATTAGTCATAAAGCTTGGTCACTCAGTTTTCCCTTTAGGCTTGTCATTTCTTTGGAGGACTACGAATCAGAAGAGGAGCGTCACAGTAGAAACCCAGTAAGTGATGAGTGCTTAGTGGTGGTCCTTTCCCTTCAAGTCTGCCAGGAGCCTGGCTAACATGAGATTATGTCTTGCACCTCATCATATCCTTCCACAGCTCCAGAGATCTCCCAATATCACACACCACCCCCTCCAGCCCTGCCCCAACACACTCCCTCATGCCACCTATAGCTCCTCATAATGCGTGTCCTGTATTGCATTTAGGTTACCAGCTGAGTAATGCTATGCAGTTACCCATGGGCTGACCAGCTGCTGGTCCCACAGCCCAGCCAAGTGATTAATTGCCTGCCTTCCCATTAACAGGGTTTTTTCTCCTCTAGCTCTAGGTGCTATTTTACTATAGGGTCTCAGTTTGGCTTTTCTGAAGTTGGCCAGTACCGTCAGTTACAGTGGGACCAGATGGACACACAAACAGATACACAGAAAACAGGATACCACGTGGTCAAGCTAAAGTAATTTTCTCAGTGATTTACTAAATATCCTTATTGCTTTCCACTGCACATTTCCATTTAGTTTTGTAATACCATTATTCCCGTATTGTTGGCCAGAGGAATTTGAAAAGGACAGGCAAAGCACGGCAGAAAAGACATACAAAAATAAGGAGAAAGCTAATCCACGCTTGTCTTTCCAGTTGTTTCATATCACAAAGGAAAAACAGTTATTTGTTTCTCAGCCAATTAGTATTTTTAACAGCTGTTTTTCAAATGTATCATAAGATCATGATGATGGGACTGGATTAGGAAATGAGGAAATTATGCATCCTAATGTAATGTGTTACTGAGACACGCAAAGTACAGCACCCCTGGTCGATTGTCCTGAAAAATCCTGCTCGCTTCTCTGCCTACAAGAAACTGACCAACCTGTACTGGCATGGGAGTGCTTTAGCTACCAGAGTTGGGCACGAGCTGTGTATAATCACCTACTTGCTAGAGCACAGCTTAAAACACAGCTCTTCCTCCACTTTCAGGTCATCAACCTGTCCTCTGTGCTCTTGGGTGACAGACAGATACCCCAAAAGCCTTGAAAAAACTGATACTGAATTTTTTTCAGGGTTTGGTACCTTAAAGGAAAAAAAAAAAAAAAAAATGATAAGCATGGGACCTTAAAGTATGACGTATGGAGAAAGAACTTGTCATTACGTGGACGGAGGTAATCACTCTTCCCTGCACTCATAACTTCATTGCTCTTGTTGCTAATTGCCCAAATCCTGATAACAGAAAAGGAAGTTGCAAGGCTGGTACTTAAACATTGGTAGCCAACATGCTTTTTAAACAGCTTATGAGGTTTGACCCTTTTCCAACACTGAACCTTCAGACATGCCAGAACCGTAATGAAGGCAGAACACGGAAACCCAGCACAAACATTGCAGGTATGAAGACAGGATGCCAGCAAGAAAAGCAGATGAGCTGCACAATGTGCCTGGCTCAAACAGGGGAGAGCACTTCTCTGAGGGCTAAAAACGCAGGTAGGACCCTTGCAGGGTGAGCACTCTTAATGGCAGCCATCTCGGTGGCATTAACTGAGTGTACACAGACTGAGAAGACAGGACCTAAAGGTCTGAGATGGAGTTCTGTGGTTCTGGCTGTGAATCAGAATTTTTCCTGGTCTGCCTACATTCATTAGTTACACCAGCTTGGTGTAGGGGGGCGGGTTGTCTGTTGGAGTTTTTCCTCATGCATCATGTGCTTTTATGATCTGTAAGCACTGTGCCTTGCTACGTTTCAATAAGTGAATAGACATAGATGTGTGTATGTGTGTGTGTTTGTGTGCTTCCATAGAAGTGCCTTTCCTGTGGATGCTTGGGGGGTCTGTACAGCCTCTGTGGGGTTCTGCAGGCCTATTGGGGCTAAAGGTGTGGGAGATCTTACGAGCTTCATGGAAATGACTTTTTTGTATTTTATGAAAAAAATGCAGCTTGTAGGACTCAGGGCAATACAGTCTCCACATAACTGAGCATCACAAGGTTTTAAACCACCAGATAAAAAAACCAACATGAGCTCTTAAAGACTAGGAATGGGGTAGGTAACTCAGGCTTTTGATATATTGACTGTGGGGCGTTTCTTTGACCTTGGAGTGATGAGAGTGGTGGTTACTTTTGGAGCAGCTGCTGAGGATACAGAAGATCAGCACGGGCTGACAAAAAAAAATCCTGATTCCTGCATGAAGATGGGGTTCTGCACCTTAGATTGCAGCGCAATCACACGGCGACAGCTGCCATCCAGTGGCCACGTCTGCCCCAGCATCTGCTGCGGGTTAGCTCCCCGCAGCTCGGCTCCTCAGATGTTTAATTTTAACTCTGCAGTTACGCAGCTCACAATTTTCTAAATAATAGTTTGCATAAAGGTGTTTAAAACAGAGAACTGTGTGCAAGGAGAAGCACTTAGATTTGAAAATTTAAAATACTTTGTTAAATCTATTAATAGCGTAATTTATATTAAATAAACTGAGCAATGTGTTTACCATATTGTTGGTGATTTCAAAGAGAAAACATATAGAAAAACATTGATAACATACTAAAAACTATGCCCTGAAGGTCTGAGTCCCACAAACTATCAGCAACTATTATGGGAACCAGTAAAAGCTGTTTTACCCTAGATTGAGAAACTTACACTGGTTAAGATGAAAAATCAGTATTTAAAAAGGAAGCTGGTTTTGAAAAAAATAGCTTACAGATGTATGCAAAATGTAATTATTAAACATAAGAACTTGATAATAAAGATTAAAAATATATAGTTTACAAAAAGCCATGGAAAATATTTTTCAAATGTGCATGCATGCATATAATACAAATATACTTGCATATTTGCCTCTAGCTATGTTTCAGACTACTAACATTACTTTTATAAGTAGTGCCTTTGATTTTCACTGAAGATTATAAGAGGAAGTGACTTAAACAATAAATATGTGAACTCTTTCATTTAAATAATGATATAATTTAGCTTAGGTTATTATATTTTCCCAAGTAGCTGAAGAGTGTATTCATCACTTCATACTACTGCAAACAGGAATACTGTCAACAAAGCAGCCTCTTAGTGCAAAGGAAATACACTTTGTTTTAGGAAGCAAGGAAAGGTTACACTGATTTCAGGAGGAGACCAAACTGCTACTGCTATGTTATGGAGCAAAATTCTGCAAGTTAATGAGTGCTTGTGTACAGAAATGTACAGAAACATCACCTGGACATGTATTTTAACAAGCGTAGAGTTGTGGTGGGTTGACGTTGGTGGGATCCCAGGTGCCCACCAAAGCCACTCTGTCACTCCCCTTTCTCAGCTTGATAGAGGAAAGAAAATATAATTAAAGACTTGTGGGTTGAGATAAGAACAGAGAGGCATCACTCACCACATACCATCATGGGCAAAACAGATTCAACTTGGAGAAAATGAGTTTAATTTATTCCAATCAAACCAGAGGCAGATAATGAGAAATAAAACCAAACCTTAAAACACCTTCCCCCACACCTCCCTTGTTCCCAGGCTCAGTTTCTCTCCCCATTTCTCTACCTTCTCCCCTAGAAGCACAGGGGGACAGGGAACGTGGGCTGTGGTCAGTTCATCACATGCTGCTTCTGCCACTCCTTCCTCCTCGGGGAGAGGACTCCTCACACTCTTCCCCTGCTCCAGCACAAGGTCCTTTTCACAGGAGACAGTCCTGCATGAACTTCTTCAGTGTGAGTCCTTCCCATGAAGGGAACACTGTTACATTCAAAATGATCTGCGTATGAAACAAGAATAGACTTCACCATCTTTTTCTTCTTGCAGTCCCCTCAACTCTCATCTCTACAGCTTAACCTCTCAGCCTGCAAATCCTAAAGTGCAGATTATTGGACATCACAATTTCAAGAACCAGTTCTACTAAAAGGTAGAGGGCTAATTAAATGCAAATTGTGTTAAGGGAAATGCAGAGGTAATTAATATCCTTTCTGATTATGCTGTGGGACATTTTTGCACATGTATTTCTGTAAGAATTTGTTTACACTGCAAAGGCCAAGTTATAATTATATAATTTCCAACTATATCCTTGTGTCTGGGTGTCCTACTGACTGGATCTAAGCCTTTAAAGATGCTTCACCATCAAGAAAATAAAAGCGTTTGTGATTTGGGGTGAATTTGACCATCATAACCCCATTCTTAAAGCTTTAAAACAAAACACTCGTGGAAAAAGGATCTGGAACTTTGAGAACATAGTCACAATGGACAGGTATAAAGACTTTATATTAGTGCATCTCTTTGGGGTGAGGGACAAGGAAATGATAAGACTTTTACAAACTAGGATAAGCATGCCTAGAAAGGCTGAATCTGTATTAGCATTTTCACAGAATCATAAATCTCCTGGTTAGGAAAGACCTCTGAGTCATCAAGTCCAACCGTACCTGTCCACTACTAAACCATATCTCCGAACACCCCATCTAGCCATCTTTTGAACACCTCCAGGGATGGTGACTCAACCACCTCCCTAGGCAGCCCATTCCAGTGCCTGAGAACCCTTTCAGTGAAGAAGTATCTGTACCTCCCCTGGCTAACTTAGGGCCATTGCTTCTTGTTCTATCACTAGTTACCTGGGAGAAAAGGCAGAACAGTGTGATTTTGAAGCCAACCTCCTCATCGTCCTTACTTGCCATGCATGGTTTCAGTTTGTGGAGCAATTTGTAGCTACAAAAAATCAGATTCCTGGTGGAGTAATCTGTGAGGCTCTGCAGCAGCTGTTTGTGCCCCTAACAGAGACATCTAAGCTCGAACCAAAGAATGGTCCTTTGGGCACCTTTAAACAATGTGGCCAGAAGAAACAGTTTTAGCACCAGAAGTCAATCCCAAGTCTCCTACTGAATGCTTTGCCTGTGTGTAGCTAAGAGCAGGGAGCTATAAAAAAAGATGGATTTAGCCCTCAGATAATGTTTCTCTCAGCAACAGTTATAAAAATGTAATTGTGCATGCCTCACATCATGCTGGAATATGTTTGTAGTGTTCAAGGCAAACAGAAGAACACTCAGTCTGGGCAGCTTTACCCGACTAAATTGTGTGTTTATGCTCGCTGGTGATAAATACAATCATCTCATTTGATATAGAGTACAGGCCTGCATTCACTTGTACCCTTTCTATTTACTTAGAAATTACAAAATCAAAGTCAGTTTTATAGCAACATGACCCTAAGGTGTCTGTCAGGAGTAAATATTTAGTGTAACACGTAGGTGCTAAACAGGTAAAACAAATATGCACTGAGAGGAAAAATAAGGAGACTAGAAGTCTGCATGCATAGTCAGGCTGTGTAGCTACCCCACACAGGTTGCCTGTGGCTATCTGAAATCCCACGGCTTCATTGGAGGGCTGTGCTTTGCAAGGTTATTCTCTATGCAAAGTTAAAGCCAGAACAACACTGTGTCATTATCCAAGTGTGGAATCCTCTCTTATAACTCTACTGGAAAATAAAAGGATTGCTCTCAGTTTTGCACAGAA
The DNA here is from genome assembly GCA_907165065.1 of Caprimulgus europaeus. The sequence goes on from OU015523.1 coordinate 110,806,334, forward strand.
GGGAGTAAAGCCAAAGAAAATAAAAGTTCCATACCAAAATCTGTGTAAGATACCTACTTGGGAATCACTATGTAGCTTCCACATTCCCATGGCCATTCCCTCATCCCAGCTTCTCTCTCTAGAAGTTATTACTGGGTCCAAGATGTGACCCACTTCTTTCATAGGTTGATTCCAGTCACTACCTTGCTACGTTTTTTGTTTGTTTGTTTGTTTTCTTTTAAAAGCTAAATCTTGGAGTTTCACATTTAAATAAAAAGACTCTTCTAACTTCTGAAGCACCTAAAGAGCTGCTCATAGCATAGCATCAGACCCTTTCCTCTACCTTGGCAAGGGCAGGAGGAGGGAGCAGGGCAGCTAGGGCTTCCTTGTCACCACCCAGCAGAAGCATCTCTGTCCTTGCAGCTCAGACCAGCAAGCCCCAGGTTCACATCATGCAGCAGATATTCCCCCTCTCCACCAAGTTTGCACTCTTTTTGGGGAAACCTGGATGAACCTTACATTTGCCCTGTCTTGATTTTTGACCAAGGTATGTGCTGATTTGGAAACTCCCTTTCAAAATCACCTGTACAGCCCTCCCTCCACCATGCTTAATCACAAGAAAAGCAGCAGAAGAAAGCACATGACTGACAAAAGAAATCACAGGGTTTCCATGAAGATTTGTACAATATTACAGTTCCCAGGATCATGATTGGGCTTGAGATACATTAACGAATATATTCTCCACAGTGTGATTAGATGGACTGATTCCATGTGTAATCTAGATGGCTTACTTCTTATCCATGCAACTGAAAAACTGCAAAACAGAGCTGATCCCCTCCCACAAATCAGCGTGTAAGGCTGAAAAATTAAACCTCAGCGTTTTTGTCTTGGCAAGCACACAAAGCATAATTGTGTTGGTTATAATCAGTGTATGACTGATATCCTTGTCCCTTAGCACTTCACAGAGTTCATAGCCAACTGGGTTCATGACTAATCTCTTCATCAATATATAAGTGTTGCAATGATTATCAGTCCTTTCCCAATTGGTTTAGATTAATTTTCTGTTTTCCACTGCAAATCTAGCCAACATTACTGGGAAAGTAGGAAGGTAACAAAGGAGAGCATTGAGGATTACTGCAGATGAGGGCCTGAATGTGTGTGGCAGGAGGATGAGGACAGATATCTAAACACAAGCATTTATAGAACGGCTCTTCCCAGCTCATTTTCAGTGTAATAAAGCTTTACTATTAGAAGTACAAGATAAACTACACAGTGCTTAACAGGGAAATTAAATAAATTGCTTGCTTTCAAACTCTTTAAAAAAGAAGACTAATGATACTATAGAAAAAAATCATTTTGAGTTCTAGAAATTACTGAGATCTTTGCTTCAATTTACCAAACTGTTAAAACAATATTGGAAGTCTGTCATTTGATGGAAATAGTAACTGCCAATGCAGCCTCCTAGAAACATGGCAGTCTCAGAAACTGAGCTTTTTTGCTGCATGCTGCATAGGCAGTTACCCAGAAACGTGATCTGCATTCTTTTAGACTAATTTTGTCATCCTCTAGCAGAAATAACTAATCATTTTCCTGCAGAACTGCCTGGCTGGCAGCAGGAATGTGAGATCTGATAAAGAGACTAAGATCTTATTTCATTACCATGCACAGTAATAAGTTTATCTCCATGCACAGTACTAAGCTTATCTTACTCTTTTGACAGAATATGTAGTAGAAATAATAACTGTATCTTTCCTGTGCTACTGGTAGAGAAGGGCCTGTGTAAGTCACAGGGTCTGTTATGGCACAACTAATTTCTAATTACAGAACTGGCTATACCAGTGAACACTACGGCTGGCCAAGCTCCAAATGATTTCACTGAATTTCATTTCATGCTTGTATTCAGCTGTGGATTTACTGATTTAAATTTGTACACACAAGCAGCAGTCCTCTTTCTGGAAGTTAGCCATTAGCAATGTTCACTCTCATCAACACCTCTACTGCATTACAATGACAAATACCTGCTCAGTCCCAGTCCTCACAGAGCAGTGAGATCCCACACACTTGTGCTGTTCCACAGTCTTTTCTCACTACAAACCTGGAAGGAGAGATGAGGTTTTTAACCATCACACTTTGAAGCCCCTTCAGTGAAGTGTGAGGAGAGGAAGAGTCCTTCAGTGCTAAAAGCCTCATGCCACCACCCTCCTTTTCAAAGTTCCTAACTGCACAAGCTCTCTGAGTATAAGAAACCTCAGCTACAGCGAGATGCCCAGCAGATTCACCTAACTTGAATATGGGTCAACAAATTCAGTTGCCTAAGCACAAGCGTTTAGTGCCACTGACTACAGAGTATCCAAGATATCTGCACGTACCTGGCAGACATGATGCAGAGCCTAAAGCCTTAAGAAGACCCACAACATTCAAGAAGCTGGTGGCCAAGCAGGATACCCTAAGAAACCTCAAATAGCATTAGATGCCTACATGTTGGTAAATTAATGGTTAATAATTCAAACGAAAATTATATTTAAAGGGTTATCAAGCATAGGCTTCCTTTCCAGGTGATTGAAAGAGATAGGTTCTTTCAGATGATGATTCATCTGATCATTCTAGATGAAGATGCTATTCACAGGATGCTTTAGCTTTGGATAAGGTGAATCATTCTTTGGGGTACCTTGCTTCAGTCTTTGGATCAGACTTAGACATCTAAAGAAAGACATCTTCAGGAGTGCTCATCATCAAGGATGTGCTAGTGTTGTGGTCCAGCTGTTCTCAGATATGTCACATGCTTTTTCCATGTAACTTCTTCGGTATAGCCTTGCCTTTTTCTTAAATAATTCTACACATAAGCATAATTTCCCTTCTATCTCTTCAAATCTGTGTATTTGAAATAGAAAAGCTGAGCAGTAATCATCTACAGACTAGAATAAAGTTATTTAGACTTTGCCAAATTTCTATTTACCTTAGATAAAGCTCATGCAAATAAACTAAGCTTGTCAAAACCTGAATGTTTGATATCACAGAAAACTCCAAAATTAGAATATCCTTTCATTCTGAATTGAACTTCAATTCAACAAAAGACCTAATTTCAGTATAAAGTATCTCTCTCCAGTTTTCATTTTCAGACTTTTATATTAACCGTATGTTCAGCTACATTATTTTTTTTAATCAGCATTTTATATAATACAAATTGTGGAAAAAATTCCCTTTACATCAATCAAAACATTGACATGCCAATGAGCAATATATGTCTGATTTTTTTCTGGATTTTTAAGAGTATCTTGACAAGTATTATGCACAAAAGTGAAGGCATTAGATGTAGAGATGGCAGCAGGTGCGTGACAAGGAATCTTAAAGACGTGCAGGCATTCCTAGGTGTTCAGGTGACCAGGAATCTGGACTACAGCACTATGAGCATGACTCAAAGATCACGGTGTGGGGTTCCTGACACAGCAAACTACCATCTCTTTCCAGGAGAGCCCGAATGGGAAAATGCATATATGAATGCACAGGTGATGAGTTGTGGGGTTTATGGCTTTGGAAATGAGTAGGCATTGCTTGGATGATTTAAAAGGACCATTAACATGGTTTAATTTTTATCAGTGTTATCTCCTATTTGTATTTCAAATCTTTTATCTCCATTATAAACTCAGCAAGGACTTTGTAGTGAGTCTTTATGATTTTGCCAGAAATTACTGGTACTTAGAATTAAGGGAAGACTGTCTTATAAAAAGGCACAATATAAGCTCAAATATCCAATACTTTGTTTGTTTTAGTGAGAAGCACACACTTGTTACTGCATCACTGAATGCATTGCATTTCTCTTGGTTTTGCTAGGATAGAGTTAATTTTCTTCTTAGTAGTTAGAATAGCTGTGCTTTAGTTTCAGTATGGGACTTGTTATTAGAATGTTGATAAAAGTACTAATGTTATTAAGTACTGATGTTATTAGTTGCTGTTGGAGCTCAAGACCATCATGTTTGGCTGTTCGCAGCTGCATTAGGACTGGGAGGGAGAAGTGTAGTAATTAGCAAAACCCAAACCTGGCATTTGGATGTGCCAATGAAATATTCCATATCATATCATATCATATCAGTATATTAACCAGGGCTGACCGGAGGATGGGGGGATTCTCTCAGGCTCGCTCTTCAGGGGTTTGGGTTTCAGGACTGTCTCTGCTCAGGGATCGCTATCTGGCACAGGCTGGGCATTGGTCAGTGGGTGGTGAGCAATTGCACTGTGTGTCAATACATTGTACATTCTGTTATTACTGTTGTTGTAATTATAATTTTATTTTAATTATTAAATAGTTTTAATCTCAACCTGTGATTTTCCTTGCTCTTTTTCTTCCAATTCTCTCCCCTACTCCCTGGGTGAGGGATGGGGAGGGTCAGAGAGCATGCTGTGTTTGGCTGCATGGTCCAAGCCAAAAGGGTGAATCCACCCAAACCACCACAGCATCACATTAAGAAGACTGCACATATAAAAACACAGGTTGGCTATCACAAAATAAAATGTAATGGCTAAAATTTTCCCATGGTATGACATTTCTGGCCTCTGGCTTTATTTTATCTCTTTACTATCGCGCAACACTACCGCTAGATGTCAGATTATGAAAGGGCTCCACTAGTCCCCACAGTAGCATGAATCTGATTAACAGATGAATTAGAGGAAAGTATTGCACAAGGTAAGCGGAATGGCCTGGAAAAAAAGGTACTTTTATTGATCTTTAGCTTTTGATAGTATTAAATTACTGGTCTTGTAGGGAGAATCACACAAAATATACACAAAAATACAAGAAAGCTCCTGAAACAACTTTTTTCCTTTGGGCTTTTACACTGGTTTTAAAGCATCTTTCAAAATGAACCCTGATTCATTACAGGAACTTTTAGGCATTACCACAATGCTAACACTAAGTAATGATATGAGACACAGAGCTTACTCAATGCAAATTAAAATCATATAAAGAAAAAATAAATGGTCAGGTCTAGTTTCTGTAGACATTATAGACCTACCTATATTTACAATTCACCTGATTCAATGGCCTTGCCCTTCAGCCCAATGCTCACAGCTAGATCACACTAACTATGGGGCTTGGTGACGAATATCATGCTATGTTTACATTCCAGCAAGCTGGCAAACTGGATACTGTAAAGAAAAGACTAGGTACATGCTCTATGTCATGTCATGGTGTTGATGAATAGTCTTCATAGCAGGCTAAGGGACCTTGTGCAAAGATCAGAGCTAGGAAGATAGCCTTGGATGACACTCTAGTACCCAACAGAAGGATTAGCCTTGGACCGTGGATTCTGCTCCTTTGTCATCACGGTTGCAACTTCCCAGCACAAGAGCTAGAAAAGGGAGGGGCAGGGAAAAGGAAATGTTCTAAAGTACAGGACAAAAAACCTTCCCACTTTCATCAGCATACAGTACAAACTCTGTATTCTGTGATTACACCAGCTTAATCTAGTTGCTCTATCCACATTTATGGAAAAAAAAGTGCTTCAGAGAACTTTATTCTCTTCTAGTACCTTGTGTAAAGTGAAATGATGCAAAGGAATTTTGATAATAGTGAATGATACTAAAACCAAAGCTGCTGTCAGACTTATTCCTTCCTAAGTCTGCAGGGAAAGCCATGGGACTGAATGCATAAAACATTGAAATCATTAGTCAGTTATTTGGGATGAGAAAGGGACTTTAAATTGCATCAGAACCATGCTGTAAAGCTATTTCATGGCACTGCACAACCTTATCGCTTCAGCTGAATGCTCTAAGTGGGCATGAATCATTGTGTTTACATTACTGGGAATATGACCTCTTTTCTAAATCTGACCCTCAATCTCCTTCTCAAAAGTGCCTAAATTATTCCTTTTCACCAGAGTCTTTCAGTCACTGTTCATGGTCACGGCTGTGAGCGGGCACTTACTCTCATTATCTGCTTCCTATGCTGATGCTAGGTTATCTTTCCTTCCAAGAAAGAAGTGTCTCAGTATTAATTAAGGATATAGTTTCCTAAATTCTATGTGGTGAGGATTCCTTTCTCTTTCTTCTGCTATTATTTGCTACATCACCATGATTCTTATCCCTTTGGTGGCCCACATGGGGCTTTTGCCTCAGTGAAGGACAGGGAGAAGACAATCATTTTGACAGCACAGAGAAGTAGACCATGGGAACAAATGGTACGTGGATATAGCTTACAAATTTTACAGATTCAAGGTCTTCCTATGGAACAATCCTTGGAATCTAAATCCAGAAATCAGTATCTTCCTGAGCTACCTGCCAAGAAATAGCATAACAATATGGGGTGTTGGAACACTTTAAAATGCGGAAGTGTGAAATGTGAAATCTCATATCAGGCGACAAAGTTGAGGTCAGTTTCAAAAGTGAATACTATGTGAACAGACCGATAAACCTTAATCCCAAGCAAACTCATTGAAACAAGTATGAAGAAAAGGATCTAACCTTACTCTTTCAAAACTGGACTAACTCAATGAATCCTGAAAGAGTTATTTCTGTAGCATTGTGTAGCAGAAGATGGGAGAAAAAATTTTCATCCATCATTATATGTGGCAATAATTTAATAAGATAGCACAATCCACAGTTTTTACTGCTGGCCACTGAGGATCTCTCTCTCTCTCTCTCTCTAACTCATTATGTTTCTTATGGTTGTGCTTTGATAAGGACCCTCTGGATAACAGTTTCCCTGTTGTGTGACAGGAGGCTGTATGACCCTAACATGAGTGATTGCTGATTTAATGTTAAGCCCATCCTGAAGAGCTTAGCAAGTTCAGTGCTGGAACTTGCAAATATATCAGCTTGTAGTGACGAAGAGAAAAATCTTGAAATATCTGTGGGACATACTGGTTCCTCATCTTCAGCAGAGTAAATTAAGCAGTGTCAGATAAGTAATGATATATACTGTTAAATTATTTACTTGGTCCCTGGCACAGCTTTATCCTGGACAAACTAGCCTTTGGACATGATTCAGGAGTCATTGCAGTTCAGAGACCTTCCTCAAGAAGCAATCTGCTTGTACCTGTCCTGCTTTGAAAGAGAATTTTAGATAAGAGTAGTTCCAGGCCTATTTATTTTATTAGTACAGCAAGAGCCAGTGTCTGCTCTTTGCACCTTGATGGCTTGCCACACTCATATGGATAAGCAGTACATGCCTGACCTTGCTTTCTTGTTTATATCATCAGGTTTTGTTCCTCTCTGATAGGTTGTCTGTCATCCACCTGGGTCTTACACAATTCTTTCCCCTTCAGGATGCTCTGATAGTTCATCCAGGTTTTAGTAACCTTTCTTATGGGAGCTGATAAGGAAAACAAACCTGACTCTCAATTAGAAATTAGAGGTCCAACCTTAAAGCCCTATAAAAAATTACAAAAGCCTTTTTTCCTGGATGTTTCACTTCTTCATAATGGGTTTTTTGAGAGTACATCCTCTCATTCATCTCAGTCCTGTTTGGATGGGTTTGCTCAATAGTGCCATGAAATCTGCTGCCATGGGAGGTTCTGTTCAGTGCCTGCTGTTTGTCCAATCATTCTGTATAAAATCCTTCTTTACAAGGCAGAATCAAGACTAATATCTTCTACTACTCTGTCACTTGATCTATAATCAGAACAAAAAACAATTTTAAACATGTCCAAGGCATCTGACAAGCCACTCTCTGCAGATGCCTCTGCCAAGCCTCAGGCTCTTCAAAGCTCTGGACTATCTTTTTTCTCATCTGGCCTGGAGCTCAGTTTTCATCTGCCTAATTTCAACATCCATATAGATTGTCCCATCTGAAGAATTTAAGAGCCCAATCCCACTTTATTTCTTCAGTCTTTCAGTTTACTAGATAGGTACAACTCCAACCACAGATGACTGACCCAAGGATACAAGCATCACCATTTACACAGATTACCACTATCTCCTCTGAGTTTCTGTGAATGTTCACCAAATTTGGTCTTCTGATATGGGAAAATTTTACCTTTTTCAAAAGTCAGTGTAAACTCAGAATCCTCACCTCTAACTCTCAAGTAGTGAGAAATACAATCATCTGCCCATGATGCTTTTTTTTTTTTTTTTTTTTTGGGGAGGGGCTGGGGGGGCGGAATTATTTGGGATTTATTTTATTCACTGTTGCTACCCATGAATTTGTACATGCTCTGGGCCTCGGACATCCCACTGATCCTTCTGCTTTGGTGTATCCTACTTATAAATATTAACCTCTATTCAGATTTTGTTAGCCAAAGGACAAGGTGAAGGAGACCCAAGCATTGTAAGGTACATCCTGTATACCTCTTAAAGAACAATCTACTTAACATGAAATGAAAATATTTGGCAGTTTCTGTTTCATTTGATGCTGTTACAGTGCTGGGAAAAGTTATTTTCTTCTTCAGAGATGGGTTAGGTTTACACTCCTTCTGTCATCCAGTGTACTAGTCCTGACTCAAGAAATGTTTCTAAATGTTTTGCATAGTTTCTTTGTTTTGTACAGTTTCTCATTGTTTTGTATAGTTTCATTGTGGAATAGAGGAAACCTGAGTTTCTTTGTTGCCAATAAACTTTTGGAAGAGATTAAAGCTCTACATAGCCCTAAAACTTTGTTGTCCAGCTGTGATAAAGGAGATTAACGCTTTTTTTCCTCCAAAGAGGTTAAATCATGACTGCACTGAAGTCAGTCATAAGTTCCTTTGGGAAGACTCTGCCTTCAGAAGATTACAATATCTTGACTAAAAAAACACTCAGAGATGATATCTGATCTGTAGAACACATGATCATTCCCCATTACAAGGAGTCCTTTGAATGCAAGGCCACAGTTTGGCTTGGATTTGTTACTTCCTGAGCAGACACTTCAGTGACTGGGGAGGGTGAACATGGATACACGTCCTTTCTGTGAGAGCATCAATCAAATTATCACTTAGAAGAGGGCAGCCAGTGATTGCTTGGATCCATTTCAGTCCAAGTTTACAGCAGAAATCTCAAACCCGAATTCTTCTGCTGAGCTAGAACAACATCTCCCTCTTTGCTGGCCTGACACTTCAGCTACTGTGAAACCAAGAGGACTGAGAACCTCTTCTGTGACAAAATTAAAGTTCTTTCAGATAACAATTAGTCATCATTCTGCTTAAAGCTGTGACAATCACAGTTTCCCTTGGGCTTTCCAGATTTAAAGCAGTCAGCAAGTTTGTACCATTTTGGAGCAACAGTCCATTGAAATCCCATGTACTGCAGCCATGTTTCATCACAGCCTACCGTGAGCTGGTAGGGAGTCATGCAGGATTTAACTGGACTTGTGCTTTAACAACATTTTGCCAAAAATAATGATTGTCAGCAAAATACTTGGGAAAACAAAGAAAACTTCCTAAAATAAAATGTAATTTATGTTATTTTCATTTTTCATCAGGAACTGAAAAATGCCCCAGATTTCATAAATTTGATGCCATATCCTTTGTGGCCTGTGAATCATCTCCTAGATCTGTGGTAGGAAGATTTATTTTTCTTTTAATTTTTTTCATTACCACACAGTCTCTCATTCTGAGGCTCATAGAGGAGATATTGCCTGCAAAAATGCCTGACAGAGCAGAGTTATCATGACTGTAGCTGAACTAATGCATTAATCAGTTCTGGAGACTGATCTCCAGCTGTAGATGTAACCAGTATGACCAGATCAAAGAGAAAACATAGGAATTACATGATGAGGCTGCTAAACAGAAGCTATAAGATGGCATTTCCAATGGAGCCTAAAACCTAAGGCTACATCTATAGCAGGAAATAAAATACAATTGAGACCATTCCCTGACATGGAGGTCACCAGGCACAAAACAGCTCATGCCCATTCTATTAAACTGTCTTAATCTCGAAGATAGGTCGGCTACATCCAAACTGGTCATTGAGAATCATCCCTAACCCATGACATGTCCTGAATAGTGCCTGGGAACCATTCAGAGGGCTGGTCCCAAATGAAACTACCCACAAGCCACTCCAGCAATTTAACAGTATAGAGGATCGATATCAAGTGCCTGGAAATGTTTTTAGGTACCACAAAATTTACAAATATCAGCCATAGTCTGAGCATCCATCCATCTCTCTCAAAATCCATTGAACACCAGGCTCACAGATGCCAGTGCAGCAGCATCCAGAGCATCCACAAGGAAAAATGCTTTCTGCTCTCCTCACCTTGTCTCTTCCTTTTAATATACCTATTTAGTTAGTTTCCATTTCATTTTATGCCTGGCAGTCTGAAAAGAGAATTTAGATGACTGACAAGAATTTGAATTAGAGTTGCAGCTGCTGCAACCATTTCACAAGATGCAACAGTGGCTTATAGAAAGCCACAACACCACAGCAAAAAAGGGAAGAAATTCTAAAGCAGGATATCCTTTGGAGACTGCTATTGCTCACTCAAAACAGATGTGAAACACACTGGTCTACTGGTAGGGTGAACAGACACAAGATTATCTTGGAGAGTTGTCCCAGTAAAATTGCACAGAATCTTTTTAGACACACACACAAGCATATGCATGTATATATGTGTGTATATATTTATATAATTCTGAGAAGGATCCAGCCATCACACTGCAAAGGAGCTGTGTGTGTGTGTAGCTGCACACAGGCAAGGTGCACTCGGTAAATCTGTAGCTCTTTGACTTTCTTCTGCTCCTCTTCCCACTGCACATAGCATTCATCAAGGCAGCTGTGGGGCTTACTGTGACCAAGGCAGCAGTCCTGGTTGCAGTAAATTCAGTGCAGACTTTCTATGCAGAAAGATTTCTTTCTGTCTTTCTCAACAGATTCTCTGCAGGGTAAATCTGTTTTCTACCTACAGATGAAATCCCTCTAAAATCAATCTTTTACATATGTTCCACTTGCATCACATGTTCAGATTCAAGCATGGAGCAATCTTTCCGACCAGAACTTTGTGCTGCCCCAGGCTATCTGTCACGAAGAGTCTTGGGGTTGACCATTCTAGCAGCAGAGGATGAAGAATAGACAGGACATCAGATGACATCCCTTTTACTTAACCATAGGTATCTATTACTCAGGTGATTACATAAAAGTTAATCCTCAGTGCCAGAGAAACAAGCACTGCATGGCTCACTGAACCATTCCTTCCTTTCCTCAGCTCATAGAATCATAGAATCATAGAATGGTTTGGGATGGAAGGGACCTTAAAGATAACCTAGCTCCAACCCCTCCTGCCATGAGCAGGGACACCTTCCACTAGACCAGGTTGCTCAGAGCCTCATCCAACCTGGCCTTGAACACTTCCAGGGAGGGGGCATCCAAAGCTTCTCAGGGCAACCTGTGCCAGTGTCTGACCACCCTCACAGTGAAGAATTTTTTTTCTAATATCTAATCTAAACCTACCCTCTTCCAGCTTAAAGCCATTTCCCCTTGTCCTGTCATTAACTGCCCTTATGAAAAGTCCTTCCCCAGCCTTCCTGTAGGCCCCCTTCAGGTACTGGAAGGCTTGAATGATCATGTTAAATGATGATGCTGCTTATGAAGTTCCTGAGAGGGCTTTGGTTTATTTTTTCAAAGGTAACTTATTTATGGGGAACAAAAAAGAAAAACCAAACCAAAACAAAACAAAATAAAACAAACAAACAAACAAACAAAACCCCAAAAATTGAAAGAAAAAATAAGGAAAAAAACCAGTAAAATTGTTTAGGGAAGAAAAAGCTCTCAAGCCTATTGGTCTCTTGAAAGATGAACAAAACTGTCCATAACTTAGACTGTTAGTTTGGGTACAGATCCAGCACTGAAAGTGGGAATGTCTAAAGCTAACTGTCAATGCAATGTCTTTTTATGTGGATCAATCAACTGGAGATGGAGGAAGATATCACAGTCAAGGTTATCTTTAGCAATTACAGTAGGAAATGAAACCAAATTCTGCCTTCTCCTAAGTTACTTTTTAGCCCTATTGCCCACTATTTGCCAATTTATAGCAATATAATAGTTTCCTAAAGAGTCACAGGAAGAATTATATATGAGCTAGGACTATGTCTTACACAGAAGTTCCAGCTTCATATAGAAAAGTTATTCCTACAGAGAATATTTACTGAAGGTAAGCAAACACTACGAAACTCTAAGTGAAGGTTGGTGTACCAAAAGGTTTAATAGGGGAGGAGCTATTTACAAGCATATTTACAAATTTTACCTTTTACAACATGAAGACCAGAAACTTATCCAGCATTTCTCATCTTCCACCCAAGAGTCCTTACCTTTAAGTAATAATAAATCCAATCTTTATCTAAAGACATCAAGTGATGAAGAATTTCCCAACTCATTAAACAAGGTGTTTTAGCATTTAAACTTATTTATATTAATTTACAGAGAAAAGTGACACATCTTTAATCAGATCTGAGACCTTTTAGGGTTTTAAATATCATCAGTCAAATCCTAAAGCTATATAGGTTGACCAGTGCTCAATTTGGTCTGCACTGGTATGACAAGTTCCCATGGAAATACCATGTTGCATCATGTAGCAGTTTTATTTCCTCTTATGCTTTTCTTTCAAATTCAGATTCAAGAACCGTATCTGCAACAGCACTGCTGGGAAATTGACAATTTTTGTTTAACAACTTTCCTTTTTCAGACCCTCATTACTGGGTAACTCAAGGATTTCAGATGCAGAGCTCCCCTCACACCATCTCTTACTTAGAGTTTTCCAAAGTGGAGCACACTGATTCATTGGACTACCTAAAGGATGCAAGGGAGGTGCCCTTCTTTATGGGAGATGAATATTACACAGCATTCAATACTGCCTATCCCTTTTGGACTGTACTTCTACTGGAAAAGAAAGGTGTTGGAAGGGTGGGATACATCTGACAAAACGTAGGTGCCTACAATGTGTATGGCTCTACACAACTCTTTCAAGCAAGACTCCCACTATATTCAGTCTGGACCTGTGATTTACTCCAGTCTCTGAACAATGGCTTAGGGAGTGCCTCCACTGGACAGAGCTAAAGCCAAACAGATGCTCTGCCATCTCTCCAGCCACCTCAGGGCTGCTGATTTTGTAAGCAGAATGAGATACATTCTCATGTCGTGGTTAAACACAAAGCAAGGGCATGATGCATAAAATCTTGGCTCCTCCAGTTTCCGAGGTATCAATGTTTAGAAGATCCACAAAATACTTATCCCACATTCTTCCAAATAGTACAAGGCATAAAATAGTCCTGAAATAAACTGTTCAGTTAAAGATCTTCTGTAAACACCAAACCACATCAGAGGATGAGACAATAGATGACACAGAGATATCCTAAGTCCTAGGCCTTAAACAGCAGAGAATGTTAGATATGTGTAGTAGATCCCTCCTTACAAGCAGCTTTTCCACCCTCACTATTGCTCCTTGTCTCTCCTGGAAGGTGTTGGGGAGAAATACGCACAGCCCAGAAGCCAGTCTACTAAAATCAGCATTTAAAATAGAATCAATTTTCCCTAAAATTTTCTAGCCCTGTCTGACTAGAAATGCAATTTTAAATACTTACAACACTAAGAAAATAAAGAATACAAATATCTTTAAATTACTAAAATACTAAGAAAATCAGTGAAAGAACAATTAAATATTTTCACACCTTTGGTTTCCTAAACAATTTCAATAATTTACCTCTCTTAAGTAACATATTGCATTTTTTCTGACCTGTATAAATAATTTTAATTTGCCTTCTATGCTTTCCCTAATAAAATGGGAAAAACAAATGGTAACTCAAAATTGAAGAAAGAGGCATTACTCCAAAAAAAAGAAAAAAAAAAAAAAAAAGAAAAATTAACAACTTTTCCAATAAATGTTTTCTGGAAAATTCTGACCCATCTATCTTAAAATCAGTTCCCACTTACTAAGCAAATGAAATAAGGATGCAGAGTGGATGCAATATTATTACAGCTGTTCAAACCACTAAGCAAACACATTGATTCATTCTAAAGAAACCACATTCAGAAAAGCTGTAAAATCTTTATAGGAGTTATTAAATTCAGTTTACTTGGCGAATACAGAGCACACATATTTTCTGGCATAGGCATAGGTAATAAAATAAATAAGGTTAGAACTAAAACAAATGTCTGTGCCACTGTAGTTAGTACTTAGCAAAGTTGCAATGGAGTACATCTGACCTTCCACAAAGACAAACATTAAAAGTAGCATCAAAGCTTTTACTCTTATTTTCTATTTTATTGATTTGACGTTATCCTAAACTTAATGATGTTTTTTACTTGCAGTTTTGCTATATATTTTTTTTAGATCAAGCAGTTCCCTATGGCTCCCTATAGATTTTCTACTTAGCACATTTAACCAAAATCATCAAACATTTCCTTTTCTGGCCTATGTAGCCCATTTTTTTTAAGGTCTGAGAATGTCTAACTGCATCCATGCAGATTATGTTATGCAAATTGCACAATCCAAGTGAGATTGTCTGAGAGCAATTGCATAGGTGAGGAGTAAAGGTTAGTTAGGCAGCCACAGCAGGGCTACTGGGAGTGAGCAAGTGCAGGGGTTGCATGCTTTCCTGATGGAGAGACAGCAGAAAGAGGCAGGAGGGGCTTCTTTACTACCCTATTGCTCCTCATACCCCATCAGGAGACCGAAAAGACCTGCCTCTGCCCACTCTCTGATATTGTATATCCAACGTTCTCTATCAAAGGCACTATTTAGATCTCATTTACTTATTGCAGTGAAGTCTTGCCATTCCAAATACATTTTCAAAAGTATGAAAAAAATCCAGCATTAACATTGGTTCATTTATAAAAGTTGTTTCTTCTTCCAAAGTTACAATGAAAGAAAAGAAAGACAGGAAAATAACACCCAAAAAGTTCAGAGGAATCAGAAGGAAAGCAGGTGGAGCACTGGAATTGAATGGTGAGTATTTAACCTCATAGCAAACTGGTCTGATCCTGCTGGTCTGTCCTGAAGTAAGGAAGTTAGTATAAGCACAATGTCTGTTTCCAAAAACAGCATTTTGTAGGATTTTGGGGGGGGGTGTTTTTGGGTAGTAGGGGAAGGGGGCTGGAGTGGTGGCCCCTGTGAGAAGCTTCAAAAACCTCCCCTGTCTCCAAGGTGGACCAGCCTCCAGCCCAGGCTGAGCCAATTAGCGATTGTGAGATGTTTCTTTGAATCCATATTTATCAGAGGAAGAACCAGTTTGTTAAAGGACAGCCATCAGGAGAGACAATTGACTTGAACAAAAAGACCATCAATGACCTCTGAGGAAGAAGGAGGGGAAAGACAGAGAACCTCAGACACCCAAATGGAGGAGGTGCACTGGACCAGAGGCCCATCTGCAGCCCGTGGATGTCCCCATGCCGGAGCCAGGAGCGGTGCCTGAAGAGGTCTGTGACTCCATGGGAAGCTCACATTGGAACACTTTGTTCCTGGACTGCTGTAGCCCATGGGAGGGACTTCATGCTGGAAAGAGCAGCATGAATTAACTGACTGCAACCTTCATTCCCTGTCCCTCGGCCACTGGTGGGGAGACAGTTGAGAAATAGGGAGCAAAGTAATTTGAGCCCAGGAAGGAGGAAGGGGTGGGGTGAAGATGTTTTAAGATGTGGTTACTACATCTCACTATCCTACTTTGATTGACTGGTAAAAAATTCAGTTAATTTTTCCTCCCCAAGTTGAGTCTGTTTTGCATATGGCCATAATTGGTGAGTGAGACAGTTTTTTGTTAGCAATAGCTACTGACATGCATTCAACAAAAAACTTGTTCTGCAGATGTTCAGAAGTAGCCCAAAGCAGATGGTGCTCACATCTTACACACTCCAAGAGCAGTAACTGCTGCTGGGAGTTCTGTCTAGAGATGATTGTGAAACTCTTCTCAGTGACTCAACAACAAATACACACATGTGGGTTTGCCAACAGATGTTTTAGCCCACAGATAGCAGTAGGGGCATTTCATGAACACACAGGGTGTAGCAAGCATGAGGTCCAATCTCAGAAATTCTCCAACAAGATTTTCTTCTTGGCAGCAAGTTAAAGGTGTATGAGAGTGAATTTGTCTGTTCTGTCCCAAACGGATCCCTGACATTCAGGTTAAGTTTAGACAAACCACCACAGGAACAGACTAGATTTGCAGTAGCATTTGCAGCATGTACTATGGGGACAGTGTAAACTCAGCTACAGCAAGCTTCAAGCTACTCAGTTACACTTTTAATGGCATCCAAACAATTCTGTTTAAAGTAGACTTGGCTGCCTTCAAACTTCACTGTTTTCAAAGTAGACTACAAGGCTATCCTAAATCAAGTTATAAACTAGTTTGATTACTAAGGTTAAGTTCATCCTGTATAGCTTTAAAAATTCAATTTTCATATGAGAGGCCTGAGGGTATCCAAAACACCTGTATGGGGCTGGCAGATATGACAGAGGACATATGGTAAGGTCATGTCCTCTGGACAGGCACATGAAGCTCAGGTAATTTATTCTAGGGCCTTTCAAACAGCACTTAATGCTTATGTTTAGACAGCTGCATCAAGCACTAACTGTTCAGAAGTCAAATACCTGGGGTAAGATCAGTTGCCTAAATCTACATGTATAGTGCTGACTACTTAATGTCAAAGACTCAGGTACCAAAGACATCCACACAGAACAGGGACACCTGACATAAAACAAATGGGGGCCCATGTATTTCTGGAGAAGCCCCTGGAACCCATGTGGGACACTACACCTCAGATTTTCTTATGTACTTATGTGTGGGCAACTGAATCTCACCCCCAAGTTGGCTTTGATTAAAGGTTCAGATACTTGATTTCATATCTAAGCCTAATACAGCTGTCTACATGGAGATCTAATTAATACACTGAAAGAGCCTAGAGAACAGAAATCCTTCCAACAAGGAAAACAGGACATTTTATCAGATTTTGGCCTTGTGGATAGAGAGAGAAGAATAATTACTCTGTGGAGGGAATGAAGCTACTTCTGGGATCATATGCACTAAGCAATTGATTGCTTTGATTTTTTTACATATTCTAGGTTATTGAATAAAAATATTTTAAAGCACCAATATAACTAACTTAATAAATACAAAGAAAATGTGTGTTATAATTATAAATTATCAAAATACAGCTTCCAAGTGGCACTACTATCACAGTAGAAAACATCTTTATTTGTAGACTTATAAGTTAATATTTCATATGTATAATTCTTGTATTTAAATATTTTTGTATGAACTTGAAGATATAGCAAGATACTTGTGAGGTAACTGGATTTTAATAAATTTAGCAAGATCCTGTGCACTGATGTTCCATGAACAGTAAATTTCTATTTAAAAATTAAATAGGATATTAGAAGCTCTATATTCTGTTATGTAATTTTTCTTGTTGGGATTTTCAGTGTAATTTTGAGAATTTTAGCATAACATAGTATATCTGAACTAACCAGGTCCCATTATTTTATTATTATTTTCATGTCAAAATTTTGGAATCACAGAAAAGATCGCAAAAGATGGAGTTCAGATTCAGACTTTGGGAGTACATCTTTCTGTAATGTTGTGGGTTTTTTGCAACCATGCACAAAGGGTATTTTTTTAATATCCATGATTTATGAAATTAACAACAAGCTTATTTCATGTCATCAGTGAAAATCTTTTGAAGTATTAGCTAAGCTGTCTACAGAAACAAATGCTTTCCAGCGTGAAAACGGGCCTCATCTAACACCACTAAATATCTTCAGCAAGGTAGTATTTTTTTGTTCATTGAAAAAAAATATTTGTGTTCTTCTTAATTTTCTCTTTGAAAAGAGTATTGTGTCTGCATTTCAACTAATCCTTATTTCTGTAAAGTTAAAAAAGAAACTGTGACAGGCTACTTCAGTAACATTTTTTTCTTACTGAAAGCTAATGTACAAACTGGTTATGAGATGTTCTTTAAATTTTTTCTCTATGGGTTATGACAGAGTGGCAGCTGGTGAGAGTGAGGTGAAGATTTGAAGGCAAGTGTCGGCTTTATATGGATTCAGTGATTTTTATCATTAGCATCAAGGAGTCAGAGGTTCCACCCTGAGACTTAAGACTTTTGAAAGCCAGGATCCCAAAGCCCTGCTCCCACATATAATTTATAGTAATTTGAAGTGTGTTGCACCATGCTTAGGTAACCAAAATACTGCACAATAAATCTATTAGGTATGTACTTTCCTTGTTTTGAAGTTTTTCATACCCTATGCTTTCTAATAATGGCTCTTCTGTTGTTCATGCATGGTACAAAGTGGTACAACTCAGAGAAAATTCAGAAAGCACTGTGCAATCTAGCTCAACTTAGGTATCGCATAAGTGCTTTGCGCTGTGCCCAGGTGGGCACTGATACTTGGTATTAGCCTTTATTAAATGTTTGCTCTCTTTCTAGAGAGCTCATGGGCAGGTATTGCAGCACAGCATGCTCATATCTAGAAAGCCAAGGCACATTCAGTCACCTCATTCATGTTGCCACATACCAGCAAATGGAGTAGCTTGGGACAGGCATATTTGTCACTGATGTCATCTCCCATTTTTCTATTGCTGTTGTACCTTAGCATAAAATCTAAGGATAAATACTAAAAACAAAGACTTTCTAGTGTAACTTGAGCGTAGCCAGCAAGGAAGAACTTAAAGGATGAGGCCTTCCCACACATGGAAAGCATGGAGAAAAAATTTGGGGCATGAAAGACCTCTTCATAGATATCCTTCAAAATATCTGGGGTTGTTTAGTCTGGAGAAGAGGAGGCCGAGGGGAGACCTTATCACTCTCTACAACTACCTGAAGGGAGGTTGTAGAGAGGTGGGTGACGGGTAACAGGTGACAGAACGAGAGGAAATGGCTACAAGTTGCACCAAGGGAGGTTTGGGTTAGATATTAGGAAAAATTTCTTCACAGAAGATGGTAGAAATTTCTTCACAGAAATGGTAGAAATTGGAACGGACTGCCCAGGTAGGTGGTGGAGTCACCATCCCTGGTGGTATTTATGAGTAGATGAGGCGCTTAGGGACATGGTTTAGAGATGGGATTGGTAGTGATAGGTTAATGGTTGGATTTGATGATCTTAAAGGTCTTTTCCAACCACTATGATTCTATGATTCTACCTACTTGGAGTCTCGGTTCAGGAGAGTGGCTTTCTGTTGAAACGCCCTGTCCCAAGCCTGGGCACTAATCAAGATGAGAGTGGTCTTGTATGGATATGCTGTCCCTTCACATGGGCTCTGGTACTTGCTAGACTCCTGGGTCTTTGGCCATACAGCTCAAATCAGAATTTAATTGATGGGAGCAGATGTGGGCAAGCAACATAAATTGATTAATTCTTCAGTACCTAGCCTGGGTCAACCTCTGAACAGGCTTACTTCTCTGCAGAAAGAGACTGGGAAACCAAGATCTTCAGAAGTCTATCTTTTAGATTAATCCCTCCTTTAATTTATTTCATAGTTTGTTTTTTATTAATATTTTGTAGCTTATAGATGAACTATAGGAACCTTCTGTTTCACCTTCCCTTTGCCAACCCTTACTGCTGGCACTATTTTCTTTATAGCATCCTGTTTTAATGACACAGCTGGTCCCTTGCCTCCTGAAACTGCCCTTATACCTATCTCTTTGCTTTAAATTGTGCAAAATAGTGCCAAGTGGCTGTAAAATGTTTATCAATTAAACATGTTCAGTGAGCTCAGAGCTGTCAGGCAAACACCTTGCATAGTTCCCTTCATAAATTTACCAAGTCCTGTTTTGAAGCCACTTCGATTACTGCTCTTCTCACTAGAGAGCCATCACAGAGCTTCATTCCTCTGGTGATTAGAAAACTACTTGTTATTTCTCTTCTATTTCTTCCCACATAATTTTCTATATCCTATAAATTCAGTTGTCTTTGCTCTAGTTTAACCTCTGGGATGTACTTGAAGTAAATACTCCTCCTCATTGCAGCAATGCATATGACAGCTGCCAACTAGTGGAGTTTGGAATTTAGTTGTGAAATTAGTAGCTGCTCTCCCATTCACAGACACACAAAATTGGTCCAGAGCAGAAAGCAAAGAACCTGTTCCATTAAAATTCAGCACATTTAGCCCAGTTGACACCAGTAAGGATGTCAATAAATAGAAATAGAAGTCCAGCTTAATATTTGACAAACATCTGTGGAATTAGGCCATAGTTATGTTAAAACAATGCAGTTATTAATTACTTTGTAACATATTGTAGATTAGTCATCTTTAATTACCAGCAAACTTGAGCTTATAAAAATACCAGTAAGCTACATATTTTAGTTACAGTAGTGTGTATTTTAGCTATCACTAAAGGGTATGTAGATACCATATTATCAGTGGCATGTGTTTCTTCAGCCAAAACTTAAACTCTCTTATTAATGTTGTCATCTAAACTTCCAGACTTCTGAGTCTTCTAAGAATTTCTTTGTTTTATTTTCTACAGAGCATCTATATATGTACTGTATAGCACTTCACTTCTTCAGCTTTGAGAGCTTTGAGTGATATTACCACACAAATATTTCTGCCACACAGTGCAAGAAAAGCTGCTACAGTGATAAGCTTTGGAAAGAAAGGCAATTCTAAGGTATTTAAGGGAGGGCATACTTTCATCCTCACTCTCTAAACTTACTGAATTTTACATTCAGTACTTCTTAAGCACATACTGCAGATAACTCAGTGGTGGGTTACTCTGCTGATTCAAAAGCACAGTTAGCATGCAGCGTAAAGGAAAGTCTGTTTTCATACATACCTTTGTAGCTCATGGAGACTTTTGACGGTCAGGGAGGCAACTGGCTCATGTATTTGGATCTGTACCTGAAGTAGACAGACACTATGATGGGAATGAAAAATTAAGTGTTCTGTTTTGTAGTGTGAAACAGGGGAGAAAAAAAATGGGGGTGAGGAGTAACTATTTTGGTGCCTGAGCCAGTTAGAACAAGCCTTGATCACATTTTGTTCAAAGAGACATCCTGTATCAAAACAAACATCCTGTATCAGGCTGCACACGTAAGACACTTTATTTACCGTTAGCATGAGAGATACTCTCTACTCTTCCTGGCTGCTGTGCAAAGTCAATAGCAAATGCATAATCAAGAAATCTTTTCTCCTTTCTTAATAGATTTCATAAGGTATCAAATTCAACTTGGGTCAAAATCCTGGCCCCATTGAAAATCACCAGCAAAGCTGCCACTGACTTTAAGAAACATATGATAATACCTTACTAGATGAGATTCAAGGTCTCTGTGACAGCCAGTGGCAGATGCTTGAAATCACAAGCCAAAGCATGTAGACAATAGGTCTTGCCCTGGCAACTATCTTTAGTGTTTGTACAACTATGTTATTTCATTAATTTATGTCACCTAGGAATGATCAATCCAAGTCTTCAGGTGACACTAACCTAACATGTAATCTTGCTAGTAGTTTGGGAGAAAAGTGTTGTATTCTTCAGAAATGGGTACAGTAAATATTGTACCATATTCATTCTGAGAAATAGAGAGAAGAACAAATTCTCTAATTCCAGCAGAAATGGGACTTTCCGATTAATTCTAATCAGCAGTGAGGAAGAAAATATAATCTCTACCTGAGTATGTTTTATGGAAGAAGTTATTTCCTTCTCCTGCCCTGGACTTTTCCCCAAACCCAGAATCCTACAGCCATGAGAAGGCTGTAGGCTGCCTCTTCAGTTAAGTAACGTGCATTTGTATCTGATGAAGGGTTTTAAGAATGAAAGCAAACTAACCTGAGCTTTATACAGTTTGGTCTATGACTTTCAGCAGCCACTGAAGGTTTTAAAATTCATCCATTTTCAAAACAGACAAAAGAAAAAGGATGCGGTTTTGTTTCTTCTTATCTGAGACTTTAAGTAAACAGATATAACCTGTCTATTGTTTGAATCTTAAACAGTTGTCTGTTAAGTGACCTTCAACATGCTGTATTAAAAACTTAAACTGCACACAACATATTAAAGTATTTTTTTGTGAATACAAGGATTCTATCACATATTTTATAACCTCTGTAGCATAGAAAATATCAGGCAATGTGAAAGTTTTCAAAATGCCATGTTAGGAAAAAAAGAATTGAAATAAAATGCATAATTTAAGAATGTTGTGTGTGCTTTCCTCTATTATTAGAAAGGAATAAAAAATGTGAAGATTTAAGTGCTAAATCAATTTAATAGTGTGAATACTACTGTTATTTTTCATTTCCATGGAGGAATGTTCTAACATCTCTATTGGAGCTGATATGTTTCCCAGAGCTGGGGACAGCTACTGATTCTGTCTGCAAAGAATATTGTGGTACATTTCCACTATTCTTCACTCTGGTATTTTGTTGTTTGATTATTTCTGGAGGCACAGAAAGGCTGTGTTTACCATAGTAAACTAATGGTGCCTACAGGAATGGATGCAGACACACTTTTTCTTACTCTGAGCTGAACAGGGAGGTAGGAGATGCCTCTCTGTTCCCACTGACTTCAAGAGATTCCATAGTTATTTTTAAGTGGACACCTCGAGTGTAGATGTCTAAGTGAAATCCACACACCAATTAAAGGTTGGCTCCTAAATATGTCCATAAGCATCTCAGTGTTGACTATGCCCAGCAGCTAGGTGCCTCTCCTATGTTCTAGGTCCAAACAGTCTCCCAGTTAATAATTTCTCTGACTATCTCTTCCACATCTCCTCCTCTGTCAAAGTATGGCTTCAGTAGTAGCAGCTCAATGGTGTCTCAATCTTGGAAAAAGCTGTGTACTAAGGATCAGAAATAGATGATATAACCCCTGCTATGGAGGAAGGCATGACCCATGACATAATGTTTTCTACTGTTTGTTTCAGGTGACTGAAGCATTTTCTATTGCCTATTTTAGGATAGGATAAATCATTTCCTAGTGTTGTTTGTTTGTCATTCTTGCCAATAGAGAAAGCACACGTGACCAGCTAGCATTAGAAGAATACCTTACTCATGAGCTTGTAGACATTGGTGTAGCAATCAGACAGGGGGGAAGTTCCCCATCTAACTGATTCATGCTCATCTGCCCACTCCTTCTCTGATGTATCCACAAAGGAAAACCAAAAAAACCCCATGAAGACATGTAAATTTAACTGGTATAATGTCGAATGGCTGGAGTCAGAATGTAGAGAAGAATACAAATGCATTTTGAAAAATAAATATGGAGGAATACTACAACAGACAGTTGGGAAAGTGTAAACATTCTAGGAATTTCTGAGTTTCTAAGGATCTCAGACTATGTTCATGAATAACTGAAATAAAGTTCTAGGATAAGAGAGTGAAGATGAGCTGCTAAGAATAGAGGTAGAACATCAAAGTTATTCTCAGTAGCTCATCTCGCTGAATAGCATAAAGGGTAGGAAGAAAGAAATTTCCATATTGCTTTGTCAGGAGGCTCATTAAGAAGACCAAGAGTTTAAAGATTAGTGACCCGTTAGATCTGAGTTGAGGTCTTGATAACTTGTTATAAATAAGCAATTACATGTTAAGAGAGAAAATGGTCATTTTCAGTTCATTGTTACAAACTTGTCAAAATGCACAGGGTTTAATTATAATTAAGATTCCTGAATAGCTGTTTGATTCCTCCTTTTGCTTAATGCAAATCCATAAGCACACAATGACTATTTCATTGCTGTTCATTGTGCAAAATTTACCAGAATTCACATGCAAACAAGCATGCGCATCTGAAGAATAAAACTAATCACTAATGTGACAGTCATGATATGTTCTGTGAAACAGAGAACACAAGAGTATCTCCTGTCAGCATCTTTTGAGTTCAGCAAAGTTCTTATCAGACACTGATAAGAACTTTGTGCATCCTTTAACATGAAACTCAGCATAATTTGATCACTGTGTCATTCAAAAGTTTCACTGACGTGTCAAGAGGCACAACTTATGCAGTGTGAGCAGTGTGACAGATCAAACTTGACGAACTGAGATTAGTTAAACTCAACAGTTTGGAAGCAAACATGTTTTGTAACCCAGTCTTATTCAATAAGTCTCTGAAGAATGGATACATTCATTAGCAATCTAATGGTCAAATTTAAGTATGCTGCAGGTCTGTACACAGATAATTTCCATAACAAGGTCATTTAGAAATCTCTGGTCTAGGCATGTTTGTGAAAGTCTTGTCAAATCCAGAGCTGAGGAACTGGGCTGGAAAATTTTATTTGAGAACGTGACTAAGATTCACAGTGGGAAATTCAACCCAGTGTCCTGGGTTTTAGCTCTAACAGGGCTGCGTTTCTTTTTCAGTAGTTAGAATTGTGCTGCATTTTGCTTTCAGCCTGGGACTCGTTATGAGAGACACACTGATAACATAGCAGTGTTTGCATTTTTGTCACTGGAAGTGAAGGACTTCATGTTCTGTTAGTCTACAACTGCAAGATCTGAGGGGGTGAGGAATATTTAAATTAATAAGATAAATTGGCATTTGGGTATGCCAATGGGATATTCCATATCATATCACACCACATATATTAGTGAGGGTCTCTTCCTCTTTTGGCTCTTTCCAGCTTTCGCTCGGGCTCTCGCTTTTCTGAGATTGCGGTTTCGGTTCGGGATTGTCGCTCCTCCAGGATCGTTATCTGGGAATGGGCCGGACTTGGTCAGGGTGTGGTGAGCAGCTGCACTGGCTATCACTCATTTGCATATTTTGGTTACTCTTATCATTATCATTACTATTTTAATATTAGTATTATTTTAAAGGATGTTTTATTTCTATTATAAAATTGTTCTTATCTCAACCTACGAGTCTCTTTACCCTCACCCCCCAATCCTCTCCCCTATCCCCTGGGGTGGGGATGAAGTGGGTGAATGGCTGTGTTGGCTGCTAGCCAAGGGCTAGCCCAGTGAAACTACCATACCCAGAAATCTTTTCTTTCAACCACAGAAGGCTGGCATTCTCACTAAATGTTGGTTAACTTAAGAAGTTCTGTGATTTCTCAGGAGGGAACTGGGGCTTTGCATGATTAGGTCGTAATTGGAGGAAGTGCTTGGTTCACTGTTTCATATAACACAGCTGGACATCTATTGAATTTCCTGGACTGGATTTTAATGAATAGTTCATTGGCATATAACTTCTTCTTTGTTTCCTCCTTACTGGGTTTTCAGGGAGGATAGAAGAAGAAAGGATTGTTATTCTTCTTCCACTAAAATTCAATCAAGACCCACTGAACTGATGTGTCCTAATTTCTGTAGATTGCATTCTTACAGAGTCAATCCAGAAAGCAGGGAATAAGAGTATTTTGGGTCTACTGAGTAGGAGGCCAGCCAAACAAAACCACTTAATTTACCATGAAATGCATTTGGCCGCAGCAAGTTCATCCAGCACAAGTGGGAAATGCAAATATTTTAACAGAAATTGCTATACAAGAGAAAGCGGGTCAGTACGTCCAATACCTTGAACTGCAGAGACTACAAGTTAGGGCAAACTGTCCAGATACAACTTAAAGTTCTCATTTTGTGTGGTGTAGGTCTTGTATATACTAGCCTTCCTGGGCTGGTTTCAGTCAATGAACAGGGATGAGCCTGCAAGACCACAAGGAGTTAAGCATTCAAGCCATGTGTTGACATAGCCTCTTAAAGTTTTGACATCCATGTTATGTCATTTCAAAGACAAGGAACTGGTTATACAAATTTAAGTTTCTCAGCCAAAATATCCAAAGTCCCAGGATCATTTTCCCAGTCAAATCCCTTTAGAAAAACAGCTACCTTCTTTTTCAAAGCATAAAGAACATATTTGAAGGTACAGCTTTATTCCAAGAAATATGTTCACATTCCCAGGAATCAAATCCTACAAATGCTTACTATCAGGACAGTTGCCTCGGTGGTAATATTACCACATAAGGTGATAAGCAGTAAGGTTTTGGAGTAATATATCTCACCTAAAGTCTATCAATAATAGAAACTTGTATTTGGACATCAGGTTATAAGTAAACTGATTTGTTTCAATACCCAAATCAAGCAAACAACTTTGTAAGTGTCCTGGTGTTTTAGTCAAACAAAATATTTTGTCTGACCTGGAATGTTTCATTTGTTCTTTAAAAAACTTTGAAATATAATTTCATAACAAAGCATAAACCTATTTTATCTACAAGTGGTAAAAAAATCAAACTTTTGTGAAGGGCTAAAATTATTTAATGAATTCAGTCTGAGTTCACAAATTGTTCTATTCAGAATGAAACTGCATTATTTTAACAGATTAATTATTTCCCTGGGAAAGTTCACTTCACTCTGTACCTGCAGCTGTTTGAAATGTGTTAGCAGAACACACTTTTCTCTGTTTCTGTGTTACACATGCATTTGCACAAGGTGTATCTACACATCACCAGTTTTTAGTGGCAAGAGACAGAAGGGGGAAATCTGACTCAACAGACTCAGTGTTCGGAGTTAATTATCGCCCATTATGTGCAAGTGCTTTTTTCATCAACCTTAAAGTGCATTCAGAACAACATTATTCCTAAAATATTTGATCCATCTATTAGCATGTTGCCATCTCCATAATAATCATGGGCTCAGGTGCAGACTCGAGTTTATCCAAAATATAAGCTCATATAAATCACTTATGGGAGGATTGGATCACATCCATATAGCCAGAGAAAGGCTCGTTGTGAGAGAGAATTTCTGTCAGAAGATTCAAAGTTAGTAGGTCAGTTTTCTTCTTTTGTTAAGCTCTGGACTGTATTTTTGCTTGATGATGCAACACAAGCCTGAAGGAATCATGCCAAAGTGCCTGTGAGGTACTGAAGTAAAGGTGGCAGGATCTCCGGGTGCCACAAGTGTGATGTTGGGCTTCAAGGAATGCTGAAGACTTTGGGGCCAGATCCTGATCTCATTGCCCTGGCTAAAATGCAGGACTCTGCAAATACCCCTAGTCAAGTTAGTGGGTGCTGTAAGAAGCAAGAGTTGATGATGCCTGTAGTCCTTACTCAGACAAACCAGATGGAAGGAGAATTTACCTGCAGCAGACTGAGGGGTCTGAACTAGATCCTAGGAATTAATCTGACTCCAGTAGGTCATTTTTATTTACTAAAAATACAGTTGAAGGCCACATAAGCCAAAAGCTATGCTTGGGTTACAGAAATTAAAAAGCAGAACAAATAACAAGTGTATCAGCTTCAGACTGAACCACCACGACAGTATGACAAGTATTTCTGGTCAGCCTTTTCAATGTCATGGTATGATTTTCAAATAAACATTGATAGACACCATGTAATATTTTAAATTATTATTTCCAGGATTAGCCTTAGACACTACAGTAGCATATAAGTAGCTGGGCCTTATTGGCACAAGTAGTAGATATAATTTTCTCTTTATCTCTATCAGACTGGCTTCTGTGTCTTCTGACAGTGACACATGCCTACTCAGGGTCAGGTTGGGTCCTGCTGGCTCCCTCATGTACTCCCAGTGTCCTCCACTCATATAGAGCAATGGCTTACATGGAGAAATAGCATTGTGTCTTTCAACAAAATAGCCTGAGATGTTGGTTGGAGGGGCACAGGCATAGTATGGGCATGAGGTTCTCCAGCCCATGTTAACAGCAGTTTCCTGCATGCTGCATTCCTTACTCACCTCTCTTCAGTCAGTGTCAATGCAAAATAGAAATGACAAAGCATACATTTGCTTCTGAATTTGCATTTTTTGTTTTTGCTTTAAATGACAATATTCTTAGGTTTTCTTTCAGACTCTAGACATATTATCTCTTGTTTTGACTATCTTTTTTGTGACATGAACAAATTCTGAACCTCCTACTTTCATACAGAAATATCTGCAGCATGTTTATAGCATAGACCACAGCTCTTCAAGGAGAGCAAAGAGATACATTCAATGTGTCAGAAAGAAGATTAAAGAAATGCAAACTTTCTTTGAGTTTCATACCCTGGAAAGCTGGATGCTCAGGAAGTGACAAAGATGAACAGGCTCAATGTGGAAGCCCTGATGCAAAGGCATAGCAGTTCTCTCCCTCCTCTTGGTTTCATATGAATGTGAGGGCTTGCTGTTTGTCATCCTTACACACTGGCTGCAGAACTCCATTGCTTTAGAGCTTAAAACACCTCACTCCAATGAAAAATTAATTTAAAAAATAGAAAAATCTATTCAGCTAATTGAATATGGTATAATACTTCTGCACTGTTGCTGTGATTGCCATAGTCATAGCCTCACATCTTTCAAAATCTTAAAGAAACATTAACTAATACATGTTCAAAGTATACTTGCACAATAATAAATTGAAGTGAGAAAAAATGAACCATGGTGTACAGACGAGCATTATATAGCATATGCCTGTTCCAGCATGACAGTAGTTTGATGCTGTCATGCCATCACCATGCTGTGATACCCAAGCTCTTTGCTTGGGCCTCTCTGATTCCCCAGTACATTTGATTCTACCTGACCTATATTCTCTGGAATCAATGTGAGCATAACTTCCTGGTCCTGCATTGTGAAGGTACAAGTTTCCTGTAACACATAATATTTGAATATATGTTTTAACTCTCAGAAGTGCTGCTCAGAAAAGAGAAGATGAAGCTCTAACAATATCTCTGTTTACTTTGTCATTGTGAAGATAGCATATGATTACTTCATTCAAAACATCCACAAAGTGACACAGCTAGAATTTTTTTTTCAGAATTGACTGAACAATAAAATACCATTGGATGTAATTCAAAAGCAAGGACCCTTTTGCTCTGTTAGTTACTGCATTGACATTATTATAATCCAAAGTAAGTAGATAAAATAAATCTGAGTATTTTGCTTCTACAGATAGAATAATAAGAGATACGGATGCTGAGCTTTTGCAGGGAAAAAACATTTCTGACAAGACTGTCTTAAAAACTCTTTCCTGAAGCCACATAGTCAGTCAAAACCCTTCCAGGGTCAACGTTCGTTGTTGTAATTAGACCATTAGGCAATGCTATTTTAGAATATCAGTTTCATGGTCACTACAGAACAGAAGCAGAACTTCAAAGCATGTGGCCAAACACTGGGGTTTTTTGCCTCTCTACTAAGCAGAGTGTAACCTTTTCTCTGTGATATGGGTAGACTTTGAGCAGTGGTCTGTATCTTTGTCACTTTGATTTTAGATTGAAATGTGCTATTATTTTCAGACCACAATGAATTCATATTAAGTGAAAAGATAAAGAGGACATTTTATATAATTCTGTTTAAACAATATCTAGATGCAAATTACGGTAGTTCTTCAGGATCTGATGAAGGAGGGAATATATTTTTAACTTCCTTATGTCTGTTGAAAATTTCCCCCACGCAAAGGGAACTTCCAGTGTCAATTTCTAAATGGTTTGGATGTACTACTTATATGAGGCTATCAACAAAGCAGAACTTCCTAGAACAGAGAGTAAAATATTTGTATATCAATACTGATATTTTTGGAACTTTCGTGATACATAATGACACAAACCTGCACCAGGGAGGGGCAAATCAAATAGTCAAAACATCTCTAAGGAACGTAAGGAATGTGACACCTCTGAACTCTGTGTAATTGCAAAGTGAGGACACTGATATCAGAATAACCACTGTTTCTAAAGGTCTTTGCTTTTCCTGCCTGTTTTTTGTAAATCACATGTCCAAAGTGAAAGGTTTTCTTCTAAGAAAAGTGATGATAATCTTCATGCTATGTCGCCTTCTCGTGCAAGCACTGCTGAGGAAGGACAACTTGTTTCAATCATACGGGGCATAAACTCCAAAAGAACTTCAAGGGCCATCTGCAGCAAAATACCAAAGCCCAAATCTAAATGATCTAAGGAAAAGAAATGCACAAAAGTCCTTAATTGTACACAGCATGTTTCAGTTACAGGGGTACCTAAAGGTGCCTAATGTGCAGCATGAATTTCATCTGTGAGTCTTTGATGCCCAACAAATAGGCATAGGCATACCACTGAACCAGGTAGTTCCTGCTCCCAAAGCAGGGTCCCTAGTGTACCAGCCTGAATACTGCCTCTCTTCTCCCTCCAGCTGCTGTCATCTCTTGTGCCGTGTCCTGCAGAGCAGGGAGGTCTCTGAAGAACCAGGCAGAGGATGCTCTGCCCTCAAGTCCTTCAGATACACAGCTCATCTTCCACTCACAACAGAAGAAGAGAAGAATTTGGTCTTTATGTGATATCATGACTTTAAAAGTGCAATTCTAGCAGGATAGAAAGGAATTCTCACAGAAAGGAGTAGGTTAACAGGAAGACATTTAAATATGTTACCTAAGTCTTGGAACTCATGCAAATTGCTTTCAGTGTTTAGAAACACATACATGCATATGTATAAAAGAAAACCTTTTAAAGGATTAAATTCTTACCCAAACTCAGTCATAGTCATCTCCTTTCTAGACACATAACAGTTGGGTGTCTAGTCTAGATTCTTTCAATGGCCACTAGTGAGAGAAAAAGAGATTCAGAGGGTCCTTCATCCCACATATTTTAACCTCTTATCATGTAATGGGATTATTTGCTTCTTGACAGTGACTGTCCCTTTATATCTGACCATACAGAGAACCTGATGAATGGGATATGATGAATTTCAGATGACTGAAGTCTGATAACCAAAATGTTAGTTACATATGTCTGGCTTTTCTAGTAGGTTCTCTTCTCTTGAACCAATTGCATTGTTTTGAATGGCAGAGGGTAAACAAAATGGGTATTATGGAAAAAAAAAAGAGATTCCTTTTGTAAATATGATTTGGCATAAAGGTGTAAGTGAGAATGAGAAAAGAACATGGTACATGTTCCCGTGTAATACATCATAGCATAATAACATTTATTCTACTGTAAAACTGGATGAACAATTTGCTGAGGCCTGAAGGGAGTAGTGAAACCATAGGTAAATGGAATATCTGAGTGTTCTTTAGTAATATTAGTCCTCATTTTCAAAAAAATAATAAAAGCATGCTTAACTAGAGAGAAAAACATACATGTCCTGGAAAATTAGCTCAAGAAGAGCACTGCATAACATTCTGGAACAAATCCAAATATTTTGGAATATATTTAATATATTGAAAACAAAATCCAGAATGCTGAAGAAGGAAGAATTTATATATAGTTATTTTTGCTCCAGCCAAAAAAAAACCCCAACCAACCAAACAATAAAACCAAAAAACCTGTTGTTATGACTGCTTGCATAGTGACCTTCCTGAAATCCTTCCAATTCAGTTCATGCTCCCTTTTACAATATTACTTCCTTCTACCTCCTCCTTAGGTGAGAATGTTTCCTATATACTGCTGGGAAGGGATAGTTCAATAAACTGTATGATAAACAATGTGTCATTTCTACAAGCTGAAGGTACTGAAATTTAACAAGATCTAAAAGAATAGAACCATATTCTGCATTTGGTCCAAGTGCCTCAGGCTTGCAAAAAGATGTGTGAGCTCTGGCCTATTCTTTTTTTTTTATTTTTAAGACAAATCAGTGGTTTTGTCAGCAGGTTTTCACCCGTTTCAAAGTTTTTCACACCTCTGGGATCTGATGCTGCAGGCCAGCTGTGCAGAGGCCTTTCCTGCGAGTCCCCAGTGCTTCAGGAATGTTTCCAGCAATGTGTGAATGAAGAATTCAAACTAAAGACTCCGTTTAGTTTTAGGCATAGTTTTAAGACATAAATGAAGTGAATGATTTTAAGTTCACTTTGCTGCTTTGCCTACAAATAATAGTGTGGGAATAATTACAGACTGCTCATTTGAGTCATCTGTTTTCGTGAGATTCTGATCCAGTTCTTCCTAGCAAAAAAAAAAAAAATAGACATTTTCATTCAATTTTGATGAAAATTCACGAAGTATTGAAATATAAAGAAATATGGGAGGTTTTCCATAGGATTAAAAAAGCAGAAAATGTAAATACAGCATTTGAAAGAGAAAGTGGGTGGCACATGTAATGTTAAGCCAAAGGAAAAGGTTTAAATGTAGTATTTTATCACATGTACACTTTGCAGGGCAGGCTATACTATCTGACTCCATCAGTCAGCTATCAACATTGCCTGTAAACCACTTCCATTATGCTTGAAACAAAATCATGGTTAGCTTACAATGGCCGTAGGGTCACAAAATTACCAGAGCCTGGTAAGACCATTGACATGCTGCAATCATTACTACAGAGCACAGAGAAGGAAAAACAGATTTTCCTCTCAGCCACTTATGTTGACTTCAGGTTGGTCTACAGTCCAGAAAATCAATGCTGGCCATAGAATCATAGAATGGTTTGGGTTGGAAGGGACTTTAAAGATCATCTAGTGGAAGGTGTCCCTGCCATAAGCAGGGACACCTTCCACTAGACCAGGTTGCTCAAAGCCTCATCCAACTTGACCTTAAACACTTCCAGGGAGGGGACATCCACAACTTCTCTGGGCAACCTGTGCCAGTGTCTGACCACCCTCACAGGAAAGAATTTCTTCCTAATATCTAATCTAAACCTACCCTCTTCCAGCTTAAAGCCATTTCCCCTTGTTCTTTCACTTTTAAAAAGTCCCTTGCTAGCTTTCCTGTAGGCCCCCTTCAGGTACTGGAAGGCCGCTATAAGATCTCCCCTAAGCCTCCTCTTTTCCAGGCTGAACAGCCCCAACTCTCAGCCTGTCCTCAGAGCAGAAATGCTCCAGCCCTCGGATCATCCTCGTGGCCTCCTCTGGACTTGTTCTAACAGGTCCATGTCTTTCTTGTGTTGGGGGCTCCAGAACTGGACACAGGACTCCAGGTGGGGCCTCACCAAGGCAGAGTAGAGGGGGACAATCACCCCCCTCGACCTGCTGGCCACGTTTCTCTTGATGCAGCCCAGGATGCAGTTGGCCTTCTGGGCCAGCGCACATTGCAGGCTCATGTTGAGCTTCTCTTCCACCACCACTCCCAAGTCCTTCTCTTCGGAGCTGGTCTCAATCCATTCATCGTCTATTCTGTATTTATGTTTGGGGTTGCCCCTACCCAGGTGCAGGACCTTGCACTTGTCCTTGTTGAACTTTATGAGGTTGGCACAGGCCCACCTCTCAAGCCCGTCAAGGTCCTTCTGGATGGTTTCATGTCCCTCCAGCGTGTCAACCACACCACTGAGCTTGGTGTCATCAACAAACTTGCTGATGGTGCACTCAATCCCACATGGTCCAGTACAACCATTATTTTCTTAAACTCTACAAGTTCATAGTCTTACACATAGTTAAAAAGAACTATGAGCAAGTAAAATTAAATAAAGAATTGTTCTTTCTATATTCAATTTACTTTTTTTCTGACTCTCAAGAACATGCAAGCAACCATAAATAGGAAAAGTCCTGCCTGGATGTTAATGTCCAGAGGCATCAAATAGACACTGTCAGCCTGCAGCCTGCATCTGTTGATCTGTTACTGTCTTCCTAAAACCCATCTGGCACATAGAAATGTCAGTTCTCCAAAGAGGGTAGTAGGTAAGTGAGTGATGTCTTTTTAACCTGCTGTTCTTAAAAGTTTACTGTAATGGAGACTCTGAAGCCCCACCAAGCAATCTGCTGCAACGTCAATTATCCTGGTGTTGGAGCATTTTCCTTACCTGCTAAGCTAAATCTATTCACAGCAGATACTTCCTTCACCTTTGTCACTACCACACATGTAGCTGTGAAGTGGTATCACATCTTTCTTCAACCCTCTCTTCTCTAGACTTAGCAACCCCATTGCCTTGAACTTTCCACAGAGGGTGTGCTTTAAATATCACTCCTGTGGCTCACCTCTGTGCTCTCTTCAGCTGGTTTCTACCTTTCTAGATGCATGGTGCACAAAGCTGCATGAGAAACTCTCCTTGGGGACATATCAGCGCCTGTTGGAGCAGAACGATGATTTCATTTGTTTTACTTCCGGGATGATGTTTGCCTTTTTCAAAAAAGCAAAACATTTTTTTTTTATTCCCATTCAGCTTGTGATCAACTATTAACTAGTTCCTCATCCTGAGCGGTACTGTGCAATATTTAACCTCAACCACAGCACATGATTTCAAACCCGTTTTAAACTGCACCCTGTTTTGTTGGTTCTTTGAGGTCAGATGATACGTTTCCAACTCAAATGCGTATCACAGTCTGGTTTCATGTGCACCTGAAAATTCCAGAAGGCTTCACTACTTCTATCAGATACCTTTACTTCACATGAAATGCTTTGTTAAAAAAGTACTTAGTAGATTTTGTCTCCTTACTCCAGTATTTATTTTTTCTAATTGTCTTTGTTTGTTGTTATGTTTGTGAATCTTTATGCCTAATATTAATCATTTACCTAGCCCATGAGGAAATGGTATGTCCTTGTCTTTATTCCAAATAGGGATTTAATAAACAATAACTTACTAGATAAAGCCTCAACAAAGCAGATACTGCCTTCCATGGATTTCAGACTCCCTTGGGTTACCCTGTGCAGGATGCTCACAAGAAAACCTTGTTCTCTGCTCCATATTGAAGAGTAAGCTGGGGAACTCGGGTTTGTTGAGTTCTCATCACTCTGAAAGAGACACTAACACAAATCTTTCAAATTTTTAATAATGTGGCCAGATGGAACTTGGCTAGGTGTACTTTGTTAAGATTTGATAGCATAGGTAGGTCTAGTATCACACCTGCTCATTCTGAGTGTCTGCCATAGCTCTCACAACAGGACTTTAGCATCATATAAAAGCAGCATTTAAATTCACAACAACAAACTAAGCCAAAGCATTGAGGGAGGGAATGAGTGATACTACACGGACTGCTTAACAATAACACAGTTTAATTAATGGTTTCTAGAGAGAAAGTAATGTGCTTTTGCTGGTAGAAGACAGTGTCTGTTAATGTAAATACCTTCATGCAGGGCACCCATGGGTGGTGTCTTTTGCATACTCCTAAACACGATGATTATTCACTGCACTGGGCCAAACATTATCACTTCTGCAACTGGACTTAATAAGCCTTAACAAAACCAATCATGAAGTCTGCTTATCTTCTTTTAGGGCTTGAAAACTTCCAGGGATCTCCTTTGATCAGGTCAGCACAAGACAAGAACATCTTTACAAAGGTTTGTTCATGTCTTTCACAGCCCAGGAGGATCTGTCAGCCCACATGCAGCAACAAGAAGCTGTCATCACAACAAGGAGAAGTCACCAGCTGCAGAAATGCTGCCTTTTGGAGAGCTCTCCTCAAGACCAGGCTCAGATCTGGAGAAGCAGTGGGTTTATAAGCCCAGCACCGTGTGCTCTGCAGCTGAGCACAAGCTGCAGGTGGGCAGTCAACCCCTATCCCTTCATCACCTTCCTACAGAGCCACATACACCCTCAGGGTCACCTGCTGAACTGCTTCTTGGCTGGAGACCACACCTGTGCTCTGGCCATCAGTAACTGAGGCACACAGCAGGGCTGAGCTTGTACAGGATGATGTGATCCCCACGGAGGAAGCAAATGTTGCCAGTTTTTATTATACCTTTTAGGTTTTGCCAGCCTCTGTTTCGAGGCCATATTGACACATGTCATGTTGACTAGATTACTCAATTTGCTAAAATTGGATATCTCATATACTGTAGTTTTTGTGATCTCTTCCCTTACTATACAGGGTTGAAAGGGTTTAGTCACTCCTACCAAACTTCCACACAACTCACATGACTCCAGCAGCTCTTTTTAAGGACATAGTTGCTGTGGTGTTCATCTGTCATTTTCTTCTCTCTACAGCAATCATAGTTTCATTTATAACTATAATTTTGGATTGAATAGTTGATGTTTTCAAGCACCTCAGAATCATAGAATAGTTTAGGTTGGAAGAGACCTTAAAGATCATCTCGTTCCAACCCCCCAGCCATGACCAGGGACACCTTCCACTAGACCAGGTTGCTCAAAGCCTCATCCAACCTGGCCTTAAACACTTCCAGGGAGGGGGCATCCACAACTTCTCTGGGAAACCTGTTCCAGTGTCTGACCACCTTGACAGGAAAGAATCTAACATCTTATCTAAATCTACTCTTTTCCAATTTGAAGCCATTACCCCTTGTTCTATCGCTACCTATCCTTGTAAAAAGTCCCTCCTCAGCCTTCCTGTAGGCCTCCTTCAGGTGCTCAAAGGCTGTTATAAGGTCTGTACTAGGCAATATATAATGTGCCTTCCACTTCTGTGGTTTCCCTTTTGAAAGCAATTGAGTACATCTGTCTACCAGCTGAGATTGCTAGACAGCATGGAAGTTGAAAGGCTCATATGACAGCTTGAGGTGGGCAACCTAAAAATTGAATAAATCAGGTTGCCATAGTAGGCCTTTTAGTCAAGTCATCAGTAGGGTGAGAATAAAAGAAAATCCCATAGAAGAGCATTTGTAGGGTCAGGGTTACTAATATGCTGTGCTGCCTGGAGAAGACAAGGCTGAAGTCCTAAGTTGGATTTCAGTGTGCTGTCTAGAGCTGATGCAACCTTGAGCTGAACAGGCTGTGTTATGGCAGAGGGTGGTGTAGCACTACCAACCAATAAAGTAGATTAAGCTTGAATAGTTCTCTATGCTTGGTGCTAGTTCTCCTGCTCAAGTGAGGCTCAGGAGACGTGTCACATCCAGTGTGCCTTTTTATGGAAAAAGGGGGCATGGAGAAGGATCAAATGTGATAGTACCTTGGGCAAAGCTAGAGTTTGTGTTATACATTTATGTATTCTTAGCCCATGCTTTCTTTCTTTCCTGCTTCCTACTGCAGTGTCTCTTCCACTTGTTTTAAAATTGTTGCATGTCACTTCTGTCAGTGCAGTAATAGCTTTGAATGTCTTATTTTCTGTTACAGTGATTTCAAATCAGCTATCTAATATTGTAAGACTCTCTTTTTCCAGTCCCACAGGGATGTACTCTATAATCATTAAAAACTAATGCAATTTCAATTGATTTTTCCATGTTACATGTTGGGAAAAGAGTCTGGAAGCTGAAAAGTAGCTGATTAAAATTCTAGTTTCACACTGTGCCACCTGTAAGTACAACACAGGCTGCAGCCTTAGCAGATTCAGCCCAGCTGAGCTATGTGGACTGCTTGTCCATCCTCATCCACTCTAGAATGTAGTGTCTATATTTTAACTGTGCACTGCTTGCAAGGTAGGCATAATTTGACAATAAATAGTTATAAATATTCAGAATTTTGTATTATTTTTAAAAAACCCTAAGAATTCTGGCAAACTGCACCAGATTTGGCCCTGCCTTACCACAAGACAACAATTATGCTCCTTGTCAAACTAGAGCAGATAGATGCTTTTGAGAATGCAGGTCTCTCAGACCCTGCTTCTACAAATCTAGAGACTTCTGAATATCCAGCTCAGTCATTCATTCAGCGTAGCTTTGGCTAGTACAGATAATGTAAGCAAACATCTCCTCCTCCCACAAAGATTTACTGTAGTCTCATTGTGTGTTGTTGACTAGAAAATTCTTGGAAAACATACACTCATCTTCAAGGTGGTTGGCTTCCCACTTCACTGGGGAAGTGGGCATACAGCTTCCTGATGTCTGCAAAGATGGTTACATCACATGATAGCTAAACCAAGTGAAGCCTCCACAAACTTCAATTGCTAAGTCAGTAAAGTTGCATAAAGTTGCATCCCTAAAATAGAAACTGGCATATTTCAAGCAGATTCATAATTACAGAAGTTCTTCTTTCCACAATTAACCAGGAAATTTTTACCATTAAGTGTAGGCACGTTCAAATCTTTTTTCCCAACCATTTCCGCTCCTAGGCATCTCCAATCATTAAAGTGTCACTATTCATGTAGAGTAACAAACACTGATCCAAATTTTAATCTTAAAGACCTCTAGTGTGAGCATGTAAA
The DNA here is from genome assembly GCA_907165065.1 of Caprimulgus europaeus. The sequence continues at coordinate 110,843,960 of OU015523.1, forward strand.
CTTTGCTTTCATGCAACAATGCCTACAAATTTGGCTTGGTGGGCAGCTGTCAAGCTGTTTTATGATTGGGCACGTATGGGCTGGGGGCTTTCTGAAACCTGGGAACAGGTATGGCAAACCAGGGCCGAGTTTCCCAGAAGCTTGCAATTAGTGTAACTGCCCTCAGTGGTTGAGGTCAGAAACCGAGTGAAAGTAGAACAGTATGAAGTTTTTATTTCTTCACAAAGAACTATGACAACAAGGCAAGGAACGGAGACTACTACTACAAAGACTGGTGTCACAAAGAGCATGATGCATTTGCTTTTTTTAAGATCTGACATTATCTGGATTAACCTCAGGAAGAGCCACCCTTGCTTGACAAAAACATTCACATTATTGAAGTGACTACTTTTTTTCTCAGGATTTGGGAAGCTGTCATAATCCACAGTGCAACACCTATGACAGCCCATACAGGCTAACATTCTGCTGTGATCTAGATAGAGACCACATCCCTGGTGCAACACCTCCAGTTTTGCTGTATACAAGAAATTAATTTAAACTAATTGTAAACTACAGAAAACCAGCTGTACTGGAATCATATAAAACATACTGGGCTGGATTTTTTCTTTCTCCTTGTCATGGTGTGGTCACTGATTTGTTACTAGTGCAGCGGAGTCAAACTCCTTCCACCCTTTGCAGAGCAATATATGACAACTATCTCCAGAGCAAGCCAGGGTGACAGCAGGCTGGGACAGGTCATGCTGAGACAGGATGCTGTGACAAATTAATTCTAACTGTAAAAAGCTGTTTATTTATAGCAAAAAAAACCTAAACCAAACCCTAAGCCAGTTTCCTCCTTAGTTTCCATAAAAATTTAAACTTGCATTATGTAAAAATGTAAACTTTACTTACAGTAAAGTTTTGAGACACAGAGCCAGAACTGGGGAGAGTCTCCCTTTAATGTGTAATCTTCTTTTGTTATATATTAATATGAAGGATCATAAAGGATTAAAATACACAAAAGCCTGTTGTTCCTGACCTCTGATCAGCTATAATCACCTGGCAGTGACAATTGCCTCTGGAGAAAACATAATGACGTCAAGCTGATTTTAAAGGGCTTGGGCACTAGGTGTGCCTCCAGGAGTGTTTCACTCCAGACCAGGTATGTGTTTACAAAACCAATCTCCTGACCATCTGCACTCATCGCAGTTGGATTCATACTGTGATCAGCTGGACATGAGCAAATTGTGTCCCTTTCAGATGGCACTGAGCCAAAAAGCACACCACTCCGCTGACAGACGTTCAGCCTGACAGACCAGACCTGAGTTGGTCTGGAGCAGCCCCCTCCCACATGGGTGCCCAGGCCTCAGCACCCGCTGTTTCACTCTCCATATCTGCTTTACCCCTTAATATAGACATGGACTTTGGTGTCTAGAAAAGAGTCTAAGCAGACTTTTGGCAGTGATGAAATTGTGAAGTGAAATTCCCTCTTCCCTTTTTTTCACCCTGAAAGCTCTCTAACTCCAGTGGGTTGACCTTGGCTGGATGCTAGGTGCACACTCAGGTGCTCTCTCACTCCCCCTCTTCAGCAGGACAGGGGGAGAAAATTAAATAAAAAAGCTTATGGGTTGAGATAAGGGCAGGGAGATTGCTTACCAATCACCATCACAGGGAAAACAGACTGGACTTGGGGAAAATTAATTTAATTTTTTGCCAGTTAATAAGAGACAGGATAGTGAGAAGTAAGAACAAAACTAAAACCACTTTCCTCCCACTCCCTGTTCTTCCCAGGCTGAATTTCACTCCTTCGTTCTCAACTCCTCTACCCCGTCCCTCCTATCCTCCAAGTGATCCCAGGGGGATAGGGGTTGAAGTTGGCTCATAAAACTTCATCTCTGCTGCTCCTTCCTCCTCATCCTCCACCCTTGCTCCAACACGGAGTCCCCCCCACAACACAAGAGTCCTTCATTAACTTCTCTGGTGTGAATCCTTCCCATAGGCTTCAGTTCTTCACAAACAGCTCCAGAATGGGTCCTTTCAATGAGGTTCGGTCCTTCAGGAACAGGCTGCTCCAGCGTGGATCCTCCAGAAGGATCACAGATCCTGACAGTAAACCTACTCCAGCATGGGCTTCCCACAGGTTCCCAGCCTCCTCCATGCATCCACCTGCTCTGGCATGGGGTCCTCCACAGGCTGCAGATGGTCATCTTCTCCACTATGGACCTCCATGGGCTGCAGGGGGACAGCCTGCCTCACCATGGTCTTCACCATGAAATGCAGGGAAATCTCTGCTCCAGCACCTGGAGCACCTCCTCCCCCTCCTTCTTCACTGACCTTGGTGTCTGCAGGGAGGTTTCTCTCACATTTTCTCAATTGTCTCTCCCAAATGCTGTGCAGCGTTCTTTACTCTTTCTTAAACATGTCATCACAGGGATGCCATCAGCATCACTGGTGGGATCAGATTTGGGCAGCAGCAGGTCTATTTGAGCCAGCTGGAACCAGCTATATCTAACATGGGGTCAGCGCCTGGTGACTTCTTACAGAGGCCACCCCTGAAGCATCCCCACTACCAAAACCTTGCCAAATAAACCACTAACATCTGCCTACCTCCTGTTATAGGTGTCTTACATGCTTCCTGGTTCTGGCCTGTGGCCTCCTCAGAAGGGTGACAAGCATGGAAAATTTATTCCTTAGAATAAAGAAAAATGAGAAGAAGGAGAGAGGAAGAAGGACAGACCTTCACTTGAGTAACGCTTTTCCTGTGGTTGAGTTACTGCCCTACAAAAGGCAGGAGGTTGTATTTACGGGAAATGAAATGACATTTAGACTTTTTTTTTTTTAGATGAACACCAAAGTTCTTTCTAAGTGTGTGTATTAATGTCTTTATTAATCTTTTTAAAAATTACACACTGTCATACTCCTGCTATAATCAGTTGCAACCCCACCAAGTCTATATCTATTATACAGGAAAGGATCCTGGGGCAAGAATTAGGGGGGCTCATTGACAGAGCTTTAAACCAGATTGGAAGGGGGAAGGGGATATAACTGGGACTGCTAACAACAACCCCAAGGGGAGCATGCCTGAAGAGCACTGCACTGGGATTCCAGCTGCTCCAGCCAGCAAGTCAAAGTCAACTTCATTGGGGGCCCAACTTAAGTGCCTTTATGCTAATGCATCTAGCCTGGGGAATAAAAAGAAGAATTGGAAACGTATGCGTGCCTGCAGGGATATGACCTGATTGGTATCACGGAGGGATACCAATGGTGGGATGGCTCCCATGACTGGAGTGTTGGAATGGAAGGGTACAGGCTCTTCAGGAAGGACAGGCAGGGGAGAAGAGGAGGGGACGTTGCCCTCTATGTCAACAACCAGCTGGAGTGTATGGAGCTCCACCTGGAGACAGATGAGGAGCTAACTGAGAGCTTATGGGTCAGGATTAAAGGGAAGGCAGGGAAAGGGGATTTTACAGAGGGGATCTGCTACAGGCCGCCAGACCAGGGAGACCGTGCAGATGAGGCCCTTTATAGGCAGATAGGAGCAGCCTCATGTTCACAAGCCTTTGTCCTCATGGGGAACTTCAACCACCCTGATATCTGTTGGAGGGATAACACAGCAGGGCACAAACAATCCAGGCGGTTCCTAGAATGTGGAGCTCTCGGGCAGCCTTGGCTGCAGTGACCATGAAATGGTGGAATTCAAGATCCTTAGGTCAGTGAGGAAGGTACACTGTAAGCTCACCACCCTGGACTTCAGGAGAGCAGATTTTGACCTCTTCAGGGATCTGCTTGGTCAAGCATGGGATAAGTTCCTGGAGGGAAGAGGGGCTCAGGACAGCTGGCTTATACTCAAAGATCTCCTCCTCCAAGCTCAGGAGTGATGCATCCCTACAAAGAGGAAGGCAGGCAAAACCAGCAGAAGGCCTGCAGGGATGGCCAGAAAGCTTCTAAACATGATGAATACAGAGAAATTACCCGAGTAGCCAGGGATCAGGTTAGGAAAGCCAAGGCCCTGACAGGATTAAATTTGGCCAGAGATGTCAAGGGCAACAAAAAAAGCTTTTACAGGGATGTGGGGGAGAAAAGGAAAACTAAGGAAAATGTGGGCTCTCTAAGGAAGGCAACGGGAGACCTGGTCACCTGGGACATTGAGAAGGCTGAGGTGCTCAGTGATTCTTTTGCCTCAGTCTTCACCAGCAAGGACTCGTGCCACACTGCCCAAGTCCTAGAATGCATAGGAAGGGTCCAGGAGAATGAAAAGCCACCCACTGTAGGAGAAGATCAGGTTCAGGAGCACCTAAGGAACCTGAAGGTGCACAAGTCCATGGGACCTGATGGGATGCATCCGCGGCTCCTGAGGCAACTGGCAGATGAAGTTTCAAAGCCTCTATCCATCATGTTTGAGAAGTCCTGGCAGTCTGGTGAAGTTCCCACAGACTGGAAAAAGGGGAACATAACCCCCATTTTTTAAAAGGGAAACAAGGAAGACCTGGGGAACTACAGGCCAGTCAGTCTCACCTCAGTGCCAGGCAAGGTCATGGAGCAGATACTCCTAGAAACTATGCTAAGGTACATGGAAAATGAGAAGGTGATTTGTGATAGCCAGCATGGCTTCACCAAGGGCAAATCATGCCTCACCAATCTGGTGGCCTTTTATGACGGGGTTACAACATTGGTGGATAAGGCTAAAGCAACTGATGTCATCTACCTGGACTTGTGCAAGGCATTAGACACTGTCCCTCATGACATCCTTGTTTCTAAATTGGAAACATAGGGGTTTGATGGATGGACCACTCAGTGGATAAGGAACTGGCTGGATGGTCGCACTCAAAGAGTTGTGGTCAACAGCTCAATGTCCAAATGGAAACCAGTGGCGAGTGGTGTCCCTCAGGGGTCAGTACTGGGGCCAGTGCTCTTCAACATCTTTGTCAGTGACATGGACAGGGGGATTGAGTGCACCCTCAGCAAGTTTGCCGACGACACCAAGCTCAGTGGTGCAGTTGACATGCTGGGGAGACGAGATGCCATCCAGAGGGACCTTGACAGGCTTGAGAGGTGGGCTTGTGCTAAACCTCATGAAGTTCAACAAGGCCAAATGCGAGGTCCTGCACCTGGGTAGGGGCAATCCAAAACATAAATACATAATAGACGATTAATGGATTGAGACCAGCTCTGAAGAGAAGGACTTGGGGATGGTGGTGGACGACAAGCTCAACATGAGCTGGCAATGTGCACTTGCAGCCCAGAAGGCCAATAACCCTATCCTGGGCTGCATCCAGAGATGTGTGGCCATCAGGTCGAGGGAGGTGATTGTCCCCCTCTACTCTGCCTTGGTGAGGCCCCACCTGGAGTGCTGTGTCCAGTTCTGGAGCCCCCAACACAAGAAAGACATGGACCTGTTAGAATGAGTCCAGAGGAGGCCACGAGGATGATCTGAGGGCTGGAGCACCTCTCCTATGAGGACAGGCTGAGAGAGTTGGGGCTGTTCAGCCTGGAAAAGAGACGGCTCTTGGGAGATCTTATAGTGGCCTTCCAATACCTGAAGGGGCTACAAGAAAGCTGGGGAAGGACTTTTCTACAAAGGCAGTTAATGACAAGACTAGGGGAAATGCTTTAAGCTGGAAGAGGGTAGATTTAGATTAGATATTAGGAAGAAATTCTTCAGTGTGAGAGTGGTCAGACACTGGAACAGGTCGCCCAGAGAAGTTGTGGATGCCCCCTCCCTGGAAGTGTTTAAAGCCAGGTTGGATGAGGCTTTGAGCAACCTGGTCTAGTAGGGGGTGTCTGTGGTCATGGCAGGGGGGTTGAAACTAGATGATCTTTAAGATCCCTTCCAACCCAAACCATTCCGTGATTCTATGATTCTATATAAATTTTGCACACTATTGTAACATACTCATTTGTCAAATATTTTTTGGATGGAAGTATCTCTAATAGTTTGGTAAATTTTATTTAATTTAGAGAAAAGACCATCTGAGAGAAAAAAACAAAGTGCAATGTAGAAAAGTAGACAAGATGGAAAAGTAAAATATTAGACCATACAAAAGAAATGTCAAATAAAAATTAAAAAAGTATGAGAGGATGTTCCCATGGCCATGAATCTCCTTGAGGCAATGATGCAAGGATTTTTATATTGTTTTCATGCGGCAAACATTTTTAAATGGCAAATTTGCTGCCTTTAAATTATATATTCTTCATAACAGGGCAAAGAGAACTATTCAGAGGTCTTGTGGCTACATCTGATTGTATTTCTTCTTGCAGTTTTGTGGAAGAATCTGAGATAAATGCATCACAGATGGAGTGAAGAGTACTGTTAAAACATGCAGTTACAATAAGAGGCTTTCTTATAAGTAAGGGCAACAGTCTGTGGGGTGGGAAATAGCACACTTCAGGTGTCTGTAAGGTAAGTAGCAACATCTGAACTGCTCAGCTAAGTGCTCCCTATGGCAGACAGCCCAGAGAGAGCCATCAACAGGCAGTTACAAGCCACAAGTAACCCAGGCAGTTTTAGGAACTAGTTATACGCAGTGAGGCCCAGTGTTATCCTTCAGTTTCAAAGAAATGGAGAAAAAAAGTTACTCACATGGGGTTTGGTTAAGCAACCACTCAGGCTGGCGAGCAGCTACATGAATAACTGTTCTAAAGTTAGCAAGGCTGCTTTGTGACTCACTCTTCACCACCTGAGTGCAAGTGGTCCTTATTTGGTTGTGCAGCTTTTTAATGGTTCTGTTGCTTTTTAATGGTGCCAAAGTCAAAATCCACCATGTTGAAAAACTCAGCAGCGCTCACTGCGTGTGAAACAGAGGCTGCAACTCTGCTCAAGGAAGGAAATTTTTGCTGAAAGAACATCTCAGTGGTATAACCAAGTTTACCAACAAGGTGATGTTATTGTCTTTACACTCAGTTACTGGAAATTAGAGAGAGAAATAGGAAAGGACCTGTCCCACACCCAGAGCACCTGTCTGACCAGCAGGCTGTCAGCTTCCAGTCATGAATCAGTGCTGTGAATCAGGAACTATTTGAATAGAGACAGTATCATGATCATACCTGAGAACTTCTAGGGAAAAAAAATAGTGTAAAACTTTTTTTTTACGCATGTATTCATACATGCCTGTTTTCAGCTTTTTGCAGTCCTCCTAGCTGAATCTCAGCTCTCGCTAATACACATGAGGAAAATCAAGCTTCTGCATTGGTCTTACACTGACAGCATTCAAATTCAGTCTCATACCTTTTATACTAGAGCATAAAACCCTGTTGACAAGTCTGTAATTCTTCTGGAATTGCTTTATCATGTGTCATTTTACAAAAAAGTCTATCAGTTCTCTGGTGTTTTGGGACTGTTTAATTTTTTTAATAGAAATAGGATTTTGTAAATCAGGCTAAATGGAAAATTTTGGTTAATGCTACCTATACTCCCAGCACCTTTTCCAAAGACGTATATAAGTCCACGAGACTCGGCACAGGCAAAGGCACAAGAAGGTTGTGTCTTGCTGTGTCTACCCTGCCTTGCAAACCCTGTCCTCCTTCATCACCAAAGCCCAAACTCACAGTGCTGTCCCAGCACGTACAGACATGCAGATCCTCAGGATGAGTCAGAAAAAGCTTCAGACATTGTCTGCTCCTTGGTTTGGGTTACATTTAGTGAGGACAGGCTGAGTGCTGCATGCCTCCCCATGGTGTCACAGCTACTCTGCCTGTCCTTGCAACACCATTAGATGATCAGTCTGCTTTGGATGGGACTCTGCTGCTTATCACAGCAACTTGCTGCAGGTTTACAGGCAGTCTGAGGTTGCCTTAGTCCAAGCACTAAGTTAAAGGTTTCCTACATTAAAGGATATGTTTTTATCAACACAAGATGTACACGGGGCTTTAGACTGCATCTTAACTCAGTCCTTTAAAGACAGCCTTGAACCAGACTTACAAATGGATGGGGACAGCCAGCTACAAAAAGGGAATTCACAACTGAAAGATGACTATTGGAGGGAGGTCATGCCACTGCTTCTGCCCAGCAAGGTCTGGATCCAGACTGCAGTCTGGATTTCATGCAGCAGACTGACCTCCTGCCCTCTTCCCTTCCCTGTGTCCTGTACACGTGTTTCTGCAGGAAGGAAAGACTGCATGCACCTAAAGGCTACATCTCACAAAATCACAGAATCACAGAAAGTTAGGGATTGGAAGGGACCTCGAAAGATCATCTAGTCCAACCCCCCTGCCAGAGCAGGAACACCTAGATGAGTTCACACAGGAAGGTGTCCAGGCGGGTCTTGAATGTCTCCAGAGAAGGAGACTCCACAACCTCCCTGGGCAGCCTGTTCCAGTGCTGTGTTACTCTCACAATAAAGAAGTTTCTTCTCAAGTTTAAGCAGAACCTCCTGTGTTCCAGCTTACACCCACTGCCCCTTGTCCTATCATTGGACACCACTGTGAAGAGCCTGGCTCCATCCTCCTGACACTCACCCTTCAAATATTTATAAACATGAATGAGGTCACTCCTCAGCCTCCTCCAAGCTAAAGAGACCCAGCTCCCTCAGCCTCTCCTCACAAGGGAGATGCTCCACTCCCTTAATCATCTTGGTGGCTCTGTGCTGGACTCTCTCAAGCAGCTCCCTGTCCTTCCTGAACTGTGGGGCCCAGAACTGGACACAATATTCCAGATGTGGCCTCACCAGGGCAGAGTAGAGGGGAAGAAGAACCTCTCTTGACCTACTAACCACACTCCTTCTAATGCACTCCAGGATGCCATTGGCCTTCCTGGCCACAAGGGCACAGTGCTGGCTCATGGTCATCTTGCTGTCCACCAGGACTCCCAGATCCCTTTCCTCTACACTGCTCTCTAGTAGATCATTTCCCAACCTATACTGGAACCTGGGGTTGTTCCTGCCCAGGTACAACACCCTACACTTGCCCTTATTATATTTCATTAAGTTTTTCCCTGCCCAGCTCTCCAGCCTGTCCAGGTCTCTCTGGATGGCAGCACAGCCTTCTGGTGTGTCAGCCACTCCTCCCAGCTTTGTATCATCAGCAAACTTGCTGATGGCTATAATCAAACATCTTCTGGCTATAATCTAAATTGAATAAAGCAAATTATTATATGGAAAATTTTGAGAGATCCACGTGTGTCTGTTAGCTAGAGGAAAGAGAAACTCCTGATCATTGACCAAAGGAGTAGACAAATTAAAAAATGGAGGATGTCAGAACTAACACAGGTAGGTAACATTTACAGGACTGCCATTTCCCTTGTGGTTTATTGCTCAAGATTGTTATTGTAAAAACTTATCTCTATATTTGCATCTTTTTTTCCCACATGATGTCCCAATTAAACTGTTGTAAATGCAAAGTCATTAAATGCAAATCAATTCTAGGTGCTGTAAGATGGTAAATTCACAAGTTGAGATAAGTTAAGTTTGATTACTTCATTATTTGTAACTTAGATGTGTTAGTTCCTGTCACATTGTTTGTGCTGAACCTGGATATCTAATCCCTTCCTTGGGCCTTTCCTCCCATAAAGGAGTGGGACATGAGGTAGATCTTGCTGGGAAATAGCTCAATGCACCTTGATCCAGCCAAACAGGAGGGAAGAACTGGATTGCCTGTCTCCAGGGATGGGCTGACACAGCACCAAGGTGCCCCAGCAGACCCTTGGTGCCCAGGCAGTGGTGACTGCAGGTTTTTACCCTCACATAGTCTGCAAAATGGATACGTAGCCCTTTGAAGAGAGCCCACTCAGGATTAAAATCTGTGGAAATGGAGTGCAGAAACCATGGAGATGTGCCTCCCTCTACAGTCTAGGCCCCAGACAAGAAAAATGGCTCATAAAAGACATGAGGGGACTTCACATCTGTGTTGCTCAGTGGCCTTTTTGCATACAAAAGAAGCGTGCCATGCAAAGCTGAGACAAGAAGAAAGATGAAGGTTCATTTTGTGGGAAAACACCAGGAAGTTTCTGAAGCAGACTGTGTTTCACTGGGCTTAGCCTCAAGAAATCACAATGCAAAAAAAATTTTACTCTACAGAAATATTTGACATGTTTGAATTTTATTTTTGTTAGTCAAATTGAACAGAACAAAACAAATCAGGTGTCCTGGTGACCATAAAAATCCAGGTTCATCCAGTTTGGTAGGACTTTAAATACAATATTACATAATTCTCAAGTGACCTATATAAAACATTTCCCAGGAATTTTTGGCCATTCTTTTTGCTTGATATTCACTGTAGTGGGTTGCCCACACCAGCAGCTATGGAAAACTAATGGACTGAGACACAGACAGTTTAATAAGTGAAAGAAAGGGGTGGGGTGGGGGGGAAGAAGGAAGTAATGCAAAGGCTTACCACCTCCCGCAAGCAGGTTCATGTCCAGTCAGTCTCCAGGCAATGACTACCTTGGAAGATGATACTCACTCTACCTTCTTCTTCTGCTAGCCCAGTTTTATTGATGAGCATGGCATTCTATCATATGGAATACCCCTTTGTAGAACTTGGGTCAGCTGTCCCAGCTGTGTCCCCTTCCAACCTCTTTCCCATCCAGCCTCTTCCATACACAGTGGGGGAAGAGCATGAAACAGAGAAAGCCTTGATGCAACACTGTTCACCAGTACCCAAAACACTGGTGTGCTATCAACACTGATTTAGCAAAAAATCCACACACAGCACCATATAGGCTGCTATGAAGAAAGTTAACTCCATCCTGGCTACACTCACAAAGACATTTGAGCAGCCCTTGACTTGCATTAACTCCACTGTTGGCTGCATTCAGGTTGGGCAGAATCCAGTTGAGCCTCCTGTCCAAGTCAAATGACCAGGAAACAGTGATCATTCATTACTGAATCATTCAGTTCTACTTCACTTTTTCATCCCACTTATGTCCAAAGGAGGCTCAGGTTTTAGTTTCTATATAAGTATTTTTCTCTACAAAAGTTCTGATGCCCATCAGTGAGTTCCGCATAGGACATAGTTTCATGAAGCATCCTTGTTCTCAGCAGGGTTACTCACCTCAGAAAATGTCACAGTGCAAACATTTCTGTGAAAATATTGTGAGTCTTCCTAATAGAATTTTACATCACAGACTGCTTTTATTTTCACTGTTTGGCTACAACAACTTCTATTATTAAATATCTCTAACAGCATTTTGCTGACCTCCTTGACCTTTCTTTACACAGGCCATACTGTGTAATGACTGTAATGGTCATTGCATTTACAACCACTGTAAATGGTATCACTCTGATATTTGGGCAGGAAATTATTTTTCCTGACCCACAGCACTTTTTGTCACTCAAGATCAAGACAAAAAGATAAAGTATTAAAAATTCACACAGTTAAATCTAAAAATCAGCATCAGTTCCCTTTTGATATTGATCTTATTAATTAGAATTAGATTGATTTCTGCTGATTTCAAGCCCAAATAAATTAAAATTATTTTCACAGAAAGGTTTTTTTTTATTATTTTAATTCAAGCCCAATGTTCATTGAAACCCTCCCTATTTTTGGGGAAAAAAAAAAAAAAGGAGGAGACGACAAATTTCCAGCAGAAAATAAAATGGAACATGTCACCTGTCCTTCCTCAGCAAGCTCTTGAAGCTCTTGTGTTTAAACTCTCCTTTTCAGTTTTGCCCATGGCCCAGTTAAAAAAATATGTAAGTTTCTCAATAGTCTATCAGCTGGAATGGAGCTCTGGAGGCTTTCAAATTCCTCTCGTGTATATGAGGAAATAATCAGTACCACACACTGGAGTCATGGAGTTCAAAGTGGTTTAAACACATCCTCATCTCCTGCCACCCAGATCATGGTCCATATCCTGCTTTACTGCCACAGTCAGACATAAAGGCAGCTGTTGAGGAAGAAAAGGATGAATCTGCTCCCAACAATAAACCAGCTTTTTTTTCATCATGCTTTAAAATTTGGACATGGATAGATTTCCTGTAAGCCTACACAAACGTACAGAAATGAGCACATGGCAGGTATCTGGGCTGTTTTCACTATCAGGTGGAAGCATCTTTCCTTTAGCAACTGTTTCAGACATGACTGTGTAATGTGGTCCTCTCCTGCATAATTCAGTAGTGTTTTGGTGTAGATCATCTCTCCATGAAATCAAAGACTTTCTTGTCACGACAGTCAGAAGTACACTGGACTTAAGCTAGTAACCCACAAACTCTTCCATACATGTTCAGCTACACCCATATGAGCTGTCTTATTGTGAGAAACTGTAACAGTCTTTTCCCATTTATTCACCTTTCCTTTCGGATTAGAGGTAATATGGTCACAAAACTGCACAGCCTGAAAAAAAATCACAAGCCAGTCTGTGGACTGGTGTTTCTAGTCCTCAAAACCTATTATTTCCAGTGGAGTTTGGTGGAGTGAAGCTGAGACCAGTGTTAGTCTCAGGGGTCCAGAGAGATTGTGGCTGCCCTGCTCCACTTTGGTTTTCTCTGCCAGTGCTTCAAGGACCTCCATTAGATTGGACTGGTACAGCCAGAGGTAGAAGATAGCTCCACATTTGTTAGGGTAAGCTCCTCTCTTTTTTTCCTGAGGACCTTCACCCACTCTTGTAAATTATGTTCTATATCTAGTTCTCCAATGTAAATAGACTCTCCTGAAAGGCCATCTCATCTGGGAGGAAAGGGACAAAGGCTTCCTACAGCCTTCTATTTCTAGAGGGCACATTTAAAGAGCTGTTTTCTGATCTCTGTAAAACCAGCAGAAACCTCTACTGGAAATAGCTGGATTTCCTGCAGTATAGCACACCTCACAAGAGAATTTGAATGAGAAAAATTACCTAGACAGTGTTGTGCACGCTTCCTAGGAAATGCCAGTAGTTTCAGTGAGATAGAATCTGTCCCATCCGTCTCATCTCTGCCTCTGAATCAACTAATACAGGCAGGCTGTCCAACCAAAGGGCTGTTGCAAAATGCCTTTGTGTATAAGGAACTTGGGAGAAGCACAGTAAGAATGATTATACAGTAACTGTACTGATGAAGTTACAGAAAGTGAACTTCCCTATGACCTTATGGTTTCACTGCTGGAATAATACAAAAAGAGAGAGCCCAAACTGGCTTCTAGCTGTGACATGACATCAACAGGGAAGTCAAAGGAAAGATTTGTTTAACATGTTTTCATTTACTTCTTAGAACAGTGATCACATTACATTAACACCACCAAAAAGTGAGTCACTTACGTCATTGCTGCTGGGAGCTATCAGGATCTATATAAGCACTTTAGCTGTGGTCTTGGGAGACAGAAGGTTGAACCCTTCCTGCTGTAGCAAGGCTCCTTGGCAAGCTGGGCACTATGCAGTACCTCCTACTTTGTGCTGCCATCCTCCTATCTGAGAGTCTGGCTTTTCCAGCACAACTTCAACCAGAATCACAGAGTAACACAGACTTCGAGAATGTAAAGGTATGTTACCAGGGGGACAACATAACTGCATTATGAATAACCTCATTTTTGATTCAGCTTCTATGTTCCTTTCCTATCTGTTTATATTATCTTCTGACCTTACATTACCAGAATAGTTTTTGCAGAGGTGACATAAAACAATTTAAACTTGCTGACTAGCTTAGACACCCTAAGTCTAACTTACAAAACAGACCAAGTTCCAACTGGTAAATACACATTTTTAAAACATCTCAAAAATATTATGAAGATTGCATTGGAAGGCTGAGGATTTGAATGCTCAGTAAACTGTGTTTACTTAAAATGATTGCTTGCTTATAGTATTTCACTGCTATTACAATTCTTTTTATATATGCTAGTCTATACCACAGAGATAACAGCATTTGGTAAACTGAAATGGGGAGAAAAAATAAATCTAAAACTAGTCATGACTGCAAGATGATGAAACAATTCAATCAAATGACAAATGCAATTACCAAAAGATCACAGATATATGCATTAATTTTTATTTTCCTTTTCTTCTTCCAGGCTTATCTTGACAAATTCTTTCCACTTCTTACAAAAACACAAAGCCTAAACTTAGAAGAGAGGATTAAAGAAATGCAGAGGTTTTTCCACCTGACTGTAACTGGAAAATTAAATAAAGAAACAGAAGAAGTAATGAAACAGCCCAGATGTGGAGTCCCTGATGTAGCAGATTACAAAACATTTCCCGGAAATCCAAGATGGAGAAAGACACATTTGACTTACAAGTTAGTAATGCTTCAGGTTTTATGGGGAAAAGGGTATATTTGTATTTAACTATGTGAGTTTCCTTCACACCCTAAATGACATTAATCTGTTTCCTTTTGTTGCCAGGATTGTCAATTATACACCTGATCTACCCCAAAAGAAAGTGGATGATGCAATTAGAAGGGCTTTTATGGTATGGAGTGATGTGACTCCTCTGAAGTTCCAAAGAGTATACAGGGGACATGCAGACATCGTGATTGCATTTGCACGTCGTGGTGAGAATATCTGTCATTTTTAAAATGTAATGGTCCATACTTGACTCAAACCATGAATTTTTATAGCCCTAGCTTTAAGAAAGAACAAAGAGTTTGGAATTATTCTGAACTCTGCATAAATTCTATCTTCTCTTTCTCATGACAGCAGATTTACACATTATGATTCAGTTTTACTCCTATGAAACCATTAGAAAATCCTTTCAGAGTTACAGCTGCAAAATGGAGAGAGAATTCAGCTCCAGAATGAGACACCTACATTAAGATGTTCAAGGCTCTGTCTTCCTTGACAAATAGTGCAAACTAACGGGAATAAATCTGTAGAGAAAAACAGCTGGTTTCCAGCACAGGCAGGTTCAGGCAAGTTTACTTTTGTCTAGATCTAGTCTGGTTCTCTGGAATGAACAGTCTTTGGCACCTAGAGTGGATTAGGTAGATACGTAGAGAGTATCTTCTGGTTGATTTTCTTCTAGAAGGAATCACATTGGTGCACTCCAATATGGCACCAAAGCATGGTAAATGCAGATGACCAGTAGAGTCACTTCAAAAGCTCAGTTGTGATCCAGACTAATACATGAATGTAGACATACCTTTTCCTTGTGCCTGGAAACTAAACTGACTCCACTTAGCCAAACTAAGGTTTGCCCACTTTAAGGTAGGCTGACTTGTTCTCTAGGTCCATTGACAATATTTACTAGATCTCCGTTGACTGTCAGCGAAGATCAGACACCTGGCTTATAAGTAGATGACTGCATATAAATACTAATATATCCCAAGCTCATGCTTCAGTGGTGGAAAGCATATTATTTGCAAGGAAGAGTCGACTAATGTGCCAGTCAAAGTGAGAAAAGGTCCTGCAGGTTGGAATGGGTTTTAATTCCTCGTCACACACTAGGACTAGGTCTCTTCTGCCTGTGTTAGCCATGCCCCAATGTCCATCCACATGGCCTGGAGGAAATGACACAGAATGGCATTTGAGTCCCTAAATACTCCTCAGCCAAGTCAGAGGCTTACTAAGGAGCATGGGGAAATTTTCAGAGCTGATACAAACACACCATCCTGTCAGCTCTTGCACTCAAGGTAGGAAGCAGTAACATTCCACGCGCACTATGATAGAAGTAGACAATAGACTGTAGACCAAGGCTGGGTACAAACGATCTCAGCTGTTCAGGAAAATGGTTATCTAACCCAAATCTTTGTCTTTCACTAAAACCAGTACAAGTGAGAATGTCTGCAACTAATGTTCATAGAATCATAGAATGGTTTGGGTTGGAAGGGACCTTAAAGATCATCTAGTTCCAACCCCCAATGTTGCCCAGCACTTTCCAACATTGAAAACATTGAGAAAGACTTGGAAAAAATGTACAGCTTTTTCTGAAATATGCAGCAGCCTGAATCATCAAATACAAGTTTTGAACTTAAGTAATGAATTTTGAGAGTTTTTCCTAAGCCTTGCTCCTGGTTTTTACAATCATGCTGCTATTGTAGGATTTTTTTTTAAGGATCACTAGTGAACGAAACTAGCACAAACAAGCAACATGCTTCAATTTGTTGAATTTAAACATTGCAGCTGATGCCATCTGATGACATTTATTTCTTTTCAAATGTAGAGCATGGTGACGGATATCCTTTTGATGGAAGAGGTAACACACTAGCTCATGCGTTTGCACCTGGAGAAGGGCTTGGTGGAGATGCTCATTTTGATGAAGATGAAAGGTGGTCAGAGTACAATCGAGGTAAGACCCACATGTGTGTATGAAGGAGAAAGGCAAACATCATACATGTTCGAAGAACACGGTCATAGGAAATGCTTTCCATATCTCTTCATGCTTCAGTCCCATTTCAGTACCAACATTTCTGTTCTTTTCAACTACCTTTGTGCTTCATTATGATTTGCAGGTACATAATGCCTGTTCGGTTTTGAAGCACTTTTCACAGGCTAAACAAGAACTATGAGCCTCTGTTTTCTATATAAATTATGAAAAGGTAAAACGAGTTTTTTGTAGGAATAAGGTTGACTAAAATCAGGTTGGAAAGAGACTCAGGTTCTCTAGACGTGTATGCAAGACAGCACTAATGTTTTAATTAAAATATTATAGTTACATAAGAAAGTTCAGTAACAACTGTCCAAAACTCTGAGGTTTCACTTCAAGGGAATGAAAGATATAAATTCTCCTGCTACTTCAATTCTTTTTTATGTGAAAAAGAAATGTCATTCCTTTAACATACTTTTCTGTGCTTCTGTGCTTTAGAAATTAATTTGTTCCTTGTTGCTGCTCATGAATTTGGCCATTCTTTGGGACTCGCTCATTCAAATGTCCGTGAAGCTCTGATGTACCCTCTCTACTCATATGTGAACCCAGCAACCTTCAGACTTTCAGAGGATGACAGGAGAGGAATTCAGAAGTTATACGGTAAATTCACAATGAGATTTGATTTTCAAGATAAAACCTACTGGGGTACAGGTTTCACTACTCTCCCTGATTGCAAGGGCCTCATCTTATTACCAAAAACAAAGAAGGGGAACAAACTTGGGAAAAACACATTCCTGTATACTCCATTCACTATGTTCCTTCTGTAGTGTGTCCCCACTACAACCAAGATGTGATGGAGTAGCAGTGCAGAGGCCTGGCACGCTGTCTTCCTGCACGCCTACCTATTGCCAAACAAATCCTGAGGACTTTACTCTGCAAATAAGCTGTTCCAGTGAGTGGGGCTGCTGTCAGGGAACTGAGAGATATTGTGGCACTTACCAAGTCACTGGGACAGTTCAGCAAAGGCAGAAACTACTCAGCAGTAGGAGCAGAGTATAACCAGAATTCACCCCATCAGTCAAACTTAGCCAGGTTTGCTGTTCTTTGGGTACCACCTTCCTCAAGGCACACTAGAGGTACACTAGGAATAAAACGGCTGCCTGCATTGTCCATTTCTAGTACAGTCTCTATGTTTTGTGCTTCTTTCCCATAGGGAGAAAGTCATCAAACTCATGAAGGAAGTACTTCAAAAAGACCAAAGAATTCACATGTGCTTGCTCTGGTGTTCCAAAAAAATTTTAATCCTCTAGCTAATTAAAGTGGTGAACTCCTGGACTGCACTGCCTCTCACTGAATTTTTATATTGATTTATTTGCACTTTATACAATTCCATTTGACAATTAAAAAAAACCTCAAACCTATATACTCTGTTGCCTTTTTTTTTTTTTAATTCTGGCATTTCACTGTGGGATTAAGCAACACCTGCATGTGTAATAGAAAGGCAAACGTCTTTCTGAAGAGAGGCATCGGTACCTATAGAGCCTACGTGCATTTACTGCTGGAGTTACAAACCCTGTTCCTGGCTTGCTTTCAGTTCCCATGCATGTCCTGGCCCTTCACAGTACCTACTGCTGCCTGCCCAGAATCACAGTGTGCTTCCCCTGTGGCTCACACATAGAGGAGAAGGTCTCCACAGTGCTTCCTTCAGCACAGGCTGGGATGCTTTCACAAAGGGAACAGCTTTTCAACTTTGTGTCCTCCTAGCTCACCAGAGAAGCGGGTTTAAGAAGCAGTGGACTAGGATTCCCATTGTCCACTGTTTTATTCAAACACCTCTGAGGTATTTTGAGATTTGAAAATAAACCAAAACAAGAATTCTCCTCCCCTCCTTTGGAAGACTAATCCCACACTGCCAGAAGGATGACCTCCTGGTTGATTGAGCTGGTCAACTGTCCTAGAGACCTGAGCTGCTCTCTGCTGCTTGTCTTCTTGCCACAACTGAAGAGTTGAAATGACATGGGAAAAAGCATCCATGTCTCTCAGTCCCAGGAGAAAATGGCCATGCCTTCCTGGTTCCCTGAGCAAAGCATCACTTGAGAAACTTCAAAGCCTCCACTGGGCTCAGTCCTTGGAGAGACTGGGAAGGATGTGATAAGAATAGCTTCCTTTGCACACAGGCACTGGTCTACAAGCACTGGAGCCTTTTTGCATATTTAGCAGGATAAACTCTTACTGGTTTCTCCATTAGGAGATTTTTATGCTCCTCGATGAGGAGAGAAAGCTGCTTCTGCCTAAACACATTTGCCAAATGTGCACAAAGGTCTAGTCTCTCAAAAGCCTGACAGCATTTCCTAGCCTTTATCTCCTAGCCTAGGCTATTTCCTAGCCTTTATCTAAAAGTCTTTCCCATTCAAGAGCTGCTGCCTGATGACAAAAGGTCTCTGAGTCCACATATAACTGGGAAAAAGTTTTGCCCAGTCCCAGGTTTGGTGCAGGACCTCTGAGAGAAGGAAGTCTGCTCATGGACAACATGGGACATAAGAAAGTGGTGGCATCTTTTGCAATTCGAGGACCAGGTGGAAAGGAGGAGAGGCAATTTTAATCCACCTATACTCAGAAGACTCAAGTCCTGCTCTCTCAACCACCAGACATATGCATTTCCTAGGATAGCATTTAAACATTAACATATTTCCCAAGGTAGGCCTAATTCCCAGTCAAGTTTCTGAGTACCAGCTGATCTCTGGGGTCCAGGGAGCCAGAAGGAATATGAAACAAGTTGAAGGAATGAAGTCAATTCCTCTCTGTTACACAGGGAAACTATCTTTTCCTGCTTTCCTTCTTACCTCTTCTAATCACACCTTTCCTAGCCGACATTATCTTCAAGGTATTGCAGCAGAAAAAGCATCTTCACCATCCATGGGATCCCCATTGTTCTGTGATTGCCTTGGGACCACCTCTAGCAATGGCAAGACAGCAAGCTTACAGCTACCTCCTCCACAAGGAGAGGGAGCAATCAGCTGAAGAGAGGAGGAGAAAGGATTAGAGCTCCAGACCTACAAGATGACCAGCAGCTTATTCCATAAAGAATTCCTGTTAGTCCAGTCCCTCTAACCTATTATCTGCTGCAAGGAGCACCAGATGGTGGGATGGCCAAAATAAGTCACTGACTGAGACATACAGAGTGTCAAGGATATGTAAAAACAGGGTGTGAAGCATGGTTCTTTCAATTGTTTCCCCCCCAGAAAGGTTTCTCACCTCTGGTAAAACAGAAGTTGGCAACACTCCCATTTCTTCCACATGAAGTTTGAAGATGAAGTAGCTAGTGTTAAGTGGCTATTATTCTGAGGGCACAAGTGTCTTGAGGTACCAGAAAAACAGGAAGACCCAGCATAGTCAGATCCCAGACTGCATTAAAGACTACAAAAGATATGACTAGTGAGCTCCACAGTCTGTGTGGATGGTTGATCAACTTGGGTCAACCTAGGGGGTCCTGGAAAGATGCAGTGTTGATAGAAAGAACCCTGTTCTCTCAGCCAAAGTCCCCACAGGGAACATAGCACAAAACAGAGACACAGCATGCTCTTTATTGAGCTGAAGTCACTCACTAGTACTTCTTAGAGAGAAAACAGACATAGAAGATAGACATCATCAGAGGAAAGACCATGCAGAAAGAACCATTCCTAAGGACACATGGGACAAACCACACACCATGCTGGAGGAAGCACTGTACTGAGAAAGGAGGAAGGTGTGAGACTTGACTGAAAGTAGCAGATCTGTTTTCTAATGTACAATTAACTTCCATATGAACTGAGATGAATGGGATAAAACTCCAGAGTTGTATTCCTAGAAAGACTGTCCTGACAATGGGAAACATCCAGGAGACAGCTACCAGCGAGCACACAAACTGATGGGCCTGCAGTGGGGCCAGGAGAAGCTGAGAGTGAGCACCCTTGTGTCGTGAAGGAGGCATCTCCGAGAGGCAGCAGCACTCAGATACCATCTCCACAGTGTGTGAAATACAGTTGGAGCCAGAATTTTTGTCCTCAGAGAGGGCAAAGGTACCATTGACGACCTATCATGACCATGTTACCTCTTGCTGAGCTCCTGTTGTGCTTCCATTCGCATACAGGACCTTTCCTTTGGGAGAACGGCTGCCCCTGGCACACCCCACCCTGCTGAACTGGATGTGAGCTGTGCAATCTCTGTCTCCCTCTAGTGGTACAGCCCGGCGAGCTGCACCGGCTTTACACCCTGGGGAAAAGCGCATCTTACCTGTTCACAAGCCCACAGCAAGTACCAGACGTCCCACCATCAGGGGAAGTTAGGGACAAGAGCAAAGCTAGCATGGGTGCTCCTGTCTCATTCTTCTGCATTCTGTGTAAGCTTTTACATGCTCTCTCTACCACATACCTGAGGACATCTAAGTGCATTATGTCACTTAAATTGCATCTGTTCCCTCCCCTTCCATAGAGAAGAAGAAATGGGTAATCACATAATATTTTGGTTTGGTAGGGCTTTTAATTTTTGCTTGCTTGTACTACTGTTCTTTTCAATAAAAAACATATTTAAATGCAGCTCTGCTGTTCCAGATGCTACAATGAGCAGCAAATGAACTCTGCCATGGGACAAAAAAGTGTTAACATTTCTGATGGGTCCTTTGGCCATCCACATACAAAGGATAAGCTTTACTAGTTTTTTTAAAAGTCATAGTTCCTACCCTAAAGAAGCTATTATTGGGACTTAGCCAGTTATTCAGGTATCCTGAGTCTATTCCATCACACACATAGTGACATTCTGAGGGCAAAGACAATACAGGTGTGACAGAATTGTACCAAAGAAGTGCACAGGACCTGTAGGAAAATATTAGTTTTAATTCACACTACACTATTGATTCTAATTCAACTGCTGTCTAATAAAAGTTTCAGACAAAATACCTATGTTTGGAGAATTTTAATTGTACCATTCATCAATTTTCTTTAGAGAAGTGTTTTTAAATATAATTGCCTTACATAAATTTATCTGTAAATACAGAAGCATGTACAGATTAGATGTGATTTAGTATAAAGTGAAACATTATCACAGGTTAGTTATTTTATTCTTATGAATAAAAGTGTAGTGCTATACTCTAGCTCTTTTTCATTTCCCGTATTTTAAATACTTATAATTTTATAAGTTTTTGAAACAGTTTGTGTATCCAAACACACCAGAAGAAGTGATGAAGATTGTTGTTTCCAAATTTCAGAAATACTGCAGGAAGACTCCTTATCTCTTCTCATCACAATTTACCAAATACAGCAGAAACAGCATTTTACTCAAAGCCCTAGAATTTTCAATTTTAACTGTGTAATAAACAACCAGGCCTTGTAATCAAGGTAGATTTAGTTTTATTTGTGAGGACAAAGTCAATAAAGAAAAAGCACAGCGCTGGGTGCTTGACCCAAATCAGAGGCACACCAGGAAAGAGATGTTATCCCTTCATATCCATTTAGGATTGCATTAGTCACATACATATTCATTTTAAGGTTGGGTTATTATAATTAGTTTTAAAAAGGGGCAGGGTTATCCTAATTACTTTGGGGGGACTTATTAAAATAAAATCCTATCTTCTCGTGCACGTGTGCTACTGCCTGGTGGCCATGGGAAAGGTCCTTGGCAGGAAGGCCCACAGTCTTCTTCAGAGCGACCTCTTCACCCCTGATGAAGGGGTTATCTGACCTCCAGACCACCAGTTTAAAGTTTACATGGTTCAAATACTGTCTGAACGAATTAATGGAGAAAAAAATCCATTAAATTGTTAAGTACAAAATCTCATAGACCTACTTCCTGATCTACAAACTACCAAAAGCAAATAGATTTTCCTGAAGAATTATATGTTTGTCCTATTATTATATTATTGTCTAAGTGGTCCTTATGGGAGACCAAACACTGAACTACACAGATATTTTTCAGACCTTAAGGTCCAAAGGTCCATAAGGACAGCTGTTCTTATATTTGACTCTTTAGTTATTTTCTACTAGGTAATCTGCCCAAGTGCTCTCTCTCACACTTCTTTTACAAGGTTGCTTTGCCAGCCCTGTCTTCACCTGGCTATTTAATAACTGCCTATCTCACTGCTTTCTGAATAATTCTCCGTTTTCTTTCTCATTTATATACAGAGAAACAAGGGTACCACCCTCAGCACATTGTCACCTGTGATACATTCAGATCCAGGTAGGACCCTGCCATCAGGCAGCTGAGCTCCCACCCCAGCTCTGTGCAGGAACTTGGCTTTGCACAAAGGCTCCTGTTGTTTCAGCTTTTACTTCTATCATGGAGCTTAATTGCTGGGACAGCATTAATATCAGTATAATACTCTTACAAATGTGCCTTAGCTTTGCAAATATAACTCAACCACTTAGAGTTCTCCTTGAGATAATTTTCCAAACCATTAGATGATTATCCAGTCCTGATGTAAAAAGATCCCATTTTTACTTAGCAGTGAGTAGAATATCTTATGATAATCAGGAAGATATCAGTTTTTACAAGAAGCCAGAACGATCAAGGAAGGAACCACTTCTCTTACTCATGTTTGCTATGGCTACAGGACAGAATGCTGGTATCCTATTACCATCAGGCTAGATCAAACAGCTCAGAGTTCACACACATTGCAAATCATGTTCAAGATGATGGACAAATATTGGTCAGTAATTTCTACTGAGCTATTTGCTCCCACAGTACAATGTCTACAGCATAGAAACACTTTGAATGTGGGACACTTTGCACATACTCTGTGTATGTATGCTGAGGAATGTGACCACCTATTTAGAATCCTCTGCTGACTGTGCAGATTTTTGCTGCTTGCCAGGTCACTTAAATAATTTTTCCATGTACTCTCATACAAGCTTTAAGCATTAGAAAAGCCCCCCAAAATTCCACCCCACAATGCATTGCTCATCTTCATATTTGGGCTTAACCATTGGGTTTTGAGAAAAACACTCTACAGTGCTTAGGGATCCAGAATAACTGTCACTTAAAGCACTAATCCTAACCTTTATACATGAGATAGTTTAATTTAGGTGGCAGACAAACAAGACAACAGCCACTCGCAGAGCCCTCCTCCTCCCACAGCACCCCGACCCCCACAGGGAATCAGGGAGAGAATAGGAGGGATAAAGGTCAGGAGACTTGTAGGTTGTGATAAGAACAATTTAATAATTAAAGTAAAATAATAATAATAATAACAATAACAACAACAACATATATATACATATATATATTCACACACATATGAGTGATGAACAGGACCACCAATAATGATCCTGGAGCAGCGAAAAAGAACCTTGAAACTGAAATTGCAAATCCCGGAAAAACAAGCCCAAGAGATTCCCAAGAGAATCCCCCCACTTCAGGTCAGCCCTGGTTAATATACTGAATATGATATGGAATATCTTATTGGCATATCCAACTATCAATTCTGGGTTTTGCTAACTACTACACTTCCCCCCCTAGTCCTCTGCACTTGCATACTACCCAAACACCATGTCCTTGTACTTATCAACAACATAACAAATGCCACACTGAAACCAAAACACAGTGCTTTCAAGCTACTAAAAAGAAAATTAACTCTATCCTAGCAAAAACCAGGACAAGACATTATCTCAAATGATTTGCCCTCAGTTCTGTTTGTTTGGCCTCTTCATTATTAAAGAAGAGGTAGCAATATAAAATAATATTCTCCCTTCTCTCCAAAACTAATTGCATGCCAGAATTTGGGAACACTTACATAAGTAGTATTCAGATATCTGCTTATGTCTCGGTTATAAATCATAGAATCACAGAACGGTTTGGGTTGGAAGGGACCTTAAAGATCATCCAGTTCCAACCCCCCTGCCATGAGCAGGGACACCTTCCACTAGACCAGGTTGCTCAAAGCCTCATCCAACCTGGCCTTGAACACTTCCAGGGAGGGGGCATCCACAACTTCTCTGGGCAACCTGTTCCAGTGTCTGACCACCCTCACAGGAAAGAATTTCTTCCTAATATCTCATCTAAACCTACCCTCTTCCAGTTTAAAGCCATTTCCCTTTGTTCTATCACTACCTGCCTTTGTTAAAAGTCCCTCTCCAGCTTTTCTGTGGCCCCTTCAGGTACTGGAAGGCTGCTATAAGATCTCCCTGGAGCTTTCTCTTCTCCGGGCTGAACAGCCCCAACTCTTTCAGCCTGTCCTCACAGGAGAGGTGCTCCAGTCCAGATCATCCCTCTGGACTCGTTCTAACTGGACCATGTCTTTCTTGTGTTGGGGGGTCCAGAACTGGACACAGTACTCCAGGTGAGGCCTTACAAGAGCAGAGTAGAGGGGCAGAATCGCCTCCCTTGACCTGCTGGCCACGCTTCTCTTGATGCAGCCCAGGATACAGTTGGGCCTTCTGGGCTGCAAGCGCACATTGCTGTCTCATGTTGAGCTTCTCATCCACCACCATCCCCAAGTCCTTCTCTTCAGAGCTGGTCTCAATCCACTCATTGCCCAGCCTGTATTTATGTTTGGGATTGCCCCGACTCAGGTGCAGGACCTTGCATTTGGCCTTGTTGAACTTCATGAGGTTTAGCACAGGCCCAGCTCTCAAGCCTGTCAAGGTCCCTCTGGATGGCGTCCTGTCCCTCCAGCGTGTCAGCCACACCACAGAGGTTGGTGTTGTTGGCAAACTTGTTGAGGGTGCCCTCAATCCCACTGTCCATGTCTCTGACAAAGATGTTGGACAGCACTGGCCCAAATACTGACACCATAAATGCTACAGACCTTAGATGTCTTAATCAAAGCTCTCATGGGTAACAACCACTTGCAATCTAGATGACAGCCAAGAATCTGTCCTATTCTGTCCGCTATTTTATCTAATAACCTAAAAAAATCACATAGCAAGAAGTTCAGTGTGAATATCCTGAAAGTATCAGATCAGACCAAACACATTGTTTCAAAGAGGATCTTGTGTCTAGAGTCTTCTTGCCAATTTGACATTCCTCCAGGCAGCCCTAGCTCCTGCTCTTCACTTGTAAAAAGTTGCCACTAAATAAAATCTATTGCAGTAAAATCTACTTACTGATTCTAAGAATATCAATTTTTTTCACACCTTCAATCCCATCTGTCATAATCTGTACCCTGGAGATCTAAGTTTTCTTTTACCAAGTAAACTATGCATTATAGTAAATAGGCATTTTATCAATCAAATGAATTTTTATTTCAAGCAGTAATTTAAAGAGTTGAAGCAGAAACATTCTTTGCAGCATTATGATTCAAACATTGAACCTTGTAAACCTTTTACTGTAGCTCATTTTTAAAATGCCTGAGCTTAATGTAAGAAAAGTATTTCTACTTCTGGTAATTTCTGCTATCAGAGAGGTACAAACAGCGAATGTAATGTTATTCTCTGTAGGTACTTTACTCACAGGCTATGTCTATAAAATACAGAAAAAATATCATTTTTGCAATAACTTCATAATTAATTTCAGGTGTCCTATGATATATATTAGAGATCCTTAAATCTTCTCTAACTTGAGCATGCATTCACAAGCTGATGTGCACTCAAGTACAGCCACTGACGCTTCAAGGTGTATCTTCTTCAGTGTGGGCCACAATCCCTTGAGAGCTACATCTGCTGTGGTGCATACATAACCATGGCCACAGACGCTTCGAGGTGTACCTGCTCTGGTGTAGACTTATCCATGGCCACAGATGGATCTCCATGGCTTCGGGATGTCCTGCTCCCATCCGCAGATCACAGTGCCATCAACTTGAGTTCACACTGGAGTTCCAGCCTGTCCAGTACAGCAGCACAGAAACAGCAGCGATGCTCTGGCCACCTACCAGCCCAGGCTCGTGGTTATTGCTGTTATCAAAATGTGCCCAGGCACAGCAGAGTAAGATGATTACAGCATTACAGCAAGCAGTGAAAGCAAAAAGCAACCACTAATGAGCACTGGACTCTAATACACAGCAAAACAAGCAAGCCTCATGGCAAGCACAGGAGCTTGTCAATTAATAGCTAAACAGCAAGAACAGCTATAAATTAGATCTGACACATTCCAATCAAATCTGTCATCCTCTTGAACCCTTCAAGCCCCACACTGGGTGCCAAAAAGGACCTTTGTGGCTTAACTCCAGAAGATTCACAAGAATTTCTGTCAGCAAATGACTTAAATGAAAAAAATCAAATTAAGATAAGATGGACATACAGGTAACCACAGCGAGAAGTCCAGATATTTGGAAAAGCTTTCTCAAAATACCAAGAGTTACTGAAGGAAAACAGTTTCTGCGACATCGGTTTGTGCCTTCTTGAGCCCTGCAGCACATTTTTGCAGTTCAGCATCAAAGTCCAATACTACTATTTTACCCTCACTGATTTATGAGAGAATGTGCTTTCCAGCTACACTGAGACATTGTCACAGCATTGGCCCATGTGTGCTACTGTCTTTGTGCTCACAGTGAGCAGTACACCAAAATCTCACGTTTGCAGCTCACAAATTATTAATTCCCCAAAAGGTGACCCAATTTGTCAAACAAAATGTCCACCTGATTGAACTAACTCCAGTATAAATATTTCATCTCAGTAGCAATGCAGATTTTAGAAGAAACAGAAGCAGAATTCTCTGGAATCCAAAACACTTACAAAATGAAGACTTAACTTCCTGCATACTGCAGCACTGACCTAGTTTGCATGCACTTTCACAGCAGCAACAGACATATCGTTAGTCTTTGCCTAAGATATCAATCATAATTACAATCTGGAAACAGTATCTGTTGAAGTGGGTGAAAGCATTTTAAGACCATTAACAGGGAAAGCATGGAGCTATAAAACAGATGTAATTTACACATTTTTCAGCTGCTAAATCACAAACAGTATTTCTTGCTTTTAGAAAGGGTTACTTTTGGGTTTTTTACATCACTGACTGTTTCACTTGCCTTGACCATTTTTCATCAACAGAGGTAAGAATAAATAAGAATATTTATGCAACATTCTACAAAAACCCAACATATATCGGGCTACTCAATAACATTAAAATAATTTTTAAAAATGAATTGGCAGCTCTAACTAACCGAAGTAGACTGCTGAACACTATCTGCATTACAATGCACTGTCACAAACTAGTAGGCTCTAAATTAATAGAATCTGAAGCTAAGAATTCTTTGTAACTGATCTAGAAAGGTTAGCAATTTAAAAATAGAAACAATTACATATTTTACTAATCTGCAAACATTTATAAAGGAAGGAAAGGGACTGCAAAGCAAGCTTATTAGTTACGGCTGTGAAAAAATTATTGGATGTAGAAAAAACCTGATATGAGGATTTATTCTTTTCAAACAGAATGTCTCCTAAAAAGATGAGATGAGAAATTTTAGGCACTCATATGTTTCTAAATATATTACACAGAAAAACACAGGTACTTTCCAACAAATAATCTGTCCATTAGGGGTCTCTCCATCTTTCTCTGTATACCATGTAATTAATGTAAACAAACGCTAAAAGCTACATCAAAGATAATATACAACTGCTTTGAAAATTAATGGTATGATTGTACTATGTCTTTAAAACAAGCAATTTTCATTATTCTTATTACCTCAATTGGTGCAGTTTTTATTTAAATCTATTTCAATAAACATTTTCTTTGAATCAGATAAGGCAACTGTGACAATATAAAAGTAAATATATTAATTTCATCCCTTTCCCTTAAAAGCTGAACAACTTTTACACGTCTTGTATCTATAACACCTTATAACATTCGGCTGAGTTTGCTCCCAAATACTTTTGACATAATTTTATATGCCAGTTTACTGTCTTTCTTAAACGGTCTTTGAAAAGCATGTTTCTTTTCATGTCTGAGACAAAGTTCATTTAAATCAGTCAGAGATTTTGGGTCTAAATAATTATTCCAGTGTCTCTTCCTTTTCTATTTTCTTTTACTCCCTCTTTTTTGCAATTTATTCCAGAGTCATATATGTACAAAGATTATGGACATGTGTCCACGGCTTATTCCTCACACATTGAGGAACATATACAACAGAACAGTACATAAACTGTTCTGTTTATAAACTTGAGGAACATATACAACAGAACAGTAAATAAAGGCAAGCTTCTGGGCTGTGAGTAATTCTCACTTAAGGTCTAGGTGACTAGGCAGAATGTGCATGCCTTTGCCATCAGGTAGGTACACTGAACAAGGAGATTTATTGGCTGTGGATCAGGTAGTTTTAGTAAAAGTTGTATGGAAGAGGTTGGGGTGGAAGAAAGGAAGAATTTAAAACTCTCTCAATCTAAAGACTGAGAGAGTTTTAAGGAGCATTGCAACAAAATATCCATCTGTAGCTTTAGCTTACTCATCAGAGGATTCACTTGGAATTTTTCAGTGAGATTCTTCATATTAAACTGTGTTGGTTTCTATGCTCAAGGTGTCAGAGTAGTGAGGAAATTTGTGTTTCAGCTTCTAATATCTTGGAGCCCAAACTTTCTTTGGGGAAAGAGACAGAAGTTCTAGGCAGGCCTTCTGAAAGAAGAGAAGGCAGCAAAGGATTACAAAGCATTGTTTTGCTACTAGAGGTGCCTTTAGGAGTCTGTTACAGACAGCATAAAAGTTATGAATGCAGGCTCAGGTACCAGTGATACTCCATTGCTGTCTGAGTTCACCCATTCAAGAGAAAGTAAGCTTCCTTGCTGTCTGTCTTTCCTTTTCTCTATCTTTCTCTTTCTTTTAAAATAATTATGTATACATCAACAGAGGTAAAACTCTCCTTAAGCAAGGCTGAGATTATAGTTGATAAGTAATGCAACTAATTGTCCACACAGTTCCCAACATGAGACATAATCCAGTGCTGTTTCCTCCTGCATCATAGAATGGGGTTCATATCACCTGGCTTTCATTACCAAAAAATTAATTGTTCACATCTAAGCCTGTCAACCAGACTCTCTTTATGATCCATGGTGAAAGATTAGTCACACTGAGGGCAATCCAGCTTTCCTATACTGCTATTCTCAGATGAGATGAAACATTGTTTGAAGGTACCAGTCATATCTTCAGTGCCTGTTGTGGCAGATACACCCATCCTGACAAAGACCTGACAAAGACCTGACAAAAGCCTGCAAAAACTTCCCGCCACAGCTCTTGTCACACCCACAGGGTGGTGGTTAGCACATCCATACTTTGGTAGAGAGGTGAGGAAGCTGGTGTCCTCAGCCAACGGTGGGGCTACATGACCATATTTCACCACAGATCAGATTCAACTAGGGTATAAATGGAGCCCCACCAGAGAGCTATTTTGAGTGGGCCCTCCTCGGTGCTGTGGGTCTGCAGTCTGGGCCGCTCCCCTTGGGTCAGGACACTGCCCAAGGAAACTCCTTGATGTTGAGAGCCCTCCCTTTATTAGGTGAGTTATTGTGCATTTTGGGTCACCAGCCATAAACATTAAGAATTCTTAAGTCAGTTGTGTAGCATTAACTCCTGAATGACGTTCTGAACCTGTGGATTGTTAATGTTTGTCGAAGTCTCAAAGTAGTTTCCAAGAGAGTAAAGCTTAGTTTGATTTTGTCACCATTAGGTAAAAATAAATCCCATTTCTAGTTTGTTAGTCAGTCTGGTTTGGTTTTGTGAGGTTCCACAACAGCTCCCTCCTCAAATGACTCTTAGAACTTTGTATCAACAACTGAAGAACTAGAAGAGAACATATGGTTAATATACTAGCACAGGCATGGAATCCCATTGGGAAATTACAAGATACTGATTCACGGCAGCAGAAAGAAGATGAATAAGAGAATTTACCCATTCTCCTCTTTTCTTCAGGGAAAGAAAGCATTTGCTTTTGTAGACAGCAAAGAATTTGGTTTCCTCTGCTCTTCAAGTGATCTAATACAAGGGCAAGGCCATTGCTCCTTAAATGCTGATGTAGCAATGGAAAAATAGGAACTTACTGCCATTATCAGACACCTTCAAAAGCAGAACTAAAGGGACAGAAATACACACAGCAAGTCTATCAGAGCTCTTAGCTGGTCTTATGCTATTATAGATAAGTCCCTGTAGATAGGATCAGGAGACCATTTCTGAAGATGTGCTGCATGCTTTGTCTGGAAGGGGAGACAAGGTGTATAATTTTTTCTAAAAACTTTTACACAGATAACACCCCAGAATACATTTGACTCCTATAAGGTTTACTGTCTGGCAATACTCATTAATGATCAGTTGGGAAATTTGAACAACATAAAAATATTAATTCATTCTGGTATTCTTGTCAGAAAAAGTGGATGTTGTCTTCACAGTTTAAAGTGACCTCCCAAGTGCTGATTTTATTTATTTCTCCAGACTTGTTTTCAGGCTTGGATGCAAGTTTCACCTATGTAAAGTAAGGTTGAAGATGACAGTTTTTTCATCAAAGATTCACTGTAGCCACAACGATGAACCCACAACTCATTTCAAACAGGAAAGCTTCTTTAAGAAGTGCTCCATAAAACAGGCTGTAATGACTTCTGCTATTTTGAAAGGATAAAGTCTATTATTCGATGCTGCTTATCCACTTTAAGAAACAAAGAATTAAGAAATGAATGGCAGAAGGCTTAATTAAACCTAGTATGTATCTGTCACAGTAACACTATGGCAAGAAATCCACATGGACTACTTCAATCCTTGCTTTGTAAATACTAATCTTTAACAACAACAAAGAGTTTAGGACGTGCTTAATTTTAAGCACATACATCTTCCCTATAAAAATTCAAAAAGATCATGTAAATATTTTAACACTAAATACTTTGTTATATTAGGGCCAAAGTTCTTAGCATTTTGCATCATTGAAGGTATTTGTGTAAGCTGAATGTTTCCATCAACACCAAAAGAACTACCACAAGGGTAAAAGTTCAAATAACTTGGACCCTTCAGCCTGGAGAAGAGAAGACTGAGAGGGGATCTTAGCAATGTGTATAAATATCTGAATTGTGGGGACCAAATGGATGGGGCCGGGCTCTTTACGGTGATGCCCAGTGACGGGACAAAGGGCAATGGGCAAAAACTGGAACACCAGAAGTTCCAGACAAGCTTAAGGAAAAACTTGTTTACTGTGAGGGTGGGGGAGCACTGGAACAGGATGCCCAGAGAGGTTGTGGAGTCTCCATCTCTGGAGATGTTCAAAACCCACCTGGATGCTTCCCTGTGTAACCTGGTGTAGGGAACCTGCTTTGGCAGGGGGGTTGGACTAGATGATCTCCTGAGGTCTCTTCCAACCCCTACAATTCTGTGATTCTGTGATTCTGTGAAAATGCAACCAGTCATATATACAATGAACTTTTCTTGGCATGTACACCTGGTTTCCAGGTCTATCTTAAGCATGCATTTCCTAAAAACAGACACTTGGAATTGTGCAGAAACAAATACAAACGTTTTACAGTCCAAATCCCTAGTGTAGCTATTTATCAATGTAGTAACATCTCTGATGTTTTCAGACCAAAGCAGTGCCTAACTTAGCATGTAGTATAGGATGACCAGGGACATTTTTAAAAATGTAAGTATTACTACCTGCATTCTGATTTCTTTTACAACTTCAGCTTGTTCTCATCTTTCTTTCATAGTATTTAAAAATCTTTGGCTTTGTATGATTTAGAGGGAAATGTGGATATTGTCATGAGAACAAGCATGTTTTTCCATCAAATATTCAAGAGGACAAAGTGAAATCAAAGTTCTTCTTGTGTATGGAGAGTTGTCATTAACTCAACTATTTGAAAATTTATTTTTAGTAGAAAACTATGGAGTAAAGCCAATGATACGCTCTAGGCTCTCACTTCCCTTGTCATTTTCTTCAGCTGGAGGTAAAATGGACATCTGTCAGCTGTGTTCCCAAAATCAGAACAGAAATACAAGGTTCATATTCTTTGACCAGCTGTCAAAGTTCTCTAACCAAATTATATATTTCAGGCAATTTTTCTTCTCTAAAAGATAAAATGTAGGAGAATATTCTCAGAACACAATAATTTTCTCTGAGCTAAGTAATTTTCTCAGACCACCAATAACACAAGGCAATGAGACCACTGTGGGGATGTATAAACATTATGCCCTGGGATGAGAAATAATAATATTCTTAATACCTTGGCAAGATCTAAAGTAGAGAAGCCTAAAACAACAGAATAGGGAGGTGTGCATTTAACAGGAAGGGGCAGATTAAGGGAGGAGCTCAGATCACACACAAGCTCTGCTGGGTTCTCTGAACCACCAGTTGTGTTAATAGACGTGATGGTTTTCTCTCCTGGAAAAGATCTGTCTCCCTACATCATGGGCCGAAAATAGACAAAAGTAACCAGTGCCCTACACCTTCATGTACACAACCTGATCACCCTGGTTGTTCCTGAAGATGACAACTAATCACAACAATAAAGACATGGAGACACCAGACCCCAGACCAATGAAGGTGGTGAAGGGTCTAGAGAACAAGTCCTGATACTGCCCAAAACCCTTCCTTTCACTGGCCTAGTTGATGATCAAACCTCCTCCCATGAAACTGGAGCCATCCATCATCACTTTCCATGTCCATTTCAGTTCCATTTCAAAGCCATGCAGGAAAAAAGAAACTCCTTGAGCCCTTTATGGCCAAAGGAAGGCATCAAGCTTCATCTACAGAACCTATGCAGCCCTGCTTGTTGCTGAGGGTGACAGCTACTCAAAGACACCCTGTGCAGGAACCCATTCCTTTGGCAAAGCTTTTGACGGAGATGTTCCATGAGGCCCACCTGACAAAAGCTAAGCTCTGCTGACAAAAGCAGCTTACAACACATCTTTGGCCTCCTAGGAGAAAGCACAGTCACCCATTTCCCTAGGCTGAATTAAACTGGTGACCCTTTGTTCTGCACAACTATCATCCACAAACACTCGGGATTCGAAACCTGTTTAGCAGGTGCATCCTTTATGTCAATAACAGGACTTTGAGGGTCCTTACGATAATCAAAGTTCCAATGCATGTTTTACCACCCAAGCCTTATGCCCAGAAGAGCTTAGAGAGTTGGCAGAGCTGAGTCTGTGCTGCACGACAGCAAGGAACTTTTCCATCCTTTCCCCATTTATTCTTCTGGGCCCAAGAAATGGAGAAAACCTCATTTAAACACAGAAAGCAGAGGACCGAGGCCTATGAAGAGCAGGGAGGTAGAGCGATGCACGTAGGCTGTCATGAAATGAAGGATGCTGGCAATGGACAAAGGCAACATAATAACAGGGTACACGAAATTCACAGAAGACTGGTCCAGGGGAGACTGGGATTAGCTGGCTGCTGGTCAAGGGTAATGCCTGGCAGCTACCAGGGACATGGAAGCTCAGATCAGATGAGGAGTTGGCAGAAGGAATACAAAGTTTGAGAGGTGTTTGGGAGCGAAATGAGAAGCCTGAACAGTAGAGACAGAGATGAGAGTGAAAATAAGGTGGAACAAGCCAGGCTTAGCAGAGACAACCTCAAGTTTGGAATTTTTCAGTGCTTTCAGTGGTTTTCATGGAATGGAGCTGATTTTTAAAAGCAATGTTGTACTGTGCTGGGATGTCCATCAGCCCTGGCCCCTCCCACTCCCGCTCTGGCTGTGTCACAGTGGGCAGAACACTGGTGGTGGCCGTGTCACAATGAGCAGAATGCTGGCGGTAGCCATGTCATGGGGGGTTCCGGAGACAGAGGCTCACACGGGGACAGGACCAGACCATGGCACGCTCTTGTCCTCGGCCACGCAGCCAGAGATCTCTGAAGCCTCCTCCAAGGACATTCGAGCTAAGACAAGACATCAAAAATGGCACCAGCTTGTGGCACCAAGCTCGGGATGCACTGGCACTGCCAGAGTGGGCGGTTGGCTGCTGGTGGCCCATGCCACCGTGGGATGAGCATCTCCTGGCTGACAGGGAGATGTGGGACTGACAGCCCAGGCTGCAGCATTGGAGAGCCCTGGGCAAGGGTTGTCTGTGCTGAGCCAGGGTGGCTGCTCTCTTTCTCTGCTAATGGTAACATGCCTTTTGCAGCAACAGGTCCCACACAGGGACAGGACCAGACCACGGCACACTCCCGTCCTCAGCCACACAGAGATTTCTGCAGCCTCCTCCAAGGACCCTGACACTAAGTTAAGGCATCGAGAGCCTGGCAGAGCCCTGGGCAGGGGTTGCCCATGCTGAGCCAGGGTGCCTGCTCCCTTTGCTTCATATCCTGCCTTTTACAGCTGCAGACCCACACAGGGACACGACCAGACCATGCTGCGCTCCCATCCCATCCCCTCCCTCCGCAGCCGCTCACACAGACATTTCTGCAGCTTTCAGCAAAGCCGTTCCCCTAAGGACGAGGAAGCACACGCAGCCCCGCTCTGCACCGCGCCACGCTCCCACAGGCAGCTGGAGGCTCCCCACAGCCATGGACAAGGGGAGCTCCGCGCCTCCCACCCTCTCCCTCTGTCAAACTGACCTCGAAATAAAATGTTCTCATTCATCAACCAGTGCCTGCTTCTTCTGCTTTCTGTGGTCTTCTGGGGGAAACCTCCTTGGCCTTCCCCTTACCCTCTTTAGCACCTTACATTGCTACATCTTTACGCGTGTCTCTGGATAAACATATCGATAGCGCTCTACACAGACATATGGAGAGGGTACCTGTAACTTCCTTATGGGAAGGAAGTGGGGAGTATTTTTCAGAATTAATCTCCTTTGTAATCATTAATTACACCTTGTAATAAATTCCAATAATTTTTCCCAGAATGTTTCCTTCTCATCCTATGAACAACTCCCAGGCACCTCCAGACACATTGTCAGAAATTCACCTCCCACAGAGCAACCAGCACTAAATGAATCAAGATCACACCCAAGCAGTCAACACAGCACCTTCCAACACCTCTGATTTTACGCAATAGTGAGCCTGTTCTGCTTTGCAACACATCTCATTTCCTGATAATTCATCACTTCCACAGGAGTTATGTAGCTTTCTTTCACAAGCCTAACGACTTCTCTTTGTCCTATGTATCTTAACTACTCTTTTCCTGCAGATACACCACTTGAGCAATTTTAATTAATCTGTTCCAAAATAAATTGCTTCCAGTCTGTTCTAAGCCTGATGTTCACTGGAGTTGTGCAAGAGCTGAAGGACTTACCTAATCCATCGCTTTATCCTCTGAATATATATTAGTTTAATAAAAAATATTCTTTCTCAACATAAGCTTTGACTCTATAACCAGAGGCCCTTATACATAGTAATATATGGATTACTAGTATTTCTAAGTTTTACTAGAGTCAGGCTTGCTGCAGATATTACTCCTACTGCAATCAAAAATAAAAGTTTGGAGGACTGTGGTGGGTGGATCTTGGCTGGATGCCAGGTGCCCACCAAGCTGCTCTATCAGCCTCCTCCTCAGCAGGATGGGGAGGGTAGAAAATAACTTATGAAAAAAAAACCAATCAAACTCATGGGTTGCGACAAAAGGTGGTTTAATAGAAACAAAGTAAATCCTCTGGCACAGAAGCAAAAGCAGAACAAAATATTTATTCTCTACTTCCCATCAGCAGAAGATGTCTGGCCACTTTGCTGGAAGCCCTGTCGTATGCATAGCAGTTGCTCCAGAGGACAAACGTTGCAAACAATGAATGTGTGTGTGTGTGTGTCCCCTTCCCCCTCCATTCTTCCAGCTTTTATTTCTGAGCAGATGTCATATGGTGTGGAATATCCCTTTGGCCACTTTGGGTCAGCTGTCCTGGCTATGTCTCTTCCCAAGATCTTCCCCACCCCCAGCCTACTGGGGAGGCAGGGGAGAAATGTTGGAGAGACAGCCTTGATGTTGTGCAAGCACTGCTCAGCAGTAACCAAAACACTGGTGTGTTATCAACACCTTACTGGCTACTAATACAGTAGAGCAGTCTGAGGGCTGCTGTGAGGAAAATTAACTCCATCTCAGCCAGACCCAGTACAAGGACCATCTCAGAAAATTCACAGGAAAAAGACACGTTGGTCTCCAGGTACCTTGGTCATGAGAACCACAGAGGATGCAGTGTAGGACAGATGGGTAAGAAAATGCCGGAAGTATAACACACACATTTATTTTCACCAAATCCAAACCACAGGGCTTAATTGGGCTAGAATTAAAGAAAAAAAAATCTCTACTCACCATTTTAGTTTACCACTTGAGTTTACCACTTTCTAAGACTTACAGAGCAAATGCACGTACAAGGATAATTCTGCCATTAGGGAAGGGAAGCAGGTGTCACACAGTACATGAGCACGGTGTCACAACCTGTCCCTGCGCTCTCAGGCCAGGCACTGTCCCTCTCTGGCTCAGGTGCATCGCTTGACATGGAAACATCGTTGTGCTGCAGAGAACATAAATGTAGTGACGATTTGTAGCAGCCTGTAGTTTTCTTTCCTTTGATAAATAATTTTCAAGTTGTTTTTACTCTTAAGAACATATTAATAAAATCCCTTTGAAAATTAAATGTCTAATGTCAACTTTTTCTTAGAAGTGCACAAGAAAAAATTGAAAGACTTGAACCTGGGTGTCACCTTTTGTTTTTCCCTGTCACCTCTGTAGTTGGTTTCACAATTATCTGGTTGCATTGGGAAATCTCAGAACACCTCTACGGCAGCCGCTCTGGTGACTTCACAGCGCCAGATCCGGGCAGAGACTGTGACAGGCAGCGCCGCTGAAGCGGCCTGTGGGCAGCAGGACGGCAGTTGCGGCCTCTGGCACCCTCTCACGAAGAGCCGCAGAGCGAGCGGCAAACGGAGAATCCTGGCAGCAGCTGCTGTTCAGATCCGCGCTGTGAACACGGGGTAAACCCCCTCCGCCGGGAGACATTACAGGGCTGCTCAGGAAGCGGCCGGGTTTACACTAACGATCGGGAGCGTTGTCTGGGGGCAGCACGGTGCCACGGGCGCTCACGGCCCCACCGGAGCGCTGCTCGGTACCCGCGCTGTGCGCACGCTGCTCGGGACCGACTTCCCTCTGCTAACGGGCCTCTCCTTGCGGCTACCGCGGCACTCTGCGGCCCATCCCGGGGGAGGAAGGGAGAGGACCCCGGCAGGACACACCCGTGGGGCAGCTGGCTGAGGTCAGCCAGCGCCGCCGGCCCCGGCCCGCACTGAGTAGGCGGTGCCGCGCGGGGGCGGGGGATCACAGCTGCCGGCAGCGGCACCCGGGCGGGACGAGCGGCGACCGCTTCCGCGCAGGATGCATCCCGGGCTCAGCCCTCCGCCTCCTTGGCGGCGCGTCGACTCCGCCCCGCTGGCCCTGGCAGGCAGCGCTCGGCGCGCCCCGGCGGCTCCGCGGTGGCCATGTGGCTCCTCACCGGAGCGTCCTGCGTGCTGCAGGTGGCAGCGCTGCTGCTGCTGCTCGCCCCCGGCTCCCGTGAGTAGCGGCCGCGGGGGGACGGGCGGGAGGGAGCGAGGGAGGGTCGCGGCGAGGCCGCTCCTCTCCGCCGGCACGGAGGCGGCAGCCGCGGAGCGAGCTGACTCCGCCGCCCCGTCTCGGCCCTGCTGCCGCACGGTGGCTGCTGCCACGACCTCCGCCGGACGGAGCCGGGGGTGCGGGCTGCGGCCTCGCTCCCCGCCGGGTTCCCCGCCGGTCGGTGTTCGGCTGCCCGGAGTTGGGGCGGGGGGGGAGGTTGGTTCTTCCCCCTTCTCCAGCCAGAGCTGAGGCGGCACCGTGCTCATGGCCGGTTTCTGCGGAGCGGGGCTGTAACAGGCACGGACGGTGAGAGGGTTCGTGTTCAGGAAGTTTTTGAAGTAGAAACGAAACTATTATTAAATTTTTTTTAAAAAAGCAGGAGGATTCGGACTTTGGGGTCTTTGAGGGGTGCGTGCGAACGTTTGCGCACAGGGGGGATGCAGGAGCCCGCCCCGCCGCTCGCCCCGCCGCTCGCCCCGCCGCTCGCCCCGCCGCTCGCCCCGCCGCTCGCCCCGCCGCTCGCCCCGCCGCTCGCCCCGCCGCTCGCCCCGCCGCTCGCCCCGCCGCTCGCCCCGCCGCTCGCCCCGCCGCTCGCCCCTGCCTCCATCCACCTGCGGGCCCGCTCCGAGGCGTTCCCCGCGCCCCGCACACGTCCCGGGCCCGGAGCAGGGACTTTCCCGCAGTGGGTGCCCGGGGGAGCGGGGAAGGCCGCGGTGCCCCCGACAGGGCCGGGCTGGAAGGAGACGTTCCTTGCCCTTCTCGCTGCTGTTCTCCGAGGCGCGCTGTGATCGTGGCCAGCGGCTTCAGTAGCTTTGGGGTCAGCGTGGGATTGGTGCTGGGACAGACGGTGTGTTTGTTGGTCGCGTTTCTGTCAGGCACTTGCAGCAACTCCTCTTTTTCATGACCGAGCCTAGTACACACACAGCCTCCTGTTTGTGCTTTAGCTCGGGTGGTGGAAGACAGATTCAGGGGATAATCATCAACGTGTGCTCAAATCAATGAGACATCCAAAAGCCTGAGCTGCCAGAGTTGCCTTTTCAGAAGTCTGAAATGCCCCATACAGTGCCCCACAGTGTTCCAAAATGAAGAAGCCAAACGCTAGGTACCAAAATTAACCCGCCATAAGTCGTGTTGAGGAATATCAGGCAGTCCAACAGTGTTAATACGCTGTTGTTTAATCTGGTGAAGCTGTAAGATAAATTGATACAAGGAAAAGTAAAATGAGGAACATAAACAGCTTTATAATTGCCCTTCCAAAAAGAGCAAGCTTTTTTTGAAGTTTACCAGCAACCTGCATACTAAGATATGGTGGCCTCCATTTTACGACAATAGAGTGCCATTTCATTTGATACCAGATTGGCCTGATCTGTCTTTTATCACGCTGCTTCCTGAGTGCGTGTGCTGGTTGAACCCAGTGTATAGTCAGAGCTGTCTCCTGGGGCAGGGGTGATCTCATCCGGCTTTCGACAGTCAGATGTACTCCTTTAGATGTGATTTTGTCATCTATACTCTATAATATGTTGGCAGAAGTTGTGCCCTTTTAAGGTTCACTCTAACTTATCTATTGAAGTATCTTTTTTTTTCTGCCTGGTTGCTCAGAAACTTCCAGAAACTACTGCTGAGATTTGTGCTGGTTACAGCAAAAGTTAGCGCTTCACTACTGAACACTCCAGGACAAAGTGTGAAAACCATCAAATGCTATGGTTTGCAAAAAGTGAAAGTGGCAGTAGATTTGTCCTCTGTCCAGTTAAGATTTTTGGGCAGGCTTCTTGTTTCAGTATAATGCTCTTCTTTACTCCGCTGCAAAGTGTATTTCTATGTCTCAGTAGCCAGTGGAGGAAACATCACCAAAATGTTATGGTTTAGGAGAAATCCTTCCTACTATTATCTAAAATCCAGCTGGCTTCCTGGTACCTGAAAGAGTAAGGAGAATCTGCGCTGCCTGGCAGGCAGCTGCCCTCACCCCCTTCGTGCTCTGTTCAGAAGAGAGAGCTAGCAATATCTTCCAGGAGTTTACCTATGTGCAGAACCACTCGCAGGAAAAAAAATGAGCAGCAGTAGGAGCCTCCAGACCTGAAAACAGGTGTGGCATTTTGATTTTCGTGTGTCTTCTTACTTCTCTAGAGCCTTACCCTGCATTTATCTATGTCATTTAGCATGAGCATGGATCTTCAGCTCTGAATGTCACTTCTGGAAGCCGAATCCCGGCTGTAAAACTGGAAGAACTGGCCTGATGTTGCTCTTTTGAAAGTTTGCTTCTCCAAATTGCCTCCAACTCGTGACTTCTTACGCTCTAGAGTAACAAAACTGCGAGAGGCCCTGGAAGCGCTCAGCGTGCCGAGCTGTGCTGTAGCATTTCAGAGGAAGCACGCTTGCCTTCAGATACACCCTGGCCAGCCACAAGCAGTTACGTTTTTAGCTGTGTCTGCACTTGACCGTACACAGAGGAAAACATAAGAGGTGTCTGACAAAAATACTGTCGATGCTGTTTCCCTGTTCTTTTCCAGTATTTGGTGCATTGTTATGAGTTGGGCATTTCCCTGGTTCGGTTCTGTTTCATCACAAAAAATGAACACAGATGAAAAACTAACAGAGAGATCCTTCCCCTCCCAGCCCCAACTCTGGATCATGGTGGGAGCAAACATCAGCACTGAGTCTCTCTACTCGAGATTTATAGGCCCAACATTGCTACTAATCATGTGGTCCAAAGAGCTTTACCACTACTCGTGTGCAGGACTCTCCACGCTACAGCTGGCTGCTGCCTTTCTTCCCCCTTCATGTCTGCACTGACACCTGCACATGTACCACAGGGTCCCTGCAGACTTCTAACCCTCGCCCGTCTGCTCCCTGGAGAAGGCCAGAAGCCCCCCTGGTTTGCTTTGGGGTGGTTGTACTCTTCAGTCTGTGGTCTGGAACCAGTCTCCAGTTGTTGTCGGAGCCATGGCGGGGTAAGAGGGTGGGCTGCTTTTGCCTGTGCCTTAACCCAGGATGTCCTTCCCACCTCCCTGGCTGACGTATCCTGCAGTGATACACATGGCTTGGAATCCAAAACCACAGTCTGAGGATAGAGAACAGTTTGGGAATAGTTTCATTTTAAATGTTTCTTTTTCTTGCCTGTACCATTCACTGCCATGTGTTCCGATGTGGCATGTGCTTATGCAGTGCTCCATGTTAAGATGTATGTGTGTTCTGGAGCAACTCCTTGTGATCCAAAGTAAGAAACTTATCAATGTTTGGGACTTTTTTGAGGAGGAAAAAAAAAAGTTGTATCTTTTAAGCTGGATGAGGTCCTTGACATCTTTCAAAGTGTGTGGTCCGAGCTGATCTGAACTAGGACTAATACAGTCCTGTCTTCCACCTCTGGCTCCTGCCCCTCCCTTTCATCTGATCCTACTGGAGCCCATTCTGCTGGTTGAGACAGCAAAAAACATGTGCAACTGGGGATAGAGGTAATGTCAGTTTTCTGTTGGCTTGATTTCCTCAATCAGATCATTGTTAAAAGCTCTGATGTAGGCCAGTTTCTGCAGGATTGGGTCCTTCCTGGAGAAGCTCAGTTTAGCTATGTCCCATCATCCTTTTTTTGTTTATTCATTATCCTTAAGATCTTTAATTAAACAATCTAACATATCTTGCAGTGCTGCCCTCAATCTGGATATTGCAGGAGTAGGATACAATGAGTAGTTTGTCATTTGTATTTGCAGACTTACACCATTCTGAGATCTTCACTAAGGTTTTGTAACTACTGAGAAAATGCCCTGTTTCTGTGGTACTTAGTGCAGGCTGTTTGCTTGCCTGTAGCAGAATATTGTTGTAAGTGATTGAAACTAAACTCTGCGTGGCAAAGGCAGAATCCACAGCTGATCGCCTTGCGTGCATGTGAATGCCAGACTTCTCATTCTGTGTGGTTTATCTTTAATTTTTACCACTTGTTTGTAGACCAAGCCTGAGGACAGTGTAATCAGGCCTCAATTAGTCTTCAGGGTGTGATGGTACTTCACCAGAGGTGAGATCCTTCTCTATCCCACTCCCCACCTGCCAAATGCTCAGTGGATGCATTAACACACTGTTAGTCCCAAACTAAGCAATGCAACTTCATAGTGGATCTTGTTGTCTTACCATGCTGTCCGTGTAGGGGAACAGCAAGCACTCATCTGCCTACAAAGGCCTTGCAGACTTCAGAGGAAAAGATTTATGTGAGAAGTTCTTTTTCTTCTGCTGTACATGATGCAGGTCCTATGTTATTACTGAAGGGAGGTGCCTGATTTTCTGCCTCTTCCTTCTTTCAGTCTCCTTTCATCTTAAGGAAGAAGAGAACTTGGGATGGTGCTGATGGGGAAGATAAAACTGAGGATGGGACGGAGTTCCAGTTTGTTTGACGGTTGGGTAGTGCAAATGTGGTCTTTTTTAATGTGCTAAGAGCAGGCTGTTGTGGTACCATGCTTTTGTATCGTCATTATACCTAACTCCTGTCCATGGTAGTTTAGTTGTTCATATGCCCAAAGCAAATGACAGATGTTGTACTAACTTATTTTTTTTCTTTGTAATAATAAAGCACCTAAAACTGTCTTATTATTCTTGTGTTTTATGTAGGAAGTGAAGACACAAACAACACCAGCAGTACTACAAGCTTTACTACGATTCCAGGCCATAAGTTGCAAGGTAATATTCGTGGCATTTCAGTTGCTGTTCCTCCGTGGCGTCGAGAAAAGCAGTGTGTGTTATTGTGTGCCTTAGTGTTATTGTGTGCCTTAGTGTTATTGTGTGCCTTAGTGTCCTGTCAGAGTTTGCCCTTTATTTTATTTTATTGAATTGTGAACAGCTGTAGGGCAGGAGGGAGGTACTCTGATTGCCACATCTATTCTAGGACAACTAAAGATGTTTAAAGAGGAACTGATGAACAGTAGAACACAACTCAATCCTCATATTCTTAGGTACCCAAGAGCAACAGAGAGAGGAGAAACAACATGGGAAAATTTTATGTATAGAACTAGAAATACTTGCCAACATCAATTTACAGTTACAAAGAGAACCACCAGCTCAAGAGGCCTGCCAGGCTGGACTTCAGCACTCTTGAGAAAAAGGCAGGGCACTTTCTGATATGATTTTTTATGTCAAAATGGATTCCAGGTCCATCATGCTTGAGCTCATTGCTAAAGTACATGTTTATTTCATAGGGTAATCTCATTTTGACTGCATTAAGCTGTACATCTTTAAGGATGTGCCATGCAAAAGGCATATTCCTTGAGTCATTTTTGCCCTATCATTTTGCTTCACTCATCTCAGTTGCTGTTGGCCAACAAATGGGATATATAGCCAGTACTCTGCTCACTGACTCACTCTATCTTGTGTTAATTGCATTGCTGACTCACACCCAAATTCCAGGCAGTGTACCTGGCTTTATTTCACGTGTACGAGCATGCAGTCCACATCCAGAGGTGTTCTTAGGGTTGCAGAAGTAAGCACTCAGAACTTGGGGGAAACCCAAAGCTGTGTTCTGCTTACAGTATTGGGCCAGTGTGGGAAGAGTTTGGCCCCAGGCATATCCATAGCTTATGCTAGTATAAAAGTCAGCGTGCACCAGAAAGAATGTGTTTGTAATTGTACAATCATAGACATTTTCTCAAAGGCAATCAAATCTCCAACTTAATATCCCAGGTATGTCAGTATAAAGGTTGTGTGCACAGTACTCAGTGGTGGTCCTAGCTGGCTATGGTTACACCAAAGAAAAGGCAGTCATTCCCTCTGTAATTTTTTTTTCTCCTTTTTGGTAGGTGTAAATTTTTCACATTTTTTCTTAAATCTGAACTTGCTCATAACATGTATGCAGTTGCAAAGAGGGTTGACAAAACTGTTTTGGACTAGACTTTTGCAGTGGTAAGAACAGCAGATCTGTTCAAAGGAAATACACCTGCTTCTTGATTCTGGTAGTTGTGTTGCTGTTTTGTCGGCTCTGAGGTTATGCACTGTGTTTTCCAGCCATGCTGAAAAGCGCTAGAGCTGCTGCAGGGTGCATAGCACTAGCAGTGTAGGAGGATGCTGCAAAAGATGAGTTATTGGAGATAAAAGACTAATCACAGAATGGGCATGAACTACAGTGCAGAACAAAGGGAGGGCAGTGACATTTCCAGAAACAGGAGTTACTGAACAGCCCAGTAGATCTTTGCCAGCAGGAAGACACCGTTAGCCTGTAAGAAACACTGAAGAGGGATGGAGCAGTGAGGACAGAGGTGAGAGTGGGA
The DNA here is from genome assembly GCA_907165065.1 of Caprimulgus europaeus. The sequence continues at coordinate 110,887,699 of OU015523.1, forward strand.
AGGTGCCCGAGAACCTAAAAGTAACATGGGTAGGCAGGGTGGAAAAAAGAGAACTGGAAAAGTAGAAGTGAAAGAAAGGAGGGAAAGACAAAACCATTAAGACTGAAACACAGTTTATATTTTAGGTCTTTGGAAACAGGTACATTCTTAGGACCCTTTTTGTGTAGAGAGAGCTTAAGCCCACAGAAAGATGTGTCACATGATATTGGCCTGAACATGACTATAGTATGAGCCCAGTTTGTAACAGAGATGCAGCAAAATGAAAGAAAAGTTTGAGGGACAGGAAATTTGAACTGAAATAGAGGAATAAAAACTAGGAAAAGAAAACCCCTGCAGTGCTTAAGTAGGTTAAGACAGTCACTGACAGTATGGCCGATACAGCATCCGGAATAGAGCATGACATAGAAGCGGAAGAGAGCAAAAAGAGGGGTTGTAAATAATTCAGATGCAGACCATTTGGGCACTGCTGTGCATACGGTGTAACTATGTTCTTGCTGCACTGAGATCTGGAAGCATATTGCAGAGGGATAAAACTGTCTGCTTTGGGATGGAGTATTCTCTACTCTATTGCCACTTGTAGCTTGCAAACATAGATACCCTGAGGAGAGTACTGTGTTGTGGGTACTTTAATGATAGCATGTTAAAATGAAAAATAATAATAATAATATTTCTTTTCTTGTTTTTTTTTCTTGAAGACAATGGCAATTCATCCAATCTTACTGATGTATCATCCACACAATCTTCAGCAACATCTGCAGTAGGTACGTATCTGTTTATTTGTCCATTACTATGAACCTAGAAGCTAGCTCCAAACCTACCCCTGATTGTACCAAATTCTAAAGAAATATCCATCAGAAGTGGCTATTTGAGAGAGACATTGTCATTTTGGGGCTGGAGGACAACATGTAAAACAACTGAAATGAAGCTATACTGTTTTTCAAGTTTTGGTGGCATGCTTCATCAGTAGAAGCAATGACATTTGCAGTGACATTGAAAAACAGGAATCAAAATAGAACTTCGAGAACAAAGTGAAAGAAGTTGGTCTTTTTAATGTACATTCTCTGTCTCTAAGCAAACTTCTTCCATTTCATAGAGTAAAGATGAATAGGTTGTTGTGCAAATGGCAAATCTGTTTAATGTTATTTCACAGTTAATAGATTTAGGGTATAATGAAATCCTAGGGACTTGAGTTTCAGGAGTAAGACTCCATTTCCTTTTAGGTAAGACTCATGGTACTTTATACCATAGCAGATAGTCCTTATAGAGCTCGTAGCACAAAGCAGTGGAGTTCAGGTGAGACACGAGCGGCAGATCTGGGCCAGTCTGTCACGGGTACTTTTGCATTGCTCTAGTGCTACCATCTTTCCTTCACAACTTGCCAAAAGAACTGTAGGTAATAGTGATTTCCCAAGGCAGCAGTGTTGCACTCATGATGCTCCCATGTAAGTAACATATTTACAAAACACATAGAAAGAAGAAATATGTTTATTAGATCAACTAGTAGAGTTTGAAAGCAGATATTTAACCTGGGTCACAAACAGTTCATCCACTTGGATTTGCAGTGTCTAACCGTTGGCTATGTCGGTGTGAGGTTAAAGATTTTCTGGAAGAATGTGCACAGGCATATTTCACCACATCAGTAAAGGCTGGATAAGAATTAACATAATGCATTTGTTCAGTCTGTGGTGCACAGGTATAAAAAGGTTATATCTGAGGGAAGAGAAAAAAAGCTAGCCTCATGCATGAACTGGGTCCCCTTTGTGCTGCAAGAGCCATGTGAAAGCAAGGCAGAAATACTGTGCCTACCCTGAGAGACTTGGTATTTGTGGAGTTTTATGCTAATCATAAGTTCCCAACTATGTCATTCCATTTCCAGTGCAGCTCTCACTTTGTAGTCTCCAGATAACCTCTGAGCTACCACACTCAGAAGTTGCTTATTATTCATTTAAGAATAAAATACCCAGCAGGGAAAAAAAAAAAAAATCTGCAAAGACTTTTTGAGAGCAAGGAAGTGGTGCAGTTTCTCATTCCACTGCTTGCAGTGTACCAGTTTAAGCATGTCTGACTTGGAAGGTGGAGAGATTTTTGTAATCTCCTTGTTGCCTTAGGGCCTTCCCCATCTGTAAAGCCATTGTTAACCACAGGTGTTTCACCCACCCCATGCTCCAGCCCTTCTACCTTCTGCTCCAACCCTGATTGTGGGTTTCTTGCAGAGGTCTGAGCTTTACTGGGTCTAGATAATAATAGTAAAAAGAAGCCTGAGCCCTTTATTGTTAAGCACAGTACAAACCTAACGGACAGCTGTGCCTTGCTTCATGTGGCTCATGATTCACATCCTTCACTCTTTCTTTTCTTTTTTTTTTTTTTTGTTAGAAATTTCATAGGTTTTAAGACAATGTGCATCCATTTTGGTTGTCTGTCCTGACCTCTTTAGAATAAAGACTGCTGGATATACGTACTTGATTTTGCTTAAAGTCTCTGCCTTTTTTTTAAGCTTTTTATGGCAGAAGCAAAAGTCTGGTTCCTTCAGTCATTTTCCATGCAAAAGAGAGTATTTATTTATTTTAGGAAGAGCATTTAATAATAATATTTTTTATGTTAGCATGGAGCTTAAGCAGTTTGAGTTGTGTTTTTTCTTGTTGAATTAGAACATAAAGGGAGTAGTGCATGCTGCTAAGAATTCTTAGCTTTACACTCTATATATACCTTGATTGATGGATACAGCATAGCTATTTAATGTTTAAACACAGATAGCATACAAAGTAAAATACTTGTCTCTCTTAAAAATAAAGCATCATAAACCTGAACTATATTGCTAGCATGCATCCTTTTTAAATAATAAAAATTAACTCAGGCAGTCTGGGTTTGTTTAGCATGATGTTCGATGAAGCCCAGCTGGTCTTTTGAGGGAAAAGTAATCAGGGAAATAAAAGATAAAAGGACAGATGTTGCTAGAAAGTGTTCTTTCATCTTAACTCTGGTAGTGAAATAGTATGGCTAAGATTTTTCAAAGACGTGGAAGAACAGATTGGTGCCTAGTTCATGTCAGCTTCCCAAATTCTCCAGCTGCCTCAGATAGCCTCCCACTGAAGCTTTGAAATGACTGATACTAAATACATCATGAAAGATAAGTCTGTAGGAAATTAACCAGATTTTACTCCTAAAAAAAATTTTACATGACCAAGTGCTGTAATCTTGATAAGGTAAGAAAAAAGTAGAGAAGAGAGGGGGAAAAACATAACGTGCAAGTTTCCTGGAATTCCTCATGAAGCTGCTTGGATTTTTTTTTGTGCTGACTCAGGCTTTCTGTAGGGTAATGTAATGTCCATGGGATAAGTACCATCTTTGTGTAACATTGTATAATAATGTTATATGTGGAACAATTAGCCATTGTATTGCTGAGAAACACAAGCCAGTTTGACTCTCAGAAATCATGACTCCAAAAAACCCCAAAACCCTAGAAAAGTGCTGGTTGACACTTGCATTCAGGTTTGTCTTTCTTTTTCTCTTGGTATCTTTTATATTAGGAATGTAGTTACCAGGTGTGGTTTCATGTCATGTAATTGTAGATGGTTTCCATAATAGACATTTTTTTGCTTATTTCCTACAATGAGAAACCATTTGATATTTATAGATCATTGTGCCTTTGGGGAGTTTACCTGTCAGTATTAAAATGTACCCTGAATTTTATCTGATGTGTTTTACACATGCTTCATAGAGGAACTGAATTTCCTAATCGTAACAAGGTAAGCACACGGGTATAGTACTCCAACTGTTCCACCTCAATTAGTGCTCATTTCAGTGTTTCCTGGGGTTGTGGCAAAATACAAGGATAACATCAAAGAACAGGAAAATTAGTAACATTTTACTATGGGGACATACATTTACTGTATTGGGCTCTTTCAGTAGTTTCAATGTTAAATGTCTCAGCAAAGTGTCGTGTAGGCTAGTTGCTTTCTGAATGCTTATGTTATATTGGTTTATTGGGGGTGTTTTTGCAAAACTGTACTGGAAGCAGTGATACTTAAGTGTTTGCAAAGACATCATTCTGTGTGTGGCTACTTGTGTTTAAACCACACCTACAGGAAGATCATTCTATAGAAACATTTTGGATGCTGTTCAAAAAAAACCCAGAAACTGAGTATCAAATTTACTGTGGAATTGAGATGAAACTACCTATTCTTCAGACAATTTCAAGAAAAAAAAATGTATAATTAGACATTTTAATTTCCATTATGAAAAGCTTTTGTGATGTTTAAAATTAACCCAGCTTGTGTGAGGTTATAGAAACAATACAGCTGCAAAGGGAGCTTTTTCTCCCTAAAAATCTTACATATGCAAAAGCTATTTGCTTTCTATTGTCTGCTTAGAGAAATGTTAGTTACATAACAGGCTCATGTTTCTTCTTAGTTCCTTCTTAGAAAAACAAGTAATTACTCTTATGATTATTCTAGCTGGCTGCCTTCTACAAAGGTTCTAAGGATTTTGCTATAAATATCAATCTCTCTTGAATTTTGCTTCATGGTATTTTTATTCTGAACAGTTCATTATTGCTTTCTGAGGAGGGAAGGGGGAGTGTAACAAAGGTAAAAGTCAAAGATAAAAGTAGAGTAAAAGTTAGATGTTAGGTGTCAATTAAACTTGTGAAACAGACATTCCAATCTTTGTTTTAACCTTGGCAAGACAGCTACTAAATAAATTATACAAGCCAGCAGATTTACTTTAGTCGCGCGTGGAAAACTTTTTGAACCTTAAGTTTAACGTACATACAGAATTCTCTCTGTTAAGTTTAATATACATGCAGCCTTAGCAAAGCAAATATTTCATTCAAAAGTAAATTAAAGATTAAATCATTACTAAAATTGAGATCGGGGAGCAGGTGTGCATTTTCATGCAAAATCTGTTCTTATCAGAAAAACTTAGTTATCAGAAAAGTTGGGCATTTCAAATGGAAAGTTACTCTTGACGTAGAATTTCATCATATTTTAAAATACTGTAAGTTAGGCTTGATTCAGTGGAATTAGATAGTGTTACAAAAAAAAAATTGACCCTTCTGAAAGTTATCAGGTATTATCCAGGTTTTTTTTTACAGACTTTCCTTAAAACTGTTTCTGATCTTGAGCCCCAGAAATCAGAAGTTAGGTCTTTCCAAAGGAAATGCATAGAGGAAGAGTCTGAATGCAAGCCTGGATATCAGTGTAGTGGCACTTTCAGTGTTACTCTGTCATGTCATTCTCTTTGGGCATGATGACAAATGCAGTCTTATTCAATGAGTATATCATTTATTAATTTTATGTATTTTCTGTGTGATATCACAAATAAAAATTGCCCAGGTATGTCCACCAGTACTACTCATCTGACCAGTACCAGTCAACCCACCAACACCACTAAGTTTGTCACCCTGACGACTCAGCCCACCAAAACCAACCAGGCAAAAATATCCACCACAACTTCATCAGTTACATCATCACAATTCAATATTACGGTGGTGACCACTTCCAAGACTTCTTTCACTCCTGTAACAGGTGAGTTCACACTTCAGGAAGCTCATGAAGGCTTGCATGCCTGTTGATGTGTTGTATAATTGTAGACCTGTTAGTTTTACAGTGGTATAACAAAGAAGGTATTTGCATTCTGAAAAATGAGAGTAAGGTGGTTTTTTTCTTTATTAAGTTGGCTATAATAATGTTGCTCTGAGCACTCCACTTATTATTAATATGGCTTCACTTAACCTGAGAGACCTGACATTATTTAGGAAAAAAACAAAATAAAAAATGCAAGTGGTGTGAACCAGCAGCCACCAGCAAGGAGATGAGCAATGTTAGGAGAAAGCCTGGCTTTTGGATACAACTTCTGTATTTGTTCAGCTCTCACTTCTACAGCTTGCTTGAACTCATCTCTAATACTTCTTTTTTCACAGCTGACATGTGGCTCAAACTAAGTCTATTGGCTTAGCAAAAAGACTGAGTTCTGTTAAACACATTTGTAGCAATGTAATGAATTTTATCTCTAATGGAGGATGGAGTGTTACTATGAATGAGTCCCACTTCCTGTAAAAGCTGTCGAATACAGTTTGACAGTGCCCTTTAATACAAAACAGTAAGTGTAGAATTCAGTATTTCCTTGTGGTTAGCTACTTGTTCACACCACTTCATGCTTACACTTCAGCACAGATCAGGGTTGCTCAGTTGTCAGTGAAGTGTTATTGGGCAGGTGGAGATGTCATCATCAGAACTTTTAGCTGGCTGTGTAACGCTCCCTGTGACAAGTACAAATAGAGATGAGCACAGAGTGGATCTTTTCCTGGGAGTTTGTAGCAGATGAAAGCAGTTTTTGCACAGAAACTGCTACAGCTTATCTGAGGTCGTGTTATCTGTGTCAATATTTGTGTTGAGCTGCAGAGCTGATCTCACGTGGAGAGGGAGGGTGCAATTCCATGAAACAAGGTAAAGCAATCCAACAGCTCATTGCCACCAAAACTATTTTACTCGCACCATGTAACTATACTGACTGACTTGGTGGTTCTTGGACCCCTCTGCCGCCTGACTCAGTATGCTCATCTCGCTAAGAGCAACTTCCTTTCCTGCTTGGATTAATTTCAGGCCAGCTTAGTGAGTTAAATTGTCTGATGGTGAGTATGAAAAACAGTAGAACTGGCCTAAGAAGGGCAGGAACCACATATGTGGAAGGAGGAGAGAGCAGGAGTCAAAAAAAAAGAGGAAAGAGGGAGATGGAGAAAAAGGGAAATCTGTCTTTCTCAGCTCCTCCTGCCTTACCAGAATCTGGCACTTAAAAACAGAGCTTCAGGTTTCAGTGTGCTTGGCTGGTATCTTGCAGCTTGTTCTGTGTTAAATTTGTCTAGTTGGGTCTTAGATGATAGGTCAATGGGGAGGGCAGGATATAGAGGAATCCCTCAAAACACAATTTTGCAAGCTTTCTGAAAAGCACCTTTTGTTTTCTTCTTTTCAGCCACATCGAAATCGCAGGCTGTCGTAGCCAAAACCTCCAGATTTGATGTGGGCAGTTTTGTAGGCGGCATTGTGCTGACACTTGGAGTCCTAGTTATTCTCTACATTGGATGCAAAACCTATCACGCTAGAAGAGGCATTCAGTACAGAACCATGTAAGTTCCCAAGGGAGTCTCTTGTCAATTTATTACTTTCTTGAGGGGAAGAAGAACAAACAAAACAAGGAGAATGAACTCTAATACGTATGTTTGTCTAAAGTACATTATATTAATATCATTAAGAGATTTAACTGTGATATTTTGTCTTTCTCCACTTCAGCTATTGCTCATTATTATTACACCTCTCTTCTGAGTGGGTTTTTCTCTGATCATACAATCACAGAATGGTTTGGGTTGGAATGGACCTTAAAGATCATCCAGTTCCAACCCCCCTGCCATCAGCAGGGACACCTTCCACTAGATCAGGTTGCTCAAAGAAAGCCTCATCCAACCTGGCCTTGAACACTTCCAGGGAGGGGGCATCCGCAACTTCTCTGGGCAACCTGTTCCAGTGTCTGACTACCCACACAGGACAGATTTTCTTCCTAATGTCTAATCTAAATTTACCCTCTTCCAGTTTAAAGCCATTTCCCCTTGTTCTGTCACTCCCTGCCCTTGTAAAAAGTCCTTCCCCAGTTTCTTGTAGCCCCTTCAGGTACTGGAAGGCCGCTATAGGATCTCCCTGGAGCTTTCTCTTCTCCAGGCTGAACAGCCCCAACTCTCTCAGCCTGTCCTCATAGGAGAGGTGCTCCAGCCCTCGGATCATCCTTATGATAAAGAATTCTGTGCTGTGGATGTTGAAAGGTATAGCTGGATCCCACCTGAAGTCACTTGTTTATTCTGTATATGTACACCAGTGACTTTAAACCTTCTCTAAGCTGCAGGCTGCTGATATTTCCCTGTGGAGTGTAGGTGCTGTACAGCAAATACAAGCTTATTGAGAGTAAACTTGCTTTTCTTAGTTATTTTTTCAAGACCCTTTAGAATTTGTCTGTGGGCGTCAGACGGTCTGCAGACTACAAGTTGAAAAACACTGATTTAAACTGACCTTCTGCCACCAACTTCTTCCAGGAAACTGGTGTCTCTCCTTTATGATAGGAGACTGGGGGACAGGAGGTAGCAGGTCCAGTCTTGCCTTGGGTACGGTTCTTTGTGGAGGTACTCTTTTCCTCTCTTTTGCAGCCTTCATTTCTGAGAGCACAGTACCAGTCAGACATCTGATTTTTCACTTCATCTTGTATCTCACCCTTTTTTAGTGAATAGTTCAATCAAAATTGTACCATCTCTTTTGCCATTTATACTCCACTCTACTCAGTTTTCTCCCAGGTCTTCCAGACTTGTCTCCTTGTCCCACGTTCAGTTTAAGAATTGGAAATTCTGAAAACTAGGTTGCTTTTCTTTTTCCTATTCAATATCACCTCAGTTGAGAAGCTTGCTTTAAGGGAGGTGATGTCATTAGACTGGTTGGGATGCTAGCATTTAGGCCTTGTGTTTTCTCTCCGTCTTGACTCCTGCTCACTGGTCATGGAATTCAACCAGTCCCTGCTGCACAGCAGTGTTTGAATGGGCATTGTAGAATTCAGATCAACAGTATCTTTAAAACAAAGGAAGCCTGTTGCTGAGCTTGTAAACTGGCTTTGATTGGCTGTTACTACTGGATCTAGGTAAGATGGGATAAAAGCGCCTGAGCAACAGCTGATCTAAAAATACATGAATGAAACGTGAAAGCCAAAATATGAATAAGGCTAGTGAAGCTAGAGGACAAAATGAAATTGTTCTGTCAACTTCAGGCTTGGCTCAGAGAGAACTGTAACTCCCAGATCAATGTGCCCTTAGCCCTACCCAGCAAGATGGCCTCTGTTCACAAAATACCCTTCTTAGCAGCAGCTGGGTGGCTGTTTCTCATATTGACTGTTGCTTGTACTGCAGAACACTAATTACTGTGTTTCTGTTACAGTGATGAACATGATGCCATCATTTAAAGAGACTTCAGGGAAGAGTGTTGGAAAGCCATCCTATCACAGCTGTTGTAACTCACTCCTGAAAGAGTTCCTTTTGTAAAGATGATCACAGTCCCTAAACCTGCCCTGGGTGTGAAACTGCAAAATGTTGGGAAGATCTTTAAACATCCTGATGGCTTTTGCCTTGGCTTTCATAAGAAGAAGAGGAGCTCAGCACTTTGTAGAGACAATATTTTCTTTTTCCAGTATGTGTAACCAAATTTAAAGAAACACACAGACTGAGTAATTTTAAGGTACACACACAAGTCTCTGAAATAGCTAATTACTAGCACAGTGGATCACATCATTGCAATTCTAAGTTCAGTTATTTCTCACATACTGTGTAAATCCACTGTGTTCCATAATGGATAGAGTAGGTTAAGTAGGATACCTTTGAGACCAAGCATAGGTTTTTGCAAGCAAAATGGGAGGTTTTTTCCCAAATATTTTGTATTAAATTGTATTTATTTTGAAGCTAATGTGAACTTTAGTTTAGAAATTTGGGATTTTGAACAATTCAGTTAATTTTTATTAGGCTAGAAAGAGACATGGTTTGCTAACTGTATCGAAGGTAATAGATAATGAGTACTTTAAACTTCAATCATTAGCTCACCAGTGACAGGCAGAGACTTTCCTTAGCAGGCTATACAATGAGACTAGCTGCAGGAAGCATGGATGGACTGGAGGTATCCATCCAAAACCCTTTTCTCTAAATGGGTCCTTTTAAGAAAACAGACTGTGTGGTCCTTAGCTTCTTTTTTCTAGCATGTCCTAATGAAGCATCTGCAATTGAAGATAAAATAAAAATTTTAAAAAGTAATGGTGCCATCATAAATATGATAAAATATGAAAATTGCTTCTAAAAATTGGCTTTTAAGTTGAATGTAACAATCACTTCACTCTTGGTTTTTATTATTATGAAGCTGTATGCAATGTTTTAGCAACATTTGATAAGCATGGAAAGTTACACAGAGAAGTGGAAAATCTGTAAGATAGCATTTTATAAGAATAAAATCTGCATTTTTTACAACTATTTTCAGAACTTGGTACTGCTGCACACATATATAGAGAGGGTTAGAAGCCAAATTAAGGCAGCAGAGCATCTCTCAATAGGCCTTTAGATCAAGACTTGAATACACTGGGGGTCCTGTGCAAAGTAGCTGATGCTGCTTCCATATCAGTTCTGCAGTTACATGGAAGTAAACCTGCTGAGTTGAGTAGATGGGTTCCTGACTTACACTGGTGTAAGGAAAACCGGAGCAAGGATCAGAAAACACAGGCCTCCACCTCCTTGTGTCACAGAATAGTGGTTCAGCCTACTCAGGCTCCACTTGTAGACCTCTCCCTGCTGAAGAGGGTTGGCCCTCCTGGTTACTGCTGGCACTAGTCCATCATACAGGACCCAAATGGGAGCTGGTGACAGCTGAGGAAGGTCACAAAGGAACTGCATACAGGTCTGGGATACAGCACAGCAGGGGAAATAAGACTACAGCTCTGGCACAGGTTAATTTTTTTGTTGAGCAATAGTTTATTCTGACATACAATGTTTAAAAGTGGCTGGATGGATGGTTTTTTCCTTTTTTCATGGAGTAGTAAAACCACTGTGACCAAGACACAACCAACTCCAGCAAACCATGGCTAATGAGCAGTCTTAATAGCATCAGTCACACACCTGAAATGGGGGTAGCAAGGTTGTTTTGTTTTCTACTGAGACTGAGGTACAGGGAGAAGAGTGAGTTGAAGTAACTTTTGTTTTTTGTTTTTTTTTTTTCTTAATTGCATTGTTTGGTGGAAAACTTCTGGTTTTAACTTGAAGAGTTTAGAAACAATTCCTCTGTGGAACTGCAATTCCTTACTTTGTAGAAATTAAGACAATTAAGTGCAATTCATCTACTAGGATTGTCTCACCTCTGTTGTACAGATGAATAAATAAAATTAAATCTTTGTAGTTACTGTATCAATTACAGTTGGACTTTTATTTTATTACGTGGTTTCATAATTCCCTCAATCCTTTCCACAGTCATAAGCATTGAATAAGAAGTATTCACTATATATAGGCTTATGCTAGAATACCAGACCTAATGCATTTTTGCCCAGCTCAATCATTTGTAATTTATTTTGTAATCTCATTACTACAATAAAGCAGAATTACGTGGTGTTAGTACCAACATAAAACCTGACCTCCCCTCAGGTGTTTGGATACTGGACAAAGTGAGGCACAATTGATAAATCAATTGGAAAGCAAATGTAAAGTTAAAGAAAAGTGGAAGCCCAGCTTTAAGTTACATGTGTCAGGTGGGATGAACAGGGCAGCTTTTCAGTGTGTCGTACCACCACTAAGTACGTACTTGGGCCTCGGTGCTGGAGAGGTCACTGCAGCATTGGAACACGCAATGGACCTGAATTTGGCTGTGCTCTACACACGTAGAGGGGTTCTCTGCACATGTAGAAGGTTTGACTGTATTAAATAACTGAAATAGTAATTTAACATTCAAAATTCCTGATTCTGCTAACTAAACACTGGCACTTAGTTTCTCTAAGGAAAGAGAAAGTTCCTGTAAGGCAAAGGAAAGTTTGCCATAGGAGAGTCTACCACAGTTTCGAGCAACATGAGGTAGGTATAAAGCCAAAGTAGGAGCAAAAGACAGCAAAAGGTCTTTTGTCTCATAGTAAAGCAGCAGTCTAGCACTGTCTCAGGAAACAGGCAATAGCATACAGCATAGAAGAGTCAGAAGGGACCTACAATAATCAGTCCAACTGCCTGACCACTTCAGGGCTGACCAGAAGTTAAAGCTTGTTATTAAGGGCATTGTCCAAATGCCTCCTAAACACAGACAAGCATAGGGCATTGACCATCTCTAGGAAGCATGTTCCAGTGTCTGACCACCCTCTCAGTAAGGAAATGGTTCCTAAATATAAGCCTTTCCTCATGGATGTCTCTTGCCACTCACTTCTCTGGTGATTACTCGAAATTCAATTACAAGGTTATGATCTGTTTATATTCATTTTATGCAATGAATTTTTAGCATAAATAGCTCCTCCCCTTCTCTAGGTCTACTTATGCTACAGTCTTTCAGCTGTTCCTTAACTGAGGTTATTAATACTGTAAAGATGTATCAACTGTTTACAGTTCATCCTCTCAACTGGACTGCGAAACTGTAGTGACGGCTGAGCACTGCAGTTCATAGTTCTGTCTTGATGAGGAACCCCTCTGGTGACACGCTGCAGAACTGCAGTTACAGTATCGTGTTTTCAGCACATCATCAGCATTCAATCAATTATTACAGCTCTTTCACACAATCCCTAATACTATATTTATTAAAATCTTAAAACTCATGGTTTTGTGCTCATATTAATATTTATTTTACTTATCACTACAGACTTGGGAAGTCATCCAATGGCTACAGAACACAGTCACCTTAGGTTGAATACCATAAACATCACTTTGGCCCTTCAAACACATCAAGATGAACCATATGGCCAAATCTCAGGACTGCAGCATGCTGCCTTCCTCCCACAGGTCTTCCCCTTCCTTTCTATCCCTTCTCCTTTAGCTTGTATTCTATTACCAAGGCATAGCCCTTCCAGCTTAATTGTTTTGATAGAGCCCTGCATCAAAGGCTTCAAAGCAGTCTAGAAATACTGCAGTGCTATATTTGGGATTTTTTGGTAAAAAACCATTGAAGCAGGATCATGTTACTGTGATACTATTCAGTAACTTGAATATTATCCCTTTGTAAATCTACTTTCATACCTTTCCTTTTTGTTCAGAGACTGTGCTTACGTAGTCATGCCACTCTGGTTTTGCCCTGAAGACACGCATAGCATTCTTAACGTGCTTTATTGACAAGGACAGAAGCAAGAAAATGACAATATTGCCAAAAGCAAAGTGGAACAGAATCAGAGACTGACAATTGCCTAAATAACTCAAGAGGTTAAGAATTTAGCTGAGATATGGATGCATATCAAGTGAAAATGGACCTGTACAGAATATAAACATATTCTCTAGACAACACTGAAGGAGTCCTGACTGGTGTGTGGCAGATAACACTCTTCCTTTAAAAAGTAGGAAAGTTAAATGAATTTAGGAATCTGCATTTGACTGTTCTCACAAACAGCAGACACAGGGACTGCCAATTCCTGCAGTGGTGTTGATCCTGCAGTGTCTAAGCTTTAGCTTGCATTAAAATTTAGTGTTTGCTTCACTATAAAAACCCTGGAGACTGGATCAGTGATTGATTTTATCCTTCAGGTCAGGTAACCCCTATACTTCAAAACATCCAATTTAGTAACTGTGCATAAAAGAAACTCTTAAGTTGTAAAAGGACACTTAAGAGCCTCCAGAAGACCAAGAGGAAATACATTCTCACTCTGATACTCAAAATTTTGAGTTTGTCTATTGTTTGTTCTGACCTCCACATCAAGTTTAAAGCAGTCTGGAAACCAAGGTGGTGTACCTGGCCAGCACCAAGGTGATGGGTACTTCTGAAGTGTTTAGAAGAAAAACTATGTAACAGTTTCCTTGACAAGGTTCATAAAGAAAAGCAACATGTCCGTACAAATGGGGTGCTTTCGTCTTTTTATTGTTGCCTATATGACTTACTCTTCTCTAAAGACTTCTTCCCTTAGAACTGAAGCTACCTGCCACTGGGCAAATGACACCTTGAACTAATATCCTATACTGTAAGCACCAAGGATTTCACTTCTCCACTTGCCAAAATAATACAGCATCAGTAAGTGAAACTATATGGATCCAAAAGCAAGAGATCTTTGTTCTGATCAAGTCTACACCCTGTAACACATGAGCTTAGAAACCTCTGGCAAGTTCTCTAGCTTTTCCCTAAAAAATTTCACCAAGCCAAAACTAAGTGTGAAGGCCACTGCTAGGACATTCCTTATTGTGCAAACAACTCCCTGCTGTGTTCCAGCATATTTTGATCTCTTCAGATACAAAAAATTAACTCACCTGTTTATTTTTTTAAAATAGCACAGCAGGATCTGCTGTGTGGAGTTCTGCTCTTCCTCACACAGAATGCATGCAAAACCCCAGACTTATACTTGAAGAGTCCCATGCCAGCAGCCATCACTGAGGAAGCTGGGCTGGAGCATCAGTAACTGTTGTGATCACACACCCAATTAAAAACAGAAACAAAGGACTGGTGATTTAGCATTGTCTCAGGAAGTTTACTCCCTGCACTAGTAACCTCCAGAGCCAGAGTGACAACAACTGCATATGAAGCAGTTCAACAGAACAGAGAATTCCTTTTCGCCTCCAGAATGCATGTCCTACCTGAATTCACATACCTGAGCCAGGTCACTTTAGGAACAGCTAACAGCAAGAAAACTGAATTTTCAAGTTTCATCTCAAACATGAAACAGGATACTGCACACCCCCGTCTCACTGCACTACAGTTGCCACAGAGCAGAATTAGGCAGATGAATACACTGTTTACAGTTTCATGTGCTTCTCCTCTTCTGTCTTGTGAGGAATATAGCTCATAACATGGCCACTCATTTCAGCACATAAGAGCAGGGCTCTATTATCATGACTGCTCCAGTCTGATCACTTGTGGGTACTTCCATTTGAAGAGTGCTGGGCTTCCTAGTCAATGCTCAAACACGAACACAAGAAGAAGACATGCATTCAGTGGATTTAGATATTCATTTATGGATCAAGAGCAGCCCTGAGGAGGAGGACTTGGGGATACTGGTGGACAAGAAGCTCAACATGAGTCAGCAATGTGCACTCACAGCCCAGAAGGCCAGCTGTACCAAGAGAAGCATAGCCAGCAGGTCAAGGGAGGTGATTCTCCCCTTCAACTCTGCCCGGGACCCTCAACATAAGGACATAGACCTGTTAGAACGAGTCCAGAGGAGGCCACAAGGATGACCCGAGGGCTGGAGCACCTCTCCTATGAGGACAGGCTGAGAGAGTTGGGGCTGTTCAGCCTGAAGTAGACTCTGGGGAGACCCTACAGCTGCCAGAAGGGGGGGGGCAGTACCTTAAGGGGACCTGCAGGAAGGCTGCAGAGGGACTTTTTACAAGGGCAGGTAGTGAGAGAACAAGGGGTAATGGCTTTAAAATGGAAGAGGGTAGATTTAGATTAGATATTAGGAAGAAATTCTTTCCTGTGAGAGTGGTCAGACACTGGAACAGGTTGCCCAGAGAACCTGTGGATGTGCCCTCCCTGGAAGTGTTCACGGCCAGGTTGGATGAGGCTTTGAGCAACCTGGTCTAGTGGAAGGTGTCCCTGCTGATGGCAGTAGGGTTGGAACTGGATGATCTTTTAGGTCCCTTCCAACCCAAACCATTCTATGATTGTATGAATTAAAAAAAGAACACACACACAAAAAACCCCACAACATGCAAGAAACTGCTAAATAATTGCAATAAAGACTCATGGCACTTGGTTCACAAAACATACAGCTGCTAATCAGGAAGCCACTATCTTGCAGTAGCTCAAACCAGTATCAGAAACTGCAACTGCTCCAGGCTAGATCCTTTGCAGACACAATAAGCTTCACTCAAGCAAAGAAACTGCTCATTTATGGAAGCTGGGACTATTGCCTTTTGTCTTCATCTGAACAGCAAGTCTGACCACTGAACTCCAATGATACCAAAGTTCCCACCTTCTATATCCCCTAAGCCATGCAAACACACTCTGCCAGCTCAAGACAAGCTGACATCCAAGAACTTGAGCTGCTTGGTCAGCAGAGCTGCACAGGAAGCTGGGGGCAGAGGGGGCTTTTTAACCCCTTCAAAGCTCTGGAAAAAGCTTTCAAAGAAAGAAGCAGACACAGAACAAAGTGTGAACATGGTCAGCTGCTTCACAAGTAACAGGAGTCACTTGATCCTCTCCAAACATAACACTACACAGACAGTCTTCTCCATGGTTTAACACTTTGCTAGGGTTCTGTTTGCAAAGTGCTACAGACAACTAGTTTTATTAGAGCTTTCTTGGAACAGTACTGAGGAGAGCGAAACTGCCCACATCACGGCATTATAGATCAGGGTAACCACAATCTGAATAGCGGGCTGCAGCGGAAAGCCATAACCTAGATCAGCCTTCCTGCCAAAACTAGGTCAAACAACGTTCCCCAGTAGTTTCTAGACCAAGTTCTTCCACTTCTCAGAAAGCAGTTCAGGTGCCCAGATGCAGGCAGCCAGTGCTGTCTGAAGTTGCCCAGGACATTCAAAACACTCACCAAGTGGGGCTGACAGGTATGCAGCAAGTCCCAGGACACTCTTGGGCACCACAAATGGCACTGAACACCTGAATCACTCAGTTTTTAAAGCCCTGTATATCCTTTACAGCTGATTTATACCTAGCAACTGCCATGTCTGCAAAACTCTAACCCCATACGGTTCTAAAGAAAAATGCACTGCTTAGAAAATCTGCCTGCTACTATTTCTTTCCCTGTCTTCTTCCCTGTTCAGAAATAGGGCTTAGATACTAACAATTCCCCACTCTCCAGGTGAGCCTGAGCCCTCCAGCTCCCCCTGCAGACTCATTTAACCTGTAGAAAGTATACTTGGTTCTAATACTACTAATTTCTGGGTCTGAACATCAAATTTTGAGTCATGTGCTTTATTCCTTAACAAGCTTTCATCATCTTTGACAACTTTTCAAGTTGCTACACAAAACAAGAGCTTTTAGAAACACTTCAGAATGAGAATAGCAAAAGTATGTTGATCAAAGCTATTTAAAACTACATGCTAGGTTTGAAACATTTGTATTTTTAACATCAAAATTAAAGGGAAGATATGTACATGTCATAAAATTGGACAAAAGTCTGAATTTGGAAGTCTGAATTTGAATTACAGCAAGACAATCTACAGTTAAAGTAAAGAATTCTATGTACTGCAAGGAATGTATACCAAAGCTTTAAAACTACAGTGCCAGCTAATGCATAGCATTAAAGTGTTGCAGAAATTATGGAAGAACGCATGAAACCAAACACCAGTGTCGCTGAATTCACACCAAAAATGTTTAAAGACAAAGCAGACCAGATTCTTGCACTCCTTCCCTAGTGTCCAAGACAGCAAAGCAAGAATTCTTCAAAATTACTAATCTCCAGTGTTATTCTGAAAGGGACTCCAGCCTGGGAGATACTGCTTGGAGATAGAGAGCAAAACCAAATAATGGTAACTAGAATCTGATTGCCCTCACTCAATTTAGTGATCAGTACTACTGACAGAAACATGCTGAATCTAACAAGTCAGCCTCCATCACAAAATCAACAAGTAATAGTACATTTTGGCCCTGTGTAGCTAGCCAAAACTTTGATTCACTGCTCCAGCTGCAATTATGCTAGAAATACAACATACTGTTAACTCCATGCAGTCTAAATTCCAAGCTCAGGGGACAGATTTCCCACGATGGCAGGTGATTATAGCAGGAGACTCAAAGCTTTCTTTCACAGACTTAGAGGGGGAACTTTTAAATTACAACTCATGTGTACAACAGGACAGGTGTATACAAGTGCCAAACAGAGCATCTGTAAGTATGAATGGAAATTTATTTGCCAGTGACCAACATTTCCCACATTTAATATAAGCCTCACTCTAAAAACGAGGCAACCACTACACAGGGTAAGTCTCTCTAAGGAGCCACAAGTTACAAAGTCCACACAAGTTTTTTAATGTGTACACTTTACTACTTTCATACATACAGGGTGCTCTCTTTTCAGAAAAGATAATATATGTATAGCTAAAGCTACACATGAAGTGATGAAAGCCAGTTACATGCATACAGCTTGAAAACACTTGACATCCTAAAACTTCAAGAAATGGTATTTTCACCTCACACTACAGAGCATAAAACACCAAAGTACTGTTAAAAACATCTTACTGATGGCAGGTCTGAAGATTGAGAGGTCCACACTTGGGCATTAAGATATGACTGAAGACAACTGACTTCACAATTAGAGCTGGACAAGCTGATACCACCACTGCAGGACTGGATGCAGTTACCCTGGCAGTATTCTTCCACTGTTTGACATTAAATTCTTATGAAACACCTACAAACACTTTCCCTCCATAGATATCTACTATACAAGTCTAGGGATACAAAGCTGAAAAGGGTAAAGTGAGAGTCAACCAGTAAGGAAAGAGGAGTCCCCAGACTACCAGCTTACAAAACAAGACCCAAGACTTCAGAAGGGGTTGGAAAATTCTACTATTTGATTTCACAATTACTATATATAAAGTTCCAAACACAGAAAAGCAGCTTTAACATTTTACTCCATAGCATAAAAGCTATACTGCGCTATAGCTACCCTCTGCCTCACTTCTACGGTCATGAAGAACATTCCTGGACAGGATTTCGATTCTTTGGGGGGGAAAAAAAGATTAAAAATTTAAAAATCAAGACAGGAGGAGTGCCAGATGCTGTAAGGGGCTTAAGGGGGGTGGTTGGTGGTTTGTTTTGTTTTTTTTTTTTTTTTTCTAACTGAGGAAAAATTCTGAACCCCTTAATTTACCAAAAGGAATCACAGGCAGCATAAAAGCTCACTTCTATGTGAGCTGTTCAAAAATGACTGAGACACACAGAATTAAGTTTTACTGTAGTACTGTGGGCAAAAAAAAAACCACCTCAAGCTTTTGTCAGGAAAAGACAGCATTCTAGTCACTGCAGAGTACAGAGAAAAGCTAACAATGGGAACAGAGCAAACAAGCACTCATTTGAAAGTAGAAATATTTTAATTCAGACTTCATATAAACTCTTTTTAATACAAGTTACACAAGTATCTGGACATGAACAAAACTTTAAAAGTCCTGCTGTTCCTGCAACAGTTAGCTTATTTTCTCCTCAAGTCCACAAGAAAGCCAAACCAGAACCAAAACCAAAGCTGAAGTTAATTAATATTAATAAACAGTAATCTTAATGTATTTCCTCACATCCACATGTAAGAAATTCATGAGAAGAGTTATGCCAAGCTCCATTTTAGGAACTCAACCAGGAAGTTTTTTATTCCAAGTGACACAAGGGCATACTAGTGAGACTGCTTTTCGTACTGAGAAAGGAAAGCTACAAAAACCTCACCTTAGTATCGAGTTAGCTTTACAAACAGAAATAGTCTTTGGCAATGAAGACCGAGTACACTCAGAATGATGACATTGTTTACTATTACACAACGTTGTTAGGTAGTTGATTAATCCTCTTCTGCACCACAATTTTCCATTCTTAAGACACTGCTGGCTTAAGCTTCATCAGTTGGACAGTGACAGGAACAAAGACATTTTGCAAGTTTCCCCCTTTACGAAAGAAATGTACGAACTGTACCCTTTATTGTCCCCCTGCAAATAGGGCATTTTCTAAGGGATGGTGCACATTCTTTGCATACCACTAAGTGACCACATGGAATAAAAACAATGGAAACTTCTTTGTCCATGCAAACTTTACATGTTCTTTCCTCTTGCAATCTTCTTAATTGTTCTTCCATAGGTAAACCTGGAAAAAATGATTTAACTTTTAAGAAGCCTGACTATATGTGCATTCTAATTAGAATACAGCCATCTTCCATTTCACCCTTTATTTCCTTATCTGTATTCACTAGATATAGATGTCAGTGAGAAAATAAGTATATTTTCCAAAGTCAGAAAGTGGCAAGCAGGAACTAGTCTGTACTTTCCACTTCTGTGAGATGACAAACAGTCCAGGGACTGGAGGCCAACTATAGTTCTTGAAGCCAACCTATGTTTACATTTTAGCAACCGCTGTACTTTTCTTGCTTAGCAGAGTACAGCCTGACTGGTGGCTCTGGGCTATATTCAGGCTTGTACACTTTTCTGCAGTCTATTATAAACACATTAAACTACAGGACTAAGAACCAGAGCAAACTCAATCCCATGTCTGACAAGTTTTTCTCTACCCAACTGTTAGTCAAGCTAGATCTTAGGACACCTGTAACCCACTCTGGAAAAGCAGAGATTAAGATACCTGCTGTGAAATGCTAACCTACTATTTACTGTCCAGTCTTTACCAAATGAGCTTGTACGAGGATCAAGTTCAGCATGTGCTTGAATTGTTGAGCTCCAGAAAGCTCTACCTTCCACAGTGCAAAAGCATGTGTATGGCACAGGACAGTTTACAGCAGATAGACTTGCTTGTGAGACTGCACATGCACTTAACTTTTTCAGGTAAGTCCACCCAGCTGAATTAGGAAGAGGGTAATACATAAAACCTTAACCAAAGTGATTTTCTTTTTTATGATGTTACCTATTCATCCCACAATACCCTTTAAAGTAAGAAGGTAGAGTTTAAGGTACCTGAAACATCTTCCATGGGAACATACTTCATGTTCTTCTCCACTAAAATAAGAGGAAAAAAATCCTAGTTACTTGACAAATCTATATTCATACAGCATCTGATTTTTCTTCTAATCTTTAGGTGGCTAAGACAGCACTGGTTAGACTTCTATGAAGTTACATCCTTTTTTTTTTTAAAAAAAAAAAAAAAAAGACATACCAAATAAATCTTTGTATAGTAGAGGGTCACAGTCTCGTAGACAGTTTCTGAATATGCTGGCTGCTTCGTTTCCTTTCACTAAAACTGTATCTATCAGTTCCCTTGCTTGCAGTGGCGTCTGAGTCTTCTGCTTAATAACATCATGCTCGAGTTCTGTTATCACTTTGGCAGACAGCAAACTCTCGAGGATGGGGAGCACACACGTTAAACGCTGGAATAAAGCCATTCGATTCTTCCGGATTAAGGACAAGTCATCTGGAACGCAAAGGGGATTGGATATTTGTTAGGAACACACGACTCAAGTTGCATTTCTGCTTAACAATAACGGATACATTCTTTAAACTCTACTTGAAGTGTTCACTTACTACACATCATTAACAAAGACCTCAGTAAGTTTTAGTGGTATTGACATAAAGAACAGACTTAAGAAAATGACCTAGAAGCAGCTTCTGAGCTGAAGCCTTTTCACCAATGAAACCTCCTGCTGCAACCTCTAGGTTAAATTATCTGAGGGGATCCTGTCTAACTTCACACTAGCAAGATTTATGCTCCCTGCAGAAAACACCACCTCTGCATAACACCAGTGCTAACTTACTGACAGCCAACAGGTAAACTTCAGTCAACGGCAGTCAAAATCACGTCTGAGATGTAGACAGAACCAAGCTTTTCCAAGAGGTGTCCAACAGAATTATGTGCAAGAAAACCAGAAGTACAGCACAACCAGACTTGGGAGTTTTTAAATATTTTTTTTAACTAGTCTATCACAAACCAACAACAACAAAAATTCCATTAAGATTTAATGGCTGAATCCATCTATGTTTTTTTTGATAAAACATGCAAGTAGGAAAAAAGTAATCTTAATTCAATTTATAATTCAGATTTTTATTACTGCTTCACAGACTCAAAAATAGTAGGATTTTTTTAGGCTTCAAAACTTATATGGTATTAAAACAACAGAAAACGATAAAGACATATCAAAACCACTCTTAAATAGCTGGTCTAGATGGCAGACACATAAAAACAGACCCCTGGCCATCTTACAGATCCAAATTTGTAAAAGCTTATGGCCTCTTCTAGGAGACCGATACAGTGGCTCACTACTTCAAGTAACTTAAAAACAATAGTAGAGTGTGCCTAGTACAGTGCTTTGGTTCCATTTATTTTATTAATATTTAAAGGCACCCAAATTAAAAAAATGGCTTTGTTCCTGTGGAGAGAATCAGGTGATTCTGAACCCCTGGCACCTGTATGAACCATCCTCCTGAAAGGGAATGAAACAGTTCCCAGACTGCTTGCTCCATACAGGTACCCTGACAATGCTTTCACAGAAGCTGATACTAATACCAATTAAACTAAAACACTTAGTGAATAAAAACAATTATAAAAACTACACATAATAAAAACCACTTCTGCTTTCACTTTTATTCATGCCTTATGCGTACCTGATGCCACTTCTTCAAATTGTCTCTCTTTCTCTTCTTCCCTCTTCTCATCTTCAGCAGTGAGGAGATCAGACACAAGATCATTCACAGTCTTGTAGTTTTCTCCAGTGGCCAAGATTTTACTCTGCACTGTTTGCTTTATTAGCCTTCTACTGAATCCCATCTCCAAGGCAGCTTTAACCACAGGCGTGTTCATCATGATTGCATCTTCCGAATGACTCTCTCCAGGTTCGAAATGAAAAACTAATCAAAGGAGAAAAATCACTGTGTATAATATAAAAATACCTATGCAGCTCAGGAGTCAGACACACTGACACTACCTACACACAGGCATATGTACATTAATACCTACCTAGCATTAAAAGTTTAAATGGTTAAACAGACTTTTTTAAGTAGCTAGCTTTAAAAATGGAAGCCAGTAACTCAAATTCGATTGGATTGAATCCATTATAAACTTCAATCCATGCCAGGCCTTCACTAAAATCCAGGGTAATCCTGAGAAACCACAGAGAATGCCATTGTGTCTTAGCAGCTTTTTTTATACTTAGTAATTTCTAACTTCAGCCTTGAAAAATGTCTTGGGGAGGGGGGGAAATTAAAACTCAGAGTTTATAGTACAAACAATTGTTCTATTCCAGCTCTTGATGAGTATTTTCCATTCAACTTACTAAGCACCAGACACGTGGGATTCTGACTCAATTGTCCTCAGCCAGCAAGGACTATGATAGCATAAACCACTCACTCTCTGGGAGGAGTTTATTTTCCACCATAACTAGTGTCCAGCTCAGAAAGACTTCACTTTATCAGCTTGCCCTACCCTCTCCTTGACCACTTCTGCTCACCTCACAGCTATGTGGCCAAAAATCAAGTTGCATAACTGCACAGTCATCACACCCTCTAGCAGTTGTTCCACCAAGTTCAGTGACATAGGTCAAGTTAACAAATGCCCAATTGACTTGTTTTGTTTAACCCAGCCATGAAACTAAAGAAATCACAAATACAGCAGATGCCAAGCATTCAAAAGCAGAAATCTTAATGTGAGCTGCTAGTATGAAAATAAGGAAAGTGAGAGACAAGATCTCTTAAAGGTGGTTCCTTGAAGTTTGCCCATATAACAGAGCTACCTAAGTGTTAGCATCAGTTAGAAAATCCTTATAACATTGTTTCCAAGAAAACCTATGAATTGTTAAGCAAGTTAGGTTTGGAAAGCCAATCATCAAGTCTGCAAAATGCTGAGGAAGTTTAAAAACATGTTTTAATATACATACTTGGGGGATCAATGTTTTCATCTACAGGCATATCAGAGGTTGACAAGAGCTGTGGAACACAACAGAACAACATTAGCATCAAAGTATTGCTTTTCCCCCTACATATCTTTCTAACACATCCCTCCCTCACCAACCATGCTAAGCTTTTTACCTGAACAGTACCTGTTAAGTATTTTAGATGCAGTTACACAAGTCTGCAGACTTGTGCAGCTATAATCAATAGAAAGTTAGTGCTGACCATCTCCATGAAGAGAAGTTTGGCTTACTCTTGCCAGAAGAGTTATGGATAGAAATAATTCAGGTTGTCCGTGACTGGTTTCTGAAATAACATTTACTGATTTGCATTACTCACTGGAATTTACATAATCAGAACTTCCCCCTCCTGACACGAAGGAGCTCACTGCCTCATAACACTCTCCATAAGTAATCTGTACAGGTTAAACTCCACTAGTCCAAGTCCATTAGCCATGGTTCAGCACTGCTTTCGTTTTTGTGCTCATGAAGAACATCTATGAATGATGGACTGAACTCCCCAAAAGAACACAGCACTTCTCAACATGAGAAAAACAAAGTTACAGAACAGTAAGGTTTACCTGTTCAAGAAGATGGGGGAACCTGGCCTGAATCTGACTTACAAACTCTCCTCCTTTTACACGAAGCAAATACTCACACCTGAAACATCGACAAAAGCGTAGTAAATTATACTTTCTACTTGCCAAAGGTAAAAAATACAGAAGAATAAAACAATTAACAATAGCACAGCATAAAAATAAATGTTCCTCTTCCTTCAGAAGGGAAAGAGTTCTCTTAATTGGAAGCCTGCTATAGCCTAGTGTCTGGTGACACTGACAAAGCTTTCCTGTGATGTTCATCAGTCAGTAGGCTTAGGTATGTAACTGCAGCAGCTTTACATTCTGCTACCACTGCTCATCAAAATGGCACGTCATGAGAAATGACACCATGTCAGCATCACTACAGAGTGCAGTGATAAACTGCTTCTATCTCACATCTCACCATTCTTATCACCTACTCAAATCATTCAAAAGAAGTTAAAATTTAACACCACTATCAAAGCCAGATCTGCTTCACTAATGCACAGTTGGATCTCTCAAGCACATCTACTGACAGGCACAGCACAAAAGGAAACAAAGGCGTTATCTGACTCTACATCCATCGAGTAGTCCAACAGTAGCTGGTAAACTGCCCATGAAAGACTAGTTGGAGATCTACGATGTAAAGAGTTATTATTGGCTTTCTTGAAATTAAGGGCACCTATTTCTGTCATTAATGTAGGTGGAGATTTCCACAGGCACAGAGAGCAATTAGGTATGCAACTGCCATTTAATTATGGGGAACATTTAAAAAAAATATATATATATTTCCATCATTTTTCCAATACAGACATGTTAAACAACCACTGAAGCCTTCTTCACAAGCCTTTCTACACAACTAAACCACACCTGCTGAAAAACTGCTTCAAGAGCTTTCAGCATGGGCACAGAACTAGACCAAAGCAGTCAGATGTTCCTTCTACTTAATTTCTCAGCAGCTTTTTCTCTCCTCAGTTTGCCTTCTGACTGCTTCTTTTAGGTAAGTAAGCTCATTAACAACGTAGCCTCACTTAATAGTCATTTGAGGTTGTACACAGCTTCTAATTATGAAGTGTAAAACATTAAATATCACACTTAATGAAGAAATGTTTTAATTAAGCGCAGTACATCTCTGCCAAAGTTAAAAGTATTTAAGCAGTAAGGACGTGAATAAATTATGATCAAGATTTTGCAAGTTACCTTGGAAACCACTTTGCATGCTCAATCCATGGGTCATCTCCAGATTCCCAGCACCTTAACCCACCGTCACAGCAAAAACACTTCACATCATCATTGCGGCCTTCAAAGAACACAAATAAGGTAAAATACCTAGCAAACATTCACACAATTTATTTCAAAGCAAGTGCTGACACAGCAATATGAGTAAAACCAGAGACATCAATTTTTCTTACCTACATAGTAAAAGCCAGCATCTGCAAGCTGTTCAGGCTGAACTGGAATTCGAGTTGGCCAATTTATGAATGTTTTAACACGTGCTTCATGGGTTTGCATGCTCACGTTTGAGACGTTGAAGCTTGGCTGGTCTCGGATAAGGTTTTCCACAAAAGGGCATTTGGGAAAGTGTCTCCGATGCTCTGATATGGCATTATCTTTTGGTTCCCAGTCACTCAGCTGACCACCACAAGTGAAACAAGCAACTTTGTCTCCTGTCCCCAAGTAATAAAGTCCAGCCTTTGCCAGATCAGTGGGTGAGAGAAACGACAGTGGCCATGAGTGAAATGTGCTTAGTCTAGCATCTTCTGTACTCATAGAAGGATTGTGAAGTTTAGGTCTCAAGAATGAAAGGTCTTCAACTGCCCTAGTAGTTATTGGGTCTTGAGGAAAACTGGAAAAAGAGCCACTGAAATATCCAACTTGTTCTGAACTTGGAGAAAGTGTTATGGAATGTAGAGATGGTGAGAGGCTGTTTGCGTCCAGAGGCAAAAAGGCAGAATGAGAGGACACTCCAATGTTGTTAACTGAAAGTATGGTCTGAACGAAACTGCAGCTAGGATACAGCTGTTTATGTTTTTCCATAGCATTATCTCCTGGTTGCCAGTTGTCCAATGTTAAGCCACAACTGAAGCACTCTACTTTATCCTGCACACCAGTGTAATAAAACCCAGCCCGGGCAAGACTCCGTTCTGACACGGGCACGTTAATTGGGAAAGTAGAGAACGTCGACATTCTGTAGAGTTCACAGGATAAGTCATACTTCAGCTCACCACACAAAGCATTTCGCTTCATGATGCTAGCCAGGAAAGGGCTATTTTCCATTATGTTCATAATGGACTGGTTTTGGAGAAATGGGACAAGTCTTCCTCTGGGAGGTAGTTGTGTGCATTAAAGGCAATTTAGAATAACCTCTGCCTACACAGAAGTAAGAACCTGAAAGTGAGATACTTTAATGTGCAACTTTGGATGTATATGTGAATAGAATTAGCCTCATGATTAACAGACTTTAAACATTTGGGAAGCTCTTGTACTTCAGTTTACCCAACTGCTTTCAATGCAAAAGCCACCAGATCCCATTTTGACAACTGAAGAAAGCATGTCAAAAAGGACTTTCCCTTGAATCATACAGGCATCACATGCTTTCCTTGTGCTGTCATCTGGGACAGCAGCATCAATTTGTCAGCCTAGTGAGGGTTTTCCAGAGGGGAAAAACCTCTAATGAGTTTATCAAAATCCTTTGTCAATAAAGAAACTAAAACGAGGGGCAAGTAAAATGAAAATTTTTAAGCAGAACATAAGTTAAGTGATTTAAGAACTAATTCACCCCAGACAGCCGTTAAATATACAGCTTATACACAGGTAATAAAGATTTTGGTTTGTAAACCTCCTTAGAAGGTTGAAAACAATGGTTTATTAAGCTCAAAAGGCATATAAAACGAGCCCCTGAGCTGATATTACTGAACTGATCTGGTATATTTGCTACTAGAACTCCAAAATCCCCTCAGCTTCTGCACATCGCTGTAATAGTTGTTATGACTAAAGAAGTTAGTTTATACTCCACATATATCGAATAATCAGCTAGGAGACAAACAAATCCTATACACTATCTCTGACAGGGATGAACTGTCTTAATTAACAAGCTTGGAATAGCCCCAGGCTTTTCTGTCTATAGCATTGCCTGCACAGACTGAACAGAGCATTTCAGCTTTAACCTGGTGCCTTAGTTACAAGTATAGAGTTATCAAATTTAACATACATTAATTGCCTTCTGTCAGGACATTCTAATGCTTTACAATCTGTAATTAAGTTTTTTCTGTATGCCATGCTTATGGCATACAGAAGCAAACAGAACCCTCAGAATAACAAAAAAAATTTGAAGCCTTAGTTTCTTTATTTGTGCACAGAACTACCTCCCAGAGTACAGACTAAAGTCCCTTCTAAGGTGCCTACGCCTCCATATTGATACTGACTGCTCGCAAGAAGAAACTGTAAGTATCTGTAGTTTCAATCATTTAATTCTTTCAGGCAGAACAAAACCTGTCAGGAAGAAAGAGAGGAATGTTTCAAAATACACAAACTGAGGCACATATAATGTCTACATAAACAGAAACTAAACTATATAATGTCTATATAAACAGAAACACTAAAACCTCAACATAAGCTTTTTTGTAATGTCAGCTATAACGTTTCAGAGAGTCAACTTCACATACTGTCACAGGAGTGGATTTTACACACTCAATGTCCCTTTTACTGACACATATGCAGAACTGTTTAATCCCCAAGCAGAACTTTTGTCAGGTGGATGGATCAGGCTGCTGAATCATAAGCTGTGTAACTAAAGGCAAGGTCTTCTCCTAAAGAAGTTGCATCCATTTAAATCAGTCTAAGCCTGCAGATTCTCAAGTAATTCTCAGTTTTATTACACTGACTTAAATTAAGCATACTGGATTTTCTTATTTATGTAAATCCAATAGTATTTGAAGCACAGGACATCAGCAAAACTGAACTTCACCAAAAATTCAGCTAAGAGCAAAGACAAAGTTCAAAAGTTTTTAAATATATAATTTCATATTTATTAATATATACCTATATAGTAGTCTGGTTTAAAGTATCAGTTCTTAAAAAGTTCTTCCAGGAAAGACTCAAAACTGGTAACTCATAATGATGACACAGCCCTAGAAAAATCACCTACTGGAAAACAGCAGAGCCTTTCCCACTCATCCCAACAGCTCTTAGCGGATTTGTTCTTAATACGGTCACACTATTACCACTACTTGCTTCTTAATCACTGAGGACACAACTTACAAATGCCTTACACCAATCCACTCCTTCAACACAGCCAGTGGGGGTAAGTTATCGACATACATGAACAGTGCCAGGCCAAGAAGCTTCACCAGTTTCCATACCGGAGAAAGTCAGATACCTCTGAGTAAGTGCTTGAAATATCAGAGCAAACTGAGACCTTGATAATCCTAAAGCATTTAGGATCACTTAAACCTGAGAACCTGGGGTCACCTTCGGCCAAATGCTCTTCTAATATTATCCTCCACAATAGCCCTAAGTGCCCTTGATTTCCCAGTGCTCAAGTGCTCTGAGTCTCATAGGGCTTTTTCTTCTATTATCACACAGTGGCACTGAGGAGTTAGTTAAGCCCAGAGCAGCAATATTTAAAGTACAGCACCCTCAAAACTCAATTCAACATTCTCGTGCTATAAACCAGACAAAATCAGTTGACTCTCTCAGCACCCTCCGCTCAGGTGACAGACCCTGAGCACCGAAATCTGCCCGGTGGGGTCTGTGAGCGGCTGCACACCACTGGTGACAGCCCCACGCACCCCCGCCCCGGCCCGGCCAGCCTCCGTTGCCCTTCCGGGCACGGCAGCGCCTCGCTCCCCGCTCCTCTACCCTCACGCTACCGCCGCGACCGCGGGGTGCTGGGAGCCGTCTCAGGCCTCCCGCAGGGCCTCCCCCCTGCCCCACGGCCTGGGTCACAGCAGGCCCCTTAGCCCGCCTCGGGTCTCCTCTGTAGCCGGCCGAGGCCGGTGACAGCTGCGGCCGCCCCCTCACACGACGCACCCGCCCGCAGAGACCCGCCGCGGCGCACAGAGCAGCCGCGCCCTCCCGGCAAGGGCCGCACCAGGCCGCGGCTCGGCCCCCCGCCGCACCCCCCGTACTCACGGACTCTGGCCGGGCCCCCCACAGCGACCAGGCCTAGTGCGCGCCCCGGCCTATATGCGGTGCCTGGCAAGTGGCGGGGGGGAGAGGTGCCCCCGCCCGGCACCGCCTCTGCCCAGGAAACTCCCAGTGCGGGGGCCGCGCCGGGAAAAACCCGGCGGCCGCTGGGCGCATGCGTGGCCAGGGGGCGGGGCCTGCTCCTGCCTTCTCCCGGTCCCCGCCTTCCTTCGGTCCCCGCCTTCCCTCGGTCCCGCCCGTCGGCCCGGGGCAGCTGCCGGCTGCGGGAGCGTCCTTCCCGGTCTCTTACCAAGCCAGCGCCTTCGTGTGGCGGCTGCCGGCCGAAGGAGCGCTACCTTGGGCTGTCCGTGCCTCTCAGCCCCAGGGGCTCCGGCCAGCCGGCTCCCCCATTCGGCCTCGCCGCCCTCTTGCTCGCCTCAGTAGCGACACTGAGGCGGGGGAGGCCCCGCTGGCGTCAGGCCGGGGCGTTAGGTACTTTCCTCCTGGCCGGGGAAACCCGCCGGCAGAGCGTGCTTCCCCCCCGGCCCGGCGCGGCCCAGTGCGGGGATTTCCAGCCGTGCCGTGCGGGGCTGGCGGGCGGCCTGTGCTCCCCGCCGCCGGGAAGGGGAACGGCCGCGGGGCAGAGGCCCGGGCCCACGGCCCTGCCTGCGGTACCCAGTGGTGGCACTGCCGGAGGCTGAGGCGTTGCCGGCCGCCTGGGGTGGCTGAGGTGTCCGCTTGGCTCTCGCCAGCGCTGCTCCCCTCGGCAGGCGCTGCAGGCGCAGCCGGCTAGGGCAGGTCTGCTGAACTGGGGAGGGGGCGAGGACAGGACGTGCTGCCAACCCCAAAGTTTGACCTTGGTTCCGTGACACCAGCACAGTTGTGCTTGGCCACGTTTCCTAACGCAGACAGCTCTGCAGACTGCGAGAGGGGAAGCAACGTGATCGGTGAAAGACTTCAGGCATTGAAAGTCACAGGGGAAGAACTGGAGGGAGACAAAATAGAATATAAATTTCCACTGGAGGGGTTTAAGACAATATCTCTGCATATAGAAATATGAAAAACTTCTACAGCATGTACCAGAACACTGACCAAACCTCAAAATCTCCCAGCACAGTCATGGTCTGGCATTTCCTATAAAGAAACAGCAGCTAAAAGATTTTAAAAAGCCCCATTTTGTGATGACAGAATGGTAGTAGGGTGTTTACACAACTGAGAACTTAAGAGTAAAAATAAAGGAAGCATAACTGAACAGAGTATTATGACACTAGCAGGTAATTTTCTGTAACAGAGTTCCAGTAAGTTGAATTTGCAAGAGACTCATTCATATCTTTTCTAAAACTGTTTCAAATTTCCTGTCATACATGATGACATTTATCATATATAACAATACTATCAAATTTCAAACATCTGGCTGCGGTGCCAGCTAGTATAGTATATGTACTACTGTAACACCATTTAACTTCATATTGTTATAGACATAGAAATGTTTGCTGTTTCAGCAGTTGCACAAAAAAACCCAGGTTAGAAACTCTTTTAAAAAGTTTAAGATGGTTATCAGATCACTAATGTGTCATTTGAAGGAAGCTGCGGACATGGAGAAGACAAGGCTATGGGTTAAAAAATTGAGTCAGCTCCCCAAATACCATATCTGAAGAGTGATGGGGTGTGGGATTTAGAGTTTTATTGGCTTATTTATAGGTTACTGTTTAATGTCACTTAAGGAACCAAGCCCTGTTTATGTAGATGTACGTGGCTTTAATTGCAACTGCTTAAAGATTTACTTTGACAGAGCAAGCTGGGGGTGCTCCCAGTTTGGGGACTTCAAGCAGGAATCCTCAAATTAAGTGACATTGAATTTATTGTTACAGATTCTTGACTTTTTAACATACATTCTCTCAAAGCTAATTAATCCAGTGTTCCTCCTTATCTCTCCACAGCCTGCACCCCTCCCTCCCTTGTGCCACTCCACTCCCAGGCATGTGTTTGCCCTTTGCCCCTCTGTACCCTTCGGCCTCCTTCCAATCTGGCAATATAAACTGCTCTTTCCTCCCCTCCCAGGCCTCAAGGCAAGCAGTTTCAGGCTCTGCCTTTCTTCTTGGCAAGCCTTATGTTGCAATGAAGGAGGAAGGGAGGGGAAGGAACAAAAAAACAGGCTAAAATGCTTGTAACAGCAGAAAAAGAGGTGTAGCTGCCCTGAGCTGCCAGGCTCTTTCTTCTTGCTTTGTCTCTTCCAGTATAGTAGCAGCTCCCTCAGTTCTCCATTGCCAGCAATTCCATTGCTTTTCGGAGAAAGAGATAAGAGGGACTTTCTCCACCTACTTAGCTGCAATGATGGATAGTCCTTTTCCCAAAGGGCATAGAATCATAGAATGGTTTGAATTGGAAGGGACCTTAAAGATCATCTGGTTCCAACCCCTCTGCCATGAGCAAGGACACCTTCCACTAGACCGGGTTGCTCAAAGCCTCATCCAGCCTGGCCTTGAACACTTCCAGGGAGGAACATCCACAGCTTCTGTGGGCAACCAGTTCCAGTGTCTGACCACCCTCAAGGAATTTCTCCCTGATATCTAATCTAAACCCACCCTCTTCCAGTTTGAAGCCATTCCCCCTTATTCTGTCACTCCCTGCCTTTGTAAATAGCCCCTCCCCAGCCTTCCTGTAGCCCCTTCAGGTACTGGGAGGCCGCTATAAGATCTCCTCGGAGCCATCTCTTTTCCAGGCTGAAGAGCCCCAACTCTCTCAGCCTGTCCTCGTAGGAGAGGTGCTCCAGCCCTTGGATCATCCTCATGGCCTCCTCTGGACTCGCTCCAGTAGGTCCATGTGTCCAGTAGGAGATGAAGTAAGAACATAACTAAAAGTTTCTTCTTAGTACAGGAATTCCTGAGGAACAGTGCATTATCATCAGCATCCTGAGTCCGGCTTCAACCTGGGACCAAGGTAACTCTCTCAAGGCAGAGAGTGAGGAGAGCAGTGGTGCTTAAGTCCTGTCCAAGCTAAATATAGGCTTTGGTTCTCGGCCTGTGGCACATCACAGTGGGACTGAGCCTTATTCCAGCCTTTTCACCTGCTGCAGCAAACTTCCAAGATCACAATCTTGACCTAAAAACCAGCAGGATTGATAAACTGAAATAAGGCACCCTACTTAGCAGACTTGGATCTGGAGAGGGGGAAAGAAGGCTGCATTCAGATAAAGCTGTCCACAACCAGAGGAAACTGCTTTCTGAAGAAGTCCCATCTAATCATAGAGGTCAAAGCACTAATAAAAGTGTGGCTGCCACATTACCAGTGTTTATGAAAATAAACCTAATGGCAGTGTTGACTGAAAGAGCAAAGGTGATACAGCAGATTTCTGGAGGTGGAACACAGTGACCCTGCTGCATGAATGTATTATCAATGTCAGCATTAAGTAGCACAGACAGCCTTTGGAACTACCTCATGTAACTGCATATCCAGAAGTCTTCTCCAAGAGACCTGATGAATGTCGGCCTCCCCATGCTGTCATCCTTCTCTGATGCCTTCTCCAATTTACCATTACCCAAGGGGAGAGAGGGAGAAAAGGCACTGTTACTTTCCTTTCCATTGCTACTGCTCTTCTCTCCCATAAATTACTGAAAAAATACAGTTGCCTAGTTTCTCACCACCATAAGTGACTGTCACAATATCTTGCTAGGATTTCAAACTTACCACTACACATGCACAACTTTAACAACCTGACATGCACAAATATCAACCATGATTTTTATCTTAGATGTTTTCGGATATACAACCAGCTCAAAGTAGCAAATTTATCATGTCATTGCTACCAAGGATAGGTTACAAGTTAATGTGCAGTTTCAGTGGTGCTGCTCTGGTCTTTAACCCTAGCCAGGAACGTAACCCAGAGTTGCTTTTTTGTTTTAGGGACAAGCATTCAGTTAGGTGAAGAAAAAATACTCCCTACTACATTACATGTATTACTCAACTGTATCTATAGCCTGCCCAGCTGTTAATATATAGAAATAAGAGAAACTATCTTAATTTCAAGATGCTTTTAGAAGTGAGAAGTCAGGCATTTCTCCAAGGACTCACAAGGTTTCATCAGGGAGCCATACAACTCGGCTAGTGAACTGAGAGATGGAAGGAGATTCCAGTACCCACTCTCCCACAAATCTAAACCCACCTATAAAACCTGTATTAAAAAATAAAAACAATTAACACTGGCTAGTGCCCGCATTTTTCAGCTTCCCAAAGGTATTATATGCCTCCATGGAACATGACCTTCTTATTTTGAACTTTGCAGTGCTAGCTTCATTGCAAGCATCAGCCCCCTTTCCAGCAATAAAGAGGCAGGTTTCATCTGTTAAACTGATCTCAGATGACAATCATCATTCCACCAAAAACTACTGAGCAAATTTTCTTTGGAACATGTGTCTCATCATCTTCTTCAGGACATAAGAGGAGGATAATAATGAGAGAAATAGGAAAAAATTAGATATTAAGGAGAACTTAGGAAAAGGCAATTTGAGACAGAAAATATTAACTGTACATAAAGTTGCACTATCTATTTAATTTAAAAATGAAGCCACATCCTAAGAGCAGATTAGTTCTGACATCCTGTAAACATGAGATCAGACAAACTGTATTTTGATAATCTAGGTAGATGAAAACTGCTTCCCACTTTGTTTTGACTAAACGTAACAACAGGGCACCTGTGTCTAGACCAGCAATAACTATTACGTTCGGGTTTTTTTTAATTGAGACTTTTTGAATTCCATTTGGTCATATTGAAAAAAAATGGGTAAAAAGCTCACAAGGGACAAATTTCATATCTAGACATTAGGGGCATCCATGACTCATTGTAATGACCTCGAATGTTCAAGAGAAAAAAACAAAAAAAACCCCAAAAAGCAAAACCAGAAGCATACATCTTGCTGCTCCCTTACTGAAGGTCAGTACACTCACAATCTGGAAAGTTTCCATTCCCTTTGCACCCAGACAGAGTTTTGTTTTCCACATCCTCCTACGCAAAAGATCACAAGTACAAATGTTAAAATTTACCTAAATCACTTGTGGGTTTTCTTTTCTCACATTTAGTGCTCAGATAAATTCTCCCATAAGCCATAAATAGTCTCAAGAATGTATCAAACACTGAATAAGTTGAGGCGTTAAAATCAATCAGAAACTCTGTTTCCTTGTTATTTACTTGGAGGATAAAAAAGAGTCGGAATGAGTTGCAGGCAGGTCTTGCTAAATGTTGAGTTCCATTCCTTTTTTTAGATTTGAGGATCTGCTCACTTTTCCAAGTTTTATTCTCTGCTTCTCGGAAGACAATTTTGTTCTCCTGATGGTATAATAAACATTACATTCAGCAGGAGATAGGAATGTAAAGAATGCCAAAACAGAGATGTTTGAACTAAAATAAGCCATATTTAGGTGGGAAGAGGACCGCCTATATATCAGGGAAATCAAAAGACTACTATTCAGCTGCATCAAATTGTTTAAATTCAGAGCTCCACATTCTTGGTTTTTCCAAGAGTTATCTTTCTAAACAATAAGTTGTGTGCTTTGACTCCAAGTTACTTCTTGCTGTCATAGTGAGAAAATTTCTCTAGATCTTTTTTCCCTCATTTATTCCCTATCTCTGCAAAATGTAGGTCTTTCCTAAGGTGCTTGATTTGCTTTAGTTGAACTGCCTGTTGCTATTTACATTCTTGAGGAAATTTTTATGTCAATACTCCTTCAATTGAAAGAGAATCAGATGCGGCACTGTTTTATTTCCTAAGGATTACACTGGAGGTTTACTCCTAAGACTACTATTAGGTTCAGGAATATCCATGGGGATTGTGAGTCACACTAAATGTGATTGCATCACACCTTTACCTAGGAACTGGGCCATTGCTATGGTAAAGCATTCTGTGTAAAAGGCCAACTACCTCAGAAGTTAAATCATCCATTCAGACGTTACAGATACAAGGTGTAGTTTCCTAAAGTATTTGAGAAATAAGAGGAATCATAGTTGTACTGGAAACACTATGGCACTTACAGGAGTAAATAAATGAAAAGCAATTTAACATGCACTACTAAAAAAAAAGTTTCCTTTAGACTTTAAGTTAAATTTGTAATATTTTCATGAGACTATATTAGAAGGAAAAGCATACTGAAAACACAAAGAAGGTTGATGAGCCTTTGATGAGGGTTAAGCTAGTATTTTTTGGCTAGCAGCTACAAATTGAATATTAACCCAGTTACCAATACCCATTGGATACGCATAATGGGGTGGGGAAGGGAGGAAGAGACAACTAGTGCTAAATGAGTGAATATAAATAGCTATTTAGTGAAAAGGTTGGGAGACCAGGTTTCCAGCACTGCAGTTTGCTGTCAAATTTTGACAAATTTGCTGTTAAATCGGTAAAACAATTTAAAAGTTATTGGGGTAGAGTGGACAGACACATTCTTATACAAAAAGTTATTGCATAAATGAGATGCCAAAATTAGTCTAAAAAACACACACTAGATGT
Source organism: Caprimulgus europaeus (assembly GCA_907165065.1). Next base: position 110,923,103 of record OU015523.1, read on the forward strand.
CATACAGAATACTCACTTCTGGTGGGTTTTTTTAGTGGAGTGGGAAGGAAAATTGCTCAGTTCCTGGTACACTCATTCAGAAGGACCCCTTCAGACTCAGAAAACAAAGAACATACTGACAGGGCTTAATTTAGCATTAACCAGTGGCTGCCCTAACCTAAAATCCATCTATCTCAGTACCAGACAGTACCAGACATTCCAGGTAGCTGGTAATCTGTTTATGCAATCTGGAAGCCATCTGGACCTCTAGTACAATAATCTGGGCCATGGTTCAATGTTATTAATTGTGATAATCCAAAAAGTCACACAAGTCCTTATTTTATGAACAAAGATTTTTGGGGGGAGAAAAAAAAAAAAGTTTGCATCCAAATAGAAACATTCTTGGGGCAGAAATTCAGGGTGCCAGTGAGCACAGCTGGCTCAGGGAGCGGGAGACGCCGAGTTCCTTACCCCACAGCACTGCTGAGACAAAGGATACAGCAACCTTGGAAGAGCAGAGGGTCCTTTGTTACTGTGTTAAGTAATTTCAGCAGAGAGAAGTTGTTTTCAGCTGGAAAAGCACTGTCCTAAAGATCACTGGGATCAAAGAACATGAAGAGAAGGGACAAAGTAAGATTCTCCTGTCCTGCCATTATGGGAAATTAAAGAAACAAAATAAACCACCCCATTGCTAACACACAAAAGCAATGAGAGTGTGTTTTCAACAAAAAGGAAAACCTGGTAAAATATGCTTGCACAGCACCTGGAAAATGAAGCCCCAGCCTCTGAGGCCTTAAGAATTCATTACTTTAGAAAACTATAATGTCATCAGTGGACATGAGATGGATTTTATCCTGCTCTGAGAGTAAGGCACATACTTTAAAAAAGACAAGACCACCAGTTCTGAGATTCAAGGTGCTGTGGTCTCTTCAGGCTCCAGTAATAGTGGAGATAAATTACTGTCTAAGGGCTGGCACAGAAGAAGTCCATGTTCCTCAGTACCGAATGTTTCAAAGCCTTAAGCACACAGCATCAGTTCTAGCACCACCTGCACATTGAGAAGTACAAATGCAAGGGTCTGAATAAAGTACCAGTGTCTTGGGGTTTGATGCTGGCCTTCTTGCCACTTCCTTGTGACTTCCTTGGGTTTATTTTAGAAACAGTTAACTTTTATCCTATCTTGAATGTCTTCCTAACACAGTTTTGAACGGATAACTATGAACCTGTTTTGTGTCTGAGCTTTGTCAAACAAATGCTGTAGGTCTCCAGAATGCTGTCTCCTTCACTTGGCCACTCAGTTAGAAGCATAAAATAAGCTACTGTGAGAACATATCCAAAATTAAGCAGGCTATCTTTCTCTGAAAGAATATACAACAGTTTGGCATGAGCCCAGGACTGCAAGAGATTATCTGTGTTCTGTGGGGCTGTTTTTCTTACTTGGAAACAATGGTGGTATTCACGCCTAGGCAGTTCGTGAGGTCACCGCTTCTGGAGCTGCGTCTCTCAACAGGCAGCGATCGCTGTAAAAGATGCAGATACCTGAGACCTTAGCACATTCGGTGTTACCACAGTGATTTCCCTTCTGCTTGCTCCTATGGAGTAATTAAAAAAATAATTTGTTTTGAAGTGAAATGTTGCATGTACATACAAAGCTGCTCAATCCTGCATCCAGACATGTAGACCTACAGGCCAAGGCTTTGTCAATTGAAATATATATACATTGTGAGTGCTCTTCTTTTGTTTCTGGCCTTTCAAATCTCTCTTTCCCCTTCCTGTCAGTTCCTTTCTAGCCAATGCTAATCTTCTGCACACAGAAAATGAGCACATTTATAAAATGTCCTGTTTTTCAAACATTGTTTTGTCCCTTTAGTTATTACACACAAGTACTCTTCAGCTGCCAAGTTGTCAGCTACATCATTTGCAGGGTGGCAGGCCTCCCACATTACAGTATATTTGCCCGGCCCCAGCAAGAAACACTATGGCTTTTTCATAGACAAAGATAAGCTACAAAATTCATTATAAACCAATATTTCTTCTGTTCAATAAATAGTAGAACAAAAGACAAGCCTCTGCAAAGCAATGTGTGTTTGTCTTCTGTAATATAACACTATGGCAGTCACTACAGAAAGCTATAGAAGGCAGGCATGCTACAGCAGCTCTGGAAACAAAAAGAGCTGCTGACCAGCAAAACTCTCAGGAAACGCCAAAAAAGGGTGCAGAATTTGTGTGTCTGGCAAGAGAAAGACAAAAGTTACAATGATGCAGTTAGCAAGAGAGAATCATCTGGTAACATGTATAAGAGCTGTAGAATTGGGTGCACCCTCAGCAAATTTGCCGATGACACCAAGCTGAGTGGTGTGGTTACACGCTGGAGGGATGGGATGGCATCCAGAGGGACCTTGATAGGCTTGAGAGGTGGGCCTGTGCTAACCTTATGAAGTTCAACAAGGCCAAATGCAAGGTCCTGCACCTGGGTAGGGTCAATCCCAAGCACAAATACAGGCTGGGCAATGAGTGGATTGAGACCAGCTCTGAAGAGAAGGACTTGGGGAAGGTGGTAGATGAGAAGCTAAACGTGAGCCGACAATGTGCACTTGCAGCCCAGAAGGCCAACTGTATCCTGGGCTGCATCAAGAGAAGTGTGGCCAGAAGGTCGAGGGAGGTGATTCTCCCCCTCTACTCTGCTTTCATAAGGCCTCAACTGGAGTACTGGATCCAGTTCTGGGGTCCCCAACACAAGGGCATGGACCTACTGGACCAAGTCCAGAGGAGGCCACGAGGATGGTCAGAAGGCTGGAGCTCCTCTCCTATGAAGACAGGCTGAGAGAGTTGGGGCTGTTCAGCCTGGAAAGCAGAAGACTCTGGGGAGACTTTCTAGTGACCTCCCAGTACCTGAAGGGGCTACAAGAAAGCTGGGGAGTGACTTTTTAGTCAGGTGTTGTTAGGACAAGGGGTAATGGCTTTAAACTGGAAGAGGGGAGATTTAGATTAGGTATCAGGAAGAAATTCTTCCCTGTGATGGTGGTGAGACACTGGAACAGGTTGCCCAAGGAAGTTGTGGATGCCCCCTCCCTGGAAGTGTTCAGGGCCAGGTTGGATGAGGCTTTGAGCAACCTGGTCTAGTGGAAGGTGTCCCTGCTGATGGCAGGGGGGTTGGAACTGGATGATCTTTAAGGTCCCTTCCAACTCAGACCATTCTATAATTCTGATAGATATATATAGCTGAGCTTGTCAGTTTTTATAGTTCAAGGAAAATAAAAAAGGTGCTTTTACAATGTTTTTTTTTCCTATTAGATCCTGAAATAGACACTTGGAATGGATTGCACCACCCTGAAGTGCCTTCTTCTCTTTGTTAATTGCTAAGGAGTGAGAGTGTTAAGTTGCTAATGAGGCTGTTCCAAGGCTATTAGGACAGATAACAGAAAACAAGTCTGGTTTTGATCTTGGGTTTCTGTAGCATCTAGGACACTGATGTAGCTAAAATCAGCAGACAGGGAAAATGATAAATAAGTCAATGGTTTCTTGAGATCTACACGCTTTTCAGTGTGTGGTTTATGTAGCAAAGGCAGGAACCCCAGAGTTGTTCCTACGAACCGGACACGTGGTCTGGCTGGGGTGCTGCTGCTGTTTCAAGTAGCAGCAGAAGAGAAGGTACAAGACATTCTACAGCAGGAAGTTATGGGTAAAGAGCAGACCTTCAAATATGCTTGTCTTTTTGTTTCTGTCCATTTTCACTTTTGTTTTCTCAAGGACAGGATTTCATAGAACTGCAGAGAAATGAAACTGAAATGTTCCCTTCTGGGACAGGGGATTAGAACCCACGAACTTGGTTTTTTGGTTGTTTTTTTTCTTTTAAATGCACTACTTTGGGGTGTTTTTTTTAGAAGATAACCAGGAAAGGGTCATTTTACTGGAATAATTACACAGAATGAGCTATGACAATAACATATTCCTAGTAGGACACTAAAAATTATCTGTAAATGTCTATTTGGCAGACCCGGGCTCATAAAATACCAGCCCAGAAGGCCCAGGCTAGGTAGCCACATACACTGATCCCAAAGAGCCTCTTCCCAGCAGCAGGCACCTTCTCTTGGCTTGGGCTGCTCCTGTCTGCAGCTCATGGCACTGCTGTCCCCACTGTCACTTCTGAGTGTGAAAAGCCAGGTATCCATGGGTCATGGCATCTGCATCTCATGCATTAGCAGCAGTTTTGCCATCTCATCCTCATTCTGTATGTCCAGCAAGTAAAATGCAGTAGGTGCCTGCTGTTTGGGTGGCCAGACAGGGAGGGAGGGCATAGTCATAAACTGCTCATCAGGAGGGTGGTCCTGCAGAAGAGCACAACAGTGTGTAGCACACATCCGGGTTTGGGAAAGCTGAGCAGTCTACGGGCGGGTTCAGACACACAGAAACTTCTAACTTTTGACACACTTACAAAGTGCCAAATTTCACAAGACAAGTAGTCAAGCCGATCAAAATGATCTGGCTGCTCCCACCAAGGGCTGTGTTTTCCAGAGGATGATCTATCACGCAGCGTGACAATGGGGTTTTATTGCCAAAGGGACTTCAGTGGAATCCTCAGTGAGGTTTCAGATTCCTTTCTGGGGAACAAGCTTTCCGGGGGCGGGGAGGAAGCTTGGCAGGATTCCCCTCAAGTATTTGTGGGAATCATCTTTGAGGCTGAGGGATTTGAGAGTTTGTGGACTGGAGATGGATCTCCCTAGCCTGTGGAGCCAAGGACTTAGAGGACAGAGGCACACCACTGCTGCAGAGCCAGAGTGTTTCTGTGGTGAACTTCTGCTTTTCCAGCAGAAATGTATTCATAAAGGAAAGTCCATCCCTGGGGTTCCTCAGGGTAGCTACAGTCATCACAAACACTACAGACCACACACCTCTATGGAAAGCTGCTACAAAGAGAGAGAGTAACACAGCCAGACACTCACTCCTTGGCCTTCCTCCTGGTGTTCCCCTTACCTCTGAAGCCCACACCCCATCGCCTCCTGCACTCAGCCACCACGGAGCCCATGAGGCCACTCTTCCCTCATCTGTCTCTGTCCCTGAAACAGAAGTTATGGGGTCTTGTTGACTCACAGCACAAGAGAAGCCAAGATTCAGGTAAATCCGTATTTCCTGGGCAGCCTCTGAACTGGAAGAGATCCAGCCCTGGCAAACCACAGGCACTGCCTGACTCAGTGTCACCCACATGCATCTGATGTGGCACCCAATGCAGAGGACAACCTGGTTGTGTCCCTGGCACGCGGCCACGCTCCTGGAGTGTGAGCTGGTTTTTGGCTCATCACACAGAATTTTGACAGTGAAGAGGTCTGTGTGCATCAGCAGGTCATAATTAGGCCATTAACTCCCAACTTTTGGTCACAGGAAGTTAATAAGCTAAAAACTGGTATGAAGAAGGAGAACAAAGTACTTGTTAAGCCCCCGTCTGCAAGGATTTAACCACCTGTGTGCCAGGGAGTGCTGGGGGCACCTGGAGTTTTTACATAAAACCAGAGTTCAGAGATACTATTGCAACTGTCCACACAGAGCTACACTGCAGGAATTAATCCAATAAATGTAATCTCATCATATGCTAGATAAGTTTTTCTCCCCAATTTTAACTTCAGAGAATCCTCCCCTTCAGACGTACTGAGCCACCTGACATCTTGTGTGTGTTGTCTCTGAGAATGAGGGTTAGGAAACATTTCTGGCTGCTCCAGTCCTGATCTTCTCACTGTGTGCAGCTCCACACGGGCTCTGCGCTGGATACTGAGGCTCAGGTTCATCTCACCTGCCTGCAAGTACCCAGAGGCAGCACACAAGTCAATTCAGATTTTGGGCAGGCTGAATTCCCCCTCTGGGAGCCTGAGTCCCAACCAAGAAGCCTGGACACAGCACTGGTGTTTAGGTAATGAGGAGCAGAACAACACCCCCATAATCCAATACCTATTGCACCACTTAGACATCCACAAGTCAATGGGGCCGGATGGGATCCACCCCAGGGTACTGAGGGAGCTGGTGGACGTGCTCACCAAGCCACTCTCCATCTTTTCTCAGCGGTTCTGGCAAGCTGAGGAGGTTCCAGCTGGCTGGAAGCTCTCCAATGTGACACCCATCTACAAGAAGGGCCAGAAGGAGGATCCAGGGAACTACAGGCCTGTCAGCCTGACCTCAGTACCAGGGAAGGTGATGGAGCAGATCATCCTGAGTGCCATCACACATCACATGCAGGACAACCAGGGGACCAGGCCCAGTCAACATGGGTTTGTGAAAGGCAGGTCTTGCCTGACCAACCTGGTCTTCTATGACGAGGTAACACAGTTGATGAGGGAAGGCCTGCGGATATGATCTACTTAGACTTTAGTGAAGCCTTTGACACCATTTCCCACAGCATTCTCCCAGAGAAACTGGCCACTCATGGCTTGGATGGTTGTATGCTTTGCTGGGTAAAGAACTGGCTGGGTGGCCGGGCCCAGAGAGTTGTGGTGAACAGAGTTAAATCCACTTGGCGACTGGTCACTAGTGGTGTTCTCCAAGGATCAGTGTTGGGGCCAGTCCTGTTTAACATCTTTATCAATGTTCTGGACAGGGGGACTGAGTGTGCCCTCAGTAAGTTTGCAGAAAACACCAAGCTGGGTAGAAGTGTTGGTGTGCTTGAGGGTAGGAAGGCTCTGCAGAGGGACCTGGACAGGCTGGATCGATGGGCTGAGGCCAGTGGCATGAAGTTCAACAAGGCCAAGTGCCGGGTCCTGCACTTGGGTCACAACAGCCCCATACAACGCTACAGGCTTGGGGCAGAGTGTCTGGAAAGCTGCTCAGCAAAGAAGGTCCTGGGGGTGTTGGTCGACAGGCGGCTGAACATGAGCCAGCAGTGTGTACAGGTGGCCAAGAAGGCCAGTGGCATCCTGGCCTGTATCAGAAACAGTGTGGCCAGCAGGACCAGGGAAGTGACCCTCACCCTGTACTCAGCTTTGGTAAGGCCGCACCTCGAGTACTGTGTTCAGTTTTGGGTCCCTCACTACGGGAAAGATGTTGAGGTGCTAGAGTGAGTCCAAAGAAGGGCAACAAAGCTGGTGAAGGGCCTGGAGAACATGTCCTAGAAGGAGTGGCAGAGGGAGCTGGGGTTGTTTAGCCTGGAGAAAAATAAGCTGAGGGGAGACCTTCTCGCTCTCTACAACTACCTGAAAGGAGGTTGTACAGAGGTGGGAGTCAGTCTCTTCTCCCAGGTAACAAGCAATAGAACAAGAGGAAATGGCCTCAAGTTGCTCCAAAGGAGGTTTAGGTTGGATATTAGGAAAAAATTCTTCACCGAAAGGGTTATTGAGCATTGGAACAGGCTGCCCAGGGAGGTGGAGAAGTCACCTTCCCTGGAGGTATTTAAAAGATGGGTAGATGGGGTGCTTAGGGACATGGTTTAGAGGTGGAATTGTTAGTGTTAGGTTTATGGCTGGACTCGGTGATCTTAAGGGTCTTTTCCAACCACTGTGATTCTGTGTGTGATTCTGTAAAATAAAAAGCTCAACCGCATTGCTCTGAAGACCCGTTCAGCAAGGCTGGGATTGCTCCATCACTGCATCCCTTCTCTGAGCTGCCCTGAGCTAGTTACTCTGCCTGAAGAAGGGGAGAGACCTCCAACAGTCTGGTGTGGGAGGTACTTTCATAACATCCTGAGCACACAGCCCTTCCTAGCAGGACACTTCCTTAGTGATACACTCAGTTTAAAAGTAATTGAACCTGAAGAGAGTTGTGTGTCCCAGATTAAACCTTTTTTTTATCCATCTTTTTTTGTATCAGCTGATTAACAAAAAAAAAAAATATTTTCTCCACAAGCTTTACCTAGCAGCATCAATTCTTCTCAATCAGCTCTTTTTGAAAACAAAAGTTATGGTAGTGATATTACCCCATTCACTTTTTCTCTAAAAACAACACAGATCATTAATTAATTAAATGATGATCAACATTAGAGAAAAAGGTTGTGGGTTTGCTAACCTCTTCCTACGTAATTAGCATGACGAGTTTTTTTGTGGTGCTTATCTCTATTGCATTGGAAATGAAGAGCCAGGGTACACAGCAGCGACCCAGGGAGCTCATTAGGTTTCCTGACGATTGGATTTGCAGAGGTAGTTCTTTAAAGCCATGAGGTGAACATCCCAGAAGAGCACAGACACCCTCCGCCTGACACAGGGCAGTGAGAAAACGCCAAAACAGGGCTGGTGTTGTTTTAGCACCACCGAGTGGACAAATATAGAAAAAAAGTTCATTTTTGAGACCGGATGCTTGGGTGTCCTGGGCAGGCGATGGTCCTGCTGTGGGGCTGGAGCCCCGAGCACTGCTCCACCCTCACCCATCTTCTTATCAACAGGTATCTCAGGAAGCTTTCACACACCTCACCACTAAATCAGGCTTTTTGTCACACTGCATGCGGTCCTGGAGTCTGGAAAGTCACTCCAGAAAACATTAGATCTGTAAATGCAAACATAATATCTGTAGTAAATATAACAGTAACATAAAACCAAACAAAATCTGTAATTTGTAATACAGAATTTCAGCTGCCTCAGAAATAGTTCAGACACTTCTCAGGATTTTCTGCCAGCTCTGTACCTCCCTTGAAATCAGTGCCCCGTTAGGTAAATGGGTGGGTCATTCCCTAAATCACAGGAAAAATAATCCTTACTGTAATATTTCAAAGTGTTTCTTATACCCCAACTGTTCTGTGGGGCTTTGGACGGTAACTCTTCTGGGTGGCTGGACTTGGATGGCTTTTAATGCTGTTCATGGAAGATATATGAAGACATGTAGCAGCTGTAGCTACGTAAGAACTGCTTTCCCCTGACACCAGATAAGATGGTTTATTGAAATAGATAGAAGTGCACTCACCCCTCCACCTATATTCTCTATACTTTACTGGCATACTTCTGCCTAAAGCTTTGGCCAGCTCTGTCTCCTGTGGCTTATCTGTTATGGGTCTATTATTTGGATTACACACAGCCTAGAGAGCCCTTTGTGCTACTCCCCAAATGCACGTGCCGTCTCTGTACCAAAGCATTTACCCTGTACCGAAGCATTTACTGTTGGCTGAGATAAGCCAGGGAGAAAACAAAAGCAGGGGCTGCTTTCGTGGCAGCTCCACAGCTGGACCACCACCATGGCCTACTCCATGCAAGGGGTCTCCATGTCCTCCCTCACCCAGCTGGTGAAGAGCAGGCTGAGATGTCTCCTATCCAAAAGGAGATCCGCATGTTGGTGTAGGAGACCAAGATAAGGAGAGGCAACACTCCTGAAATACATCCTATAACAGGTTAAAAACTTGGAGGACTGGTGAGTATCCTTTGGGATATCTGACCCCACCTCTGCAGCTGGTAGAGCTCTCCTGGAACCAGCACAGACTATGCACACCCTTTCTGCAAATTCCACATTTAACAGCATGTTTGCTGCTATCTTATCACATGCAGCCTGCTTAAAATAGAAGCATTTGAGAGACAGCTGACATCTCAGGTCCTCTGAGCTTTGAGTGAAGGAGAAAAAAAATCCCCTTCAAAATTCAAAGGCTACAAATTCTAGTTATTGCTGACCTTTGTCAAGTACTTCTCCTCCTTCACCCCACCCACCCACTTCTGAAGGTCGAGTAAACGCGCAGAGCCGGGTCTTGCAGTAGATTTCTCAGTTGTTTATAAGATATCAGAGCACCAAAGTCCAATATAATGCAGCCAAAGACAACTTGTCATGAGTCTTAAGAAAGCAAGAAGGAGCCTGACTACCATTTTCCTTGTTATTAGCCTGTTATTTCCAGCATTTATCTTGGAGGCTTGAATTCTACTCCCTGCCCTCAAGACTATTTCTGTTGTACCTGATGGCCATTCCTGTGTTTGATATTAAGCTGGTTTGGTGGAGGAGGATCCACCTCCTACCTGCCTGCCACTGTCCTGTACCAGAGGAGGCACTCACATCTTCAGCTCAGCACTCTCAGTTCATTGACTGCTCGATAGCCCAAGCATCTATAGGAAGATTGGCAAATTGTGGCATTATTCCAAGTTACCTATAACCCAGTACTTGTTGGCTGTACTGGTTTGACCCTTCAGAGTAAGGAGGGAATCCACAGTAGGTCCTTCACATCCTGGGCACAGGAGCTCTGCAGCAGGCTATGAGGTCAGGTGGGCCAGTGTTGATGGCCCAGAGGCCACCTCCTTCAGCTGATGGCACCAATTTGCAGTCAGAAGAGCACAACCTCTTACTTGCTCATGGAAACTGTGCAGCTCATGGGACTGGAGACCTGAACACATGGGGACACAGAAATTACTCAAAATCAGCAGGGATATGGAATAAGTGTGTTAGTTCCCATGCAATATGTCTTATCACAACAGCCTCAAACACCTTTTCTCTTCTAAAATAAGCTTGAGCCTTTCTTCCGTGAAAGAAATGAACTGCAAAGACAGCTGGGCTCAGGGGAAGCCTCTGAGCTATGAACCCTAAGCAAAGCAAGGCAACAAAAACCCTGAAAGGCAAAATTTTAATCTATGCCTGTCCCCAAAACTTCTTGCTGGTTCACTCCAAGTAGCTCCCCACAAAACAGCTTAGTATCACATGGCTCTTGCTCTACACGTTGGCTTTTTGGATCCCTTTGAGATCTGAGTCCTCCTAAATGTTGCGTGCAGGGAAGGTGGGTGCCCAATGTGGGGTCCAGCTTCTATTCCACATGGGAAGCTCCTTAAATTCCAGCTTCGTAAGGTTGCATTTGTAAGCACAGAAATTGTCTTTTACATCTGGTTCTCAACATCTGGGAGATCTATTACTGAACTTGTTTAGAAAGTATATTTGATCTCAGTTCTGGCTGGAGCAGAGCGTCTGTATTTCATCTCTCCTCATTCTGCATTGCCCAGCTGTTTGTGTACCAGCTCTCTGTGTAAACAAACCTGCTCCTGCTTGATTCATTCAGCAGTTTCACAAGCCGGCATCTGAGACCTTGCAATTCCCAGGCCTCCCTCAGAACAAGGTTGATTAAAGGAGAGTTTGCACTACCCCACAGCTGTCCCGGTACCTCACACTAATGGGAAAAGGGATCCAGAAACCTAGGACCACATATTCATTTGAATACAATGCAGATACTGTTCCAGCTCGCCCAGCTGTGGCAATGACATGAAGGAAACCGAAGAGTTGGTGCTGTGATTTTCATACTAGGAGTGCAGAGGCTTTAGAAAGCACAGACAGAGTGTATTGCCCGGGTCTCTCTTACCCCTCTTGCCCCGTGGCTGGCTCAAGCCCTCAGGCTCTGGCATACTGCAGTACTTTTCAGACATGTAGTGGTATGTTTTATTTCCCAGCTGAACTTTGATGGAAATACAGCCTAGAGAGCTAAACCCAGCTGGCTCAGCAGCACCCACCATTGCCTTGCCCCTTCCCCGCCTCTGGGGACCACCTTGTCACCCTGTCCTCTACTGACCTTCTCTGGGCTCAGATCCTCCACAGGAGGCAACAACGAGCAATTAACCATTCTTCTGAGCTTGTTTCTCACAAACACCATCCAATAGTTGGGTAACAGAAAACAGACATGGAAAGGAAACAGGATGAGACCCAGCCAACAGCTCCCCACACCCCATGTGCATCACATCATCCTACCACACCACATCCCTCTGATCCGTGGTGCCACCTACCAAACCACCCGATCACATACGCCTTCTCCAGAAGACAGTGAATGAAAAAACCAGAAAGGTAAAGCGTGTAAAGAGAGTTTTCAATCATGAAACCCATAAATAAAGAAAATGATTAATTTCCTGCAATTCTGATCATTCTGTCTCAGTTGCCTTTCCGATGACGTCTGGAAACGTCTCTGGAGCAGGATTCAACAGCTGTGTGAAAGCAAACACCTCCTCAGTGCGGTATCCTCCCTGTGCGCCAAGTTAGTGGGAAAAGAGATTTTCACTAATAGAAAACCCAGGTAATTGCATTGATCAGTAGACTGTAAATTAGTTTAACAGCAAATAACGTAAACGAGCCTGCTATTAAAATGTAATAGGCTATTTTCAAAACAGATGTTCCTTTTCAACAGCTGCAGCTGGTGAAACAGTTCTCATCCCAGAGAGGAAAAGGTTTTTCTCTTGGGTAACAGAGATGCCCATTAGTCTGATGGTGATTAAACTGCTGGTGTTACCTAGCAGTTGGGTAACTCCACATCACAGGGATTCATCACCATTAAGAGGGTGCCAACTATTTAAGTGCTCACAAGTTACACCCATAGTTAACCCAAAAGCATTACAGATGCAAAACCTGGGGGCTCATAACTGGGGGATCAGTGTGTGTGAAGTACCTAGAGCTACCATAAAATTGTGCCTGGGTATTGCTTTCTCAAGAAGATTATGGTCTAATTGAATAAACATCAATCCAGGGAAGCCCCACAGCCTGAGTTATGCAAGATACCAGATTAGATAATAAACCTGTCTCCTGGATTTACAGCTGTGAAAGAGCCTAAATCTTTCCTACAACTGACTGGGCAGAATTTTAACCCTCTGTGAATCCAAGCAAGAGCTGGTTGAGCAAGTTGACCTGTGGATAGTTTAACCTGTGTGGCTGGTGAGCAACATCCTCTCCTAAGTATGCCACTTGCATCTATTAGTTTATTTTTAAGATTGATTCTGGAGATTACATAAATAAGATACAAACAGTGTCCACAGATGGGGATTATAGACTATCAGGTTTATTAGTTGGCTTTATCTGAAGCTCCTACGCTAAACTGTAAGATAATACTTCTTTCTTGCTTCTCACGTGGAGATTTCTAGTGACATCAGCAGTTTAAAAAAATAATTTAAAATAGGCAGTGAGTGAAATTATGCACCTATTAGTATTTCTGATTTTAGGAATAGACTAGATTTTACTAAAGTTGTCTTTTTAAGATGGAGATAATCCAATCTAAAATGTCCCTGGTTTTTGCACACTGATTTTTTGCCTTCTTCTAATTTAAATAATGGTTCATGATCAGGAAAATAGCTTTACATAAATTGTCCAGTGAAAGTCAGTATCATTAATGTTAATGTATACAGGATCACATGCATTTGTAGATTTGCCTCTTTTATATAATCCTTTTTAAAACAAACCCCAAAGACTCAAAGGCGAGTAAACCATTTCAGAGATGAATATGAGAAAAATAAGGAGAAAATAAGAGCAAGAGACAACAGATTCCAGACAAGTATTTCACCAAAAACTGACATTAAGAGAGTTGATAGAATACAAGAACACTGTTCCAGGTGGCAGGAACTGCAGAGGAGGAAGAGTATGCCTGCAAGAAGCAAGGAAGGGAAGCTAACACTAGACGGAGTAGGATGAGAAACAGCCACTCCGAGGCATGCATCCAATCTTCAGGTTACGTAAAATTATCTTTACCATTTATGCACTTCCCCCCTTTTCTGGGTGATGCACATTGCAGATAGGGTTGGTAGCACTGCTCGTAATTACCACCTCCTGACAGTTCTCATTATAAGAGCCCGCTCTGGGTTGCTGGTAACTTTGTTAGATGTTACTCATCCAGGCTGAAATGTCTTCTGCCAAGGCTTGGCCTCGGGCTGATTCTTTCACCCCCCATTTTCTTTTAGAAGGAGGAAAGGGGAGGGCAGTTTCAGTAAAAATTGTTCAGTGGTTTTCAGGGCAAGATTAGGCAACCGTTCATTTGAGCAAGAGCTTCAGATTTGGCAAAAGGAGGGGAGGTCACCCCGATGCCAGAAGATGCAGCCAAGTTATAAATGTGTTTTTAAAAAGTCTCAGCTCACGTACTTTAGCAGAGACTCATCAGTTTGGAAGATGAATTTGCAGAGGTCTGTGTCAGCACAGGGCACGCTGCGTCCCCTGCCAGCTTCCAGGCCTGGCGGGACTGTCATTGGTGGGCAGCAGAGCTGTCCCCTGCCTGTGCCCAGGGCTGTCCTCTGCCTGTGCCCAGGGCTGTCCCCAGCAGCCAGGGCTGTGCCCTGCCTGTGCCCAGGGCTGTCCTCTGCCTGCACCCAGGGCTGTCCCTGGGACCCAGGGCTGTTCCCAGTACCCAGGGCTGTGCCCTGCCTGTGCCCAGGGCTGTTCTCTGCCTGCGCCCAGGGCTGTCCCCAGCATCCAGGTCTGTCCCCTGCCTGTGCCCAGGGCTGTCCCTGGGACCCAGGACTGTTCCCAGTACCCAGGGCTGTGCCCTGCCTGTGCCCAGGGCTCTCCCCAGCACCCAGGCTGCAGCTGCAGCCAAGAGGCCCAGGGTTGAGGTGGGTGGGAGCAGGGAAGTGGGGCTGAGCTAGTGAGGTAAAAAGGCATTTGATTACAAACCAGTGAGAATAAAACCGCGATGACATGAGAAAATGGAAAGGTAACTATGAGCACCCCAGCCTAGCAAAGAGCAGGGGACTGGTGGGACAAGAGAAGCAGGGTTGTCAGGAAGAACAAAAGGGAGAGGAAAGAAAAACATCTTGGTGATAACTACCATGTCCTTTCCAGAGCCTAGAGCAGAGCTGAGGTCACCTCCTTCCTCTTTTACCAGCAGAAAGCTGGAAGTCAACTGGCACGGGCAGTTCTTCCTGCTTGCAGGGGCTTCCTGCACTGGCTGAAAACCTGTTACTCCTGTCCCTTGGTTAGGTCTAAAGCCTCAATTCTCCACCAGGGAGATGCATTCGTGCTTCTCCTTGGTAGAGCACCTCAGCTTGGGATCAGGCCTGACTTCTCTACCATCTGTCATGCACACTCTCCCCTGGTGCTGCGAGGAGATGAGAAGTGAGACATGGTGCCCAGCCGGACTAGCTGTCTGTGCTCCCTTCCTTGCTGCTTGAGGGGGAAGAAAGAGCAGCTGTCACCAGACTGGGCTGCACAGAAATGATAAAGACCACATAATACCTAATACCACGTGTTGCTGCAGCTCTGAAGCATAACACAGAGCAGTTACAGAGGAAGAACTTGAAGAAAGGTGAGAAGCAATGGCCATTAACCATAACCTTACTCACATGTCCTAATGATTCCTTTCTTCCCCAGCCAAATCAATAGCCAGTCTTCCCTCATGGCCCCAGCCAGCTCCTCACCCCAGTATTTTCAATCACCATAAAACTAAATCTCTGCCCAGTCATGCCAGCATGTCCTCATTCTGCACCTCAGCATCTTCCCAATACCATTGCCCCAGTGAGCGTTATCCCTCCAGTCTCTTAGCCCCAGGATCATCTGAATAACTCAACCTCAGTGACAGCACCTGGAGTTCTTCTAGCTCTTGCATTAAACCCTGTTATTCTGTAGATTCTATTCCCTCACATTCCAGTCATCTAGACCCTGCTCACCTTCAGATTTACCCATATCATCCCAAATGTCAGTGTCATCCTGAACACCTTCTCCAGCTGGACAAGGGGAGCTCGTCCTCACCAGCAATGCTTTCTTGTCTTGCCTAGGTACAGTCCACTCAGTCCAGAGAGCTGAGGTTCCTCCCAGCTGACCTTAGACACCTGCATCCAACCAAGTGAGCATCAGTTTCCTTTACAGTGGATGGAGATAACTGGACACTTTAAGGCACTGTCTCAGTTTAGATATTTACTTTGGCTGCCCCAAAAGCACTGTTATCTCTCTAATTGCTGTAAGTGGAGACAAGGACTAGTGCAGTTTAGATACATCCCTTGTTGACTTAAAAAGTTTGCTGAGATGACTGCACCTCAAACAACACTGTATATTTACACTTATATCCGAATTCATGCTCAGCAATAATCTTTATATTCCTTCAAAACAGCATTTCAAGTTTCCAGGGGAGTACATCATGAGGGGTGGCTCAGCAACAGCACCCTTGGCTGGTCAATGCCATCAGCACACTACCACCCCATCCCATCCCATCCCATCCCATCCCATCCCATCCCATCCCATCCCATCCCATCCCATCCCATCCCATCCCATCCCATCCCATCCCGTGGCAAGAGCTTGGATCTTGAAGCACGATATAGAAAAAATATTCATAACACAGCTGGGCACAGAAAAGCCTCAGCATTAAGCACTATTGAAAAGTGGGAATAAGGAAAGGTTCCAGAAATACTTTTTCCACCTTTTCCAGCCCTCTTCCTAGAAAGCGCTGTTCTCCACTGGGCATTGTTTAGAATAAATCTCAGTGATGTCTTTTGTTAAGGTCAGCTTGACCAGAATGGGTTGAAAGGCACAGAGACTAGAGAACAGAGGAGATGACAACATTACACACCGGAGAAATCCAGGGTGTGCTCATGCCTGGAAATCTCTGGGCAGTTTTCTCCATTGAAAATGATGGTGTGGAAATGGAAAGGCTCCAAGAAGGGATACAAGGGGACAGAGGTTTGGGACCAATTTCACACAGAGAATGCTTGAACAAGCTACACTTTTTCATCTCAAAAATAGAGAGGACCATACTCACAGAGAGCAGTCTGTGATGATACTTCTGTGCACTGGACCTCAGAGGGAGATGTGTGTATACACGTGCATCTTCCCGTGCTTACAGCCTCTGCTGTGGCTGCGGCTGGTGCGGGGTATCTGCCTCGGCAGAGGTTTGTGCTGGGAAGGGGAGATGTTCCCAGGGAAAAACATTGTGTCTAAGTATGAAACAAAATTCAGAAACAAAAACAGTGTTCAAAGATAGAGATAAAAATATCTAGGATTTTTTTTTTTTTTCAGTTGATCATGAACAGTTGTTTTCAAAGTTCTACAATAGAAAAAAGAAAAACCATTTTTTTTATTGTGCATTGAAACAAGAAAATCTGAAGTATCATCATCTTACAAAAATTAATCTTGGCTCCAAGCTCCTTTACATAGTATAGGTTGGTTACTCATTCACCGAGTATTTTCATGTTGTAGGGAAGATGATTTGTAGCCATGTTTATTTGAAGACTATATTACATGAATGCACATAAATAATGTATATGAGAAGGCAGGGTAAGATTGCCTGGCAGCCTTCAATCTGCCATTCCCATGACTGCTAACTTGGCACTCTTCACATAGCTCTGGGTGAGACAAATTATAAACCAAGTAATCCTGAGGTAAGGCTTTCATTGCCCACACGGTACTGAATGTATTTATTTTTCAATTCCATTCAAGTCCCAAGTGCTGTCAGAGGGCCAGAGCTTCAGTCAATGCGATTTTTCATAATGCAGATCATCTTTGTTTAGTTTAAAATGGAGCTGTCACATCTCTAGTGATGACTGGGGCAATGGTTCTTACAAAGATATCACAAAACATTGAAACTTTTCAAGGTCTCCTGAAAATTTCTACAGGCAGATATGGCCATTGCAGTGCCCTAAGTCACATCCAGCAACAGCCTCTCTGGAGGCTGACAAAGGACCTTATCATCATCTCATGAGCCTTTCTCTTTCAGTCTGGTGGTGTAGTAGGTGACATGGTGCCCAGGGAGCTGTAACAAGCACATCAGGTAGCCAAGAGCCCAAAGGTCCCTGTGCAAGAGCATCACCTGAAAGCCAGGGCTCTGCAGGTTCTCCTCAGAGTGCATCTTCTGCAACACCGAGCACGGTAACTTCATGGTGGCTCAGCATCGACTCATTGTAATGGAGGAATATTACTCTTTAATGAACATCACTCACCTTCCAAGGTGCTTTCAAAGGCTTTTTCTCCCCTTTGTGTATGGACAGGTGGTGGTTTGCCTGGGAGTTGGGAGGGGAGCAGATCTCCTGATGCTCTCCAGCAGGTCATTCCCTCCTTTTTCTGCATATACAAGTGAATAGGGGGAGGGAAGGAGGAAGCTGAGCCCACTTCTAGGGATGCAGCAGCTGAAGATCCAGTTTAAGCTGCCAGAGAGATTTCTTCTTTATTTACTATGGCAGAACAAAATACAATTACCAAGGATAAAAAATTAACCATTGGTTAAGCTATCATTAAAAAAAATGACTGACCTAGAAGGCTGGTGCTTTTCTTTATATCACTATAAATGACACATCCTTTTGCCATTTCAACACTGGTGGTATGAAAGTTTTAGCAATTAAAAAAAACCCCTAAAGTAACCACATTAAATTCATAAGTATGCACTGTGAACGAAATAAAAATAGCTTAGGATGCTACAATCGTTCCAAAGCAAACACAACCTAAAAATAATGAAGCTAAAGTTAAATTTAACAGAAATCAAACACATTAAGATCCAGGAAATCTTAAGCTAAAAAAACCCCTGCTTTGCTCTGACTCTTTAAAAAGTTATTTCAGGATCATAAACACTATTTGGATTTATACTGAGCTGGGATTTTTTCAATGTCTTACCTACGTATTTTCATCTGTTTGAGATTCTGGCCTTTAAAAATGTTTAACATTGGGTTTTTATGAAGCAATTAAGCATTTAGAAATGAACATTATCAATTAACTATTATGGATAGGTTATTTTTTAGGAGGCAAAGGATTGAGGATAAAGAAAATTCTTCAGTTTAAGACATAATTAGTTCAAAAGTTGAGTGCTGCTCTACATAAGGGAATTTTGGTGGAATAATGAAATTTTTAAACAAAACCAAGAAACATATACTGCCATTTGCTTCACACTTGGTAAAAATATAATTCACATTCAAACGTAATCTTTGTTGAGAATCTCTTCTGGTTTTCAAAATATCATCAAGAAGATATTCAGATTTTCACATGTTGGGTCCACGCTGATGTCTTACCTTTTCAAAATTAGTGTCGTTGCTACCAATACTGCTCTGAAACACCCCAAAGGTTCTGAATTGCTGCTGAGGTCATTTCATTCACCTGGGGGTCCATGGCTTGGTGGATGCATTAGCTAACACTGCTATGTAGGATTCATTTCCTTTTTCTGTTTTATGTAAGCACCTGGTGCAAACTCTATCTCTTTAAAAATTAGTTGTCAAGTATTTTCTTCTGTCCTGGGAAATGGTTTGTATTTATCTCAATTTTCCATGAAGGTGGGTTGAGGGGGCCATTCTGTTTGGGAGAAGGAGGGGAAAGACTACTGCTTCAGTTAGGACTGGCTGCATCCACTTCAAATTCCTCTGGTTTGGAAAAAGTACCAGAGTTAAGCCAGAAGAAAAAAATGGGAAGGGCCAAAAAGCAAAAAGAAAAACAAAACAAAAATCCCCCCCCAAAACCAGTTACAATTTGTAGAGTGTTCATTTATTGTGAAGGAGAAGAAGAGATGAAGTCTTAGCTTCTTCTGTCTGTCAGTGAGTAACAGAGATTACCCTAGCTGGTAACACAGCAAAATTCACCTGGGGGCTGATGTCTATGAACTCTCTCCCCAAGACAGCCATGAACTTAAGAGCTGTCCACACAAATGCCACACAATAACAAAAGTCAGCGTGGGCTGGAGAGCAGCCACCCTCATAGCCAGTTTCAACAGCACCAGTCTTGTAAGGACCAGCTCACTGGTGGCTTCTCCAAACCCATCAAAGCAAATCTCTCAGTGCACACTTCTTACCAGATCTTCCTAAAGCTATATGGATGTCTTAAAAATAATAAATAAAATAAAATAAAATAAAATAAAATAAAATAAAATAAAATAAAATAAAATAAAATAAAATAAAATAAAATAAAATAAAATAAAATATTCCCTTGTCCACATACAGCACTGCCACAGTAGACCATTTTTGGGGGGGAATCCTTTGTTGTTAATGGGTTTAATGGGCTAATCCCATCAGCAAGATCTTTCAGATGTGTGGGTTTCTGAGGACTTTGTCAGGATAAGATGCTGGGTCCTGAGTCACTAAATCACTGGTGGGAGAAGAGATCCTAGGCTTTTATACAGAGTGCCCTATGGTTTGGGGGGTCTCTGCTGAGAAGAGTCCAATGCACGGAGGGCTGTTGGAGAATCTGGGTCCCTGGCAGGGACACGGATGGCTCAAAGCAGATCAGCACTGCAGCATCCCGATTACTTCTAATTCCCCCCAGATCTTTTAACGCAAAGGTGGAATTTACACTGCAAAGGGAAGGCTGAAAACATGGAAGTATTCACCAAGCAAAACTGGATTCAGTCTGTTGGAGGTCCCGCATGCAGATCCGTGACTTACTCCAGGCTGGAAGCAACGTTTAGAGTTCCCTGTCACGGCTCAATTATGTTGTGCAGAGCTCCAAGCTTATTTAAAATCGTAGCAGACAAGTACAACTCGCGTGTTTAGGATCAGGGAGGTTCACTCAGCCACATGAAAACCCATGGCCTGCACAGGCAGGGGGACAGCTTGAGGTCTGCTGACAGGGAGATCTGCTGGTATCAACTTCAGCTATTCTCTTATGTTATTTAAAGCCAAAAATAAGGAGAAATTTGAAAGTAATAGATGTAAATGAATTACTACTATAAATCCAGGAAAAAAATCCAGCTAAACAGAGAAATCGTTTGTAGAGGATGAACCTCCTACTCCCCTTCAGCTTCAAGATAAGCTCTTTTTTTCCTCAGACAGAAAAATAAAATAGGACCTAAACCAACAATTGCATTATTAATTTGCAATTTATGGCAAATAGAAACTGCTATCCAAAAGAATGCTGGATTAGCTGGCACTATACTATGTTGGCTTTTACCTATCCATATTCCGGAAGGATGTACTTAATTCAGTGTTCCTTAAGTTTTAATTATGGTCATACTCTGATAATTGAACTAAGCCCTGGGAATGGGATTTAAATATATTTCTCACACCTGGCTATCACACCCTCCACTAAAGAATCACTGCAAAGGTAACTTAATGATTTATTTGTAAATGATGTAGGGACTCCACACACCTACTGAATGGATGAATCAAGCAACTTACCTTTCAGCAAAAACATTTTAAGGTAGCTTTACAGGATTAGTAAAATTAGTGGGGAATAACAGATGGATGACTGTGCTCTCATTGATGTAATTGTGCTGGGCATGACCACATGCTTAGTTACACCTTTGCAATCATTTTTTTCTGTACTGAGACTACAGATTTCTGTTTCCCTTTTCTCTCTAGATGAAATGGCATTAACAGGCTTATACTGAACAGCTGAAGAACATCCCAGGGAGAACTTTCCCAGGACTATACTACCTCTGCTAATTAATTTCTACACTTGTGATTTGACTTAGTAGCATTTTGCTCCTGCTTTTCATAGGAAAAGCTGCACAGTACCTAAAGCATCACTGAGTCCAGGCACCCACTGGTACAAAACGAGAGGTACCAGGCTTCCCAGGGTAGTTTTCTGGTGTGGCAGAGTTTTGTGGCAGATGCAAGCACTGCCAGGCCTATGAAGGTGACACGGTTGGTCAGCTAGGCTCCAAGAGAAGGCACTCAAAACACCCCTGGAGAGCAGCAGGCCAAATACACCTTGGCTCCCAAGGAAGCCTTTCTGGGACAGGTTTTCACACTTTCAGGAAATATCTGGATAAAAGTGGTGGTTTGGGTGGATTCACCCCTTCTGGCTTACACCTTGCAGCCAAACACAGCCTGCTCTCTCACCCTCTCCCTCTCCTCCTCACCCAGGGAGTAGGAGAGGGAATTGGAAGAAAAAGGGCAAGGAAACTCACGGGTTGAGATGAAAACTATTTACTAATAAAAATAAAATTATAATGATAATGACAGTGATAAAAGAATATACAAATGAGTGATGTACAGTGCAATTGCTCACTACCCACTGACTGATGCCCAGCCTGTGCCAGTCAGCGATCCTGGAGCAGAGGCAGTCCCAAAACTGCAATCCCAGAAGAGCAAGCCTGAGTGATCCCTGAGAGAATCCCCCTGTCTTCCAGTCAGCCCTGGTTACTGCACTGACATGATGGGATATGATATGGAATATTTCATTGTCACATCTAAATGTCAGTTTTGGGTTTGCTATTCACTGTGCTTCTGCCTCCCAGTCCTAATACAGCTGTGAACCAGCCAAACACAGTGGCCTTGAGCTCCAGCAGCAACTAATGACACCGGTACTGTTATCAATGTTCTTCTCATAACAAGTCTTACTCCAAAACTAAAAGACAGCTCTTCTAACTGCCAAAAAGAAAATTAACTCTATCCTAGCAAAAAACAGGACAGCAGTTTTTAAACCTACTTTTTTGTGTGAATACCTTTCAAGAATGACTTGCTAGCAAAGGGCAAAAAAACCCCCTTGAAATTACTTGATAAAGCAAGTTATCCTCATAGTGGCTAATTAATTACACCCATTTCACAGGTGAGGCACATGAAGGAAGGATGTTTGCCAGAAGTCTGTGCTCTATTACAGCTCAGGGTTTGGCTCGTGATCCTGTGCGATACCTCTGCCCATCCACTCAGGGGTGACTACTTCACGAGTCAGAACTATCAAACTCCTGGTTTCACCATTTGCCTTTCCACACAAAGCAAACTAGAAAAGCTGGCTTCTAGAAAATGACTGTATTTTTAATCTCTTATTTGCTGTATCAAGGCATCGAGAGAACCGGTGCATTTTGTAGATCAGACAGGGCGATTGCTGGCATCAGGTGCAGGCTGGGAATCACACAGTTAACAACCGCGGAAAGATGGTGCCCTGCGTGTTGTGCAAGAGCGCGTCGGCACACGCGTGCTAAGGAGTTCTCTGCTAACTGGACTCCAATACTACTTGAATGGAACAAAGTGTTCTCATCCCTTTATCCAAAAATAGAAGAGGGAGAGACAATACTCCTTCAGGCATTTGCCAGAATGATAAGGGAGACGAACAAAAACCACTCCTGGCTCCAAAGCTCTAGTTTAAGCCACCGAAACACTGCTTCACCTACTCCAGTGCTCACACTGCTGATCCCAAGCTCCCCAAAGTCCCATCCCTTCAACGTGGGGCAGGGAGAAGCAGCAATACTGTCTTGTCTGCACTTTAAAATAGAATAATTTGAGGGGGAAAAAAATATGCCGGTGAACTTCTGAAGGAAGTGACAAACTCTTTGATGATATCACATAAACTGGCATGCCCGGGCTTGAAGCTCCACCTCCTGTGTGTTGTTTGCTGTACATTTAGTTCACTAAAGTACATCTTCAGGGAGGGGCTGTCTCCTGAAAGCTTCAAGATATATTGCTTCCTGTCTCCCTAATCAGCTGTGCAACAGGGTAAATTTAGAAACAAAAGGCAGCGCAGCAGTGCTGGCAAATGGGTTTAGTGCACAATAAAACCTGTTTTGGAAAAGTCAGAACAGGTCTTGCATGTCTCCAGCTCAGGCAGAACTGGCAGGCTCTGAGCAAAATAATAAATGACTTGCATGCATTTAGCACCTTTCATCCTGAGAGAGCCTGAAGTATTTTACATAATAGGAGTTATCGCCTACCCACCCATGAAACAGGCACCTGTGGAAGGCAGGCTGCAGGAGCCAGATGGGGCACAAGGGTTTTAAAGAGGCAAGTGAAGACTATCATCTCCTCTATTCAAACACGCAGGAGGAATTCAGGTGGGCACATGAATTAGCCAAGTTGGAATTTAGCCAGGAAAACTGCATATGAAATAGTCCATGCTTGGCAATAAGTACAGTGAATTATTTAATGACCCTGAGCCAAACACAGAGCATTTCATCTTAACTTACTGAAATTGCTCCGGAGTCCCAAACATGTTTGTATTCCCAATATTCTCTTTCAAGTCTCATGAAACTTATTTATTCAAGGGCAGAATTGCAAACAACAGAAAGTCAACTGCAAGGAAGACCTTCCTTAGTAGCAAAAAAAAAGAATAAAAAAGGTATCTTAAAGAGAAAGGTTTGAGGTGAAGGGGAACGGGAAATATACCACTCCCTTAAGGGAAACATATACCAGTAAACAAATGATGTGTAAGTCTGCAGGCCATCGTTTTTACCACACTGCTCTGCAATGGAGAACGTGCAAAAGCCTGTTCCATTAGAAAAGACCACACACTTCTCATGCGGGACTTTTTTCCCCTCTTACCCAGTTTGATGCTTTTGTTTTTGCCAAGACTGGTATCTGGGCTTAGCTTCAAGCTCATCAGTAGTTCCCTTAGAGTTTCAGCCAAAAATACATCTTTTCCACAAAGGCTGGATGATTTTCAGGATGATTTTACTTCTCCGCAGGAGGTTTTTCTCCTACTGAGTGGGAGCTGTGCTCCGTCTATTGTATCTTGGCCACACTCAAACTCGACTAGCTGGGTTAATTCAGACAAATTGAACACATGCAGCACATTTAGTTAGAAGGCAGATAGCACTAAAGCACCCTTTACCACAGTGGAAATGTTTTGTCCAGTTTATTAAAGCAGTCAAGCTTAATTAAAACATGTAAATATTTTCAGTAGGAGAAAAGAGCAGGTACTAAAGGACTTCTTAAGCAGAGAAAAAACCCAGTGTTTGGAAACCAAAACTGGACAAATGTAAATACCAAGGTTTTTTCCATTTTTACACCATCAGTGCAATCATCCATTGGGAAGAATTACCAGAGGGAGTGGTAGATCTTGATAGAGTCAAACCTGCGTATCTCTGAGATGTTTACCTTAGCTGAAAACAACTTAAAGGAGCAACAGGGGTTACTAGTTGAACCAAAGATGGAAGGAGTCTGCTGATCTGAAACTGTAGGAACCTACAGTTCCTAACTTAGTGCTTGATCTCTAACAGTGACCCCAGTTCTTTGAGATGGTGCCCAGAAATGGACCTCAGAGGTCAGCTAGACCACCCAGCCACCCCAAGGATGGGTCAGCTCTATCCCATTTTGGAGAGACGTTCATCTAACTTGGTTTTTGGATTCTCCCATGATGGAGCTACTACAGCCTCCTCAGGCACCCGAACAAGGCACTCAGGACAGGTTTTCCTAACCTCAGTTTACCTCACTGCAACGTAACCCAACGACTTCTTGTCCTGTGCATCATGGATAAAAGATTCTTAGTAGCAGTTGCTTTTTACTTGAAGATAATCTTTAACTATTTAATCAACTTTTCTCTTGATAAACAGCCCAACTACTGTACCCTTCCTCTCTCACATTTTCCTCATCACTGCTTTCCTCTGGACCAGCTTCAGTCCATGTCTTTCAATCCAATGCTGTACCCATAGGGCTGACCAGCACTCCAGCTACTCACTGATACGAACCAGCGTAGAATTGCTTTCTGTCTGTTGTATTTGCATTTGTGCATCTCATGAGAGTATATGGAATTTTATAACAGCAAAAAACTGACAGATAAATAAATTTTGTGATGTTCTGAATCACAGAAGCAATTTTCTCAACTGAGCTATCAAGCCCTAATGTTCAGTTCCTGTAGCTGACTATCTGATTGCATGCTCGTGTATCATTCTTTATTGGTTTGCCTCCATTTTTTCTCCAAACACTTAACTGTCTGATGTTGTCTTACAGCACACTCGTAGCCCCTCCAAATTTTGTGTATTTATTCTAAATACAGTTCACAAATATATGCAAATGTATCAGTACATATAAATGCCTAAAATGCAAACATCCCTGCTGAAATCTGACTATTGGAAGAATAAGGAAAGTGCATCATACAGTTTTACAGACAACACAGTGGAAAAAAAGAAAAAAAAAAAAAGAAAAGCCTAAGAGAGTGGCCACCAGAGTCAGTGCTGGAAGCAGCTGGAGCACTCAGTTTGCCTATTATGGGATCTAAAAATCTCCTCGTTGTTCCAGCAGCAGGCTAGGTCCTGTGCAAGCACAACGTGCAGTCCAAAGGGCTTGTTCAAAACCTAAGGTCAGAGACATCTGACTTCAAAAGCACCCTGAATCAGCTTCAAATGCCTACACATCAGCTTGTCATCTTATATTCCAGTGCTACTGTTCTACTAAAGAAATACCTAGCAACGAAAGTCGTAGCACAGAAATAGTACTCAAGTGCAGAATAAATCCACATGTTAATACATTTTAAAACAGTCTAGGCCCACCCATGGAGGCAGCTTAAATCTTCAAAAACAAAAGAAACCCCAGCAACTGTCATGGGATCTCAAGGATGGGGAAGTAATCCAAAAACATCTTAATCTCTATTTAAAAAGAATAACTCAAGCAAGTAGCATAGTACGTGCTATTCATCAGTGGAACATGGCACTCAGTTGTATGAGGCACCCATTAGGGGTTTAATCCCTCCCATGAGTAAACATTTTGCTCCATAATGTACCAGTTGTCTGTCTCCTTAGCCACACATACACAGCTCTGGGCTTGTGCATCACCAGCATGACTCTGCACTTACAGAACGTGCACATACTAAGGTGCATAACATAGATTATGTATCGAAGTAAACTTCAGTGTAGACAACTCTTACCTGAAGGCAGCTGCCCTTCTGTCCCTGACCAGAGTGCAAGAGATGCACTCTCACAGGAGGGCAAGCCACCCTTTTTACCCCACCCCTGGGGTTTTGTTTTTTCTTTGTTCAAGGTGCCTTTAAGTCCCCAAAAGCTAAGCTAACTTACATATGGGTGCTAGAACTACTCGAGACTAGTTTCCTGAGAGGCAGCATAGCTGAATAACACGTGCATTGACATTTTCTCTATTCATTTTGGTTCTGTGATTTAAATGCTCCTACATCACACCTAAAAACCTGATGATTCAAAAATAATCAACAACTATACAGATTTTATTACTGGGAGGGCACCTCTATTGTATTCTTGGGGTTTTTTTTTCCTTATGACCCTAGACCAAATATCGTAATGCTCATGAGAACCTGAGATGTCTTTAGGCAGGAAATTAGTGTTTATATATAGTATGTCTATATATAGATAACACACAAATGCATGCAGCATTACTCTATGTGTGTATATATATATAATGATGCAAGACTTTCCCCCCCTGATGCTCATAATTAACCAAGGTACTTTCACACCTAAAAGATTCCTTTGGCTTCCCAGAAAGAGCACCGGATAAAGCTCAACAGGAAAGCTGAATCTGAAAAATAGCTAAAAACCTAAGGACTCGGGCACAAAAGTTTCCAGAGAAGGAAGGATGAGTGCACGTTAATCTGTCAGTGGTAACTGTTTGTGCACTCTTGTCTTCCAGCAGAGACAAGGTAATCCAAGTTAACTTCGGTGAGTACCAGAGAAGGGCTAACTTGAATCAGCTCACCCTTCCCACTTGCGTGTCCTCATGCCAGTGAAAACTATCATTTGATATGCGCCAACATATTACCTTTCTGTAATTTGGGGGTTTAAGCTAGTAGAATCAGATACAGCCTTACACTGCATTACAAAAATTATACTTCTTGGTGATGGCACTCAGTAAAAGATGCCAAAAATAGCATGGTTTGGAGAATAAATGGACAGGAAGCTCTTAAACACTGCTTTACGCCCAAAGCATTTTGCAAACATTAACATTCCAACGCTCCCAGGACACAAGTAAAATCGTATCACACAGCTTTCCTGGGAAATGGTACAGTGCCTCACTTAAAAGCTAAGCAGAAAGTCAGATGTGCCACTACAAGGTGGAAGTCCTCTTTCATCCAGGGCAACACGTACCCAGCTAGAGCGTGCCTGATACTGCATTTAAAAACACCCCACCTTTATCCTTTGTTTCAGTTGTCACCAATGCACTCACTTCAATAATGTGACCATACATTAGAAGTTAGTGACATTAAAAATAAAATGCAAGCAAATGTGAAGCCAGTTGCCACAGAGAGACAAGTCCACCAGATGTCTTCACTCTGTTAGAAGCGAGACATTTCGAAAGGCAGCTGAGAATCTCTGGCCTCACACAGCAGTACAGATTGGCTTCCTTCCTGTTTTCATGGACCTCACCAGACTTCATTAATTTGAAGGTGACCATGAAGCAAAATCCTCCCATTGCAGCAGTAAACTTCACCGGCAGAGCTCAGTGTCATAGGGAACCTGAGCCTTACTGCAGCCCTGGATTTTCACATAAAACCAGCTCATTTTCCAAGCCAGGCCAGCATACAGGTCAGAGGAACTCATATACCCCATTACTGTTTGGCTGACAGGTTTTCTAGCCACCTTGCCACGAAGCTGCAAAGAGCAATTTCTATTGCTCAGTGAACTGTTGGTGCGTATCACATTCAGGTAATTCTTAGAGAAATCTATATCCATAATAAAGTTTACCAAATTTAATTCAAGTTCCTCAAAGGCGCGAGTTAAATGCCCGTGGGTCAAACTCCTTGCTACTTCAACAAGAATGCAGAGAATGCCAAGAGGAATGATCTTCGTCTCTCTTGCTGTTTTGAAGTGGAACCGGGTACACGTTTCGGTGTCTGACAATAAACATGCTTTTAGGGAGAACTCTGGGGTATTTGTCATTGTGAGCTCTCTTTTCCCTGAACATGACTTCATGCCCCAAAAGCTATTTTAATCTCTTGAGAAATATCCTGAAAGGTTGTTTACAAGAGCAAAGACCTTTAAAAGGAATCATGTCTCAATGAAAAACTAAAATTACAAAACAGTCACACATTTTTACGCACTGGTGTGTACAAATCTTACAGCCAGGGCTTTAAGGCAGTTGTTGGAATCACCTGTGGGCAGGGATGACGTGGGGTGGTGGCAGGTACAGGCTGCAGCAGCAGTACAGCTGTAACAAGGCCAGCAGTTGTCACCTTTTGTAGCCACTGAAACCTTTCTCGGCAGCAGCCTGAATCTCCCCTGTACAGAACGTGTAAGGCTGTCCAAGGGGCTGTGCTTTCCACAGCAACTTCTTGGTCTAAACAGACACCCACAGCCCATTGCAGCCTGCAGACCACAGGCTGGAGACCACTGGTCTATCCAGAAGGTATCTCACTGCCATTTGCTGTGAGATATCCACTTAAGAGATTCTTCTAAGAAATAAGCCAATTTCTTATAAGTGTGGGTCTGGGATCTTTTCATACACCCACACAAACAGCTTTTAACTGTAGACTTTTAAAGTTTGGAATTACAGCTGAACCTCTTGGAGGCCTCTGTGTCACCCTCTTCAACAGCAGATGATGGGTATGAAAGGATTATATCACTTGGTGAAGTCTGAAAAGGGTCACTTGTCAGTCAAGAGAGACAACTGTATTTGCATGCCTAAAAATGAACCTGTCAGTGAAAGATAAGACTGTCTGCTTTAAATAAATAAATAAATAAAAATCACTGTTAACATCAGGTTGCAGTGCTGGTTAGGAGTCCTCCTGCAGGCATGGTGGCACTGGCGTGGGGAGGACTCCGTGCCCCTGCCATGATAGCTGGCAGCAGAAATCAAAGGAATGGAATAGGAAAGCTGAAATTTTCCACTGTCTTGGAAGTCAAACCAGAACAGGAATCTACCATCATTCAAAAAGTCATGCTTGCCCATGGCCATCCTGTACCAGTGGCTGGGCAGCACGTTTGGAGCCAGACTGTAATTTCTGCATTATGTTACTGACTTCAAACAGGGTGAGAGCTGAATTCTGGAGAGGAACAACTCCGTTCTCCTTTGGGGCCAAACAGCACCTAGTGCTACAGTCCCAGTCTTCAAGTGCCAGGCAAGCAAAACTCACAGCTGGTAAATACAATAGATAATTAAAAAAACCACTAGAGTGGCTCAGAAATAACACAAATGGGAGAAGGAGAAAGGGTATTTCAGGTGAGATCTAACATACTATTTCTATGGAGCTCTACTTTGTTGCATAACATTGAAGAAAAAACCTCTGGAGCTGCTAACTTCCCCCCGCTCCCTTTAAAAAAAAAAAAAAAAAGATTCACTTGTAAATAAAAAGACAGGAAAATCCAATAAAATTACTTTGCCTCCCATGTTCTAATACAAACCAGTTTAATATAGAAAATACTATCATCAGAGTGATCAACTTGATTCTCATATAGAGAAAATAACAGCAGTCACTAACAGCCTATATCTGCAGCATTCACTGGTACAACTTCTGCATTAGAGAGAGGATAAACATCAGGAAAAGTAAAATCATGGGTTTTCCACAAAAAACATTAGGCAGCTTTGTCAGATGTATTGGTATCTATATGTTTCTTATTCAACATGCTTCCTCAATTTTTTTTCTTTAGAAAAAAAACCAGACTGGCATTTTTCTTTGAGAAACTTTAAGTACTGGTACAAAGTTCAACCCAATGTTCTAAAGACATTTGGTTCTTCAGTTAGTTTGCTTTACCATTTCATGTCAGCCAAAATTTCTCATGCTGTACAGATGTCTTCCTACTTTGATGACATCTAAATTTAGAGGGTGTGGATAACTACTGTTAGCAATAACAAGTGGTGAGTGACAAGGGGTAAGAAGCACACCTTTACTCTTCAAAGGGAACACACAAACTATGGATGCTGATGCTGCAAATAAAATCGGTGGCCCCACTTTATCTCCAAATGAACACCCAGAAGAGGAAGTGCTAGGCAGATCATAGCCCGATCTCAAATAATTATTTTGTTAATGATCCTAGATGAAAAATACTTTTTTTGCTGCTAACTTGCACATTAGCATAGAGAAGACTATGGAAGCATAGTATTTCTGGCTTACTGAAACCAATACTTTTTATTTTTAACTAAGTGTTGAAAGTATTTAAAAAAGAATTGCCAAGCAAGGCTGGAACACCTGGACCAGGCACCCTGCTTTGCTGCCATGCAGTCTATTTAGAGCTGCCTTAGAAGGTCACTTGTACTTCAACTACTGCAATATGTCACCACTTATAAATGGGAGGGAGTGATATCAGCAAATAAAACTGGTGCCTTGTCTTGCCCCAGCACTGACTTTCCACTCCCAGGTGCAAGGTGTGATGTGTGTGAAGGTTTAAATTTAAAGGATCTGAGTGACTAAATCTAGCTATGAACTCATGAGTAGAAAACCAACTGAGAAGCATCAAGGCCTGGATCTTTAATGAAGAAAACACACAACTGCACCAAATTTCACAGGCTTGAGGCATTTCAGTGCTGCACAGTAGTAACTCTGGAACTACTAAAATGCAAACAGTGTATGGCTTCAGCATCACGAATTGCTTTACATTAAAAACACACCTTTCAGAATTTCTGTTTTACAGAAGGTCAAAATTAGTGAAACCTGTCAAGAATTTTTTAAACTGAAATCTTCAGACACTTTCAAGGTATGTCATTACATATTTCACAATTCATAAGTCAAAACTTGGAAATGAAAATAGTGTGTCTTTATTGATAGTCTGCCACAAATTATTGTATAAACTTAGAGTTAGCCAAAAACGTATCTGCTACGTGGGAAGACCCCGAACACTGCAAGCATATCTGCAAAAAGTGGATGCTTTCTTACAGCAGGTAACAGATGTTCTGTTACCAGCTCTCGCTATAGTGCCATATGCAATTAAAGTATTGTTGTACACAAACTGTGAGGCTCAGTAAAGTCACTGTCTCCTCATTATTGCAAACACACAGAGACGTGCATGCTCGTGTTAAGCCTTCACTGACTGCAGCGGGACTCCTGCGTCTCTTAGGTGAGCTCGTACACAACGTTTGCAGGACTGGAGTTTACGACTACAAAAGCAGTGACGAGGGGGACGAGAACAGACGAACTACAACAGGAATTCCAGCAATTCAATGCATCCATCTTACTGAAGGGAATCGGTATCTTTACATACGATTGAATGTTAAAAGCCAACAAAGATGTTTAAGCACAAAGTATATATTTATACCAAATAAAACAACTGAAAAAGTATTACATAAAGAAAAATAATGTAACAGAACGTACTTAAGTACCTAACTTACAGTCATGCTCATATCTAAAAGTAACATTGGTAACTAATATATATAATTTTTGACAAGGGTGCATTTATGAGTTCTCTAACATACAACATTCTAAATGTGGAGAGTATTTTTTCCAAGATACAGAAAACAAATTATTTTACACAGGCACACCTGTTAATTTGTATAAAAAACATGCTTGTAAGTGAAAAGGTCACTTTAGTACTAATTCACCAGATGTGTGAATGCTATGTAGTGTTAATCATGTTGAAACCGTCTCTTCTCCTTTTGCATTGGTGAGCGCCAACACTGAATGGTACAATATTTGATCCGTGCGGTTTACTGACACTGCAACCTGCTTCCAAGCAGTAGCCCTGCCCAGGTGTGGAACAGCACAGTACTGTACAGCCCCATCTGTCTGCATGTAGTGTGTGTATAACTAAAAGCTATTACAATTATTACAATGATTTCTGTTTCAATATATACATCAGTATAAAATACTACCCAAAACACTTTCGCATTTCAAACAATTTTAACCACTTCATCAAACAATGCATTTGCAGAACTTTTTTTTAAAAAAATCCAAATTAATGTTGATTGCCAACAGTACAGCATCTCTATGGTATGCTTCCTAATAAATGAGAGAACGGAAATGTATTAAAATCAATTAAAATAAGTATCACAAAACAGAATTAATGTTAGAGCAGTTCAAGGATTCCCAGTTTGTCAGTATCTACCCTAACCAGTGCTACCCAAATACAGTATAAGCCATTTAGTGTTTCTACAATGAGAAGAAAACATTCAAATATTAAAGCTATGACAAACACACAAAAGCAAGGAAAGAAAATTTGTTCTGTACTCATCCCTGCTGTAGCAAGGTACAGCATGTCAGGAGATTGCACCCAATGCGTCGTATGTGCTACGATGCCTGGATACAACCATGGAAGACAACTGAAATGGAATCAACTCTGAATTTCCTTGCTGTTGTGGTTTTACGTCAGACCATTCAAGTTATAACATCTTAGTGTCTTTTTTTCCTGAAGGGAAGAAGAGAGAAGAATTCATAATGAAATTGTAAAAATGCTACTAAAAATCCCTATCTTGGACACAATATACTGCTTTAGGAGCTACTGTGTCATTGCACAATATAAGTGGCTTATTAATCGCTGAATTGTTGGTGTAGCAGAATGTATTTGTCATTGTGGATGTGTTTTGAAAATTGGTATTTTAAAACCTGCCTGTATTCTATAAAAAGCCACAGTTTTGTGTATTTCAAACACTAATATCCTTACCTAAAGTAGTAAATGTACATTTATAGTGGCAAATTTAAAATCTCTGCCTCTGCTGCTTCAGTTTTTAAAATGAGACTTGGTTCAGAGTTTTCATCCTTTACATTACCCTAGAACAGAACTATTTCTGAAGCATAAAAAATTCCTAATAATGTGGGGTTTTTTGTTTTGTTTTGCTGATTCATTCTTGACTTGAAATATAATCCATATCTTTAAAAAAAACACAAAACAAAAAAACCCCAAAAATCTCTCCCCAGGAGAAGTCCCTGCTAGTTGAGATTTTCAAAACCAAGTTTCATGCTTACAGTATCTTTATAGTCATGTTATACACCCTTGAAAATAAAGGCTCACGTTGAAAATGGTGACAGGCCCTTAATTATAGAGGTGTTAACTGGTGACACTATTTTTCACCAGAAAAAATAAAAATAAAATTAAAAGCCCCACAAAAATTCATAGCTTATACTGAAAGTTTGATTCATGCTCATTTTGTTAATTTAAAAATACTCTTTGGAAAATGTGTCAACTCCTGCAGACAACTTAGTGATACATCTTTTCCTGTTAAAATAAAGATAATTCATATTCACCTCTACCCCATGCTATGCTCTACTACTAATATACACTTCATTACCTGCTCATGTCACCATCTAACACATATCTTTACATTCTTCTACATATAGTGTCCAGGGCTTATTTTTCACCAAACAGAATTTGATAACTATTACACTTAGGAGTTTTTCTTGAGGATTTTTTTTTTATTATTTTTTGGT
Organism: Caprimulgus europaeus; assembly: GCA_907165065.1. The sequence continues at coordinate 110,956,559 of OU015523.1, forward strand.
GCTCTAGCCTTTTCATTGCAACTTAGAGTGATATTAATAGTTTGGACTTTTTCCATGCTAACTTAAAATACATTTTTCATAATGTTTTTTTCCCGTTAAGGATTTTAAAATCTAAACTCACTTAGATATCAAAACTGAAAACCAGAAGAGAGAGATTAGATGCATCTGTCATTTTAAAATGGTTTCTGCTACTTTAAAATGCATTTAAAAATTGTACATACGACACTTAGGCTTCTAACTTTTACATTGCTGCAATCAGATTCTAATTCAAAATCCTGCAAATAAACATGAAAAATAAGCCACTGGTCATTAATTCTAAAGGTTACATTCAAAGCTAGCCTTTAAAAAAAATAAAAAAGTTACAGGCAAAACATACTGATTTATGTACTCACTAGCTTATCAGGCTACAATAGGCATGTTTTAAGTATAAAAAAAGCAGACAATTCAGATTTAAATAAGACTACGTGAAATCAGAAAAACCCTTAGATTTCACTATTTCTTAAAAAAAGAACACCTATAATTACTTCCCATCCTACAGCTACAGTTAAACCAACTAACAAAAATAATAAAACTATTTTTGACAAACAAAAGTTAGGTTAGAATATGTGGCAACAATCAAAGTTCATATGTTTCTATGTAAAATGACTCATGATTTACTATAACATAAAATATGAACAAGAGCACTTTGTGACTAATAAAAGAGCTACTAGTAGAAACACTTAATGCCAAACAGTCTTCATCCCTCCTTTAAGTCATATCTCCAAATCAGTATTGACTTCTTTTGACCAGATACATCATTTTTGGCTTGTCACCCCAGTATGTCATGTTTTACCACTTGCCACAGGCAGCAGGAGACAACTAGCTGAGCAAACTACAAGCAGTGACATGCAGAAATTAACTCTCAAATCTGAGTACTTAGATAAAATGATATGCAAGCGCACACTAGGACAAAAGGAATGGCATTCGTCATCCAAATAGGCTCATCATCCCTCCCCACCCCCCTTGAACAGTAGTTGCAACAGCAATAGAAAAAGATCAAGATGTCTGTTCTTCAGAGTCAACTGTGGAAAAAAGTCAGCGATATATAACAGCAGCGATGGACAAGGAAGAGCAAAATGAAAGAATCTTGTTGAATATTTGTTCATTTACTTTTTCTGAACACAAGCCAAAGTGTGCCACACTGGCTTGTTCTGAACTTCAGATACAGATGTCCTATTCTCCTTAGATCCTTCACAGATTTAGAATTCAGTCTCCCTGAGGCCCCTATAACCAAGTAAGAAAACTCTCTTTATCTAGCTTGGTGGCTGCCAAGACAGATTCCATGTCATTAAGGATGTCAGAGCTCAAAGCCTCTTGCAGACTTGGCATCAGTTCTTCTCCTTCTATATTCATCCCATCTCCTTCCAGTGTCCCAAGGTCCACATTTGTCCCTGGAATGGCTTCAAGGTAGTCTGGGAAACGGTTCTGATGGGACGGTATGTTACTTTGGCTGATACTGTCACCTAGTTAAAACACAAAGCAAGATGGATATTAGACACAGCAGAAGTACCTAGCCTGCAATTTATCAGGACAACTAGTTAAAGGTTAATCCTGTATCTCTTGCATCATACGAGCAACCTGACTGATACATATCCATCACAAATCCAAAGACGACTTGGCTGTATGCATGTACAAGGAACATGCCTTTGTTTCAACCTTTTCACCACTGACCCAAATCTCTACAGACCTTTGAGGTCATTTAGCATATTTTCATTTTTACACTTAAAAGAAAAAAGATAATACTGAGTCAAATATTGTTTTGGAGCAGTATTAGCAACACTGGAGAGGTACTATTCTTAGCTCTGAACAAACAATATTACTTAAAAAAGCAAATGGACACTCAAATTCCCTATCACAGCAGACGTGATACTATTTCTGAGCAATCTCCCATGCTCCCAATGGAGTTGATTATAAATATGTTTTTCACAAATCTAACTATAATATTTCTATTACAGAAACAGAAGAAGGTAGAAAAACAACGCAAAAAGTATCAAAGCATCTCAGAGTTGCCTGTTTTCACTGCAAATGGACACAAGTATACTTGGAGAACATGTATTAAGGATGTAGACAAAAACAGACCTGTATCCATCTCATCAACACTGTTCAGGAAGTCATCGGGGGTTCTGGGTACACTATAACTGCTCATGCTAAGTCCACTGTCTGTGCTTTCATCTCTGGAGTGATATGTTCCACTGTAACAGAAGAAAGAGAGGAAAAAAAATGAGGGTAGAATACTGAAGAAATTAAAATAAATGCTTGTTTTTGAACCAATTCAAGGGCTTTGAAAACACTGCTATCACAAGAAATGCTCTATTCAAATCAAAAACTAAAGCCTTTGTGTGAGACACCTGGGTTTTATTTTATGCAGACCTTTTCCAATTAAAACCATACTATTTAGCTTCAATTTAAGTTGATGAAAGCATACTTAAGCAGCTTTAAAAAACTGCCTACCTGTGTTCTGCATAGTTTTAAATTTTTCATACTCACCCACAACTTACACACTTCTATAAGCATAAAATAAAATTTCTAACTGCTAATGTCCCCACGTTTAATCAAGCACTGAAGTGTATTTTTAGGTCACTGCTGTTATAAATAGGAGCTATAGCTGGAAATTCTTGAGGGATTCTTCGTTTGCTCCCTACTGTTGCATTACTGCTAGTTCAGTCGTACATGTCACGGCAAGAGAGCGCCCTAAGATAAATCAAATACTGGTACAGAAGCCATCCTGTAAACACACCCTGGTCAGAATGATCTTGCTGACAGACAAGTTAACAAAACAGCGATGGCATGGGGCCTTACATGCGTTCCCTTTCCTACTGCCATCTTTCTGCCAGTGGAACAAGCAAGACCAAGAAAGCTGGAGTGGGAAATTTGGGCTGGGGTGAGGCTGGGAGAAGTAGGCCAGTGTACTGAGTTAACATGGCAAGGCTTTCATAGCAGGGGGGCTGCAGGGTGGCCTCTGTGAGAAGACAGCAGGAGCTGATCCCATATCTGATACAGCTGGCTCCAAAATCGTCCTGCTCCTGCCCAAAACCTTTGCCCATCAGGGACAGTGGTGGTATCTTTCTGATAATGTGTTTAAGAAATGGTAAAAAAACCCCACTGTGCAGCAGCTGGGAGAGAGGAGTGAGAAAACACGAGGGAAACAGCCCTGCAGATGCCAAGGTCGGTGGAGGAAGGGCAGGAGGTGCTCCAGGCACTGGAGCAGAGATTCCCCTGCAGCCCATGGTGAGGATGATGGTGACACAGGCTGTCTCCCTGCAGCGCACGGAGGACCATGGTGGAATAGATAGCCACCTGCTGCCTGTGGGGACCCCGTGCTGCAGCAGGCAGACGTGCCCTGAAGTCCATGGAGAGCCCACGCTGGAGCAGGTTCCTGGCAGGACCTGTGACCCGCAGAGAGGAGCCCAAGCAGGAGCAGGTTGCTGGCTGTGGCCTGCATAAGCAGCTGTGGAAATACACCAGCACCTCCCTCCCCTTGCAACTACTAATATCCAAGCTCACAAAATACTTTCAAAATCTGTATTTCTTCAGGGTGTGGCAGCATTCACTGAGAATCCTTACTGATTTTCCAGCTTGAATACTGTTAAGTTCAACTTGACTTACTGTTCAAATTAGCATTTGAAGACATACTTACTGATCCATGTCATAATGTGCTTATGAAATATATAGCATATACCTTTTTGTCAAGTATGAAGAGCAAAACAGATGATGGTTGCACAGCTACTCAACACTGGATGCAAATAGAATGCTATCAGCCATGAATATGAATATATATATATATATATATATATATATATATATATATATATATAAGCTTTCACACAGACTTTTTTACCATATGAGAAAGAAACCTAATATTTCTTTATAGTTAAATCATATATATATATATGTATGTATATATTTAGATTGATTTAAAAATAGTATTACCACATGAAAAAAAATGCTGGTTTACTTTGTGGGACAAAATACTAAAAACAGAGCTGAGACTATGCTGAACTAAATCATTCTAGTTGAGAAGGCTTTTTGGCTGCTGCTCTCACCCTTGGAATGTCCAGCCCTTCTGTTCAAATCACTCCTTAATACACATTCCCTCTTTCTTCCACAAGGATTTCTTCATTTAGAAGTCACATCACCCAAAATTACTGCATGCAACTAAACTGCATTACCCGAAATAGAGTGGATGCTTCTTCAACTAATACTTGTTAAAATATGTGTATACAAAAGAAATCATCCCAATTTAGGAGTTAAACAGAGAATTACCGTCATACCAATATAAATCTAATAGACAAAAATACACAGAGTGGCAAATGAAAAGGTGAAATATTCTAATAAAGCCTGTATTACTGGATGTCCCATTTAAAAAAAATAAAATATACCACAATGACAACAAGTACTGAAGACAGCAGGAAGAAGACTAACTACAGAAATGAAAACACTACTGTATATTTTGTCAAATTGCTCCACTGTAGCAATTATTTTCTGAGGTATTTTGGATGTTCTGATTATGTAGGCAGTGGAAAATACTCAAATACCTCAACTTTGGATATCCAACTTTGGCACAGATAGCTAGGAGGACTGTCTCACCAGGAGCTTTATATATACACTCTATAAAGATAGAAAGAAGCATTTCTCTAAGCCTGAATTTTAACATAAGGGACATCAAGGAGATCTTTAGGGCAAAACTATTGGACTTCTGTATCTAATTTAGAGATAGCAACGCATATACACACATGTCCTTTTTAAAAATCCCTTTTTCTTACCCCTATGCCAGAATTAAGTGTGGTGATGTACAAATTACCTAGAAGGGGACAATGCTCAGACCAAAATGCAAATTAAGATATTCTGGACTGAAATAAGTTACAGATTTTCAGTATTTTGTGTGGGGTAAGGGCTACAAAAGAAAGCTCAGTTAAGCACACTGGCAACTAGGCAAGTAGTATCTTTTTGCACTTTACAGTAAAGAGTCCTTGTGAATTATTAACCTGCCAAAAAATTACAATCAACATGAATTTGCCCTTTCTAGCTTTTTTCCTGTTTTGAATTAAAGGCAAAGATCCATCATTTTATATATTTGATGTGTGTAGACTCACAATGGATAACCTGCATTAGTCCACTGCCGTGACTACCATTTGAAATCTGAAGATGCACTTCTTTCAGGTCAGAAAACAGGTAAAATGTGAGGGTTCTACATCATTTAAGAACAAATTTCAAAATATACCTGGGCTCTGGATGGCAACAGCCTTCCAGAAATTTAAGCTAGTACATTACTGTAATGCATCAAGGCCATCATCTATCTACAGAGGCTTCTCACAGGACAACAGGTCAGTCTTAAGATTTCTTGTCCTTTTTATTCCTTGGGACAAGGCCAGCACAGTGAAGGCTCACACCAGATCCCAGAATGAATTCCATGGAGGACAATCCCCCCCTCTAACAAAAAACGAAGTTTTCTCATCAGATTTGTCTGTGCAGGAGATAAGTCTTCCTGAAGGGCTTACCCAAAACTTGGAAATACCGCTTACTTCCTTAGGGAGTTTAATAACAAAATGTCACTACTTTCTTCCCCATGTGCAAGGCCTTTTTTTCACTTGGTTTTCCCCAATATGTGCCTTGAAATAAAAACTTTTCTCCCACTCTCAGCAGCACACAGAACACTTCATGCAGTGGGAAAAAAAAAAGCTTAAGAGCAACAGATCTAAATACATCTACTAAACTATATAAATGACAACAGATTCCACTGGCAAGATGGAGAGTGTATTTCCTCCTGGAAAACTCAGAAAATGAAATAAGCAGGCTAGGATGATGGAGTAACAATAACTGGAATGATGGATGAAGAACCTAAGTGTGAGCTATCAGTAACATTAAGTTATTTAAAAGAACATGAGGAGGGATTTATAATTGCAGCAAAGGTTTACAAAAGATTTTAAAAGTTGTCAGTATCTAAAATTACAGCAAGTATTTAAGCTTGCCCTACTCCAAAATCACGCCAGTTATAACATGATGTGGACTTCTTACCTTATGAGCAGGTTTGAAACCGTATAGGTGGCAAAAACCATGGAAGTTAAGACTTACATTGAAAAAACCTCAAGATTCATTTTTTTGGGTTTTCCACAAGCATAATAATGTACCATTGAAGAGAAGGATGAGAATGTTGTTATACTTCATGAGCACTCACAGTAAACATCCTAAGTTTAGGCTAGCATTTCAAGGTAATGAAGAAAAGTAGTGATATATATAATTTTTTAATTTTATGATAGGGAATATGGAGTTGGTATCATTTTAGAATGCTGACAAAACATAGTCCAATGAAGAATTATAAAACTGACTACTCCAACTTAAGATCAACTACTTGATACTGCTGAAATGTTAGTAGATTTCTACTCCATTAATTAAAAGTTTATGTGGCTTGGAGATTTGACTGTTTTACCATTTTCATCTTTTCTTTCCAGCATGTTAAGCAAAAAATATAGATATGACTTATCTCAAGCCACGGTAGTCTCTTCAAAGTTGTAATGGTTACTATGAAGCATTTGCAAGCTGTAATTAGAACAGTATTTCCAACAAAACAAATACTCCAACTGAGAGGGATTAAGGAAAAGTGATATGACAAAGACTAGTCTATACTGTAAAATTCTAAATCTGGAGATAAAAGACCCACTTCAAAATAATACAGCATTTAAAATGAAACATGCCACTATTTACAGACCTAACATTAACAGAGTAAAAATACTGCTAAATCAAATACATAAAGTGGCAGGGAGGGGTGAATGGAAGAAACCTTAAAATGAACCTCAAGGTGTAGTCCTAAATGTGCCTCACAGTTCATTTGATCTCATAGCAAGCTATTCACAAATTCTTCTGAGTCAGTAATTTGAAATGACTGTTAGTCAACAGATTATGCAGAGGCAAACATGTTATGACTTTGAATAAAAAACCTTCCTACAAGTCTGAACAGACTACTTCCTCCCACAGGAGACAGCTTTTAATCCTCAACTTTTACTAGACTTGCCATTTAAGGAAAGATTCATTTACAGCTGTGGCTTTTGGCACAGACAGATGTTCAAAATAAACTATTACATGTACCAAACAGAATTTTAAATCAATTTTTTTCCCCTCTAGTAGTTAGTCCTACAAACCTGTTAAGAAAGGGATCAGAACTATTTGTAGTCATTGTTCTCAGTTCCTGAGACATTCCAGGAGATGACACGGGATTTTGAGATCCACCGTCTTGTTCCATTGTTGGAAGCTGGCTACGGAGAGCCAATTCCTAGAACACGGGGAGGGGGAGAAAGAAAGATTATGTTAGGCATTTGAATGCACCCTTCAGATACATAAACACATGACATTATAGGTTAATTGATGCTTTTACTGTTTCCAGTTACAAGATTTAAACAAAATTAATTGTCTGAAGACAAAGCAAGAATATTTTCTTGCTTCAATAATAATGAAAGTTCCACCAGTCAAGCCCAATATTACAGAGACTTCACTGCAAATGTATTTATAGATACAAATATCTGTATGTTTACATAAATCTTTTCTAATTCACGTCAACATCCTTTTGCTAAGTCTATTCTTAAGATGAAAAAAGGAATTTTTAACACTATTTGATCCCAAAGACACATCTGTCTAGCTCTGCTGACTAGCACTTTTTCCTCATTTCTTTTCAGCTCCGATTTAGTTTCCTTTTTGCCTTAACTGTTTTATTCAGCAGTGTTTAAAATCTTTCCCTAAAAGTTCCCATTCACTCCTCTTGTTTGAGGTGTGCATTTTGAAATTTCTGATTGATCAAATCAGTGATTTGTCCCATATGTATATCTTCGAAGTCTTCAAACCCCTAGCAATTTCTTAATAAAACTAAGACACTGCACTTCTGAAAATACCATCCTAGATTACATATATATTTTCACACATCTGACTGAGCACCAACTTGAATCTATCCATCCATAAAGCTTGTAATTACCACTTAATGAAAAAAAGTTTTACCATAAAATACACAAAATCAGAGGTGGGTGGAGATAAGCAGCATTTTATGTAATTTCTAGTGCCCCCTCTTTCCCTTTTTAAACAGGTAATCCATGAGTTACAGCTGTGAAAAAATACAATAATTTTCTTCAAGAAACTCTACTAAAACATCAGTGGTTCACCAAGTCTGTTCTTTGTTAATGCAGAAACTGGTAAAGAAGTCTATTTACTATCTTGTTACTGTTATTAGTAGTACGTGATTTCCAGGCAGTGCCTGGGAAGATGATCTCAGGCAAAACCAACCTTGTCAGTCTTCACAATACTCTGTTTCCCACTTGTAAAATGAAAGGTCTTCATCCATTCTCAATTATGAGCTTAAGGACTGCTGTAAACTTTTAATATATAAAAATAATCTTTCTCCATTAAAATTCATTTAAAAATAAATCTAAGGTTATTTTATTTTCCATTAGATTGTGCCAAATGTTGAACGCTTCCCTACCACCTGTTTTTTTTCTTTTCTAATCTGCATACGCTTCACTCCCATTTCTGTGGATTATTATTCTACATACTCTTTTAATACCAAGTTTCATGTCTTGTCCTAGAAGGTTTTCTCAGTCCAGTTGATTAGACCTTGGCAGAAAGTGTACAAACATACCATTGGTTTTTGTGTCTGTCACACCCAATTGCCTACTCCAAGCAAATCCAGTCCTCTGCTCACCACCACTTACTTGGCCACTGTTCTAATAAAAAGTAATAATACACCTTCTCCTCATTTTTCAGATCACAGGATGGTAGGCACCTTTTAATATTTTCTATACATATGATTTTCATTTGCTTATGTAATAAAACAATGTGCAAAGACTATATATAATGAGGTCTGACTTCACAGCTAAGTTTACGAATTTCTATCAGTCACATCAGCCTTGATACAAGGAGGTTATGCAGGATATTTAGCTGGACTCAAACCATATTTAAAAAAAAAATAAAAATTCCTGGAATGCTTCCCAAATGGTGATTTGAAGAAGGCAGAAGGTCTTAGAACAGCCATCCCAGTGGCTCAAGAATTGCTCACTCATGTCACAGTCTTTATGCCCTTCCTCTAGAGACCAGAATTCTTCCAAATGTTACTTGAGCCTTCCCTTCTCTGGGAGGCTCTGAAACTGCCTTTGTGCGATGTAGCTACTTTTAACTAATTCTGTCTTGCTATTTGTCCAATGAAAAAGGACGAAGAGAAAATTTTTAAAAAGGAAAAAAAACCCCAAAAACATCTAGATTTTGCAGCACTACTGCTACAATCTTTTCAGCCTTGGGCTGAATACAGCACACCTTCCTTCTCCACTCTGATAGCAGAGCAGTCAACGGGTGAGCGCTCTGCTCTTACGGAGCTACAACTACCTGGCTGTGGCAAGAACGCTCTGTCCTTTTCCCCTTCCCTCTTGCTTTGATCTGTTCGTTGCATTTTTATTTCCTTGGGTTGTAGTGCCTGACTAGGGTAAAGAGGAGGGGCCAAAAGTGCCAGTGAAAGAAAGTTAATCACATACCAGTGCTCCAAAGAGTGATGACAAAGCAAAACCAACACAGAGTCATTAAGGCACTGAAGTGACATTACATCTCATTGTGTGGCAGGTCTGATCTTTCCACTCAGCACTGCCTCCTGATGCAACAGTTAAAAAAAAAAAAAAAAAGAAAGAAAGAAAAGAGAAATCCAAAATCCATACAGGTCCCCTTTTCAAGAGCTACTAATACCAGGAAAAAAAACAAACAAACAAAAATAAACCTACAAATTTATCTTCTTTACCTTGAGAAAAAAAGTCAGTACAAAGGAATAAGAAATTTGTAAAAATGGGAAAGCTACCTTTGTATTTTCTAAATCCTTATAGGATAGGAGAGATTGAAGTTTCAATATATGAACTTAAACAATATGGTAAAAATAAATGTAGCTCAGATACTAGCCAGCTAAAAAAGCAAAAAGAAAAAAAAAAAAATCATATTTCACTGAAGGCCCACTAAAAAGATGTATTAAACCAGGAGAGAACTGTATTTTGCCTATTCTTTGGCACATACAATGTAGTGAAATAAGTCTTTTAAATATTAGTACTACTTTTATCCTTGTTTCAACAACAACATTGCTCAAAGCACAAAACTACAACTGTTTTTAACTATTTATAAGTAGCATTACTGCTACTTATTCAGGATACAGCACTTCCCCCTAGAAAGAATGTTATTCCATTACTCATTCAAGTAATAAATTTATGTCAATCTGGAGTCTGAAAGAGAAAGGAATTACCAAAAAAGACAAGTTATTCAGAAACAAACACAGCCATTTTTAATCATTCTGCAAGACAAGCAAAGTTTTCTACAAGCCCCAGAGAGTGTATTAAGACTATCTTTCCTAAGAGGTGCATGTAATGGAATCTAAAGTTGTGTTGTTTGAAGAACAGTCTTTCCCTTTGTTCTTCCTTAGAAAACTGATTTTTTAAAAAAAGTTATGTGTTTCCTATACTTATCAAAAAAAAAAAAAAAGTATGTGAGTATACAAGCCTCTCTGAGCTTCAAACAGAGCAATGTGAACTCCAGGCTTTTAGTTAATCCTCTAAAATATATCCTTTATTAGAAGTATTTAAAGTCTGGAGGCAAAAATAAAGCCATGACAAAATCCTGGTTTAGATTTCTATAACTTGATCTCATCCTATTTTTGTAAGTGTGTCAAACTTCTCAGTACCTCTGGGAAAATAAAAGCTTAGCATTCCTACGCCTAACACAAATGCTGAATTTTGGTTATTATATAAAGACCAAAATGATCTGTCATCTCCTTAAGCAAAGTAATTTTAAAAATAAGGTCAGCATTGTGTAACTTATTTGTCTGACCTTACCCTTTTCATCTCCCCCCCCCAATTGCATACAGAGTAAGTTTTACACGAAGTTCCAGGTCATTCACACTGTGTCCAAATTAACTTTGTAAAATTACTCTTTTCAGACCATTTTTATTTCCACTTTTTATCACACTTTTGAGGAACAGTAAAAGACCTCCCCATGCAAATCACATATCATATTCTTACTGTATTCAACATATGATGTGCTACTCAAGTTGAATTGTTATATCGATAAAGTAAATTTGGTAAATTTACTTTAAAAGGGCGAATCGTAACATTTCTGCTCCCAAACACTGCTCAGCTATCAAACAGTTCACAGGCTTCACTGGGATGGGAGAGAAGTGTTAGAGGAAAAAGAATCCTGCAACACTCATGGGCAGACTTACAGCACCAGTTATTTCTGCAGATTAAGTATTTACGTTCTTGTTCGAGGGCCACAAAGTTACAGCACATGTACAAGAGAAACAAGGAAACCCATGGACAGATGAAGACAAATGAATTCAGCAATGAGCAGTTATGCAATTAGTGAAGAGTAAGGGGGAAACATAAATCATTCAGTGTTGCAATCATGAAAACCAGCAAAATTAATTTAGGAGGTGATACTGATAGAGTGATAATTAATTGTATTGTATACACTTGGCAAAGAACTCAATGCTATGCAGAGCTCTGCAAGAACAGATAAGGCAGCATAAACTGGAATAAACATTTGTGAACAAAATCTGGCTCCTTGTCTGGTTGTGCAGTCCTTTGCTGTGCCACCAATCTGCCCACAGCCCCAGCTCTGCACCTGCCCAGGTGTGTCTCGGAGCACCAGTATGGCAGGCACGTGGCAGCGGGAGTCAGCGGTCACAAAGGCCGTGCAGAGCTGAATGGCCTCCATCTACCAATTCTTGTTTGCTTCTAGTGAAAGCTGTTATTCACAGCCATCTTGTACCCAGGTCAACATAACTCCTATCTTCTGCTGACCAGCTGCTTTAGCAGTACTTCTGTGATTAAGTTTTGCAGCTGAAAACAGCACCAGTGGCTCCAGGAAATCCACTGCAGTGAGCTACAACTCCTATACAGACAGAAAACGTATCCTGAAGCAATCAGGGGTGTAAAAAAAGAGATAAAGCCAACGAATGCAGATCTGATTTACTCCACAGAGTTTTAGATAGGGTATTCATCCCTGAAGATCTACATTCACAAGCAAGCAACAAAATTATTTTGTTAATCTATAAAGCTTAGGTGCTTCACGTAGAATCAGAGCTTCTGAATTTTTAAGTTACTCATGCAATACAAGTATCCTTTCTACTGTGTAACTTTTATCTGCTGAGGCTCAGCATTCCCCACTTAGACCAACAGACAACGTGAAACTCAAATTCTACAGCTCTTGCCACACAAACTAATAAACAAAGTTTCGCTTAGATCTATGGTTTTCAATAAGGAATGGAAGTTGCACTATTTCAGAAACTGGAGAATATCTAAAGCACTTAGTTCCCAAGGTGGCTGAACAACATCGATTTTGCTTTTGCAGTTGAACTATGTGAATTTCACATTCTGCATTTTTTGATGGCAGCCAACATACCCTTCCCCCAAATCCAGTCACACAGGACTCCCTTTCAATAAGGCTTGCCTATTTATGTCCAATCACGCTTGCATTTTCCAGGCAGTCTTTAAAGCTGTACCTTAGTGTACTGCTCATCAGAAATACAAAAGATGTACTGCTCATCAGAAATACAAAAGATTTCAATAATAACTAGGTCAAGGAACATCTCCATAGTTTCTACAGGACACCCAACTCGGAGCTGAAATTCCTGATGCTTTGACAAAACTTTCTGTTTTATTTAATAGGGTTTAGAAGAAGCAGAGTTTGTTAGTCAGGGCAGAGGAAGATGTGTGCATTGATCTCTTAATCACTGTGGGTCACAACTCGGGGGCAATTCCAAAGTGGCTTTTTACTGACAGTTACAGATAGCCTTTAACTGCATATTCTTATTCTTCCCTTCAGCTGGAACTGGTATTTGTACAGCCATACACTCAGGCAGGCCAGAAAACCAACCAAGCTGAAAAATAATTTTTCTGATATACCAGGTGTCTGATGTGTCTTACAGTGTAGCCACACCAATGCTGCAGCTACTACATTATGGATTCTGCTGCCTCATTATTAAGGCAATCTCTGTCAGACGACTGAGTTTAATATCTTAAACCACTGCAGTTCATTTTGGCAGAGCAGCAGAGCATGTCTACCAGACCTCTCAGTCAGAAGTCGTTTTGTTAAGAAGCAAGTATTTTCCTTAAGAAGTACCACACAACTCCCCAGCTGTGTGGTACTTCTTCAGCCCCCAGTTTAGGATGGCTCTAGGCAGATGGTTAAGCCTTCTCCTGAATTAATTTCCAAAGTCAAGGCACTGCATAGGTGTACTGCTTTACCTGTAAGCCTCATGGTGCTCTATAACAAAGATCTGTGCAAATGATGCAGAACAAATGACAGGTACTTGCCAGATTACCTGAACTAACCTTTACCTACCTAAAATGCAAGTGCTTTCCTAGAAACAGTTGCCTATGTAGAGACAACGCACTAAGATTTGTTGTTACATGCTGAACTTACGGCCACAGACTAAAGGAGTCAGTTCATTAATTACAAAGATTTTTGGAAGGTAGGCCAGTGAACAACAGTTTGTTACCTAATGACATAAACTATTCCGGCTAACTCCTTTCCCAACCTGCTGGAGAGATGCTCTGAGGAAAAGGACCTGAGTATGCTGGTGGACAGCAGGCTGGCCATGAGCCAGCAGTGTGTCCTTGTGGCCAGGAAGGCCAATGGTCTCCTGGGGTGCATTAAAAAGAGCATGGCCAGCAGGTCGAGGGAGGTTCTCCTCCCCCTCTGCTCTGCCCTGCTGAGGCCACATCTGGAGTCCTGAGTCCAGTTCTGGGCTCCCCAGTTCAAGAGGGACAGGGATCTTCTGAAGAGAGTCCAGCAGAGGCCACAAAGATGATGAGGGGCCTGGAGCATCTCCTGTATGAGGAAAGGCTGAGAGAGCTGGGACTCTTCAGCCTGGAGAAGAGAAGACTGAGAGGGGATCTTACCAATGTCTATAAATATCTGAAGTGCGGGGGCCAAATGGATGGGGCCGGGCTCTTTACGGTGATGCCCAGTGATGGGACAAGGGGCAACGGGCAAAAACTGGAACACCAAAAGTTCCAGACAAGCTTAAGGAAAAACTTCTTTACTGTGAGGGTGACGGAGCACAGGAACAGGCTGCCCAGAGAGGCTGTGGAGTCTCCATCTCTGGAGATGTTCAAAACCCACCTGGATGCTTCCCTGTGTAACCTAGTGTAGAGAACCTGCTTTGGCAGGGGGTTGGACTAGAGATCTCCTGAGGTTCCTTCTAACCCCTACCATTCTGTGATTCTGTAACAGTAACTTATCAACAGTTCAATGAAAACTGAGATAAACACATACAAAATTGATTTCTGCCTACCTTGGAATCTCCAAGTTATTTATGATATCGTACCTGCTGCTCAGCTCCCTTATCTGCACGACAGTTCTCCAGTAATACTTTGTTACTGATTTTGGAGAGTAAAAAAATCAGTAACAATTTCTATTCATTGTGCAGAAGAAACATCTAACAGAAAACTTAAAACCACAAGGAACAAAGTAAACTCAGTGTTAGTAAAAAGAGCTATCAAGTGAGTAAAACACAACAAAAGGAGGGATACAATATTTATTTCTAATAAAATGAGAAGTTTCAGGTATTATTTGTGACTATTGATTTAAAAAGTTCAATCAGAAGCAAAAATTTTAAATGGGAAAAAAACTTTGTTGGTGAGACACTTCAGTCTGTCTTAGCTAGCCCCGGCAAAACTTTTCACATAATGAATCTCTTCAGAATAAGACACATCACAGACCATTTTCTCTATCAAATATCAAGCAATAAAGCAAATTAAAACTAAGAGACACCATACAGCTATGAATTTGCTGTGACTTGTTATTTTCTTCCTGCACCTTGTAAACATAATTTAAAAAAATGTTTCTGTATACCAGTGGTCATATCTTCACTGGTCAAAAAAGTCGTGTTCATAGAGCAAATGGCTCACTTCAATACCTTATCTCTGTGAAAAAAACAAACAAACAAACAAAAAACCAACATCAACCCCCCCTCCACCAACACTCTTGATGACACCAAGACAAGTCTTTTATCTTGTTAATCTAGGTCAGCTTCAGATAACACACAGAGGGATAGGAAATGAGAGACTGAAGGGATAACACTGGTATTCACAAAGAAACTAAAATAGCTGTTGCCTACCATTTCCACTAAGATTTGAACGCAAGCATATCTTGTTATTTAAAGACATATTACAAGGAAGATTTTAAAAAATAATAAAATAAAACACAACCAAACCAAAACCTAAGTCCTCAATAAAATTTCCAGTTTCACTAACATCATGGAAGTTCAAGAATATAGAATTCAAGACTGTTCTTAATGATGCCTTCCTTACTTTCTAGAAAATGTCACAAATGTGACAGTAACACAGCTTTGTATTGGTATACATGTGAAGTGATTGAAAAAAATCCTTTATTGAGAAATAGTAATAGTGTCCTGAGAAATTAATACTTTCCTGGAACACTTTAAATCTTGACTAAGCTGATGAAAGGTGTCAAACATGAACTGAGATTTTTTTTTTTAAAAGAATCATAGGAAACTAAAATAATATTTCAAAGCCAGTAAACTATTCAGTACAAGAAGTGCTTATATTTTATGCAGTAAGACCAAATAAAAAAAAAAAAAAAGAAACAAATCCAAGTGATTCAGCAGTCCCAGACTGGCCATATGTCTGCGGATTCTTTACTGAGTATGGCAATTTACAGCATGTCACTCAGAAGTTGGTAAGAAATAAGTCCAGGGGAACAGGACAGAGAATATGAGAGGTACTTCATAAAATATGAAGGACAAAAGAATGGAGACAATGGAGCACATTCCAGGTGTGCAGAACTACCAAGAAAGCAACACAGAGATAAGGGAAATTTAAGTTGGAAAGCCCAACTGAGCAGAGTAGCAAGGAAGCAGGGCTGTACCTGCTTCTCAGACAGGGATCTCCATTCAGTGCTAGAAACAAGTGGCAGACAGAGAATGAGCAAGGACATACAGAGGGACCTATCAAGTAAACAGCTGTGTAGTATGCTGATCTTACCAGTAAATACCCTCATATTAGTGGCACAGAAGTAAGAAATCTTCCAGTCTTAGCACAAGAAAGCAGTCTGCACAACATCCAAAAATAATGACATCAGTACTTGAACATTATTTGCCTCTATCTCTTTCCATCATATACTGGAAGGTAAGAAATCTGTTACCTAACATTCAGCCAGTTTTATGATTTATACAAAAGTTGACTGGCAGCTACTTTAGGTGAGACATTGTTGACAACTGGATGCTAATTGCAGGAAAATGGAAGGAGAGCTAGCTATTGAGGATGGAGAGAAAGTCAAGTCACTCAATAAGACAGGTAGCCGTCTTTAAGGTGTTCACAGATAACTGATGATGATGAGCATAAGTAACTGGACAAACACTTGGTGTCAAATTCCCTGGATGTAGCAACAGCTCTTCCTTATACACAATAAATACAGAAGTTATAACTTTTGCTTCAAATACTTTTGACTTGGACATTTTTAGTACTATAATAAAGGACATCCTCATTCAAACAAGAAGAGTCTTTTATAGCACTTGCTACAAAAGATGAAGCTGAGTAATTGTTTAATCATTCCAGGAGGTATTTAAGTGCTAAGGCCTCCATACGTAACACTTGGAGTGTCAGTGTCTTTACAGGATACTGTCGCATCACGGCAGAGACATAAAAACTGGCAAGGACACAATGTTCACTACTCAGGACCAAAAACACCTGACCAAAGATATTAATACAACCATGTATACAGGTTTTGTGGGCAAAAACGTCAAGAAGAAAGAGGAGATTAGGCTGCATACAGGATTACTGGACTAGATGACCTCCACCAGTCCCTTCCAACCTATTGGATTCTGTGATTAAGAAAAGCTCAGAGATCCAGTTAAAAGATAAAGAACATTTCTCAGGGTTTTTTTTTTAATCCATATAAATGGATTAAAATTTCATTAGAAGCAAGCTTCAAGAATGCTGGTGTCATGTAATTTCTTTACAAATGGAAGACCTTGACAATCCCTCTCTAAAATAGACTTAAGTCTTCCCAGAATTAAGAGCACTGAACATACGAAGATTTTATTTTCATTATTCCCTAAAAGAACATTTAAAATTTAGCAAGAGAAGCTAATCTTCTCCCTCCAAGCACAGTTTTATCATCATGAAAGCAGGTAATTCCTCTAAGCTTCATTAATTTTATTCAAAAAAGAAAGACAGGATCTGTCAAAAAGAAAAAGTTGACCAAAGGAACGTTCATTCTTCCTGCAGATTTGTCACAGATTCACTAGGTTGACTGTGACCTGACAGGATGTACAGATTGAAACTTCAATAGCAGCATCACTGGAGAAGACAGACAACATTTGCCTCTATAGTACAAGGCCTCTAGAAGTCTTTAGAGAACAATTTCCAGAAGCAGTTCTCTAAGCACCTTCTGCCACATGTGGCTGCTCACTACGTTATGGAAGTGACACAAGAAAACACCAAAAAATACATTTAGATGATACAACATGAATAGTCTAGTATTACAGAACTCTTGAGTTGCCACAATTGCCTACTTTTCCATCCACCAGACCACTCAAACACAGCCTGACTCCTTAGCAAGTGCAGACTAATCAAAATCATCCTAGGCAGGTGAGCATACAGGTGAGCATGGTATGAAGCCAATTTAATTGTAACTAGAATCCTGATTTTTGTATAAAACATTTCATCAGTTACCATCCTAAACAAAGCAGAGTGACTACTACATACACATTTAAAGACCTGTCAATAATTTTGAGGTTTTCTAACTTTTTAATGTTTTAAGATAGAATTTCAAGAAATTAAAAAAAATCTGATCTTATTGAGTTAACTATGAAAATGATCCCAAAGTTCTCTATTTGCTGCATATTTCTGAGTTGGCAACAGGAAGACATTCCTGTGGAATAGCAAACAATTGCACGACAGGGCTTCAGGCATACAAGAAAATATAGACTACACTTTTGGCATTTAGTAAGAAAAACATCCCCTCTGAATGACTTAATTGTGACAGAAGATAAGGTGTTTCCAGCTGGTGCGGAGGAGTGTGCTTCTCTGCTTATTCCCTTGTATACCAGCAATTCTTAAGGAATTTTTTTCTCCTCCATAGTATGATCTACTACTGGTCAATGAGATCATTATGTGGATATTGCTCTGCAAATTAATGAAATTACCACATCCCAATTGAAATGCTTCAGTTTTAGAGCTGCACTGATATTAACAAACAAGAAAGTATTTTTTACAGGGTATCAGTACTGTTTTTAAGGTCTGATGTTCCTACTTTGAAGATGGGATCTTCTCAGGACAACTAGTAACATACAAATTCTGCAGTACTCTTCCAAATGCAATAGCACACCAGTACTCATGGCTTCCAAACACAGGATACTTTATTTTATTCTGTTTTTCTTGCATAGTGCATATAGTTGTTTTTTTCTTAGAAAAACAAAGTACAATACAAGCTAATACAAATATTGTCCTAAGAACTGGTAGATTAAGAACACTGTTAGCAATAGCAAGAAGCTCTGTGAACATATCCATAAATTCACCCTTTCAGAGATTAATTCCATATTCGACTTCTTAAGAGCCTAAAAGAAGTTCGCACTAAACTGTCTATTACGTTTCAGTTTTGACCACTTTTCTTTTCGTCTGAGCTTGGTGGCTTTTCAGAATTGTTGTTTCCTATACAGAAAATTTATCTGTGCAGAAGCCTGTTAAATGTCAAAACAGAATAATCACATATTATATCCCCACAGCAATTATTTTGTTAGTCTAATATAATAATTGTTACACTATACATGCTTAAAAATAGTAAATATTTCAAGTGATTTTTTATTAACTGATTACAGATATCCTTTAAGATCATACCTGCTTAAACAAACTGATAAGAACATTCATATGAACAGTACGTAAAAGTCACAAACTACTACCTTAGATATAATGGGAGGTTTGCTTTAAATACACATCTTGATGACAACAGGATTAGAACAGTGGTATCCTCAAGAATGCTAAACAAGAAGGTTGTTTTCAATCCAGAAAAATGTGCAATGAATTCCTAATTTGCTTTTAAATATTGACATCTAGTTGTGGTAATGCAGCACTCTTAAAAGCAATGTTAGGGTAGTGGTCAGAGAAGAGGTTAAAAAATGTGTATGGCAGAGTTGTGGTTTTTTTTCCCTGATTGTTTTTCTTTTTTAGAATGCCTTCATTTAGCAAAAAGTTCCCCTGCTAGCCTATTTTAATGCTTGCATTTTTCTAATTATGCTGAAACATCAGTTAAGAGCCTACCTGATGTTTTGGAGAATTTGCTGTGCTGGGATTGATATTCCGCAATGCCTAAGAGCAAAAATAAGATGGATAAAAATTACTTTAGCTGCATGGTTTGCCTATGCAGACTGTCTTATAAACACCATCTTGTAGTATCAAGCCCCCAAGACAGGCCAGATGAGACAGAATAAGGGAGTTAAGAAACTATGAAAATCATGACACAGTGAAACAAAACTCACAGATTTACCAAGGATGCGTATTTGATAGATAAGCTTAATGACCAGGGAGAACAACATGAAGGGAACTGGCTGTCACCTGGTCCACAGTTAGTCAGATTCTCAATGACAACTGAGGCAAGAAGACAATCAGAAGGCCTACCTAGAAGCATGCTAGCAGAGGGTAAAGTGTTTGTTGATGGATTAATTGCAAAGCAGGAACAGCAGAAGCCCAGGTGCTTAAGCAGAGAGAAAGTCCTGATGCCACCTTTGCAATGTGTTCTTACCTAGAGTACTATAAAAAGTAATGGCTGTAAAGATGACCCATCTTACACCAAGAGATGCTGAAGATTCCTATAAAACAGGCCTTGACTACAAAGGGGATAACGGGGGTCAGATTCCAGGACAGAATACTGCAGATGACGAAGAAAGAGGAAAGCTGTCTTTGAGGACATTAAGGTATTATCCTCTCCTGATACAAGGCCCATCACCCAAAGTGAAAATGGAACAGGGTAAGATTTTAGAAGGTTTCCCTCAAAGAAAAGATTAGTGCTTTCTCTGGCAGTGTCAAATAACCAAAGATTATCCTAAGTATCTAGCACAGATGGTAGTAACACTTAAAACATTTAGATGGAAAAACCAAAGCAGAAGGCTTAGAGTAAAAAGGAAGTCAAACCCGAATTAAAAATCCAGAGATTCCAGCGTCCAGTCCTACACTTGAACACTTACTACAGCTATATTCATATAGTGGAAAAATACTAAAATAGCTTGCAGCCTAATTATGAAGTTTTAAATTCTACAGCATAAGAAAACCACAAATTCAAAATGCAGCACGATTCCGTTGTTCCATGCTCCACTCCACTGTTAAACAGGTAAGATTTTAGCAACAAAGGGTCTCCTCAATGAATCTTACATAAATTTTAAAAGTACTTTGAAATCCTACAGACTGTGGCAGATTCTAAAAGTAAAAGACTTTCCTCCACTTAAAGGGAGAGCTAAAGCAGCTGTGGGAACCAACTTCTTGCCTTTTTGCATGACTCAGAACTCGGTGAATATGAAATACATTCTCAAGAGGGATTTCCAATCAGATCAGCAGTCCATGATGTCATCCCAACAGTAAAGAAGCCTGTTCTCGGAGTTTTCTTAGAAAGAGGAATGAGGGAGGAAAGCAAAATCCTTCAGTCTGCTAAGTCAGATGCTTTCACTATCAATCTGACACTGGGAACAGAATGAATTCAGACCTTTTTAGATCTCAAAGCTTTTTGTACAGTCTTTTGTACAGCTTTTTGTGTTTAAGACTCACTGAAATAATAACTTAGCCAAAACAAAACATAACATACAAAAGAAATAGTGGAAGTAGGTGTCTAACCTGTGGCCTCACCTGCCGAAGCAGTTCTTGATGCTTCAGTCTCAGCCTCTCTTTCTCCATCTGTAGCTGCTGAAGTCTCATCTGTTGCTGCTGATTGGAGGTACTCCCACCCATCACACCACCTTGGGGACTCTGAGGAGCCAGAGGGGGTGGCTGCTTCACTGGAGCACTTTGGCTGATTCGCTGATTCATGGCTAAGGAATCAAAACAATAAATATTTAAAAATGAAATTCAAACAAATACATGCAAGGAAGCAATTATCCTTAGAAAGCATATATTAAAAACTTTATAAAATTACAAGCCATGACAATCCAAAACACGCAGCTACACTGATGTTCAGAGTGTGAAATGTATGCTCACTTGTTATTTCTGTGAAATCAATGAAACAGTCTCACGTTTAAGAGTACATACTTGTTCTAAAAGCTTCTGAGAACAGTTAAATGTGTAAGTTGGTGAAAAATTCAGATGTGGTGGTAGTTTTTCAAGTTTAATTAGAAGGATCTTGCTCTCTTCTTCCTAATAAATTATTCTCAGTTTAGACATAAATAATACAAAACCACTTTTCTTATTCATGTGAAATCTTAGAATCATTAAACTCGAGAACATATAGAATAACCAAACAGAGCATCTCACTTATATCAAACTATATTTGGTTAAAAGCCACCATTCTTGCCAGTATGATGCTGGTCATGCAACAACCATTCACGTCCTCGTTGCATCAAGTTTTGAGTGTTGCAGACCCCACTTATGGCATCTTGACATGCAAAATTAGAGCTGACAGAGAAATGGCAGATGAATTATAAAGCCAAATATACTGCCATGAACACAGGAAACGTTTTGCTAGTGTTTCATTTTCTTTTACCCCACAGAAGTACGTGATGCATCTTTTCTGGGGTGTGGAGAAGAAAAAGTGTCATCGTATACGCCTAATGCACAATGAGAACCCATCTTCTCTTCCCCCATGAAAGCAAGACCTAAGACAATTTTATTTTATAAAATCAGGCATGACTGGGATGTATCTACTTGACAGACCTCATTTTTCCCCAACAGGAGACCAGTATGGTTAAAGTCAACAGAAGCACTGGAGTTCCTGGAGTGAAAGTGGCTGGGGAGTGCTGGATGTATTACAAGGCCACTATTTTCAAGGGCTTTCAGTTTTGGAATTAGCTCTTCATCTTGTTGTCTGGAACAGCCTGAATCTGTTAACATTCACAATACGCTGCAGAACGCATTTGCTGAAGCTGTGATGGAAGATTGGTAGGGTTTTTTTCCTTTTTTCTGAGAATAAGGATTATAGTTTATGGGAACTAAGTAAAAACAAAAAAAAGGACTGAGCTTCTTTTAGGATGACAGGGATTTGGTGCAAAGGAAACCATCTGTCATCTTAGTTTGAATTAATGTTTTCATCATATATAGAGGATTCCTGGAACACTAACACTTCTAACTAACCTAAGAAAGGAGAATTATCTCATAAAGAATCTCTACCATCTTTTCTCTGAAAAGCCCTTCAGTCTCCACCGTCTTTTGAATGTTCAACTTAAGGTACAGTAGTGCTTTTCTTCTGTTCCAAGAAAACCTTAATATATTTATCTCATAATAGCGTTAAAAAAGGCTGTTGTTTCATAGCTTTACTCTCTTTTCCCTTTGCCACAGCTCATCTTTCCATTGAGAGGCAACATATGAAAAAGAAATACTATATACTCACTGCAATAAGAATGGCAAAGAAAAATTAAAAAGTGCAGAAGAGTTGCAAACTGAACTCTCTAGTCAACCCCTTCAACAATTCCGCAGGTTCAGCACTGAGTTAATACTCTAGTGGACAGGTGGGTCACATTTTCATGAGCCAAGTCAAAACACAATCAAGTGTCAAATAGCTTGAAGAAATTTGAAATAATCTTATATGTAATTACTTGTGAGAGAGCTTCATATATATGACCATAAATAAGATAAAACTTCTTGTAAAGGTACGTGAACAGGTGAAGTAGGAATAGAAACTGAATCCCAGGACCAAATATAAACAACTGAGTGAATAAAAAGGGCTGGATGTTCAACTCCAACCTGCAAGTCCCATCCTGACCTAGCAGGCAAAAAAAATCAGTGGGAAAATAATGTAGCTGTGGATTAAAGCTTAAAATCAAGCAGCTGGTCTTACGAAACACTTATCATCACTTCACCTTCAGAACTGAACTTCAGGAGGAAGATGACCATGATGAGCCAATCAACAAGCTTTGCAGCATGAGCTGTGGTCCCTAGGCCAGCAACAGAAAGAGATGGGACAGCTTGTTCCTCTGCTGAACAGACACAGAACGTTCACACGCCCCAAGACACCAGAAACAGCCAAGCAACAGTGTCAACAGCACCAACAGCTGTCCTGCAAGGATGTGAGCAGTACACTGCAATTCCAGCCTCCAGCACCTCCACTGGGCAATCTCTCCTGGAAGACTGACAGCAATTAGACTATGTACATGTATCAAATTCGGGCAAAGTTGAAACCAGAGAGAGCAATGCAAAAAGAAAGGCAGCCAGCCCACCTAGCAGCTCCAGACAAGCTAGACATGACACTGCTGGAGTGGGGAATATAGCCTTTTTCTCTTTTTACACAGAATCCTATCAAGTCCGAACCAGGACAGTGCCTTTTGCTTTTTATACCTTATCCTGTTTCACCTTAAAAGCAGACAATGAAGGGGTTGGTAGGGGACAACAGAAAACAGTCGCCTTTTCTTGCTGTTAGCTAATTCTGCAACTCAAGCAGAAGTCTGTGCTACCCTTCAGAAGTTCCAGGATTCAAACCCTGTTATTAAACAACATGGAAGATTAATTACAGTGGAAAGTAAAGAGGGACAAAGGTTAGAAAATTACAATCACCTGAAAGAAGCACTTCTAAGTTAAAAGCAAACTACCAAGCTTGTAAAAAAAAAAAAAAAGTACCCAAAGCTGAAGAATGTCAATTTTCTTTTGGTTAAAAAGTCTGCCTTTATGGTCTAGTCTCCAACTATATAATCATGGTTTCAGAGTCCCTGTCACACGCAGTTCACAGACAAGTCATCTTACAGATAACCTCGTAAAAATTTAAGTTTCTAAACTTAAAACACTTAAGTGCAATATCACTAACTTCCCTTCACCATGTCACAAATTTGTTTTTCCTACACGCACCACACAGGTATTACTTCCCTCGGTCTCTTTTCCACAAATACGCAGCTTTGGAAAGAATTTTCTTCTCATACCAAATTTTCCACATTTTATATACCTGTATATTTCTGACAGCTGCTTCTATTATTCCTGTTCTCTCTGATCACAGTTTGCTCCATTCTTCCCATCTACTGACTTTGCAATTAAAACCATAAGAAACAACTCATGTTTGTCTGATGTTTTTTTTTTATTTTAATGTCTCATCCTAGATCCCTGAAATGCCTTCTAATGTTCATTTTGCAAGTAATGTTTCTAACTAAAAGTGTATTTGAAACAGGAATATCATATGATACTAAGACTTCAGCGTATACTTAATTTTCACAGAATCACCTAGATTGGAAAAGACCTTTATATCATCAAGTCCAATCAGTAACCGAACACTGACAAGTCCCCAACTAAACCGTGTTGCTCAGCACTACGTCTACACGACTCCTGAACACCTCCAGGGATGGGGACTCCACCACTGCCCTGGGCAGCCCTTTCCAATGCCTGAGAACCCTTTCAGTAAAGTAATTCTTTCTAGTATCCAATCTAAACTTCCCCTGGCACAACTTGAGGTCATTTCCTCTTGTCCCATCACTTGTTACTTGGGAGAAGAAACTGACTCCCACATCTCTACAACTTCCCTTCAGGTAGTTGCAGAGCGATAAGGTCTCCCCTCAGCCTCCTTTTCTCCAGGCTAAACAACCCCAGCTCCATCAGTGGCTCCTTATAAGACATGTGCTCCATGATTTATTCATCAATAAATATTGGGGGAAATTAAATTACAAGGTTTGGTAGCTATTCAGAAACCAAACTTAAAAGTCTAGTTTCTAAATTCTTATTCAAATATTCATTAAAAAGATTTTTCTGAGCATTTTATTATTTCAAGAATGCAAGTGTAAAAAACTTCAAATTGACAAGATTTTAAAGCCTTCTCAGAACAGAACATGGAGATGTTTTTCATGTAGGGAACTATTTTTAACTATGAAATTAAACTAAAAGTTTGGACATTAAAAGGAGATACTGCTAACTGAATTATACCAACTTAACAACATATCCAAGTGAAGAACCTGTGGAGAAAAAAAAGCAACAGCAATACCACTGAATGATTTTCAGCCATCTTGGCTAATTACACAAAAGTGCTATCTTCAGGGAAACAGAAATAATGTAATTTTCTGTAATTTCCAACACAATACTTAATGAAAAGAAGAAAAACACATCTTGCTTCAAGTGACAGGAAAAAACAGTTTTAAGGATTTTTTGTTGTTCGTTTACTTTTAGGTTGTTTTGTTCGGTTTTGTTGTTTTGGTTTTTTAATACTCAATTCTCCATTACTTACCGAGGCCATGGCTGCAGAAATCTGCACTCTAAAGAATATGCTTATTAATGTGACCTCAGATAAGCATTTTTTTTTCCCCACCTCATGGGTTTGTGATGATCCTGACATGTACAGCTCTTTTTAAGTACTTTGAATTCAAAGGCAAAGAGCTTCATTTATCTATTAGAGTTAAGACTTATCGATTTTCTAACGCATCCTGTTCCTTACCTTCCATGGCTATGGAAAGCATTTAAATAAGGGGCTCTGCACCCACACAGTGGAGGCCGCAAGGACCTCACAGGCAGAGAAGGAACAAACAAGTCTTTGTTTCTAGAAGAGGGGGATTTGAGGGAGGAGGAGGAGGGGCAGACAAGTTAAAAAACACAGGCAACTTAAGACAATAAAAAAGATCTTGCCATCCTATAATATGACTTAACTTCACAATCTGCAGAATGCAGTCAATTGTAATAGCTGCAATATGCCTTTGAGAATAGAGAATCAGTGGTCTTCAAATGTTACACATTAAATGTTCTACTGTCCAAACTCGGCAGCAAAATGCCTGTTCTCTATTGTAGCAGATAATACTTGACAGTTACTGAAAAAAGTTTAGACTGCTGTCTACATCCTTAAAGGGGGAAAAAAAGAAAAAGGGGGGGGGGGGGGGGGGGGGGGGGGGAAGGGAAAGAAAAAACCCACCCCAAACCCAAAAACAAACCAAGAGAGACAAACAATTACCAGTCATTGGTGCTAGAGAGAAAAGGCCAGCAGATTGTTAACAACTCAAACATAAAAGGCTAATTCTCTCCCAAGATCCTATGCCAATTTAAATCACATGTCCCAGGGCACTGACAGTTTGCAGTAACACAGTACCTTTCCCTATGCAGAAATACATGCAAAGATTGCTGTAGAGCACCATTAATGATTCACAGACACAGCTGAATGTTTGATGGTTTTTCTTTTGTATTTATCATTTTACCCAGCAAAACTAAAACTAATTTCAATCTGAAAATGTATAGACAGCATTTATTTGAACAAATAACAACAAAAAAGCTCAGGATCTGAGCATACTATAACTTCTAGTTGTTCTTATTAAGAATCAATGTTTTCATTGAGGGAACTGAAAAAGAGTACTTATCCCCTTCAGCTTCATTTGGAAACCAGACAGTTTTTGTGCATCATTTCTGGCTATGGCCAGGTTTTTGAATGGTGCTAGTTTGCAGCACTGCAACAAAGGCAAAAATCCTCTTTGATTAAACTGAAAAGAGCTGTGAAGAGGAAAAAAAAAAAAATTACCAGCAGGATTTGAAAGAATGAGTCTCGGAAGCAATAAAAACTTGTTCCAAGTGGCTTTTTTAGGGAGTCGGTACAACAATTTGTTGTTTAATCAGGATACAAGTCGTGTCTCAGGATCACATTTTTTATGATGCATTGCTATATTACTTTAAGGAAATCCCAGCTGCAGTTTCATAATGCTGCTGTTACAAAACTACCTAAGAAGTAGCACAATAAAATATTCCATTGTTTTCAGTCTCTGATTAATCTGAGAATCCTAGAGCTTAGAGTAAGGGAGAAACCTGAAACAGACTGGTCTCTGGGCTCATTTAGCTGTCTTAAGTGTAGAAACAAATCTTAAATGCTTTAGTCAGGTAAAAAGAAATATTCACACACTTCTGGTTAAAACAAGATATATCCAATGAAAATACTATATTACAGAAGCATGTCCATATTATAGATTGATTACTCTGCATTTATCAATTACTTGTATTCAAATTAAATTAGTAGTTTCTTTTTACTCTTCTGTCACTATGGCACTTGTTTATTAAAACAATATAAATTAATTTAAACAATTCTTTGTTTTCTTTGATAAAGCTGCCATTGTTTTAAAAGTCTTTCTGTATCCTAAAATGGGACAGCTGCAACAACTGGATTGACTGACCACCACTAAGAGTCTATAGCATCCACAGACAGACACTCTAACACACTGGAAACTAAACTGGAGTAAAATTCAGCTGTTCATGGATCTAACTTTTTTCCCCATGGAAGTCAACAGCAGTATTTATAAAGCACTTTCACTCAATGTATGCTAGTTTCAGAAAAAATGAAATATTCTGGCCAGCCAGAAAAGCAAATATAAGTGAGATTCAGCAGTAACGTAAATAGCTATAAGAAACTTTTGCTTTAAAAAGAAATCTATTTTAATTTTGGAAATCTAAACAACTTTTAAAATATTTTCCTTTATTTTAAAATCTTCATACATAATGGAACTGACAGCATTGGTACTACACGAGAACTATGTCAGGCACACTGCATAGGACAGATTATGAGCAGAAATCTCAACTAGTGCCATCTAAGTTCATTTATGAAACACTGAAGACTACACAAAGTCCAGGCTCCACGTCTGTCCACCAAATACCTGGCAAATATATATTTAATCAAAGCTAGTCCACATTTTAGACCACAGTTTAATCAGCAAAGAGTCTACATAAGGGTATTAGCTGCAATTAAACAGGAATTACAAAATCCAGCAAGAACTACTGTAATTAAAAGAAGTCAACAGTATACTGTCAAGAAATAGAGCAAAATTGTTTTCTGTATATAAGAAACTGAAATCGTGTTTCAACATGATTGAGTTCAGGAGGAAAAAAGCTGATGCTTCTTTGAATTTTAGATTATATATGATTAGATATAGAGTATATAATTATTATGTGTGTATATACATATATTTAGATTACAGATAATGAACAATGTTCAAAATTATGCACGTTCAATTTTTATCACAGTATGCTCATTAAGAGACGTGCAAACTGCAGAGTGTTAGCAGGACACGGTGCAAAAACCTGGCCCTATTAGGAGTGCAGTGTTCTTTCACTGTCACAGCTGTTCTAGCACAACACTGGAAGTACATATTATTTTTACTGGCATGAAGACACCATTACCAACAAATGTCTTTTCTGAAAAAGGATTAAACTATTCTGAAAATAAAACCAGAGCAAACCCAAAACAGGTATAAACTTATATAAATCTACTGCCCTGACAAATCCTTAGTAAAAGTGTTTGGTTTTTTTCCCCCTATTTATTAGTATACACATATTCTACATAAAGTAGTTTACTGCATCCTTACACAATACTTGTGGACAGATTCCATAATGATTTCTCCAGTGAACTCTGTTCAGTAAAGAGGTCTAAATACATCCTCTTATTGAATAAAACAAGTTTTCACTTTCTGATATGATGATGAACAACTAATAAGCATTTATTGTCACTACCATAAGGGCAGCAGCATCCCCTATTACAAAGGGATGCTTAACAGAGAAATTTCATCTACCTCTGCAGATTTGCAATGAGCTCACTTTGACACAAGTCACTGGTTCATTGAAAACTGATGCTGTTCCATCTATTCATACTCTCTGACATGCATACCAAAATAGAGAAGCCTCTTCCCCATCTTAAGTGATCTACAATTTTTCTTTTGGAAAAACAGACAGGGAAGGGAAAAATTTAATATTGACAGACCTTTCAGATGAGTCAAATCCACTTTGTTTTAGAGAGCATGTAAAGAGGATATGCCACTGAATTTGCAGATCAAAACAAACTGTGGCTCATGCTCTGCTTTTGTGCAAAAATGGAAGGCAGATTCGGAACTTAAAAAAACCTGAAACACCACAGTGACAAGACATAAGGTCTGGGCTTTTTTTTTTTGACAAGACAAAGGCCAAAAATAAATTTTCCAGTCTAGGGTTCTAGTTCTATCTTGTTCACAAATCTGCCTCTGGCAAGGCTCTTACAAACTAATTTGAAGAAACACATATTAAACAAAGTGCTAGACAGATAGGGGATAAAAAAAAGAAAGAATGTTAGGGAATACTTCCCCATAATTTCCAATACTAAAAAAAAACAGATGCTCCAAAGCATAAGTACATTTCAAGTTTGTTGTGTGGTTGGTTTTGGGTGGTGTTTTTGTTTTAATGGAAATGATAAATATGTGTTTCAATGAAATCTACAGGTGCATTTTACCTCAGTATTTCTGAACAAGCCCTTTTAATTGTTTCATAGGTATAAAGTTCTGACATTACAAAAAAAAACAAAAAAAAAAGGGAAGCAGAAAATCCTGATGTGCATTCTTTACGCTCCTAGTGTTATAATCACTTTTATTCCTAGCAGTGATTTCAATCTGAGGTCACATCTTTTTGTTTCCTATCCCATATGGCAGCTCCAGCATTTGAAAGACCAGAAGGAAAAAGACTGGGTGTGTGTAACACCGGCATGATCACTAGTAACAAACCTATAAAACTGAAGTCTGGAACAAAATAACCAGAAAACTGAAACAGTATATTGTTTTATTCCAATTCTTGCAGACAGACTTGTCTGACGACTCTAATGGAGTGCTACTGTTTGAACACAAGACTTGTATTAACCCAGCAGAGACACAGAAATCGACTGCCAGTTTCTGGTATTTTCCCCACTTCAAGTTCACCATCTCATCTTAGAATTTAAAAAATTAAGTATCCTTAAAAGGCAAATTATTTTAAGTTGCATTTCAAACCAAGTCCTCTAATCTGTAAACTTAAATAACAGTTAAAATCCCTTTAATGGTATCTAATACAAAAGCCAATTCTCAGAAAATTGTAGCGATACAGTTGAGCGATTCCAAACTTCAACTGGTTCTAGGAAATTAAATTTTATAGAAAAAGCAGATGTTCTACTTCACCAACTGCAGCCACTCAGAACGCACAGCTGACCTGCTTGCTACCCAGACGTTCTCTGACTATCAAGAAAACATATTCACTCATTTGGAAGGTTAAGGACAACAGTAGGATATGTGAAGAATTACCAACGGACAATAGCAAAAGCCAGTAAAAGACAAAACAGTCCAAAACACAAGCTCAATCTGACAGTCCAATTCTCTTAAAAAAAAACCCTTTACTAAAAATAAAAAAAAAAAAAAAAGCAATTTGAAGCCCCTTAGTACGAGGCCTGCAAAGGCGCTTAGAAGGAAGGACAGCATGTTTGTACCAGATGCTCCACTAGACAAGAATCCTGCTGACACACGCCTAAGGACCCCCCCTCCCATGCCCACTCCTTTGATCCCATGTCATCTTTTATGATTGCCCGTGCTTGGCATAAGGAGCCCCTCCTTCCATACTCAGTTCTTTCCTGGATTTTAAAGTTTGTGAATTCTCCTAATGCAAAACTATTCTCAAGTCAAATGCACAGACTTGAAGGATCAACATCTGAGCCACAACAAGACTTCACTGACGCTTCAGTGGCATAGCAGAAGACCTCAAGCCCACTTCAAAGACACTAGATCTGAGTCTTGGAACAAAGTTCTTATCTTCAACTTGGAGCACTTAGGTTTTAGACCCAGCTTACTCCACAAGGGTATTCTGACAAGGACTGTTATCTGATGCATTAGTCTTAAAAGCCTGCTCCAAGAAGGAATCCATAATAACTGCATCCTTTTCTGTTTAAAACCATAAATGCAATACCCAAATTCCCCTTACCAAGTAAGTCCATAGGTGTGTCTGCCTAAAACAATATCTCCAAACTGATCCTCCCTCCTCTCTCTTTTCTAGCCACATTAATGGAAAATTCCCAGCACCACTAAAAAAAAAGTAAAGAAAAAAAAAAAAGGATAAAAAAAGCTATTGCACACCTACTACAGAAAATAAGGATGAATGCAAAGCTTCCATTTGATGAGGAACATACAGAGATACAAGGTCTTTCTCCTTGGAAGCTGGGAATTCAGAAGCAATAAGGGCAAAGACACTTAAACCTTCTGTTTCTGAATACTGGAACTGAAGAGTATGTTTGCCAGAAGAGTGTATTTGCACATACCATTCAACAGCTTTATTGTTTTCGATGGTTCTTCAGATTGGTTAAAGTGGCAGTATCAAGGAAGAAATGAATTCCCCCCTCATTTTCAATCAACATTAGTATCACTGTAATAAAAAAAGCTTCAACATTACAAAGATGAATTTACCTAGGATTGCTTCCAACAGTGTTACTCAGAAAATAGTGAAAACCAAGCCTTTATATTAAAACACAGCAACAGAAAAGAGTATGGTGATCCTCAGGGGGAAAAAACCCAACATGATTTTCAACCTATATTAAGCACAGAAAGGTAAACTTCTGAGTCATTCACAAGCTATTTAGGGTCACAACATGTATTCGTTGAGGATCCCCACATGATAAATGCAAGGCTCAGTAAGTTAGCTCTGTCAAACAGATTTTTTTTCTTCTTTACTGGAGTGACTTCAGGAGGTCACAAATGAGACAGCAACAGGAATAAGATTTTGTATTTTCTTGGCTCAAATGATAAATACAATGTGTACTACTTAAGATTTCAAGGAAAACTCCTTCAAGCTCAACAGCAGCTAGCAGCTTGTCTCTATTTGCCATCACTCTAGATCAGAAAAGCCCATATGCTTTTTTTTTTTTTTTTCTTCTTCCTTGCCCCTTTCAGTTACACTTGAGCTCTTTGACTGAAAAGGTCTGGAACAGATTAAAAGTCCGACCACAAAATAAAGAGTCTTGGCATGAACTCAAGTCTGTCTGGGATACACATACGCAGTGGGCCCAAAAAGGGAAGCTATGCAGCAAGAAACCCTTATGCAGTCTTTTGGACATTTCTAACTTCTTTCAGTTTAACTGCACAGCCTTAACATTTGCTGGAGGTTCAGTATGCACAGGATAAGCAGCTTTTGCCCTTACAGTTAGACCATACTATTTACAGGAGTAAAAAATAGTTCTGAGAAACAAGATTCATCTCACTCATGATCTCTGCCAATTAAAGCCTCTTCCACACTTCTTTTTAATTGTAGCTCATCACTGGAAACTATAAAGTAATACAAAGATAAGCAAAATACACACCCTGCAAGATTACTTAAGTAAATGTAATTGACCTGCCTCTTTTAACTGCAAGAGGCAACGCTGATTTTCAAAATGACTGCTTCCTTTTCAGACTTATTCACATATTAAGTAATTGTGAATTTGCAAATTACCTACACACTCCTCTTGCAACATGAAAACAGGTCTGCAACTCTGGCTGGTGTTAAAGCCAGCATGGACATTTGCCAAAGCTGACAACCACCAACATATGCTCCACCTTTGGGCTCAAGTTGCACAGTGGTTCAACCTGTCTACAAACTGGTGAGCAGCTTATAAACAAAGTGTGACAATATGGTGTTCTCCATAAGAGCAAGCAGACGTTTAAAGTAAGCACTCAAACCTACAAAACAAAAACACTGACATTTCTAAAAGCCATTTCAGAAAAACAAACCAGCACAGCGACTGTTGAGTTTTGCAGCTCTGTGTTTATACGGCATTCATGGAGTTAATGCCTCTCCCAAAAGGGGCCCACAGTTGTTGTTAGGTCAACCCCTGTAAAGCTTCAAAGGCTTTGTATCCCCTCAGCCTGACCTACTCAGTGATCTGCACACTGTTTTCATTTAGTTGCACCAAGTCCAAAACTAAAGCCTGAAAACCACAATGATTTCTTCTTTTTTTTTTTTTTACCCCTACTGTTTTTTCCATGGCTCTGGAAAAATCACTAAAATCCAAAAGAGATGAAAATAGTAAGTTATTGGGAAAACAAACGAAAGGCAAACTAATGTAGCTAATGAAGCTTACACACACAGGTCATGGCTTTATACAAAAACTGAAGTTGGAATACCACCTTAAATACATCAGAACAATTACTTGGACAATCCAAGAACTAGTTTAGGCTCTCTTAATATTATATGTTATTGCTATTCATAGTCATCAGTGCCAATATTTAAGCATTTGCAGCTCTGCTTTTCATATAGATCAAAAACATTACAAAAAATTATATACCGGTTCTATTTTGTTAAATTTTTACATCTTGACCTTGTGATCCCTAATTTACTATTTCTGTTTCCAATATTACATAGTGTTTACCCCCCAAAAAAGATTATTAACTTAGAAACAACAAAACTAAGAATTTCTCTCCAAATTGTTTAAAACAAGGTTTTGTCATGATCATCACTGTGACAAGCTGGAATTATAGGCTGGTATGTTTCAAGCGTATTTAAACAGTGTGAATTATCATTTGACAATGCCCTCTTTAGGATGGTGCAAAGGAAAGTATAAATTCTTTTGGTAATTAAAAGATGTGGTAAAGTTTTGCAATTTTAAAGGGAATAGTGAGCTTGGCTAAAACTGTCTCTAAGTAAGTAATTTCTGAATGCCACCAATTTTGGGAACTGTATGGATAATATGGCAAAAATCACAACCCATAGCATTAGAAACTTTGGTGACATACACTCCTACAGGATATATGCTAATCCTTTTTTATATATTTTTTTTAGAATTATTTAAATAAGGTCTCTACAATTCAAATTAAAATATATTCTAATTGTACTATAAAAAGTTTTCAAAATATGCTTGCAAAAATTAAAGCTGAGTGAACTGAAGCGAATCAAAAATTCTGAAGTGAGATGAACTTTTACCAAAGCGTGGGTCAAGCCTTGGGTCTAGCCAAGATGTGGTCTTGTTCTTATGGTTTATGTAGTAAATTTCTCCATCCTGGGTCATAGCTTGTTCCCATCCATCGGGGAGTGGGCCTGCAATATAGAAGGAAGGAGTTGACGGCGGGCTCTTGTTTGCTCCAGCTGAAATTGATCTACAAAAAATTCCAACATTTTACACATATAACAGTACATGAAACAGAAGAGTTTCAAGCTCATATCTAACATTACTGGGATAAGGGCAAAGAAGTGGCAAGTGGGAAATCAAAGAACAGAAAGCACTTCTATCATTTTGATTTAGGATTCGGCGTTTAATTTTATAACTGGTTTGAATCCTTCCATATGCTTTTGATACTTTCTTTTGCTATAGCACTATAGTACAAAACCAGCAATAAGTCAAGCCTGCCAGAATGAAACCAGCATGAGCACCAGGAGAAAGAATAAGCATAGAGATATTCTACCTTTCCTGAGAAAGCTCATCTAGTGCTTAAGGCCTAGCGGCAACAAGGTAACACTGATGAGATCCTGAAATATTCCTCTATCTTTCAAAAACAATTTTTTAAAGTGACAAAACTCATTTTCCCTTTACCTTACACCATAACCTCCTGTGAAAGCACTAAAGGCTGAAGCAAGCAAAAACACAAACCTGAAGAACAGGAGGCAAACAAGCAATGAAAAAGCAAAGGTAAGAAAACACCAGGAGCAGACATAGACACAGTGCTACAAACAGCAGTGCTACGACTCCATGAGCAGGAAGGCACAGGCAGGGAAACCCACACTTGGGAAATGGGGAAAGGGAGGTAAGTGATGGTGCTTGGTGTCCAGAGCTAATGTTTGAACACAGAGTCTTGAGGTGTGTTTCCCTGATGTTCCAAATAGCAGCTTTGGAGAAAAACACCTTTTATCACTATACAGTTCATAAACCACTCATTCCTATCTCTACATGAACATTTACATTCATCTATATTTTGCTTAGACTGAAAACTATTCTTAAAGTTACATTAATTTCATCTTATCTGGCAGGTGCTTTACAAATGTATGGTTTTTAATTCTTATCCTCACACAGATATGGACTTTTAAAAGTTATCTAAATTAGATACAGGAAGATCTTGTCTGTATTTCTTCAGATTTAAGTACAATCCTAGAATGATACAGCAAAAGATCCACTACAGATGTTAAGAATGCAAAAGAAATTAGAACAAGACCTGCTGCAGGAAGCCATCATATTTCAACCTCTCCTCCCATTCTTCCTCAGTGTAATATAGCAACACACTGGCAAAAGCCATCTGGCTGTTAAACTTGGACTAAAAAACCCCATTCTAGATAATGTGAGATACATTAAGTATGCACAAACATAATTTCACACACAAGACTCAGAGACAGACATAAAAATATGTGTGTGTATCTGATAAATGCCTTAAGTACCAACTATATCCATGTTCAAAGTACATTAGCTCTTGCCTGCCATTTTGTCCTACAGTCATGCTCCTGTTGAAGAATTCACTGTCTAAAGCTGGGGGGGCAGGGAGAGGGGAGGAAGGATAGATTTATTTGCTTAATCTCAAAAGATGTTCTTGGAGAAATGTCAGAAAGAGTAAAATAATCATTTGATTACATTCCAGTAATATCCCAAGGCATAACCAGGACAAGAATTTCTTACCCAATTTACATAGGTCTTTGAAGATCCCATGAAAACTACATTTCTAATTTAAAGTCTTGCATTCTGGTACAGAAAACTATGCTTTTCTCTAGCAACTCCACCAGCAGAGCTACAGGTCTTTGAGTGAAGAAAACCAGTGATTAGACAACTGGACATTTCCTTCCTGACCTTAACACTCAGAAGTTTTAAATGCTGCCTACAAATAACAAGAGTACCTCAGGTTTTATCAGAGGCTAGTAGTGAACAGAACAGGCAAGAAAGTGACAACACTGCAAAACATTCATAAATCCTCACACATTCACAGTGTAACAGGACTTCAGTGCAGAACTGAAAGCTCAAGTGCAAAGAACCCTGCATGTTGTTAGCACACCCAAAGACTAGCCAGCTAATCAGTGAGATGCTATTTTATAAGACAGCCACAGGAGCACAGTGATATGCTCCACATCATCCAAGTGCAGAAGCCAATGAAGAACCAAAAATGTTCCTTGACTGCTAAGCCAACACCTTAGCCTTGTGGGCAGACCTTCTCACTACCATTCTCCTGAGTCCTTCTAAGCCACACATCCCTTGGAGATGAAACTCAGCAAGAAATTCTCTTTTGAACTGCAAAGCCAAAAAACCCAGTTGGCTCTAGGAAAAACAAAACTAGCCTTGAGGTGTCAGTCCTGCTGAACATCAAGTAAAGTGTATACTGGTCCAGCGTGTTCCTTTGTAGCAAATAAGAACAAAATGCCTTTGAAGCAGGATGCCAGGAGCTGATCAGTCCACCTACCTGGTAGAAAAATACCACTTATTAGATTCAGTGATCTGATGAGTACTAGCTCATTACAGACAAACTTGGGCAAGGTTCTCTTTCTAAATAAAATGCACAGCTGTGCACAGGACAGGAAAGGTCTGTCTGCTTACCTGGCTGCCACAGTAGCAAGTCTTCCTTGCTAAGTGCCATCAACAGCTGCAGAAACAGAACTTTTCTGTCTAGAAACTTTTGGCATTAATCATGATGTTGCTTTCTTCCCTGGCCAGTAAACTGCTCTCATGTTACTGCTGTCATCTTTACATGTTGAAATGGTAGTTCAAAAATTGATTAGTACTGCTTTCTGTAATTCCTATTTGGTTTTGTGAGCAGTTGTGAAACCAGAAGACTGTCAAGTCTGGTTTTGTAACTGGCTGCCTGACAAACTGTATTAGAGGCAAGTAGTGGAGGAAAAATGGAAAACCATGGTGAAGAATAGCAGACACATTCACTCACAGCATCTAGGAAAATTCCTGTCCCTTTTCCCCCAAAAGGCTCAATAGGAACAGAACTCCCAGCACTAGCATATGTTTTTAAGTGACTTAAGTTATAGAAGCTCTATATGGCTGCTCTTCAGACCTTCTCACTAAAATTTCTAGTTACTGTAGCCCAGGTTGTACAAAACCAGACACGCTGGGTTTAACCAAAAGTCCATTTAGCCCAGGCACCCAGCCTGGGGTGATGGACAGATATTGCTGCTGAAAGTAGCCTGCTTAGTGACTGTCACATCCTATGAACTTATAAATAAAGCACTGAATACACATATAGACACAAAAAGTATAGTGGCTATGAATGGCCACTTGGTCTCTATGTACCTCAGGTGATTTCTTGAGACAGATTCATACTAGGTGCCAAAGGATCTCTTTTTCAAGTACTTTTCCAGTCTTCCCTTGAACCTTTGTAAATATTTAGCGCCAACAATATCCCTGTGGCATGATCTCCAACTGATTCTGTTTGATACCCCCTAGGTCAATCAAACACAATC
Organism: Caprimulgus europaeus; assembly: GCA_907165065.1. Next base: position 110,993,860 of record OU015523.1, read on the forward strand.
ACAGCCATAAGCTTACAATTCTATGAAACTACCTGCACAGGGAGAGACAACTCTTCTTGGGGACTCACCATTTACTGTGGTACTTTTAAAGACAAGATCATCCAAAAATTAGATTCCGATTTCCAAACATAAGCCATCCTTACAGAACTACCGATAAGGCATACCTCTGTAAATAAACATTTATATAACTTAACATAAATACATGTAATTTTAAAAGCCTGTGTGCACGTCTCTGGTGCATGCCTCCCTTTGTTGTGAGTTTTTACTTTCTCAATATACCATTTTTGCCATGAAACACCAAGTCTTGAATGCAAAGCAGAGTTTGCTGCTGGCAGATAAAAAGAAATAGAAAAAGTAACAAAGGCAAAAATGTAGTTTTGTAGAGATTCAAGCTATGCTGGGATACGAAGTAAATCTTGCAGTCCCTATAGTTTCTGATATTTAACTGCAAAATGAATGTAAATAAAGCTTTATTTTATCAAAAGGTTAATGCATATTAGAGGGCATCTGTATCTACATATTAAAAGAATATGCATGGATAACATAGGAAGTAGAACACCTATGTTCAACAACAGGAATCACCTTCACCTAATACAAACATTGATCTCTAAGAACCATCCTAATCTTTCTCCGTGCAAAGCTGAAATTTTTCCCTTCCATCCCTGTTACTGTGATTCCAAAACTTTCTAAAATTATACCAGTCTACAAAATTTACCTAAAGTCCACCTTTATTCTGTCAAATCAGTAAAACCTACAAAAAGACACTATTAAAAAAGCAGCATTTATTGCAGATGAAGAAAGAAATGAACATTATTGTCATGCAGACACTTAGAGACTCGACCTTCACAACAGATTGTTTGCACTGTTGACTGCACACAAAGCAGAATCTGTAGCATGACTGGTTACAAGGAGGGAAATCTGCAACTGAAACAAGCAAGAATCTAGGAGAAGAGCAGAACTTGTTTTAGTTATTGGCATATTCCCCCCTACTCTCCCGCCCCCAAGGGAGAAAAAAAACCTCAAGAGTTATGAATTCAAGTGTCCCTTTTCCTCCCAACCTTTAACATGGCTCTACAGCCTTACTGGAAGAGCCAACGGAGTTACACTGGGTTTATAAACTTTCACCAGGAGCCCAACCCACAACTGCAATGTAAGAGGGAAGACAAAAGAGGACAAAGACAGGCAATCTCCTCCAAAGGTAATTATCTAATATCTATGCACAAGCAGAAAAGGCCAAAGCGAGCAGCGCTGTCAAGCATGATTCAGGAAGTATCTGAAGAATGGAAGTATATAAATACAATTATTATCTCATCTCATCTCTATCAAATGTAATTGCATAAGAAACAGACATTGTTTACTTTCAAATTTTTAACTTTACCTCAGTAAGAAATGTATAGGAGAGGTTCCTCAAAAGAACAACATACCGTTATCATTACCTTTTTTTTTATTAAAAAAAATCAAGACAGAAGAACACAGTTTCTCCTGTAATGCCTTCAGGGGAAAAACGGTTAGAAATACACACACACACAAAATCAGAACAGTCAAGACTAATTTTTATATACATGTTGCATATTTAGAAGTAATAGGCTTGTTTTCTTTCCAGTACTGATGTGAAGATGCAATCCTGTTTCACAGAAGATTAACTAACAAATGCCATCTAAAAGAGCACTGTGTTGCTCTACATACATATTGCCCAAACCATCAGTTGATTACACATAGCAAGCTAAGTTCAGCAATGTTGACAAGGCTGAGACAAAAAAATTATATTTAAAAAAAAAAAAAAGAGAAGCATGAAAATAAAATCCTCACTTTTCCCATACTGACGCTCTCCTCTAGGGGATGTGTGCTAACTAACACTCAAAATCGTTCATCCACAAAATCATGCCAGGAACAGAGTAAGTTGGTTCAGATGTCTATTAATTTCCTATTAATTTTCTTTTAGAAACACAACTTGCAGCAAGATACCTGGATTCTCATCCAGTCTCAGCCACAAGAGGTGGGAATTCTTAAGAAAAACAACCTAAAAATCTCAGTCTCATGCTGAACTACATCTTCCCTGTTTTTATTTTATTAAACACTCTTTTGACTTGCCTTCACCCTTACCACACCTTTTAGTTTTGCCTTCTTCCCATTTTCCCTGAGCTCCACTTATCCTATTTATCCAGAAAAGAGAAAAGGTTTATTGTCAATATGCAGACAGCAGCTTTCTGAGTTCTCTTCTCTCTCTCTCTCTCCCTCTCTTCAGTTTGTTTTCCTGTTTTTAATTCTCTCTAATAGCTAGAATTCTAATTCTGGCTAAACAGCTAAAGCTTCTCATGGCTTTCAGGACAGCCCCTAAAAATCTTCTCTCTTCTGTTTTACCACAGCAACTCTAATTACAATTTCCTACAGTAGTCTGTAATTAAATACTAAAACTTGGACAGTAACTTTGGATTAAGGGCCACAATTAATGAGCACTATCCAAGAATGAACCATACAGAAAGAAAAACATTATCCCTTGTGGCATTTCAGATATTTTTTCACAAGTCAGTGATCTCCAGGTGTCACAATACTTACACTTGGTTTTTCCCCAATATCTTTCATGAAAGGCTCTCAAAGCACTAACTAAGGCATGTTTCATTGCCAGCAATAGTTCATAACAGGAAACTTCTGACTCAAAGGTCTCAACTTTATTTCCCAGTTCTTGAGGACAAATATCCAAATTAGAACATTAAGTAGTCTTCTATTTAGGAAGTTAGCACTGTGCTGAAGTGGCACAGTTACTTGATTTTTCCATTTCTCTCATTCTCTATGGGGCCACCAAGGAAGTGTAAGTGACCATGAACTCAGTAGTAAAAAGTAACAGAATGAGAAACTTTAGTAAAAACAAATACACAGTCATAATTTAAAGTTAGTACATAAAAATTTGCCAAATTAGGTACCAGAAACAGAATCATATATAATAAATGAAGGTTCAATATCGTTTAATTCAAAACAGACTTTTGCTAAACACAAGTAAGTTAAGAGTAAGCAAGTGCATCCAAAGAGCCTGCTTCAAGTCATAGTACCTCAACTGACTTAAGCTTAACAAAAGCAACACCACAAACACATAACTCAATATACATAGAAGTTCTGATTTCTTCATGCACTTTAACAAATTCAGAACACTGGGGAAAAACTTTACAAGATTTTCAGTGCAGTATCCTCTGTGAAATTAAAAATACATGTTCAATGAACTTGTATTCAAGTAAGTGCTTTCTCAAGCCACAAGACAACCCACTTAAACATCTCAGCACATTTTATTGCATGAGTAACAAGATCTATGCAGGATCACTTTCTCATACCACTTTGTCCGGTCAATTACATGTAAATTCTTAATTTTCTTCTTAAAATAATCTTCATGTACTGTTTACCAGATTATCTTTTAGATTTTTAAGCCTTACAACTAACCAGTTTACTTTTTTGCTAAGGAATCTTAATTTCTTTCTAAGTACATAACGTGAATTCTACTTCACTATCAATATTTTTTCCTGTTAATTCTTGGTACAGTGGAAGGTTTGAGGAGTTATCTTAAAAAACAGATTTTATGTCAATATTCAAACAGCAAGTATCTATTTTCAGCACAAATAAGATAAGCCGAAAGGCAAGACACACCAAAGGAATTGTTTCCTTTTTCCTATTCCCTGTTCTTCAGAAGTGTCCCTGCAAAAACCCGTCATCTCTATTGATACAGGCTTCCTGGGATATATTTACAGGAAAAATAAGCACAGGTATTGTATTTTCACATCAGACTCTGAGACCTTAATTGCTCTGAATCATGATTTCCTGAACTTGAACAGGACTCTCATTTGTTTCACATAATCCAACCTCCTGGTCTAGCCAGCAAAAAGTTTGATTAGCTTCCCCTCTAATACTCAGCCATGAACAGCACAGTTTGGTCACGCTTGTTAATCTTTTGGTATTGTCTGCAACATATGAATTGCAGCATGAAAACAAGCTGTCTAAATGGACAACAAAAAGTAGCACCAGAGAACAACCTTTGTGAAATACAGCAGACATACACAAAGTACAATCAGACTTCGAGAAAATAAATAAAACATGAACCCTGGCGACAGACAGAAGGTGACAAAGCACAGGGAAAAGCACAGCAGTGACACGAGCACGGCACCAAATATATCTGCCTGCTCTTTACACCACCAGGACAAGAGAGCTCTGCAGCACATTCTATAGCAAGAACAAGAACACTTTACTGCCGTGTAGTGACAGCCCCCCTGAAGTCAGCTGAAAAACAATTCTATATTCTGGGAAAAGATACCAGACTTCCTCAGCTTCCTTCTCAGAGGAATAATCATCATAATAAGGGATTTTGGAAATTATAGGAAAATAAGAGGAAAACCAAAATATCACTTCTTCTAAACAAGATTTTCCAAGCGTTTAATTAATGCATTTAGGGGAGACAGAAAAAACAAGATGTTCATAACAGATGTAGGAAACGTAAATGAATGGGAGTTTACCAAGTCCAGTAAATGAGCAAGAGGAGGGGGAAGAACACTGCAGAAGCACAACAGCTTAACATAAATTAACACTAATTTAATAGAAATTCTGGTCTTCATCAATTTAATAGCATTTTCAGTCAGAAGAAATTTGACAAGAATTCTGCTTCTTTAAATGTTTGAATCATCCATTTGAAAAAAATAAAAACATAAATTAAAGAACTAAAGGATACTTTCTGTTGACATCATAAATGTTATACGAATCCTCTTGGCTCAAGTATCAGCCTCTTGCTTGATGCATCAGGTATCAACAAATTTAAAGTTTAAACCAAGACAACTAGAAGAACAATTGTGAGATTTGGACTCCCTCCTCCCCAATTAAAATAGCTAGTGGTATCTTTTATTTATGTGATCTTTTTCATAAATATTGCTTACCTGATGCAGAGTTCATTATGTTCTGCTGCACAGAAGGACTGGTGGGAGCTGTAACATTCATCTGGGAAAGCATGGCCTTCCTAGGATCTTGCCATGTTGTTGTTTGATCAATGTGACTAAGACAAAACAAAGAGAGAGTTAGGACAGCCATGCATTCAAAACAATGACCTGCTAGCACAGAAAGTTTAACAACAAAAGGTTAAGCCTGCCTACAATAGCCACATTCAAAACCAAGCAAAAACTGTTTGGATTCTTTCCAAGAATCATGGTATGTCAGATTCTCAAACCCTTATTCTGGCCACCACCACTTCCCCAACAAACAGCTGTAGCGATCAGAGTGAGAGCAATAGTGCGATAAGGCTCATCATGAATTTCATAATCTAGACTGTTGTACCATAACTAGATGTTGTACCCTTGAACAAAACATGCTCTTCCTTTTCTTGTTGATTAGTTACTTGTCATATTTAAATGTGACTTTAGATTCTTTCAAATCAAGTCAGTTATACCTGGAAACTCAAGCACAGTCCAGTAACTTGGCATGATGAGTTCGCATTCAGTGACTACACAGTTGTAATGAAGTGGCTAGTGAGCAATCAGTAGTGTTCCCAAACTTTCTGTGCATAGACCACATCCTCAGATTACTTGATGGATTACTCCTTCACACCACTGACAATCAAACTATGCCTCTGTGGTAAGCAGTCACACTACAGCAGTAATATGAAAGTGATGTGCAGCTGCCTTTCAACTTCATGTGAAAAGCTGAGGACAGCTGGACTGTCAAGTAGCTCAAGCATCCCTCTGCAGAACCTAACTACAAAACTTTGGGAGCTTAGATTGATCTGTTTTGAAAATACTGGAAAGTACAGTCAGCACTGTCATTCACAAAATACAATTCAATGAAAATACAAGTGTAATGAATGATGACTTGACCTTTGGAGTATGTGATTAGCATGTTTTGCTAATGAAGAACAAACGCAGGCTATCCATAAGAAGCATCAACATTATCTTGACACCATTAAGCAACATTGCTCCAAGAAGTACATGTGGACAGAAATAAAACTACTAATGTATACTGAGCATTGGCAACAAAGCTTGTTATCGATTCGTTTAGAACTGGTACCAACTGAAACTCATATTCAAATAGTATTGTTACCAATTAGAATCCAAGGCTTCATTAATTTGGTACCATTCTTTCCTTACATTAATAATTGTTGAAGTTACTTGTTTCTGAATTATGTGCAACACCCTTTTCTTTACTTCAGCAAAAACACAATATTTAAATCTGCCAAACCAATCCTATTGATGATATGAGTTCAAAACTAGGTACTCCCAACTCATACCTCTGCTTTGTATCCATGTCCTGCATTGTGTTTTTGCTGGATCAATGTGTATTTGTATTGAACTATCAATTAAGCTGTAAATTTTCCATCTTTTTGTGGGGATTAAATAACAATTGTGCAGCAATTGTTCCCAATTCACAGTTCACAAAATCAGAATCACAGAATGGAAGGGGTTGGAAGGGACCTCTGAAGATCAGTTTCGCCTATTTAACAGCATATTCCAGCTAAATAGTTGTTACTGTATTATTTTAAACATTCTAAAGCGATAAATAATTCAGATTTGGTCACCTCAATGCTAGCATCTTTGAGGACACCGACAGCTGACTTCGTCACCTTGCTCTCCACTGACCAAAAAGGAACCTAAATAAACACTGTTAGGATGCAATTCGTTTGATCCATATAAGGAACATACTGAAGGTGAATCAGGCCTATTTTCTCCTTCGAGAACCTGCGTTAAGTAGGTCAAGTATACTGACATTAAAAGAGATGAATCCCAAACTTCGTTTATGTATTTGCATGACCAAACATCCAAGAGTTCTGGTCATAAATTAAGACCTCATCATAAGTCAAACTGGAAAAACAAAACAGAACATTATTTTCTTCCTGCCTTAAGCAACTAATTGCTATGCTTAGAAACTTACTAACGAAACCTTTGACTGCATTAATAAAAATGTGCTCCACTGAATTAGTAAATGTTTTTAACGTGTTTTTTGATGTTCAAAAACTTGGTATTTTCAAAAAAAAATACTAAATTTCGTAAGTACTTCAACAGTTCAGACAAGTTTTGGTTTAAGATGTGTGTATTTTACCCTAAAACATGCACACAAACAATTCCAGGTCAAAGAATAACAGACATACTGTAGCAGGGTCACAAAATAGGCAGGAATGTTATTTGTACAAAATTATAATAGTAAACAAAGCTCCACTTTGTCTGCATGTGGCAAGGACTGGCAGCTTTCCCCTGTGTAGAGGAAACCCCCTGTTACTGCAGCATTAATTAAAACGGTGTCACTGCCATGTTAGTTTCCATGATACAGCTCATTTAATACAGGTACTATTAAGCACACTGTGTCTTTGGTTGTTTTCCAATATTCAGCTCCACTGAGAAACATGCCACATGCAGCAAGACTTTTTTTAGTCCTTTTTTAGCTTATTTATTTATAAATCAGGGCACAACATAGTAAAGGCTGTGCCTATATATATTAAACTATACATAAACCTTCAACACTGGACAGCATTTTTTCACTTCTCTGTTGGTCAATTTTGCAAAGCAAGGAAAGCAGGTAAAGATAACACAGATGTAAAAACATTGCATAGCAATGCTTCACAGACTATGTGTTTAAATTACAGTACCAGCATGTGCTACTCCTCTCTTCTATTTCTGATATGTTATATTTGCTCAACTCAGCTCTGGGAACAGTGGAAACTGGGAAAATGCCACAGCACCCATGATTACATCTTTGTTTATCTCCATTTAACTTCTATAAAAAATATAACACTCTGCACTTACTAAACATCTACCTAAGGTACATATTTTATATATAGCCTTTGGGTTTTATACACTTTTTATAGAGTATGAAACAGAAGGAAAAAAGTTGTCTTACTCCATCACAGAACCATTTTTGCAGTTAACTGTAGGAACATGCAACATTCACCAGCTTTTCCAAACATATCTGAATATAGGATAGATTAATCAACTATGGAAGGAGTAATTTCAAAAGTACCTCCAATTTTGGGCACAAGGATAGCATCATCGATTCCTCAAGACTGCTTAAGCATACCATGGAAAGTGCAGTTAATGTGTGTATGGAGTAATTAATATGGATAGCGATTTTAACCAGTAGCAGTAGCTTCCAACTTTCCCCTAGCTGAGTATCACTTGAGAAACATCAGCTTGTTCCTTACTTTACCAGCTAAACTCCAACCAGTAGTCTTCTTAGAGCGAAGACCCACTGAAGAAAAGTCTCAAAGTAAGCAAGCTGATTATGTTAAAGTCATACTAAGCATAAGGCTGGTTCAGGAAGGCAAACTCTTTGTCCCCTCCCACTCAGCTCTGTGCTTCCTGACCTACATATCCATTTCTCCCACTCCTTCCCTCAAAAGCCTTCAACCGCCCTCACACCATAGTCCTTTCATGTCTTACCTACTCCACGTCCTGAGTTTCTTAATGCTATATACTAAGAAACCACCCAAAACACATTGAAATTGATCAGTTCTTTTCTATGTCTTCCAACCCATGCTCATCAATTTATGAAACACAAAGCAGGCAAACCCCCACTTCCATGAATGAAATGTTTAAATAAATTCTAGTACTACAGGAATACAGGTCTTCATTTTGTTCAGTATCTGCAGTGTGTGCACCATGGTAACTTAACTATCATAGAATGGTTTGGGTTGGAAGGGACTTTAAAGATCATCGAGTTCCAACCCCCCTGCCATGAGCAGGGACACCTTCCACTAGACCAGGTTGCTCAAAGCCTCATCCAACCTGGCCTTGAACACTTCCAGGGAGGGAGCAGCCACAGCTTCTTTGGGCAACCTGTTCCAGTGTCTGACCACCCTCACAGGAGAGAATTTCTTCCTAATATCTCATCTAAATCTCCCCTCTTCCAGTTTAAAGCTATTACCCTTTGTTCTGTCACTACCTGCCCTTGTTAAAAGTCCCTCCCCAGCTTTTCTGTGGCCTCTTCAGGTACTGTAAGGCTGCTATAAGGTCTCCTTGGAGCCTTCTCTTCTCCAGGCTGAGCAGCCCCAACTCTCTCAGCCTGTCCTCACAGGAGAGGTGCTCTGTGATTCTGTGATTCCAGCCCTTGGGTCACCCTCATGGCCTCCTCTGGACTTGCTCCAGAAGGTCCATGTCCTTCTTGAGGGCCCCAGAACTGGACACAGTACTCCAGGTGGAGTCTCACAAGAGCAGAGTAGAGGGGGAGAATCGCCTCCCTCTGAAGACACCATGTATTTCTCAGTATTAATTTAAGTATGGAAACAGGACATCCTCCACAGGTAAAGATCGAAATGGACATAAGAACTCTGCCACCAGCACTACGTTATGTTTCCATGCACTAAACAGATATTTTTCCATAGCAGCTGCATTACATGACAACTGTCCCAGTCCTTACATTCAATATCTTCAATTTCATATGACCCGAGCCATATCTTGATAAAGCACTACTGTCAATCTCAAAATTAAAAAAATAATGTATCAAATCAATGAAACTTATAAATCAGCCGTTATATTTATTACAGTACTATCAAATTAAACTTAAATTCTGCCTACTCTTGAACTAGAATCACAACTCTGTACTGTGTACACAGAACAAAAGCAGTAAACATTTTTGCAATTAAAATCAACATCTCAAGGACATTTAAGGAACATAAGATATTTTACATCATGGAATAAATTCTCAAATCCAACATCTAACTATCTGACAATATCTATTATTGTTCATTTATGTCTAGGTGAAGCAAATCCTTGTTAAATTGGACAAATGTTGTAGAAGCTAAGGAAATCAACTTAAGACTCTACCATAAAAGTAGGTCTGTGGTAACAGGCCTTAGAAAAACAAAGCTAAAACACCCTGAACATGCAAAACATTTGTTTGGAAACTTACATCAAGCCTGGTATCAAGAAGAGTGACTGTTCCAAGCCCACACCACCCTCCACCAAAAAGCACTTTCAAAGTGCTATGCAGTACAAACAGAATCAAGCTGCTCTCTCCACCCATCCCCAAGTTTTACACTCGTATACAAATTATTTACATATTGACAAGAACAACTTCAAAGAAAAGAAAAATGTTTTCATTTTATGCACACAAAGAGCATTTCCGCAGTTACTAAGTTCTAAGTGTCTACTAAGTATCCGAGTTTCTAATTGAAGGAAATTTTATTGGCATTAAACGCTATCACATGCCTGGAGATTTGTCAGATTCAATTTCTAACCTAATTTTAAAGAATTGGTGGCTCATTTTTTCAGGTTTGGGTTTTTTTGGATGGGGCAGCATGTTGGAAATTTTTGCTTTTTCAATTTGGTTGGGTTTTGGTTTTGTGGGGTTTTCTGGGTGTTTTGTTTTGTTTTTTTAAGTACAATGGAAAAGAAGCAAAAGATTAAAAAAAAAAAATCACATTTGTTACTTCTATTTTCAATAACTTTTAGATGCTTATACATTCATAAAATAAATCCATCCCTAAAATGAGAGGACTGATCTGTCTTTACACAAGGTGTGATACACTTCCACATTTGTATTGCAGGTGCTGCACTGAAAAGACACGAAACTGTATTGTTCAAAGCCATGTCAGAAATGAACTACCACACAAAGGACAGTCAAAAAATTACTTAAATCCTTCAAGAAAGGCTTATCTAAGAGGCCTTGAGTTTTGATATTCTGTAGTATTTATTGCAACTACAGTGTCCTTGTTGGTAGGTACTTTTCAAGGTACGTTGAGGACTTCATTCCTATAACAGAATTCTCAGTCATTACAAAAGCAGAATTCTTTCTTCCTCTTCTTTGTCTTTATTAACACAAAGTCACTTTATAGATGGTGCCTGTCTGCTATGTCATTTGTAGAAAGAACTTTCCTTCCACAAGAAAGGATCTTCTCAGAAAGGATAAGGCATTATTAACGTAAGCAGGTCAGAAATTACCAGATCATTTTACTAAAAAGTGCAGTAGAAATGCGGCATTATGAAGAAAAGTAAAAGAGTGATCAGGTAGTTTAATCTTGGATACCAGATGAACATACTACATGAAATTTATGCAACAGTAAAAAACTGAAGAATTCTGATCTACACATGAAAGAATACAAACAAGGCCGAATAAATAATCTGTTGCTTCTCTTTGCATTTGGACACAATTCTCCATGACAGGATGTTGCAAAAAAATAGTCACAAACATTCAGAATCACAAGTTGTTCTTCAGTGTAAAAGCATCAGCATAAAAACCAATACAAGTATTTCCCAAAAAAGCAATGCTCATGTTTTACAATGTAGACAAACTTTTTATTTTATGGCTGTGAGAAAATGATTTCCAGTCTTTAGTGAAATTGAGATGACTAACTTGGATTTTGGTTTTCAGATTTTTGGGGCTATTTTAGGAATTCACTAGAAATCTTATTTTATTTAAAGCAAAACACAAACCCACACCACTGACCACTTCACTTTTTGTATTGGGGATGGATAGGAAAGTTTCTGTGTAACACGAGGAAGTGCACAAATGAAGCTAAACCTAATTATTTTCTGAATTTGACATGAAATTAAAACTTTTCACTATTTCGCAAACATGAACTGCTCCACTGACAAGCATGTCACCTATGATTCTGTTTTACCTTAACTGACTTGAGCTACAGATTCCCTTCTTTCATATTTTTCCCTCTGTCTTCCTAACCAGCTGGTTTCCTCAATCCACATAAGGCATAACTCTGTGAATGGTTTTCCCTTTTTATTTATTTTAATATAAGAACTTTAAAGATTAAATGAATCACAACCAGAGTTTCTCCGCATAAATGCCATTACTGAATTATTTTAGAGCTATCACTGGTACATTTTAGTACACAAGGTCTTGATGTATATACTGAAAGTTAGTTCTCTTGGTGGCACTAGGAGAAACAGTATTTCTGCTCTTGAAACTACCACAAATTGTCTCAAAAACAGAAAAAAAAAAATCAACTTCAAACTAACCCCTTTGCCAGATCTTACACAAACTTGTCCTGTGCATAGGCAGCGTAGGCTCCCTGCAAGATACCCACCTACATAGCATTCTAGCAGGCAGAGAAGCAGCCAGGATCTACTTCTGCAGAGGCCTAACCTCTACAGGAGAGTCACAGACGTGGTGGTCTGACCGAAGGACAGCGGTGAAAGTGACAGTGTCTACTAACTCAAGAACAGAGCTGGATTCAAATTCCTGAGAAGGGCAGCAACAGCTAGAAGGCCAAGATCAGTCCAACACGGCAGATGGGACAGGGGACCCTGCAGCTGAATTTTCCACAGTTCGGTTTAGAAATGGGATAAAAGACATTTTAGTACAGAAATAGCCTTGGCACAAACTGCCCTGATTGCCACTCTCAAAAACTGAAGTGTGGCACGCAGAGATTTCTGGGTTATGGCTGACGATGCTCTTAGGATACTACACACAATGGAGTGGATTCAGCTTTGCCTGAGGGTAGAAGCTGTGGCATTCTTTGTGCACCCTTTTTTCTATCCTATCCAGGGGGTTTCAAGAATTGGAAAAGACTAAAATGTGAAAATAAGTCTTTGGCTATATGGGCCATTTTTAATTAGGTACTGTTGACTTTTAAAGTGAAGTACATTTCATTTGAGATAAGAACGATTTATTAATAGAAATTTTAAAAACCTTAAAATAATACTAATATTAAAACAGTAGTGATAGTGCTAACAGTAACAAAATATACAAATGAGTGATACCCAGTGCAACTGCTCACCACCCGCTGACCAAGCCCAGCCCATTCCCACATAATGATCTCAGAGGAGCGACAATCCTGAACCGAAACTGCAATCCTGGAAGAGAGAGAGCCCAAGAGAAAGCCAGAGAGAGCAAGAGAAGAAGAGACCCTCATTAATATACTGGGCATGACGTGATATGATATGGAATATCCCATGGGCATATCCAAATGCCAATTTCTCTTATTAATTTAAATATTCCTCACCCCCTTAGATCTTGAGCTTGTAGACTAAGAGAACACAAAGTCCTTCACTTCCAGTGACAAAAATGCAAACATTGGCATGTTATCAGTGTGTCTCTCATAACAAATCCCAGGCTGAAAGCAAAACACAGCACTATTCTAGCTACTAAAAAAAAACTTAGCCTTGTTTCAGCTAAAAACCAGGACACAACATTACAGATTTATACCTTAAGTAGCATTAATATATTGTTTGAGATGACACAAATTTCAGTTCCAAGCAGCAACAACAAAGAGAGAAGCCTGAAGGGGAAACGAGACAGTCCTGTTAGTAATTATCTCTACTCCCAATTCAGTCCTCCATAAAACACGTCCCTAAATTTGCCCCACTATCAGACAAGAAGACACACTTAAGGTCGCTCAAGATCCTTTAAGGACTTTCCAATTGTCTTTGTAAATAGCAAATCCAACAAAAGGAAAAGCTGTTGGTCACAAAGCAATGACAATCTCATCAGCTGAGAGATTGTATTCCACCCATTGCTTGTGAAAGCAGTTTCCACTTGTCCTCATCATATTAACTTGCAGTAGGTTTCAGGATTATTACAGCCTAATATATATAAACACACACAGCAGTAAGATTTGTAACTTCTTGATCTGTTTCCCAAAAATATCACTAAAAATCCCCCCTAAAATCCATAACACAGTTTGTCTCTTAAGGACAGTAATGTCTCCAGGCATGGCCTAATTGCCTCAAAGAAAGAGAAACACAGATAAAAGTTTCTGAATATTGCTGCAGTACATAATACCGCTGTATTTTTACATTTTTCCATATTCTTTCTTCTGCCCAACAGGTCTTTATGCACTAACTAAAAAAGCTTGTGTTGGACTACTCTGTGTCCTCACCAAACCATACCACAGGCACACGATGACAGAGAACACAGACAGCTCTATCCTACTTTCAGCTTGCAAAAGCATACTTTAAAATCACCATGCAATTGTTCAGTGTGCAATCATGTGTTGTGCCACAGCTGTGATTTCATTAACTGAGACAGAGCACAAGCAAAACGGATGAGAATGGTGGGCACGAACATCCCGCTGACTAGGTGGGAAGACAGCCTGTCAGAGCTCCAGCCCCTTAATCAAAATATGAAATAGAACCAAATATACTATCCTGCATAATTACAGTCTCAGGCAGCAGAAATTCATTCAGCAAGTTAATGTTTGAATCTGAACTAGAACAAAGCAGTAAGGAGAGCTTAAATACCTCAAATGTCTCTGACCAAAGTCTAATTGGTGCAGAAATAGATTTTGAACACCATCACTGAAAGTTGGGCAAGTTCTCTGCAAATCCCTCTGGAATTTATTCCTAAAGTAGTTGCAGCTTACAAGATGCTAAGAGCTACCAGAAATTCCTGAAAGCATGGCCCATAAAGCTGTGGACACTGATATATGAAATAGAGTCTTTACAGATACACAAAATACAGTATTTAATGTGAAGGTATTCAAAAGCAGCTTTCATTAGTACTGGCCTGCATGCAGACAGTGCACAATACATGCACCAAGGACTTAATACTAAGCTTACTGTTCTGATTATAAACATGCTAAATATCTGGCTGTTTTGGAGTTGCAGAACAGCACTGTCCTTATGAAAGCACTCACAGAAATGTCCTCACTTCAAAGCATATAGTGCTAAAATGGACGGTGGGCAGTAAGTAAGCAGGCAGTCTAACCATACATGCATGACTAATAGAAGAGATGAAGGCATGATAAAATTTGCCAAGGTAGCATCACTTTTATTATAGTATACTCTTGAAACAACTGACATTTGTCAAAGCAAAAATGGAAGTAATAAGATGCTTATTTTTGCATTTCTTTTCCTTTTCCTTCTGTCCCTCTTCCTGCCCTGCGCTCACGGACCTCATCTAGAGAAATAGGGCTAGTATCATAACACTTAGGAGTATTTTAAATTGATTCTCAAAAATATGATCCTTGGACTCCTCTTTGGATTTCCCAAATAAAATAATCTTGATTTTGAGTTTCAGAAAAAAGCAGTATGAGGGCATTTCCACTTCCAGGGCTCTTTCCATTAGTTTAAAAACAATGAGAAACAGCAGTACTACAGAGACTAAGAAGTCTTCACTTTTACAGTCCCTTTGCCAGCTCAATCCTTTCACAAACTCTATAATCAACTAAATGCTGTGATCACATTCTACATCACCAGATTTCTTTAATTTTAAACTTTCCCCCTCTTGGTTCCACAGCAGAAGAGAAAGCTGTATTTCAAGAAAACCTCCCTTTTCTATTCACCCTGCCCCCAAAGTTAAGAATAAGAAGTTTGCTTCCCTTGGCTAAGTCACCCAGCATACTCAGAATTCATCTTTTTTTCTCTCCTTAATTTTAAATGAAAGAGATAAAGATATAACACCAAGGAGGGCAAATCTAAAGGAAGAACTGTCTCCGCTGCTATTTCAAGTGAAATTACTGGATTCTTTTAACTTTACAGGTACCCTCCTACATCCCTGCTTAGCAAACACCACCCTCTCCAGATGCAACCATTTTGCCTTCTGTAACACTAAAGACAAGATTACACAAACACTAACTTTCACATTATTAAGGGAAGGGCAGATGATTTTCAGACGTGATGGGCTGCAGAATCCTTTATCACTTTCTTGTTCTTTTATCTCTGAGATTCTATCTCATTTATCTCTCCCTAGTTAGCTCTTGAAAGGAAACAAAGAAAGCAAGAGGGAAATCAAATGCCTCTGCATGAACAGGAGCCAGGCAATTTTACGCCCCTTTCTATATACCCTATTTTTGGTTGCCTGAAGGTTTTCAAGTCAAAGAGGCTTGCCTAAGCATGCTGCAATAAAAGCTGCTATAGCCAGCTGCCTTAGTATCTAAAGGGGGTTCCTAGCAATCCTGTTGAATAACCCTGAGGCTAACCACCACCAAGGAAAACAAAATATTAAGATAAAAAGATTCTTTAGTTTGTTTCCTTATTGCTCTAAGTAGGAAGTCTCAGAGGGCAGTTCAAACTGGTTGCTTGAGTGTTCAGACAATGATCACTCCCAGATGGCCTTGACAGGATGAGCTGACTCTAACAAACCATTAGGTAGGACCTACTGGAAATGAATGCATAGCTTTCTGCTACAAATAACTTAATCTGTTTTTCTTGTCATTAAATTCATTAATACTGGCAACAATTTTTAATGTATGCTTCAAAGCTGACACTTTACACCTTAAATTGGTCCGCTGCTTAGATGTTCTCAGGTTTAGTTGTACAAATAGTGTTTTCCCTCACTTGAGACTGCAGCTTAGCAAAAAAACAACTCCCCTACTTCCTTTCTCTGTACTTATGCGTTTTTTATGTTTTTCTTCTTTATTTTTTTTTCCTTTTTCACTTCCACTTCCTGTATTACAGTTTTTTTCATCCCTTTTTGAGTCTTCCTTATGACCATGTCTTCGGGAGAGCTTTTCACTTTTACAACTCAGACAAACACTACATGCTGCTGAGGTTGGAGGCAATCATTCATGTCCCTGAAGACTCTGCAGATTGCCACGTAAAGCAAAGACAAAAATCTTCCAACAGCAAGTTGCTGCCTGAGACAGTGCTTCCGAGATACCTGCTCAGTCAACTCTAGGCAATCTTGCATACTCTATTTTTTGCCAGCAAATTGTTCTTTTTCATCCCCCACGCTTCAGTCCCCTGGAGACAGACTTCCCAAGTTGCAATGCACCAGAAGTAACAGATTCTCGGCACCCAGATACAACACAATGTCTAAAGGCTATGCTTTGAAAAGTTATATTTATTTACCCATTTAACCTAGGGTGGCAAAGACAATACAGAGCAAAAGCATGAGAAAAGATTAAGCTACTCAGATTATATAATTTAAAAAGACAGCTATAATAATTAAAGACATAATACACTTAAATATAATAGCTATTATATTTATTTTTAAAAGTGACCTAAAAAATGTTTTCAACCTGAGGATTTTCAAGTTCCAGGTTCTGTATCTCCCTTCACCAGTCACAAAGAGTTTAAAGAGCATAAGTTTAAAAAGTATTTCAGAAGAGCACTGTTAAATAAATAATGCAAAGTAAAACTAATTTTGAACTCAAATTTCATTGCAAGTTTCAGAAGTTATCAAATGGAAATTTGAATTTCTATTTTGTTCTATTATTAAGAATTTGGGGAAGTAACAGAAAAACTTAAAAGTCTGACAGCGAAATCACCAGCAGCAAAACAAACTCTACTTTCTTTCCAGGAAAAAAATCAAATCCCAAAAACTAAAAAAAAAACAAACAAACAAAAAAACCCAAACCAAAACCCCATGTATTATTTAAAAGAGGTCTTGGGTTTTAATTCATTCCATTAAATCAACAAAATAAATATTAATACCTTAGATTTTATGTATTTGATTTGCAGTAATTTGATTTGCTTTCTGAGTACCTTTTGGTATAGAGGGAATCAAAGACTGATTATAAAATGTGTTAAGCACAGGACTTTGTTTACAAAGGCACATCACTTAAATTACTAACAGTTCTTAAAGTACGGTCCTACTAGCAAATTTCATTCAGATACATGTAACAGTTTAGTCTTTGCCAAAATTAGCAACTACCACGTTTTATCAATAAAGATAGAGAAGTGCTTATTTAGGAACTGTTCAACCCTAACCTTAGATACAAAACAGATCACAAAATAAAAATCACAGGTCCCCAACTTTCACTAAATTTCAGAAGAGGATTTATAAAAGAGTTGAAGCTCCCAATAAATCCTAAGTAACATCAAATTACCACCTTAACTTAGTATAAATTAATTCCAGATTTAGAATCCCTGCAGTCTTCATCTACTACTTATCAGGAATCAGTGTTCAGCCATTGGGGGTGGTGTGAGGGGGCTGTGCTGCTGCAGTGGGAGATAGGGAAAGAACACTATATTTATTTATTGGCATATATTTTATGAGCACATGTTTTTAAAAAAATATATGTCTAACATTTAAAAATCGTGCTTACTAGAAACAGGCACCTTTAATACAATAAAGATATGAATACACCCTACCCACATAAGAGAGCAGAATACAGCTCACACCAGAAGTTAGTTGTATGTATTTTTTAATGGCTAAGAGCATCATAATCAAGTTCTCCTTCCACCATAGTCCCTCCCCACTTTCTAATAGTCCAGTTTAGAGACTTTCCCAACCCAAACTTTATGCTTGAACAGTATGGGGCTTATTTTCCTTTTAGGAAATGAGGCCAGTTCTTAACATAAGAACTCACTTACAGTGTTTGCTGACTATTAGTCAGCACTTCCCTATGACCCATCCCTTTCCTCCACTCCCTTTCAGTTCCAAACACTGCCATTATCAACTTCCAGCTTTTCCTTTTTTGCCTGCAAAATTCACAAACTGATTTAGAAATTCAGTTGATGGTGAAGAAGTTGTTTTTGGTTTTTTTTTCAATCAGTATTAAGTCACTTTGAACTCTTGGACAAACTGAGCTCCTTTAATCTTTTCTATAAAACAGACTTTCTATAGCCAAAAGTCTCCTCATCACCATTCTACAAGGCTACTTTTGTCCAGCAACCACGCGGACAAAATTGTTTTAAACCCTTCAATTCAAACCAAATTGTAAGCACAAGCTCTGAAGGTTGTTTAGGTTTTGTCTGTTTGCTTGTGTTTGTCTCACTCAGTAGGTAGCATATAAAATTATGGTGACAAAACGCATTTGTTTCATTCATAGCCTGTGTTCAGAAGACACACTGCTATGAACTACTGCATATCAGTAATTTCAACAACTGAGCAATAAAACTTAACTCTTCTGAATTTCAAGCAGTAAATTAGAGAACACACTTAATGGAACAATATTCACCCCAATTCCATGTCAACTTCTCACAAAGCAAGCCTTTACACAGTCTGCCTGATGTACACCTGCCAAGAAAGCTGCGTGAACTGCAAATGAACACACAGTTACAGCACGGCTCCATCACAGGGACTCCCTGTCACTGCAAACAGAATACATCCACTCCTGCCCTTTAAACTCAGTAATCTCATCTGAAGATTACAATCTAGAAGATGCAAACCAGTAGCTGCAGGCAAAAAAAAAAGAGGATATATTGAGGAGAATGAAACCCTCAATATATTTTTTAATTCTAATTCCTTCACAGTCACCCACAGGTAGCCTGCTAACACCTAGCGCTGAGCCAATACAGCCCCTTCGGTCTGCCCTGCTCCAGCAATTTTCAACACTCCCATAAAA
This sequence comes from Caprimulgus europaeus, assembly GCA_907165065.1. The sequence continues at coordinate 111,012,995 of OU015523.1, forward strand.
TGTCTGGTCTGCATCTCGTGACCCGAATCAATCGCCTCTAGTCACCATGAACTGAAAGCTTTTTAGAACAGGTGTCATTTTTTCACATTGATTTTGTATTCGGAAGTACGGAAGAAGGAAACAAACCCCTCTGCTCTTCAACTCCCCGTTCCTTAGTTTCGAACTGAGAGGGTTGAATAAACCAAAAAAGCAAACATCCATTTGGCTCCTGCTTTCTGAGCTGTGGCTTAACACTTCATAGTTCCAGGTACTTACCCAGCAACTTCCTTCCAGAATTTATCACTCCAAGTTCAGCAGCAAACATACGCTGTTGAGTGTTATCTTTAAAATTTACTCTGCAATCACTTTATATCACTACACAGGTCATAATTTTAAACTTTATCTCAAAACCTTCTAAAAGTAAACTGTACATTAAAACAAAATATATCTATTTCTAGATGCCACGAGTCTAGTTCCATAAATTGGTACATTACACCTTCTAGTCACTCTTCCCTGATACCTTTAAATATGTTTTCACCTACCTATAAATATGTATTTCATATATATTGCCTAAATATATTTTCAGAAATCTATTTTTTTAGACAATTGCTACAAAATATTTATGTTCAAATGAGGACTATTACAGATCTGACAATACCATGTTCTTCTCTACAAGAAACCAGCTTGCACTTTCATGTATGTCAGGAACAACAAAACATAACAGCATCACAAGGGGAAAGAACATGCTGCAGAAGACAGACAAAATACCCAGTTTGAAACTGAGAAAGCGGACAAGGCCCTGGAGTTGAGTGGCTCTATTTCAGAGTCCCCATCTCTCCTCATCTCCGACTTGACTACTTAAATTCTGAGCTTTTCAGGATTGCAATCTTACTTGACAAACTAAACAGGCCTTGACTGCAGAAGTCCTGTAATCTATCAGTTTATCTGGTAACTCACCCACTCTACTACAGAGAACAGCTGCTTGGAGAGCAAGCGTTATCCAAGCAGCCAAATACCACCTTCTGTGCTGGAGCATGCACAGAGCTGGCTGGAAGCTGCTGCTGCCAGCACTGCTTCCACATGAGAGCGGAGGAGGAGGGCCTGGAGGCACACTCCTCCTGCTCATAGAGCAGGCCAGGAACTGCTCTGTGCTGATTTTGTCAATGCAATCACTGAAGGAGGTAGTAGGCAGATGTTGGTTTTATCCCTTAAATGCAGTAACTGCAGTGAGACCATATCAGTACACACAAGACCAATTAATCTGTTGATTGCGTCACTCTGCTACAATTTACTTAGAAATTCACTGGTGATGAGGGACTTCAAGCAAATCAATTTCCTGGATATCTTCATCAGATGCTAAGTATCTTACCTGCTCATATCACTGTATGCCTTAGGGTAACAGATGTCCTGCAGGTGAAAGCTGCTGAACAGTTTGCACAAAAACAAATCATGTCCATAGAAAATTAATTTGCATCCTACCCAGAACTGTTCAAGGATCTAATAAACTGTTTAATTACTGAAAATCTGTAGCTATTTTGAGAGACAATTAAACTCATTTAAATTTCCACACTTTCATAAAATTGAAGGGCACTACACTCCAGAACAATGCAGATCTGAAAATACGGTTTACCTGGCTCCACAACTGTGGAGCTGATTATTTATTTTCAGTCATGTAAAGACTGTAAGAAAGAAGAAAATCACAGCGAAACCACTTCAGCACAGCACTAGGGATGATTAATTAGGGAGTGGCAGAGGAAAGGATGAAACATCAAAAGAAAGTGAATAGTGGAAATCTAAAAGAAGAAACATGACTTGCAGAGGAATCTGGCAATCTGGTAATATCAACATCTCCTAAGGAGCCAAGCTTCATGAAGAGAAGGTGAAGTAGCCAAGAAAGGAGGTTGAAATCTGCAAGTTTAGAAACCACAGGAAGAATTCTTGCCGAGGATGAACGAACTGTTGAGTTCACTGGACAGAAATATATTGGTCTGGGAGGCAGACTCTCACTGGAATGGAAGGAAGCACTGAACAAAAACACTGTGAACCCTCTCCTGCTCTCAGGCAGAGGAAGAATACAGAGCATTTCAACTCAGGTGGAAAAACTAACTCAATTTGTTGAGCAGAAAACCATCACTGAGGAGGAACACACCTTATCAGGGAGACCAGCAATTGTAACAGAAGGATACAGCTGTGTTTGAAGATCAGCAGCTAAAGAACAGGAAAAAGAACATAATGAAAGAGAAGAAAAGCTAAAAGCTGATACAAAATCTTCCCGATATAACAACAGATTTTGTTTGTTTTTAAATCTATACAAGTCAAAATAAAACTGTGCATACCCACAAAGCAGAATCACTGTTCCTTCTATTAAGCAGCAGAAATGCATTGTAGGCATCAACTGAGAAACAGAAAAACTTCATCAAAAGCTTGAAACCAGTAAGTTTTACAGTATAAAATATATGCCAGCTGCATATAAGAAATATCCACTTCTCAATGCTAGAATTATTTTTAAGTGTTATGCAATTCCTTCTTCTCTTTTGAAATTCTTGTCCAAAAAATGTAAGAAAGGAAAAGTTCCCTCACTCTCACATTGCATATTATCAGATGAAACACTGTCACTTCACCGTAACTGGTAACAATCAAGATTTTCCCTTAGTTTTGAACAGAAGGATTTTCTAAAATGATGCAACAAATATCCCAAGACCCTACAGAAATGTGCATGTATTCTACATAAGGTGGTAACACTGTTCTCAGCACAGAGAGAGCCTGCACTGACTTTGCAGTTTTGGGCACAAAGCTGCCCATTTGCTCCTTGCTCTCCTTGTTTTTGCTTTGCTGATCAAAGGTGTTGCCAAGTTTTTTCTTTACCATTACAAGGCAGGAAAAACGGCTCTCCTCGGAGAGGCCCCTTGTGAAGGTCACAAAGGTTAGCTCCACAAGCCCTGGAGTCTGCTCTGATGCTGGAGTGATTGGCTGGCTTCCCTGCAGTTACCCTGCATTTCCCCTCCTTCACAATAGTGCTCTGGTTATGGAAACTAAATATGAAAGAACGTGGTGGGGGAGGAAAGAATTTCTATGGAGACACAGTCAAAAACAGTCAGAAGTTCTACTTGTTTGAGCAGCCTGAAAATCTAGCATTCTACAACATTTGATTTCTTTCTGGAAAACCTAAAATAAGGATTTCAGTATGCACTCCCCCCTTAACAAAGTTCAAAAGGGGAAAAAAATAAAGTTTGCTTTTTCTTAGAATACAAACAAATGCATACTGGTCTGGAAAAAGTTATTTCTTAAGATGTTTACTTGCCCCATCCCAGGACGTAATCAACTGGAAACCATAGGTCACATCCTCTTAATAAAGACTAAAGAGAAGTGAACTAATCAGGATTCAGATTTTTAGCACCTTCCAGCTCCTGAGAGACATTTTCACACCAGAGACATTTTTAAAATCTTACAGAATACACAAGAGCTTATTTACAGACATCAGAACCCAGTTACTTTTAGGGCCTAAAGTTAAGTAATGAAGATATCTTGAAATACTCAGCAAAACAATCATTACGGTTCAGTTGGTTGATTAAATACACTTCCCATTTTCTGTAAATTCAAATCTACCAGTCCACAGGCAGCCACAGCTATTTAGGTTTTTCTTAAACATAGAAAAAATAACCTGTAGTGTATACACTGAAAGCTCTAGCCACTTTGAAGTATCAGCTCCTAGGAAACAGACTTAATGTTGGTCCAAGTAAGGGAAAGTAGCATAAATTTTGTATCTTGAAGAAGGAGCTTTTTGAGGCTTCATATTTTGAAGACACAATTTCATATCACTTTACAAACAAAACGTTGCTTCTCAGCATTGCTCAAAAAGCTCGCTCACCACCCTGAAAGTCAAGCCAGGCTCTTTCCTCTCTATATAACTGGAGGTGTCAAGTTCTGCCTCCAGTGCCATCACCCATATGTTTGGACAGGTGAAGCCAATTAAAACTCAGCCATGAGTGTGTTTAATGCTGAACCCACCTCTGCAGCTGTTTCGGGTTCATTATGTTACCAGGAGTCAAAGGTACTTCCAGAAGTAGTCAAGTTGTACAGCCCCACTACCCAGGTATTACAATCCATTTAAGTACTCTCAAGATGTAACAATATCCAGTAACAGAGAGGCTCATACTACAGCTTTTTCTTCCTAGGAGGAAACAACAGGCTGCTTCTTCCTACTCAGGCACCTCTGTTCATAAAACATCTAAGAAAACAAACCCTCTGTATTGGGAGACAGCAGTAAATGACTGACAATGCCAGAATCCTAAAGAAACTAAGCTGAAAACAATAAAACACATTATTAAAGAAGGAATATCATACATAGCTCATATAAAAGCATAGAAGTATAAGTTACTTTGATCTATTCACCCATAAAAATACATAGCAAAAAGTACAGACACCTCAAGGAGTCTCCTACAAGTCCAGATTCAAATGCAGAAACATTAGGAAAGAAATCTGCCCAACGGCCATACTGTAATGAAAAGTGTAAGGTTTATATAGAAAAGAGTTGCACCTGATAATCACTGATATTTAATGGATAAACTTTTTAAAAAGCACAAAGCAGAATACCAGACTCCTCTTTGCCTGAAAACCTTACCAAACTTCTCAAGCCTCTTTGGTTATGACTGCAAAGGCCAGCACACCCAACATTTACCAAGCCCAAGGCCTCTTCAGCTCCCATACAAATGCCAGGTGCACTGTGTGCTGGCTGGCAGAAGACATGGTCACCATCTTACCCAAAACATCTACAATGCCAACAGATCACTTATCTTTCAAACTTTCCATGACAGTAAAACCCAAGAGGAGAAAGAAATGAGTCAAGAGTCAATAACATGTGCTGTTTTGTTAGCAGGCACATCTTTAACCACCGCGGTATGAGACAAAAATTCTTATCCTCCTGGCTGATGTTGCTAGGCAGGCAAAGCGTCTCCCATGGTATATGCTGCACCGAGATGAAGGCACTTCTCCTCGCCCTGCCTTTCTGCCATCACCTGCTGAATCCACACTAGGGGAGCTCTCCTGAGGTAATCACATTTTCTGAAAGGTACCTACATCATGACCACATCAACCCACTCCTATCTTAGAAATTAAATTCAGTATCTGCAAAAGGTGGAGCAACATCACCTTACTGTAGCTCCTACAGTGTTACAGACACCACGGCTAAGAGGAAGGAAGAAACCAAAGCAAAAAATACTTAAAATATCCAAGAGTATCAAAACTAGCAGAAGATACTAATAAACTAACAAAAACCCCTCCATAAGCACAGAGACCCCACCCAAACCTGTAACATGGGAGAAGGCTAAAGTTTAGGACTATGGTTTTGTAAGTTTTTATGTTAAAGGTTCAGATTGCTGTAATTCTTTAATGATGACACAACTGGGCCAAGGAACAGACGCACTGTAACCAGCCCCTTCCTTCTGCTGTGTGTAATGCAGGAGGAACTTCCAAGACAGCTTTGGGAACAAATCCCTTCAAAAAGACATTTTTAAGAAAATGCTGAGTAATTCACCGATACAAGACTGAAGCAATACAAGAATCCATCAGGTGGATGCAGTACCTACATCAATCCTGAAACTAAATGTCCTGAGCTACTGCCTTTTTTTTTGAGCAGGCTAAGATTACAGGAAAATCACTAAAACCAGCTGGAACATCTATCTTTCTCAAAATTTGAATTTAAGAGTTTCACGTATGACAAAAAGCTTAAATGGTTCATTAGGTACCTCAGTTTCTTTTACTTTTGTGACTTAAGATGTAACCAACAGGTCAATATGGTCAGAATTTCTAAATTAACAAAAAATTACATAAATTGATCACAGAGAACATGAAAGGAGAAGAATAAGGACAAAAACAAGGATGCAGACCGAAATCAGCCAGTTTCACAATTTCTATTTCAGCAACATGGATGGCTCAACCCACCAAATATCACATCTGACCTCCAAAGTTAGGGTTTTAGCTTAAAGTATGAGAGGCTTTATTTTTTGTGTTCAGCCTATAAACACCAATAAGCCCAAAATTATTTTGTTTAAAAGTGGCCACTATTTCTTGGAAATTTCAATTCCAACATCATATAAAAATGCAACTCCTAAAATTTCTACACCAGAACAAATGAATCAAAGCAATCTTACCACAATTTAATGGTTCACACCAGACAGTGTCACATACGCCCATGCTGGTAAACCTGATCAACTAAACAACAAGTGCAAAACGCTTTGTTCCCAAAGTTTAAAACATAAAGTTATATGAGAATACACAGGCTTTCCAACAGGAATTGGAAGCGGGACTTAGAACCCAACAAGCATTTTGGCATGTGTGTTTTTGTTATCAGGTAGCTTACTTAGAACAGTGGTCTCCAAATTTTTTGACCACAAACCCTATCAGTAAAAAATTTTTGAGCATGCACTCCCAATATATGTATCTTTATAAATTATATCCATGCACTACATAATATATTATGTACATTATAAAACATACACAAAAATAGAAAGTAAAAAAAGGATGAGCTGAAGATGAACTAAACACTATTTAATTTTTAAAAATTTTTTTATTAATGGTACAAAACTCATTTTCTTCCCCAAATCCATTGTCTTGCACACTGTCTGGGAGCACAAGCTCCATGTTGGAAACCACTGGCTTAGATTGTCTAAAACATGAAAGTCATCCTTCTGAAATGCACTCAGTTTCAGAACTTGGAATACAATTTCCCTAAAGGAGCCAAAATTACAATTAAATTGCTTTTAAAGTAAATTGCGCTGGTTCACCACACTGCTCTTGTACATTCATTGTACAACTATTGGGAAGGCTGATCAGAACTATACTTTAAATCAAGGCTAAAAACATACATGTTTTGTTTGTAACAGACTTTAGGGAACGTAGGGAGGAGACAAGGCAAAGCTGTCGGCATTTAACACTGCAAAATATTAATTTTTAAGAGATTATATAGTTTCATCTTTCCAACTGGGAAAGCCATTTAGACACATTACAAATACTACCTGAAATTAGAAGTCTCATACCGAAAGCTGCTGGAATTTCTGTTGCCTTTCTATTTTCATAAATACAAAGAAAAATGTGACCTAGTGGTCATGCTGAAGGAAATGCAGTCCTAATAATTCTCCACCCAGTACTACAGAAGACTGGAACAGGGAGTAAAGGCAGGAAAAAAAGGCTGTTCTAGTACAAAGCCAAGTCCAAATCTAGAAGACCAAACAAAATCACCACCAGCAATGAAGCCAGGTCTGACACGCCACCTCAAAGACAATGTTTCCCCCCATTCACTCCTTGCTGCAGAAGAATTCTTTAGTTTGACACAATTTTAAAATCAATAGGTCACATCTAAAGGGTGTCCAGCTAGTTCATTCATAGTCTTTTGAAAATTACTACCTCAGAGGATGCTCACTTTAGCCTGGAGGATGCTCTAGTAAGGAAGCAGAGTTATGACAGTATATACATGTATTTATTTATTCTAAGTGTTATTACTTTTTGCTGGATCAATTATGTATTCAGAATGTATTCAAGCTAATGTGAAGTCGGACAGGTTGGAGATTCAGCACCACTCAAGGATTTTTGAGTCACTGCACCACAAGGTTCCATTTCCACATATGGACTAACAGGAAAAAACCCCACATGCCCAAGAAACCAAGAGGAGAGACAACGCTTTCACCAACTTCACCTCACTTTGACCCAACACTCCCATAGGAGTAGCACCCCGAGTCAGCCATCAGAAAGATTCAAGTTGTGCATCAGTACAGCTGACTCCAAAAAACCCAGTAAAGTGGCAGGGGAAATTACAGCCCACTTACTGAGCCTACATTCGTTATGTGAGAGCGCTATTTATAATGTCACATGCTGGAACTTGTTCCCAAGCTAGCTAAACCTACATGCTTAATTGACTCAACAGACAATGCTGCCTTGTCAAGACTAATCTTTTCCTACAGGCTACAGTTTCTAAACCATGAAAGCTTTTGTACATTTTAATTTTCTTAGCAGTTCTGAAACCAGAAAACTTTAAAATACACAGGCACATATATACACAGATAGTATGTATTTGGGTAGCTACTACACTGACTACCACTAAAATTCACATATCCAAATGCAAACTGAGTCATCAGAAAGTTCAAGCATTTTAAAGAACATGGGAGCCAGCAAATTCTTTAAGTTCCTATTTCAGACATCCAAGACAGAAGGAAATAAGGAAGGAAAAAGCCTGGAAACAGACTCATGTCACCACTATACACCATGTGATGCACGGAGCAGCCGCTCTCACATCACACTAGATTTTGACTAAGTCACCTTACAAAATATTTGTTTCAAGTTACTTCCCAAGAGTAAGGTTTTATGAAGAATGAAATCTGTTTCTAATTAAAATCTGAGAAGTTGTCAATTAAGAACTAATTTAAACAAAGATTACCTTGAATGCTGCAGACAGACTGAATTGTCAATTCCTGCAGACTACTTTTATTCATATTAATAAAAAATGTTTTCAGGAAAAAAAAACCAAATCAAAACAAACAAAAAACCCCCTAACCAAACATTTAGGAAAAAAAAAATATATCAGAAGATACAAAGTTTTAAGCAGTAAACAAGTTCCATGAAGTCATTCAACAGTGAAATGGAACTTAAGTTTTTCAATATTTGCATACCAACTATCAAAATAACGGCTGAATTTTAGGAACTGAAGTGATTCAATTATTATTTATGTGAAACAGAAAACTGGCTCAATCTCTTCTATGACTGGCTTCAGAAAGCTGAGTTCAATATCTTAGGATCCACCAAGGAAGAAACACCTTAGAGAACAGTACTTTTAAATCTCAAAAGCTCTTGAACAGCTGTAGGAAAAAGTAACAAATAAAGAAGAAAAGCTATAGTTAAACTATGCCTTCTCAAACTATTGCCAGATATAAGCAGCTAGCAGAACTGAAATCTTCATAATACTACCAAGCAGCTCTGATAAGGGCACTTGAGTTCTTTAAGAAGCTGAAAGTCAATTGTGATCAGCTGGTCTAAATGCCTATAAAACATACAACTAAATACACCCAACAGTTACCAAAAATACAGAGCCTAAATTCAAGCTAAACATTAAAGACATTAACGTACAGCTGTACTTATGTTTTTCAGTACAGACTAGTTGTTTAATGAGTTTACATCTCAATTTTTTTACAGTAAAAATAATGAAGATTGTACTTGAACTCACTCTTTTTGTTGCTAGTATCTCGACAACATAGCACTCAACAAGAAGAGCCTTCCCCTTCCCACAGCAGAGGCAGCCTTCAAAAGGATGCACTCAAGTACCTGCACCATTTCTCGAGCACAGCAGTCATGAATGACATTGCTGAGCATGTTGCACCCAGCACGCTGCTGATAAAACCTGTTTCAGACAGTCACAGTTTTCAGCCCTATCTCATACTTCATTAACTCAAGTTGAAAACAGCCTTCTAAAACAAGGGAAGGTTAAATGAACAACCATCATTTCTTTCCTCTATAATGTACCTTCTCCTTCTAACTTTCCATACCAAGCAGCTGTCAGGTTTATACTCTAGGATAAAACAACTTTGCAAAAACAGTCTATTCCTCCCTTTAGTAACATGCTGAAGGGCATCTGGTCCCATTTGTTTCACTTTTTCCGATATTCATAAAACCACCAAAACCTGACTGCAAAAATTAAAATAAAAATTGTAGATAGAAAACTGCTAAACTACTTAAAGCATAAAAAATGGACTCCAAAAAGCTAAGCCATGTTGGAAAGATGTTCTTTCAATTGCCACAGGGTCTAATGATATTTTGACAAGACTGCAATTATGCTTCTGTTACAAGAACAGATCTTGATCTCCACGTCTTGCCAGGATAATACTGCTTTTAATTAATGCTTTTGTTGTGAACTCTACCCTCAGGCAGAATAAGTTTTATAATAAATTCAGTATGCAGCATGTATTTCCCTACACCATTTATTTTAAATTTCTCAACATTTGGCCTCATAGATAATGCCCAAGCCCTTACTTCCCAGAATTCTTCAAAACATGGCTAAATACTGTTGTGCCAAGCAAGACACTGTTGAAACATGTCTTTGTATGATTGTTTTCCCTCTGCTTCCCTGAAGAAGAAAGGAGCACTACATGCCTATCAGACTGCACAACCACAAGAGAACCAAATTTCCTTTTAAAACCAGTCTCAGTATCTGGCACACACATCTTTCTTTGGAAATAGTTGATACGTGCTTTTAGCATATTATGTTTTAAACAGAGTTACAACCATTGCTGAAGTATCATAAGGTGCTGATCTTCAATTTCATTTACTGATCGCTAAACCTGGGTAAAAAAATACAAGTGCAGATCTATTCCTACAATCCACTGCATAACCCACCTCTCAAGTTTGAAAAGTCTTGCTAAAGGAAGTTACAAACCAGAGCTTCAGCAAACAAACAGGCAATTACTAAAGCCGCAGAAATCTAGACACGTATTTATCCAAAGCCTGAGACAAGTAAAGCACTGTGTGGGAAATGTTATGAAATCCCTGTCAAGAAAACTAGGCCTCAAATTTAATCCACTGCCTCTCTTTACCACAAACAGTTGTGAAGTAACTAACTCGTTTTTGGTCTAAATGTTATTAATTAATAAAACATGACTGTCTCATCAACTCCACAAGAAGGTGGGAAGCTTCAAACCAATTAAAACTGGCTTTACAACGTGTTTAGATAGATTGCATTGACTCTGAGAAGTGAACTCAGTATGTAAGCTGCTGCCTTTACAGACTGCAGGGACCCATTTTTATCTGCCATGTGTTCCCTGACCAAATTCAAGAAAAGAAATTAAAATTTTAAATCTTACTTCCTTTGGAGTATTCAAGCTTTTTTTTTTTTTTTTTTGTGGTCTTTACTTTAGTAGACTCAGTTCTCCAAGGTGTTCAAGTGCTAAAAGCTATAATAAGTTTAAACCTTCAACAGAGAAAGAATTTAACATTAAATATTATTTCAATGTATTTTCCATTACTTTATTATTGCTCTAATAAAACAGATTTGCCTGATCTCTCAAAAGATAAATTAATTTCAGAATCCTATCCCCATTTCGTGCAGAAGCATTATTCAGTTTCTCCTGCATGGTCTTTGCATAACTTAAGTAAACATTTAAATAGAACAGTATTTGGTAAGAATAAATGTACACATTTTAACAGCGAAATTAATGGATTGCATTATCTGACCTTTATCAAGAAGGTCAAACTAGGTGACAGCCATCTCTACTGTTTCCAAATTCTCTTGCTGTTGCTGGAAGGTGCATCTATCTAAAAGGGCACCACTTTAATTGTTTAGCCAGGTTGGACTTGTTTGCACAGCCTAAAATCTAACAAATTAGTAAAAAGAATAGCAGGTTGAACTCGAAGTTGCAGGATTTTGATTTGCAAAAGCAAGCAGAAGAATTCTAAGGCTTGCAACATCACAGAAAATAGTTATTTAGTGTGAACTCTATTTAAAATAAACAGCTTAACAGACATAAGAACACTCACACACAATCAGATTGTTTATATGTAATTATTTTTAGAATCAAACCTACCACAACTTTGAGCTCTTGCAATCTTAACGGCCAATGTCTTCTACGCCACTGACATATCTGCCCAGCAAATAACTACTGGTGGACTTAATCAGAGAGGTCAAAGCCAAACCAAAAATAAAGATACTAAGCACCCAGGCCTTCCGTATAAGATATGGCTGAATTGACACATCAATAGAAATCCACTGGTTGCCTCTGAGCAGCATGCTATAAGCACTGAATAAAGAAGTTATCCTTTTGACCCTTCCCCTTTTCTTTTAGGGGAAGCATTACTGTATTATTCAGTTCCCAATATGTTTCTCAGAAAGAGGTAAAACAGAACCTTGGGATGAAAATGGTTTTCACCAGAATCAGATCGAATAAAGAGTTAAAATACTAGACTTCTGGTAAACAATCTTAATGCTATTAATAGCAAATCATTCACTAAAGAAGGAAGTATTGAGTCTTTAAAAACCTGTAAATTGGCTTCAATTAAGTGTACAATCAAAAAGCTTGTATCTTGATACAGAGCAGTATTAAAAAAGGAAATTAAAGTAATTAATTTTTACTGTTTCTCCTGCTGTTTCAGGGTGACATTACCACCAATGGCATATCTAGTGCTTCTAGAATGAAAAAATAGGTCACAATCTACAATCTGAGTCTGCACATAACTCAAGACCAAGATTTCTTCCCTCTATTTATGATTTTTGTCACACTGGCTAAGCTGCATAAAGCTACTCTGTATTAAAAAAAGACATGAAATAACTTCAAATACAAAAAATTCCAGAATCAGAATTACAACCTTTAGATCTCAGGCACACCTGATAATTTCTTCCTTGAAAGAACAGAAATTCCATGCTATACAAAGTCCTTGACAGGTGTGTTATAATTCTGACTTCTGATAAGAATAAAATCATGTATCTTTTGATTTATGTATCCAATTGTATACATGGTGGTGAATAAGAGGTTCACAGACGAGTTAAATACATTATTCTGTAATGAACACATACACTGAAACTATTTGCTCTATCATCATAAAATAGGAAAGTTAATTAAAGCATTCAAAGTTTACTTTAGTTTTACACAGCACAGCAGTTAAACCAAGCTGGTCAACTGGAAGAACAAGTCATAAATCAAAAAGGAAGCTGTACGTGGCAAGGAACTACTTCATTTTTTTTATTCTAGTATTTGAGATGAACCTTAACTGCAGTGAGCATTTATACAAGGGACTGAGAAGGAGATATTAAAAAAAAGCATTGAACTTTTTTAGTTTGTAAAATACTACATTTTTTTCACATTTTTAAAAGTCTAGTAGAACATCTGAAGACAGACAATGCTACAGGCTTGTATTCTTTATTAGTATCAGTCCCTCCGAGAATAAACTATGACAAATTCCTTTACTAGCAGACCTGCACCTACGTGTTTCTTGTTTTCTTGTTTCCCCACATCAACTCCTGTGGGTCAGACACTCAGTATTCATCATCACCCCGCTTTGCCTATGGCAAACAAAACAGCCACCTGTATTTCCTGAGCAAAAAAACACAGAGCAAAACAAACCTACCCCTTCTCTTAGGCTTCTATATCAAGCCTAACTTGAGCCTAGGAAATAAAGCAGTTTTGTCACTGAAAGACGTAATATACTGTATTGTATAGGCACACAATTATAATTTCAAACTGTCATTACTACTTAACTAAGCTAAAACATTACCTGGTTTATTGTTTTTGCAGAATAACTTTGCTTCAATACAAGGGAGAAATGAAGAAATGCCAATTCTGCATTATTTTTTTAGTTACTTTTTATTTCAGTCTCCCTATAAGCCCTCCCTCACATTACCTGCTATATGAATTTGTACTTTGCTCTACACTTCAATTTTGCTGTTAGCTGTGCTTCAAAACCTTGCAAGTTGTTCAACAATAACAGCAAAACCATCCAAAAAAACAACCCAACCCCCCCCCAAATTGTAGTGTGGATACAAAATGATGTGATTATCCTTTTCTTAAGAAAGCTTGCACTTTTTATGCAGATCATCAGAACATCTGAGATTTTTCCTTGCACAGGTGTACTTACAAAACTTTTGAGGACAGACAAGTACTTAATCTGATTTTGTCTGGACCAGTAACCGTCAGAGTAGCAAAAGACCTACTGCTTAAAGAGTTGTGCTGCACAAATACACTAGTTTCAGTGCTAAATATCCCACTCAAAAATAGAACAACTCAGAATATTTATCAGTACCCCACTTTAGAACTAAGCCACTCTGCTTTTGTAAAAGCAGGGTTGTTTTTTTTTTCCCTCCATTTTATTTTTAGCATGCATTGATCAAATTATTACTGAGAATGGTTACGTGGTAATATTAAAAGTCACTTGTAGGTCAGTCATTAGCTGAGCTCGGTATGTTTTTCCTGTAGTAACTTTTGAATACCAGGTGTACAAGATTTACACTATTAATAAACTGAAAATAATATTCTGATCCCTCATTAAAAATTATCTACACTAAGATGTTGATTTTGTGTAGATTTTAAAACCTGTCAAAGGTCTGAACAGGCTGAAACTCTGTTGAGTGCTCACAGGCTTAAAAATTAAACACTTATATGTAGTGACAAAAATCCAAGCTGTCTTTGTCCCAACACTCTTCCCAAAATACACAGGTCTTCCAGCTTAGCTAGAGATTTTTCACTCCGACAAATTACAAGGAAAAAAAAAGATTACATAAAAAGGCAACAAAATTTGGTTTCAAAACAGCTTTATTACTTTATTATCCATGATAGCATAACACATCATACTGGCTACCAGCTCAATTCAATGCCCAAGGTATTTTTTTTAAATTAAAAAAACAAAACAAAAACCCACAAAAAACCAAAAAATCCAACCACAAAACCACCACACACACACCTTGCTGACTTCACCTGAATTTAGTTTACAAATCAAATCTGTAACTGCAGCTAAACCAATTTTACACATATACTTATCCACCATTAATGTATTTTTTCTGTTGTTTTTTTTTTGGTTGGTTTTTGGGGTTTTTTTTGTTTGATTGGTTTTTTTTTGGGGGGGGTGGGGGGGGATTTATTGCCAGGTCTAAGTATCTAAGACAAGTAGTGGTGGTATCGGAAGAAACACTGTGTCACCCCAGTTCAGTTTCTGTGTAACAGGAAGGTGGTAACTCTACACAGATGTCTGCAGTAAAACTTCAATTTCAGTTTACAAGCCGAACACACATCAATGCTTTTTAATTTTTTTTTTCTCCATATGGCTTATTAAGAACTGCTTTTCCCCATTACTTTATTTGCTGTTTTTGAAGTTCTTATTAAGCTACATATTAATGCATGGTTTTATTTACTAAAAAAAACCCAACAAACAAAACGCCTCCCTCAAAAAAAAAACAAACCTCCAACCACCACCCCCTCCAAAAAACCCCCATCCAAACCACTTATTTGTTACACTAATTATCTGTACTATTTCCACTCTCTCCCACTGAGGTACCACATACTCCTAGCAATACACTTGACATTTTCTGATGAAGACACTGAAACAGACCCTCTCACACCATGTTTCAGACACTCTAGTCAATTAAATCTGTGCTTCAACAAACAGCACGGGAAGGCACATTTCACAGCAGAAGATGCTGATCGCTCACCTACAGGAGCTCAAACACAAGTCTTTTGGTTTGGTCTGGTGTTTGGGGTTTTTCAACCAAATCTCAAAATACAATTTTAAGAGTTAAATTTTGTAGACTTTTAAGCTCGTTTTCTTGAGGATTGCAGTCAATCAGCTCGCTAAATTTTTACTCTAAGAATAGCTAGCTTTATCGAGTATCGCCATAGCTGCTAGGATATGGGTAGAGATTAACTGAAAAAAACCAAAATGACTCTTTTCTGGAGGTTCATAATAGAGTCTGGATTCAAGGAAGAAAATAATAAATGTTATGCCTTATTCCTGGCTTACTCTTGGAATGACTGCGTTTAATGTTCACAATGAATGTGCTTGCAGATAGCAGGAGAAAAATACTACTTGGAAACTTGGGTTAAGAATTAAAAAGTAACATTTCTCTTTTTTTTTTTTTTTAAAAAGCAGCTTTTTAAAAATCTTTACATCATCTCTCCTGTAAATGTAGTTTTATCATTCAACTCAGCTATCATAAGGTTGATCAAAATATTATTTAAGTCACAGAATAAAAACAGACTTCAGTTAAATCTAAAATATATTTACTGCAAACTACACAAATGGATCAAATCCTGTATTAAGGTGCCTATGACAGAGCAATGTAGAATCCACCTATCTGTCCACAGAAAATTGTAAGAATGATTTTTGTGTTGCAGAGATTAGCACTGACAGTAATTCTAAAAAATAAGCAAAGTAAAAAAAAAAAAAATCAAACAAACAAAAAAACCCAAAAACAAACCACCACAAGCAACAAGCCCTTCCTCTAAAACCCCAAACCCATCCAGTACATCCCAAAGAGTAAATCAAAACTGTTTTACTAGCTCCCAGGATTAAATTTGGTCTTCTAGAAAAATAACATTAAAAGTGTGGAGGGATAAATAAATATTTTTTTAAATTGATTGCATCATTTACTACAGTTCTGATAAAAGTCACTAACATTATAAAAATTATTTTAAAAGCTCTAAGAACGTAAAATATTTGGTTTATAATTATATTGAATTTAGATTAACAATACTAAAATTCATCAGCAATACTTTACAGAGTAGTGGCTTGTTTTGGCTAAAACTGGATTCCTATGTCAGATGGAATGACTCCACATCCTTTTCTCTTTAGTCACATCAAAGATTTAAGGCTTAATTTACTCTCATGCAGTATCTATCTTTACTTCCTCCTCTAATCAGTCACACCATGAACTGGATCAGAGAATGGATCCAGTTGACAAACATATCATTGTAGAAAAAAATTGGTATGTGGTTCATGACATAACTACATAAGTAACTATTGTCAGCACAGCAACAGCTATAAAACTCTAGATGTTGCCTCAAAATCTACAAACAAAGCTTGCTTTCACTCTTCAAACCCAACCTATCCTAACAAAAGAACATCTTTAACCTCATTATGCTCCACTGTCTTCCCATGAGTTTCCTTATTCCTATCCCATGTGCCATGACAAGTTCTCCAACAACTGACTTTCAGGGCAAAATTCAGAGTAGCTGTAGCAGTAAAAACCAGAGTAGGACCCAATACAGATGAAGTACCACTGCTGATGAAACAACCACAGCTGTGTGCAAATGTGGCTGTCTTGCATTATAGGCACACTACTGCAATCAGCTGTGAAGTTAGCATTGTAAGACTTTGGGTTTTTTTCAAAATCAAACTACATTAAAAATAAAAGACACTTTCCCAAAAGGAATATCACAGAATCACAGAATGGTTTGGGTTGGAATGGACCATAAAGATCACCTAGTTCCAACCCCCCTGCCATGAGCAGGGACACCTTCCACTAGACCAGGTTGCTCAAAGCCTCATCCAACCTGGCCTTGAACACTTCCAGGGAAGGGGCAGCCACAACTTCCTTGGGCAACCTGTTCCAGTGTCTGACCACCCTCAAAGGAAAAAATTTCTTCATAATATCCAATCTAAATCTACCATCTTTCAGTTTAAAGCCATTTCCCTTTGTTCTGTCACTACCTGCCCTTGTAAAAAGTCCCTCCCCGGCTTTCTTGTAGGTCCCTTCAGGTACTGGAAGGCTTCCATAAGATCTCCCCAGAGCCTTCTCTTCTCCAGGCTGAACAGCCCCAACTCTCAGCCCATCCTCATAGGAGAGGTGCTCCAGCCCTCGGATCATCCTCGTGGCCTCCTCTGGACTCGTTCTAACAGGTCCATGTCTCTCTTGTGTTGGGGGCTCCAGAACTGGACACAGCACTCCAGGTGGAGCCTCACAAGAGCGGAGTAGAGGGGCAGAATCACCTCCCTCGACCTGCTGGCCACACTTCTCTTCATGCAGCCCAGGCTATGGTTGGCCTTCTGGGCTGCAAGCACACATTGTGGATCATGTTGAGCTTATATATCTGGTTCACTCTTCTCTGTTCTATCTTGTTCAGAAACCCATAGTAACAGAACACCAAGAGTACAAATATGGAGGATGATTTCATAGACAAGTAGCAATTTCTTCTATTTTGAATGGGATTCCCTGCTATATGACTTAACACACAGCATATACATCATATAAGAAGCTACGTCATGTGCCAGCTGAAATGTGATTACTGTCTTACACATCCAGCAACCTGCCAGAGCTTCAAGCAAGTTAAAAGAAATTGCATGAATATGATCACAACAGTAAGCAACAACGTAAAAAACTGATTTGCATCAACCAGGCATACCAGGAAGGCAAGTCCTTCTCTGAACTACTGAACGCATACAAGACTGTAGAGAATAGCACAGTCATTTGGGCAACTTATTCAATGTAAGATGGGACATGGGATGTCACCACACATGACTATCTTATGTATATGAAACAGATTGAGCAAGTTTCTCAATTGTTCTTTTTTCTCTTTTTAAATGCTAAGAAAATCCTACCTGGAGCATGACATTGCACTGTTTTGGCTAGTAGAGAAACTACAGCCCGCTTAAAGTCATTAGTTGTGAGCTGTCCATCTATGTTAGATGTTTTATTCTGCTGCAGAGAACCATTTTCTGAAGGAGCATATTAACAGGAAGAAGGGACGTTGTGGCATCTCCATCCTTGGAGGTTTTCCAGACTTGGTTAGACAGTAATTCCTTACCTGATTTAGCTTTAGTAACATTCATGCTTTTGGCAGAAGGTTGTATGGATGATCAGCCTGCACTGAATACTAGGTTGGCTAGATAATAATAAAGACACCAATGTCTCTGTTTGTAAACTCTGAGAAAAAAAGTAGGGGGCGGGAGGGGGGAGAGGAAAGGCATGTCTAGGTCACCTGGAAAATTTGTGGCTCTCTGAATCTTCCAGTCAACTTAAGATCCTAACAATCCTGAAGCTCCTATGTAGAATTAATCAACCTTCACTGCTGGGATAAGAAAGCTTCCATCTAAACCACTCAAGTATTTTTAGACTCAGGCAATTGTCTCCTATCATCTGATTATTTACTGATTGACACATTTGAAACAACATATTCAATATCACAAAATCAGTTAAAGCTAGCTGAAAATCTCAAAAAAAATGATAAATTTGGAGAGCCAAACACTTTTCTTCTTGTTACTGAACTGATGTGATATGTAGACATATTGCATAACACAGAAAAATATGGTGTAAGCATCTGGTACTGAGATACTAGGAAGTAAGGCATGGTATTGGCAGAAGCTATTTAGTAACTAAACTTAACAGCAGAATATGAAATGATAGCTCCAAAACAAGGTTGAGATCTACATTCTTTCAACATTGTTGAAAATGAGTATATGAAGAAATATAAACTGTCTTCCAAATACCCTGACATTGCTTACTTCTCTAATGACATACCTGTTCAGTTAAAAGCCTACATACATGTGTAGTACCAGCCACAAGATAGGATATTAAATAAAAAAAATCCAAGTGAGATTCATTTCTAGATTAATGACATAGACAAGCATCATTTTATCACACCAACGTACTTCCGTTGTGCTGGAGCAGATCCCAGACATAAGCGGGAAGCAAGTGCAGATGACCTTTTCCTTTTGAGGTGAATGCATCAACAGAAGCATTTGCATCCCAAAGTTCATAAGGAAGAATACACTTCTGAAGACACAGCAATCATAGCAGGCAGTTCCTTAAACCAACTAGAAGATCTGATTAGGAACAGCAAGTGTTGCTTGTTTAAAAAAAAACACCAAACAAAACAAAAAGCGGTGACAGGATGAGGACAGGTCCTACTATGACATGACCAATTACCACAAAGAAATAAAAAAAAAAAAAACCAAAAAACAAGATGTATGAATGAGAAGCTTTTGCACCAGAAGTAGGCATCTGGTCAACTTCCACAGCGGCCTATTCACTAGGATCTATGCAAGAAAAGGAAAAGCAGCAGCATCACAAACTTTCTTAACATGAGCCGGAAATGTGCGCTCGCAGCCCAGAAGGGCCACATAAAGAGAAGCGTGGCCAGCAGGTCAAGGGAGGTGATTCTGCCCCTCTGCTCCATTCTTGTGAGACTCCACCTGGAGTGCTGCATCCAGTTCTGGGGCCCCCAACACAAGAGAGACAAGGACCTGCTGGAACGAGTCCAGAGGAGACCACAAGGATGATCCAAGGGCTGGAGCACCTCTCCTGTGAGGACAGGCTGAGAGAGTTGGGGCTGTTCAGCCTGGAAAAGAGAAGGCTCCGGCGAGATCTTATAGCGGCCTTCCAGTACCTGAAGGGGCTACAAGAAAGCTGGGGAGGGGCTTTTTACAAAGGAAGGTAGTGATAGAACAAGGGGTGATGGCTTTAAACTGGAAGAGGGGAGATTTAGGTGAGATATCAGGAAGAATTTTTTTCCTGTGAGGGTGGTGAGACACTGGAACAGGTTGCCCAAAGAAGTTGTGGCTGCTCCCTCCCTGGAAGTGTTCAGGGCCAGGTTGGATGAGGATTTGAGCAACCTGCTCTAGTGGAAGGTGTCCCTGCTCATGGCAGGGGAGTTGGAACTAGACTATCTTTATTTTAAGGTCCCTTCCAACCCAAACTATTCTATGATTCTATAATTCTATGCTTCCCAATGATACAAATTTAGTCAACTGTTAACTGCAAAGAACTGCAAGAAAAGGTATATAAAATGAAAGGACAAGCACATTGAATGTTTTATTTTCTTTATTTTCTTTTTTTAGATTAAAGTTTCAGAATGGTGGATGCTGTAAAACATTATTTACCTTTCATCTGAAGAATAATAAAAAATGGAAAAAGCTTACAGAAGGGCTGCAGGGATCACTGAAAAAAGCTTCTGTCCCAGGAACACCCAAGCAAGTTAGGACTCTTCAAGTTTCAAAAGAGCTAATTTCCATAGGAAAAGGTATCAGTCTTGAGCAGAACAAATACGCACCAATTCTTCACTGTCACTTCCCAAATGAGAACTGGTCACCAATGAATGAAGCTGATAGGAGCCAAGCTTAAAACAGAACGAAGGTGTTTCTTCGTGCAGTGGAGAGACAACCAGTGAGACTTCTTGTCAAAGCATACAGCAGATGCTAAAAGTCTCTATAGCCTCATGGGAAGACTGCACAAGTCTTGGAGGACAGCTGGAAGCTGGGAGAGTCATATGCTTGCTCTGTTCTTAGTCCTTCTGAGAAATTTGCTCATGACCACTACTGGTAACCAGATTCTGATCTGGACAGGCATTTGGTTTGAATCAATAATATGAAACAACATGTCAGCATGATCTGATTCTGCAGTTCAGTCTTGCTCTGCCCACCAAAAGCCCAATACTGGCTCAGTAGGATCCACTAGAGGGATAAGAGCTGGGAAATTCTCAGCTGATCTAAAACACCGGGCAGGAGCATGAGCTAACAGCTTTGACAAATACATCTTTTTCCTTAGCAGAAATACTGCCTGAAATGGTATGCAAGTGATATACTAACCTGAATGAAAGGCTACTGGTCCTAATGAAGTACAAATTAAAATATGGTATGATGAAGCACAACAAGACAGCACCCGTTGTTACTGCACTGCAGTCTGCATATTTTCATTTAATAAAACTTTTTATTTTTGAACTCGTCAGTCTAACTGGTTAACAAGAATTTGCATCCTATTTATTTTTCTGCAGCTTGCAAAACAGACAGAATTTTAGCTGGAAGTCAAGAACTGAACAGCCTCCAACACAATAAAAGAACACGTGAATTTACTTCTTTTACAGAAGGTGTATCTTGCAGTTTGACTAAATGAACAGAGACAAAGTATATTCATGTCTACCTACATATGGTAGGTGGGGCTGGAGTATCTTAATCAACAGTGGGTGTGTAACTGAATGGCTAGTATTCAAAGTTCTCCTAACTTTGTATCACAACTGCAGGTAAGGGCAATAACAAGTATATTTATTTGTAGAAACTGGATAGAAGCTAGTTATTTCAGCTAGTCATGGAGTAAAAGCATCATTCATTAGTGAAATTGTAAGTTTGCTTTTATCTTTCATATGAAGTTACAGGCAAATTATGTGCAGATCCTGGCAAAACAAGAAGCATCAGGATCTCCTGTATTTCACAGAATTAAGAATGGTAGGGGTTGGAAGGGACCTCAGGAGATCATCTACTCCAACCCCCTGCCAGAGTAGGATCACCTACAGTAGGTCACACAGGAAAGCATCCAGGCAGGTTTTGAACATCTCCAGAGGTGGAGACTCCACAACCTCTCTGGGCAGCCTGCTCCTGTGCTCTGTCACCCTCTCAGTAAAGAAGTTTTTCCTTAAGTTTGTCTGGAACTTCTGGTGATCCAGTTTTTGCCCATTGCCCTTTGTCTCGTCACTGGGCACCACCGTAAAGAGCCCGGCCCCATCCATTTGGTCCTCACACTTCAGGTATTTATAGACATTGATAAGGTCCCCTCTCAGTCTTCTCTTCTCCAGGCTGAAGAGTCCCAGCTCTCTCAGCCTTTCCTCATATGGGAGATGCTCCAGGCCCCTCATCATCTTTGTGGCCTCTGCTAGACTCTCTCCAGAATTTCCTTGTCCTTCTTGAACTGGGGAGCCCAGAACTGGACACAGTACTCCAGATGTGGCCTCACCAGGGCAGAGTAGAGGGGGAGGAGAACCTCTCTCGACCTGCTGGCCACACTCTTTTTAATGCACCCCAGGATACTGTTGGCCTTCCTGGCCACAAGGACACACTGCTGGCTCATGGCCAGCCTGCTGTCCACCAGCACACCCAGGTCCTTTTCCTCAGAGCTCCTCTCCAGCAGGTCAGCCCCCAACCTGTACTGGTGCATGCAGTTATTCCTCACCAGGTGAAGGACTCTGCACTTGCTCTTGTTGAGCCTCATCAGGTTCCTTTCCACCCAACTGTCCAGTGTGTCCAGGTCTTACCGAATGGCAGCGCAGCCTTCTGGAGTGTCAGCCACTCCTCCCAACTTTTTATGAGCAAACTTGCTGAGGATGGACTCTATCCCTATTATTCAAATTTATTTCAAATAAATTTCATACAAACGAACTTGTTCTGCATGCACAAAACAAGAGCTCAGTGGCTTCTTGTGAGGATAAAAGACTTCTTCACATACTTTATTTCCATAAAATTTATCTACTACAAAAGCCAGCCATTTTCACTTTATTGCAACTCCCTCAACTATTTGGTAAGTTAGCTGTTACCTTGGCTTAGAAAGCACTTAAAATCCTCCCCCGTCAGTTTCACCAAGCAAGCATTTGAGGTCACTTTAAAAGGGCAAAACTTGGCACAGACCAGGGTCTACACTCCTACCCCAACAGGACTGCCAGTGGAGGAATCAATTAAAGCTCACACGCAATCTCCCAGTGGCTCACCATCACAGCAGACACAGGATTCCAACTGTAGCCCCGAGCAAAAGCCACACAAATAGTTGCACCAGAAGAAAAAAAAAGTCCCCCTTCTGCTTCCTCCCTCCCTATTCCAATGCAACCTTAAAACCAGAAGTTGGACAATGGGTACCACAACTATGAAACTGAATTAAGAATCATTTTTTCTGCAGACATTACTACGTAAAACCAAAGTTTAATTCCTTAAGAAAACAATGAACTGTCCAAGTTCCTCAACAAACCTCTATAATACAAAGCTGATCATGTCAAGACCCATATAACAGCATAATAAAAAATGGGCACAGATTTTAATTGCAAACTATTTTTAAAAGAAAGTAATTAAGACTTCCTTTGACCTTGTTAACAGGGATGCTAAAATGTTAATTCTTAACTAACTGTTTATGCTAAGGTCTGTTTCACATTTTCTCTTCCTTATGCCTACCAGTGACTAAATTATCAGGATATTGTGAAATATGGAATAGATTTTTTCCAGTTATTAGTCATGATGGTAAAAAAAAAAGAAGACAAAAATAAAAACCCTCAAGCATACAGATGATAATAGTTCTCCTAATACTACAAATTTGAAAGTTCCTATCCTCTGTTACCTAGTACTTATTTGGTCCCAATATCTAAGGTCTGCTTTAGAACAGTTTCAGAACAACCCAAAAGATCAGTTACGAAAGGGAATGCTTACTTCAGTCCAAATGTTAAACTCACTGTCCAGAAGCGTTTAAGTGACATAGATAAACGGAAATTAAGTGTGCATGTGTTCAGGGACAGAAGGCAAGAAAACGTAACAAAGCTCTACACTGATGATAACATACATAGAATTATGTCAACAGCAGCAAAACAAAAAGCTCTCAAAAATCTATCCACACACAAACTAGAAAATGGGCAGTTTCAGCTTAGTCAGGCTCGTGTACAAAGCCCTGTAACCATGGAATGTGCTATTAACCCTTTTCACTGAAGATTGGAAGAATTTAGAAGTTTTTATTGTGAAACAAGTATAATTCATTCTGACCCGATGACCAGCATGGAAGTCAATGGACACCTAAACTCCAATTAAAGCACGGCATTATTCCTACCCACCCGCCCCAAACATGTTTTGCATATATATATACAAAAATGGCCTATAAAGTTGGGCATAGAACATCTTTCAACGTCCTTTCACCTTTTCTTTGTAACAGCCTTTTATAAGTCAGATTACACCTTTTTAAGTACATCTCATTTCATAACCTTCACCCATGCAAAGCTGGTTACTTTGACAGTGATAAAGTTTTTTTAAATACAAAAAAATAAAAATCACCACTGAATTACATGTGCATTGGATATTTAAGTCTACCAACTATATTTAAACTACACCATCAGCATAGTTAGTAAATATGGAAAAAAAATGTCTCTTCTACTCTGTTTCTCACTATTCTAGAGAGGTTATACAAATGTTGGAATTAAAAGTAATTGCAGAGGACTTGCCAACCAGGCTTTTCAAACAGGAAGAACAAATTTTAAAAAAAAGTGAGATCTTATGAGAAAATATAAATGAGAAGTTGCACTTCTTTCCCTTCCCCAAAGAATTCCATTTTGCCTATAAAGCCTATGCTTGTTTGCTTTCAGATAATGCTTTATTACATCATGAATGTCTAATTTTACAACACATCCAGAAAAGGTAAAAAGTTTACTTAACATTTCAATTACAACAGGTAATCAGAAAGGGAAAGGCATCCTTAAAGCAGTAACACTATTTAAATAAACTTGTGTAGTGCAGACAGACTCCCAACAAAGCTCACCATAAATCAAAACCCATTGGAGATAAACTGGCAATAGTAAATGACCTCTACTTGACTTTCCTGTAAAACAGTTCAGCAGAAAAAAACTGGCTTCACGACCTCAATGTAGTAATCAATAACTCAACTTAACCACTAACACTGATCTGAGTTACCAAACAGCATGGCAGAGACTCAACAAAAGGGATCTGGTCTTTCGCTATGACACAGCAAAGTCTCATTAGTGAAATTAAAGCAAAGTCCAAGACTGTTTTCAAGACAGCTTTGTTTCCTTAGCAACTGGCATGACTGGCAGGCAGTAAACTGGTAAAAGTCTTACTTTACAAGGCAGCTTTATATTATTAGCTTGACTTAACCAGCAATTTAGAAAACCTAGCCATACTTGCCTGAAACACAGCCTGAAGTAACTTCGCTAAAAGCCAAATAAAACACCAGCAGAGTGAATCTCAGAAAACAGGCTCAAAGAAGCACTTCAGGAGGCCATGAAACAGCGACACAGCTTAGTCATGCCTTTCAAAAACTTCTCCAAATAAAACTCCAGGGTTTTTTACCAAAAAATAGCTATTGGGCACCATTTTCATCATAAAGACAAATTTCCCCCACAGTCTAGATTCCTATATTTAAATGCTTAACAAAGAATACAGTTTGCCTGGTAAATTTCCCAATACAGCCTTACATCAAAATGAGGTTTAGGAAGCTCTTCGTGAGAGTATGCCCTGCCATTACATGGCATCTACCTGTTAACATTCCAGTGCAAAGCCTCTTCCCAAGAATTTAGTTTCACAAATTTCCACTACAGACAATTCTGTCTCCTCTTGGGTCAACTACGTGGTATCCTGACCATGTCATCCTAGGGGCACTTGCCAGAGGACTGATACTCACAGATATCTCCTGTAGATTTCCTGCACTCAGACAAATGAAATTTTCTTTAGATTTTATAAGAGAAACTGAGTCATACAGATATTAGTGTTTACATAATCATGCACCTTTTTTTTTTTTTTGGGGGGGGGGGGAGGGAAATTTTAAAAAAAGAAAAGAAAAGAAAAGAAAAGAAAAGAAAAGAAAAGAAAAGAAAAGAAAAGAAAAGAAAAGAAAAGAAAAGAAAAGAAAAGAAAAGAAAAGAAAAGAAAAGAAAAGAAAAGAAAAGAAAAGAAAAGAAAAGAAAAGAAAAGAAAAGAAAAGAAAAGAAAAGAAAAGAAAAGAAAAGAAAAGAAAAGAAAAGAAAAGAAAAGAAAAGAAAAGAAAAGAAAAGAAAAGAAAAGAAAAGAAAAGAAAAGAAAAGAAAAGAAAAGAAAAGAAAAGAAAAGAAAAGAAAAGAAAAGAAAAGAAAAGAAAAGAAAAGAAAAGAAAAGAAAAGAAAAGAAAAGAAAAGAAAAGAAAAGAAAAGAAAAGAAAAGAAAAGAAAAGAAAAGAAAAGAAAAGAACACCTTAAATGAAGGAACAGTGTTTACACAAATAGTGACAGGCAGCGAGATCCACCATTAATGAGTTTTACTGCATATGTATGTTTGGATTGTACAAACAATAAATATACATATGTTGGAATTTATAAAAATAGAGACACACAAAATTAATAGGAGAACTGACTAGCTATCAGTTTCAAAAGGTTAAACAAAATCTAATTACATCATCTGAACTTGTTCCCAACTATGAAGATAAACACATGCAGTGGTCTGGCCACATATAAAAAGAAGAGAAACATCTCTAGTTTTGGCTGACAGCTCTCTATAGCTGTTTACCTCATTTTTGGGTTTGGTTTTTTTTTTTCCTTTGGTTGGCGGTGGGGGGAGGTGTCGAGTCTTAATCCAGAGCCTGATAGAAACTGCTTGTAGTTAAGATCAGACTTGTTTTAACAGTTAATCTTGTATCTCAACCCTGAGTAACACATCTTGCTCTCCTGGGTGCCGTCCAGTAACTGATTATGGCTGATACGTGAAAATGTTTCTTTGGGATCAAACTAAGAACTCTGCTTTCATTTTACACGTGACTCAATTTAGGTCTTGCAGTTAAATGTTTCAGCATTCTCAGTGCTAATGAGTCACTTTATCTGAAAGCCTACTGTAAAAATGGATAAAATGAGTGAAAAATCCACTTCACTTGCTCTGTGTCAGCTTTTAAAAATTTGCCATTGTTGTGCCACAACTGCAGGGGGAAACTGAGTAAACTACAAATGGAGGTTTCATATTTGGAATTTTAAAGCTACTTATTTTTTTCATTTCCAGAGGAGGAAAGATAAGAGATTAATCTGGTAAAAGTAGGTGTGATTTTACCCACATAGGCCACTTATCAGTTCAATTGCATTTACCCATCAGAAGTATTTTTTGTGAAAACTGGTGGGGTAGTGCCTGTCTTACGTTCATGGGAACTTTGAAATTAACATTGTCTTATTATTTTACAGCTTTCTATCAAGTAGGAATTACCATGACGTGACTGATGGGTTATAGATTACCCTACGCCACAAACCAAATAAGTACTAAAAAAAAAAAAAAAAAAAAAAAAAATCACAACTAGAATTCTTTGCCATCTTCAACATATAGAAGAAAGGCAAAAGGATAAGAAAGAGTCCAAAAGATACTCATCTTGATTGCTATCAAATTCTTGTTTGTCTTTAGAATAGGTCAAGACCTGAGTAAACAGAAGTGGTTCCATAGCAGTGCAATTGCTCCTTCAGAGTTGATGCTACTACTTTTAACCAAATATAACATGGAAAAATCTTCAGCAAGCAGAACTGCAGAAGCATCTTTTTTAAACATGAAATTCTGGTTAAATCTGTATCAGGAGCCTCTTCTTACTACTGATCCGAGAGATTTCTCATTATAAAAGACTACTAAATAAAAATCATTGTCACAATTACAGCTTTCAACATAATACAAAGTTTTCAGACCACAGTAAGATAAAACTGATCTCAAATTCGATTCAGGAGATAGGAAAGCACTGCTATAAAACAGTATTAGGCATTTAAAGCTTAGAAACCAAAACTACAACAGTGTTCTCCACAGCTAAAACAGAACCATTTAACCAATTCCATAAGGGAAGTTGAAAGGTTTAGTTTTATATGTTTGCTGCTTGAGACAATGGTATTTTTCCGCCCTGGTGTACACTGCGTTAATACAACCTTATTTCTCAGAGTACACCATTGCTTTCTCTCTCCATTGCATCTATATTCAGATCCTGTTTAGATCTGTAAGATTTTTACTCACATTATATTTTCTACAGCTGGCACATGCTCCCCTACAGTATTAGAAGCTCTCAGCAGAGCTTTACTCCAGTGCTTTTCAGGGTTTATGGCAAGATTTCAATAGGCACTATAAAGCAGAACAATTATTTTTTATGAGACATATATTGAAAGGCAAAACCTGTGGGAGGAAGAAAGGTACAGATCAACAGCTGATTTAAAAAAATAAAATCCTCAGAGATAATTTAATTATTAGCTTAAAACTAACTGCCACAGATCCTTTATCTTTTCCCAGGTTTATTTTCTTCTGAAGATAATAAATGCCAATATACTCACAAATAAAAAGAAAATACATTAGTGAAAACCTCCTTTGTATGGCAGGGTATTGAATACATGGATGTGATCATTGGCAATTTTTCCCAAGCAAAACGAAGCTAAACATAAGAAAAGCACCATGTGCCATTGCTTTCACTGGTGCCCACCCACTAAGCTGGCTGTAACTTCTCTGAATTCAGAGGGCTGAAGATGTACTTTCCTCCCAGCTCAGTCTCGGTGCTAACACAAATAAGGCAGGTTTGCCCCTACTCTTCCTCCTTCCTTTTAAAGATATGGAAATCTTTAGCACAACTGCTAATTCAAAATAGTTTGTATCATTGTTCTTTCACAGAAATCTTCAAGTAGGAGGCAGAAGAAAAGCTACACCCTTCCCAGTACTATGACTGTCTCCCAAGAGAAAAAATCTTAAGTTGTCAAAACGTACCACAGCAGGTTTTACTTTAAAAGCATTTTAACTAGTATTCCTTTCCTCCATTTATGTTCTGAATCTGACAGTGCCCATTTTCCCCTGCATAAATCTCAGGGCATTTTTTCTGTAGATCATTGATCTTATGAATATTTCCATAAGCACTCAGAAATCATCAATATAAAAATGCAATTAATTTGACATTGCAAACAAAATTTAACAAACAAAAATCTTCAACTGCTTTTTAGTATAAAAAGCCTGAAAAAGTGGACAAACCCATCAAAAGCAGTGGTTGCAGTTTTGGTTTCCAACAATATAGCTCTTTTAACGACAAACTAGTCTGAACTATAGAACCATAAACACCAGAACTCACGTTAACTGATGACATTAACTGATGATTCTGAATATGCACTTCCCCAGCAAATTAAGGTATTAAGTAAAATATGCAATTGTGGCAGTAGTTTTTCCAATAAACATCATCTGCCCTGGAAAACTAAGACTACTTTGGTGGGATGGGAAGGGGGGGGAGCAGATGATATTGGTGTAGTGGGTGGTTCCAGTCAGAGGCAAAACAAAATGCAAGAGAGATTTAACAGCGTTGCTGGATATTTTTCACGTGTAACATGGGAGGGGGGGAAGCATAGCAACAAACTTCCCTGTTATCTTAAAACAACTTGGTTTCATAACATCCAAAGCTATACCTCCGTATAGAACGCAAATGTGTTACAAATGTGTAGCAGCAATCTATTTTTAAGGTTTCTGCCAGATGGGTAAACACCTCAAACACACCCACAGATACTAATGAAAACCACCTTGGCCTCCTTCAGGAAGTCATTCAACACTTCACAGAAAAAAATAGGAAGTTGTTGATAAACTGCTTGCAAGAACTACTTCCTGTAGGAAAAATAATTACAAGACTTGTTTGCTGGACAATCAGTTAACTTTTCCTCACACTACAAAATGAGAAGATTACACAAGGGTTGTAAGAATTAAAAGGATAATACTAAGTTAAAACGATACAAGAGTTATTCTAAAACTGAGAAAAACTTCTGTTTTCTTTCTGCAAGTTGTTGTCTGCGACTCCCGTGGCATATTATCTTTTGCCTAGAGAGCAATCCCCTATCTTTCTCCATAGTTCACTGAAATGTCAACCAGCAGCTGGCTCACAGGAAGTGGTTAAAAAGCAATGCACTCGACATCACCGCACAAACCGAGAGAGGCTTTTTGACGGCACGTTTAAGGACGGGCTGAAGCGCACCGCGCAGCAATGCCGAGGTGACTCAGACGTGACCACTTACTGACCAGGCCAGTCCCAACTTACGATTTCTATTGAGGTAGCAGTTTCAGGAGAAAACAGCATTAGTTTTCCCAGCTGTATAGCAAGTATGCCCTACCCCACTGGCCAAAGTCATCTGCACTTTCACTAACGGAAAATTATACTCAGGAGTCCTACTCATAACAGTGAGATGAACACTAACGAGTGGAAATCCACCAAGCCATACGTTGGGCATTCACACATAAAAGGGTCTGTTTATCTACACGACAGACTGATTTACAAGAGCAGTTCCGGTTCAGATGCTACACTACCACTCTCACCCTCCTTTAATCTGTATGGATACATGTGTGGTGTGTTTATAAAATATCTGGCCAAATAACTCTGTGCACCTATCTACAGACACACAAAAAGCATTTTCTCTCCCATGCACACTATTTTCATTTCTTTGTGCAAACTACTAATGCTGGCAGTGCTTGACCCGTTGATTAACAGAAGTGACTATATTCCAGACTGTATTAAGTACAGTACTCAATTTTATATTATTCTGTTTGCACTGTAGTATATTATGCTAACTATAACCATAAGGCTTACTGACATCTGGAAAAAATCTAATACTGTTACCTATTCTGCAAAGATCTTTCTAGAGCCTGATTACCAGACTGTTCATGGAGTGGCTACAGAACAGAGCAAATGGAAACAAAGAACAATGCAGCCAATCCAACAAAAAAGTTGAATACTTGGAAGAGACACCAAAAATATGCATATGGTAGAAGGAACCACATTAAATGTATTTAGCATCAGGAATCTTAGTACTTACGCTTCGAGCACATGTTTTAAGGTGTAACTATAAAAGATGTGAGTCTTAACAGGCTTGTAGGTACGAGATAGAAATTATCACTCAACACTGAAAAAAGCTTCTGAAATACAAACTTGCTGCTCAAAAATAATTCTTACATTTCTCTGGATTTCTTAAACATACAAAGCAAGCATTTTGCTAGTACTTGGAGTGCTTTTTACAAATCTTCAGGAACTCCAATGAAGTTGGTGGATCTCACCTCTAGATAGTACCAAACAACCTTTTAGGAACAACAAACGTTCTTCAAGTGGGAACAGAGGCTTCAGAACTGTCCTTATTAGACTCTCCCATACCACAGCATCACCCAAGGAAAGCCAAAAGAAAACAGCCCATTAAGCTGCTTAAAATCTCCCAAGGTCAGCATGTGACCCAGCAGGGAGAGGTTCAAAAAGTACAGCCTTTATTTTTCTTCCTAACAACCTGGTTTGTTTCCACTCCTTTCCCCTTCAAGACACATCCTTCACAGCTAGCAGCTCTTTCAATCATTTACTTTGGATGTCTGCTTGAGAACAAACGATCTTGCTCATGCAGATGAGTTTGCCAGACTTGTGTGTACTTTCCAGTCTCAGGCTCTTTATTGTTCTTGCTGAAACCTGACCCTTTGAAATGGATACCAGGACACCAAGAAAGGACAAAAAAACTTGCAGAAAAAAAGGAAAAGATTTTTTGTGATAATAATGAAACTGCAGAAAAGCTTTCCAAGAACAAATCTTTCACTCCGATTTCACCTGAATTAGCATAATTTTTAAAATCAATTATAAGAGCATGAAGACATTTTGCATCTCTTAAACTGTTCTATTTTCTGTGAAATTGACAGTGTTATCAAAAACAAACACCTGTGACAGTAAAACTTAAAAATCAAATATCTATTTTTCATACTTCATAAGCTGCTCTTTAAGAGCTCTCACTAGCACAGTCAAAACAAAGTTTGCTTTTCATTTCAAAACTCAGTCTGTGCTTTCCTCAAGGTCCACTAAGCTACAGTTCAGGAACAGCACAAAGTTACACAGTTCCAAAAAAACTCTATTTGTGCCCACTCAAGCACTCACATTCTACAATATGCTGATTTGTCATGTCTTCAAGATCTCCAGCTAACACTCATTTCTGCTTTCCTAATACAGAATGACTGCTTTCAAAAAGTAACCTTCAGGCTCAAATAATGTCAGACAACGACGGTAACCCCTTTTTGGTTAAAAGAAGTGATGCTAATGACTCTGTATGGAAACACCACCGCTATCAGAACAAAAAACAGTTTTAAGAAGTTCTGCAAGTTCCATTTTCATGGCAGACAATATGAATTTCTTTTTGAAGCTACAAACTCAACTACTTCAATCAAATGTACATATTAATGACAGTGTTTTAGCAAGAAAGGTAGGGATAAAGATGTTTTTCTTAGCTGAAATGAGTTTTACACAAATAACACACTGTGCTGCCCCTCCTCTCTCCTAGTCCTGAAAATGACATATAATAGGTTATTTAGAGACTTGCATTTAAATAAAATGTTCAAAATATAGTCAAAATATTTGAGGGAAAACTATGCCTCTTGGTAGGCACACTTTCAGAAAGAAGGACAAGCTCCTGCTGTTTTAGAAAACTACACAGCATAAAAGAAAATGCTCCCTGATGGATTAGGTGTCAGATGGCTGGCATGTGTAACCCCTCTTCAGTTATGGAAAAGGTGAGACTAATTTCACTGTGTGAAAAAAGCTACAGCTGTAGGAACAAGAAACAATGTTAAAAGTTCTGCAATTTCCCTTTCACTGCGGGGAATATAGATGAGTTAAGAGTTACAGACCTTAACACTGCAATCAAACACATACACTGAATTCGTCCTCAGCAGAGTAGGCAAAAACGTTTAGATTGCGTACTTGCACAATTGTCCTTATTAAAAAAAAAGAAGCCCTGATATATTCTCACTACAATAGTTTCCAAAGTTACTCTATATTTTTATATCTGTATCATAAAAGTGAGGTAAAATGTATTTTGACCTGCACGAGAACTCTGGCAAGATTCAGCAAATCCAAAAGTCACATTGTTTAAAAATCATTATGCACATTTCACTGATTTTTAGAACACAATATAATGGATAACATTCTTCAGCTAATATTAACATAGGATAAATATACACAGAGTACCATGCAGTTTTCAGAAACAGCAGAGAGTTGATATGGGAGAAATACTGAAGTTGTAGAAGCTCCTACTTAAAACCTGAAGCTTGTTTTTAAAAATATGCATTTTAAACACAATGAAATTTACTAAAATTCAAAGATTGTAAAAAAAGAAAACAAAACCCACAAAACCAAAAAAACACTAGAGATAAAGCTATCTGAAAACAAGTTTTACTTACTTAAGAAAGTATCTCTGTCCAGATGGTGTCTTAGCCATCTCCCAACCTGGTGGCAAAGGTACATCATCAGGGATCTCAAAGGAAGATTGACGGAGATGTTGAGAAGATGGAGTTCCGGGTCCAGTCACTACTCCAGAGGGTGTAAGCGTCCCTGGAGAAACAGCTCCCAGCTGCAGTGATGCTGGAGAGGAATGAGCTCGGACATGCTGAGGGGTCAGGGCACCTGCTGTCCCTGCATCAGTGCTGGCCTGCCAGGAGTGAAATTATTCCCATTAAGAATCTTATATTTCAGTAGAAATGCAGCTGTCAGAAAACAATTCACTTTAAATGAATCTTTCAGAAGAAATTCCTAAGTTAGTCATTCTAAAGTTCTGCTTATGTTCCAGTTATTACTGTTCAAGAGAGCCTCCAAGTAGGTTGCTTAATTAGCACCACAAAAGCCCTTGTGTAAGTCAAGAAATACTAACTGTAAGTGTATGCTAAGTGTCTCTAGTTTTATTTTGAAAACTGAAGTTCTTACTCCTTGGTGCAGGGTTAAGAAAAAACACATGCCCACAGCCAGCAGACCTCACACAGCACAGCTCATTATGGGTCTGCCACCCATTGCCATCACACCCATTTTCTCCTGGAGGAGTTAATTTCCCACTCTCCTTTTGAAACGGGGTGCAAGGACACCCACAGACACACCCTCTGCAGGGGTTTAAATGATTACACAAGGAGAAAAGCAATAAAGAGACGCCAACTGACAGCAGCGAGTTACAATGGAGGAAGCCTCCTGAACTCGACCATAAGAAAAAACCTACACAACAAGGCTGAACACAGAACTTCCTGACCTGCACACAAACCACACGTTAAGGGTGTCGGGAGCTCATGAAGAGTCTGCCCATGCAGCAAAGCTTCAGCCAACTGTTGAACCAGTCAATCAGAAGTGACTCACAAAACCATTCACCAGAGCCACCAGTCCTAAGTACAGAGAACTTCCCTGCCAGCAGTAAATACATGTCCACCATGAAACAGAAAAAGCACCTCTAAAAGCTGGATTAAAGTAATATTCACTTTTAAAGTATATTTGCCAATTAATTGATTTTATACATACACCAGAACATGGACACCTATAATAAGATGCATGTATCAGCCCTTGCCACACCTCTCTACACAGGGTATTGCACCATACGTGAGGCCTCATTTATATATGGAGACTGATAATTCCGTTTCACTACATCTGTATGTAAGCACATGCAAAGTTTCGTATATTAAATTGGAAATTAATTAGCTTACATTTAAGCAAAATACGTAAGCTGCAAATCAACTGAATCTGAAGCATTTAAATTCTTGAGAAACAGGGAGAATTACAGAAACTTAAAGACCTTATCTGTTAAACAGTATTTTTGTGGCACAATTAAACAAAACAGAAAATTTTTATTTTAAAAGACAGTCCTCAATGAAGCAAATGATTCTCTGGCTTCAGTTGAATTTCAAGTTTATGTTCTAGGAACCACTGACTGGCTCAAGGAACAGTGATCCAACTAAATATACATTACAGATGAAGAGTAACGTACACAAACGAGATAACGCTAAGCTTAAAAGTACAAGTTGTGTGAACGTCACACACGTTAAGTGCATTTCAAACGTGACAGCTACTTAACTGCAGTTACTGTATTTAGTAAGTCACAGCACCAAGTGTTAGCTGAATGTATAGCAGTTCACCTTTGTGCACAATGGAACTGCGATAAGATTTGCACAACTTGGAAAAAACTGTACGTAATAGCCTTATTCCTCGCTGGATTTCAGTACGTTATTAAAGGTCTGCAAGTCGGGAGCCAGCAAAACTATAGGAGCAACTCAGCCCCACCCCTTTCTATTTTCTTTACAGTCTTGCATTATGAAGGCCAGACTGATTTTTCGAGTATTTGGAAAATGAATTAACTCCTAGGCTGAGCAAGTACGTGCCAAGGTTCAGCCTGGAGTAAACTTCTGAAGCCAAGTTATAAATCCTTCAAACCAGAAGTTTAATAATGGAAACGCTGACAGACCCTTCACGACAAGAGTACCAGGCACCAGCACACCGGGCAAGCTTCGCTCCTGCCGGCCTCACAGATGAAGTGACAATAGCCAATAACAAAACCTATTTTACAGCTTAGCAACAAAGTTCATTACTTAATAAAACACTCGAGTAGGCACAGCCGCCTTCCCAAAAGTTGGTAACAGCAGCCTAAACATTAACTTCCAGCCGTATTCGCACCAACACTGAGCTCTTGGCACAGAAGTTACTCTGCTGAAAGACCAAACGCTGCCGCAGGCCGAACACCGGCCCAGCCCCGCAACCCCCGGGCCCAGCCCCGCACTCCCCCACCCCTGGGGTCGGCACCCCCGGCACCCCCCCCGCCGTGCGCCCGGGCCCCGAGATGTCCGATTGCGAGCGGCTCCCGCCCAGGGTGCGGGAAGTTGACTCGGCGGGACCCTCGACGCCGTCAGACCTGAAGGGCGGCTGGGGAACGAACTGACGGGGTGTGTGTGAGGGGTGAACCCCACTCAGCCCAGCGCAGGGATGACGGTGGAAACCCCCCACACACCCAAACTGTTTGACTGGGGCCGGGAGGGGGAGGAGTCGGCACCCCCTCATTACCCCCCGCAGCGGACGGGCAGCCCCACGATGCAGGGGGATCGGACCCCAAAGCGAAATCCGCCCCGACTTCCAAGCAAGGAGTTTTAGGGGCTCCCCCACGACACACACACACCGCCGCCTTCCCGGCGAGGCCGAGGACACGGGTCTCGCCAAGGAGCGGATGTGGAGTCCGAGGCCCCACCGGAGACCGGGCCGGGGCCCACGGCCGCCCGCCCGCCGCCGATTCCCCTCAGCGCCCCGAGGCGCAGGAGCCGAGGGGCCGTGCAGCGCCCCCGCCCCTGGGGAAGAACAAATGAAGGGGAGGGGGGAGGAGGGCGGACTCCCCCGCAGGGCGAGGGAGGAGGAAAGGCAGCGAGCGCCCCGGCAGCCCCGGCCCGGCGCCCCCCTCCCCGCACAGCCCCGCGGAGGGCGGATTCCCGCCCCGGCCCCCTCCCCCACACGCCTCCCCCGGGAGGAGCTCGGCGGCGGCAGTGAGGGAGGGCGAGCGCAGGGCCGGGCCGCCCCCCGCCCGCGGCGCGGCCGTCCCCCGCACCCCCCCTCACCTGGCGGGAGTGGGCCTTGGGCTCGGGCGGCTTGAAGAAGGAGTCGGGCAGTTTCCGGAGCCGCATGGGCAGCGTGTGCGGCACGTTGGCGCCCTTGGGGTTCATCACGGCGTTGAATAGCGCCTCCAAGTCGGTCTCCGAGTCGCCCCGCACATGGACGATCTGGTGCCCCGCCGGAGGGGGCCCCGAGCCCGGGGGCTGAACCGCGCCGGCCGGGGCCCCCGACACCGCGCCCGAGGGCTGCGGCGGCGGCTGCTGCTGCGAGGCCGGGGGCTGCGCTGCCTGCGGCGGCTGCTGCGGTTGAGGCTGCCCGGGATCCATGGCTCCGTCGGGACCCCCCGGCGCTTCCCTGGCGGGGCTCGGCGGCTCAGAGCCCGGATTCCCAGCCCCGCATGCCCCGCTCCCCGGGCCGCGGCTCGTCCTGCTGTCGCCGGTGCTTCTCACCCCTCGGCAGAGAAACCGACCGGGCCGCAGCAACTGGCAAAACAACTCTGACCGTGCGGCGCTTTCCCGAGCCCGGCCCAGCCCGGCCGGCGCCTCTGTCCCGGCGGCGGAAACTAACTCACACAACACTCCAAACAAAAGTTCGGAGTTACGCCCGCCCGAATCACTCTCCGCCGCCGGCTCCGCCCCTCCTGAGCCCGCCCGCACCGTATCCGACCGAGGCAGCCTGCGCCGCGCAGCGCTCCTGCGCGCGCCCGCCCGCACCGCCTCCCGCTCGGGGGGGACCCCGGAGCGCGGAGCGCTGCTCTCCCCCCGTAGACCCCCCACCGCGCGCGGCCCGCAGTCGCCTCGCGCCCCAACTCGCCCGCCGCCCCTCCTCGCGCGCCCGCCCGCACTTCTCCCGACTCCCGCCCGCCCGCTCGCAGCTGCGACGGAGCGGTGCCGCCAACCAGAACTTTTTCCCTTCCCGAACTTCTATCCCAACTTCCAGGCGGCCGCGCCGCGGGGGTGGGGAGGGGCGGCCAAGCTCCCCTCCCCCGCCGCCCCGCGCCTGCCGGGGAGCCGCCTCCGGGCCGGGGCCGCGCCCCCACCCGCGTCCCGCCCGAGGGTCTCTGGGCCCGGGACGCCCCCCGCCTCGGCCGGCCCCCTACCGCAGCGAGGGCAGCCGCGGGGCTGGGGCGGTGGGGCCTGGCCCGGCCCTTTTCGGGTGAGGAAGAGGAGGAGGAGGCAGGGCCCGGCCTGCCGCCCCTCGGCCCCCGCCTCACCTGCGGCACTGGCCTCCCGGGGCTGTTACTGCACGGGACGACGCGGGGGCTGCGGGGCGGCGGAGGGAGGCCGGCCGGCCGGCCGGGCGGCGCGGGCCGCCTGACGCACTTTCTCCCGAATCCGCAGAGGTTTCCCTGGCTCTGCCGCCTCTCCCTGCATTTGTGCGTCGTGGATCTGAAAAGACATCTGGAGAATAACCTTTTATTACATCAAACGGGTGAGAGAAGGGGGGACAAAACTGCCAGGAAAGCAACTCCAAGAAGTATTTCTGTCAAATACAGAAAAATTACACAAACCTGCTGTCACTGACCGCACAGCAACCTCTACCTGAGCGTGCAGCTCCTGTCATCAGGGAGCACATCCTTCCGCCTAAGGAAACCAGGCGGTTTCTACCTGGAGTCCTGCAGAGAGGAGGCCACCCCCATTGTAAAACCGGAGAACAGCCAGGTGTACAGCTAGGAGCTAAATAAGCTTCCACCGAAACAATGGTACAGAGTGTGCACGTGTCGCTTGCAGGGATCCACAATCAAGTAGGCAAAAGTCTGTTCGTGGCTTTTCCTTGAAGGGTAACATAGGCCATCCTCATCCTGAGAGGAAGTAAAAAAACCCCAAAAAAACAGTATTAGCAACAACAGAGATACCCACGAGAGAACTGAAACTCTGAACGAAATGTATCATTTTGTTCCAGTTGTAACAGTGGCAAAATTTCATGGCAAAAATGAACATCCTGGTTTATTTAGGCAGTATTATGTCTCCATGAGGATCCTGACTAGTTTGGTCTGCACAGTTATAATAACCTTGAGGTAAATGTGGTATTAATATAAAATGTAAAGTTAAACATGCAAGCATGTGTTTACACAATTAGAGCCTAAAATACAGATGATTAAATATACAAGGGTCCAATCATGTTTCCTTTGAAACAAAAATATTGAGGAACTCTGTGCTAATACAGAAAGCTGTTCTATCAGTAATTCTTTTTCACTTAACACTTGCTAATGCATCTGTTCAGTTTCAAATATTTGCATTTAAGGAAAACCCTCATTACAACTCTTACTGACAACTCTGAACAGTTATTGAAAACGTTTTGTGTGCCAGTCCTCAGAAAGGGCTTGGAAGGGAATCCAGGCACCTAGCTCCACAATCCTCGTTCTGAAAAAACACACTGAGCTGACAACCACTGCTGCAAGAACTGGGCTCGCCAATTTAACATCCTACGTCTGCCCATGTCAGTCAAAGCTTCAGTGTTGACAGGACAGCACAGCTTGACACACGCTTCAAATCCAGTAGGGATCCAGAAACTAGATGGGGGGATTTTTGAAGGGTTGGGTTTTTTGGCATATTTTTATTCATTCAGTCTGTTAATTGAACATCTAAAAGATGAACAAATCTGTAGCTGATACCTCTTTTCTTTTAAAACACATAATAGTTTCCTCCTGCTCCCCAACACCTTTACCCAACAGCTGAAGAGATGGAGGTTCTGTTCCCTTATTTTGCCCAAGGGAAATTCCTATATTGCATATATTGCCCATTTTCTCCAAGACAATTTTAAACTCCTGGACTACAGGCTATTCCAGACTAGAGACACATCTCTCACATTCTTTTGCTGAGTTGTCTTTCTTTGCATAAAATAATCCATCTTTTATTGGACTAAGGAAACGTGAAAACTGTAGCCTCTCAGTGGTTAAGGCTGAGAAGGAAAAGGTTAAGCTTAGAAGGAAAAGGTCTGGGCTCCAATTTCTGCTCCAAGGACCATTTGTGAATTTTATCCAGTAGCTGTTACTGGCACCTCATTTTTCTCCTGTTATTTCAAAGAGGATGAACCCCCTACTATATGTTCTGGTGCCTTCCTTTGGGGGATTATTCAAGACCATAAATCTTAAATTAAGATAAGCACCACCATAAAAGCATTGTTTAAGACAGGTAGAGATTTGATAAAGTTTATTCACGGTATTTTCCCATGGTACTCAAATGCTGAAAGCTAAAAATAGTGTTCTATTGTTAAGCAACACAGCATACAAGCTCCCATTTTAAGATGTTTAGCTCTCTTCAGGTGTTTTTCTGGGATGTGTTAACAAACACTGGATTCTCAACTGCAGTATGGAGAGCAAGCTTTAAGATTTTACAGTACTCAGCATCACAATGCCTTTGGAATTTGATCCAAAAATAACCTAAGCTCATGCAAAAGCCCCAAAAAACCCAAGAGAAGACCAAGATGTGATTGCACATTGCTATTGAAGATCTCACTCCTGCATCCTTATCAGGAAAATAATAAATATAATTAAATAAAAAGGGTTCTTAAATCTATTTTAATTCATAGAAGAGGCCATAAAAATCCTAAAATACTTGAGCAGAAAGGTTCTGGAATTTACACAGACTTACTCTGTCATTTAGAGCAGTAGAGTGTATGCATGTGAATTAAGAATCATACCAATTCCATCTGCAGTGTCGACCTGGGTTCAGACATGCAGGGGGTGTAATGATTGATTTACTGATGTTAGAGTAGGATTACTTTATTTTTATTTTGTAGGAACACAGATAATGAGCTGATTATTTAAGAGCACATATGCATAGCATAATGCATAGCATAAGACAGCAATGAAGATACTGCTGAACATCTCTCAAAACTGCATCATTTAATCCACATTTTAAAAAAACCAAAACCTTTTTGAATAAACTAAGTATTACACCGATTTCTACCACTGCCATAGTTGGGGTTCAGGTAGAGAAAGTTCTAAAACATCAGTCAGCATCCAAATACTTCAGCTGTAACAACGTTTCATTATATGCAAGCCCCAGAGCTCTCAAGGGGCTTTGTAGCTCAACAGAGTACTTGGTCACAAGATGTAAAATTATTTCTCTTGTGATGCCAAGGTCTAACGAGTTTTGATGCCAAATAGATCTACAGACATTTTCAACTACACATTAATACCTTGAAATATTTACATCTCTAATAGCATGCTTTTTTGGATAGTGTTTCCAAAAAGAGGGCTTCTTAGCCACAGCTTAAAGATCAAACAAAAATGAAGGGGTGGTGTCAGAATGGTGTTACATGAAGTTCTTAATTCCAGATTCCATTCCTACATGTGCAAATATACAAGTATATTTATTTATCCATTTATTTATCCAGCTTGCAAAAATGTGTGTTCTTCTAACTTCTTGTCTGCTCTTCAAGTCACTTTTACCAGAACAGCTTTTTTTAAATTTGTATCAGGCTAAGAGGGTATGCCCATTTCTTTCAGATACAAACCAAGGAAACATGCTTTAAAAATTGTCAGCTCAACATTAAGATTATGATAACACACTCTACAGTTATTTACCAAATTAAATCAGAAACTACATCTGCTGCAGAAAGGTAGATATTTCCTTCACAGAAACTTTTCATCATGAGCACAAGACATTTGTGCTCCAGTAGGTGCCCTTCCTGTAATTTCCAAGTAGAGTTTAAAGAGTTTTGATCCACAGAGCCATCAGACAACCCAGATGTACCCATCTGAGCCTTTCTCCATTCTGAGAGAAAATTAGTCAGGATGTTCCTTAATGGAAAACAGAATTTCAGAATTCTCCTTCACCTCACAAATTTTCAGAATGTGTAAAGAATGTAAAGTCCAATTTTCTCCCAAGGCTACAGTGAGGATAGCATGCTCTGTATTTACACTGGATTTTCTTTCGCCCATTCACTTTTTTGTTTTCAAAAAGATGACAAAGTTTTTATTTTTTCCTTTTAAATTTTTTTTTTAATGTATGGTAAAGACAATTAGGTGAGCTCTTCAGTATAATGCATCTACCTAAACATAAAAATTTGTAAAGTTCACATCAATACATTTGATTCGGAGATGGGGAGGAAACAGTAATAACAGAAGAACATCAAGTTATCAGGGTTTTGCTTTTTAAAAAAATTTTATTACAGTCTGCAGCCTAGCAGAAAGGTAAATTTTGATACACTCATAAAGTGCTTAGTTTCAAACCCTTTCAAAAGCCTTTTATGAGTCACACATAGTGCTTAAAAGATGATGACCCACAGATGAACAACTGGGCTATTGGCAACTTACAGGGAAGTTTGTGCAGTCTGAAATGACATCAGCTTTTTCTTTTGAAAGTGGGTACACTTTCTGAAATTTAATTATTACCTATTCTGGCTACTTTAGAAGAATTTGGGGTAGTTCATCCTACTGTAACAATTAAATGACAGATATGCTGAATCTAGTAAACATCCAGACAGTTCTCAAACTTATCTTGATGGTAAATGTATGGTTTTGCAAGAGAAACAGATAGGAATGAGACTCGACAAGGGAGGGGAAAAGAGGTTAGCAGCCATCTCACCACCCCAGCAGTTTTGTATACTGAACTTCCTTGCAGTCTTTACGGAAACAGATGCAATACAAGCTATTCAGAAAGCTCTAGCAACATTTCTAAAAACAGAACTACACAAAGTCAAGAGTGGATTCTTAATCCTTACTGCTATCTCAAGTAGATTGAAACACAGCATTACTCAGACCTAAATATAGGTTTTTTAAAATAAACTAGTTTCTGAATGACTGTTATGACTTCAAGTGTAACTCAGTAAACCTATTTTTAGAGAGCTACCAAGTAAAACTTTAGTTGGTGGTTATTGATGAAGAGTTAGCAAAGAGGATGAGAAAGCAGGATGAGATCAGGGAAAGAGTTCATGAATAAAAAAATGCCCAAACTATGGAAAAATAACCCTTTAAAATGGAATATTATCCTTTCTTTGTGTAAATGTCAATTTTCATGTTATGGGTGTTACTTCCAGTAAAATCCTGCACCAAAATTTTATTAATACTTACATATGCAGACACTCTGAAGACTGAAGAAATAATACATATTTCTTTTGTTTCAGGATTCTTTTGAACACTGAAATAAAGGGGAATAATGCATACTTAATAGGTACAGTAAGCACTGATTATTATAATCCATTATTTAATAAGTACATTTTTAACATATGCACAGTGTTCTCACTCAAATTTGATCAAGTTCAAACTAATAGTTAAAACTCATCCCATGTCAGCATGAAAAGATACGTTGACCATTGTTAGAGAATGTGGGTATTATGGCATTTTACTGAAAACTATTGAATATATCTAGTCATCTGAGTTGGTTTCACTGTTTTCAGCTACTAAATCATAGCAGTATTACCCAGTATTACCCCAAAATAAGGTTATATTTTGAGAGCTATGAAAAATTATTCAGATAAATATTCTGTAAAAATCTTTTCAAATATTCCTTGAGAAAAAAACCTGCTACGTGAACTGCATCTTAACACAGACTACAAGAAGTAGCAGCAGTACTGGTGAAGAAAAGCAGACTTTAGCTCATTTCTAATTAATATATAATTATAGTTTAGGTTCATTTTTCCTCCCCTGGAATGCTGGGTATATAGACAGCTATGCAACTTATGATGGTATCAGTTCTGAATTTTTCTATTTCTAGACTGTGTTTGTTGTGAAGACTGCCATTTCTTCCATCACAACTACATATAACACTAAGATATTATTGCAAAGCATCCAGGCATCTCAACATATTTTAAATTTAAGTATTTTTAAATGTGTCATTTTTCCTCAGGTCTGCTTGAAGCGATGCTTACACTTTTTCATCAGTTAGATCACGTAACTTCCCTTAATTCATCTAGTCACACAGATTCCTATTTACATGAACTCACTGTGGAGCAGTTGAGCCTTATAAATTCCACACTTGTGCAGTCCCGAGAAATGCATAGCTCAAAACCTGCTTTGTCACAAACAGGTTCAGTTCCCGGGAAAGGTCCCAGTACAGCCAAGTTGCCAGAGGATGTGTGTTAAACACAGCCCAGTTGTACACCGCACCAGCTCCAAGCTGTCTGTGACCACAGTCCCCTATTACCAGTCCTTTCACAAAGCTTCTTTTTATAAGAACAAACAAACCCCAAATCAACTGACATCATCTTTGTTGATTCAATCTCTCCAACCAATAAAAGAAATTGACTCCGATTAACTGATTTCATCTGCAGAGTAATGACACAATCGTGTATGAATTAAGCCTGTACTGTGAAGTTGATCTTTCCTGTGGTGAGTCAGTAACGAGGCTTTCTCAGGATTTTTTGTTGCAACTCACATGTTGATATACTCAGCAGTGGATTAAGACGGCATTGCTGAAGCTGATACTGGCCCCAGTTCTCTGCCTTACCACCCCTCTAGAGATTACTGCCTTCCCAGCAGGGACAGCTCAACTGGTTCGTGACTCAGCTTCTGAGCCACTGCAGTTTACAGACCAGCTTATTAAGATAAACTAACATGGCTGTCAGTTTATGCTAACGTACCACACTGTACACTGCAGCGTTCAGAAACTGTTTAACCATCTCTGCTGAAAGAGTGTCAACTTGCAGAACAAGATGCAGAGGGTGAGATCAGCACTTTTGTACCATATATCAGCACCCCCAAAAGCTACAGTTGTATTTAAGTTACTCCATCTTCACCTTCTTGTGTCTAAAAACAATGACTCGCAGTTTTTGTTTTCTTATTTTTTATGTTATATGTATCTAGTATACCAAAGTAAGGGGTGACAGAATAAAGCTTCCTATTTATTTTATTGCCTTGAGAAATTTTCCCTTTGTGGTTAGCTTCCTGAAAGTCATTTTTCAGACCGAGTGTTTATTTCTAGTACTTTGGTTAATTTTTAAGTCAAAATAATATATCTGCCAAAATCAGATGGGATTCTTCCCTTGCTGGCTTGAAAGAAACCAGGAGGTTGCCTTTGACAAGCTTGTTTGCTCTATTTCTTTTTTTTCCCTAAAAGGTTTTAGAAAAAAACTACCTTGACTTCTTGAAGAGGATATCCCCCTTTGTTCTTTCAGATTGTTAATTTCTAAACTATTTTCTTGAATATGGTAGTTTCTTCATCATTTTAATGTGCATCTGTTCTCTTTTTGTGAAGAGCAAACATCCTCATCATCTCTCAATTCACTTTGGGTTCCATTTATAACCTAACCTTACTGGCAGTATTTTATTAGGCTTTCCAAATATTAAAAGAACAACTCGATGCTCTTACATAAATTCATTTCTTATGGGGGAAAAAGCATGGAGATGGCAAAGAAGGAAGAAGAGAACAATTACTACAAGATACTACAGCAGCTGTCACCATGGAGAGACACTATCAGAAAAATCAGGATTTAAGTAGAGAAGACAAGATGTATCAACAAAGATTCACAGGTTATATTTTACCTAACATGTTTGTGTCATGTCAATGTATTCTACTACAAGGGTTTAGAAATTATTTAGGTTACACAGGATGACACTTAATGCTAAAATTTTGGATGGATTCAACTGGTCACAGACTAATTACTGCTGG
Source organism: Caprimulgus europaeus (assembly GCA_907165065.1). Next base: position 111,057,812 of record OU015523.1, read on the forward strand.
ATTAGTAACAGTCAACAAGTTGTGCATGAATTCATTAGGAAGTAATTATGACTGTTTTTACAAAAGAGCAAATGTCTGCCATTTAATAGTTACATTGGGAATTCCCTAGCTGCGCTTGTAAAATATCTAGGCTGGTTAATTTCAAAGGATTATTGCATTCTCTCATAATAAAGAAAAAGACATGGAAATGTAATAATGAAATCTCAAACCTTTTGGCACTATTTTGAAGGCTAGTGCCCTGGAGTTAGGACTCAGGAAAGGCTAGAAGAAAGGCTGTAAGAGAAAGAAGTGGGAAAAAGCTCTTAGGTACTCCCAGCACTAAAGATGCTTGCAGAACTCTTCATGCCAAGGCTCTTTTCCATAAAAAAAACTGTTACAAGACCAACAGTGGTGGTTTATACCTCTGTAAGCATCTCATGATTAGACTAAGTTCATCTGTGGGGGCTGATTTTTCAATGCACATCAGGTAGCAGCTAATAATTATTGTACTATCCATTTGTTTTTCAACAAGCCTTCTGAGCCCACAAGACATAAAAATAAAGCTTTGGAAGAGTACAGTTTACAGAATTTTTTAATACCATGAAAAGTTAATATCACTTTACAAAGAGTAGATAGTATTCAATGCCACTGCAATCCAAGATGAAAATCAACCAGATGGAGGATAGCAGTCTAGAAAACATGAATTTAAAGAACAGTTGGTTTTCACCAGGAATTTGAAGGTGAACTGTTTGGTAAATAGAAATTTAGAGACTATTACTGTCATTAGCAATTGTTTACTGAAAATAAGAGGCCAAAAGAAGTTATTTTAATTGCTTTATTTTCTGGTGTAATTTATGCCAAAATGAAGTACGTAACACTGTGCACAGCAAGGTCAAGACTGTGGCATGAGTGTCTCCAGAGCTGCATTGCTTATCCTTTCACTGGCTCTTTTTATCTTAGGAAGGTGGTAACAAAACAGCAACATCATTTTGGATAAACTGGAGGCAGGGAGAAACAAGACAAAGCAGGAGACAACCATGATTGTGAAGGAGGATAGAAAGTCTGAAATGTCAAGATCAAAAGCTTTTCTCATGGGATCGACAGAGAACTTAGTATTAAAGGAGCAAGATAAAGGATATAGTCAAATAGTGAGTTTCTTTTTCAACTGCTAGTCAGTGTTAACACCAGCTCCACTGGCAGTGAGAAACCAGCAGACATTTATAGGCATGGAACTGGAGAGAGACATGGTAGATAAATACTAAAGAACAGTTATGTCACATGAACTGAGTACACGTACTTTAAAACTTCAGAGGACAGAAAGCAAGCTGTCAACTGGAAAAAAACTCCAAACACCAAAACCCAGAGGAACAGACCCTGAAAGGATTTGTCCTTTCAGGAAGAAGTAGCACCCAAGAGAAAAATCACAGAAATATATAAAGGGCCAATAGGGAACAGGTTGAGGGCATAGAAAAAGCAAACCTTGAAAGCAGAATTATTTTTTTAAAGTAACAAGAACTAGTTGATTAATTGGATTTTACAGCATGAAAAGGAAAGAGAAGAGGGAAAGGTTTAAGGAGATAGGAAGATATAAAAAAGGAGCAGCTTAGAAAAAAACTTGAACCTGTCCAGGAAAAAAATAACTCAACAGCAAAGGGAAGCAAGAAAGTGAAGGAACTGACTGGATTTGTGCTTTGTCCTAGTCAATTCAACAACACAAGAGCAGAAACGTCTGCAGTCAATGCAGAGTCAGCTAAGGCCAAGGATCAGAGTAACAAACAGCTTGTTTCAAGTACAGAGTGAACAATTTAAAAGAAAAGGGAGGGCAGAGCTGAAGCACTGATGGATCCTTTTATGTTGTATTCTGTATTTCTGAAGAAGCCTCTTGATTTCTGTCTATGTATGATATGAAAATATGAAAACTAATCACACTAATAAGAAAGCTTTGGTGACTAATCACAATATTAAAATTAATAAATGCAGCAATCCAACTTCATTATCTACAAAATCTTATTGGGATATTGATAATGCTCAATTTCTCTGTTTCAGTGGTTTCTCTAGAAGTATCAACTGTTCTACCGCATCATTTATTTCAGATGACCCTGGGAAACAGCATATGACTAAATCAACTTGCACCCTGAAATGTACTGACCACCAGAAAATCTGGAAGCTGCTTAGAAGTTAATAAAGTTTTGTAAGCTGCTTTGGTTAAGTATTACAAAAAACTCCAAAAAAACAGCAAAATATATTTTTAAAATATTCTGTTTGGATACAGCAAGTTGTACACAAGCGCTGCAGAAGTAAAGAATATCCAGGTGATTAAGAATCACTGGGTCTAATCCTTTCACTGTATCTTTGTTCAGACATACATTTCACTTTTAAATTTATCCAAAGACATTTTAAGAACAGACTTAAAGATGAATACATCTTACACAATTTTTTTCCTAATATGCTTGTGTATAAACTTAAAATAGGAGATGAAATAACAATTGGTCATCACACCATTCCAAATAGAGCTGAGAAGGAAGAGAAATACTAATTCCTACTTTAAGCAATTTGAAGCCTTTGTAGTGTCCATTCTGGTGCATTACTTAGTATCCACATTATCAGAATTCTTGTAGGATCTCACCTTTCAGAGGTCTGCAATTGTTTTCCATTGTTCAGGTTAATATTATTCTTTATACTATCCCACAAATACTCATTATGAGTGGCAAAGTATAATACTATTTAAAGGTTTAGTAATATCATTGATGATCTTCATATTCCCATTAGCTTAGCTACAAATGAGTCTTTGCATAACCAATAACTACATTCCATTTCCCACTAGCCAGGAAATAAGATATGTTGTCAATCAGAGAAGTCAGCAAATGGATATATCAAAACAGGGCAACCAATTGCCTTTTTGTCTGAATTGGAACCTCTAATCTCATGGCAAAAAAAATAAATTCCAAACAATTCCATGCAGTAGACCTGGTGAAAAATGTGTTAGTCCACTGTGTCCTGTTAACACCCAGATTCTAGCACCCTTAGCTTTACGCTGCAAGAAGCATATTTGTGGAATAAAGAATGCCAAGATCCAACTGTATTTAAATATATATATATATATATACACAGAACTAAAAATTTCAGTATACAGTAAAGTACTTCAATTTTTAGATCCTAGCAAAAAGCAGCTTGAAAGTAGTCTAAGACTATATACCCAAGACTTAATTGTTGATATTTTATCAATGACAGTTCGAATATATTCTGGTTCCAGGAACATATTCTGGTTCCAGTACCATACTGTGTTTTCAGTAGAGGATTACAGAAAAAAATGTTTACAATGGGAGTGAATTATAAAACATTGATGACCATATATGTAATATTGAAAAATTTTTATGTGGAACAGTTGTCATTAAAATTGCATATATTTTGCCATTGAACCACTACCATTGCTACTTGGTATTTTGATAACTGAACACAAATAAGCTTCCAGATTGATTAAGTAACAAACAGCCCCATTTTTGAAGCTGTAATGCACAATAAATTTACACACATCAACAGAAAGTATCTATGGACAGCACATACATATACCATTGTATAAAACAGAAAACATTTACCTCACCAAGTCTTTATATAAAGCTTTTGTAGTTTCTAAGTACGGGCCAACTACATCTTCAAACTGGCAAAGAGCTCCTCCAAGGCAAAGATGCTTAAAAAGACAGAACAGGAATTCCTCGCGATCCAGTTGACTGAATAAGTCATAATGGTCTGAATCTTCCAGAAGCAAGAGCTTATGGAATAAGAAAATAACAAAGAAGTCAAACAGACAAAAAAATATTATTTGAGATTAAGATTTTAAACAATGCAACTACTTTGCTGTATGTCACACCAAGTTTACAACCATATAAAAATACGAACTTTCTAAATTGCAATGGTACAATTATGTTCAAAATGTATAGGTACAATATAAAGCAGAACCACTGTCAGATTTGTGTCCACCAGACATAAGGGAAGATTTTTCAAGAGTCTTGTTATTCACTGGTTAATTGACCATCATGTTAATGAAACAATCAACAATCTGAAAATAATCTAACTATATTTAGTATGTCAATCACTACCAATTAGTTTGCCTCTGGTAACTTTGCCTACATTTGCTTTTTACTCTAAGTTTACACAGTTTTCTCACATTTGTCAAGGAATCCCAAGGATCTCCCAGAGGGCATCCCTCAAACTCACACCGTTCTTTACTGCAGACTGTAGTGAGCCTTTATCTGTAGCCTGGATAAACCAGACACACTATCCAGCTGCCTCCATGCACCTCACCTGCCTTTTGCTGCAGTATCATGTGTACACAGAGGACTTGCTGGATTAGTCCCAACATTGCCCACTGTAAGAGTGGACAGGAATTGTAACTCAGGATGGCAACAAGATGTTTGAGTCACATCAGACAAACTGCAGATGCCAACCAAGGTAAACTGTCCAAAGCTAGACATGAGCTTACCGCTCTCTGGCCCTCTTGATATCATCACTACGGAATGTGAGTGAAAAAGGGTCTGGGTCTGGGCAACAACTGTTATTGATGGCCACCTCATACATATCCCAACCCCCTTCTTGGTCGAAGCAAGACAAGACATGGCAGGTAGGAAGGAAACAAGGTGTTTTGTAGCTGAGGGCCACCCTCTGACACCAGCAATAGAAAGCATGCTGGCCCCTGGAGTCTACTGTCCCAGGGTGCTAACAAATTTACTCTGAAACTTTGACGTCGTTCCTGGAAGATTTTGACTCTTAATGCTTTCTGCCATCTTAGTCTTACAAGCAGGAATCACATTCATCTCAAACAAATGTGAGTTCTTCAACTTGCAAATGCAGACACACACATCTCTCCCAAGGGGGGGGAAATGGAAAGAGACTGAAACTCCAATGATTTCTTATTTCACATGTTGCCTCTAACTTTCCTACATCCAATATATTTAACTTTCAGAAAACATTTCACTTGTACCTGATTTATAAATAAATACATAGTATTTTGAACTGCTAGGCTACAAATCACATCTGAAATTCAAACATGAGCTTGAGTTCTCTCCTTTTCCCAGAACTTTACAAGACAGACCAGTATTTCAGGCCATATCCTGTAACCAGTGTCACTGGTTCAAATACATTGCCTTCAAAGGATTTGCCAAGTGCAAATGAGTGCAACTCTATAATTATTAAGTACTTATGATGATTATATATACAAGGAAGAGCAAAATCCAGTTCTCCCACACTGTGCTTTGCTAATACTAAACAAACATAAGCAAAAAAAAAATTGGTTTAGCTTATGAAGTCAAAAGAAACACAGTGAAGACATATGTTGATTAAGAAGGTGCCACTGTTAGAGAGATTCTTTTTCAGAATAATCTGCTCTCTAACACCTCTGCTGGAGTATAACAAACAGTTTTTACCTTGCAGGCTTGTTCAGGAGTTATATTTAGTCCTTTTCCAGTGTTACACTGAAAAATAATTTCCCTTTTCATAGTTTCTTCTCCATGGTTTCAGTGAAAATATATGCAGATGCCATTCCTTAAATGCCTTCATATATGATTCGGACAGCATTCTTGGCCAAGAATGCTTCAGGATGCAGCTATTGAGTACATTCAATTTCTTCAACTACCTGGAAGGGTGGGTGAACCCACAGCTCTGGGTATCATGGGACCTTTCCACTAGCACCACTTGTTTTCCCCTCTTAGGCAAATGAGTAGCTGCATCACTTCCCCCAACCCAAGCACTGAATACTTGAGACAAGGGTGGGTAGAAGAAGGTTTTACCTTTTTCTCTCACCTAAAAAGGACAGAGGGTCCACCTGGAAAAGAGCCATTGCTTTCACACATTCAGGCACTGCAATGCCTCAGTCGGTTCTATCACATGGCTATCAACACCCATTTTTACCATGGAAAGTATATATTAGCAGGAAAAAAACTACTGAAAAATCTGTACTCACTAGAGTATGAAAAATTACACAAAATTGTATTATTATTCGTTGTTATACTGACCTTCCTTAATTCATCAGAGATGAGAATATCATCGTAATAGTCATCATAACATTTCACAATATCTCCAGTTTCTCTAACAACTCCTTCACAGTACAGCCGATCAAAAAATGACATGGAAATCTGTGTGCAGGGCACCACTGTAGCTTCAACTTTTATCACTTTGGAACCTGAAATATTTAGAAAGGCTTCACTCCAAGTCTCTTGCAATAAATAAAATAGGAGAATTTCCATGTACTAATGGTTTTACAGTAATTCATAATTCAATACAGCACGGAAATAATCAGCTCCTCTAACTGGTTGTGTGTGGCATATTTAAAAAATAATGTCACATAAGTATGACTCAATCACAGTCCCTCAAGAAACAAAGAAAGTTAAGAAAGAAACAAGTGTAAATAAAACATTAAATTCATCTGAATGTTACCTTCCATTACAGCTCATGTGTCTGCTCCCCCTGTTGGCAATACAATATCAACTGAAACAAGTAATAGATGAAACACCTTGTGAACTCAACAGCACATTAGATCACACCCTTAGAAAATCTTATTCCACAGCTTAAGAAGCCTTAAAGAATCTGAGGATAAATAGTAAATTTGGCATGATGAAATACAAAAGTCAATAGCTGTTAACAGCACCCCACAAAGTAGAAAAAACAAAATGAACACAGCCCTAAAAAGTTTTTTGTTTGGTAAGTACTGTATCTGAACTTTAGGAAAAGTTATTTTGTAGCTGCTGTAAGCTTCCTAAACAGCTATTTCAGAAGATGAAAAAAGTACTATCAGCACTTCCTGTCTGAATTGGGAGCATTATCTATGTAATCATTAAGTGCAGAGTACATTTTCCTACAAATTTTCTGTTTTCTATGTTTGCAAGTCATCCAAGGCTTGATCCTGTTGCTCATAGACACCCAGTGCCATTTGAGATGCCCTACAGTGTTTTCCTTAATGAGGTATATCAGTCCATAAGGGAACATATCATCTCTCTATATAATGTTACATCTATAAATCTATATACATGGTGTTGGATAACTTATGGCATCTCAAATAGCATTAGGTTCCATGTTTAAGAAGCTTTGGACTCAGTCCAGTTCCATCTGCTCTCTCTGGTCCAAGTGTTCAGACCAAATGTTAGAACACATTCTCTACTCATCTCCAAGTTCCCCTGAACACCCTTCAAAGTGCTTCTGAACAGGAGAGGGGAGGAGAACGCGCGTGAGCGTGCAACACAGGGGCAATGTGTCTTGGCAGAGAAAATATTCATAGCATTCCAGCTTTCCATGAGTTTACTCTTATCTTTTCACCTCTGTAGGTTCTCTTGATGGGAGATTGGTCAAAAACATCATAATATCAAAAAGCTTTGACTGTACAATTAAAGGTAAAATTAAAGGATCACTAAAGACTAGTACTTAGTAAATATCTAAATTTCACTCTAGATGACAGTATTTCAAAGAACAGAACCACACCAAAAAGGGACATGTGAACCATGATGCTTCCAAGAGCATCTATCATTTCATTCTGATCCTAATCTTTGCAAGCATATCACAGCCTAAAATTTCTCTTTCCCCAACACTTCCAAAAAGTCCTTAGGATTTCTCCCATATATTATCACACAGAAACTATTTATTCATAGGTGAAGTAGGACTGATGACACAAAACTGACCTGGACAGGCTGGAGAGTTGGACAGAGAGAAACCTAATGAAAATCAATAAGGGCAAGTACTGCATCTGGGCAAGAACAACCCCATGTATCAGAACAGGTTGGGGGCTGACTTGTAGGAGAGCAGCTCTGGGGAAAAGACCTGGGTGTGCTGGTGGACAGCAGGCTGGCCATGAGCCAGCAGTGTGCACTTGTGGCCAGGAAGGCCAATGGTCTCCTGGGGTGCATTAAGAAGAGCGTGACCAGCAGGTCAAGGGAGGTTCTCCTCCCCCTCTACTCTGCCCTGGTGAGGCCACATCTGGAATATTGCATCCAGTTCTGGGGTCCTCCATTCAAGAAGGACAAGTTGCTACTGGAGAGAGTCCAGCCCATGGCCACTAAGATGATGCGGGGCCCATAAGAGGAAAGGCTGAGAGAGCTGGGACTGTTCAGCCTGGAGAAGAGGAGGCTCAGGGGGATCTTACCAATGTCTATAAAAGCCTGAAGGGAGGGTACAAAGAGGACAGAGCCAGGCTCTTCTCAGTGGTGTTCAGTGACAGGACAAGAGGCAATGGCTACAAACTGGAAAACAGAAGGTTTAATCTAAACCTAAGGAAAAACTTTTTCACCATTAGAGTGACAGAGCCCTGGAACAGGCTGCCCAGAGAGGTTGTGGAGTCTTCTTCTCTGGAGACCTTCAAAACCCGCCTGGGCGTGTTCCTATGTGACCTACTGTAGGTGATCCTGCTCTGGCAGGGGGTTGGACTGGATGATCTGAGGTCCCTTCCAACCCCTGTGATTCTGTGACTGGCATTTTAGTATCTCAACGCAGTTAAACCGTACCACCTACCTGACCAACATTAAGCAAAAAATAAAGAGAAGTTACAAGCTGATGGCTTGAAAATGTGTCTACTTAAGGTAGAAATACTGGCACTAAATTTTATAATTATTTTACTGGGCTGATGTGATGTAAAGAAAATCGGCTTGGCATTTAATTGCTTGGCTTCTCATCTACACATGTGGCTATAAGAAAAGGTACATTTCATTAAAGAAAAAATGTTTGGGACATTCTCCTACCTATCCACATAGTGACTACCAAAAAATAATCAAATTATTTAACCAAAAACACAAGTCAGAAAAAAAACTTAACTTACAGCCTTGCAACCTAAGAAAAAAAACAAACTAATTTTTCTTTATTTATGCTTTCTCCCATCCGCTCATCTCCAGACTCCTCTAACTTCTAATTCTCCAGCTTCCTTTCACAGGGATAGAATTTTTATTTTATGAGAGATTTAATAAAAACTAAATCAGCCTCTAATATAGGAATGATTTTGTAAAGACCTATGAATCAAAAACTGAGTCAAGACTAATAAACGTTAAATGACTTGAGAAAAAACTGACATCTTACATTTTCCTAGTTATTGAGCTCAAAGTATAAGAAATTGAGCTATTTATATGCCTTCAAATTGTTAGGATTTTATTGGGGGAGAGGAGGGAAAGGAGACACACTTCTACACTGAAACAAGATTTTATGAAAACTTTCATCAGGAAAAAAAATCAAGAGCTTTGTAATCTAATCAGTAATTCAGAAAATAAATGGAAAACTTTAAATATACTGGAAGCTCCTATTCTCCATTTGAGAGGTGAGATTTGAAATTGGAGATCCAGAATTTCCTGGAAAAGAGTGACCAGTTTTAGTAATACTGTAAAAGTGAGCAATAAAATAGGAAGAAGAAATGCCTTGACAGCTCTGCAAGTGGAAAACAAGGAGCTGAGAAATTAAGCTGAAGCAGAGCTGAAGCAGATTAAGCTTCTTATAACAGCTAGCTCTGGAAATCTATAAAGTGCTGCTAATATACTTTTAAATGAACACACTACATAACTAGTATGAGGCAGATAAACCCCAGATTAGGTATATTTAGAATTCCTCCAAAGTTTAAGAAAGATTTTTAACTCAGGGAAACCTCTTTCAATCTACTATTTACAAAACAATTTATATAGAACATACATAATGCAAGTTCAGTGCTCTGAACTAAATAGATGGCATTTTCAAAGTAAAAGGTGCTGGTTGATGATTTATAGGTTCAAATGACATCTAAATTTTTTGCAAATTATAGTGTGTAACAGTAGTCTAAAAAACTGCTAATTTAAGATTACACCTTCCAGATTTTAAAACCCCATTTCAAATACAGCAATTGTTAGAACTTCAAGTACAGAGGGCAAGTCAAGACTCTTTCTTAGGCAAATACTAAATTTTTATTTACAAAAAAAGACCGTAACCTTATCCCCTTGAAGATAACTTTTCAAGTGTTAACTGAGCTTAAGCAGATACAGTCCTGCCTCCCCAAGACTGTTGACAGGTGCAAGCCCAGTAATGTGTCCAAGGAGAAACTACTATTTAGTTTTCATTGCAGCTCTTTAAAAATTCAAGATTCAAGATATAAGCTGGTATGCATCAAATTTGTTCCTTTGGCTGCTTCTATTTTAGAAATGGTAGAGTAAGAGATGAAGGGGGGCTTCAAGCACATGACAGAACTATCAAGTTCTCTGCCATCCAGCCAGGAAGAAGGGAAAAAATATTCCTACAACAACAGGCAAAAAAGTGTGGTGTGAGAATAGGTAATTAAGGATCTGTCTGATCAAATGAAGCAGACTGGAAAATATCCTTGTGGATTGTTTACCTAAAATGTTATATTTCACATAATGTTAAAGCTGGAGTCCTGGAGACAATGTACTATTGTGGGTTTCCACCAGGAACCCCAACATGTGGGGGAGCTGGGGAGAGAGGTACGTGTTGCATTCTTTGGGGACCCCATGTTTTACGCCACTTTTTGATCTAACAGATGGAGACTGAGGATATTATGGTCTGATAACATTAAGGTGAGGATGAAAAGCAGTCAAGAGAAGAAAAAAATGAGATTAGATAAGGAAAAAAAGTAATAAGGAACTTTGAGAAACAGATTTTAGGAAAAGGAGATAGACAAGTAACAGGGAAGAGGCAGAGATAAATATGAAAGTGAAACCACGCCCACTGAATTAAAAAGAAAAATAAATTCTTAGTGAGAAGGTAAAAGGAGACCACAGTCTAAAAAAAGACAAAAGGATTATGGAAACAAACTCTCTCATAAAGTAATAAATTGAAGTTTTATATAATGCTGACATCTTTCTGAAGGTCCATAAATAATTCCTCCCCAAGCTCATGGCAGGGAGGAGAACGGAGGTTTTTAAGAACCTACCTAAAATCTACTGATCCTATGCATCCAAAATATCTTCCCTCTGCAAAAAGACCCCTAACATTTCTGTTTGCAAGAGAATAAATACAAGTATTTGAATCAACCTAGACTATGTAATTTTTTTCATATTTCTAAAAAGCAAAATAAGCCTATTTGCAGTATTTTCTTTCAAGAACAGGAACTTGTTTTAAAAGAGCTACTCCACGGTGATAAGTAAATGGTATCTCTGGATTAATATATTGTCATGTCTGAAGAAGAAAATACTAGAAGATGATTTTTTACCTCCTCCCACTCAAAGCTAATTCTTACTATATTTTCAAAAAATGCACATGAAGACTAAGTATAGAAAAATGTGCCAACATTCCTCACCAAAAATAGGCAAAGAATGGGAAGATGAAATTTTAAGAGCAAATGGGGTATACCAGCTGTTCAGGATTTAGACAGGGAACCCTTCCAGTCCTCAGAAGAAAATGCCTTACTTCTGTGCTGAGGAAGACTGAGCAGAATCAGGAGTGAAGCTGGGAGACTTGGCAAGTGACCCTCCACTCTTAACACGAGGTATGTAACCTACTGACCTTCGCTATAGGGACTGGCAAGTCACAGGCTAGACAGATAGCCTAAAAAAAATATTGCCCAAAGCAATAAAAGGTTTACGCATGGTTTGAAATATATTTATTTTCTTTTTGCTTGCCAGGGTGAAAAAGAGGTACCTGGAGGGGAACTAGAGATATTTTTGCATCTTATATGTTTCAACTGTTTTAACAGCCGGATACAGTGTTTGGAAAATGGATTTTGCTGACAAAAAGGTGGCAGTGTCTAGTGTCATTGTATACAGGGGGAAAACCTATGCCAACTCCAGAGAGCTGAAATGGAAAAGTTAGAAAATTCCCAAAGCTCCATTAAATATTTACACACAGTAAAGTATCTGCACTCAAACCAAAAGATCTGAGGGCTTCCCTCTTCTCACTTTTAAAATATCCTTATTAAGGAAAATAACTTTGGCAATATCAGAGTTCACACGATGCATAAAATCCCATTACACTATCACATGCAATTTCCATGAAATTTTGTTTGTCATTCACATAATCAAAAATACAATTTAAAAGTGGTGTCATAAAATCATGTGCCATTTGCTTTTAGTCTTCTCCTTCAGTGTCTCATCTCCATCTACAGACATAAGTGTTATAAGCAGTTAATGATACAGTAACAAATTAGAAGTCAACCTTATGCCGTGATTGCAACTAGAGCAACCTATCCCACGGCTCTTTCTGTGCCCAGATCACTTCTGTTGTGCAGACAGAGTATCCACACAAGCTCAGGGGTGTGCTCTAATCTTCTGTGCCCTCAACTTTAGTTTGTAACAAAGTGATAATCTCAGGTCTGTCCTAAGTAAGGTGGTTGCATCTATAGAAGAGTGTCTTTCTCCAAATATTATCTGAATAAGGTAGTACTATAATTCCACAATTAAAGCAGTTGATTATATCTGTTTATATGATCAGGTCAACTGGATGTCACAGACTACTTAAAAACAATTCTAGTAGGTTGGTTTATGCATCAATGCAGGGGTCAAAGGAAAAAAAAAGTGTAAAGTTTGACATTTAGTAACAAACTAGGTAAGAATCTTTTCTTATTATTTAGTAAAATAAGTATTTCTTTAAGATATTTCAACCAGGTGAAGATACACATATGTGAATTGTCACCATTACAAAATGATAGAGGAAAATAGTTAAAACATAGACTTCTAAATTTAAGATTAATTTATTCTAAATTTACCCAATGTAGTCCATTGTCCTGAAGCTGAGAGCAACTTCAAACTGGAGTTCACATTTTGATCATTAAAAAATGCCTATAATATTCAAATAAGAGAATACAAGTTAATGAAATGAAAAAGAAAATCATCATTTATAGTGCCTTGGATACTTTCAAAGCAAATTATAAGGATCCAATTAGTAAGCAGATTCTGTATGATCTTTCAGTTTGGATACTAGATATCACACCACCAAATACATATTTTTTGTAACTTTGTGTAGCCAGTGTCATATATTCAAAATATCTGCATGTACGTATTTATAGATGCAGTATTAAGGTTTTACAGTAAAGCATTTTTAGTCAAGAACACAGAAAAAGTGTGAATGAAATCCTTGGAGGTACAGAAAATAGAAGAAGAGGTGAAACAATTCTAGCCCTGTATGCAATGTTGCTGAAGTAAAAAATGAAATGCTAAGTATGATTGTAAAATTTACATCTAGTAAATAAATTTGAAGCTTGGAGAAGTGTAAAGACACAGAAAAATTACTAGATACAGAAAAATACATAAGTTATTGAAGGCATGGAGAAGATGTTCCACAGTAAGATATGAAGTATTCAATCTTACCGATTTATCAATTAAAAAGGAGACACACATAGCAATGTTGGTAGCTGACAAGTTTAAATGATAAACCAGTTAAGAAAATCCACACATATGTATATGCATTCAAACAGACTGAATAATCACTGAAGAAGCTGCTATGAAAATTATGGATTTTTCAGTCTCTACATCACCAAATTGCTTTACCACCTCTCTGGGATACAGAGAGATCAGACCACATAATGTAATGGCCCCTTTGTGCTCAATTAATTCACAGCTACTCTATATTTCATCATTTCATAGCGCTATTTTTACATTTTTAATTCAAAAGATACAAACATTGAGAAGGTAAATGTGTATTTTGCAAACTTCAATAATTTGAAATATTCATCAGTGGGAGATGAAATATTGGTGTATTTCTGTGTGAATTCCTTTAAAATACAAAGAGGCTGAATTCTTTATCCAGAATAACAATATAAAGTAGACGTACAACAAATCAAAGAGTTGTTTTTAAAACAACAGATGTAAACCCCACACTGTTTTTAAAACCACAGATGACTAGTTTTTCTGTCTGCAAATAGATGAACAGATTTCACTTTGCAGACAACAAAAGTGAAGGACACAAAATCAGCAAGAGACTTGAATCTCAAGGAGCTGAGAGCCCAAAATTCCAGTATAAAGATATATGGTGCATATGCACATCTGCTTGCACAGTGTATTTAACATGATAAAGCAGTAAGAGCTGTTAGCAAGGGTACCAACTGCATGTACACTGTTTGAAGTTTCCCCCTGGGTGGACTTCCCAACATTACATAGGGCGGCTGAGATCAGCATCCAGTTCAGATTCCCATTTTTGGGAATCTTGAATGATGAAATTGTTCCCTCTTAAAACAGAGTAACATTAGTTACAGACTGAAATATTTTTACTGGACAATACAGTTAACCCAGGCAGTAAGACCTGAGCACCACACCTAAGTCACCTACTTTCAAAGGGACAGTGTGCAGGCAAACAGCCCTGCTACAACGCTTGCCGTTATGCAGTTTTCCAATAGCTGTAATTAAATGGGGAAAAGTCAATTTAAAATATAAAGGACTTAGAACTACCATAACGAACTCATCCTTTTGATAGGGCTTAAACTGCTGGTCAAAACTGAATGCTTGTGCTGTGATCCTGCCTCGCATGGACCTGAAAGGGAAAAACGAGATTAAATGTTCTGCAGACTTACTAGATAGTTGTTCACCCTGAAAATTTGCCTAGGTACACGACATAAAGTCCTATTCTCACCAATAATTATACTTTTTTTCTTTTTCTTTTTTAACTCATTCTCACTTATAAGCACCTCCTACCCCTCCTTGGAGGGGTGGGGAAGCCCAAACGCTGCTCGAGCAGCATCAGCGCAACGCTGCGAAGCTGAGACAGCTCCGGGCTAATTCTGTGAGACGGAGAAACGGCCTGCTCCGCAGAACGGGCGTTTTACGCCCTGAAAAATAACGAGGAGACTGACAATTAAAGCGGGGCAGCGGCAGGACGGAGACACGGCTCGCACTTCAGAGCGGGAGCCCTGAGGGCGCGGTGACAGCCCCAGCCCTCAGCACCTCCCGCCCTTTCCCCTGCCACCCCCCCGCCCGCCTCTCCTCGCTCCCCGCCGCCCCCAGCGAGGTGCCTCTCGCCGCGGGCACTCCCCCTCCCACCATTTGAGGAGTCGGTCCTGGATGTCCCTGTCCTCCAGGCAGGGGAAACCCTTCTGGGGCAGGTAGCGGAAATCAAAACCCGCCGCGCAGCGCCGGTGCCCGGCGGACATCTTCTCGCGCCGGCGGCGGCTCGGCGGTTGCCATGGAAGCGGCGCGGGGCAAGCGGCGCGGGGCAGGCCGCGCGGCGCAGGCCGTGCGCCTCCAGCGCCCGCCCGCCGCGGGGCTCGGCCCCCTCACGAGCGTTCCGCCGCCCGGCGGGGTCAGCGCTCACCCTTGGGGGCCGCCCGGCGCGGCTCTTCCCCTTCTGACAGGGTTTCTTTGATTTCTATCCATAAAATCCCCCAATTAAACATCAGTCTTCCCCTCTCCGCCCCGCTCCTGTCAGTGCACCGGGAAAGCTCTTTCGGGCTTGCCGCCCCCCATAGCGTAATGCCACAGAGAATGATGAAAACTCCAAAGTTACGAATTATGAATCAGGGCTGTTTCTGCTTTTTCTTGCTTCCCAAGGTGTTCAGCTATTTGGGAGTTGCGAGGCTGTGCTTTCAAGCTCTTCCCAGTGGAAACTTTAAGGGAAGTATGTTGTTACTCAAGGAAGTTATTTTTCAAAGCCCAGTAACGCAAGAGACACCTTGCAAAATTTGGGGAATTTCCTGCCCTTTGCGGGGAAAGCAGTGAGAGTTTAGGGCTGCGGCACATCTCGTGCTACATCCCTTCGCCACCCACCCCCTCCAGAGCTAGCTCCCGCTTTGCTGCAAATCTCCAAAAATGTCATTTTCCTATTAATCTGCTGCTCAGGCTATCCAGCAGACTGGTTTCTAAGAAGTTTAGCAGTGGCTTTGTTTGTTTCTAATTAAAAAATAAAAAATAAATAAAAAAATTAAAAAAAATTAAGCTGAATCACATTTGGTTTTTATTAGAAAGTGGAATAGACAGGTGCAGGGTGCCCCGACGGTGGGGAGCAAAGCTGAAACTGCCGATGTGCGCTCCCTTGTCTCACCAGCCCCTAACAGACATCCCACAGATTTAACTTGTGAGCCATGTTAGCCAAACAAGTTTGCACCTAGGGAATCCAGAAGGAATAGATAACATAATTCTGTTAAGAAACCCTGTTTTGACATAGTTTCAGTAGGATTCATTGCTCTCTACACACTCCCTGAATTTTGTAAAGTAGTGCTTACACCAGCGGGCTGCAGTTCAGCAGACCGAGTTATTGTGGAGCACCTATGTGACATTTAAGGAGCCATTCCCATGTATCTTCTTCTTCATTCTGTTTTCTCCAAGAGTTTTCCCACACACTTTTTTTTTTTTTAATTACTTACACATAAGTGATAGAAAATAAAGCTACACTATACTTCAAGATGTTTAAATGGTAGAGACAGTTCAAAAGGGGCTAAAGAAAAAGTGTGCCTTTCTTCTTATTATTTATATATGATCTAAAGAGGAGGCACTTGAAACAAATTGTTATAACCTTATTCTCAATACGTCTCCACCTACTCCAGCACTACCCCATCTGTTAAATGCCTCTTGCCACTAATATTGCTAGTCAGAGATTAAATAGCCAAAGTGAAAGAACTGGTTTGGGCAGGGAGTGATGCATAGCAACAACGACCAAACACATAAATTCTGAATTTCAAGTTGTGCAGACTCAAATACAGGATTAAAAAAGAAAAAATTTTAGGTCTTTTGGGGCAAAAATTCCTACTAATTTTAATGAGGATTTTCTCTGATTAAAGTGTTGAATCAACAAGCATATGCTTAAATCCTACTGAAAACTAGGGTGTTGAAATGCTTTGATGAATCCAGAGTAAGGAAATGAGTGAGGACTTCAGGACTGGCCCAGGAGGATCAGGACAGGAAGTTCTAAACTATGGAATTATATTTTTTAATGTTGTGCCATCTACCTATCATAGTTTTTTAATTCAACATTTCCAGTTTTAAGCAGTTTACAATAATAAAAGTTAAACTGGACATCCAGTTTAAACACTGACCTCATTATCCTCTGATGTCATTCACAACAGCCTGAAGTAGAAAGCCAGGCACAGTATTCTTTCGAACACAAATATTTAACTTGGTTTTTAAAAAGTTAAGGATTTTAGGGTCTCACAGAAGTTATTTGGAGAGTAGAAAATATATTTTTCTGCTGCAGAACAAAGTCTTGTAAGTATATATTATTAAGCAATAGTAGTCCCTCACTCTTGACCAGACCAATTTTCAGCATTGTTTGTTTTTCACATATTTACTTATATGTGATTTTGAAGAGTTTTACGGTCATGAATGAACTGTGGGCCTTAAGTGCAAAGCAAACAAAACAGCCTTCCATGGCAAACAAAAATCAAGTTACAGAGGACCAGTCCTGTTGCACCTTTGTGAAGTGCATCAGTCTTTAAGGCAAAGGTCAGCTGGTGATGGAGCAGCAGCCGTTCCAGTCAGAGAGGTGGGGAAGAACCTGAACAGCAGCTCCTCCCTCCTGCAGAAGTCTTCAGCATCGCTCAGGGATAGTTAGGAGGAAAGGGATTATTATCAGTATACATTTGTGAAATAAATCAGTCTTTCCAGTGTCAAAATTCTTTAAGGAAAGTCTCGTGGAGAGTAAATTAAAGTCCAGATCCTGCAGCTTGTCTGCAATGAGGACTAGAACTGCCCCCAGGATAGAAAGCACTGTACACTATGATGAAGCCCAGCTCTCACTAAAGATTTACAGTGTATCATGTCCAATTCTGGGCACTTGCACTGATAAAAGACTCCAGGTTCAAATCTGTGAGAAAGACAGAAGCCAATTAGAAGCCAATTAAAAATATCTCTAAATTAGCAAATAGGAAAGAGTGTGGTATATCTGAACCAACACCTCTGCTTGCAGAGAACTGCCAGAGGTTTTCTTTTAAAACACAGCCAAAGGACTCATGGTAGCCACCATCATGCCATGCAGCTAGAGCCCTCACCCAGGAAGAGGGAGACCTGGATTTTAGCCTCTTTTGGCATGAGGAAGTCCAAGCTTACAGCTTTAACATCTAAAATCGACTACTAGGGCTGCTGAGTTCATCTACCACTCTCCTAGCAAGCTTATTTCTGGATCACAGTGTCAGGGTCCTGCAGAGACTCAGCAATCACTTTTTTGCAGTGATGCAGATGCTTGCACTCAAGGCTGGCTCTGTTGTGACCTTGGATCAGACAGCTGAGAGAGAGCTGGGTGGGACAGAGCTGCAAGGCACCTCGATGGTTTGGGAGCTGCATTTCATCCCCAGCTGTTGCCACTACTTCTTGCTGGAGCTGCATGGACAGGATGCCAGTGCCTGGCCATGAACCCCACCAATCCTGAGACTGACCTCAGACTCAACCTGCCTCATCACTAGGGACTGATTTGGTGATCTGGACTTGTGGTTGAATGTGGTCACTGTCACCAGACCTGTTTTGCTGTTCTGGTTGGGGTGCCATGGGACAGGCCCATGTCAAGGACGGCACTGCCCTACCAGCCTTGCTGTTGCCCTTGGCTCCCAGCTCACCCCATCTCACAGAGCAGCCCCCTCTCTCTGCTGCCTGACATACAGTATGTGGTAGAAAGATGATTGTGTTTCTGCTGGATTTGTCCATGTTACCTGTTTTAGTTTAGTCAACTTGGTATATCTGAGTGACTGTTCCACTAATAACCTCTGCTTCCAAAGGACCTGTGATATATTGCTTTATACATGTGCTACAGTCTATTATGAGGCTTAATTTTAAAAGCAATGCCAAAATAGATAATTTACAATTTTCATCATAAAAAGTATTTGGAGATAAGTAGAAAAGAAAATATGCAAGGCTAAAAACTGAAAGTGAGTTTAGGCATTAAAGCAACAAGCATTGCAATGCCTGCTTTTTCTTTGGTCCTCAAAAAAGAAACATGAGATGCTGGAGATGCACAGTGAAAATTAGAGTGAGGCCCAGTGTGCATGACACCTTCCAGACCTACCAAGAGGGAAACAAAGAGGATTTGTGCTCTTTAAGTTTCATCTCTTAGAGTTTACATTCTCCCCTGGAGCTTCACTGCCCTAAAGCTCTTCTTTAAAGGCTGGTGTCTAAACACCCTTTCTCTAATCAGATGTGAGTTCCTGCTTCTTTTAAACCTAGCAGAAGAGAAAAGGGTTAGTGAGATGCTATTCCTCTTTTCAAGCAATGCGTGAGTTGTCGGCATACAGAAGTAGCAGTTTCAAATTCACCCTATGCTTTGGGAATTCACTGCTATCACAGCTTACATGTGTAGTTTTCATAAACAGTTTACATGCAAAAGCTTACAATGGATCTGGGTAATTTTATCTCAAAAACTGTTTCCCTGTGTAGAAACTACTGTAGTAGTTGGAGAACATAAAGATGGATTTGCATCCATAGGGCTTTCAGGAGGGAGGGGGCAACGCTGGGGCCTGTCCGAGTGCCAAAGACTGTTTATTACTTTCATCCAGTGACTGCCTGGCTAATATGAAATATTGAGGTAATCTTGGATTTAGGAGTGCAAATTCTTCAGCAGTCCTATTTTAAATGCTTTTAGCTGATTCTGAATAGTTCCTTTTTCCTTATTATTTGTAAAGAATTGTGTAGCCATACTGCAAGGTGTTCTGTTAGTTACTCAGCACAGTTTTTATGTATATATTAAGAACTAAATTTTGCCTATAGACATGATTTTTCCTTCATTGATTTTCGATGCTCACACCTCTTGTGTTGAAAACAAATTCCTTTAAAGTGTAACAGTCCCTCTCCCTTCTACGCGCATGAGTACAGCAGTACCAGGCTACAGGATGTGCTGTTTTTCTCTGGACAGTGATCAGGGTATTTGCAGGAGTGACTGAAGTTCTAGATGCTTGAACTTGGCACTTGCTACCACTCAAGACCCCTCAAGAGACTGGAACATCTTCATGGGGCTGTCAGATATGACACAGTACTTAGAGGAAATCTATGCTCCTCCAAACTGGTAGCTGGAGGTCAGGTGGCCATTTCAAATGATGCTAGACCTAGAGGTGTGTTTCAGCTTCATACTTAATTTTAGATAACCAGTTGTAGACATTTACAGGTCAGATAAGCTTCCATTATCATCAGGGAAGATCAAGATCTCAATCTAATTGCGTAGGGAGTAATTTCAGATTGCCCCAGATACCCCTTGTCTGATTTTCTGGAGTGGCAGCTGGAGGCTGAGCGTACTCAAGTGATGTTATATCTTCCAGCTGCATAAAGCAATACTCTGCTTTGTCTCAGATGGAACTAGATGGCTCTGTGCTGGCATCTGAACTGAGTTACAAGTTAGTACTGTCCTTAGAGTCAATAAATTTATTCACCTGACAAGATGTCTACCACAGGGTGAGCTCAAAAACATCCTAAGCTCCATGCTTGAACTCCACTGAATGTATGATTGCACGTATGCCTAATGTACATGTTACATGTATACATCTACCCAACAGGCACCTGAAGCTAGGATTCATGGATGAATTCCAGCTGTGGAGGTGCTGGTTGAGTGTCTGAAAAGCTCACCTGTCCCTTCTATTGTAAATTTGCTTACTATCCCTCTTAGCTCTGTACACCTTACTCTCCACCTATACTGTTGATAAAGCACCGAAGACTATTACCTTCCCCACCAGTATGTTGTACATCCCAGTTTAACCCCACTCCCAGTTTGTTCCTTGTCGTCCCACCCACCCTCAGGGATCTTTGCATCCTATGCTGCTGTCTGCCATAGAGCTCGTGTCTCACTCAGCTCCTTCACTATACATACCAAAGCCAGCCAGTTGCTGACTTTCATTACAAATAGTGGGCAGAAATATCACCACTGTCTTTTCCATCATTTTTTCTTCTCTGAAAAGGGCTGTATACGATATTATTACTATATGTAAAAGGATTCTTCTTTCATATTTTATAGTGTACTGCTGAATTAGAGGTGAGTTTTAAGCATATCACTAATGTATACTCCTTGGGTGCTTATCCTGTTACTTATGTTACTTATGTTCACCTTGATATTTCTTGGCTCTCCTCATTGAATGGGATTTTATAGACTTTCCATTTTTGGGCTATCCAATACAAAATTCAGTCAGTACTGAGGACTTTACAGGGTGTGATACTGCATTTGAGGAGTTTATAACAGGTTTCAGTGAGGAAAAAGGAAAGCTCCATTTCAGAAGGAAAATTGAGTGTGGTTTTCCAGCAGGATATATTTACCAAAAATATTCTTAGGGTGACTTTGGAGAAATGTCTGTGTGTTGAAATTAGCAAGCAACAAGCAAGGGCTTGCCTACAGTATTGATTTTATAGTGAGAGGGATGCATCAGTGATGATCTCAATGTAGCTTGACATGAATGGTTTGAAATTAGGGTATTTAGGACCCACAGAGACCTTGATTTCTCTGCTACAGTGCATGTGAGCTGAGTGTTTACGAACATGTCCCAGGTATGCAAGCTACTCATCAATATAATTTGCTTAAAAAAAATTGCCTGATGAAAAATCAGAGTGGTCTCAGCTGCTGTAAAAGTCAAAGGCTATGAAGGGTTAAGCCTAAATGCATTTTTTTTTCTCATCAAGAGGGTGGGGTTAAGGCAAAGGGTGAAGCTATAAACATGTAGGATTTGGAATGTAAAACTGTTGCCTAACAAGACCTCTGTCTTTGACATTAAATTCAGTCTTTTTTCAGGGCTGGCAGGCAAAGCAAGTTCTATTGCTCTCTTAAAAGCTGGGTAAGAGGTCATGTGACTTTTACTTTCATAAATATAGCTTTTATTGCAAAGCCCAGTTTCCTTTGTCTGCTGATTATGCTGTTTAAGCAAAGTTTATGAAGCGTTATAAAATAAGGTACCCAAATGTTGTCTTCCATTCAGTCAGACAAGCATCCTTCACTGCATAATCATGAATCTTAACCTAGGACATCCGAGAGGCTGGCAATCTAAACCCTGAACCAGTCTGGGAGGGTGGAGAAATTGCTTTGTCTTCCAATTTGTTTACTAAAATGATGAGGTCTTTGCTGAGCTGCAGTATTTGTTCTTTGACCTTTAAAAAATGCCTTATGTTTAGGGATTTATATTAAACTATTTAGTCTAAATTCCTATGCAGATTTTTTCTTGCTATTGTTTTCAGTCGTGTGAGGAAATCTATTCTATTCTATTGTGTTCTTCCTAGAAAGGGGAGGAAAAGATAGTTTCCACTGTGAATTTCTTCTTTTGGATGTTGGAAAACAGAAGTTCATTCCAAATGTGACCAGAAAGCTTCTGTTGCAATTTAAGAAAGTAATTTAGCACTAGACCCACAAAGGACATAGAAGGTAGCCTTCTTGGGCTGAGATGCCCACCAAGATCCAGACTCTTAGTTACGTGTCTGGGCTACCACTTAAAAATGTGAATAGTTGCAGAGGTCTTCCCAAAAGCCCCACTCTAAGCAAAGAGGTGCCTAAACCAGGCAACAGGAAACTGGATCTGAAAAGGGAGAGATTTCATGTGAGTTATGAGAATTGAGGCATGACTTTGGATTGAAGTCTCCCTGATTTCAGTTGAATTCTCTGACCACTAATTCTACAGTCATTTTTATGCTCTTCAGCCCAACAAGTGTTACATTTCTACACAAAGAGAGACAGTTTCCATAGTGAGACTGATGGAGATCTGTCCTATACTGCTCTCTGATCTGGAAGTTACAAAAGGTGATACATGAACGCATGTTTCCCTCTGAGTAAAGTCCAGCTTTAGCCACACAGATGAAAGGAAAAGGGTACCACAGCCACTGGCTCTCTTGCTTTGTGCAGGATTCTGTCTACCAGGACCACTCTGGGAACCCTTACTGACTTGGGCCTCAGAAGTCACATGAAAGGGGATAGTCTATGCTTTGAATCCTGATGCTATTTAGGTGTGGGACATGTTCCATGGAGTCAAAATTAAGGTTGTTGTAGGCTTGTCCTCAAAAATAAAGAAAATACCAAGAAAAGGTGTTTAAGGGAAATTTGTTTTCTTTTTCTTTGAAATTTTCTAGCCAACTGTTTTGCTGTTTTGCTCCATAATTATGACTTCCACAGCAGCCAATGGACTATCAGTGCAGACATTTATTTCTCAAGGTAATGCCAGTACCTCCTGTCACGGAAAAGGCAGAATAAGAGAGATGTTTCATGCAATTTGACCTGCTCATAATGAGATTAAGATTCTGCCAGAGAGCTGGTGATAATGGGTTCCTCACTAAGCACCAAGTGCTATGACTGTCCTTGTTCACCTCTGCAAATTCAACTCTGGGACAGACAAACATGTCTAGGGACCTAGGGGTAATAGGTACCTGGAAGCAGATTGACACCCATGTAAATGTCTGAAGCAAAAGTTTCTTGTTATTCTGCTCAACCTAAGAGACAAGCTGTAGCAATCATGACTAACTGAAAAGTGAGGGTAGCCTTTCAAGGATATCTGTTTTGGGTGCATTAAGGCAGCACAGCCTGAAGTCAACAAATATAGGGTCAATTTAGGAAACACTGGGGTTGTCAAAACAGAACTATCACCCAGTTTGAACAAAAAGTTGACATTTCTGCATTTCCTACAGAAGAAACAGGATATAGGCTTGGAAATAGGTAATGATTTTGGTTCGAGTTCCAGGAATTCTGTGGTTAATTCTCACCTGTTGGTGAATCTGGGGCTTTTTGTCAGTGTTGGAAAAGTCTACAGGGTTTCTAATAGTCAGGAAAACCCTATGGAGTCTCCCAAGGCAGAGCTGAAAGTCTAAAACTTGGTTTCTACAGCTTATGATGGAGGTCAACAAGTGTCCAGGCTGCTTCCTCAGTGCCAGGGTGAAGCCTTCCTTAGAGTTAGAAATTATGGGCTCTGGGAATAGCAATATAGAGTCTAGAAATCCAGATCTGCCTGCGCAATAGATCTATCTTGAATTCACAGGCCAGGGAAGACCAAGCTCCTGATTATCCTGCCAAGCTGTGGTTTTTTGGTGGCAGGAAGCTGGGAGGGTTTTTATTCAGAATTCTGCATGAGTTTTGGTGAGGCTGATTTTGATTAATACAAATTGAGATTATCTAATGAAAGTTTGCTTATCCAAAACCTCCAGTTACACAACAGAATAAAATAATATATCAGAGAATGTGATTACTACATTATCTTTGCAAACTCCTCCTCCTGGATCAGTTGGAGTTTTTCTTCTCTCTTTTATATTCTAATCTGCTGTGTGATTTGCTGTGCAGTGTGAAATGCTGATCTCCTGACAGTAGTATGCCTCAGAATCCATGTTGAAGGAAGCAATTCCTTTCCCTAGATGCAGGTCCAAGACTGCAAGAAGAGTGTGGAGCTCTTGTTTATAGGTATGAATTGTGTGGCCTAAATCTTGTGCATGTCCTCTGGTAGGAAACCAAATGAGAGAGCTCAACACTTTGTCTACAGATGCCAACAGATAAGAAGATATGTACACGAGTTTGCTTCTGTAATTTATCTGGTGAGAATAAATTTGCACCTGCAAAACAATTGAACAATTCATCTGCTGCTGCAGATGCACAGTAAGTATGGCAGGATGCTATGCTTTGCAGATGCAAAAATTCCTTTGAGAATCTATCCTTATATTTTCTTCCCCACCAGGTGTTTCCATCTCCTTTCAGTCCCCGGGTCTCACAAATAATCAAGCTGTGTAGTTAGAACGTCATCAGCAACCCTGTCTTCCTTTTGACTCCAGTCTGAAAGAATCAGTATTAAAGAGACGAGTTTCCTCTTAGCCTTTGAAATGAGAGCATGTGTCTCAGTTACTAAAGCAATATTGTCCTGAGGAGGGAATGACAAACTCATCCTAAGGTGTGGGCCAGGTAAGAGTCTGCACTTGTTTGTTATTCTGCACAGTATCATTTGAATAAAATTATATGCAAATACTTTCTTAAAGCGTTTCTGAGAATAAATACCTTTTCCTTGGAATAACAAGAAGCCAAATTGAGCCACAAACTATGAAAATTGATGGAAACCAGTCAGTTTCATCCCTACAAAAGAGACTGGGTTGTCCTTCCTATTCAGCTGACACAATGAAGAATGGATAATCTGCTTTTATTCCTTAGCAATCAATCTGAAAGAGAAGTGGCAATGTTTTACTTTTGATTTTAATACTTTTTGTGTTTCAACTTCTAAATTAAAATTCTCCTTGCTAGAGCTTGAGCTAAGAAGTGATTGCTAAAGATTTCAACTTACAAACTTCAGAATCAGAAGTCTGACAGAAGGATGTGAGGTCTTTTTATTGTCAAGGATACATGATTTACAGTGCCTGGTCTGGCTCCCAGAGGGAACAATGGGATCATTGCCATTTTCTCTAAAGTTGCAGTTGTCTTCCTAATCATGTTGTAGTTCAGCTGAGGAATATTTAGACTAGAGTTGTAAATGTTTGGGTATTAAGACCCTCTTAGAAAAAAAAAAAAAATGGATCAGGCAAGCAACGTTTAGAGAAATTATTTATACAACAGACAAAGGGATCCCTACCAAAGTACAGAGTAGTTGTGCCAGACATGTGCGTGCAATAAAAGAGGTGGTAATCTGAAGGAGAGGTGTTAAGGGTTTTCAAGCCTGTACCCAAGGCACAACAAGTAAGGGAAGGAGAAGGTGCTGTTAATAAACCCTTATCTTCCTTCAGAGCTCACAAAATCACCTTTTGAGTGCATACACAATGGTACACAATCTGATGCTTTATAATTCTAGAGATCTCTATACATTTCAGAAAACATTATTTAATTTTCTAGAGAGCTTGTAAACATTTCCTTATTCCATAAGCACAAAGAGATACAACTATTTTTCCAAAAGACTGCTCTAAACAAACTTACTATGCTTGACAAGGCTGAAATTGGCTGTAAAGTTTTTTTTTTTTCTTTTTTTTCCCCTTTGCTACTGTGGTTTTTTGTTTGATTTTGGTTGTGTTGGATTTTTTTTGAGATTTTCTTTTCCTTTCCTCGCTAGCCATTTCTCTTCTCCATTTTAGGTCCCTGAAAATGTTTCAGATGCTATTCCCAATACAGTTACTGAGTTCTGCCTTTTAATTTGACAGCAGAAGGGCTGCATATTACTCATATGTGAATATCTCAAGGAACAAAAATATCATTCTTGGTGGATAGTTATGTTTTCAATCTTAATACATAATTTTAAAGAACATACTTTAAAAATATTTAGAGCACACATGGACAGTTAATGAGGGGACATCAGAGTATTCAAAGAATAAACAAGGAGTCTCAGGAAGTAAGACTTTATACCTATATATGTATGTCCTCTTATTTGTCATAAATTAGATCAATGGTGACAAATATCCTGTGAACTATAATTCTGGCAAATTATCTGGCTCTAAGATAAATTTTATTATTTTGGAAGCACTGAAGATCATGTTAGATATGGAAGGTGTCCCCTGCATAGAAGTATTCAGATGTTAACAGAAAAACTTCAAATGCACTGGCATCTGGTTCCCTAAGGAAATTGAAAACATAGTCAGAGTTAACTTATCCCCATTCATTATGCAGTTAGCAAGCAACTTAAAAGGCTGGCAAGCTCTACCTCTTCCCCTCCGGGTAAAAATAAACATAAAATTAAACTGGATGCCTTTCCTAGGATCCTGTTTATTTTGAATGTCTTCCTTATTCCAGACTTTTATTTTACCAAAATCAACGTTGACTGCATCCTAGTGAAGCACGGATAGTGAACCTGAACTCTTCTTGCAACGTTATCAGGACAGGCAGATTTCTCAAACTCTCGTCCTGTCACCCCACAAAAGCCCTTAGCCAGACAATACAACAGCTTGGTTTGTGGGAAAGGCGCGTTAAGAGCCCTAAATTGGCATTAAATGGAATCGGAATTGTTCATCGCTCCTTTTCATCTCGTTGAACGTACAGACTGTTTGGCTGTGTTTGCACTGCTGAGTTGATTCAAGCCTTGAGGCTGAATAGCACTGACTGGCTTGTGTCCACACTCCACAGGGTCAACTCCCTCTGCAAGTGACTTCTCTTAGTGACAACTGAAGTGGTCCAAAACAGAGTTAAGGAGGGCACTAAGAATTCAGCAGTGTGACAGTAAGTGTGAATGCCCAAGTTCATTACCTGGTCCTCTTCAGTTTAGCAGTATAGATACACCCCAAAGAAAAAAAAAAATCTAGTTGCTGTGCAAACTTAAAAACAAGTGACTGGTGATGAATCCATTGGATGTGTGAGTCTGTAGGGGTACATGGCACAGCCTAGGAAGAGGGCTCCTCCCTAGTATTCTCAGTAATATTCGTGTCTGGAGGAGCAAAACAGAGACCTGCTTCTCAAGATCATAGTCACATTAATCATGAATCACAAAGAACTTTGCTGCAGCCCTGCTTACAAGGATCACATGTACCTTGGTAGAAGCTAGGCAGCTATGCCTGCCTGCACCCAAGGGCTGGTTACCCCTCCTGTGTGGACACACACACACACACACACACACACACACTTGTGTAGAGACACACACACACACACACACTTGTGTAGGGACACACACACACACACACACACAGATACATATGGCAGACCAAATCCATATGCATATACAGAGATACACAGATCGATACATGAAATAGAGCCAGCGCTGCTCTGCAGTTTGTGTAAATGCAGCTTGTGCCGTGGCACTCGGTGTGATTTCACATTGCTGATAGGAAATTTTCTGGACAATGGAGCCGTTGGTTTGAATATGGGGCTTTTCAGATGTTGTCCTGGGCTGCTGCTGGGAAGCTGCGTCGCAGGCTGACAGCTATGTCTCTTTGTTGTGTAACACCGAGGGTGGCTTAGGACATGAGGCCATGGAGAGGCCTGCTGAAATACTGGTTAGTCTGGGAGAAGCCAAATCCAACATGAGTCACACTCACTGTATCGTTGTGCCGTGTGGGGGTGGGACACTGGCACACACCATCTCTTAGTTCCTTCCTAGTTCATCCCAGCCCAGAAACAACTGAGCTTGCTCCAGAGGGGAGCTTGAGGGTCAGCTAACTCTTAGGCAGCATGGGAGATAAGACTTGGGCACAAAACTCTAGCAGATACCAACAACACAGTGTAAATGTACTATATATACTGTGTGTCTATTTATGTGCACTGTATATAGTATATATATTTAAATGTTGCTAATAATGTCATGACATATTTTTATGTTGGTGTCTTCTACAAAATGAGAAGGCAAGAAAAAGCTTGAGTTTTGTGGCTTGCTGCATGGAGCTAGGAATACAGGAAATATAGGAGATTTCTTTTGAATGTAAAAGCTAGATGATTCTGAAGAAAAGTGGCACTCATCTGTGCAGAATACATTAATTTGGCTTTTGTGTTATTGATAAAAATCAAAATTCAATACATATATGTTGCCATGAAACTATCAAAAGAAGTGCTTTAAGAAGTATTTTCTTTTTTTTTTTTTCATTTTGGAAGGAGAGAAGGTGAAATAAAGTATTCAGCATACTGAGATGAGTATGTTTTTGTACAATGTTCTAATGGTCCAAGGCATGTTCAGAAACTTTCAGTGCCACCTGAACAGAGAGGATTCGAAGTTCACATTCATTTTAATGGAAATTGGCTGCGCACATTTTTGGGAAAGATTTTAAAATCTCAGATATGATTTATAAACCAAGTACAAACAGCATTTGAACAGCACCCAAAAAGAGCAATAACTTTCCAGAACACATTGCAGCAGATCAAGGTGAATCCAATAGGAATGTCTAGTTCAGTTCCTGAATACCAAAGTGTAAATCCTTTCCAGAACTCATGTAGAAGAGACTTTAAAAAATAACATCATTCTTAAAATCAGACAGACTTTCCCTGCCTGCCTGGGTCCAAATCCTCATTCAGTGGTAGGTAGCTGCCAGCCGTGTTACCCTTCCCCTGAGAGCTGACTACAAACACGTACCTTTGTGGCACAGCACTTCCAGCCCTTAACAGTCCTATCAATTCACCTTGGCACCACATGCAACATCTGGCTCACAATTAATACGGCATTTTAAAATCCTTCTGATATTATTAAGTGCAAGGTGTATTAAACCAAATAACTCCAAAATTTACTAAAAGTTATTTTTTTTCTGTGGAAGAGAAAAACTGATGGGTTAAGGAAGACAGTTATTAACATGCTTTAAGAAGCAGGAGTACTAGATTTCACATCTCTGCCTGTTCCTCAGATCTCTTTTGTCCTTAGCAGGACAGTACTCACACATTAGCGTGTGGGGTATCAGATGGCCCGTTGGTGCTTATTCATTTCCTATAAAGAACGTAACTACTGTGGCTGCTCATGTTTCCTTTGGCAGCCGAGCAGCCGGAGATTTAACATGCAGTAAGTCTGCAGCTGTAGCAGGTCCATGGCCACTGAGTTTGCCATGTGCTGAGGAGGGCCCCCAAGCTGCCCCCCTGGGCCACCATGTGTCACCCACAACCCACTGAGATCTGCGCCCCTACCCTTCGCTGCCTGGCCACCATGGGGGGACTGGACACAAGCCAAAAGCTACCCCTTGGTGGCCTACTGCTGCTGTGCATGGATTTAGTCAGAAAGTTTGAAGAAAATGTTAAAAAAAATTGCATGGTACCATTGCAGACTGAGGAATTAGAAGTCTTGTATGTCTCCTGTAGATGTATAGAAATTACATGTGAGATAATTGCCATGTGCTTCCTTTATAACAACTGGAGAGAAAGAGACAATTTTAAGGTACGATTCATCTGTCCCTAAGGTATGTATCTAAAATAGGTCAGATGAATCAGTCCCTAAAACTGCCTATTTGTCTCTAGTGACTTGAAACAGAGCTTAGGGACTAGCTCAGACATAAGCACTGTGTAGAGGGTAGATGATATGAGTGCCATTGTAGCCAGACACAGAAGAGCTCTATTGACTTATTTTCTTCACTTTTTCTCTTGGCATACTGTCTTTTTCTTTTTAAACTAGATCTCGAGCTGAGATTGCCAGTGTTAGCTGCAAAAGTTTGTATAACATGAGAGCTTGATCATCAACAATGTACCTTGTGGCACATCCTGATCAAACTGCTCATGTCCCTATAGAAACAACTGTGTTCTTTTGCAGTCATTTCTCCTTTATCCAGGTAACTGAGGAGTTGGGATTCCACAAGTAAATGAAAAAAATATGCTTCCAAACCTAAACTGAGGGTCTGAAATCTCTCCATCCTAGTTCCTAACATGCCTGGTGCAACCAGTACACTGATGTACAGAAGCTAAGCTGGCTCCATATAGATCAGGTTGGCTATATTTCTAACAGTAAAAAAAATGGAGCAGAGCCAATTCTCCAGCTCTGGAGTGGCATGCCATGGCTTGTAACCACGCAGCTAAATTCTCTTTCCTCATAGAGCGAGTGGCTTTGTTCATACTGCATTTGGGAAGAGTCCCAGGACTCTGCCAGGCCCTGAGCTGGGCTTGGACATTGTGTGGGAAAGTGCTAGCTGGCACAAGCCACACCATGCCAGGGACTGTGCTGCCAGTTAAACAGTATTGACCGTTAACAAGTCAGCGCCTAAACCCATCCCCTGCATTACATGTTTCCAGTGTAGCTATAGGAGTGGTTTAAGAATCTAATAAAATATATTGGCTCAGACATGCTGCTGTGTAAGTGTGGGTTATGGTTTCCATCAGGCAGCCAGATCCTATGTCTCTGTGCCTAGGACATGGTTTAACTTCAATAAAGATAATCTGGCCATCAGTATTGGACAACTGGCTGTATTTTCAATATCCTATCACACTGTGAGCCTATCAAGGGAAAACAATTTATTTCAGTAGCCTGCTCAGTATTAGAGTGGATTTTTGTTATTACACCTTCCTTGTATCTAGACTCAGTCTTTCAAGGCAGAATTCTCAATGTTACCTAAATAATTTTTCCAATCCAACTTGAACAACTCTGCTATGAAGGTTAGAGTTACTCTAGATGGAATATTTAACACATGGGAAAAATACTATTTCAATGACAGTAAATGATTTGGATTTAGTGTCTCCCAGTAATCTCCTTCATCTGAACTTTTAATGAAGATATTTTATCTTATATATAGTTTAATTTTAAAATCTTTGATATGACCAACAAGGTACTTGAAAAGTGCTTTCCTGGAGCAGCCTGTTTGTGAAAAAGCTACAAGCTAAAAAGGTCACTTGCAAAGAGAGGTGAAAGAATCTTAGGATTTACTGCTCTTGTTGGAATAACTGAGCCCAGATGATAGGACCTCAGAAAACAGACCCATGAGGCATTCTGCAGAGAGATGGTGCTGACTTTCCTTCATACTGTTCTGGTGTTGAGTTGAAAATATGGAGTTTTCTTCTGTGTGGGGTCCCTGTTCCTCCGTTAACGGAGGTGCAGAATAACTTAGAGCAGGTCTCAAAGTTTCTTTTTGTATTGGATGAAGAATGGAGATGAGCCACTCTCAAAACAATTTCAGCATAGCTTTCTGTATGTTATGCAGGCAAAGCTTGCCCTGATGATGTTCTCATCATTTGGGTTGCTAAAATGCAAATGATGCAATTACATTTGTACAGAATCTCTCAGACAGCATGTACCCCATAATATTCTCAGGAATCAGGTGAAAGAAGAGATAAGGCTGAGTCTGCTATAAATGCCAATAAAAAGTAACGCACAGCTAGGGGCTGTACAGTCTCTCCTTGTGTGCATGAGGGACAGTTGCACTGGACCCTGCATGGTGAATAAAGTAACACATTTAGACCACAACAGTTCAGCAGATTTGGCTGTTGAAATTACCACATGTTCCCAGGTGGCTTTCAGTGAGCTCTAAACCTTGCTGCAGGGTCTCCTGGGAATGGTGTTGTCCATAGTTAGCTCTGTTTGCAACTCCTCCTCCTTTCCTCTTCTCCTTCCCTGCCTGACGAAGCTTGGATCCAGAGGTGTCTGCCTCTGGCCCTGCAACAATTCTCCTTAGGTATTGATCTGGCAATGGATTTAAAAACAGTGACAGAGAGAGAAAAGAAAAAGAAAGAAAAATAGGCCTAAACTGAAAAGAAAACAAGCTTATTTTAACTGCAATCAGAAATCCTTGAGATACTCATCTATGTAGCCACCATCTATGTATCTGTGTAGCCACTGTCTTGACATGCAGTGCCAGGTGCAGTTTCCTTGTTGGAAATGGTCTCTGTGCAGTGTTTATTACACTGACATCTCCTCTCCCTTCTTGTCATGGGCTCATGGCTAGAAAGAGCATAAAACATCTGCCAGGTCCTTTAAAAGAAGGGAAGGTTGGTGGGTACTGTGAGGATACGGAGCTCTCTCTTTTGCAAGTGTGAATTTTCTGTCCAATTACTTTTTTTTTAATGTCCCCTGTCCAACAGCACTTGGGAATAGCCCAAGTGGTTTTACCTCCAGTGCTATCCATGGCGAGGCTCGTGAGTCAGAGCTTTGAGGTGCCCCAGGTCCCATCCCTGGGGGTTAGCTAACATCTTCTGGGCTCTCAAGTAGAGCTGAGCCATGGGGATGCAAATGTCCAGAGATGGGGATGATGGACAGATGAGGTCTGTGACTCCTTACGTGGCCCAACCTTGGGCCACGATTGGACTTGATGATTATAAGGGTCTTTTACAACCTAAATGATTCTGTAATTCTGTGATTCTAACATGAGATATCAGAGCTTGTGAGTAAGGGGCCTAACAGGGCTTCAGCAGCACTGAGATTGGACCACGTAGTTGGACCATGGCAAAGAAAGTCTCAGGAGACAGCTGTTTGTTTGTTAGAGTAGGACATAACCACAATAATGTTTGAGAAGTCTTTTATACTCCTCCTTTTCTCTAATTCATTGAGATAATGAGACAGCACAACTGCTATAACTATATTTCTGTATAGATGTATATAGAGTGACCAGAAGCCAGGAATAATTATTTATTTCTCTCTGGGATACTAACCTCTGGGAAGATTCAGAATGCCATGCACGTATCTAAGTGGATAATTAAGATCAGGACACAGGTCCAGTATCTAAGCTATACTCAAAGTTTGGCTCCCACCCATGCACAAAAATGCTGTTACCTTGGGGTAACGGACTATCTGGGCATCAGTCCTCGGTCTAAAGCATCTGAGAGCCCAAATCTACATGTCCCCGAGTATATGTTCTCTGAAAAATGAAGTACCTTTAAAGTACACTTAACAGATGCAGGTAACACCAGAGCAAGGTAAAGGGTGGAAGAGGTGGCCCTGGTTGCCTTTTATGTATGGATCAGAGCAGTCCCTCAGACAGTGAGTTTGCCATCATGATTTGCTATTACCAATAGAAGCCTTTCTGTCAAGTTTATCTTTTTCAAAATCAAAGTGTGTGGATCTAATAACATGACTCTTTTCATTGCCGTTGAGTGTATGAAAAATACTATTTAAGAGAACACATTGCACAGCTTGATTCCAAAGCTAATGCCAGAAGCTTTTGCATAGTGTCCTCCTGCATAAACTCCTCAGAAACATGAAAAGTGCAGTTTCCAGAGGGGGGGCTGGGTTATGCTGCTGTAAGTACTGTGGTATAAAGGTGTGAATGGGGCTGAGAGCTTTCCAAGAAGGGAAATACAGAAGACAATTGAGAACAGAATTACAGAATCACAGAATCACAGAATCACAGAATGGTGGGGGTTGGAAGAGACCTCAGGAGATCATCTAGTCAAACCCCCTGCCAGAGCAGGTTCCCTACACCATGTCCAGGTGGGTTTTGAACATCTCCAGAGAAGGAGACTCCACAGCCTCTCTGGGCAGCCTGTTCCTGTGCTCCGTCACTCTCACAGTAAAGAAGTTTTTCCTTAAGCTTGTCTGGAAGTTCCGGTGTTCCAGTTTACCCATTGCTCCTTGTCCTGTCACTGGTCACCACCATAAAGAGCCCGGCCCCATCCATTTGGTCCCTGCACTTCAGGTATTTATAGACATTGATAAGGTCCCCTCTCAGTCTTCTCCAGGCTGAGAAGTCCCAGTGCTCTCAGTCTCTCATACGGGATATCTCCATGCCCCTCGTCATCTTTGTAGCCTCCACTGGGCTCTCTCCAGTAGTTCCTGCTCTTTCTTGAACTGGGGAGCCCAGAACTGGACACAGTACTCCAGAAGTGGTCCCACCAGGGCAGAGGTTTGGTTGCAAAGATTTAACATGGGATTCATTGCTGCTTTAAGCATTGCCTTGTCAGATCGTTGCACTTTGACAGAGCTTTAGTAGCTGGAGTAGAACAAACTCTCTGGATTGTTTCTTCCGGCTCTTCATACTAGAAATCAATTGCACTTGGATAGGAAACTTGTAAAGGAGAACTTCCTTGATGGAAAATAAGATTTATGGGAAGTGTGACTATTGCAGGAGATGAAGAATAGTTATGCATTTGGGAGAAAAAAAGAAGGAAAAGTTCACATTTTTCTGTCACTTAACGCATTCAGCCAGGAAAAAAGGTACAGATTAAGCGGCAGACTGCCCAAGTTAGTTAAAGCTTATCGGTCACATATTGCCTAGAAAATGTCATCCATTGCTATTCTGCCTGTTCCTTATTTGGGCTGTCTGGCGTTCAGCAACAAGTCATTAGCAACTCAGAAAAGCTGCTATTGCAGTACAGTCTGAACTCCTCTGGAAACAGCTTGCAAAACAGTGACTAGCACAGAAACAGTGAGCAAGGTGTTCCCATTTCTCTGGGTTCACCAGAGAACAAAGGTACATGATATGAAGCTGAGACAACCTCAAACCATTTCAAAATCTGTTTAAAAAAGGAAGGTTAAAAATTCTGTGCAACTCTTCTATACCAGCGAGGCCAGGAGCTGACTGAGAGGATGTTGCATTATTTTAATCTCTACGAGGAGTTCAGGCAGAGGAGACCAACAGGAAGGTCTTGCTACCGTCCCACAATAGGATGTAAGGATGATCTCTTGTTGCTAATTCAACATTCAAAGCCTCAGCTGTTGTACCTTCGCTGGGAAGAAACATGTCCTATTTTCACAGTACAAACTGAAGATACCAAAGATGCCCCTGTTGATCTTCACAACACCCACTTTTCCCCGTGCCCATGCACTGCATAGTGTTACTCCCTTTCTTTCTACGTGTGATGTGGCTGATCCATGTTCTCTGCAACAGCAGATGCTCTTTAGCAGCACTTTTCCATCATGTGGAGCTGGGTGCCATCTGAAGATTTGCATGACGGGTTTCTGCTGCCCTGTCTCCTCACCTACTCTCAGCTGTTTCATATATCGAATCTGAGTGGCCTCTTATCTGACATGTGCATCAGCTGTCTGGGAGAACGGAGCTTGTGGAAGTATTACTACAGCACTCAGTATTTGCCAGGACTGTGAATAATAGGCTAATTACACTGTGTGCTTACTTGTACCAGCAACAGCACAAGAGTCAGCGCAGGTGGAACTGGGAAGTCACATGCCTTGATAATGATAAACTGTCCATGTTTCACAGGAGTATGAACAAGTGGTGATGACAGCTGGGTGGCACTTAGTTACTTTGAAGCCAGATGCCTCCTGTATTCCAGATACACGGTCCTTTAATCTCCTCAGAGCTCTGCTGGATTTTGCTGTGCTCTGTGTGACTTCATCTCTTGCCGTGACACTCCGAGACAGCCTCCTGCTGAGGTAGCAGAATTGCTCTGCAGGCTTCAGAGCTGCGTTGTCGACACAGGCAGCTGGGCCAGTCCGTTTTCTAGCGTGGCGAGACTGGAAGAAGACCTCCATTTTCTTTTTA
Source organism: Caprimulgus europaeus (assembly GCA_907165065.1). The sequence continues at coordinate 111,093,301 of OU015523.1, forward strand.
CTGGTGGTCAGGCCAAATTGCCTGGCAGCATTATTGAAACATTAATTAATGTGCTGTGCATCCTCTGCGTGTAAAACGACTATTTGACTGTCAGTGAAGAGCAGGTTCCAGGCCATGTCTTTATGACCTTTCATTTAGCACAGAGGCTCTGGGGGCAGCAGGAGGGAAAGTAGCTCTGAGGATATTATTGTTATTCCACCTACTAATGGTTCTTCTGCACTGGAAGAAAATTCTTTTGGTGATTATGTATGATTTGCAAATAGTAAGCTATCTTAGAGTTACTCAACCGTGACAAACATGAATATGTGAAAAGGCATTTTAAGCAGTGTCTCCACAAATCTTTACATGTAGTAAGCCTGAGTGTAATGTTTGATCCAGTAATCATTCTGAGACTTATTAAGCCCAGAAACTTAAGCCATAGTAAGTGCAGATTGAGACCACTCTATATTTGACTAGCTATTTTCCTGAGAACTTTCTGACCTAAGTGTGTGACAGAAGATTTCTTTTTCAAATAACTTAGTGAATGTTTGCTGGCATGGCAAACCAAAAGAACAAGATACAATAGCCTCTTGGTATAAATCTCTATTAATGAGATCAGGACTAGAAACCTCATTGTTCAACTCACATTCTGTCTGAACGCAATCTGCTTCTCAAATTATAAATCAGGGGCAAGACACTGTACCATTGTGTAACCCTACACCCCGGCTCTGGAATGTTTCCTAGTCACAAGAGGATTGTCATCATTTCATTTACAAGAGAACTATCAAACAGGCTTGGGCCATATTTGGTCTACAACCCCCCCTCAAATGAAGACAAATCCCGTTCCCCTGCAGCAGGGTATTTTTGTAGCAACAACACAGAAGCAGGCATTATAGTGTGCCACATCCTGAAATCTAAACACAAAAGAAAAAAGTTATGATGTCTCTCACTCTCAGAAGCAGTGCTCATTACTGAGGGCTAAGAATCTGTTTAGATATGCCCTATATATCTCCGTCCCTCTAGAAAATAAACACACGGATGTGTTAATAAGATCACTGAATTGGAAAGTTTAGTTGTGCCTGCAAGGGCGCATTGTGTGTGCAAAGCCTCTGCTGTCCCACAAGACCCTACAGCACGTCCTGCTTCTGAGAGCAGATCCCTTCTGATGATCTCAGGCAGGCAGAGACGGACTTGATCACAGAGTGTGGATGGTGCAGTAATTTTGAGAGCTCTGAAGGGCACAATTGCTTTCATGTTTCTATCCAGCTTTCTAACAATCCAAGAAAAGGAGGAAAGACTCACTGCATTTATTAATGGCTTAGGAGCTGTCTCGGAAATCTCAAGCTCACTCAGCTCCACCAAATGTAGACCATTATACACTTAACCGAGACATTCAGTCTTTCTGGTCAGCCAAGTCACCTTTCATTTCTGGTAGGACTCAGTCTACAGGAAGGGAAAGAGGCTCACCCTCAGCAACCTGTGGTTTGTCTCCCTCGTTCTGTTTGCTGTAAGAGCAGTATCATAAAAGATATGTATAAATACTCATCCTTCCCCCTACATTCCTGCTAGCCGAAAGCTCCCTGTGCTGTGCTCAGGGAGAACTGTGTTGGTGCTGCCACAGCATCTGTGCAAAGCCACACCATGTACCTCTCTTCTCCAAAGGGAGACTGTGGGCATGGGCTGACTAGAAAACAGAGATCAGTGTTGCAACGTGAATAACTAAGAGAAAATAACTCCGGCAAACCAACGATATGGTTTCTGGAGGCTGTGTTCTCCAGTGCCAAACCCTTTGCCTACAGCTCAGTACAGAGTTCAGACCTCATGAATAGATCATGCAAATAATTTTGGGGTTTTTTTAGGTGGCCAAACTGAGAAATTAGAAGGGGAAATAATTTCTACTGGCAAGAAATTACCAAAATATTTAAATAGACATGAAACTAAGCATTTCACATAGCTTTTTTAGTGTGGCCAGCAGGTCAAGAGAGGTGATTCTTCCCCTCTACTCTGCTCTCATAAGGCCCCACCTGGAGTGCTGTGTTCAGTTCTGGAGTCCCCAACACAAGAGAGACATGGACCAGTTGGAACGAGTCCAGAGGAAGCCACGAGGATGATCCAAGGGCTGGAGCACCTCTGCTGTGAGGACAGGCTGAGAGAGTTTGGGCTGTTCAGCCTGGAAAAGAGAAGGCTCTGGGGAGATCTTATAGCAGCCTTCCAGTACCTGAAGGGGGCCTACAAGAAAGCTGGGGAGGGACTTTTTATAAGGGCAGTTAATGACAGAACAAGAGGAAAAGGCTTTCAGCTGGAAAAAACTTTTCCTTCCACTCTGAAAGAACATGAACTATTGGACACAGATTAAATGAAAATGTTGAACAATTCCTTCCTTCTCAAAACAAAAATAAAATTCATATATACAATAATAGAGAATTTATATGTAGATTTGTGTCACCCACAGCCACTTCTGTCATCTGGATCATTGCCACCATTGTTACTGGCTTGGGATTTATATTCAATATTGAAGGAATCCTGCAGCTACGATTTGAAATACAATTCCAAAAACATTGTGGAGTCCTCCCTAGTTATATGGGGTCAAATTCACTCTGGGTGAATTCTCTCTTATAAAAGCAGTGGTGATATAGCGCAGGAATCATTGTGAGCCAGACTATTATGAATAGTATGATGAGGATTATTAAAGGACATGGAAGCTCCTGTCTGCTTGATCGAGCAGATTTAAGTGTTTCAGTGTATTTGATGACAAGTGAGTCCAATTATTCTCACACACCAGTAGCCACATTTCAGATGTTGCTCCCCATATTCACCCTGCCCATATTTTGCTGATTTCTTCAGTAATATCCATTGTCATTTCTATTTTGTCTGCAGAATTTGATAGCATCAGTCAAGTTCTCTACATCAGAAGCTTTACCACAGCTTCTGCCACACAACTCAAGACTTACTGCCTAATACAGGTAAATGCATATTTCAAATGCTTTGAGGTACCCTCAGTCCTAATAACCCGTGGTCACATGGAACAGCAGTGTCCAGTGCTGCGATTTTACACAAACATCGATTGCCCTCAAACACTGTCATAAAGTAAAGATGAAATTGTGCCCCTTTTGGCTACAAAACATAGAGTTTGAAATATTTGGAACATGGAGTACAGCTATCAATAGTGGCTCTACCAAGGCTTTCATCCCTTCACAAGGCTGCAGTTCTGATATCCTGTCAATCTGGTAGCCACAGAAAATACTTTTTTCCCTCTGAAAGCGTCACTGGGCCAGCACTTGGCCAGCAGCCAAACACAGCCACTCGCTCACTGCCCCCCTCCCACAGGGAACAGGGGAGATAACTGGAGGGGTAAGGGCAAGGAGACTCGTAGGCTGAGATAAGAACAATTTAATAATTGAAATAAAATAAAACTTATAATAATTATAGTAAAATAGCAATGATAATAACAAAAAATATAGAAGTGAGTGATACCCAGTGCAATTGCTTACCAACTGCCAATCAAGCCTGGCCCATTGTCAGATAATGATCCTGGAGGAGTGACAATCCCAAAACTGAAACCACAATCCTGGAAGAGCAAGAGCCCGAGCAAGAACCAGAGAGAGCAAACGAGAGAGAGAGAGACCCTCATTAATGTACTGAACATGATGTGATATGATATGGAATAACCCACTGGCATATCCAAATGCCAATCTGGATTACTAATTTTAATATTCCTCGCTCCCTTCCTAGACTTTGCTCTTGCAGACTAGCAAAATACAAAGTCCTTCAACTTCCAGTGAAAATTGAAAACATGGGGATGTTATCAGTGTTCTTCTCATAACAAACCGCATGCTGAAACCAAACCACAGCTCTATTCTAGCTACTAAAAATAAACCTAGCTCTGCCTCAGCTAACAACCAGGACACAGTGTTAACTTCAGCCCCTTTCTTCTTACCCTGGCCTTCTCCTGGCCACGTCTGCGCTCAGGGGCTGCTTGTCAATAACACCCTCATCTGACTCTGCTCCACTGCCCTGTGCAACCCATTTGGGACACTCTCCCTGGCTGCTGCCTTGTATCAGCTGATGGCTGAAGACAGTGTTGTGTCTACCCCACCACTGTAACTTTTCCTGAGTAGAGCTGGAAAGGGTTTATCACTGCGCACTCCATACAGCCACAGAGGGGTTGTGGAGCTGACATCTTGCGCTGAAATCTTGTCTTCATCTGACCCTAGAGCCTTACTGCTTGTTTGCAGGCCTCGGATTTCTACAGTGTTCCTCACAATCAGGTTTGCCTGGGCATTGCAGTAACATGAATAAAGTATTATGCCACAGTAATAGAAGTAAAATATTACACAAATATTAATTTATCTTACAAATCCATGATTTAAGGATGGGCCAATCTACTCATTATTGCTGCTCAAGCACCAAATTTGACAAAGAGGCAAGCTTAGTGTAAAGCAACAAATTTCCTTCCAAGAAGAGGAACATGTTTGCTTTCTTCAAATGTGAAACTTTAATCTTATCAATGAAAAATTAATTTTGTGCTCTAGCTTTCCTGTATGACTTTGTCACCTGGTCTTTAGCATTTTGCTTAAGGTATACTTCATCACATGGGAAAGGAAATGTACTGAGGACATGTGGTTATTTTTCAGGACTATTTGCATGTCACTCTCTGTAAAAGCAGTGAGGTGCAGTTGCACCTGAAACCACTCCTGAGGATTGTTCAATCAATTTGAAAATCAAGCACATAGGTGTGTATTTAAAGATTTGTGGAGTTTTTGTATTTAGGCTTGTATTGGAAACTAAAAGTTTAACCTGGTTTTCATGTTTTCTTTCCATCTGAAAATATTGTAGAAAGAACATGGACTACATCAATCTGAAGAATAACCATCAACTAATGGAAACAAAAGAACTTGTTTGTTCTTCACAAGTCCTCAGAAACCAGCAGCTGCCTCTGGGTTGACTCTCTCCTGGTAGCATTATTAGGGTGCATTCCTGATGTCTGAGAGTCACACTCTTCAGACACCTAAACAAAAACTATACTTTAGTGTTGCCAAAAGAGTCAAAGTGATCTAGGAAAGAAGCCTGTTATCTTTGAGTTGAAGCTCATAACCCTAAATCAAATAGCCCATTTGAAAATATTTTCCTAGCAACTTAAATCCAGGCACTTGTTTTTGAAAAAAAAATAAAAAAAATCTCTCCATGTAATTAAGAGAGGAAGCTGACTCATGAGCTTTGCTTTTGCCACCTAAACTGATTAGCTGCAGAAGAAACCTGGTTAAGCTGGTGTTCTGGCTTGCTGACTAGCGGGGTTGTTTTTGATCCATGGCCTCTGGTATTTGGACTATTTGCTTTCCCCTCTCTTAATCTCCGGGGGGAAACTTTCTCTTGCTATTTAAATATTAAATCCTCACTGTACTGGAATGTTGCAGTGTACTGCATACAAACAGAGATGCAAGGGCTCAGGATTTTCAGTGCAAACCAATTTTGAGTTCCAACTCAGAAGGCCTTTGTTCATTTGCTCTGAGGATACACACGTGTCTTTTGCTGGGAATTTTACAGGTATTTGAGGACCAAAGACCCAGTAAGTACCGACACACATCAGAATCCTTTACGTATGTGGACTGCAGCTATGCCTTCCCCCTTCTGGCAGTGCTGGCAGGACAGACAGCAACAGCAATTGTAAGACATCGTATCCACAGTTTTGATGTTTAAATACAGTTTGTCTTAACAGACTCCAGACCAAAGTCAGCCCCTTTGAGCCTTCCAGATTATTACTCCAAAGAAGCTGCAGTGCCTAGCTAGAGGAGAAAGGTAACATCATTCCATTCTTCAAAACATTATCTTGAAAAAAATAATCTTTCTCTAAACCTTCCTTGCAAAATTTCAGTTGCTGACTATTTGCTACTTACGTAGCTTGCCTGAATCTCGGCTGACCTCGCTCACCAGCAGGTAGCTCTAATCCCCTGATAAATTGTCTGTTGTTGTGATGGGCACGTTCTCCTCTTCTCTCCTTTTGACAGGCTGGCTCCCTCCTAAGCAATGACAGCACTTATTAAAGATAACGGTAGGATGATCTTGGTGTGATGAAGAATAATACAATTTAAAGTATACTTTTGCCAAATAATAATGTGATTACTTATTTTGGGAAGATGCATTCTATTCAGAGAAATGCCAGTGTCCCTGTGGGTGCATGCTCCCATGGTTGCACTGGCACAGCACCGAGCCCGCTCCTGAAATACAACTCTCCTAAGCTCCCAAGCACTTTAACCAAGACCAGCAACGACACTATGTGGGGTTCAGACACGTCTCTGGTGGAAATATGGTAGTGCTTAAGTTCCCAGACCAACCCCACAATCCTTACTGTATAGCTATGAACAGAAAATCAGGCATCTAATATGGAGTTAAAAATCCAGAGATTTAGTAAATTGCTTTTATTGTTTCTTGCAGCTAATTACCAGCTTAGATTTGTTGACTGATTCTGTGCATTCTACAGTTTGTTTCAACGGTTATTTACTTTGTACAGAAACAGCAGAGGAAGAGAAAAAGAGAAGTTAAAAAGTTACCACGCCTTAGCAATTAACTAACTTCACAGATTTAGGTATTACGCTAATTAACTAAAAAAAGGCTTTTAATCTAGAACTGACATAACAATGCAGACAGGTTTATCACCAAACGTAATATCTGCTGACATGTTAATCATCATGCTACAGACGAATTTAAAGTTGAGGGACCAGTGTCTAACCTGCCAGTCCCAGACTGCCAAAACCAACCTCTCTCTCCAAAATAAACACTTGCAAAGAAAACTGCAAGTGCATCTCTAGCTCTGCAGAAAGATGCTTACATGCGTTCCTAGACTATGTATGCCCTTATGCAGCATATATTAATATTTAGCTCCATCTGGGTATCTTAAACACAGGAATGGAGTCCTCATCTCCAGGCCTGTTGTCCCCACTTTGCTTCCTTTTATGCAGAGACTGTGTATTATGGATTACAAAGGTAAAGCCAATCAGGAAAACCAAAAAACAGCTTTTGCTGATGAGCTAGCTGGGTGCTTATGGTTTTGTGTTTCTAGAATCGCTGTTTTAGCCTACAGCTGACACTGAAGTAGAGAGGTTTCCCTATGTGCTTCAGTGAAAGTGCATCTACATACCATGAGTTGTACAATTCCTTCCAAAGCACCTTTCTTTCTAATTTCCTGACAGTTTCAGCCTGGGGTTCTTTACATGAGGAGCCGAGGAAGAATTGCTCTTTAAGTGCAAGTGTTCATAAACAGCGTTGGGAAAATCTGGAGAACAGGAATCTCTAACAAATTGAACAAGAGCTGCACGAGCACATGCTAGGAGAAGTATGATGTTGGGAGCACAAATAGTTTTAGAGCCATCAGATGTAGCTACTGAATAAGGGCAAAACATAGTCTGCAGTAGTTTGTAATATAGCCACCAATATAATGATGAAAGGTGAAACTCCATGTATTATTTACTGGTAATCAAATAACTAAAAATACATCTTTTATAATTGTAATAGAATCTATTAGCAAATCTTAAAATCTTGATAAATTAGGAAAGTAGTTTACAGATAATCTAAGCAGCAAAATATTTGTTGTCCTTTCACTTGAATTATGGGTACAGGAAATTTACACAATCAATACAAACAGTAAAAATGTGAAGTATTTTCATTCTTTTAATTTTACGACACAGTGCATAGTAAAATAGATTTAATGATCCTAAAAATGCTTACCAGTCAATTGACATTCATTATTTGAGCTACTGCTTTCCTCTTTATTTTGTTGCTAATTTTATAGTGTCAAATAGTATGCACATTACATATAAAGTACATCAAGCTGCAATATCCTGAAGGAGATAATGTCAATATCTCCTGTACAATTGCAGTCGATGGCCGGCTGAGGCTTTCTGGCACTGCTGTGAGGCTACTGTAGTGCTCACCAAAGGGGAGGATGTACATTGCTGAATACTCTATAATAAAATGGAGAATAATGAGATATACATGTATATAAACAGAAATGTGATCATGTTAGATTATTAACATTCAAGAAACATAATTTGATTATATCATGTGATCTGTTTTCCATTAGATAAACAACTGTGCACCTTCATCTGGATTTAGAGGTTGGTATTACAGGGTACAATGTCATTCACACGAATTACTGAGTGAATATCCTTACTTTATCTGGATGCTCTGAAACTTGGAGAGCTGAAGCAGGTTGTTCTCTTGGTGAAGTAAACACTTAAAATCCCATTGCTTCTCACAGCAGAAGATTTGACAAAATCTGTCACCTATACTTCTTCTGCAGCTGGGAACTTGTATGGCAGTTGTTCACCCTTATCATCAAGAAGAATTCCAAGCCAGTGCCTGAGATCTGAATGTGTATCTACAGCTGGACACCTGTTTAAATGCTTAAGTGTATACTTGTAGGGAAAGAATGGTCTTAAATGTCCATCATCAATTGTCCAGCCTGAGTAACATCTAGTGTTTATATTTTATTAATGAAACAAAAATCTTGTAGATGAAGAATTAGTGGGAGAAAGCTTTCACAGAATGGCTTAGATTGGAAAAGATCATTGAGTCCAATCATTAACCTCACACTGACAACTCCCCAACTCAACCATGTCCTTAAGCAAAGGGACATGTCTTTGTCACAGACCAGCCAACCAAGAAGTCTGACTATTGAAAGCCAGGAAAATGCACTGGTGGGGAGAACAAGGGTTTTTTTTGGTTGTGAGGTTTTTGTTTGTTTGTTTTGTTTTATAAAGTAGGACAGGCTATGAAGAAGGCTCCAGAGAACATACAAGCCCAGAAATGCTTTAGTGAAACAGTTAGATCCAATAAAGGTAGCTATGCTACACCAGTTGCTGAAAAATACAACATTTACAAATTCTTTAGCCATAAAGAATTAAATATGTAAGACAGGAGGCAGAAGAAGAAAAGAGGAAGCTGAGGTTCCAAGTCACATGTACTACTAGGACTCACAAGAGGAGAGGTAATGATGTGCTCTGTGCTCTTTTCACACTCTCACTTCAAAACCAGGCAATCATTTTGAATTTCGGAGACTGGATACTTTCTGGGGTTTTTCAGTCTCAAACTCAGTAAGTGGCAAAAGCATTCTGAATAAAGAGTATTTAACGATTTTGGTAACAGTTTATCCAGGAAAGCATTTGAAGTATGTGAAAGTCTATAAAGTATGGGAAGTATACAGCCATCTGCCTATATTTTCTCCTCAGTACAAATATACAGTAAAGGAGGAGACTGATAATACAGAATTATACATACTAACTCCTGCATTATAAACTGAACATTTGACATCTAAATTTTGTACTTCAGACACTCATCTACCTATTGAATTCTTCATATTCTAGGCATCATGATCATTTTGTTTCAAACTGACAAGATCTAGAATACATGAAACAAAATACAAACACTTATTGAAGAAAGGCAATACCTATCAGTTATAGAACATGGCACAGCTGCAGGCCAAAGTACGAATTCATTTATTAACAGTATTTTATGCACTACCGTGCATCATACCCCCTTTCTTCTCTATGTTATTAAGAAACACAAATTAATTATGAGCTATGTATAGTTCAAATGGACCCTAACAAATTACTATTCCTTAAAAGTTTTTGGAACTTCCTGGACTTCATAAATGTTTTCAGATTCCAAAAGGAAAATGAAGCCACAGGATGAGGCAGTCTGGTATAAATTCTTAAAGCCTGTTTACAGTACTATAAAGTTCATATATGTGGGTTGGTTTTTTTTACATAAATAGAAATCTGAAAATCTGTCAAGTCAATTGAACAGGTTGATGTCAACATTTTCAATTATATTTTTACCATTAGAATAAGCCATAATGTTCGTTTTTAGGAGTTAAAGCTGAACACCTTTAAATGAAATACTAAAGGGGTGATTATCTGCAAAACATTTGAAGCAGATGGGTTTCTGCTAATGGCTTCCTGAACATCTAAAAAGAGCATAAAAGTATATCATAAATATTATGTAAACCAAATACTACAATAGAAATATGATTCACAGTCAAATATTCAACACAAAACTTCCCAAAGATTGTGCAAATGTAGCTTAATAGCACCGCTCTTTCTTCCCCTACCGACAACGGAAGTGTATGCAGTATCTGTATTTTTAAAATTTGCAGCTAGATATTATTGTCTGAACAAAAAAATTAGTGTCAATTACGAAATCTAAAGCTAGAGAAAAGAACACCAGCTACTCTAAGCTGGCAATAGAAATTCCAGCTCTGGATTGGTCAGTGACTAACTGTTATTCATTAAAAAGATTGCTCTGAAGCTACACCGTTTTAGTCACTTAATTTGGTAACATGTGAAAACAAAGCTAAAAACAGGGGGTCAAAAAGGTCACGGTTTAAAAAAGCAATGTACTTACATGACATGTAAGTACTTACAACACTTTACTTACTTACAGGTACATACTTACGTGTACTTACACGTTCTATAAGTCTACCTGTAAAATTTCACAGCTTCTTATTACCAATTTTAATCCCCAAATAATTAGGCAAGCTAATTAAATTTCTAAGATACATATGTATATGTATTACATTTATTTTCACAGTTACTTCATTTACAATCAGTTAATGCCTATGGTTTTTCATAGTTTCTATCATATTCCTTATGGACTTTTCTTATAGTTTTCATAGTTACTCTTTTCACACTTTGCAAACTTCAGCTTTCTTGCTCCCAATTCCTTTGCTACATTTACCTTTGCCTCTGTTTGTTATTTCTGTTATTTATACAGCAATTTATTTTCAGTTTTGTTGTATTTCTCTTTTCATATCTACTTTCTTAACCCAAGCACATCATACTAAAACTCCTCTCTGACAAAGGACAGAGTTCTTCACTTGCCTGGAAGTAATGACCATGAGGTACGATATAATGAAATTCTGAGCCACTGTTTGATGGGAGCAGGAATTGTAAGTTACAGCTGCAGGAAGTTTCTAAGCAGTTGCAAAGATCTTTTATTCTGCTGTTGCAGCTTACAGGAAACTGAAGCCTTTTTCCTCAAAGTCAAGCAATCCACCATTTGATGTAGAAATGTATGGATAGTGTGCAGGAGCTTAATAGACCCTGAATTAGTTTAATTCCAGTCAGTGGGGAGGTAGATGTGGGTAACCTGGCCATGAAATGCTGCAGTCCACAAAAAAAGAAGTAGACAAGTAAAATAAAATCAATGGACTTCAAGAAAGACTCATAAACTCAAATAATTGGCATGTAACATTTTAAATGAAAAAAGTCCAAGGAAAACATAAAATTTAGGAGAGTTGGCAATTCCATAAACAGCAAAAATGGCAAGCAGAAGTTACTCCAGTGATATGGAAAGCCAAGCAGTCCAGTGAAGAGACCACGTGGACTAAGGCACAAGGTCCCTGTTGATTTCAAATACAGGATGGAGCACGCAAAATGCAGAAACCATGTCAAACTAATCAGAATTTTTATGAAAGACCTGTACAAGCATTTAGGTCAAAGCAAATACTAACCATTAGATACAGAGGCAATAGACCCCAAAAGTAAGTTTCTTCTATGAGTATGTTCGTTATAATTGGATGATGAATTGAAGCGCTGGCTAACTAACCATTGGAGAGAAAAAATTACCAAGAACAAGTACAGACTTTTTCCCCACATTCTTCAATAAAATGTCAACTGCGATGGGATAGCTCCTACAAAAAGCACTAGTGTAAAGCAGGTAAGAAATCAGCCTGGCATAGAGACAGAATAGGGCAGAGGACACTCAGGAATGTTTGAGATTTTTAAAATAGTTGTGCAAGTGATATTCACATAAGCAATCAGATTTGGCTGCAGCAATCTCAGAACTGTATTTGTGAGAGGAACATCCTAAAAGACTAGAAGAAAGGAAATGAAAAGCCATTCATGATGAAGGGTCATATCTGCAAAAATATAGGGTGTATAATATAAAGGGTAATTATTTGCAAAAATAATTGCAAAAAATTAAGATGGATAAACACTGGAACAGATTTCAAAGTGAGGCTGATACATCTCCATCTGTACACTTTAAAGAACAGTTTTGACAAACAGCTGCTAGAAACAACAGCTACAGTTGGGTTGAGATAGTTTCTGAAGGTGTCCTGCAGTAATATTTTGAATTATTTTTTTGACCAGGGCAAAGCCACCATTATTTTAAATTAATTTCATTGACTCTAAGAAAGATTTCATTATTTTGATCTCCTGTTTGCTACATTTAGTAAAGAATAATAAGAAAATAAGAAGAAATATATTTCTATCACAGGATTCATTTTTTTAATCCAAATTAATCCATGACAACAAAATATGAAATTACTTAATCACTTGATGCAGGATCCTATTTATTATCAAATTTACTTTGTAGCCTTTGATTGAGAAAATCAAGAGACTGGAAAATCTTCTGTTCTTCAATTGAAAGTGCACTCCTGGCTAGACGTGGAGCCCTGTTAGGCAGCAAGGGCCGTCTGGCTGGTTGCAGACTTTCCATAGCTGCCAGGATTTCATCTTCAGCAACTGGTGTACTTGCTAGTTTTTCTGCCATAAGAAACTGAACAGTGCTTTCTGAAACTGAAGAGATTACAGGAGTAACTTCAAATCAGAAGAGCTCATGACATTTCAATATGCTGTTTGCTTTCATTACTACAGGTCTGAGAAATACACAAAATTCACATTAAAAGAGCAAAAAAATGTCAAAGTCAAGAAGCATTTTAAGTTAGAAAATGACATAATTAAGATCACTGATGTATCTTATGATTGGCACCACAGCAAATTTCTACTTTGGAAATATGATAGCAAGCAATACCTGTCCATATCATACAGTTATGTATGGTACACACACCTACCATACAGTCCAATACAAACAGGAATGGAATGAAACTTGACTATATGTTGTATGTAACTCATTTATAAACCATCTATATCATGACACATGATGCTATATCTTATACTTCCGTGAAAAAAAATTAGGTCTACACAACTTAGAATCACTGATGCCAAAGAGAGAAGTTATGCTACAGAGTGGATTCATTAGGTCACTAGTTTATGTATAACAAAGAATTGAAGTGAGATGTGTTACTCTACCTTCGTCAGACTCAGAGGTGTTAATCGTATTTCGTACTGGATCAAATGCAGATTGAACAGGACTCAGCTGGACAGCACATAACAAATTCTAACAAAAACATTATAAGAATATTTAAAGTGTGATTTAAGGTAACTGTACTACTTCCTGAACATCTTTATTTGTTATTTCATATTACTAGCTGTTTTCAAGTGCAAGAGTATTAGTGTGTACTAATACAGTAGAGGTAGTCTAGTTTGATTTATTATTTTCCTTAGCAGTAGCAGCAAGCTGGCTAAGTGCATTGATTCAGAATTTGGTGACACTGAACAATTTTTTATATTCTTAAAAATCTTTCCATTTTGAGGAAATATAAGCTTTTTTAAAAATAGTATTTAATATTTACCTGTGCACGATAGGTAGGCTTCCATCTTTTAGAGGCTAGAATTTGCCTTCTGTGTTCTGAAATCTGCTCATTTTCACCACTGTCAAAAACTTGCTTTTGCCTTATAACAGGAACACCACCTTAAATGAGATGCATCCAAAAATAAACCAAAAAATCTGTGAAAGCTACTAGTGGCAAAACTAGTACTGGGGAGTAAATGTCTCTGTCCAGATTTAAATGTCTACCTTGTGTATGTTTACATCTGATCTCACTAAATGTATTTTGTTATAATGAAAAGGGAGAAAGAGGCACTCCTAATGCATGTTTAATTTCACAGTAGGATAGGACTATAAAATCCAGATGTGGACGGTATGTAGACTTTTATAAGCAGGTTAAGTGAAGCCACACTTTGAATCCCAGTTAACAAAGGTGGTCTGTACACAGTTACAAGTAAGAGGGAGAATGAACAGACAGTGAGCTATGATATAACAAACACCAAATAAAGTGCTGAAAAGTAATGTTTTAGAAAATCAGTTGCATTTAGAGAATTATCCCAAAGTCTGATTGTCCAACACAGTAAATGCCTGTTGCCAGGGTGCTGTATCTCGTATCTTAATAGAATCAACATTTGTTAAGAGTATCACAGAATCCTAGAATGTTTTGGGTTGGAAGGGACCTTTAAAGGTCATCTAGTCCAACCCCCCTGCAACAAGTGGGGACATCTTCAAGTAGATCAGGGTGCTCAGAGCACCATCCAACTTGATCTTGAAGAGTACATAGTGCCATGCAGAAAATATGTAATAGTTCACATGGTTTATTTGATTCACAGAATCACAGAGTGGTGAAGGTTGGAAGGGACCTCTTGAGGTCACTTGGTCCAACCTCCTGCTACAGAAGGGCCACCTAGAGCTGGATACCAGGATGACATCCAGATTGCTTCTGAATATCTCCAAGAAGAGTGACTTCATAACCTCTGTGAGCAACCTGTTCCAGTGCTTTGTCACCCTCACAGTGTTTTCTAATGTTTCTTCCCTCCAGGTATTTATAAACATTCCTGAGATTGCCCTGACCCTTCTCCAGCTGAACAGTCCCAGCTCTCCCAGCCTTTCCTCATAGGAGAGATGCTCCAGTCTCTTCATCACCTTCATGGCCCTTTTTGCTGGACTCTCTCCAGTTTGTCTATGTCTCACTTGCATTGAGGAAACCAGCACTGGACACAGTCCCCCACGTGTGGCTTTACAGGTGTGATTTGAATGTAAAGTCATGGGTTAAAACCTTAAGTCTACATTTGGGGATTTTGTAGTAATCTTACTAATTTATACAGCTGTATACTAATTTTAGTTTAGACAGTATTGCATATAGCATTTTCCCTTGGCTAGAGAGGCCTAACCTCGGCACTGTACATCAAATTTTTCTCAGTTTTGTCTGGTATAATAATACATTTTCCAAATTAAAGCATCAAGTTTCAAAATTTAAATTAATTTCTTAATTAAACTTTCAGGTATACAAACTGGAGATGCAAATCAGCATTTTCATGTGCAAGTCAGGGATCTAAATATCCATTACCCATTTATTTACATAATAAATATTTACATAGGCAGTTTAATGTACAGTTCATGATTAGACCAAGAGGTCTTTTAGTGCTTTTCACAGAATTGTATTTCTTTAGTTGTTATTACAGTGATAGTTAACAAAGCAGAATTCTTACCATTTGCAGAAAAAGAAAACGATTCATTGATCCTAGAAGCAGATTTGAAACTACTCATCTGGCTGTTGCCATCACTAGTGACATGGGACACATTAGCTTTAAAAGGCTGCCATTTAGTTATATGCGAATTATTGTAATGTGACACGTGGTGCTGAATAGCACCTGAAAAGAAAAGGAAACGTGATCATTGAATACAGGGGGAAATTTAAAAAGGAGCAAAGAAGGAAACCTCTTGTTGTACTAGTAATCACACAATGTTTTTTCTGAAAAATAAAATCCAAAGTTGCCCTATTGATATGCATCAACATTTAATTTGATTAGTTTGCAAGGCATGCTAGATCTGTGCCAAGGAAAAGACTCCTTTGGGAAATTTAAGACAAAAATATAATAAGCAATAGTCTCTTTAATGAGAAACTGAGCAGTCTACCCCTGTTTAAGCCTGTGAATGAGCCCTGTATTTGTCACAGGCTAAATGATATACACATTTTAAAACATTTTACTGACTAAACACCAAAAGACTTAAAATAATTCTAATATCCAGCTACAGAGGACAATATATGTCAGCCAGAAGATATACAGCTTAGAGCCTGGAAGAAAAATTAAAGGAAGATCCTCATGGACAACAATTTTATTTGTTCATCTTGTTCTCACTCATTCTTTCTGTAGCACACATTTGGCTAAGCATTGCAACAAATCATATTTTCTACAATGTCCTCACAGACCTTACTGAGCTCTGTAATAGTGCCACAGTAGGTATTTTACTCAAGAACAATGTAATATTCAGTCTGGCATAGCAAGCACTTCAGAACAAAGACTATGGTCATCTGTGTACATTTGCATGCAGCAGAACAAATAATAGCATGTCATTAAGAGTTATCTTGAGTATTTAAAATAAAGAAGACTTTAAAAACACTAAATCTAAGCAGATACTGAGAGAGGGACGCCCACCCAAATTCTAAAAGTGGCTACTCAGCTCTTCCTCTAAAAGAGCTGGAGCTATGTGACACTGAGGGTGTAGCATTTAAAGTTGCAATTAAGACAGTATTAGCAGGGCACGGCAACTTTGGACCTGTGAATTTCCTATTCATTGATCTGATGTGCAAATAAGGACATCAAGAGGCAAGTATCTCTGCTGGAGGCTAAGTACGTGAATGCAACACTCCATTTCCAATGTAAAACCAAACAGGTTAACTTAAGTCACACATATCTCAAGCTCATCTGTTTGACTTTGAACTGGAATGGACAAGCAGATAACATTTCTCATTTTCCACCCCTGCTTGAGGCCAAGAATATTTCTGCTCTTACTCAGCAAAGGTGTTCTGAATCACTCCATAGTTAAAACTATGTATTACTGTATATAAAAGTAGAAATTTAGGTTTTTAAGTGATGAGAATTACTTATTTTGCTAGAAAGTGTCCTTGAGCTGCATGGCTGATCCCCGGGGTGATCCCAGTATGTTAAGTGATTCGGATACTGCTTATACCTGAAGCAGGGTTTACAGCTTCAGGAGCTCTGCCTCCAGCTGCAGCCCTCACTAGGAAGCAAACCAGCACACAACATACAAATCAAAAGCACAAGGATGCCATCGGTGCCCAAGGCACAGACTGTAGCTAAGCTGCAGGGGAGAAACAAAGCAAATCAAAAAACATGAAACATGTTTTGAGATGTAAAAGCCAGGAGATTAAAGTTTATTCTCCCAAATTTCTTATGCATCTTTCATCTATCTTAACAATCAATCTCTGCACCATATTGTCCCCAAGATTAATTTTTAATAAATTGCGGGATTGGTCCTAAAATTTCTTAAAATTCTTCATAAATCAGACATATTTTGCAGCACAGCAAAGTTTATCCAGAAGAAGCTCTCTCTTTTTTTTTTTTTTAAGGATTAATTGTATTACTGGGACTAAACCAATTATTTTAGAAATTTACAGTGTCAGCATTTTAAAAACATGGTAGATCTAAATTTCTTTCACACTCAGGTGGCAGTGACTGTTGGACAACAAGCTATGACTCCCAGTTACCTTGTAAAACTTGCTCATATAAGCTTAGTCACTTCCTCTTATATAATTATTTTGACCACCTGGCACATCTGCTCATTAATCAGGAATATAGTATCAAGGAAAAGAGTTCATTTTCATTTAATAGTGTAGAGAGGTATTAAAAACGGGGAGCAGTGTTTGAGAGGCCTCTGGGCACTGCTAGAATAGAAATGACGATGACAAATGGTGAAAACTTGTTAAAACTGGCTGTATTGTGTGCATGGATGAAAGGCTGGATGTTTTAACTGAAAACAAAGTTGTGATGTAATTGAGAAAGACTTTCTTCTGAACATCCCCCCACCCTAAACCCAGAAATATGACTCTTACCAGTAGCACAGACTTTTGGAGCTCGGGCAGTATGAGCTGCTTGCCACGAGGTACTTGTTTTTCCAGCTGTTGGGGTGTGATTGAGATGTAATCCATTTTCTGTGTTAACAGGTCTTCTTCCAGTGCAGGTTACTGAATGATCCCGACAGGCACTTGTCTGAACACTATTTACAGAACAAGCACTTTTTGCCCAAGGTTCGTATTTGTCGGTGCTGTAGCCAGATGTAGGCATTGCAGTGGCCAAGTCCGAATGACAAGTAACACTCTCACTCTTTTCTCTGCAGCTTCTATTTAAAACCTGATCTGCTAACAAAATAGGCCTTTCATTTAAATCATTCCTGCTTGCAGTGATAGCTTGAAGACTTGAAGGCGGGGGTAGCTGACACCCAGGGCTGGCTGCGTTTTCACCACTTCTGTTTCCTGGCAGAGGCGCAGGTGGTGGGTGAGGTGCTAGCAACTTCCCTGGAGCTTTTAGGGTTTTGTTGGCTTCAGTGGCCGACTGCGGTCGGATTATAGTGCCTGTTCTCTTCTTGGGTATAAGACTTGGCTGGGACCTTACAGATCTTGGTCTTCTAGTTATTTTTGCCTTATTTATGAGTTGATTAACTTCATTAATTTTAGAATTATTGCTACATATTAGGGGTTTACTTTCTTCATCTTTTGATACTATCCAAGCTTTTCTAGCAGAAAAGGATTCAGTAGGCATAAATATATTCAGAGACTTGCTTTCTTTATTTGATTCTTCAGTATTAACATTTGGTTTTGATATATGAGAGTTTTCATGATGGTTTTTTATGAACATGGGGTTTGGAGGTTGAGCAATAATACTGAAATTAGTCTTAGGAGCTTTATTTGTAGTTTGAACATATTGCAGCTGTGCAGAAGATATTTCACTAGTGTTTTTTTCATAGCATTTATCATTATTTTCTATTGTTATCTGGTTAATTTGATCACACCATCTTAACTTTCTATTGTATTTTTCATTTTCTACACTTTTCTTTTTTATTTTTGCCAGTTCTAAACTGTCTCTGATAGATGACACAGGTAGAGTGCCAAAACTGATCCCATGGTTCATAATCACAGATTTGAAATGACTGGGTTCATATTTAGAGTCCTTCTTTAAGATACCTGTGAATAATCTTGCTCTTTTTCTTTCAAGAATATTGTTTTTCAGGGTTTTGTGCTGTGCAGGAATGCCAGAATTTAACTCCATATCAGACAGCAGTGACATAGTTTCCACCATATTTCCTTTTTCTTCCTCTTTGTTATTCTGTTGGTTAACATTGCACAGAACTGAGACATTTGGTATATCCTGAAATAAATGGGATCCTGGATTAAGGTCAACAATACATTTAATATTTTCTTCTTTTGTTTCAGTCATTTTTCCTGAGGTATTTTTTAAAAACTTCATACTGATGTTTTTGTCCTTTGGTAATGTATCAGCTGTGCTGGGAAGGCCAGTGGAACATCCTTGATTAGGAAATGAGATTATAGATGTTGCAATAGGTTGACTGGAGGTTTGCACAGATGCAGTTCTTTTTTGTGGGGTCATTTTAAAACTCTGATCTTGCAAAAGATCCTGAACTCTTTCTCCTGGAATAGAGTCAGGGCTGGCCCAGGCTTTGCTCGGACTGGAAACGGGGTGACCAGTGGCCAATGTGCTAGCCATTC
This sequence comes from Caprimulgus europaeus, assembly GCA_907165065.1. Next base: position 111,112,475 of record OU015523.1, read on the forward strand.
CAGAAAGCAGCTTGCTTCTTTCTTTTATATTTTGCAGAAAACTAAATGCATCACTTACAGAGCTTTCTTGCTTACCAGAGGTAGAAAACTCTGCAGGTTTTTTTCCAGTTCTGTGAGAAGCAGATGATTCCTCTTCTGAATTGTTTACATGTTCAGCATGAGTTAGAACATTATGTTTAGCTAAAAGATCATGAATAGGTAAGTTGTGGTTGTTTTGTGAATGTACATTTCTCAGACAATTATTTAGATGCATATTTTTAGAAGAAGTACTCTGAGCTGTACAAAGCAAACCATTATTCCTAGTCTGTGATTTTTCTGGATTGTACAGGGCACAGTCACACTGTGTAGTCAAAGATGATTCACTCGGTGTTGTGTAATTTCCATTTTGTTCTCCAGCCTCAAGACTGTCAAGGCTTGACAAGCTTTCTGAATCATCTGTTTTCTTGACTTCTTGATGAAAATGCTGAAATACAGGCATAAAATCAGACTGTTATATTTATCAGAAATGTTTGGGTTTGGTTTTTTTTTTCTGATACTAATTTCTCATTAATGACAGCTTTGACTAAAATACAATCAATATTGAGCCTGTTTTTTTACAATTGGGGGTTATAGCACCATAACTGTTCCCATCAAGTCAAAATTTACCTGTGTTCAATTGCAAAAGAAAATGCTGTGGTTTGGGCATGAAACACAGAGGAAAAAGTTGCAGCAAATTTAATCCTAAATTTTATATAAATTGTACAATATCAAAAAAGGAACAAGATTGGTCTAAACAACATTACTGTTTCTGGAGTGCCCTATGGCACAGGGTGGTTTTTGTACTCTAACATGTAAGGGAGTTCACAAAATGAAAGAGAATCCATAAAAATGCAGATTTGAAAGTGGATCTGCCACAAACTGCATTTTTTCCATAATACTAGACGGAATATGTTTATTTTCATACAAAGTGCCACAAGTGATGAGGATTTAAACCTTGTCATGGCAAACACAGAAAACATCTCTCAGCTGTCATCATCACAGTGATTAACACCTCCTCCCAGTGAAACTCCCTCTTCTCATCTTTCAGAAAGAAGAAAATATCATCTGATCTACGAGGACAGATCGGGTCTAAGGGCATATGGCAATCCCATCTACCCCCCGACTTCTTCGCTGAACTTTAATGTAGTGATGAATAAGAGCAGCTGGCACCATCCGAATCACCACTGGGACAGCTTTATGTATGAACTACACAGGCATTTTCTTCACTGGTACTTCTCTATCCAAACACTGAGATGCCTGACATGGTGAAAAATACATACGTTTCTGAGTACGAGATTTCAAAATACAGATAAATTTAAAGGAAAACAAGCATATAAACTATTTTTATAATCTCCTACACTCTCTCTCTGCTGTTAAGAACAGTTCTACCCAACTCAGCAGCTAAGTGACTTTAAACCATAGGTTGGAAAAAAATGGTGTGAAAAAAACTAAGAGAGAAGCTGCATTAGATACGCAATCTTAGGCAATGGAGGGGTTTTTTTTTCATTAGTGACTTTAAATGGAAAATGTTTCAAGTAGCAAAATATGTTAACCTAAGTGAGTGATTTTATATCCTCTGGCAATTACAATAGAATTAACATTTGGAAAGATTACCAAAGAATGCATAAATTAATTAGTGAATAAGAACATATTTTTTTAAATCCTAATAAAATGGTTATACCATAGTTTTGCATAGTTTATAGCTGTACTAATATTTTAAATTGTAGATTAAAAAGCTTAGTGAGTCCTGAAAGACTTTTTATGATGGAATTAAATCTTGCACTAAATGTTCAGAGGTTGGTGCAGTCTTCCATTATAGTTATGATCTGAGATAAAGAATCTAAATAGAAGAACAAAGCACTGAGTGTAGGGAAAGATCCCTTTAGGGAACATTTTTAAACTAGAGCTATACAAACTGGTGTCTTTCTAATAGAAAGGAATAAATAATGCTTTGTTAGTTATTTATTAACCTTTATGTTTGGCTAAATTATATTGTTAACCTCTGCTTGAACTTCACCAAACGAGAAAAAGGCTTTTGCTCAGAGTTTTCTGCACCAGGCCAAATTTAAGAAATAACTTTGAAATGTTCAGATGGGGAAAAAAAACAAATCAGTAAAAAGAAACGATAGGTGTCAGGCTTACTTCTTGTCTAATCTGGAAACTGCACCTGTATAGCTAAACACATGTTTCTAAAATAAGCAAGTTAAATAGAGGAAAAAACTTTGTAAGGAATGATTTTAAGAACCTGTTCTGACAGCAGGTTAGCTTAAACTGGTAAATCTGGAGGGTGCAATAAAATTTGCAACTTTTAAAAATGAAGATAAAAAAATTCTACCTGGTTGTGCTCTAAAGGCTGAAAATAGACTTGATTCCACATTATCTATAATTCTACTCTCCTTGTGAAAACAAAACCTCATGGGAACACAAAATCTCAGTTGAGGCAATCTCCAGAAATAAGTTAGGAAATAAGGAATAAAGGATTCCTCACTTAAACACATATCCACCTTTACTTAGTTCATGCAAATTTTTCATTTACATTTATTTTGTTGCATCATACAGTTTCATTACACATTAAAGATGCTTATCATTCTCATTAAAATATTTACATATTTTATTTACCTTTCTAGCCTAGTCTGTAATGAAAGTGAATGTCACATTTTCTTGTAAAAATGTGTAACTAGAACTAATGCAGTTCCCAAAAAGCATTCAACAATTATTCATTCTTTCTTTGGTGGTCAATAGCTACAGAGAAATAAACCTGGAAATCACAATGATTTAATTTGATTGTACCTGTGAGAATATTATAGGATGATAAGGAAACAAAAATGTTCATAGAGTGTACTAGCTTTTTATTTTATGCATTTGCATATTGTTTCTGTTATATAAGTACAATTTATTGTATTGCCCGTTGCCTGCATTATCTTATGTCCTAATGCATGAAATCTAAACCCAGCCTGTCCACATATTTGGTATTCTAGGAAAGGGAACACTTACGAGGAGCTAAAGAGGTCACTTGTATGTCTTAAGACTTTGAACAGCCGTGTCAAGCAACTTCATTTCAGTAAAGCAGTAAACCAAAGAGAAAACATAAGCCTAAGAAATCTTTCATGAGGCCAATGAAAGAACAACATTGCAACAAGTAAAACTTTAAGAGAACCTGACAAGTAAATTCTCTGCCAAAGGACTCTGTCAGAACGCTATTACACTGAAGAGCTGATATATGTATATTTGATATTTTCTGCAAAAGAAGTGCTGACTGTTCATAATTCCAAGAGGTGAATGGAAACACTCTTCTGAAGATAAGTGCTGGAAAAATGCTACCTACTCTGAAAACTGAAGCCCCTCACCTCTCACACTACTTGATGTTTTTGATAATTTCAATTGGTTTATTTACAGGAGTTCTTTGTGGTTATATGTGTGTATAGTAATGTTATAGTTCACATTCATTGTGAAGTAAAAGTCACCAATGTTCATGCAGATGCAAAGCTACTTCTCAAAGCCAGTGAGGTACTTACACACCTTTACTGGTTTTGAGTTTACCAACTATGGAATGGGAAAGTCCACTAGAAAATTAATAATTTATTTTCTATGCAAGTACATGTCACCACACAATACTGATTTCACAGATTTGGGCAGATCCAAGAAAGCAAATGCCACTGAGGCAGGATTTTGTTGCTTACATTACACAAGAGATCCATTATACGTGCCAAACCCACCATAGAAGCCATGGAGGTGTAGGATGACCAGAGAAAAGCTTCCTATCAACACCTCTGTCTTTCCTGGGCTAACTCTTAGGTGCCTATTTTTCCCCCAAACTATCCAGAACACAGAAACCAGCTATCTGTGAACCTGAGTATTTAAAAGGACCTGATTTGCCTGTTTGGAAAATCATCACAGGATGCTAGAAACACAGATTAAAACTCCTTGGGATAAAAACCCCTCAACTTTCCAATTTTGTAGGCACTCAGGCACTCCAGTAAGCCATCCTGTACTGAAGGATGTTTCAAGAAAAGTGATCTGAACCTGAATGTCAGGGTTTCAAGTTCTGACTTCCAGTTTCAGTGAAGGCCTGAAGTGAATGTACAGAACTGTGTAGGAAACAAATTTTCAGGTAATCATTGCCCTCTGTTGATTTCTATTAATTACTTTAGCATCTCAGTAGTCAGAGGGCTGCTTCTCAGGACCCCTACTCCAGGTGCCTCACTCTCGCACAGACTAACCTAGTCATTCAGATCCAGAAGTGGAATTCATAATGCTAGTTTTTAAATACTATTAAAATTATTAATGGATTAAGTATCGAGGCACTGAGCAGCACAGTGCATTAGTCCCTGTTTTTTTGCCAACTCATTAGTAAATTTATTCTGAGTAGGCACCATCTACCCTGCAAATTTAAGAGATGAGGTGATATAAAAATAGTATGGGACTGCATAACTGAAAGCCATCATAAGGCAAACAGACATGGAGAAAAATAGGACATGCATATGCAATATTAATGCTAGAAGTTCTTAACTACTTAACTAATAATCATTTTAATGTTATATATAAAATGCAATGACATAATTTACTGAGCAAATTCATAGTTATAGTTATTTACAATCTATGTTATATTCAATGTGATTTTGGTCATCCCAAAAAGGAGAATGGAGATCAGGTAAAACTTTATCCATTTTCACTTCCTTGGAATTGCAGATAGTGTGAGAAATGATGTTTTAAAAAATATTTTGTAGATGAAGCTATTTCTAGACAATACTTCAGAGACAGAAATGAAAGGGAAACAATTCTCAGAGATTTTTTTCCATTTTTAAGGGAAATAAATCACCCTTTCTCTCAATGATTGTTAAGGTCTTAATGGTAAGACTCAAAGCCCTGAAATTATTCTTTTTGGAAAAGCTTTCCAACAAAGTTGTATTTATGGGAAAAGAAGAGAAGAATAACTGATGAAAGAAAGTATTTCTTTGTCTTCTAGAAAACTCAGAATCTGTCTTCCTGGTTTATTCTTATTCAGAAGTACACAAATAAGGCAAGACATTAGGGTTCACAGATTTGAATGAAGTAGAGCTGTAGAGAAAAAAAAATACTAATACTACTTGATCAGTACTCACCTCCTAAAATACCCACAATCATACTGTCTGTAAATATAATTTAAAAAATAACCCACAGTTCAACTGAGGGACTATCCTATCAGATCTCTTTGGCTTGCTAAAAAATTAGTATACATTTTTGCAGTCTATACAAAGCATTACTTTTCCTTCTAGCAATGTAAATACAGTGTGAAGATGTGACAGTTTTTAACATGTTTCCACTCCACCTTGTGCACTGCACAGCAGCAACCAGGGCAGAAGGTGGCTTTACATTAGGAAAATATAAAACTTGCCAAAAGGAAAATGAGTAGGGAAATCACTCAAGTTTGTCATATAACTTAAGTGATCAACATAAAAGATATTAACATTCACAGTTATAGGTAAAAAATGGCCAGTATTTCTAGATTACAAGTCTTTGAATGATCTCTTCAAAATCAAGTCTGATTTCAGTTCCAACTCCATTTTATCTTAATCTTCCCCTTCAGAGTCTGTTTTCTCACTAACTAGCCCTGAGCATTCTGCAAGTTCTTGACACTCAGGAGAGACTTTGTACATGGGCACTCCTTTTTTCCATGCTGGTGTTGCCTGTGAAGAGTTAGACTGACACTAAACACCTTGCAGAGGAACCTTTGTTTAACGAACTCATTCCAGTCATACTACAAATGCACTTGACAATGAATTCAGTTTTTCCATCAGTAATCAGAAACATCTCCATTTCATAGACACAAAAGTATAGTACCACAAACAGCTAACAGTCATAGAGGTCAGCTCCCTCATGAAAGTAGGGCTATGTCCGTATCTATATGTTTGCAGCATCTGTTGCTTTCATTCAGTGGAACATCACTGAGAAAATATTCTTCATTATTACTCAGAAACTTAATTCTGTATGTGACATACAGAAACACGCACAGTATAATAGGCTAAAAAAACCCCAACTATTGTATTTGAGATAATGTAATAAGAACTCTCTGACCTCATGGTTTAGGTTGCGATTTCTGAGAAATGATACCTGTGTTCCAGTCCCTGTTTCAATAAATATTGAATAATTTTTTGCCAAGGGGAACAGTATCTATAGAAAGACTGATGCTGAGTACTTCAATGGCTGCACAGTATGCTTGGAAAAAAAAACCAGCCACAGTAAAATTCTTGTTTCAAATCAGAAAGGGATTAAAATTTTTATTTCACAGAAACCACTTCAATAATCTAATTATGGTCATGAAAAGGAGCGAAAACGAAAATACAGTCTCCATGTTGTAATCTCTACCTATTTAGTCTGTGAATTAGCTCTTGCTTCCAAGTATTTTGTTTAAAAAGTGAAAAATAGATAGAAAATGTTATGTCAGTCAAACAGTTTAGTTCATGTGTAATGTATTTTTCTGGAAGAGCATAAAAATATTGTCCTGAATAAAACAACTATGTATGGCCACCACATTGAAGAGATGTGAAAAGAAAAAGACAAGAGATATATGAATAATACTATTCTAGGTCACAGTTGAGCTATTTTTAATGGCAATTTTCTAAATTATTCAGTTCAAGGCAGGTGCCAGAAATGGAAAATTTCAACATAAACAGTTAACATTTGGAAAAATTATAAATATTTGGGAATAATGTCTTTTGGTGAAGAGCTGGATGCAGCTTTAGCTAAAGACCATGCTGCCAGCTCCACCTTAAAGATTTTATTTATGCCTGCAACAAAACCAGGAAAGGACTGTAAAACAAAACCTTTGATTGTGAATGAATTTAACAGTATTAATTTCTTCAGAATGGAACATACTTATGGACATATAACAAGTAATAACTTGATGTAATGTGTCAGACGTAACTGTTGCACAAAATAAAATCTACTGCTCTCAATCCTTTAAGTAAAATCATTTTTGAGAATGGTAGAAGTGTCACTAAAAACCTTGGCTTCCTGCTGAAACTATAGAAATTTTTAGGCATGGGAAGAAGGGAACACACCAAATCTACTGGTAAGAGCCTAAATAGAACTTTATTACCCTGTAGGAAAGAAAAGAATTTTAGGAATCTTTATAATCCTGCTGGGCCTGTAAAAACAGAAACAAAGAGAGGTCAAGGGATCTCAATGGATGCTTAGACTGCAAAGCATGTGCACAGTGAAATACTTTGACACTAGTTTCAGAAAGGCAAACACTGTTGAAATAACTTTGGACAACAGACAGTAATAAGAATACTGAAGCCTATTCATGTCAGTAAGAGAATTATAAATAATTATAAATTATAAATTTTATTAGTAAGAGTATTATAAGTATTATTTCACATCAAGGGAAGTCACAATGCCCATGCACACCAGCACGATCCCAGTATTAAACTTCCAAAACTCAGGCCTTAGAACAATGACAATAACTTTCTTGACTATTTTTCTAATCAGAGTCCAAAGCATGCAATTTCAAGAAAGTCCAAATGTTTGAAGTATAAATATTTATAATTTGAAGCTATTTAGAGGGAAGAAGCTGAGCAACCCCTAGTGGTAGCAGAAAAATACATTCTGGGGAAAAAAAAAAAAGTCTTTTACAGGACCAATGCATTTTCAAAAATACATTAATTTGTAAACACAAATTCCTGTATTATATGCAGTGTCCAAAGCTGATGATTTAGAAAAAAATAGAAAAAACTATAAGTAAAAATCCTGCATGACTCATGGTGGCTTTTCCCTAGAATTCAAATCAAATGTGATAACTGTGTTTGACAAAATACACTACAACATAGTTGTCTTACAGTATATTAAGAAGAATCTTTTAATACATTTTTCTCAAAAAGATTGTATTTTTTTTTTCTAATTCTAAGATGTCCTAATGCAGCTACTGCCAAATTCATCACCATTATTTATGGAGGGATTTGCAAAGACTACACCAATGAAATGCACAATGTGGTGTTAAGAAAAATTTAAAAAAAGCTTAGACCTATTTGTATTTTGTTCTATAAATTGCCATTTGCTCTTCCTTCTTTAATGCTTGGAAATAAGACTGGACACTAGTCAACAACCGTGCCAGTACAAACTGTACTTTCTGTCTCCTCAACCTTTTTGAAATGTACTCCAGTTGAGTTTTTCTGTGTTAGCCATCAGCTGCTCAAGATGCTCATGAATACCCATCAGAACAAAGAGGTACAAAGACTGAGATGAATGTGCCTGAAAACACCAACATCAAAGAACTCAAAATATATGGGAACTGTGTACAGTCTTTCAAAAGCAATCCATACAGATGTACGAAAAGGAAAAGCCCTGGCTCTGCTGCCTCCAATGATCCCATGTCTCTAGCCATCACCAATACAAAGGGACAGTGCTTCATAGTGTCAAGGTCCTTTCAGACACCACGAGTCCACACACCCGTAAATAATATTATAAAATAAAAGAATGAGTCCATAATTATGTCCTCTTGTTTAAAAAAAATATAATATTGAAGACAACGTTTCCAAAATCAAAGACAACACTGACAGACCTAAAATTACACTTTAAAGTGCAGTTATAAGAAATAATTTTGGAGCTCAGTTCTTCTTGATTTTCGCTGTTTCTAAGGTCACTTTTGAAACTGGTTTTGGATCAAAAAATTAGTTTAGGCAGAAAGTTAATGGGCTTGTTACTGGAACACTTGCATCTATTCCAAACATGAAAAAAAAAGGATCTCAAAAGACTTGAAGTCAATCCCTAAGAAATTATCACACATGGGGGAAAAAATCCCAAGTTATAAACCTTCCCCCAACATTTGACCTACCATAATTATACTGCTATAGCATTTTGTGCTGAGCTGTAGCAATCAGCAAAGCAGAAACTTAAGTGTGAAATGCAAGCCACCAATTTAAGTTTGGAGCTAGCACAAAACTCCTGTGATAGACTAACAGCTAGCTACTTCAGAGCCAAGGAGTCTGACATACAAATCTTACTTTCACAAAAAGAAAGACAATATGTGACAGGTATCTTTGAAGAATTAGTGAAAATATTCTTACAAACATTTTTAAAGATCTCTGATTTCTTATTAAAAAATATGTAGAATTTTCCTATAAATAATCTATTGGTAAGGCATAGTGCAGCATGCCCTCAGGTGTTGTCTACATGGTAAAGTGTGCTTAACAGAATTTCCATTTTTATCACATTCAAGAAACTTTCTAGTACCTTTAAGAAGCATCATTTAATGAATCACATGAAAATATCATACCTCCAAGTTGCTGAGATGCTGTTTTTCAAGGAGTTGTTGCATTTCTTTCACATTTTTCTGGAGAAGTTGGTTAGTATCCGTACTTGTTCTACTCTTCTCCTGTATTGTTTTATCCCATTCAACCACTGCTGAGATGTGCTTCTGATGGAAAGAACCGTTTCTAGATGCTGATGAGGATGAAGTGTCATCTGTGGTTCTTGATGGAAGCAAATAACTTATTACTTTGGCTTATTTCTATGCATCAACTGTACACTTTTAAACATGTTCCTTTCCAAGAGTATACTTCATCGGTAAATGCCTGGCAAGTGAAGGACGGCTATACTATATGTAACTACAGGTGATGCTGTTAGTACTGTCTAAAACTGTCCAACAGTTTCCATTTTAAACATTCTCTTCTGTTATTTATAAATAGTCTGACTTTTCTGATTGAATTGTTGGGTGACTGCCTCAGGCTGAATTAATCTGGAAAATGTCAGCCAATGGTTTGGTCATTTACAGAAATGGAACACAGAGGGGTTTTTTTTAAAAACAAAACAAAACAAGCAAAATGGCCTTTATTTTTCCATAAGGTTGGCTTATATAGAGGATAAGTACATAGTGATGCTGTCAGATATTCCCTTATTTCAAATAGCAAGAAGGTTTTTGTAGTATCTAGAGATCCCAACTCTATTGATGAGGTGTAATGTCAGAAATATGGTAAATTTATATTTGCTACCTGAAAAAAAAAATCTTTGGAGTAGCTATTTTAGATGGGTACTACAGTGAGGTTAAGCACAAATTAAGATAGAGAAAACCACTGGTTTCTGCAGGATGAGAATTAGCAAGAACCGTGGGGCTGGTTGACACCCAGGAATTAATGAAGGCAAGAAGCATGTGAAGCCAAATGACAAGGAAAATGTGCAGAGACTAGGAAAGCAGGGAGTGTGTAAAAAGATATGTTCAAGAATAAAAAGCAGACAAAACTGGATCAAGTCTGCATAAGTTTTGCAAAACAAGAGTCAAGAACTAGGTAGATATCAAGGATGAGAAAACCAAAAAATAAGTAGCTTTAACCAATAAGAAAGATAGGCATTAAAAAACCCCCAAAATAATGTATACCCCAAAGCCCATCAGCTCATAGGCCAATCAATTTTAGTCTTCTGGAAATACAACTATTAGGAGGTTGCCAGCTATGTTTGAATTGGTTGCCTGACTGCCTAGGTGGAAAAGTTGAGCAATGGACACTGACTCTGTCTTTTGGCTGCAAACCAGTTCAAGGGCCCTAAATGCCCTTAGTCTGGCTTTATCCAAGGTGGATATTAGGACAATAGAAAATGGAAACTTGAATCCCATCAAGATTACTGTGATTTTTCAGAAGATGTTATACAATACCCTGACCTAAGCAGAGACATATAGCAGAGCCTAAAAAGGAATTTATTATTTCTGCCAAGATGGTTGATAGCAAAAAGGGAGAAAAACGTCTCATATTTATTTATAGAACTCAGAAAACTTCATTTTGTATTATTCTGAATGGGAGATATACTCCTTATCCAAAAACTTTCTGTACCTATCCACTTTTAAAGACTTCATTATTGTCTTGTGGATCAGATATACACCTGACCCCCAAAGAAATGTGTTTGGGGTTTTTTTTGTTTGTTTGTTTGTGGGGTTTTTTTGGCAGGGGAAATTTCTTCACAACTGTTTGGTTGTTTAGACCATTTATATTTATAAAAGTTTCTACACTCCAACTTTTTTCAGAGCACATTTTTGATTTGTCATAATTAAGTTTCTGTCCCACAGCTGAACCTAACAAAATACAGCTGCTTTTAAACATAAACAGAGAAATATATTGTGTACAAAGAGCAGCACACCATTTACACACCTAATGTGCACACATCCCAATCCCTGTTGGCTAATGAGCTGACCAAAATCTTTGCTTCAGCATTTAATGACTAAGCCTTACTAGAAGCAGAGTAGCTCTGCTTCAAGCACACAATACAATCTCTCACTCTCTGGGATTTTTGCCCTTTTCCAAGAGGAGGTAATATATCTCCATTGTTAAATTTAAGTTTTTACAACTTTTTAAACTTAGACATTAAGAATTCTAGAACCCTATAAAATTCACCTATACTCAGTTGTGTCTGCAGCCATATTTATCTTTAATACTTAATACAGTATTAATTTCTTCTATTAAAAAGGGATTGTCAATGAACTCTATACATTCTACTTCTGAGGGAGGATGAATTCTAAGGATTACGCAAAATTTTTGATTTGAGTGTTTACAGAAGTGTAAGAAGACATAGAAATACAGAAAGGGATCTGCTACCTCATCTGAGTTAGTTATTATCTGTCCCAAAATTTCCAACCAAGGGGATTACAAGACATTTTTAAAGCTTTATAAATCAGAACTGATGAGTTTTGAAGAACCTTCACCTTTGAGAACCTTCTCAAAATGCTCTTCTGTATCAAAGCTTACTTTGCTGTACTGATTTGCAAGAAATTTATTTGCCTGCTATGAGAATTTTGCACAATTTTTGTAACCAAGTCTGAAAACACAGAAATGCCACTTTTATGACCCGCACAAACCACAGCTCCCAGACCAAAACTAACAGGAGCAATTCTGCACTAACATCTTCTGCAGCAGACCAGAAGAATCTATGCTGCACAGCACATGTTCAGTCTGAATCTCAGCGCTTAGTGCTTAGATTGCGTGAGATGCAGAAAAAAATGCATAGAGTATTTTCTGCCATGAGGAAGGCAGGCAAATTGTCGGCATTAGCATAAGCAAAGCTTTATTTCACATTAATTTGTATACCTTGCCCCTATACACAAGCCTGCACTGCAGTAAATTAATTATTTTTCTCTTATTACCATACCCCCAATATTCTCTACGCCCTCCTTCACCCACCCCATATGGCTCCTACCAAAGCCTCCTAGTTACCAGCTGGGGAAGAGGCAGCATGTTCTGTGGTGGGTTCCAAGATATTTGTGTCCTGTCTTATCTGTACTAACTGGCTTGTGACCTGCCAGTTGGTCAATGTGGACTCAACTTTTAAACCTTTTTCATGCTGAGGTCACTTGTTTGAATAATTTCTTCCTTGCTCAATTGCATCTAGACAGAATACTTCATACTTCATAGAAGAGCAGATGGTTGGATAACCATGGCAGTCTGAGTCAGGCTTTAACTGAATGGGGACCAGGTCAGCCTTGACTATTCCCAGAATTCTGCTGAAGGGAAAAAGTTTGTGCCATCTCCTCTGCTGTTTTACCAAATGAACACAAACAACTCAAGGATGTTTCATAATGTTTCATTGGAACAGTTCACAGAAATGCTTTCTTTGCCACTAGAGAAATGGCCTATAATTTCTTAAGGAGTAATTGTCTGCTGTTTATTGAATACACTAAGCAATTTACTACCTTTGATAATCAGAGTAAACAGAAATGCTTACCTGAAGTCGGTTTTGTTTCTGCTGGGCAAGCACAGTCCTGGTGTTAAAACTGATCCTTTAATTTGTTCAAGAGCTTCTTCTAACTGAAAAGCTGCTTTTGTCTGGACTACAGGGATTGGAGTAAAAAACACAATGGAAACAAATATTTTAAAAATTGGAATATTTTACCATAAATGGTTTGGTTAAGTTTCTCAAGTTTGGAAGCCTAAATCCAGACTGTTACAATAAACTGAGTGGTTTAGCATCATTAGACATGCTGGAGCATCTCTAGTTCCTCTGAAACAAAATCCCAGTCTATTCAAGTGTTTACAGTAACACATGTATTCAACAGTTTTGCTATTTGTTTTCAGACTGAACTGTTGAAAAAGTAGGTGGCTAAAAAATCCAGCACTAACTTTGTTTTTACATCATGATTATTCCACTCATGCACTAAGCCAAAGTTATGGCTTGCAGATATTTTATAGAGGCCAGATTGTGACTTAATAATCAAATCAGTGGAGAAAGAAAGAGTCCAGACAGGCACAAGATGTTGCCTCTTTCAAGTAAGGAAAAGTGGGGTAGAAAGTGGCAGAGGCAGAATTGCTATAAAGGAAAACCAAGAAAAAAAATTGTGATTCGTTACATTGCTACGCAGTCTGGGCTGTCAGTAGAGCTACGAAGAAGCCCTAAACCAGTACTGTTCTAGTTTGTTATTTTAATCTGACATTTGATCTTGAAGTCAGAGACATTACCTCACAGTTGGCAGAACTACAGTTCTGAGAGTAAATCTGTTAAAAAATACCTAAGTAATATACCATATCTTAAGAGTTTCAACACTGGAAAGCTGACTGGAAATCAAACTTGGCTGATGTTGTTAAAAACTCCTGCCAGTTTGCACTGATCCCAAGAAAGCAGGAACTGAGTTGAAGTGATCATTACTTCCCAGCAGTGAGACAACAGCTTAAAAAGCTGACTAATTCAGCAAAAGTTATGTAATGCATTAATATATGCTAGAACTACTTTTACTTAATCATAAACAAAATGCAGATTCCTCAATGTTTCATATTTAGAGCTTCAAACAGGGGGTCATTATACTACCCTAGTAACTTCCAGCGGCCACGTAACACTTCACACCCAGCTGTGAAAACACAGTATTGTAAGCAATAGCACACTGCAGTGAAAAAAATGAGGAAAACCCAGGAAGTCACAATATCCCAAGGAGGTGATGTACTTACTGTGACTGGAATGTAATGAAATATCTCATAATACAATTAAAAAAATAAATTAATTCCCTCTATCCACTTTTGTTATATGCATCAGATCAGAGCTTCCTGTCAGTTAAGTTTTGCTTATACTAATAAATTAAATTGAGTGATGTTGATTGTTCTGTTTGCCTTAATTACATTCTATTAACAGAAAAGTACTTGTGAATAATGGTTAAATTTCAATTTACAAACCTATTCCCTTGTGCTGAGAAAAAGGCAGATGAGCACGCTGGAACTTATCAGTTGCTTCCTGAAGTTTAATTTTCCTCTGCTGCAGAATTTGTTGTCTAAGTTTTTGCTCCTTTTCTTCTTCTTGCTTTTGTCTTTCTTCAAAGGCTCTGCATTTGAGAAGCAAAAGTAGATAACCTCTATGTTTCCTAATTACATTTACCAAAGTACTAGTAACCTGCTTTAAAATTTGCAATTTTAGTACAAAAGCTTGCTTGTCCATAAATCAAATTCTATAAACTTCAGCACAGCTGGATTATTATGGTTTGTCTGAATGTAAATGGGACAGTGGGTGGTGTAGAAGAGATATATGATAGCATTTTAAATTTTTAGCCACAACCAGAGATTTGATTTTTTTTAATACTTGAATTAACATGCAGACTTAATCAGTTCTTGTCATCAATGTGACTTGCCACACTCTTTACATTACCACGTAAATGTATCACAATGGACAGATCAATAGGAAAGTTAATTGCAAATGCTGTGTGCATGTGACTTTCACAAGCTGTTGATGAAATAGTAGCATTTTAAAAGTTGTTATTCAGAAATAACACAAAGGAACTTCAGCTTTTACCTATAAATATATAAGATTTAGTATCAACTTCTAGTTGTTGAGAAGCTTCCTGAAAGACAACTAGTAGTAGCACAAAATGGGATAAAACAGTAACATGAAACTATGATTGAGGAATCAGTTGTTAATGTCAAATGTGTGAAATGTGTCCTTCTACAGGCTAGAAAGCAAAGCAGGCTCTAATCAAAAACAACCACTGTCACACAGCTTTCCTTTGGTAAGCGCAAGCTTGATGAAGTTATGGGGCATTTTTATTCCTGCTGACAAAATCATCAACTTTTATTGTCAATACTGACAACTTAAGTTAGCTCAAGTGAAATATACTCAGTAATTTTATTGGCACAGTGCCTATGTAGGCAAGTCATATTTAAATACAGTAAGACTGTAAAAGTTATACTCTTCAAGTTAAACGTCAAAAGCCTGCCATGCAAGGAGCACTACAACTGGGAACTTCCCATCTTTAAAGCTCTTTGTGTGTTAGAAATGTGATTTGACACTAGCATACTAGGCAGGGTCCCACTCCTAGCCAGCATTAGTGGAAAGAAAGGTGGTAATGTTTAGCCATATGTTCTTTGTTTCTCTCATGACAATAAGATGCCTTCCCACAACTTCAATCACTTGTAGTTGCTTCATAGATCTTCTTGCTTAACGGAGCAAAGCTGCTACTTAACAGAGCTATTCCTTCACTCAAGCTATTTAAATTATTCTCCCCTCTGCTTTTTAGGGAAAAAGTTCAAACCAAAATATTCAGCATGACCCTCCCTAGTATCCCTTCAAAGTGCTGACTAACCACCTGTGAAAACAAACAAAAAAATAATTTGAAATAGGTACTTTTTCTTTTAGGAAGGCTAAAGGCTGTAATTGCACAATAGTAAAAAGTAGGAAGACTGCCAAGTAATTCCCAAGTACAGATTTTTACAGGAATATCAACTTTAGTCCACTTGGAAGCCAAAGTGTAGCAGACATATATAAGGAACTGTCACTATTTTAAAAATTCATATATGCACTGTTGTCAAAACATACTGAAACTAATGACTGAGATTTCTTAATTTCATAGACAAATTATTATTTTTCATTAATAGAAACTGAAGACAAAATAGAAACTATTTTTTAAAGCACAAATGCACTGCAAACAGATTCCAGGCTATTCAAACCTTCAGTCACAAAGACCATGTACTTGCATTCCTGCCATCATTATGAGTGCACCTTAAAACTCCTCCCTGTATCATAAGGGGAAACTGGAAGTTGTGTTACATCTGAGCTTTCCTTCTTCAATACCACATCTCCAGTACCACCAACGTTAAGCTCAAGAAAGAGTGGCGGAGCACATGAAAAGCCAAAAGCACGAAGAGAGACAAAAGGTGCAAAAGGATCCACTGCTTTTGCTAACGTATGTAGCAGTCTGGATTAACATTCTCCAAGGTCAGAAATCAAAATGCCAATGAACAACACAAGCAATTACTGCTTTTACTTTGAAAGTACATTCCTCTCAGAAAGATCCAGATGTCCCAGCAGCAGTATTCCTCACAATTGTCCTGGATCACAAGAACTGTTGAGACTATATCCTGTAATGTATACAGACAGTAGCTTATGTTTCATTTGAACCATCTGTTTATTGTAAATGATGCTTAATCGTTACTCTTTCAAAAATCCAGGTGAATTTCTACAATTCAAGGTAACTCTTCTAGAGAAGAAATTATAAAACTCTACAGCTTCAAATGGGGGATAAACCAGAAGATTAATTTATGTAAAGAGAAAAAATAAATTAAAATATGATCTCAACAGTGCAAGTTGCATTTACAGACCAGTTTGTCAGCAAGCAGGAATGGCTTCACTTGAGGTAAGAGGTGAAGCCAGACAAGCAGTTATCCAAAAATAGAAAAAATCTGCAGAGAACTCTATCCACATAAAATGTCTTGCTGCAGTTTGGTTAAAATGTCACAGGAACTTTGTTCGTACAATCCAGAAAATAGAACTAAAAAAGCGGAACTAGAGTTCACTGTCAACTTTCAGTATTCCTGTATTTCACTCACACATTAAAATCTGATTCAGAAATCCACAATATTTTACATCTTTATCCTGACCAAAGAAATAGGAAAATCACAAGAGAGGAAACAGACTTACTTATCCTAGTAAATACTTTCAACACACTCTTCTTAATCCCCTTAATATTTCTAGAAGCTGCTCAAGAAGACCTTTAGTTGAACTGTAGTTGTTAAATTCAGACATGTGTAAAATTCTACAACCTTGCACCTGGAGTAATTCCAGAGTATAACTCCAAAAAAGAAAGAGTGCATTCTGGCAGAGCCTTTTTTTTTTTTTTAAATGATTTTGGAGTGTGACTTAGTTGCACTCTTCCACATTCCTAATAACTGGCATAAAAAACCCACTCTTGCTCCATATAGCTGGAAATGGGGAAGTCCAAATGCTGATGCAAGACGTCTTTTTCACCACAGCTCATGATGATCACTATTTGGTTTGGATTAAGACATGAAGCAGAAAATGGATCTTATTTTAAATTAAGGATATGTGTTAAAGATATTCAGTGAAGCCTGCATCATTAACTTCTTGACCTCACAGAATGTAAATTGTGACACCCAGGTTCACTATGTAAAATAAATAATTTTACAAATGCATATTGAGAAAAACAGTTAAAACAAATGTTTACTCATCCACTCTCCTTAAGCCTCCAGCTTAGGTTCATATCACAGATGTAACATTGGCAAAAGCATATGGCTTTAAGATGGAGAGTTAGCAGAAGAATTTCCTGACCTGTGTTTTTTTAACCCAGTTTTTCTGTCTACTATAAACAATTCAGCGGTGCGGCAATTTTTGCAAGAGCTGCCAAAATGTTTATAGTGAATTTGGAATATGAAACTTAAAATATTTAGCAGTTTCACATATACAGACATTATGTGGAAGGTATTTTTATGTTAAAAACAGTATGACCAGATGCTAGAACTATTTCCTGGTTAATTTTATTAAATTATCTTCACAGTGAAGTGATGGATGCTACATTCCCAGGTGGACTAAATGCTTACTACTGCCTTGGATGAAAATAAAGAGGAATATATACAGTGCTTATGAAATGCTATTTATCCATTGTGATATCACATTTCCAAACAGTACACAGTAATTTTAAAATTGAGGTAGAAAGGCATTTGTACACTTAAGGACTACAGCAAGATAAGTAAAGGCTAGAATGGGGTGTCACACTCAGAATCCCCTTCATAGGCAAACAGGAAACATACCGTATAACCTTAAAAAGATCTGCAGAGGTTGCCCATAAATAACTTTTTTTTTTCTTTAAGTGAGATACTTACCAGGACCATAGGAACACATATTAACTCTATTGCCTCATCTTCTCTGATTATCGTATGTCGAAGACAAAAAGACAGCCCCTATTTCTGTAAGGGCTTCAGAAGGACCGACCCTCACAACGCCACAAGGGCTTACAGAGAGCTGTCCTCCAAAATGCCCCAAAAGGTCCAGAGGAGGGCTGCCCTCACTATCCACCATCTGTTACACTCCAAATCTTATTTATGGTCAAAAAGTAAGCACATTGTACATAAAGCCAATAATTTTTTTTGTTCACATAATTAAAATCTTAAGAGTCTAATCATTGTTTATCATACAATCATAGAACTGTGTGGTTGGAAAAGACCTTCGAGATCATTGAGTCCAACCATACTTACCCACTACTAAACCATATCTCTGAGCAGCTCATCTACCTGTCTTTTAAACACCTCCAGGGATGGTGACTCAACCACCTCTCTATGCAGCGCATTCCAGTGCCTGAGAACCCTTTCAGTGAAGAAAGTTCTCCTGACATCCAATCTGTACCTTCCTTGGCACAATTTGAGGCCATTATATAATGTTATATATAACAGGACAGATATAATGTTATCAATTAGAATACTTCCATACAGAGAAAGATGCAACCATAGTGATAATACAGCTTCAATCGTTATTCACACACTGATTTTCTACCCTTTTCTGATGTTACGCTCACGCTTCCATGGCTCCTCTGCATCCCAAGGCTGGTCATTCCATTCTGGTGCTGGGGTGTTACAGTCAGTTGCCAGTATCTGGAGTCCCCTTACCAGCAGCAGTATGATGTTTATGTCAATGCTTCCTTCCTCCTCACCTCAGGATCCACTTGGTGTAATTTTTATATTTGCTAACACGCTTTTACACATTTTCTCTTTCTTCATCCATCTGCAGCTCCACAGTACCTCCAAATATTCCATACATGGTGCCTTTTACATACATTACATGCTATTATTTTGTTCTCGTTACCCTTAAAGCCAGTTTTGTCATATCTAGGTCTGCATTTCTTTAACCAGCTCTCAGTGAGTTGTTTACGGCGGTGGGGTCTCCAGTGCCAAGCCTGTGCACCATCTCTTATCATCCCCTGCCTGTACTCCTCTACACAGCACCCCACACCTCCAATTCTCAAGGCCTCTGTGGTCGTACCAGGCCTGTATTCCCTACGCTACATCATTATGTTAGAGTCATAAATATCTCATTCTCTACCCTGACCAACAGCTTGTTACTGCTACCTATAGAAAACTATGGTCATATCATTAAAAGACAAATAAAGGTGAAATAAATTAGCCACAGACACCTGGTCAATTAGAGAAATTGTTTTTACAGCTAAACCAAGCAAAACAAAGCTGCAGGCAGGTCAAGAAAAGTTCAGAGAGAGCAAGCTTGGCAAGCAGCCGTCCTGAGGCCTTGCAAATTCAGCACAATCCTGCGGCTCGTTACCAGAAATGGCAATACTGCATTTCAGGTCTGCATGGTTACAGTGACCACTACTTTTCACAGTTTAATTCTGATGTAGGAAGCAAGACTAAATTCTTAACACTTTGCCTTCTCTGTTTGTGAAGTGCTAACATCTTTCTTCCATTTCTGGCACCAGACTGCTTTTTGCTCTGCAGCGACAACACTGATGAATAATTTAAAGAGCTTTTATTAAATAATGAATGATAATCAGCCAGTAGGTGGAGCACAAAGCTTGTGCATATGTTGAAAATACAATATTTTTGAAAAAAAACAGCATTAATTGGAATAGATTGAAAACTGATAGGAACTGGGAAAGCACTTCCTTCCCCAGTTAAAACAGATGGATGAGCCATTCAGATTTCAAGGTACTTCAAAACACTGCACCAAGACAGCTGACTGTAAGGTTTATATAGAAATGCACAGACAGTTGCATCTCCAGAACAAACCAACTACCTGCAGCCAGTAATGTCACAGTAAAATGGGATACACATTTTGCATTGAGCAATAGCAGTAGGACGGCTGCAGTGCCCAGCAAATTGGTACCTGGTGTTTAAAAAGTACTGTGGTACATAAACACAAAATATGACATCCTGTTGATTTACATCAAGCATGTGTTTAGTCTGTAGCTTTTATTTCCAGAATATTGTTATTTAAACAAAATATCTGTCAGCTACTGCCCCAGAACATATTTAATTCTTAAGCTGATCTTGAAATTGCAACTTCATGTATTAGTGAGACAATAAACAAATTACTTCCTTGATACTAGGGCAACTTGTGTAAAAATAATCCGTAGGGTGTCTGTTCACTATGTTGAAGTACTGCTCTTAACACAAAACTAAGGAGCTTGGTCAGTACAAGAGATACGAAGAAACTAATGGCATCAGACAGGATAGGAATATGAGCACAATTAACTGAGCACATCTTGTCAGAAGTGGAGTATTTTAATGCTGAAGCTGCTGCATTTTAGATGTATTGACAACAGATCAATACAATGTCAATGTATATAATGTATTTCATTACAAATACATTTAGAAAAGGTTGAAAACAGAAGACCTCACTCTGCAAGCCCTCTGCATATGCAGTTCTCATTATCTGGGCACTAGGGGCTATCAGACCTGGACTCAGCCTTGGTACAACCTTGTTTAAAGGTAGGCTGGTGATGGTTCTTCAAAAAAACACAAAAAAAACCTGCACAGAAAACTTTTCTTCCACAATGCAACACAAAGAGAATGAACCTAAATGACATCAGATTGAGAACAGAGCAGAAGCTCTGCTATATCTATTTGCTAAAGGAAATTCACTGCTATTACTTTTCAGCAGAGGCTTTATAAATTTAAGGTTGCCATTAAATTTAGTCACATTTGACCAACTTGATAAACTTCTTCATAGAAATGATTGGCTTGATAGATGAGGGGAGAGCAGTGGATATTGTCTATGTGGACTTCTCTAAGGCCATTGATACTGTTCCCCAGAAGATCCTCATAGACAAGCTGTTGATGTACAGGCTGGATGAGCAGACAGGGAGGTGGACTGAAAACTGGTTGAATGGCCAGGCCCAGAGGGTGGTGATTAGTGACATGAAGTCTGGTTGGAGGCCTGTAACTAGCAGTGCACCCCAGGGGTCAATACTGGCCCCAACATCTTCATTAATGATCATGGAAGATGGGACAGAGTGTACCCTCAGTAAGTTTGCAGATGACACAAAACCAGGAGGAACAACTGATACACCAGAGGCTTGTGCCGCCATCCTGAGGCAACTCAACAGGCTGGAGAAATGGGCTGGCAGGAACCTCATGAAGTTCAACAAGAAGTGCAAAGTCCTGCAGCTGGGGAAGAACAACCCCATGCACCAACATATGCTGGGGGCCACCCCACCGGAAAGCAGCCTTGCAGAAAAGGACCTAAGGGTCCTGCTGGACACCAAGTTGAACATGAGCCAGAAATGGGCCCTTGCTGCAAAAAAAGTAAATGGTATCCTGGGCTGCATTAGGCAAAGTATTGCCAGCGGACCAAGGGAGGAGAACCTTCCCCTCTACTCAGCACTGGTGAGGCCACATTTGGAATGCTGTGTCCAGTTCTGGACTCCTCAGTACAAGAGAGACACGGACAAACTAGAGAGAGTCTGACAAAAGACCACAAAGATGATGAAGGCACTGGAGCATCTCTGATATGAGGAAAGGCTGAGAGAGCTGGGACTGTTCAGCCTGGAGAAGAGAAAGCTCCAGCAGATCTTATCAATGTCTATAAATACCTGAAGGGAGGGTACAAAGGGGACAGAGCCAGGCTTTTCTCAGTGGTGTCCAGTGACAGGACCAGAGGCAGTGGGCACAAACTGAAACACAGGAAGTTCCTTCTGAACATCAGGAAACACTTTTTTTTATTTTTACTGTGAGGGTGACTGAGCACTGGCACAGGTTGCCCATAGAGGTTGTGGGGTCTCTCTCCTTGGAGACACTCAAAAGGCACCTGGATGTGGTCCTGGGCAATGAGCTCTAGGTGGCCATTCTGTAGCAAGGGAGTTGTACAGATGACCTTGAGAGGTCTCTTCCAGTTTCAACCACTCTGTGTAAAGGTTAGAAGTAGAAAACAGACTGTTGTACTTCACAGTGCACTCAGGTCTACTCTCTATATATTGAAAGAAAAAAATGTGAAACAATTCCAGTTTTGAAATTATATAACAGCAGTGCCAAGGATAACTTCTGGTACATGCCCGCAAGCCCTGTCAAGGAGAATTTAGGGTGCTGCCAGGTGAGAATGTGGAGCTTAAGGAAGTTATACTACCCTGGAGAAACCAGCCTGATAGCTAACACCTTTACATGTGATACCAAGCTAATGGATCTTGGCTCATACACAGATTTGAGACATGACCTGATGGCTGATCCACTAGAAGATAAATCACTTCCCACCTGCATGACTGTCAGGGAAAAAATATTTAATTTCAAGGAACTTTTTATTTCCAAATTTATTTCCTCCATATATTCAATGACTCTTAATTTTGAATTATATTTCACAGCTTATTAATACTGTATGCAGTTACTACCTTTCTAACATTAGACAACCAACTCCTTTTCAGTTATTAGGGGAAGACTTGTCTCCACACACTTCCATTTGAACTGCTTATTATGCTTATAGTCATGCCATTCTCAATTATCACAAATGGAAACAATTTCATTTTATGAATACCACACCTAAATTTTTAACTGGCTCACCTGAGTAACTTGGGTTTATACTCTGTTTCTTAAGGCTCCAATTAAATTCATATGGAAATGTATTTATGTATCAATGAGTATTACTTTAACTATATTAGTGTATCAAAAATATGCAGGCTGTCTGGTATTTTCTTTTTTTAGAGTATAATATTTCAAGACCAGTAATACAATAAACAGTGTTCATCTGAGATGTGTAGTATTACAGTGGTACTGTTCCAGAAAACTAAGTAAGATATTCAATCTTTCAGCTGAGACTCAGCTTATTACCTGCAAAGGTTGTGGGTCACACACTGTCTTTAATCACTCCCAGGTGATTATACTTCCTCTTCCATTTTCTTTATATTTCAAAATATATGCTGACAGCACATACAGTCAAGCTACAATGGCAGTATAAACAGTATCTACTGCCTTTCTTATGAGGTATCAACATATCTCAATAAATAAACACTGTACAACAGAAATCATCTGATACAGGAACTATGGGGGATGAACGTTAATGACTTGGCAACAAGCAGAGGAACACGGTCCTCTGGGAGCTTGCAGGGAGGAACCCATCAGCCTCTACAGTATACCCAGCTGAGTCTCCTGTATGTGCAAGCGCGATCTCAACGCTCAGGAAAAGCCCCCTACTAAACTACTTACAGCACTTCACTGAGACATCTCAGTATATAATTTACTTAATCCATTTGTCATAGAATATTTCATGATTTTGCATTGTCATGTATGTAGAAAGGCAGAATATTCAAAGCTCTGTTTAAAATGTCAATGTGGAATAACTTTATTATATATATAATCTGTCCTAGAAAGACTTTGTGTTGTGTTATTTGGAAGTGGGAGCACAAAGCTCCACCATGTAGGGAAGGCTGTGCAGCTGTCATGCCATGCAGAAAAAGAGCATACACTTCAGAATGCAATGACAACTGCCTGCCTGCCGACCCACAGTGTACATCTGAATGCATTTTTCATACATTCACTGAAGCTAATAAAAACCAGAATACCAGAAATGAAGACACATGAAATAAAAGTACTACTTACCTTTACCTTATACAGTAAGAGGTGACTACAGTGAGTTTCCAAAAAGTACCAAGTAACTCAGAATATTGTTCTTTTAACATTTTATTTGCCCTATAGCAAGAAACTGGATTGGTTTCAGCCTAGATTCCTCTAGAACAAAGCAGTGAGGCTATTTAACAATGTGGATGTGCAAAGAGTAGAAATAAATTGAGCTGCTTCAAAGTTTTTACTTTTTTTTTTTTCAATCTCCCATCAAAGGAAACCTAGTTACTTACCTTCTTCTTCTGTTTGTCTCGATCAAATGTTTCTGTGCCCTACTCCGACATATTTTTTGATTTTCTTTCAATGCCCGACGTTCTTCTTCTAGATCCCTTTCAAAATGAAATGTTAAAGCTCTATCCCTAGCATTGTGTTAAGGACAATGGAAACTGTATCAAACAGCTCATTAAAAGATTAAAAGCCTATGTGATTGACTTTACATACCTTTTTAGGAAAGGGCAAACTCTACCCATGAGATACAAAAGGATTACATGCCTTTTGACTAAGTACACAACAGTTGGTCCCACAAATGTGTACCATGGTCATACCTACCTTTATCTAGAAAAAAATGTAATTGCATTTGTCTGTTTACAGTGATTTGGACACAGGCTTTGCACTCATCTTTCGTGGTATCAGCAAATGAAAAAATCCCACCTTTATTATGTCTATTTGAAGACACTTATTTCTGTTATTATCTAAATCTGTAATACATGGAAACATTTAGCAGAGGGAAAATGTTTCAATAGTAAAAACAGCCCCCCTCCCCTGTCTAAAGGATTCGTTTTTCACACTGAAATTCATTAACACTGCCTGATAAACACCCTCCACAGAGCAAGGTAAGAGCATTCCAGATTGCAAGAGCAGGGCTGCCTCACTTAGGTGATCATTTCTGCAGCACTGTACAAGTGCAGCTCAGAACTTGTGTCAGTATTTGTTACTGAAATTCAAGAAAATAAGGATCCCCAAGCTAGGATGGACACACCGTTCCCAGTGGCAGTATCTCTCTCGAAGAGGGGAAACAAAGAAGAAAACTCCGAAGTTGCCTGAGAAGGCAACTTTTCTACAGCTGTTTAAATCCCAACATATCAGTTTTCCTTCCAGCCACCTCTGAGGCGATCCCTGACCTCGGGGCAGGGCAGCGGCTGGGCCCTCACCGGCCCTACCCCACCGCCCCCGTCCCGCAAGGGCCCCACGCCGCCCCCCGGCTCAGTCCCCGCTTCGCCGGGCGCAGAACGGCCCCGGCCGCCCGTCGGGCCCTGTCTCTCTGCGGGGAGCCCGTTCTCCAGGCAGGCACCCCCGCCGACCGCCCCACCCCTCGCCCCCGGCGGAGCCCGCGGAAGGATACACGGCACCGTGCCCGCTGCCACCCGCGCAGTGCTGGAGGCCGCCGGGGAGGGTTTGCCCCCGCGCCGCCCCGCAGCCCTTCCCGCTGGGCTCCATTCAGCGCCCCGGGCCCGCCGGCCCACAGCGCAGCGCGCCGCGGTCAGTACCGGGCACCGGCCCGCTCCTCAGCGGGGCCCGACCGCGCCGCCGCCGTCGTCGTAGCAACCGGAGACGCCGCTTCCTTCGCAACGAGGCGGGGCCACGGCTGAGGGGATGGCGGGGGCGCGGCTGAGGGGCCGGCACTGCGTTACTCGACTTCAGACCAGGCGCGAGGGGCAGGGCGGGTGAGGCCCGGTGGGGAGCGCTCCCGCCGGGGGCCGGGACGCAGTTCGCTGTCCCTGGAGGTCCCCGGCCGCAGGTGCAAGCCAGGTGTGGGCACCGCTCCGCCGCCGGGCATCCTCCGTGTGTGCCCGCCTCTTCAGGGACCCCGCTGCCAGGCTCCGTGCTTGGCTCTCACTGGGCTTCCTATCCTCTCTGCACTTCTGCACTTTCATAAATAACAGGATACCATTAAAAAAACCCCCAAAACCCAACAAAAAAACAAAACAAAACAAACAAAAAAAACCCAAACACAAAACCCCCACAAAACCAGTATCTGAACAAACATGTTTCTCATTAGTTTTGCAGGGCAGATGTAACACCTCCCCGAGCCCGTTGCTGCTTGTGGATTTGTAGGGCTCTGTGAACGTCTGTTAAATCTGTTGATAGTGAAGACTTGGAGTTAAAATGATCAACGTTTATTTTTTAAAAAATACAGGATGTAGAAATTGCAATGCAAACAATAAAATATATGTAAAATATATAAAATTATATAAAATATTATACTAAAATATAAAAGGTGTATAAAAAAAGCAAAGCTACACAAAGTAAAAACAACAACAAAAAATTGTTCTTAAGGCTGAAAAGCTTGACATTTTTTCAGGCAAAGCAGGGTGTGTTGTCTTGGGATATTGCCATGCCTCGGATGAGTTGTCAGCAGAAGGCTAAATGCCTTGGTGATTTCCTGGTGAGACATTTTTTGGCTGTTGCATTTGAGCTTAAACCAATTCTTTGCTTTTTCAATGTGCAGCTGTTCTATGTCTTTCACTGGGAAGGTAAAAATAGCACTCAGCATTCACAAAATACTTTTCTCCACAGAACCCCCCGCATATTTGTAGCACAGCTTGTGAAGTAGGTGTTGCTATTACCATTTTACAGTCAAGACTGCTGATGCTCAGGTTGCCAGGTGTGCTTAATATTTATAGCATCCCAGTTACCACAGTTGAGAAGATGACCCTAAAATGGAAGTCTTTTACCACTCGCTCAGAATACCAGCCCCAAAGTCACCACCTCTTCTGAACTCCTCTGTGTTGCAGGTAGAAGACTGGTTGTCACTTTACTATCCTGTGCTTTTCAACCCACATCCACTTTTTAAAATCCCAGTTTGCCTGTTTAAATTATCAGTGTTTTGTTTAGGGTGTGGTAGAAGGCGGTTCTGAAACACATGATCCTCAGCTGTAGGATTACTCTGGGACAGCAAGCAGCCTGATCTCAAGGGGTTACAAAAGGGAAGGTCTCACTCTGGCAGCAGGTTTGAAAAAAGTTTCCTAAATTTTACTGTGGGCTAGAAACTGATATTCCAGCAAAGGATAAAGACCAGCTCTTAGATCTTTGTGGTACAGATTCTGAATTTATTACAAATCTTATTTCAAGGCTGGAGCACAGCTATGCTGCTGCAGAAACAAATTTTTCTTTCCTTGTTGTTCCAGGGAGGATTAATCTGCTAAAGCCCTTCAGCTTTCCTCCAAGTTACAGTTTAACTGTGTAGATTACTGCCCAGGAGAAGGAGTTCAGTCAAGGTTCTGACCATTTTAACCATTTCTTCCTGAAATTTGCCTTCTCTTCCTATTTATGTGTATAGGAAGAGGAGTGAATGTTTGTTCCCCTTTAATATCATATATGGATAGCTATGAAAATCTTTTCATTTTCTTCCTGAGACAGAACTATGGATCACAACCTGCATCTTCTTGACAGAGCAACTGATTCACTAGTTAAATTCTAGTAATTCTCATATCAGAAAGCTATAACGTGCCGTGCAGTATTTTAGAACAAACTAAAATTTTGATTTGGAGAGATACTGCAGAACCAAAGTTGTTAAAAATTTCACAGGCAGTCAAATGTGCTTCACTCAGGAAGGGGCCGGGTACAGGTGGTTAGTACCCTTTAGCTATTAATTTTGAAAGAAAACATTGGATTAAAAAATGGATTGAGATCTGGATTTAAAACTATACGAACTCCCCTTTTCCATTTGCTTTCAAATCTCTTTGTAGCAAAAGCTATTTTCAGTGTATTCCAGCTTCAGACCGGGATGGAGATGGACCACAGTATCGAGGCAAATTTGGAACATCGTCTGGCTGTACCAGTGTAAGGTCGCAGAATGGTTTGGGTTGGAAGGGACTTTTGAAGGTCATCTAGTCCAACGCCCTGCAGTGAGCAGGGACATCTTTAACTAGACCAAGTTTCTCAGAGCCCTGTCCAGCCTGACCTTGAAGGTTTCCAGGGATGGGGCATCTACCACCTCTCTGGGCAACCTGTGCCAGTGTTTCACCACCCTCCATCGTAAAAAATTTCTTCCTTATATCTAGTCTAAATCTACTCTCTTTTAGTTTAAAACCATTGCCCCTTGTCCTGTCGCTAAAGGCCCTGCTAAAAAGTCTGTCTCCATCTTTCTTGTAGACAGCCTTTAAGTACTGAAAGGCCACGACAAGGTCACCCTGGAGCCTTCTCCAGGCTGAACAGCCCCAACTCTCTCAGCGTTTCTTCATAGGAGAGGTGCTCCATCCCTCTGATCATTTTTATGGCCCTCCTCTGGATCCACTCCGACAGTTCCATGCCTTTCTTGTCCTGAAGACTCCAGAGCTGGACGCAGTACTCCAGGTCTCAGTAGGGTGGAGTAGAGGGGCAGAATCACCTCCCTTGAGATGCAGCCCAGGACATGGTTGGCCTTCCGGGCTGAGAGCGCACATTGCCGGCTCATGTCCAGCTTTTCATCCACCAGCATCCCCAAGTCCTCCTCTGCAGGGCTGCATCAATATGTATTCTGTTGATCCTTTAGACAGTGTATCTCCCAGTGGTATGTTAGAAGCTGAGGTTTCATTTACTCAGCCAGATCACAAACAAATTCTCTAATGTGCATGAGGAGTTGAAAATCTGTTAGACCTTATGAGCTTTCCAAATAAACTTTCCAAACAATTTGCTTTTTGGTTAAAATATCAGATCTAGTTTTTAAGATACAAAAATAGTAGATTTGAGATTTTCACCGAGTTTCTGTGGACTCCATTTAATTTTATTCTTTTTCAGGACATTCTCTTATACTTGGATATTCTTCAGGGATAAAAAAAATTGTATTTGACTAATTTTCTCACTCTCAATACTTGTGTTCCTATAAGTGGGCTACCAGTGAGACCAAGAGACTGCTATTGTCTTCCTGGTAAAGAATCTTCTGTGTAATACCAAATATTACTTTAAAGTAATATTTTTCAGGTTTCTATTTTGGGTTTGCTTTTAGGACATATTCTAAAATTTCCTCCACAGCCTGCTCTAGTGCACTACCATCACACCAATGTAAATGCCTTCATTTTAATTAGAAAAACCTTTGTAAAAAGATTAAAGCATCGATTAAGACTTGTTTTTCTTTCAATTAGTCCAGATTACTCAATACCACTTATATACCAATGCTAAAAATAGCATATAAGAAAATCTGTCACAGTTTTATCACAATGAAAATATATGTTTGATGTGTTATATAGAGGTGATCAGCAGTAATTGCTCCCAGGATACAAGCAGTAGCATATAAAATCTACTGTGCAATTGAAATGTGGTTTATTAAATCCAGGCATTAAAGGAGTGATGTGTTGGCTGCTCTTTGTGCCGTAGACATTCCCAAATAGTTAGCTCAGGACTTTGTAGCGTACAATCCTTTCCACAGAAATTTGAGACTCGTCAAAACGTTTGCATTTCTTCAAGTAAAAGATGAAGTGCTTTAGGGTAACTTCACTGATCTGTCTTAATATTTTTTTGTTCAGTTTAGGAGAGACTGTCATAAGTAATGTCAAGCCTTGTTCATCTAAGGTAAGATTTTCAATTACTTTGCTTAGGTTAAAATAATGCATGTAACAATGATGTCTCAGAAAAGTGACAGATGTTTTTAAAATGTAGATTGCTTTATTCAGAATAAATATGAAAATACAGAAGAATCAGGTATTTTCATATAGAGAAAAGAAACTACATTGAAATTGTAGGAGTTCAGTATATTAGAACATTTTTTGTCTTAGTGTCCTTCATCACAGCTCAGTTGTTAGGCCATATTTTTTAGCTCATCTGCATGACCGTAAATACAGACTAACTATTGTTTTTGGCAGAGTCACAGTTTTTGCTTGAATTGCTGAGGCCAGATTTAATTGCCTGTTTCATGTTGGCTTTTGTTAAAAATAAATATTGATTAAAAATATTTGCTTGACAGTATTTAATTGAACATCTGGTGAGTAGCTGTGATAAAGCCCTGGAACAAACCATTGTTTCAAGTGATCTATTTATAAGTTTTGAGTGATCTATTTATAAGTCATAGAATTTTCTTCCTTCATTTTGTGCTTATTTCAAAATTAAAGAAACATACTCTTTCAGTTCTCTAGCATTTATCTCCAGACAAAAAATGCAACTACATTAATAATTCAGAACCAACCCCCCCCCCCCCCTTTTTGGGGGGTAAAATCTCCTTTTAACACTTGTATGTAATTTTTACTTTTTAAAAGCAAAAATCAGGGAAAAAACTGTTCAGTTCTTTGTCTTTGTACTGAAACCTGAAGGAGGAGTGGAGAAAAATTATGTTGAAGATATATGAAAGTCTAAATAAGTTTTATTTTTATTAAAATCTTTAAGTTTCTAAGTGTCCTATTTACATTTGAAAATACAGTATATGAACACACTACAATGCCTTGCTGAGATTATGGAATCAACAAAGACTCAAACAAAAATATGTTTCTTACTCTTTTTACAGTGATACATATTTCAGGAATTACTTTTAGCATTCTTTAAGTGATGAGACAGAGGCATTCCTTTATTTTATGTCAAAGGGCTCCGTGGAAGAAAAAAAAAATATTGAATATGAAAACATTATTTTAAAAATACATTAATAAATGTAACTACTTTTACCAATCCTTTTTTTGTAACTATTTCAGATAATTGTATGCAAGAATAAAGTATCCCTTTATTCTTCCCTCTATAAAAGCATTTAAAATATTTTTTTAAATGTTTGATTTGTCTGCAAATCTGCTTGGGACAGCTTGTATGCATAGATTAATAACTTATGCAAGTATTTCCATGATCAGTGTCTAATTAATTTAGGGACTTTGAAGAGTAAAAGTGTTTTTGCTAATATGTGGTAAATCCAAAAGCCTGCTCCTTTCTAGTGAAAATAGCTGTTAGCATTTGAGTTGTCTGTTGGGTGTAGTGATTCCTAAAATGTGAGCTTCTTAAATGCAAGTTCTTGCCTCCAGTTCACAGTGATCACAGGTGGAATACTTTACCAGAAATGTTGATGGTATTTTTTAAATTTATAGAGGTTATTCTTTACCTCTGACACTCTCCTTCCCTTGTGAAGTATGGCTAAGCAGAAGACACCTAACAGGCCTTGGTCTTAGCTCTGTCAATTATCGCTTGATAAAGCTTTAAAAAAACAGGTTTTGAAGGAAGGTCCATGGAATAATCTACTTCATTTTGGCAGACTGAGCAGTTTTATATATGCTTTATGATCATTTTATTTCCCCCTCCATTGTTTGGTACAA
Source organism: Caprimulgus europaeus (assembly GCA_907165065.1). The sequence continues at coordinate 111,143,472 of OU015523.1, forward strand.
CAGGGCACAAGGAATGTTGGAGCTGTGGAGGAACTACTCAAGGCTGAAGAGAAAAATAAATCTGCAGATATTTCAAAACAAAAAGAACAATGCCTTGTACCATGTGATGTTCAAGCTAAAATTTTACGAGGGGAAAAGCATTACATGTGCAGTATGTATTCATAAAGAATACTGTCAGCGACAAGCTATGCAATGCCATGCTACGCAATCCTTCGCTGTGCTACGCTATGCTGTGCTAATTTATTTTTTAATCTTTTTGAGCACATGTGACAGCCTTTGACTCTGCTGCCCAGGCTCAGTATTGTTCAGAAAATCCGAGATGCTGTGTTTTTGGGGTGCAGTTGGTGTGACAAAATTAGAGTATAATCATGCTAGTCTCTTCATAACCCCTGGTGAGGACAGGCAAACCCACCAAAGTCTGTGTTACCATCTGAATATTGGTAAGTGTCTCCATCACAGAGAAAGAGCAGAGTGTCTGTCCCTCATTTAAATATCATAGTTAGGTGTGTGGGAGTTAGTGAAGTGGGAGTTTAGTGGGAGGAAATCTATACTTCAGCTTACCTTTTATAGAGATCTGCACAAGATGTTCTCTATTCACTGCCTTGACAAACTACACAGCAAATGATGTAACAGCCTCAGAAAATTTTTTCTAAATTCTTGTCTTTCCCATATGATTTTTAATATGTATTATTAATTACCTGACAAGTTTAATTTTTGTATTTTTGCCTATATTTGTGCAAAAAACAGGAGCATGAGTAAGTAGCAGAGTGAATGAATCAAAGTAGGATGACAGAAAACATTATATTTGTCTTTTATAATTTCCATTTGTATTTTTGTGGTATCCATTAACTGGTTATCCAAGTTGCCTAAGGGTAAGATGAAATTCTTCAAATCTTAAGAAGAACCATCTCTTTTTAAGATACCTTCACTGCAGCTTGTGGGGCTGAGGTTCTTATAATGTTTAGATTTAATCTGTGGACTCTCTACTACTTTTATTTCACTTTTAGGTACCCTAAGGTTAAACATCTTCAATATTCAGTTAGATACCATAAATAAATGTGTCATTATTCAGTCAAGAATATTTCCAGATTTATGATAACAAAGTGGATGAATATATTTCTTTTAAAGGAAATTTGCAGAACTCTCTTGTTGAATATGCTAGAAGTACAAAAAAACTGGTAAGAAACATGATGGATGATCAACAGTCTTCTTTGGATTACCTTTCTAATCAGGTACTTTTTTCTTCATCATAGACATTTTTATTTATTATTTAGCACTATGAATATTGTCTAACTGAGGAAAATTAAGCATTTATATTGTCATTAAAACCACAGAATGACAGTCTCAATCACCATTCCTTGTACCTCGGGTAAGGTGTGAGTTCCATTTCTATGAGGAGTGATTAGCACCACCTAATCCATAACATAGTGGCATACATGGCAGTAGGGCCAGTGATGGGACACTCCTCCACATTGCTTCCTATCCGCAGTCCTGTCATATTTGTGTAATTACATATTATATTATCATTAATTCTGACAGTTGTTTACAAACACTGTGCAGTCAGTACAGATAAAAAGCCTTAATCAAAATGAAGGACTTCTCTTGAATTAAATGGAATTGTGCCTAAGATTGATTTTGGATGCAAAAAGTAAAATATCAGACAAATTCACATAACAAAGGTATGAATCACTAACATCACAAAAATGAACTTCAGATTATATTCACTAGAAGTAAAAAAAAACAACTTTAGAATGTAAAATTCTTTATTGCAACATGTTTAAAGATCTTTTATTTGAATTTGCAGGTAAATGAACTAATGAACAGACTTCTTCTTTTGAACGCAGAAGTTCTGAGAAAGCATTTGGATCCACTTCCTTACAAAGCAGTTCAGTCTCATGGTAAGTACTTTTCATATTTAGTCTGACCTCTTCCCTTTTTATCTTTGTATCTTGACAAAGAACTCATTAAAGCAAAGGTAAGCAATTATAACATTTATAGTATTTATTCTGTGTTAGTATGTACATATAAACTCTGGAAAATGTGTGAACTGATTAAACATGTCTTTATAAAGACTGCTTTAAATCATTTGCAATTGATAATTCTGGACATTCTGTTCATGAGCAGTACATTGTTGCTAAATGATACTTTTGTAATGAAATAAAGTGTGCTCAGCATTTGCAATATCCTTCTTCAAATGAGATGGAAGTCACCTGAACACTGGACAGTTAATCTTCTTTGCAGTGTCCATCCCAACTCAAGGAAACTACCTCTAAGCAGTCCTACTGGCCATAGAAACTGCTTGCTTGAGGGTTTTTAATGTATACATTAAGATATAAATGCTTTTACAAGTATAAATACAAGTATTTGCAGGAAAAAGACATCCTTCCCCAAATAATATGTCTTTCCACTCCGTACAAGTGTTACCTAAATAAAATCTGTAAAATAAGACCCAGATACATAATTTTAAATTTCTGTATCATACCAGTTAAGATTAGAAAGAACCTTCTCTATACAATGTAATTTATTCTTCTTTCTGAGCTTAATGGAGTTCAGAGAATTTTCATTTATAAGGTAAATACACGACAAAACATTATTTTAAAGTTTGCATGACAAGAAAATGCTATTTGAGATCATTCATGCATTACCAAGAAAAGCATTACCAAGAAAAGTAATATTCTGTGCTTAAGCTGCATTTGGTTTTTTTTTAACATATTTTGCTAATGAAAATCATCAAATACTTTGTTCTCTAGGGTTGGATTGCACTGATATTAAAGATACTGTTGGTTCAGTTTCAAAAACTCCAACTGGTCTGTACATTATCCATCCAGAAGGATCAAATTATCCTTTTGAGGTAATAAATTTATCTCTCAGGATAGTCACAATTTGCTTGAGAATATGCTTTTAGAATATATTTAATAGATTTAAATTGTTTTCCTTGACAATTTATCAATAGATAAATAAGAAATGTATTAAATAATCCACATGTGTCTGCCATTACTATAATTTTTATGTATTTCTCATTTTCTATAAAGAAATTTAATCGCTGTCATAGGGTCTCATCAGTTTTCATGTACAGTGAAAAATGTACCAAAGAGGAAAATCCAACATATTTTCCAGCAGCCCTTTTGGACGTGGAGAAGTGCTGTTCTTTTCTGTTTTAGAGATGGAAAACTGAGGAGCCAAGTGACTGATCCATTTGGCTCCTAAAATGTGACCTTTGGCTTTTTGAATTATTTTGCTGGATGACTGTATGCCATTGCTTTCTCTTGAGAGTTTACTCCACTGATGCCTATACCTTGGACCATGACATTGTGTAGGTATCTACATATAGGTGCAGATGTACATTAGTTTGAGGAGTAGGTGCTTAGCTCTTGTCTGAGCATCATTAGAATTCGGTCTTGAGGCACAGAGGCTTCTAAACTTTTAGTTTTCATATCCAGATTGCAGGATAAACATTCTTAAGACAAAGAAAAAATGATGAAATCCAGCATGAACTGCAGTAGTCATGCTTCCTCTCACCACCTGCATGTGCTGTAATTGCTCGGAGTTATAGCACTCATCTAGGAGAGAGTTTTGAGTTAATTTCCTCAGGCTCAGGACATTCAGATTAGTGCAAAAACAAGGAATACTTAGTTTTGTCTGTTTATTTCTATTTCAGGCTGTTCTACTTAGGGAAGTCCTTATGCATAGCGGAAAGACAGATAATGCACTTTCAAACCTTTCATTTTGCAGTACATGCTGAGATCATTAGTTTTTGGAGAAAAAATGTGGAGTTTAAGCCAGCTAATAAATAACAAAATTTAATATCTAACTTTATAGTCTTCCTTTATATATAACAAAGGAAGGATTAATCCCTTTGTCTCTAGCCAATTGGAACCCTACAAAATGCTACAAAAAAGGAGCTCAAACTGATTATGAAAAGGCTTCAGAAATATACTGGGATCTCAAAAGAAGAAAATAACTTGTTTCTACAGACCCCTGATAGAAAAACCTGTCATTCTCTCTAAACAATGCAATGAGCTTAGGGAAAAGATCCGTAACTCGTTGGCAAGTTTCTTCTAGGTAAAAGAAAGGGAAAGACAGGTAGAAGTGTTCACAGAAAACCGTACTTATAGTATAAAGAAAATACTGTCTGCCTCACCCCAGGATGAACCACAGCACAAAATGCATCTGTTTCAGAATTTCTTATTGATTGAAGGGTATTCTACTGAGGAAATATTCATACCTCACCCAGATTACTTTTCCTGAGAGTTGTTATGACTAATCTATATAAGAAAAGTGATTTCTCAGTTCACTTATAGTTTTTGGTAAATAAATCTGAAATGATAAAGTTCCTTTCACTTCAAAAGTATTTTTGACACTTTTCCACATTTAAAGTTACTGCCAGAATCTGAGAATCAATTATAAGAGTGGAAAGGTTCCTTAAGGCGAACAAGAAACAAAAGGAAAAATCATAATAATTTGATTAAAACCACAAGGTAATAATAAATAATAAGAAGAAATATCTGCACTCTTGAAATGAGTGTCTCATTTCTTGTCTGATAGATGTTGCACAGAACTGAAGAGATAGTGCCAAAAGGTTCTTGGAGAAAAATATCTAAAATATGTGTGTTCCCTAGAGAAAGTTATTTTAAGGAAAAATGTTTAATGCAAACTCCTCCATGTGTTGAAGCATAAAAAAGGGTAAAAAGAAATCACAGATAAACAAAAATACCAAGACATTAAAACATAGACAACAAAGTAATGCATTTTAAGGGGCTAATAGCCAAGACTTCTGGGAGTTCTGCAGACCACCAAAATAAGAAAAATACAAAGATGCAGAAAACCAGAGTAAGAAAATAAAACCAGCAAAACAAAGGAGCATGAAAAATGTATTTCAATGAGGACCTTTTCAGCAATAATCTGGCCTTTATATGTAGCTGAAACTAAACCAAAATATCTTTAGAATCATTTGCATAAATATACCAGGTGAATGAAGAAAACTATTTAGACAACTTGATCCTATTCTTACATTTTTGTGTTTGAATCTTCATGTTTTCAAAAGCGAGTATAGATTTTGATGCTTAGCTCAGGCTAATTGAAACCTGAACTCCAGGAGCCCTACAACTGTCCTGTTTCAGTGGCAGTGGCAGGTTCTCGTCATCTCAGAAAATTAGTCTGAAATGAGCTTTTGTCTGAGCATTCAAACATGAGGCAATTAAAACCAATTTAGCTTCTGGAAGATTAAATCATGATCACTTTCTAATACATTTTTCATTGAGTAAATTTAGATTAATGATATGTCTAAGGTGGGTCAGACAAACTAAACAGTTATTTGGAATATACCTCTTATACATGCTAAAGATGGATGGGAAGAAATATTCAGTAGAAGCATCCTCCTGCTCATTTAATTTAAATTGTACCCTGCACAATCATGCCCCTCATACCCTGCATGCTATGAGACACAGAGCAAGCTGTAAAGTGGATTAACTATTATAAGACTTTAAGAAAGAAAATTGCATCATTTCCAGTATATAAGATATTAAGAAACTACACGACGATGACTGTTTTTGTATCTATCTCATATTTTTACTTAGCTGATGTGTATTTTGGTGCCATATCTAATTGGCTGATAACCTTTCACGTAGAATCAAATCTGCTCCTTCTGAGAATTATCAATACTCCCACTGATTTACATTGGACTGAAGATCGATGTTGTGACCAAGTGGGCTCCTCTTTGTATTTCTGACTCATAGTGAGAGGAGCAGCCAAGCATGCAATCATCTTCTCAAGACAGTGGATGAGGCAATGGGATTATTTTTAATGAGTTTTAGGCATTTGCATCTAAATATTCATTTTGGAATTTTCTGTATTTATTTTTATTCCAGTTCCACCCTACTTGGGTGACTGAAATAAGCATGTGATTCTCCAGAGAATAAAGCCCATACTTTTCTTTCATGCACATGACCCTTACTATAAATCATTTGGTCTTTGTGTTGAGAGGATTGCTCAAAGAATCCAATGGTACCGACTTACTCAAAGATCCGAGATTCCACAGGTTGTATTAAGTCACATTGCAGGTCTGTCCTGTTGCTTTCTTGTTGTTCATGGAGAATCATAGAATGGTTTGGGTTGGAAGGGACCTTTAAGATCATCTCGTTCCAACCTCCCTGCCATGAGCAGGGACACCTTCTACTAGACCAGGTTGCTCAAAGCTTCATCCAGCCTGGCCTTGAACACTTCCAGGGAGGGGGCATCCACAACTTCTCTGGGCAACCTGTTCCAGTGTCTCAACACCCTCACAGGAAAGAATTTCTTCCTAACATCTCATCTAAACCTACCCTCTTCCAGTTTAAAGCCATCACCCCTTGTTCTATCGCTACTTGCCCTTGTAAAAAGTCCCTCCTCACTTCATTGTTGTTGTTGAAGTTGTTGTTAAGTCATAGAGGTTCTGGATATGATGTTGATGTGTTCCTGCCAAACGAACAAGTCTTTGGTTTAATGAAAAGTATCTGGCTGGTACGGGTAATGGGGGTGCAACGTATAAAGCTCAGACTGCCACAGTACTTTTGAGGATTAAACTGACTTCCAACTAGACTCTACTTTTAGCAACTGGCTAAGACTGCAAATCTCTCTTTTCTGAAGCATGTTCCATTGTGTACATTCCCTGTAACGTGAACAAAAGATTCCTACTTTACTCCATTAGTTGTGCAGCTGCTTACTGTTATGATTTACTGATAGCCAACATTATATTCTGAACTTACTTTTCTTACCACATATAGCTTAATGACTCCATAGCTGTAAGCATTTTCCAGGTTAATTCTCCTGATATTGGTCACACAGGGATACAATTACAAATGAGCCTCTGTTTTTTAAGCACTAATTTAGTATCCCCTAGAACTACCTTGAACAGCTTAGGTGGTGCAGTGTCTAAATGTGCAATATCCACCTTTTTATATTAGTATGCCCAAACGTTCTAATTCCTCTTAGAACTGGTCAAGCTCTGGCACTGGGGACATACTTGTGACCTGGATACATTCCACTTAACTTTAGGCACTCAGCTGAAATCCCTAGAGAGCAGCCAAGGGCCTCGGGGCCTTTTTTTTGTAGACAGTGGAGGTGACTGACATCTGCAGAGGGTGATTTAGATCTCAGTTTCCCAGAGCCACGCTGTGAATGCACAGTTCTCTGTATAAGGGGGATTACAGGGGAGACAAGGGCAGTAAGATGCCTAATGCAGGGAACTTAATTACTTGTCTTAAAGGGACTAAGGAGAAAATGTGCCACATAGTGTGATATTCTACAGCAGAGCAGAAGGCAGCCAGACCACTGCCATTTGACATGCTGTTGGGCACAAATCTTAGCAAAGATTCATAGACTCATAAATTTGAGAGTTGATCTTATGTATTTGGTTGGACTGTTCAGTTGTGGGCTGTTAAATGTTCACATTGGGACTTTTCTTGATTGAGGCTCCTTCTTACGTATTTTTTTGCTGCTCCAGCATAAATTATTTTATCCTGGGTTATTGCTATCACTTTTTCCATTTCCTCACCTTTATTAAGGGCTCTACATTTCCCAGGCATCACAAACACAGTATTTCTGGGGAAGAAGGTATGATGGTGAGGGAGAACACATAAGAAGTTGGGTGTATTTTGTTTTGCTGAAATAAAGGTACATTCAGTGTTAGTGCCTTTATCTGTAATATTTTGCCTGAATAATACATGCCATTGCTTGTTGCTTCCACTTCATGCTATTATTAATTCACAGTAACATTTATCAGACTTATTCATTATACCTGATATGAGCAGACATTTGCACACAACAGTTTTTACTGGTTGAGGAAATATCCGAATCAAGCAGTCCAAGAAGAACATATAAGAAAATACTGCAGCTTCATTTTTTATTTTCTTTGAGCTTTGTGTTAAGATATTTGAAAGGTATGGAGCTTAGCAAAACTCTGAATAGTTCACCTTTGCTTAATTGTTTTCTTCGTAACAACTCCTTCAAGAATGCGTAATTGTCTCTATGTCTATTTTAGGTTTTGTGTGACATGGATTTCCAAGGAGGTGGATGGACTGTGGTTCAGAAAAGAACTGATGGAATCATTCCATTTCAGAGAACATGGTCTGAATATCTGGATGGATTTGGTGACCTTTCTGGTATTAATTTTAAATACCCAACATTTCTGCTGTCTTTATGTGAGCTACATTCCACTAAATTGTGTGGGATTTTTAGTAGTACAGGGAGTAAAGTTCTTGTTTCTTAGAAGTCTTATTTATACTTAATTTTTTTCATTAAATCTATTGTGTGATCTTCTCAATAATGAATATCACCCCTACTAGAGTCTTTAGCCATTGCCCATCCTTAGTCTCACAAGAGGTGTTTAAAGTGTTATTTTTTTTCCTGAAATAATGTATAAATTGTATTTCCCCCTTTTTCAGATTAAAAAAAAAGCTTTAGTTTTAATCACATTTGCAAAGTATTTCCTTAAAGCAGAGAAAAATCAGTAATATTTCACCACAGGGCATGTAAACTTAGAAACAGAATGGAAATATTTCAGCAGCTAATATCAAGACAACTGTGATATTCCTTTTGTACTGCCACCTTTCATCCAGCAAGCCTAAAACCAGTTGCTTTTTCAGGAGTTTATCTGGGATTGCAGTGGAATCACACACCTTTTCAACTATACAAGAAAGTGCAGCTCATCAGGGGCAACCTTTCATGGAAACAAGTGTGATTTACAGAGACAGCAAATCTCCAGAACAGTGTTTGAGTTTTGTTGCTTTTCATAGAATGCTGACATTTATAGTTTCTCTGCATTGCCCTTAGGAATGTTACTGGATTCTGTTTAATCAAGTGGATCTTTAGCACGTACAGTTTTTGTGGTCTTCTAAGGTATACTGAAGATGAATGCTTCAAAGTTATCATGTGGACAGTTTCCTAAAAATGTCATACAGAAAAAAGGTGATGTGCACATGGGAATTCTTTCCATGGATTTCCCAATGAAGTAGGAAGATTACTCTGTACCTTCATTAATCTTTCAAAGACATCAGACAGCTTTACTACACTTGGTTCAGGAAGGAAAGTACAAAAATTAGAAGAATCCATTTTTTCTTTTATAGTTTCTGTTTCTAAAAGTTTATTGACTATATATTTCTGTTTTAGGGGAATTTTGGCTTGGACTGAGGAAGATTTTTCGCATAGTAAATCAAAAAGCCACTAGTTTCAGTCTTTATGTGGATTTGGAAGCAGAAAATGACAAGCATGCCTATGCATCATATGATGGATTTTGGATAGAGGATGAAGCGTGTTCTTTTAAGATCCATTTGGGACGTTATTCAGGAAATGCTGGTAAGACTCTCCTTCTTTCAAGTATTTAAAAATAGCTGCTTCCTTTTTTAATGTAAAAATGTATTAAAAAGAGTAATAATTAAGATAACTTTAATTTTTTTTATTTCTAATCTGGTTTTCTCTATTTGGTAAATAATGAACACTTATGCAGATAAATGGTTAATGATGTAGTGACTGGTTATGCCAACATCAATATTTACAAAAATAAGAATAATTTTATTATATTGTTTCAAGGTCTTCAATGGAATAATTGAATAAACACTCCTTTAATAAAGAAAATTAATAAAGAAAATAAAGGAACTTTAATGGATTGAAGTCCACAGAATACATATAAAATACATAAGGGATTTTTTGTGTGTTTGTGTATATCTGTCTAGTGGTCTAATTCTTTAGATGTCCATTATCTCATCCCAAATTTGCTGATGTTAGTGCAAGTCTTCCTGATGCTTTTGCTTTGGTTAGTTCAAAAGGGCCAGACAGTGGCATACAAAGGACAGAGAAAGAAACCAACTGGAACAAATCAGGCTTACAGTGCATAACAGTTACTGGATGATATTGACACAAATTAATTTACAATTCCTGACCTCTCTTAATATCATAACTCTACCAAATGTGCAAAGATTTGTGTTAAGTGTTGCATCATGTCTTACTGCTTTTTTCTAATTTTTTTTTGCCTCATGTTTACTAATATGCAAGAATGTTCCTTCTTACCAATGTAATAGTTATTCTCTAAATGTGGTGGTGCTTTATTCTACCTGAATTTGTAAGAAACATTATTTATTTAGTAAGACAACTGAATCAGTAATCACTGACCTTTGTGTTTTAACAATTCCATTGTATGCCATGACTCACTCTGAGGCTTTGGGCACATCACTGGAAAATCTGAAGTTAACAACCCTTTTTGTTTCTTTTCTCTTTTTTTCCACTGTCTTTGAGGACAGAAGCCTTTACCTTCGTAGCTGGTGTGCATCACTAAAAGCAACAACAATAAAAAGATGTTTCATTGAATTTCAGCTTCTTCCATACTTCTCAGTATTTTGTACTTTTTCTTTCCTTTGTCTTTACCACATTGCCAGCTCAGGATATGGTGCTTTTGAACTGCTTTTGAAGGTATGCAACAAGTAAGAAAGGTTATGTTTCTCCAGAAATGACTCTTTTATCCTTCCCTTTTATCTGTTGTACTTAGGTGATGCATTTAGAGGCTATCGAAAAGAAGACAACCAGAATTCAATGCCTTTCAGCACGTTTGATGTTGATAATGATGGATGCAGGCCAATGTGCACTATTAAAGAACAGCACATAAAGAGCTGCAGTAACTTCAGTGATAACACTGGATGGTGGTTCAACCAGTGCGGTCTTGCAAATCTTAATGGTGTTCATCGCTACACAGGTAGATTTCTTGCAACTGGGATTCACTGGGATACATGGACAATGAACAATAAACCAGTCAAAATTAAATCAGTTTCAATGAAAATTCGGAGAACCTATAATCCATATTTCCATTAACATGTGAAAATAGAAATATATATCTTCTTGCAGTTATGTGGGATAATGTATCACTGCATCATAAGTATCTTTCATTTTCACTTAAGCAGTTCAGCCTTAAAACTTTATTAGATATTTCCATAATACAGTTACTCATTTTTATTATGAAATGTCAGCATTTGTAGTGTTCCCACTTGAGCAAGAAAGTCCTAAGAAGAATGATGTTTTCAGAAAATGGATGAAGCTTATTGTTTGTCAGCTTTTAATCAACTGCCTCTTATGCAATCTCAGAGCTGGTAGAAAAATTCTAAAAAGGAGTGTAATGCTGACTTTTGAATGTGTTTTTTATGTGACCTCTGCATATCTGAATTACCAAGAAAATTCAGCAATTTTTCTTTTTAAAAGCCATATACCTGCCATTTCCATCATTATATTATAGAAAAATAACTTTTCTTCACCCTAGGTTAATTTTCCAGAGTCAGCTCTTCTTTCTATATTCCTTATCAGGCAAGATAACACTGACTTATTTCAACAGACGTGTAAGGTTCTATATACTCTCAGGGCCTGATTTTTATGCAAGTAAGGTAGATACTGGCATGCAAGAACTATCTGTTTTGTATTTAATTTTCACAGTTAATAAGTTTCATAATCAGATTTTTACTCTACCATTGTCTGTTTCACAATTCACTACAAATGAACACTTTCTCTTCAAAGAAAATGTATAACATTTCATATAACCTCTGGAGTTTGACTTTTTGGATATATGGGCCTGATCATTCATATTTTCATTCATATTGGCATTCACTTTGTGAATAATCATGTGGCACTGAACAAAACCAATTTGAGTTGTGTAAGTACATTTTAAATTAAGTAGTGTGAATTGTTTGAATTTCTATCAGTAAAAATAGAAAAATTTCAATAAAAATCTGAATATTGTCAGTACATCAATGTCTCTGGAACCTGTCTTCTATTCTGTTGCAACTAGGCACAGAATTTCTCATCTCTGCTTCAGTTTCAATAGATCAGCTCTGTAGTAACACGTGGAATGGAATCAGTTAAAAACTCTATGAGTTTCCTCTTTGCCATTTTGCACTTTGACCAAACGTTAATACATCACTCTTGTCAGTGAGCAGAAACTATCATCAGTTCAGATCCACCATGTTTCAGAACTTCTTTCCAAAGATATATGTAGCTATTGAAGGAAATGAAGCTTGTGATGGGGTATGTATACTGGTACAAGGTTAAGGGAGATAAAAATTTCCTCTTTACTTCTATACTTGACTAGTTCTTAACAATTGGAGGTAAAATGTTGCTAAAACCAGGTGGTTTCTCTCTGCTAGAGAGCTATTACAGGCTCTATAGAGGGATTGTAAGAGAGGGGGTAGCTCACGCTCTTGGTGGAGACTGGATTCTCTGACTGCAGGGGGATTTTGTTGTCAGATCCAATGTCTTGGAATTTGAGGTGGAGAGTTAGTATGAACACCCGCTTTAGCTCCCCCTCTCACTCCAGGCTTAGGCACACAATCCCTTTCTAAGAGCAACATGGACCCAGCAGACCTTTAAAGGTAGATACTAAAATGAAAGAGCTTCTGCACTAAGATTAACAGGTATGTGATTGTTTAAAGAGTATTAATTCTGGCTGCAAGCCTGGATGTTGTTGCTGTATTAGGGCTGTTATGTCAGCAAGTGTCCCCAGCCTGCAGTACAACAATCCTACTGGAGAATGCCAGTGGCTAAATTTCCATGAAATTTAGTGGCTTTGATGAAAACCTCAAACTTTGACAGTCGGACCTCTGCTCTGGCAACCAGGTCCAAGCCTGTGAGCAGAAAGGAAGAGTCTGAGTAGGGAGTCAGGTTCCTGAGTGTGGAGCTAGAGTCTACTGACACCCCGAGGCTCCTTTTGGTTTATCAGAATCCCCACTTAAAAATGAAGGTGCAAAATGAAGATTGTAGGTTCGTGCTGGCAGATATTGCCACATTTAATTACCAGGTTTAATTTTTCCTTTGTCAGCACTGGTTAGATTAGTTGGCAGGAATGAATCACAGAGGAGATGAGACCGAAAAAATAACAAAAGCTTGAAGGATCATTCTTGCAAATAGACATTGGATCTTAAAGTCAAGTCAAATTGCAAATCTATACAAAAAAGGAATTGAATTCTCAATATGAGAACTGGGGGAGCAGGGACATTTGAATATTTACTGTTCCTTGGAAGCTAAAAACATTTCCAAGATTATTTGCAGAGACTGTTTTGAACTCAACAGATATGCATTAAAACCGTTACATACTGCTCTACTAGCAAGGTCACAGGTAGGCACTGTGTTCTCTGTGATTCTCTCCTTTATCTCTGTAGATAAAATTAATTCATTTTGCCCCAGGCTTGACTTGTGTTTTAGTTGTGCTGTGAGAGCTGATCTGCAGTGTAAACAGCAAACAGGATGAAGTCTAAATTGCAAACTCTGGTCCAGTTTTAACTCCTTTAAATCATTCAGGTATAAGTTTTCAGTATAGTGTTCTTAAGCAAAAGAGGGACAATGCTTTATTCCTTTTTCAGATTAGAAACTATATATGAAAATAGAGACTTATAAATTTTTCCTCTTATATTTCCCATATTATCTACTAGTTACGATCACACTTAGTGCTTCTGTGGCACCAAAATGAGTAATTAGATAATGATAAATATCATTTAATGATTTTACTTCCTTTCCTGGAGTCTGAGTCATAGCAGCTGAGAGGATCTGAATAAGGTTTCGATGAAAAGCTTTTGAGCATGGGAATCTCACAGTTTTATCATCATTTGAATATCTGAAATGTGAGTATTGGTATAGTCTAGTTTTGTTTTTAAATTTAGAGTATGCTTAGAAAAGCAAGAGTGCTAGATATTAGTTAGCAGCTTGCCTGGTGCAAATCTGAAATACAGCAATGACAATAGAACATTTTCCGTGTGATAGATGGCTGCTGCCTTCAAAGGTTCATTCAGTTTCCTCTCTAAGAATAAAACAACTGTGAAACCAAATAATTTTTTACTTAAATACAGAGAATTTATAAGGACATTAAGTTGATTCCAGGGACCTATGTTCCATATTTACAGCTGATCGTTCCCAACCACCACACATAAGATTTTTGTGGCCATATATTTAAGACTCATATTCAACCAGTTATTGCTCAAACAATCTTTTTTCAACTAAATAAAAAGGAACATGTAGGGTGTAGCATATTAAGAGAAACTGATTGAGTGCTCCAAATAAAAAGTAGCTTGGTTAAACTGCACTTAATATCTACTCCAACCTATTCTAGGAATGATATTCCAGACTATGAGAAATTGTCTTTAAAGGGCATATAATCTCTGATGCTATGAAACGGTTTTTATTTCTTTTGTTTTCTTTTTCCAAGAGTATGTCTCCAATTTGTAAATCTCAGTTTGGTGAACTCAAATTATTTGACCCAGTTTATGATACAACAGTAATATAAATAAATGACAACATGGTTTCCACAGCCTGAGTACTACAGACGTGGCACTGCAGGGTTCAGTGTATTAGACATCTGGAAATAACAAAGCAGTACAACTGAAGGCATTTTACTTTCCACTTGGAAAATCCTTAATTGGCCGGTAAAAGATGTTCTAAACTACTTAGATTATTTTTTTTTTAACTGTAAATTCTGGCATGTATTTAAAACTTTATAGTCAGTCATGTTTCATGAACATGTAAAAACATTTTAGTTTTATTACTGGTCTCTGTTGTAGAACATATTTTTTTTTAAATTTAAAAAATACTCTAACACTACATTGTATTGATGCTTCACTACAAAATATATAGCATGTTTATGTGCATTGTACAGTTCTCCAAGATGCAGGTAGGAAACTCTGATGCATAGCTTGACTCTCAATTTTAGTTGGTTGCATGCAACAGTTTTCGTTAAGTCTTCCCAGTTACTTAAGGATCATTAACATAATGCACAATTAACATGAAATTATTTAAACTATGATTTCAAGAACTCTTCCTTGAAATCCATTATGTTGGATGCCCTGCAAACGTTGGCAGCATGATCACTGACACGAAGATGCTGCAACCTGAAAAGCATGATACCAGGAAATTCTGATGCATGCATCTAGTGGGTTGAAGCAGAGCACACTGCTCCACCGCAAATGCACAATGGGATAATGCAGTACAAAGCTATATGAAGAAGTTTCTGAGACTGAAGGAATATCTGCTCTTCCCTTGTCCCCATCTGATACATAAAAGACAAAATACTAAAACACTGACAGGAGCAATATGGCAAAGTTCCCTTTAGCCTCACCCTAATCTCTACAGATATCCTGAGGTGGTTTTAATGGAAATACTAGCTTGTTGGGATGTAGAGCTCAGCATGAACTCAGCATCGTAGTGAGGAAGGAAGGAAGACTGAAAGATGAGATGAGCCTGGGCCTATAGTTTAACTTGTACATGACTGCATTTTGAAGACAAGAAAGAAATAATGGCAGATGATCAAAATGCAAGATCTCCCCACTGCTGCTTGTTTTCAATGTCCAAGCCCACTATTCTTTTCATGAAGGTTGGAACTGAATTACATGTTGTGCATCATGTAAATGCCCCCAGCTTCATCTGGAAATGCTGTGCAGTGACTGGTCTGTGTAGAGCTGGTTAGTTTTCTGGCTTACTTGAAAGTATACAAACTAAGCCCATAGGTAATCTAATAAGCATGGGCTTGCATTCTTCCTGACCAAGGTTGCTGGACCTGACTTGTCCTGATCTTCAGATCAAATTGTGATCCTGTTTTGTAGAAGCCATCGAGAAATATCAGTCTCAACAGGTACTGTCTTCTATCAGCCTTTAACAGAAACCTACACAGGTACTAGTAGCTCCTTATGACTTCTGTGGTCAGACAATCCTGCTGGGTCTTTTTAAGGGAGCAGACTCCTTCCAAGCTTAAATAAAGCCAGGAGAAGATACCTTCAGATACCCCACAAACTCTTTGGCCAAATGTTCCAGTATCTGGCCACCATCATAGTGATTTTTTTTCCTAATATCTGATTGGAATTCCCCATGTTCCATCTTCTGTCTGCTACCTATTGTCTGACACTGACTGACTGATTTCTTGTGCATGTCTGAACTGGGTTAAGTGATCCCTAACTCTCTCTTCCTCTGCTGTGGGTCTTGCTCCACTCCCATAGACTCTGCTCTTAGGCTTGGGGGACTAGAGGAGACTAAGGACAAGCCTTACCAGTGAGAACTGAGACAAAATAGGCACCGATTACCCTGTCCTTTCTCATCTCCCTAGTGACAAGGTCCCCTGCCCCCTCGAGCAATGGGCCCATATTCTCCTTACCTTTTCTTTTACTGACAATGTAATCATAAAACCCTTTCTTGTTGCCCTTCTCCCCGCCTTGCTCGTTTCACCTTGGGCTGAGCTTTGGCTTTGCAAACTACTCAAACATGTGCAGGCAACATCTTTGTGTTCCTCTCAAATATCTTGTTGCTGCTTCTACCTTCTGGGTCCTTTGTGTTTGAGCTCACTCAGGAGCTCCGTGTTCCTCCATACAGGCCCTCTGCCACGCTTGCCTGATTTCTTATACTTTGGAATGGATAAGCACATGTATGCATTTTGGGAGTTTATCTAGATTCTAAAGCTCTCTGATGATCATATTTCTTACTGTGTTTTTTATAGCAATTGTTGCAACAGAGGAGGGACCAGGGCCTGAGGACATTACTACATTTCACCTACAAGAACTCTACTTTTCTAAGAACTGATTATTCCCCTTTCCAGAGAAAAAAAAATCTCTGCATAGTATATAGTATGTCTTTGATTAAAAAAACTCTCCAAGTTCATTGCAGTGCAATTATTTATTGCAAAAGTGGTGACATCATCCTAATTACAGAACTACAGACCAACAGCAAACAGTAACATCATTTTTCTTTGTAAAGTTTCTGCAACAAGTCTCTAATGAATAGGGAAATAGATGTGAGCTCTTCTTGTCATATTATTAAAGTGAATGAATTTGCCAGGAATGAAACAGGAGGATAGGATTGTTCTTTTAAAATTTAAAATAAAAAAAAATCCTTAGAACTTCTTCATATGTTACTTTTCCCTACTTCCAAAGTTGAAAGGTGACTGAAGAGTAATGTGGCAATGGCAAAAAAATAAGCCCATGGCGTATAAAAAACCCACCCTGTATATATTAGATTCTTCAAATAACTGCTAAAATTGCAGTGTGGTGATTTTTTTTCCCTAAATAACTGCAAAAAGAAGGAATTTAAGGCAGGATCCACTATCCACAGTGTAGGCTCAGATGCATTTGAAATTCAACTCCCTGGACCTGAGCAATGACAATGACACTTTTTTTTTTTTTTCCTATTTCAATTTCCAAAAAAATCAGTGGAGAGAGATCACAGAATTACAGAATCATTGAGGTTGGAAGAAAACTCTTGAGATAATGTACTCAAGCAGGGTCATCTACAGAATGTCATCCAGGACCATGTTCTGTTGCATTCTGAATATCCGCAGATAGAGACTCCGCAACCTCTCTGGGCAACCTACTCCAGTGTTCAACCACCATCACAGTAAAAAAGTGTTTTCCACTTTCCAGAAATCTTTTTGAAATCCTCCAGAGAGAGTTCCAATGTCTTATTCCCTTCATTGACTATAACAAGAAATTTTAGTGCCCACATTCACTCAGGTTCCTAACTCCTCCTCTTTTGTGAGGATACATTTGGATATTATTAAAAAATATATATATATAATAGTGATAACAGCAGTGGAAATACTCCCTTTTTGCATAATGATGTACACTTTTCAGCACCTGCAATTCTTCCATAAAGTAGGAGTTTAGGTCAACTTCAAGCTTGGAGTTTATGTCAGATCACCCGTATGTAGGAGGTTATTTTGGCTATAAGCTCTAGGTTAGCATCTTTTTGAAACTGGCCACTCAACAGCTGTGAATATAAGAGTCAAGGGGTGAGGTAGAGATTGTGTTCAGTAAGAAACTAGTCTAGTAGATAAGACATGGTTCTGCTGGACTTCTGGCTCAAGACTGCCTACAACTAGATGTCTCATTTCATGGGTGGCTGCTCTAGCCACTGATCCATTAGGCAGAAGATAGTTGTAACCACGATAAGCCCTGTCATAATAAAAATGCTTGAATGACTCTTTTAAAGAAATGGGAGGAAACAATCTCTGAGCTGGCACTATGACAGAGCTGGATTTTGAGAAATACAGTTCTAAACCACAGTGGGTCATTTCACTTCCAGTAATAGAGACAATTAGGTTTTGTAACACTGTCTCTTAAACCAAAAGTGAAGAGAGTGAATTCAAACTATGTGTTCCCTACAGAGAAAAAGTGTAATTGGCTTCTGATGGTAAGACAGGAATACTACTGGACTAAGTCTAATAATGATTCAGTTCAAACTTAAGGAGAGATTCATGTGCAAAAAGAATTCTAGTATGCAACACTGCTGTGATGGTAGCTGGAATGTCACTCGAGAAAGTTGATAAATGGGTGAGAGGCCTTATTACAGAATTCTCACACATGAAAGGTGTTCAGGAGTAAAACTGTAATTATGACATTGGGAGAATATGGGGAAAAAAAGAGAACATTGCCAACACTGACAATCTGCCCTGCTTATAGATGCTTTTGAAACTTGAAGAGACTCCACTACACAAAGGAGAAAATTCAAACTTACACGGTTTCAGTGGACATTTAGGAAGCAACTGTTCAGAGGCTCTGCACCTCTCTAATGGTCCTGACAAGCTGCTTCAGATTCCTGTGATGTAAATGAGACTGATGTGATGAAGAAGGTGAGAATGAATACTACCTGCTAGCATCTTGCCAGTCTGAATTAAGATATGAGTACCATGAAAAAACCTAACCTTGATACCATGGTATACTTTGATACTTTGATATGATTTTTGAGAAATTAGGCTTATTTTTTGTTAACTCTGTAGTTTAATATATTTAGATGTGCAACACAGTCCCAGAAAAGTATATTTTTGTGCTAGTTTTGGCTGGGATAGAATTAATTTTCTTCACAGTAGCCAGTATGGGGCTAAGTTTTGGATTTGTGCTGGAAACAGTGTTGATAACACAGGGATGTTTTAGTTATTGCTGAGCAGGGCTTACACAGAGTCAAGGACTTTTCTATTTCTGACTGCCCTGCCAGTGAGCAAGCTGGGGTGCACAAGGAGTTGGGAGGGGACACAGCTGGGACAGCTGACCCTGACTGACCAAAGGGATATTCCATATCATATGACATCATGCTCAGAAATAAAACTAGGGGGGAGGTTGGTGGGGGGCCACTGCTCGGGGACTGGCTGGGTGTCGGTCTCTTAGTGGTAGCAATTGTTTTTATTTGCATTACTTGTCTTCCTTGGGTTTTATTTTTCTCTCTTCCTTGCAATTATTATTATTATTACTGTTATTATTATTATTATTTTTAATTATTAAACTGTCTTTATCTCAACCCATAAGTTTTCTCACTTTTACCCTTCCAATTCTCTCCTCCATCCCACCAGGGTTGGGGAGAGTGAATGAGTGGCTGTGTGGTGCTTAGTTGCTGGCTGGGGTTAAACCATGACAATTTTGAAAGCCAGGTAAATTCTGTTTTGAACTTGCTAGATGCTGCAAAGTAGACTATAAGCATAAACCACAAATGTTTAATAACATCCCCTTGCCTTGTCAGGATTATTTCCATTACTGAGGGCATGCTCCAATTGCAGATAAAGTGCATGGCACTTGTCTTCTCTTTGAATTGTTTTGAAATTTAAGAGGACACTCCAATAAAAAAATAAAGGTGGAAGTTGTGCTGCAGTGAAGAAAATTGAAGAGAATACAGCCTTTAGTAACTTGGTTTGATCATTTGCTAAGTCAATAAAATAAGGAATCTGCATCAGAGTGGTGCTCCTCCAGCACTGAGCTTGTGCTTATGCAGAGGTTTCCATCTGTAGGTGATCTGAAGTCCTTTTAGCTTACTTTCTGAATTTGCCAACAGTGCTCAGGCTTAACAAATGACCATCTGAGCAGCCAGAAATTTATGCTGGTCTCATTGCTGGGAGGAAAAAAAAATTTCTGACATGCTGAGTCTTTTTAATTTGGAAGTGTATTTACTCAGTGCTCCCCATCTCATCAGCGAAAGGGATACATACCAAGAGCTCAAGTCAGACCTTAAATGGCTCTGTGGAAAGCTGAGTTGTCTCTATTGATTACACAGAGAGCAGAGGAAACCTGTGCTTTTCACCTGAGCTTCCCTGTAGTATGCCTGGAGCTCAGCAGGACAAATCAAGTCCTGCGTGGATGGAAACCTTTAAAAGAGGATTAATTTGCCTACACAGAGGCATTGGAGCACTTGGAAATGTCCTGGCACATCTGAGGTCTCACACAGGAGATGCTGGCTGCTACAAAACTTCACTGGAGGCCAGAGAGGATACCCAAGAACACCTCAGATGCCTTGCGATGCCTGAATTTTTCCCCAGAGGAGAGGTCTAGCTGTCTGCAATGACAGAAAAGAGGTTAGAAATAACTTCGACAGTGACGTCCTTGCAGGGCAGGCCAGTACGAAACAGGTCCCCATGGGAGTGAAACTGCCTCTGCCTGAGATCTTATGAGATGCACGCTGATGTTATCTGTTCTCTAATCTCTGCAGTGGTGGCTCATACCAGAAATGCTGCCATACATGTATTTGGTGGTGTGAGTGGAGATGAGCTTCCAGCTGGCAAACTGCATTGAGCCATAGGTAATCAGGGAGATACCAAGAAGTTGCACATATGACAATGCAACTGAAGACTTATCATTCTTTCTAAATGCAGCCACTGCAACTAAGTTTATATTTACTATACCTAAACCTGAAGATTAGGAGCTACTTTACAGTTACAATCAGTGAATCAGAAACCTTTCTGATGACTACATTTGTTTTGCACCACTCCCTCTGGAGCACGCCCTGCAGGAGCCCCATTACCAACCCAGAAGCCAGCAGAGATAATCCATTGGCATGGGAGAGCTGCTCTGTGGGATTTCTGTTTGCATGGCTGTATTGAGAATGTAAGTTATTTACAAAAGGGTACTGGAAACATGCACACCCGTTTCCAGGCTGGGTATTGATCTGCCGTGTGCTCTAATCTGTAAAGACAGGCTGCACTTCATTTTGTAGCTCATTGTAAAATGAGTTAAAATTGATGAAAAAAGGGCATCCTTGGCTCTCAGTGGATGCAGTAGGTTTTGCTGACATGTCTATATTAATCTACCAGAAGTTAAGTTCCTACTTTACAACATGCTCTAATAAATTCTTCATGTACAGAACAGCTCAAACATAACTGTACCACGCAGTATTTCACAAAGATATAACTCAGGTAATGAAGAAAATAGTAATTTCAGTAAAGAACTTTTTTGCTCCATGATTTCAGATTGTAGCTTTGTGTATGTGTGTGTGCACACATATGTGTGGAGCTCGCACACGAGCAGACACACCCACGTA
Organism: Caprimulgus europaeus; assembly: GCA_907165065.1. The sequence goes on from OU015523.1 coordinate 111,164,748, forward strand.
CATATTCCTAGTGCAATTGCCATTAGTGAGACAGGTCTGCTAAGGGCAGTGCAAAGCGGGTTTGTTCGCATTCACTTTCCATTGCCTCAGCCTTTCCCCAGCCTCATGTGGTCTGACACTCTGGTTTTTATTTTTGCAGAAGCCTGTCCTTGGCAGGTGCCTTGCAGACGGGACTACGTAGCAAAAACAAGCCCTCGGAAGCAAATACCCAGCTCAGCTCGGTTATAAACCCATCCAAAACTTGGGGAGCTTTTCCAGGCACATCTCTCTCTTCTGTCAGCTGCGGAGGACGGCCAAGCGCCTGAATTCCACTCGATTTCAAGCCCCGGGAGTGTGACGGGAGGGAGGGCCCGCCGGGTTTTGAGCCGGCGGTTTCAAGCGTTAAACCAAAACAGGCGGAAGGGCCCGGCCCGGGTGGCGGGGCCGCCAGCCAAAAGGCCCCCGGCTCCCTCCCACAGCTCGGCCTCCGGGGCTTAACTTCTGAACACCCGGGGACTGGCGGACCTCAGCAGGCCCTGAGTACCCCGCGGGCTGCGCTGCCCCACGCCTGGCCGGGACCGCGACGCCCGAGGCCCTGCCGGGCCCCGCAGCCCCGGGGCTGGGTGAGTGCGGATAACGCTGCCGCCTCGCGGTGGTAACGCCAGTGCCGCGGGGCTGGCGCTGCGGCTGCGCGGAGCCGGCCGGCAGGGGGCGCCAAAGCGCCGGGCGCCGCACGGTCTCCGGTCCCGCCCACCCCGGAACGGGAGCGCGGTGCCGGCAGCGGCCGGGACGGGATCGTGCGGCGCGTTCCGGGTGCCGCTGGGCGAGGAGTGAGCCAGCTCATCCTCTTCTCTTCTCTTCTCTTCTCTTCTCTTCTCTTCTCTTCTCTTCTCTTCTCTTCTCTTCTCTTCTCTTCTCTTCTCTTCTCTTCTCTTCTCTTCTCTTCTCTTCTCTTCTCTTCTCTTCTCTTCTCTTCTCTTCTCTTCTCTTCTCTTCTCTTCTCTTCTCCTCTCTTCTCCTCTCTTCTCCTCTCCTCTCCTCTCCTCTCCTCTCCTCTCCTCTCCTCTCCTCTCCTCTCCTCTCCTCTCCTCTCCTCTCCTCTCCTCTCCTCTCCTCTCCTCTCCTCTCCTCTCCTCTCCTCTCCTCTCCTCTCCTCTCCTCTCCTCTCCTCTCCTCTCCTCTCCTCTCCTCTCCTCTCCTCTCCTCTCCTCTCCTCTCCTCTCCTCTCTTCTTCCTCTCTTCTTCCTCTCTTCTTCCTCTCTTCTTCCTCTCTTCTTCCTCTCTTCTTCCTCTCTTCTTCCTCTCTTCTTCCTCTCTTCTTCCTCTCTTCTTCCTCTCTTCTTCCTCTCTTCTTCCTCTCTTCTTCCTCTCTTTTTCCTCTCTTCTTCCTCTCTTCTTCCTCTCTTCTTCCTCTCTTCTTCCTCTCTTCTTCCTCTCTTCTTCCTCTCTTCTTCCTCTCTTCTTCCTCTCTTCTTCCTCTCTTCTTCCTCTCTTCTTCCTCTCTTCTTCCTCTCTTCTTCCTCTCTTCTTCCTCTCTTCTTCCTCTCTTCTTCCTCTCTTCTTCCTCTCTTCTTCCTCTCTTCTTCCTCTCTTCTTCCTCTCTTCTTCCTCTCTTCTTCCTCTCTTCTTCCTCTCTTCTTCCTCTCTTCTTCCTCTCTTCTTCCTCTCTTCTTCCTCTCTTCTTCCTCTTTTCTTCCTCTTTTCTTCCTCTTTTTCTTCCTCTTTTTCTTTTTTTCTTATATCTCCCCTCCCCTCCCTTCCCCTGTGTTATTACAAGATTAAGTATTTTGCAAACCTCTCTACTGCTCTGGTTTAATGCTGATCCAACCAGATAGGCTGTCAGTCCACTAAAATGCTGATAATTGAACAGAACAGAATTCAGCAGACCAGAGTACAAAAGCTGAAAAGATCCAAGTAATATAAAAGAATATTTTGATACAAAGCCTGTTAGATACTATAATTTTAATGACTTTTTTCTTATTAGAAAATTGCAGTCAGAAGAAAAAGCACACTGTTTTCTAGTGGAATATCTGAAGGAATCTAGCTATATAATTGTTCAGATTTTGCTTTACATTGTTTTGCTAATACCTTTTTAGATGCTTAAACAATTTGCCTGCGCTTCCTTTCTGTCCTTAATTACTAATTAAAAGGCAGAAACAGAAATAACTCCTTCATTGTCATGAAAATGAATAATTGATTAGTGCTTATCATTCTAAACCACCTTTTATTTAGAGGATTTAAAAAAAAAAATTCAGGTGTGACCTATTGTACAAATCACTGCTTTGCCACAGTGTGTGTCAAACAAGCCCTTTAATTCCCCCAGAGACAGAGCTACCACCGAGGTGAAATACAGCAGCCTGCTCAGGAGCCTGATCCTGACTTTGGTAGTAGCTCAGTGAAGGCAGCACTTGGTGAGCACCTGACAGTGCACCAGAGCATTTCACAACAGCTCGGCACTGGATTAGCAAATAATATGGGCTTACAAATGTGTTCAGCAGGGGACTGTCCTACCAGAGGAAGCACCTCCTGGGCTGTGCTTATGCTCTCCCTGCTTTAGGAACAATGGTGTGCATAAACCCCTCTGCAATGGCATAGCCTCTGTGTACAAAACACAGTATTGTGTTTGGTGGGAATATGGAGCTGGTGCAGTGAAATACTGGTGCATAGTGGTCTAGGAGGTGGTGGAAGTAGGAAAGCTGTCACTGCCGTTACGGAGCACACCATGGGCTAAGTGGAAGCTGTCAATCCTGTGATGGGATGTCTCTGGCACACAAGGCACAAAATACTGGGGTTTTCAGTAAGTGAGCACAGTACCCTCCCTTGCTGGAGAACATGGAACCAGAGGAACCAGAGAAATACTAATTGAATTTAGATATTATCTTTGTAAATCCCCAGTAAATCCTTTTCCCAGCAATAAGTATTTTTTTAATGAGAAGTTTTCTCAGAAGTGTTCCTGATTAGCCTGCCTTAACTCCTCTTAGCATCTTTCTCATTACCTTGTGATTATGGAGATTTATGGCCATTTTGTGCTGGTGTGGGGATTCCATCAGTTTGTTTCCCCTACAATACTTATTTTGATTGTCAAAGGAAGAGGCAGCACAATGAGGCAAATAACTTTTATAAAATGGTCTCTGTTGAGATATTTTGTTTCTTGGCAGTGTCCATCCCCGACACACAGCTGGAGTAGGACATGGGTGGAGGTTCTGTGAAGGGAGTCTGTCTCGGACCTTGAAAGCGATTGTCCTCTGCTGCGGTGGGCTGAGGAGCACCTGCAGCATTGTCAGGCCCAGCAATAAATAATCATTCCTGAGCTAAGTTGTAAGATATCAAGCTGGGGGTGGTTAATTTTTTTAAGAGAATAAAAGCAATAGTTTCAGGCTTAGGGCTTGTTTTCCATACCACTAAGAAAACTGAATGTGAATATGAATTGCATTGGAAGTGACAGATAAATAGTCAAAAAGAGCTAGTTCAAAAACCTTTGTCTCATATTCATTTTACTATGACTGTGGGTGGAAATCTAGTCATGTTGCCTCAGTTTAATTTCTGTGACAAATGTGATTTAGCCATTTAAAATAGTCAAAGCCTGCAGCCAGCTGCACTGAGAATATAACTGCTTGATTTACACATAAAAAAATTCATTGAAGAGATCTATAAATATAACTTTTTATGCTATTGTCTTAACACAGAATACCTGTACTTTTAGATTTTAATCTATCCTGCTCACTGTTAGTTTCTATGATTCAGCTATGCTTTTTTCTTTGTCTTCAGTGTGGCAAAAAAAAGGGGGTGTAAATTTGTGGTGTGACAATTGCTCAGTCTTTTTACTGTGTTGCAGTTACAGCCCCAATCTCATAAAATGGAATGGAAATCTAGTGAAATTAAGAGATTAAACATAGGCAGTTAAGCAAAGACAGCCTTCTGCTGTCCTCTGGGCTCTGACAGATGAAGGTGAGTACCTGGGGAGATGTTAATTCCTTGCACTGGGTACATCTGTATTGGGAATTTGGGGACACCTGGACTTGTGCACCCTGGTTTTTCCTATTTGAGCCCCGGGAATGGACCTTCCCTCTGCACAGGTGTGGCCCCGCTGGGATGGAGGGTGGGAGTGCCTGCACCCTCCTGGGGCTCCCTGGTCCTCCTGCAGTTCGGGCACCCCTACCCATACTAGCTGGAGGCTGAGTTAGTTATATATTTACCAGAATCAGTGTCTGACTTTTTTCTGAAAGCTGAAGCATCTCTTTAGTACCCAACATTAGTCAAAAAATCTTTAGCTGAAATCTTAATTAAATTTAGTATCAGACATATTGGTGCAAGGCGTACCTTTGAGTTGCATTTGCAGAGTGTGCTTCAGCTTTGTTATAAAGTGAAATCTCAGTTGAATTGAATTAAATGTGATTAGGCTTATTCACAGAAATAACTATACAATAATTTTAAACCTAAAAGGCTGTATGTTTGTTTTGACTTTGAATAATGTATACGACGAGCTTTGATTTGATGAGTTTGTGGATAAGTTTTAAAGTGTTACTTGGAGAAAGTCTTGGCTTGATTTATTTTCTGGGCTATAATGAAAGAACATTTAAAAGGACAGGAAAATTCCACAGTTAGTTTGGAGACAATCAAATATACTTTTATTGACTAGTTGATGCTGTTGAGATTGTAAAACCTCTGTCTTTTCCTACATCACTACTTACAGAGTTACTGAAGATAGTAACTGTATGTATGACTACACTAATAGATATAGTTAATGTCATCAACAGCAGATATAGTGCAACTATTTACAAACTTGCTTTCTCAAATTGCATCAGAAAAGGAAGTGCTCAAATTCTGTATTCAACTTCTTTAGAAGCCACCCAGGAGCAATGAAAGCTCACAAATATGCATCACTACCTCAAGCTTAATATGTATCATCCCTGATTAGAGCTATGGGAAAAAATCTGTGGAATTCAGAGTCTTCATGTAAGGAATTTCTCTAAGACAAGGATATGAAGGAGGGATATATGAGTCTGCTTTAGGCTTGCTCCACGGTGCCTGGCAGAAGTTAGGTATCTGACAGGGACAAGTTTAAGCCAGGCCCTCTTTCACAGGGTTTCCTTGGCTGGTCCCCACTGTTGGGGTCGGAGGCACCTGCTGTGCTTGGACTTCACACAGGCAGGATGCCCAGGGCTGTGGGATCTTGGAGGGCGACCTAAGCTTATAAACAAGTGCTGTGGCACACACCGATGCTGTGCCTGAGCCATGTTGTGTGGCAGAACCAGGCCTTGCTGGCTGGACTTGGTGCAGGACCAAACAGGTGAGCAGGTGGCAGGTTTTGTTTGGCAGCTGCAGGCTGGCACCAGGGCAGAGAGGGGAAGAGACCCATGGAGCAATGTGTTGGTGAGGTGACAGAGGAAAACCCCACTCACTGCCTCAACTCCTGCTGCAGAGGTTTTTTTCCCTCCTTAAATAACTTCAGAGCTGCATCTGGATTTTTCCAGGGATGCACCAGAGCACCCTGCCCCAGCCATGCTAGGGGCTGTGGCTGTGTGTATGGCTGGGTTCAGTGCAACGGTGCTGGACACCTCTTCTGCTGCCACCCCAAACCCTCATCCACCATCGCACACCGGATTTGGGGTCTGGCTGCTGTGTCAGCCTGTGCTTCCCATGCTCCCGTTGGGGTTTGCCTACCTAGTTCTGGGTTGGGACGGACTCTCAATGCACAGTGAACTTGCAGTAAACTGATGGCACAATATGGAATTTTGTGACTAATTTGGAGCATTTCTTTTCTCAAAGGACAATGAATACTGTGCAAAACACACTTATGTCCACTGTCTATAGCACACTGTATGCTTCTGTCATGTTTTAGGATGTCCTGATAATGTTACTTCCTTGGTGGCAGAAAGTTTTCTATAAGCTGTTGCTTAAACAACCATGAAATTGTGTAGTCAGTGCAGAGGAGATGTTGTTTCCATCAGGCTGGTGTAACACTTGTAATAGTTTCCTCAAACTTGAACCCAGAGTTGTTTTCAGAAACTCCTATCAACTCTGGTATAACTGACTCTATTTTCTGATATTTGCTTTCCTGTGATTTAGAGGCAAAGAAAGAGAAAAATGTTATACCCAAACAATTTCTATGTTTATGAGACAGCTCTTCCACAGGTTTGTGTCTTCATCTTCTAGAAGTGGATGAAGACATTTTGTCACCAGGTTTCTTTTGACCTGCCAGGTATTTGAGCTATCTGGCACTGCATGTCAGTCAGAGTGACACTGTGACAGGCTCTCTCTTAGACTACTTTCTTGAGTTTACACTTGCTGAGAGCAGAGATGCTGTTTGACATGGTCTTCTATGGAAGTGCAGATAGCAAGTACAGCAGCAGACATCGATGACCTGTGTACTAGAGAAGCAGGGCAAGAAAAGACAGCATATGCCCAGGAAATGCACTGGATATTGATCCATGGCCTATTGAGATCAGCAGAAAGAATCAAGTCTGTAAAAATGAATCCCTTTTGTGAAGCTATATGAATAGGCAGATCTGCAAGGATTATAACTTAGGGAAAAGATTGGTATCTCAGAAATGAAACAATAACTGATGTGATCTTAGACAATAGGAAAACACAAAATCACAGCCTTTCCTGGAAGCACAGTGAAGGGTAAGGTCATATTACCTGCTTTGAGCCATGGGCTGGACCCTCTCCAGACAGATGGTGGCAAAGAAAAAAGTGAGGCTTGTGCTTGTCCTTTCACTGGGCATGGAGAATATCTGTGAATCAATATTAATCACTGAGAAAGCTTTACAGCAATATGTACATTTGGGAATGATTCTCCAGTTCTCAGCTAGCAGATTTTGTGCTCACTTTTTAGCTAGATTCTGTTTAATTGACATGGCTAGTTTTTATTTAGCAATATTAAATAGTAGCTAAGTGGGTGCCTTATAAACTCTTACATTTTTTCTTCTGCCTGTGTAAATCAGGTTCATAGTCTGATAATGAAAGAAATCTAGTTTGCTTGATGAGATCTAGTTCCTCTAAAGCCATGCAGACTGGTATTTTGCTATTCTTGTTCTTCTGTGTTAATCAGATTCCTTGTAGAAGTTGCTATTTTTTTGCCTGGGATTAATGTCAGACAAATTGTCATCGGATTCTGCCAGACAAACTACTTGCCTTTTTTTTTAGTATTAATACAAGTTTTGCAGACCTTTAGTCCTTTCATATTTCAAGAGGTGTTAAAATTTAATACTAGTAAGTCATATTTCTCTCATCAAAACTGTCTATGACATGTGGATGCAAATGAATGAATCCTGTTGATTAAAATACTTCTGCCTGATAAATACTGTTCTACCTCTACTGTTAATAATGCTAGAATGTATTTTGCCATCCTCCCATGATACACCTATTGGGTTTACCTGGAGCCAGCTACATTTTCTCCCAGATGCTTATTTGTTTCTACAGTGGGAAATTGAAAACACGGGCTAGGGGCTCAGGGAGCCAGCACTCCTCCTTGCCTTCCCAACCCCTTCTGCAGAAATAGCTTTCCCCAACAAGATATTCTGAAATGCTGACTTTGCAGTTCTTTTCCAAATTAATTTGACCCTACATCCCTCCCACCCCCAACATTTCCTGTGGAAGAAGATTTGGGGAGGAGAGGCTGAATTGGGGCAGGATAAGATTTGCTAGAGCTTGGTATGGAGATAACTGGAGGGGGAAAAGGAAGGAAAACCTATGGCTATTTGTTGATTCAGACAGGGTCAGGGAAACCTGCTTTCTCACATATGTCATATTTATATTTGGCCAAGCATACTCCCTTAAAATTTTTGCATTGGCATGAAACTAAATGTGTTTGCTAAATACCTAGCACATATCTGTCCCAGGAGGAGCCCTCTTCATTTCTCCATCCCCTCAGTGCTCTACCAAGTGTTGAAACCATCTGATCCACATCAGAAGAACCATCTCCTGCTTGTAGCTACATCTGTTTCTTTGCTATCTTGTCAAGTCTTTCTAGTTCATCTCTGATCTCAACCTGACCCCCAAAGCCAGTCCCTGCTCAAGGAAGTGGTGTCTGGCGAAACAATTCGCAGGAGAAATATGTATATTTATGTCAGTGAGGTAAGGTAGGCTTTTCTTTCCAAGATTATTGACCTGAACTCACTCTCAATACGGGGTACTCTTCTGTATCCTTTTAGAGTGACTATCCCAGAAATTGGCTAATTCTGGATGATGTCTGCCTTGGGATTAACGTCATGATGGAGAAGTCCCTGCTCTGAGCCGATGATGTTCTCGTTTGAACAGATAGAAGTTGGACCATCATAAGGGGCTTATCATGAACCTGGGAGTCTAAAGGGAGTCATGAAGGCAAGACAGTGAATTTTTAAGGCACTAATTTGGAGGAACTGAAAATTACCTAATGGAGAGGGGTTAGAAATCTGTTCCATATGTTGTCAGAAAACAGGCACAAAGAACAGGAGAAGATGCAGAGGTAGCTGAGGAGAGGACTGAGCAGAAGGTAGAGATGGAGAGAGGTGGAGGATGAGGCAGAACTGGAGACTAGACTACAGGCAGCACTGTCCTTGAAAAATTAAGAAGGTGATGTCAAGAGGTTTAAATCTGTTGCAAAAATGGAGAGGTTGCCAGTGCAGGCATGGAAAAAGGCAGGAGATTTTTTTTTTGTAGCTGTGGTTAGATAGATGCAGGATGTTGTTTTGATTTGTAAACTGAAGTTTTCACAGAGCTTCAGAAAAGGGAGAACCAAATTTTGTTATTGAGGCTGCAAAATATTCCTCATGAGTTCTCTTTTGACCTTGCAGAAATCGGAGCGAAGTGCCTGCTGCTGTTGTGTTCTTCTGAGGGGTTGTTCTGCCCTGTCCACCAGATTTTGACTGCTGTGAATAAAATATTTTATATGTTCACTCATTTACTTGAGCAACACCTGTAATCAAATCCCAGAACCCCCCACATGGTAGGATCATGTGAACAGAGGATCTTGTTAAAGACTTTATAACTAACACTGGTTTGTTGAAATGCCAGCCATAACTTGAAGATACTGGTACCTTATGTGAGTCATTCCTAAGTCAAATGAGTAACACAGCGCCAACAGAATGATTGGTGAAACTTAAAAGCATCGGTTCCTGAAGTAAAGAAGTTAAAAAATGGAATATAATTTTTATTGCATTTAAAAATTACTACACAAATACATATAATTGACCTTTATTTTCAACAATGCTTTAATAAAAGATTATCACAATATGGTATGTGTCATTATACAGCAAAACTATAAAGTTCATTTCTCACCATTTGCCTATTGAAATGTTACAGGAAAAAATAAAAGAAATGCTTTCAGAACTCCCCTGAAAAGAAGCAGGGCTGATGCAAAAAAAAGAAATGCCACTGCATGTACAGGAGCTCCAGCAGAGGAAGCTTTTGATATACTAATAGCAATGCTATAGGCCAGGAAAAAGAGGAGGTTGTTTTTAATGTTAAAAGTCGTTAACACAAAGATTTTGTGTAGTGTTCCTACGTATATGTATAGATAGATATTCATGTGTGTGTGTATATATATAGGTACAGACTGCTCTATATTGTTTTGCATGAATGTGTATTTTTATTGAATGATCCAAGAGTGGGAGAAGTTATGGAGTAAAGCACTTGAAACACCCGTGTGCATGACTGAATATTTCATGACGTGATGGCGTGTTCTCTCTGCAGAGGCACACTGCCTCGTTCAGCGCACAGGATGGACTGACTGTGTTACGCTGGCCAGTATTTTGTTTTATATTTATGGTTCAGGCTATGGCCCTGTCCTTTATTTTCTAGACGCTTCACTGAAAATAAAACTAATATTTTCCTTGTGTTGTTTCCATGGCAATCATCATGTATAATATAAAGTTTCTAACATACTAACTTAGTTTCACAAAAGTACTGTTAGATGAAGGACTTCTTTTATCCCCTTTGCACATCTCGGAAACTGAGGCACACAGAGATGTCTACTACAGACTGAGCCTTCAAAATGCTTTATATTATATAACACAGATGGAAATAGTCAGTGCTTCAGAACAATAGACCCTGAGGCTGCTTGTCAGGTATCCAGAAAACAAGAAACATGCAGTTTACTTACACCTTATGAAAATCTTACCTTAAGTTAGTTATGCATAATCAAATATTCATTCAGAGGCAGATTCAGGAACAAATCAGTGTTTCAGGGCAATCCTTGAGCTGATCTCAGAGACCAGCTTTGCTTTTCCTCACTCAGCATCTGCAGTGCATGAGACAAGCTCTTAGGAACAGGAGGAGCTCTTCCTGCACATCCCTGGCCCAGCCCTGGTGCCTTCTCCTGCCTGTGCGGGTGTCCCCTCTCTAGAGTACATCTAGAGCAGCCAGGAGGGAGGGTTGTTAAATCTGGAGGAGGAGAGGGGGAGGGAGGACTTGAGAATTTCTCCTTCTCCCATATGAGGCTGACTGGGAGCTTGAAAACCTACCCCGATTTGGGTGCTTTCATTGTCTTTTGTATAACTAGCTCTTACTTTGTTTTCAGAATGGTAGCTGCTTTTTGCAGGATGAAACAAGGGATTGGAGAGCTCCAGAAAGTAGGCTGCACTCTCCAGTCTGAGAGGGATCAAGCTTATGTTTTCCACTAGGTGCATACACTAATGATTAAGTTTGATGATGTACCCAAAGGCTACATTTCATATTTCATTAAAGCTTCTGTTTCAGCTTTAACTCAGTCACCCAAGAGACTGCTCCTGCTTCAAATATCTGCTGTGTATGGCAGTGATGATAATAATAATGGCTGTGATTCTCCAGTTGAGTCTGGTGGAAAAGTAGGTGATCACTATTCCCACACACAGAATCCAGAAGTATGATAAATCAAACAATAGAGACCAAACTAGACAAGAAGGGAGAGGTGAGTAGGGTGATAATCTAAACAAAGAAAAATGAGGAAGAATAGGAGAGATGATTTTAAATAACTCAAATAAACTTATGACACATTATTTATTAATACTGGGTCCTGCTTCACTGAAGATAAAATTTGCAACAAAAATGTTGAACAGCAAGGTGACTTCTGTAGAAGATGAGAGGAACACAAAGTCCTCCAAGCTAAGTCTTGCAATGAGGCCATAGCAGCCATGTGGCTTCCAAACAAATGCCAGGAATGAGCATGGTCATAAGATGAGCTGAGACATGGTAGTCACAGAAATAAGAAGCTCCATTAAAAATTTCACCCATATAAGATGTTATTTGTAAGGAGAGACAGAACTTTAGTAAAATGGATAGCCATCTACAGAAACAGAGCAGGAATGCCAAGAGGGTTCTTAAACTTAAACATGAACAATTTATGTAAACTGCTTCAGCCTTGTGATAACTATGTGTAACACAGACATTGCAAATCCACATGTATTCAGTCTGGGAATGGTGCTCCTGAGTGGTTGCTTTAATAATGTTCAGTGATATTCAGTTCATTGTACCTGGAACCTGTAAAAGGATCCACCTGTGCAGGTTGTTAGTCCTGCTCGTAGCAGTAAATTGATGCAGGGATGCAATTGTTTGCCCCTTCTACTCTCTGTGCAGGATCAGGCACTTCTTTATTCCATCATCAAATCCACCCAAGTTACTGCACTCGCCAATAAGCATCACTAAACATGGATGAGACTGTTCAGGAACACTGGGATGCCTCCAGAGACAGTGGCTGTCCAGGTTCTTATGACTCCAAGTTATTATGGCCCTATATAACTACCACATGAGCACAGATCCTTGTCAGAACCTTGATAATTAACTCTGTGTAGGCCTTGCCATTCAAATAGTTTAGAGGACAACTTGTTACATCATTTGTTTACTTTTCTGTTGCTGCAGAATGGGACAGCACAGATGCTATTCATGGGGGACAGAAAATATTTTGGTTTTGTTGCATCCTGTATGAGTGATTTCACTCATCTTGGTAAATTATTTACAGGAAGAGAAGCGGTAAACACACGTGTAAACCTGAATCTGGTGTTTGGTCAGCTGAATTAGCCCAACTGAAAATGAAATATCAATTCCTTGTGAAATAATCTAAACCAGTTCTTATAGGAACAGGTACCTACTCCCCAGTAAATAGCACATTTAGATCAATAAAATGTTCAATGAGTGAGCTTTAAGCAAAATTTCCATGAAAATAAATGTGTGATATCCAGGTTTTTCCCTGCCTGCCTGACCTGGTACTGTGACCTAGGTGGAGCACATATCTGAGGGTAGCCTATGCTGGGTAGCCTATACTCCTGCTGTGATGGTTTGCTAATGTGCACCATGGAAATACACAGGGCACGATTCTGAACACTGTTGGTTTTGCAGCAATTTAAGTTCTTGATGTTGCTGCCACAGTCTTCCTATGGTGTGAGTAAGAAAAGAGTATTACTAATACTTAGGGGATCCTACCCTTTGCTTATTTATTCTTACTGCAAAAGTGGGTTAAAAAAAAATGGTTTAAAATCTTTAAAAAAGGGGAAAAAATGTCAACTCTTGGAGTTCTTAGTGTTACCGACCAAGCTGCCAAAGGTTTATGAAAGATTTACTGGACCTCTGGAAACTATAGGATTTGATTACTGGTAATGTCTTGAGAATTTTTTTGTGCTCTGATAAAATTTTGTTTTCTCTCCAACAATATTAATTGTGTTCACTCTACTGTTTACTTGCTTTTAACTTTTACAAGGTCACCTTTGTCAGATTCATGTTCTAAATACTTGTCTTGAGTAACTCTGGTGATCTCGCATTTCTATAAATTTTACTTAACCAATCAAAAATATTGGATTGACCATATCCTATTTCATCATAATTATGAAAAATTACACTTACAAATTTGGTCAATGCCTTAATGAGGCCCCATTTCTTGCTAAGTAGTTCCTGAATATACTGAATTACTGCTACAGAGCATTATTCTTTGCTTTCACTTCCTGACAAAAGTAGCAATAGTGTAACTTTATAAAGACTGATACCCAGTAAACTGAGTAATTTCTAACTCTATGTAATAATGCCTACTCTGATTTACAGTGAATTACTTTATGATTTTGACAAGTAACATGCTTTCTCTTGTTTTCACCCAGAAAAGTAGCAACACATAAGGCTGGAAACAGAACAAAAATAGTGGTTCTTAGCAGATGTCTTTGTTTCCTCCTGAGTGAATGTTGGACAGTAATTAAATTTTTTAAGAAAAAATTCCTCCAGAAGTATATCTTTAATTTATTTATATCCACATCTTGTTATTCTTTAAGACCTGTGAGTTTTAATTGAATAAACTCTTATGTAACATTGCTTTGACTCTTGAAGACAGAAATCTTTGCAACAGATATGTGTATGTATAAATACACAAGCACACAGAGGATATACTGAAGAGATGAAATGTAACAAGTTGGTATTTTAATCACAAAAGTAAAAATATGATGGTAAAACAACAAACGTGTTAGCACTTGGTTTCTAATATTTTTGAATGCTGCTTTTTTCTTTCTTGGGAAAAAGTGGGAACTTTCATGCAGGAGAACAAAACAGTGAATCAAACTACTAAGTCAGTGTTAGTACTGGGAATACTACTTGTGTTTTATGTGGTGTTTTTGTGGTCCTCCTTGCTAGAGCAACACCTTAATGCCTTGCAGTTTTCAACATTCTTCCTTACTGTAAAGCAGAGGAGTGCTGTTGTCTACAACTTACCAAATGGGAAATTGAACCACAAAAAGAAAGCAAATCCAGGGGTTTAAAAGGCTTAAATTTATCTTAGATCTCTGATTTTAATGTCATCTACTGGATGTCAGTGAAGGCCATCAAGCCAGTTAGAGCCAAACTAGAAAAGTAGTCATGGGGAGTTGAATCTGTTTGACTATGGCCCTTACCTACTATCTCATAATAAACTTTTGGTAACAAGAAGGACTTAGTAGTTTTGTTTTCTGGATTCACTGTCATGCCTTTATCACTGGATCAGCAGACCTAACTTTGCCCCAAAGATTGGGACACTCACACAGTTTCATTGGATCCAGGTTCCTTATTCAGCTTACATGTAGATTTTGGACTATACACTTAGATTTAAACAAAAAAGCCCTTCCATGAATGCTAGAACTGATGCAAAATTGTGCTTGGAGGCCACTTCCTTAGATTTGTAAAAGGGACTGAGGCTGTAGCCATTCCAGAGGGAACTGTAATAAGTTCTAAGAAGTACTAACATGTTCAAGTAAGTTCCTATCAGAACATATTCTTAAGAAATTAGAGTTTTAATGTGATTTATCTCCCTGGCTGCTTAAATTATGAGATTCTTACTGCTGTTGAATTTTACTGAAGTTAACCAATGGATTAAAACATTCTTGAAGGACAGAGTCAGAAGAAAGGAGAAGATGGTTGGCAAGCTGATAGAGATCTCAGCAGTTAAACATCCTGCAGGCACAAAGAAGAGCTGGGCACCAACACTGCAGAAAAGGATACTTTGATTAGAATAATTAATGAACTAAGTATGAGTTAACAGTGTGATACCACTGTAAAACATTAAGCCTCATTATGATATCCAACATCTATGGCATTAGTAGGACTGTGCTATGTAAGACACCAGAGACTGCCATGCCAAAGGCAGAGCAGTGGGCAATGACTGCCTGGGTGGACAACTCTACCCTGAGCAGGAAAAAAGGTTGTAAAACAAAAGCTGAGTGAGACACATAGTAATGACATCACTTCTGAGGCCAAAAAGCCAGACAGAAAATTTTCTTAAAAGGATGGTAAGTCAAGCATGAAGGCCCTGGAAGGAAGAAGAGAGGGACGGGGTTAGTGCATGAGAATTGTGAGGAATTTTACTATGTTTTCACTACACACAGAGCATTTTTCATTTTTTCTGGTCATGTCTCTCCCTTCTTGGCGTGTTGGTGTACCTTAGCCACAGCTGAATTTAGGGCAATTTTTTCACATTTGACTAAAGTACTTATTTCCTATTCCCTTTTACTCTTGTAGAGGCAGTGGTCCTCTTCAGGCAAATTGCAGCATCATTGAACACATGCCTGTCCCATTTCCCCATTATTCTTCAGCTATGTTAAAACTTTTACCCAGTGTCTGATATCAGTGGGTGCCTGGGTAGGATGGTGTGGGTGATCAGTTTGCCTGGCCAAGGGTATTTTTATAAAAATATCTCTACTGTTGTGATTTCATTATTGTTTGAGCAGTGGAGAATCAGGCCAGAGATCATATTGATGAGTTAACTTGTGAGAAGAGAGTTTCATAGCAGTGTCTCACTTTCTGTGTGTGCTGGTGGCAACATTTGCCTCCACAGCACACACCTAGTAATGGGAATCCAGTTGATTGTTTCTATGATTTTCTATTGTTATTAACTTTCATCAGATTAAATAAGAGAATCCAATTCTGATCTTACGCTGGTGTCACATCACCAGTTTCAAGAGACATTGATCAAACATTGGTGTGGTTGACTGGTAAGTCGGGATCCTGCTTTCCATTTGCTTGATGTTAAATATGAGAACTCAATGCTATAGGTACACTACAGTAGTGTAGAAATTATTATTAATTTTATGCATAAAGGAAAGAAAGATGAAAAAAAAATAAATTGGATTAAAAAAGCAAACCTTGATATGTACTACCCAGAGATCTTGAGTTCTGGTAGCTAACAAAGTAGATGAAAACTGAGGTTAGATTTTGACATATTGGAGTTGGATTATGAAACTACGTATTTTCCATCACCATAAAAAAGGGATTTATTTTCTTAACACGTGACTTGACTCACTTCCTTTTCTATTGTTGATAAACTGGAATGTTTTAGCCCCAGTGATTCATATTGCATGAATAGATGGTCCTCATTAAATATGCTTCTTTTCTCATTAAAATAAAAACATGAGCTCGTGTCACCCACCACAAGCTATTTAAAGAGTTTCTCAGTATTTAAGGTCACTGGATTTCAAACAGGAAATGGAGGCATGCTGTGGGAAAAATCTCTAGTGTAAATGTTTGACTAATACTGACATAGTGTACAAATCAACTGCACACAAAGGAATTAGAAGTAACTCTTTATGTATGTCTGCATGAATGATACAAATCCAGCATCTGTTAAGATAACAATTTGTTCTTATTATTTTTATGTCTATCTGTTACAGTGATTTTTCTTATTAATTAGCCATTCCCCTAGTAAAGATTATGTGGATCTACGCTATCTCCTGCTATTATTTATTCACATTCTCCACAAGGTCACTGTGTAGAACAATATTCTGATGAACTCCTGGGTCACCCTGAGGGATGTCTAGCCCCACTGCTGCATGCCCTTCATTCCTTTGTCAAAATCCCTTGATCTGAAATGACTAGACCACTATTCAGAGAGGAAGGAAAGATTCAAGGGGCCAGAGACAGACAGAACAACCAAGAGGAAGCTTGACTCGCAGACCTGGTGGGATGGGTACTCCCCGGAGAGAGGAGGTGTCTTGGTTTTCATCCAGTCTCTTTACTGCTGACTCTCCAAAGAAAATGCCCTGGCAGATTGAGGAGAAGCAATGGCTTTTAGGGAGTTTCCATCCCAGTACACTTCTACATTCAGTCCCTACTATGTGGGTTTTTTTCAGTCTCCAGGATTTTTGCATTGTTCTCAGTAGCAACGTAGCTCAGGTTTGTCAATTTCTGTTTCCCTCTCATTCCCACTAGATAACCTGACTTGGTCTCCAAGCTCAACTTTGTACCTCTACGTTCAGGTAAAGCAATTATTGTGGGGACGTGCTGAGCTTATTTACTATCTTTCCTCAGAAACCCCATTTTTTCTTCAGTCAAATGGAAGAAGGTGGGGGTTAAGGCAGAAACTATAAAGTGGGCAAGGAATTTACTAAGTGAAAGATGGCAACATGTAAAGCTAAAAGGCTAGGAATCATCCTTTAGGGATTTTACAAGTAGAGTTCCTAAAAAATTGGTTTCTTTAATATTTGTATTCGTGACTTGTGCACACAACATTTGGATTGCCAAAAAATGGAGATTGATTGCTGATGTGAAGGAAGATCAGAAAAGAGGAGGCATAGGATGGCACTGAGCATTGATATCTCAGTTTGAGGGTGACCTTGAGTCTCAGGCCTCCTTTCTTCTCTTCTGCTTGTTGGAGAAGTCTGTCTTTCTGTGTTATGACCTTCTGTAATAATCCTTTCAAGTTCATAATGAAAACCTACACACTACTGAAGGGACTCATGGTACCATATGGAGGATCAGTGTGCTAGCAAATAGGGCAAATGTCAATGCTTCAGACCTCAGCTGCATGAAGAAAATAAATTCTTTGGTTTGTCAGCCATCATGAAATCTCTTTTAAGACTAAAAACACTCTAAGTAAGATTTACATGAGTTTGTTATAATGAAATGCAAATCTCAAGATACCAGCTTCTATACAGATACAGGGATTTTCTGTTATTTGTTGTTCTACACACTTCACATCACTGGTGGAATTGCTTGCGTGAGTAGTGATTTAGTAACTTAAATCAGTGTTGATTTACACCAATTTAACTAATTCTGTACGTATTCAGCATTACACGGGAGGCCTCAAATACCCTTTCAGATCCATAGAGGCAGTGCAAGAGTGCACTCACAGTGTTTAGTGTGCAGCTTCTTATAAGTGAAATATATGAAAAAGCTTCATCCTGCATCCCTGCCCGCTCTCCTTGATGCATTACATCAGGAAGAAGCATCAGAACAGCTCTCGTAACCTGCCTGGCTCACTGGGGCTGAGAGGGTGAGAATGAAATGTGTCACTTCATCTTCAGGCAGTGAGAAATGAATCAGTGCCGTTTTTCTGGAACAGCAATTAGTTCGTAGCGGGAAAAGTTGCAAAATCCTTGAACTAGCAAACAAATGAGCAAGCACAATAGCAACCAGTGTCATCATTAACTAGGGATTTAAAGAGCTGAGGAGACTATAAAATTACTTAAATTATTTCTTCTCAAGGAAATTATTGTGCTCCGAAATACATTGGTTTTTGGCAATAAGAAAACGTAAATACATGTTTGAAAACTATTTGGATTTGTGCAAAAAAGAAAAATGCATCAGCACAAAGAGTATCTGTTTCACATGTTGTCTAACATTGCCCTTCCTACTTCTAATGCACTTCCTGGAGTGAAGTTTTGATGGAGTCAACTGCTGCCCCAAAGCCCATCTGCTTAATAGTTGGGATAACATCAGCAAGACTGCTGAGAGCTTGTAGTTTTTAAACTGAAACACACTCTCCACAAACATCTCTCTTTCTTCTCCAGCTATTGGGCATAAGGATTTAATTATGAACTAATAATGGGCTGTTTCTCTGCAGAGCCACCTACTGCTCCCACAGAGACCACAAAAAGCAGAAGGATCAGACCTTCTGGCTGTCCATGGCTCAACCTTAGCAGTCAAGCCAAAGCACAGACCTTTTGTACCCATAAAGTAGAAACAGGCTAAGAAGGCTCTTGTTAGTATTAGCTTGCTTTAAACTCAGACATAAACACACTAAAAAAAACTTAGCATAACTGCTAAGCAATGTATAACCATTTTTGTGTCCCAGTACAAAGAATATTGTTGTATACCTGTCAGTCAGCCTTGTGTACTTTCACTCAAGCTGCTGGAGTGCTGTTTCCTAGACCCTCTGGGAATTTTTCCCTTCTTGTTCTCAGGCTGTTCTCTTACCCTTTCCCTTTCTTTTTCCTTTTCCTTATCCGTTTCCCTTTCCATTTCCTCTCTCTTTCTGTCCTCTGTTTTTATCTTTTCCCCAAGAAATAATTTTCAGTACCAGAATCTATGTAAGCCATAAGATACAGATCTTACTAAGAAATATTCCTGGATGTGAACTTGTCTCAACATCCTACTTTTTTTTTGTTTTTCCTTTAGGATACCTGCACTATACATGCATGTACTTGCATACACACAGCGTGCAAGCAC
Organism: Caprimulgus europaeus; assembly: GCA_907165065.1. Next base: position 111,183,573 of record OU015523.1, read on the forward strand.
ACTTTATCCCCTGATTAGACAGTTCTTATTAATGCTTCTCATTGCACTTTCTAAAAGACATTTTTCCCAGAATACCTTTCTAGGACTGCCTTTGTATCCAGGACTGTCAAAGAGCTAGAACCCTGAAACAGCTATTTTATTGCTGATTACCTTGCTCTGCACTCATCTGGATGGGATCTTTCGGAGGGTGGACTCCTATGGGTGTTTGAATTGGGTCTGTAACTGAAGGTGGGTTGAAACAGGGATAAACTGGAGAGACGCTGCAAGCTGTGGTCCAGTGTTACTGAGTGCTGGCTCTGTTCTCAGCTGCTTCAGCCATCAGCCTGACTCTCTGAGGTCAGCGTTACTGTTGCTGTGCATCCCTATGCCCCAAAGACAAAAAGCTTCCCCTCTGATATGAGGTCTTTTCATTTCTCTCCCACTCCATTTTTAACACCAACTAAATGTGAAACCACTGCTGCATGATCAAGAATGTTGGAGTCTAGCGCACAGCAAATCTATAGCCTTGAATAGACCTGTAAAAAGCAAATATAATAATTATCAACTTTATTTAAAATAACAAGCCTGAAATAATGCCTTGGCTTTACCAGCTGGTATTTCCTCTAAGCTAATTTAAAGTACTAAACCTGTTATCAGGCGTTCATTCCAAAGCATTTTAAGTGCATTAATGGATACATGTACAAGCGTATTGGCTCGATATTTACTGTCAGTGCGTCAAATGGGACTCACGGGGGTGTGCACGAAATCTCATTGCTGCTAATGAGGGCTGTAATGCTATGTCGAGTTTTTGGGTCCCCAGCGCGTAGTGATTGTCGAGCTCTAAGTGGTATTGTATGGGTTGTGCTTTAGCATTACTGCCAGTACTAGGTACATTGTGTATTGTATCTCTTTTGTGTTCACGCCTTCTATTTCCTCTGATAAGGAACTGAGTACAGCCTCCACTGATGCAAATTAAGTTAACTTTCATTAGTTTTGGTGGAAGCAGGCCTCTAATGACTGCATTTGCATGTATATACATCTAGCACATATTTCTGGTTTTGGGAGTGAAAAGGGGAATCCAGTGGGCAGCTGGAAAATTCCAGCTTCATGTGAGCACTGCTGACATGAGATCCTCACACAAGAGGCCAAGAGGTGCAAAGGGCCATGGCCAAAGTCAAGCTGACGACAGTATATAGAGCTATGCTGCAACAAAGGAAGCTGGTGCTCTCTCTGTCCTCTCAGAGCAGAGGTGCATTATGGCACATCTTTTGCTGACTGATAAAAGGGTGTGAGACACAGCCCAAGCGGGTTGTAGCTCAGCAGAGGACCACTTGCAGCCATTGCAGCCACACTGAGCATGAACATTGTTAGGAGCTGAGCCAGCTCTGCCCTTCTTGGGCTCGGAATGACTGGAGTATATCTCCATCCATGAGAGCAGTTGGAGCTTAGTTCAGGCTCACCCTGGTGCCAGCAGGATAGAAGAGCAGGGTGTGGACGCACTCAAGCTGGTTTAGTATGAGCTGGTACAGATTGAGTGCAGTTGCCACAGCCATGCAACATTAGCCTAATGTTGCAATTGAGCTAAACACATATGACAACGGCCAGTATCGATAGTAAGTGCTGCCTGAGCACAGCAAACCTATAGCTGGATCTTGCTGATCAGCCCTCTTGGCAGTGCTGTACCAGTTCAAAGTTATCTGCCCCAGGCTCCTTTTGCAGGGCAAGTAAACTTCTGTCCTCCTTCTTCACTCTCTATGCTCTGGTGCTGTAGCTGAAGTATTCAACTCACCTGTTTCTGTTTAGAGAGGAAGCACTGTATAGCTTTTTAAAAAGATCTGATCTTGTTTTGAGCACTTGCAAATCCCAGTTGACAGCCAGCAGCTGAAATATGCAGGAGAGTGAGCTCTGCATCCTTTCTGGAAGTAAATTTAGTTCATTTGATTGTGCAGTAGGAAAGCAAAACCTGGCTTTTTCCAGTCAGCTGAGTCGTCAGAGAAGGATTTAGTATCTAAATGGTAATAGCAAGTGATGGCCTTTACTGGTGAACACCGCTTGGAAACTGGCTTCCAAAGTAAAGGTAACACAAGAAAGAGAAAAAAAGTAGGACACAGTCAGCAAATTATTTCAAATACTCAGTAGCTGCATGGTGATGTTGAACACTAAAAGCTTTTGATTACCACTGAGCTGAATTATTTTTGTTGGTATCATCTTGTTTCTGCCAAATGGACTGTGCCTGCCCTATAAAGAGTATAACCAGGGTTTGTAGGATGCAAGGTTGAGCAATCACTGTGACTGGCTGGTGAGGCAGTCTAATAAAATAAACCGGGTTGTTTTGACTAACACAAATCTATCTTAAGGCCAAAGGCAACTTGTTTTTGGTAAACTTCTGAGAGCTGATTGTTATCCAACTTCTGATCCCTACATACAACTAACTCATGCTGCTGGATTCTGTCTTTGAATTAGTAATGTTATAGTCAGCACTAAGTCTATCTCCAGCACATGACAGTGAGGCACCTTTGAGTGCGTCTGTGCAAGCATCTTCATTTAGATTAGGAGAGTACTTCAGAAGTGAATCCCAATCTTAACACATGTACTGTGTTTCATTTCATATTGTGGTTTCATTTCACAGCATGCAAACTCAATTATTTCTGGAGAAACTTAAACTGGGAGATATGATCCAAGATCCCATCCAATACACTCTGCCTTCTAAGTGGAATTAAATTCCTGGGGCCAAACTAGCTCTAGCCTGAAGGTAAACCACCCCGTGTGCATCTACTGTGCACAGTGGGTCCCCATGCCACCCCAGATCCATTGTAGTGCACTGCTTTTTAATGTAGGGGAAGTCTCCAAGGCAGGATCCAGTGCATGAACCAGCCCTGGTCCCCTTGGCCACCAGGGAGAGGGCTCCAAGCAGAAACAAGAGGGAGGGCAGGAGCATGCAGTCAGCTGTGCTCTGCTCAAGGGCCTCCATCTGCCTGAGGACTGCAGACCAAGACCTTCTCTGGAAATACGTGCCCACTTGTTTTTCTTCTAAAAAATAGAGAAAGGGTCAATCTTCATAAAAGAAAGCAAACCAAAAACTGGGTGATGTGCCTTTGCTGATGCCCTTTTCCTTCAGTGGCTAGGAGGTTAGAAAATACACTTATCTTTCAGAAGGTTTTTAAGGTGGGAGTTGAAAGTTTTCCTTTTTACATTTTAAAATGAGATTTCTTGCATGCATTTTTGTATTAAAGCACCATGGACAGACCACTCATTTTCCTGTGTGCCTGCATCGCATACTTCTTTTTTCTCTGTTGAATCATGCAGTAGAGTTATAAGACAACATTAAACATATTAAAATTGATGATTCCACACATTCAAATATTACACAAAGTCATTCTATACCCTTACTGCTAACTTATTATTTAACACTGCAATGTTATTTCCTGAAAATATACTTTGGGACACCTTTATTTTTAGTAAAAGCCTAAAAATACAATTTGAATAGCTGGGTGACTCATTACATAGGAATATAGATTTTGCTTCTTATGACCTGTCTCTGTAGTACATTGAACTTGGAGGTTTTCCCTCTGAATTTTCTAGTTATCTTTTGGAATTACAGAAAGTTAAAATAACCTACAAGTTTGGGAACAATCCCCAGAAATGTTGACAAAGTGTTCTGAAAATGGAAAAGCATCATTTTGTCCTTATGGAATACAAGATTCCCAAAAGGAGATGCAGATACATGCTGCTTCATGCTGTTTCTGAGAGCTGGTTATTCTACAGGAACACATTTACAGGGTTTTTTGAAATTACTTTTTGAAAGATTTGAATAAACAGGCTGTTTGCAGTTTCAAAGCAAGAAGAAACTGCTTTGCAATGCATAAAATCTTAAAACAATAACAGGTTTTTGTGCTATGACCTCCTCATTATTTTTCCAGTCCAATTTTCTTCTCAGAAACAGGACTTATACGTTAGAGCATTTAAAGAAAATAGACTTACAACTATATTATATTTCTTTACTGGATAGTGAGTAGAACATCTTTTTCTCCTGTTTTTGTCTGAAGAATAGAAAAACTCCCTCTCCAACTAGGTTTTATAACAAAACTCAAAAGCCAGAGCTGAGTTTCTCCTGTCAGTTTAATCAGTAATTTCGCTGTATGGGAAAACCCAAAACTATCAGTGGCATAGCAACTAAATCCAATGCTTTTTACTGTTCATGTGCAGAGGCAGAACTAAAGTTTGTCTAAACAAAAAAAATCTGGATTATTCCAAGACGATTTATATAAAACTTAGAGACTTGTTTTAAGGATTTGGACCAAATTTGTCTTAAACTATTTTCAACCCGTTCACTACTGACCACTCTAACACTGGGAAATCCTTAAGTTAGCTTGAACTTAAATCCAAATGTGAAACTTCAGACAATGTAAAGTAAAACATGATGCTTGTTAATAAGAACCTTAACAGACCAAAAAGGCCGAGTTTTTCACTACCCTGCTGTGGACTATAGCCAGCTGTTCTAATTTCGAATACCCTTACTGTTAATGCAGCTTCAAATTAGAAAATGTTTGATAAAACCACTTTGATGTATCTTCTTACAACATGACTTGGAAGGAAGTTTGTTTTTGACCTTTTTTGTAGTAGTGTATAAAATATCTCCCCAGAAATTGATGGTTACCTTTACAGAAATATAAATGAAAACAAACCAGCTCCATTAAGTGCATACTTTCAAGTCATCTGTTACAAAAAGTACCATGGAAAGAAAATCAAGGTCCTGCAGTAAATAGAGTAACTGTAGAAATGCATCATGAATAATATGGATCAGGTTACATATTAAGAATGGGGAGGAAATTTTTTTAAAAATTGAATCCTATCTAAAACTGTCCTTAAAATCCTCAAAGTTTTCATGAGCTACATTTAACCATGTAGTGAGTTTTGGACAGCAGAAACTTTTGCTTTGAATTTAACACTTCTAGAAATTTAACCTTTTTAGCTTAAAATAAACTAGATTTTGTAATAAAAGTGATTTCACTTAAAATCAGAATTCTTCATGTGGAAAACAGGTCACTGTGACAATTATGAAATGATTAGATGACAGAAGCACAATATAATTTTATTTCCATCAGTTTTTCCATTAAATTAATGGCTAAAATGAATAGGGGTTTTTTTTAACAAAAGCAGTCTTAAAAATCTTCCTAATAAATTCTGGTCTATGCATTCCAGTTTTAGAATACCATTAATTTGATGAGACAGTTTGAAACACAAAGATAGTTATTTTCCAAAATCTCACTTTACATTTTGTGTTTTTGTTTGATTGTTATTGATTCTGTATTTCTGAAGTATGAATGTGCATGACTTAAATTATCTAAAGACTCAAGTGACCACTGTGAATTTCTGTATCAGCATCTTCTTCATGCAGAGATAATACTGTTGGGGGGGCAAAAGGTTAACCAGTCAGAATTGTCTTGTCTTCTGTTAGAAGAGTCTATGGGCAAGTGTGCAGTATACGGGTGTTTTTAAGTCAAAATCAAGTGCAAACTTTCAATCTTTTGGGGTGGTTTTCCAGTCAGTCTTAGCCTCTTTCATTTAATATGGTTTGACCCACTGTGAGCCCAGTTGCCAGTTCTGAAGCACCCAGTAAAAAGTTGGGGCAATCACTCTACATAGTTGTTGAGTAAAACTTGTGCACTTGTATTAAAAACATTAACTGTTCCTCAGGAAAAAAAATGCATGCAGAAGCCTTACAGCTCTTAGAATCTGTGTTATATAGAAAACACAGTGCTCATTTTGAGCATATCTCTCAAAGGGAAATTTGTGAGAACAGTGCAGAAGCCGAAGTGAACCATGTTGATATTGGCAGGTTAGCTCCTGAGGGCTCTGTGGTCAAGAGCAAAACTCCTGTGACTGGGGTGTAGCCCAGTGAAAATTAATACTATACCCAGACCTCTAAACAAGACATCCTTGGTCTTTTGGGGCAAGTGTTCTGGCAACATGAAATTGTATTGGTGTAAGAGCTATAAAAGCTTCTTATAAATAAGTATTTCCTCTAATCCTCTCTGACCCATTTTGTATGTCAGTTCTGTCTGAATCATCAGATCTTTCACTGCAGCCAAATATGAAGCTGGACACAGTCATGGCGCTCCTACCACTCAATACATGTTTATTTTTATCAAACACAGGATTTTACTCTCGCAAGTCCCCTTTAAGTGGATGAGATTTCTTTCCCTCTGATTTCACTCCAGCTTCACTTAGGAAGAATAATAGTCTATGATATGATAGAATGGATTCTCATGTGTCAGAAAATAACTGCTATTGCTTCTGTGTGAAAACATCACTAGCTTGGGAAAAGGTCAGAGAAGGGCTTCTGTCCAGCACAAGTCTTGTCTTTACAGAATGCTACCAAAGCCGATGATGCATGCTCTTACTTTTGCACGATCCTTGCAAATGTGATGTAATGGGGAATAGCTACAATCTGCTTCATGAGTATGTATTATCTTGTTTTCTCAAAATTGAGAATATAAGTGTGATTCATGACTGTGGTCAACTGATAAACAGCAGTTTATTAAACTATAGAAATCCTTCCTGTGCCTCAGGCTTTATATGGAGGTAACTGGTGGAAAGTCCTTCAAGATGAGGTGTATTCCCTGCCTGTCCCTCCCATGCTTGAGGTTAAAGGGTAGAAATCTGTGTACAACCTGGGGGAGTGGATTTGCTTTATTTCAGTACTAAATTTTGTTGAATATGCTAGAATAATATTTAGGTGGCTTTAGGGCAGAGTGCTCTGCTCCATGATCTCTTAAGTGCATGGGTTAAAAGTACCCATGGGAGGTGAAGAGACTGTAAAACATGCAAGTATTGTTCTGGAGGAAACTCTGGGTTTGAAACTAAACAAGCATCAGGCCTGTTTGGTACAGTTCTTCCAAATAAAAGTGTGGCCTTTGTTAAGAAGATGTTAGATTCTGGTTAACAGCTATTGTACATTTTATTCCCTGAGAAATATGGAACACTGTTGATCTGCGACATTTTTCAAGCTCCACATAAAGGTAAAAAGTTCAGAAGAAGTTGCTGAATTTAGAGTGGTCTGCTTTGGGAGCAGGTGGAGAGCATATTCTTTGGAAGCAATTTGTTCAAATGACTCAATTTCAGAATCATTAATCTTATGCCATAGGCCACAGAAAACTTCAAGAGAATCTGACTAAGCCAGTGAATTTTAGAAAGTGCTTCGATAATGACCTTTTAAATAATTCTCTGAACTGGAAATAGTAGTGTTTCACATAGAAAGGAAATGTACAGTACACTTGAACAAGAGGATCACAGTAGGTCGTGGAAATAAAGACCATACAACCCAAGGGAGCAATTCCGTTTTGGCTCATGGTCTCTGTAAACGCCATGTGGCCTGGATGTCAAAACACTTGGCATCTCTGCTTTAAACGATTTGCTGTGATTGCTTTTAAAGTTCAGAGCACTTGTTCATGGCCTCTCTCAAAAACCCACAATAAATATTATAATTACAGATGAACTTGATGGTCTTTGAAGTTGTTTTGATTCTAAAAATGGTAATAGAGCAATATATGCAATATTTCATTTTCCAAAATTAAGACTCTTGTACACTTACAGCACAAAAATTATGTACAAATCCTTTTATTTTTCCACCTGAGACTCATTACTCAAGAAGTACTGTGCTAGGCTGCACTCTGCTAGCACTTTGCATTCCAGAGTGATTTGGCATAGGGATTTTCAGTCTGAATGGCAAAAAAAGATCAAGAGTCTGATTCTGCATCATTAAAACCCAAAACCTTTGCAGCTTGGCTTAGCAGAAGCAGTATCAAAGCTAAACCATAGGTGGTCGTATGCAGGACCACTGCAAAGGGAAATCAGTAGAGACATGGTAGTAACTAGTTTCAGAAAGATGAAAACTGGGAAACAAGTCTCACATTTTTTTTTCCTTCTTGAGTGAAAAGTAACCTCAAGAGTCATTGTAGAGTAAACTAGTTTGACAGCAGAAGGGATGATTGTGGGATGACAACAGCTGGAGGGAAAAAGGCATTTATCTTTTTGCCAAATAACACCGCATCTAACATGCAAAAATGTTTTTTCCCCAAGACCAGCAGAAATAAAGGTCTAAGTCTGGAAAGCAGGATAGTGGGAAGAGTGATTAGAAAAGCCTCAGTTACAAGAAGAAATTTTGACCTGCAGCCATTTTGTGACTTGTGATTACCAATATTTCCAGTCCCAAGTATTGACCAATGATGAGACATGACCTTACTCATGAGACTGGCTTTAAAGTTACGTTTTGTTCTAAATGTTCTCATTCATACACTCAGTTTATGCTCGTCCAGCTTAAATAAGAACCACTTTTATGGTGGCACAGAAGGTTGGAAACACTACATTTTCTTGAGATAACCAAGTTGTGCTTTACCCTTAGTAGTTTTCTTTTACCCAATCTATTTTGCCATAAGGCAGCTTGAATTTCAAATGCTATCTGAGAAAAGTCTGTCACATGTGTTTACTAAAAAAAAGGCTAGATTCAGTTTATAAGGGTTTCTACCAAAAAAGTTAAAACAACTGCGGCTCATGCTCCATTCCAGACACTAAATTGCACCTTCTAAGTGCTTCAGAAAAAACATCACTCACAGACAGATAACATTTTTGAAGGCCTTAAGGAAGATAAAGGTCCCCCTTTATCTAAGGGAAGGAAAACAGAGTAATAATATCGTCTTGGAAAAACAGCTGATGAAGGAGTTACAAGTGGAAAGGACTGGCATTCTTGAGGAAATGGTGGTAATGGTCTTCAAGTGAGTACTCCTCCAACTGAGATTTACTGATGTGGTTAAAGCCACAACTCTTTTTCCCTGTTTATGTCACACTAGGTGCTCATTGCCTAGCTCCTAGTCAGCCCATGATCTCATTCAAAAAGCTCCTACTGGTTTTGCCTGCTGTCCTGTTGCTGCTCCTTTTACTGCCTCTGAACTCTCTTTCTATTGCTGCTTCTTGTCACTGCTTTGATGTTGCTATTCCCACTTTGCTGAACACATCTCAGCACTGCAAGATTTCTCCTTCCTTGGAGTACAGCTACATCAGGTGTGGGTCACAGCATGGGTCTGAACCCTAGCCCATGCCCTCTGTGATTTGAAAACCCCAAATCCAAGTTTGACTACAGGTATTTTGAATGAGTTTAATCTCAGATAACTTCATCTATTCTCTTACAAAGACACTTATGTCTGCGCTAATCTTGCTTGTTTCTTACCTTGTTTTAGACTTTCTGCTGTGACAGCTGTGTCACTTCTTGGTGTTACTTCTCCACCTCCAGCATGGAGCAGGATGTCCAATAGGCTCTAAATAAAAATACAGATATTATCTTAACATCATCTTTAAAGTGTAAGATTTTTTTTAACATAAATGACCTACAATGTATGTAATATACAAGAAAAAAAAAGGAGAGAAAAACTACAGATATTAAGCAAATATCAGTCAAGTTATTTCCTCTTTTCTTAAAACCACGGAAATACCAACCAAACAAAAATCAGGCTAAACAGACAGGTTGATATCAGATAAATTTAATTAAAGGAATGAAATACATAATGATACTAACATTTACTCAAATAACTTTAAATCTTCTTATGAAACTATGATATTTTTTCTATTTTATTCAAATTGGATTCAATTTTAATCTAATTTAAAATTCAGTAATTCAGAAAAACCAGACATATTTTGTCTGCCAGTGAATAGGGTGGAGATAACTAAGACAATGAGACAACACTCGTATGGAGATAAGTGATAGAAAGCTAAGTAAAAGAAGTCCACTGAGAAAGGATTTGACACCATATGTGATTTCTTTCTCTCAAAGCAATAATATTGCAATGATAAAGGCATGATTATAGCTTGAAAGTAGTTTTATCAGATACACAGAATGGCCAAAGTTGAAAGGCACCTCAGGAGATTGTTTAGTTCAATCACCCTGCTCAGAGCAGGGTCAGCTAGACAGGTTACCCAGGGCCATGTGCAGTTGGGTTTTGACTATTTCCAAGAAGGGAGTCTTCAGAGACTCTGGGCAATCTATTTCAGTATCTGACCACTCTCACAGTAAAAAGTTTATTTCTTATGTTTAAATGGAATTCCCTGTATTTCAGTTTGTGCCCACTACCTCTTGTCCTGCCACTGGGCACCACTGTGAAGAGTCTGGCTCTGTCTTCACTCCCACTGTCAGGTATTTACATCCATTGCTAACATCCCTCTGAGCATTTGCCTCTCCAGTGTGAACAACCCAGTTCTCTCAGTCTCTCTGAGTATGGCAGATGCTTCAAGCCCTTAATCACCTTTGTGGCCCTTCACTAGACTCACTGCAGTATGTCCATGTCTCTCTTGTACTGGGCAGCCCAGCACTTGGCACGGCACTCCAGATGGGTCTCACCAGTGCTGAGCAGAGGGAAAGGATCACCTCCATTGACCTGCTGGCAAGACTCTGTCTGATAGAGGCTGGGAGCCGGTGACCTTTGCTGCAAGGGCCTGTTGCTGGCTTACAGTCAGTTTTTTCTCCATTCTCCACCAGGACCTCCAGGGCTTTCTCTGCAAAGCTGCTTTCCAGCCAACTCACCAGCTCCCATTGTAAGAGTCTCCATTTCCCAACCTGATAAGTGGAGGTGCTGCTGGCCACTCCCTTGATGCAGCAGGGGTTGAAGCTCATGAGACTGCAGGTCTCAGAGAGGATCCAGACACCCTCTCCCTCATCACCCCAGTGCTGTACAGGCGTTTGGCAACCTCCTGCTGTGAGAGTTCCCAGGTGGTCGCATCCTCCCATAGCTGACCTTCCCCGGAAGCAGCAGACACTCTGGTGTCCCTCAAAGGGTTCCCAGGACTCCCTTGATAGTCTCAGTAAAAGTTCCCAGAAGACATACAGGATCTTGCAGTGGAGCCTGGAAACCGCTGCATGAACTGTGGTGTCTGCCAGCTGTGCTGTGCTGTGGGGCTCTGTGGGACTGGAGAAAAACAGCTGCTGTCATGGAATGTTTTTTGAGGAAAAAAATAAATAAATTTGGAGCATCAAGGAAAACTAACCACAAACAGAGGAAGACAAATTATTCTTCTGTGGACAATAATACACACTTCTAAAAATACTTTTAGGGGTCTTATCAGTCCTTGAAATTTCTGAGAATGTTTGAGAATCTTGTTGATATATGAGTGTATTATTTTATTCAAGACCTCTGAAAACATTTCTCCTTGAAAAGCGAAGATCAGATTAAGTCATGCTCTTAAAGGAATTGTCAGTTCTCATAGTTGCTTTGAGTATCTTCTTAATGGAGTGTCATGATAAAGCTGAAGTTCTTTGTCTGCCTTTATAATGTTGACTTTTATAGTATGATTTATCATGGAAAGCTTTAGTGAGAAGAGTCTCTTTGATTTATTGACATGAAAATACGGATAATATCCGATATTTCTGAAATGAACTTTTCTAGAAATTCCACCTTATGAGAGGTTTTAACATTTTCTTTCAATTTCTGTCAAAAGGAAATATTGACAAATCAAACGGCCACACAGAACAGGAATTACAGAATTTGGCCACCTGTGACATACTTTGAGATAAAGATTGTTCTGTTTCTTTCCTCTGCTGCTTAACCTGTTCATTTCATGTCTCTTACCAAGTTACCTTTTAGTAGTAAATTTGATACTGGGCAAGTAGAATTCAGTGTGTTTTCTACTGAGCTTCATGTGGGAAAAAAAAGCCTGTGTTTGCAGAGTTGCTGGCATAGATCTTGTATTTCTGGCTGTATCTTTCATGCTTGCTGTGTGAGCAGCACCACTATATTTTCTGCAGATTTTCCCTGTAGTTTCCTATGAAGATTGAATTGCTTTAGGAAACAGGATGAGCGTTTTTATTGAGAAACTAATAGTTTAAATGCTTTTATGCCTAACAGACTCAATGTTTTCTCCTTTCTGAAGAGCAGTTAATTAGAGTGAACCTATTTTCTGTTGGTCTTGACCATGAAACAATCAAAAAAACTGGAGAAAATGGAGCTGTTTTCCAAAGACCTGTTGCATTACATTCTGTGAATTGCTGTTAGCCAGAGAACAGCCAGAGAACATGGACAGAACTGATTACTGAAGTAGTGGGCTTAGTTTTGAAACTCCACTAATTGTTCTGTTTTGCTGAAAATAATTTCTGATCTGCTCTTACAATAGCTATCTTCTTTAAAAGGTTCTTTCTTGGAAGTTATAACACTTTCATTTGAAGATATTTTCCTATTTAAAGACCACAGGATTTTAAAAAATAATATACTGTGAACAGTGTTTATTCCTGCTTTGGTGTGACAGGCCCATGACAATAGAATTAGATGTGAGGAAAATAATATTTAATTATGATCATATCAGCTTGTAGCTGATTCCTGGATCTAAATCCTGAGGTGAAGTCCTAGACAGATAAATACCAGATTTTATCTAAAATTTCTTTTCCTAATTGCTGCCTCTTAGAAATGTCACTGGAATAGGTGGGTTTGGATATGAAGGCTGTTTCCACCTCCCTGGTTTTTCCCCTATCAAGCCTCTATATGACTGCTTTCTAGTACAGCCTTAAAATAAACAGCCCTGTCAGTGGGAAGCTGTCATTTCAAATGCATCCTCCTACCCTGTAGAAAAAATTGGTATGAAGGTCTGTGGTAGGAAGAAGCTAACTTTTAGTACTTAATAGATTCCCAATCCATGGGAATTTTCTTTCTATGATTTCCCTAAAGAGATTAGTTATGAGGGCTCAATGGTCTTTTATTAAGCAAACATGATGGGAGCTCAGGGGCCAATAAAGTCGCAGCAATCTTTCTTTCTAGGAGAAAACATGGGAAAGGGTTTACATTTCAAAGTTGGGGTGCCTTTCTTTGTATGCTCACCTGGTGATGCCTCAGTTTTTTGACAGAACATGTAGGAAATCAGATCAATTTGCAATGTGGATGCCTGAACTAATTGCCTGGAGTTAGCTTTTAGGTATCTATGCCACAGCTTCCAAACAGTAAAAGGGAAAAGGGCGAACACTTTGCTTTCCAGTGCAGCAACCATCACTGGCCTATATTTTCCTGTTAGCTGAAGGTTTCTTTTCCACTGCAATGTGTTAGGTTTTAAAACAATGTGATATAACTCTGCAGCCTTTCCTGTGGTCACATATTTGAGGCCCCCAGCTCCAGTGGAGGTCTGTGAGCTTTGTATGAGCTTTCATATTACAAAGGAGCATGAAGACAAGGCAAAGTGGCCAGCTAAGATTTCCCATAGCATTAGTGGGTCACTGAAGGAGGGACACATAGCTGGCCTGGCTGGTGCTAACCTACCTCCCCTTCCAACTATTCGAATCCGAGGAGGAAATCAGTTGGTACACCTTTGAGTGAGGGTTACAGCACCTAAGGACAGCGTACGTACTGGCAGACTAATCTAGGCTCACCTCACAAGGACTTCATCTTGCTTGCTGAGGTTGTACGATATTGAACTGCTGAGTAAGAAATTGCTTTTAATTGTGATGTCCAGATGACAATAGTGGCAGAATTTAAGATTTAGTGATGTACCAGCATTTAAAATAATACACACTTCCAATTTTTAAGTTTCTTTTATTATGCTCTAATGTTTGTTTTAAGGCTTTTTAATATTTTGCTGACCTTGATTTATTCAGTATTCCTAGTGTTTTGTCTGGTTTGGGAAGCATACTAGGAAAAAGTCAGTTAATTTTGCTATTGTTAGTACTATCATTTATGAGCTTTGTGGGCATTTTTAATGCCTTATCCCTGGATCAAGAGTGGATTGCTTAACTTTTTACATTTCTTGATTATATTTTTGCCATGAGAAAATGAGAGAAATTTATGGAAGAAGTGTTGTCTTCTTTCATTTCTAAAAGTTTTACTAGAAAATCAATACTGTCATTACGCAAAATACAACAAAATCCATATCCTTTTGTTTATATAAAAATATTTAAAGCAATAAAAAATAAAACATACTTGAGGCTTTCTCACCAAAATTCAAATACAGTATGATTTAACACTAATTCGGAGTAATTTATCCCATAGGATTAATCCCAAGATTAATAGTATTCTGACATGTGCTGGAATCAGGGTCTTGATTGAGAATAAAATGTGATCCTACCCAGAATGAAAACAAATCCTGGGTTGCTCCTCCTGGCATGAGACCCTCTGTAAGACAATTTTATTTGCGTGTCATGACAGTGTGTTTCAGACACGTCCCTTTTCTGTGAATAACAACAGCATTTTACCAAACATCTCAAAGAGACAACTACTATGGGTCAAGGTCACTGGAATCCCATCTCCCCAGGAGACACGTTTTGAGCATCTGTCACTGAGAGCCTCACAGATGTTAAGTCTATTATGCATCCCTCATTTTTTGGTGCTATTATTTATTTCTCTGCAACCACTGCAAAAAGAATTCCATTATAATTTCCAGAAGTAGTCAGAAAGTTAAGCCAGGAAGTTAATAACTGAAAAAGCCATTACTAGATCATCCCACAATTCAGTTCATGCTCAAAGCATAGCTATTACTAAATAGTTCCTCTTCACACCCATCCTATTTTGTGGCTGACCCCTAAACTTTGCTCCTTGAGTCTCCCTTCTCCCCACCCCCCATCCTAATGGGTGCCTGAGGACTCGTCCTACTTTGACTGCCCTCCCTGTTCCAGAGATGCCTCAGTCCCCACCCAGGGGTATCACCTGCCTACATTTGTGAATGCAAACTTAAATCCTATTTTAATTCCCATAGGTGGTAGGAGGGTTGTAACAGAAGCCTAAGGGGGTGAATTTGCACCTGCCTTTGAAAACTAATTTTGAAATAAATGACAATCTCATTGTATTTTAACGGAAGTTAATAGCTAACGAGCTTATTTACCCTTTTACAAAATTGAACACTTAGAATAAACAAAATTTTAGAGTAAAAACTTACAGATTTGGCAACATAAGAGTTAAAACCTCTAACAAATTTAAAAACATTTCATCCCCATTCAAAAGAAGATGCTAAAACCTCAAAATATCTCCTAGGCATACTCCTCTGCTAAAAACCGCCAAGCATCTACGCTGCTGCCAAACCCATCGACTTCCACTACAAAGTATCACAGTGCAATGATTTTTTAAGTGACTGTGTCTAGTAAACTGAGATTAAGAGTGACATCAGTCATGAGGCAGCTGCATGATGAGTGATGGCTGATAATTTTTTCAAGTAATTTGATTCTTTCATTAAGAGCCAGATTTTCAAGAGTTCATGGCTCAGTAGCACCACCTGCAGCTCCAAAAACTAAGCCCAGGCTTTAAAAAACTACCTCTCTATGGACACTTTCTCCCAAAGTTGTGGGAAAACTCACTAGTACTGCACCCATGTGAATTGCTGAACACCACAATACTAACCTGATGGAGAACTAGTCAGTATCTTAGTTTTGTCATTGCTAGCTTGGAAATATCCTATCCAGCACTGGCCTGGACCATGTATAGAAGACTTTAAATTTTGCTTAATACAGTTTAGCTTCTAAAGAGGTTCTAGAAGTGGAAAAGCAATTGTGTAACTCAAACATGAAGTGCATTAACAGATTGATGTGGGGAAGTTTTCACAGTGACTTTGCTCTGTGCCTATATTAAACCAAGGCTATTAATAGGGTAGAAATATTTTGGGTAAATCTCATGAACTTTCACATCAAACTGAGACAGAAACTTTTTTATGTCTTGAAAAAACTCTTGTGTACTTTGTGAGTTGTTTTGCTTACCTCTATGCTTCTTGTTTACTAGACAAAACAAGAAAGGGAAGGTTCAAAATGCAACTTGAGGAGCTATTCTCATGGTGCTCCTGACCTACCTGGCAGCTGGAGCCATCAGAAATTGCCAGAGTACTTAGCTTTGCTTTATAGAAGAAAGGGCCAAGCATATTCGTGATTATAACTGGTAGCCACAATAACTAATGCAAGAAATAAAGGTCTATTTTAGTTGTTAACCACTAACAACACATTCTGAAAGATGTGGTGATTATTTGAAAGCCTGTGAATACTCTAGTCAAAAGTAATGAGTCTAGGAGATATGCAGCTAGAAATGCCTGAAATGTCAGGGGTCTGACTTATGCCAGTGATTCACTGTTTATAACTGCATGTATTACTCTAAACATTCAGCACTCTTAACTTAGACTGAATAGTCAGATTATGGCAAACTGTGAGAAGTAACTCCTGTGAAAACCTTAAGTTTTAAATCTGAAATTTGCTTTCACTGCATGCTGACTCATAGCTATTTTTTCTTTTGAGCTGTTACCATTAAATTGTTCTGCAGGGGATAAAGTTTATGTCATGTGTATACATACAGTCCTAAACATTTATTCAGCCATGTTCTTCATCCACAACCAAATCTTCAACCCAGCAGTTCAGCTGACACATTAATGTTGGACTACACTTTGCCAGGATTTGGTTCTCAGCTGTCATCCAGCAAGGCACTGAATGGATTTCCCAATACAGGTTAGTTTTCTGAGATTAAAAACTGTGATCATTATGTCAACTAATAAGCAGTATTAAAACAAAGTTACTCAAAAAACCCATGACTTTGTGTATACTGAAGTTTCTCAAGCAGCTTTTTCAACCTTAAACCTTTTGTTTCTTTGTTCCAACATATGATACCAAGTTATGCTTAAAACTCTGTTTGGCCTGGTCACACACATACATATTAGCATACATGAACATGTGCACATGATTTTATAGAGGAACAGTTATAAAGTGTTTGTTTCCATTGGCTTATTATATCAGGAATGGTTAGCATTTCTTTTCAGGCATTTTTAGGCAGATACATCTTATAGTTATTAGCCTCTTCCACTGATATACTTGATTATGAATCAGAAATAAAATAAATTACTCTACTGACTCAAGACATCAATTTATATCACTGTGAAGCATATGTTGCTGAAAACATTCTCTCCTATGCCTGGGGAAACTATGGGACTGTCTTTATGGAAAGTCTTCTGTGCACTGTTATGTCGATAAAGCAGCATCATTCACATTCACAAATCTGACCACTGGTGCATCCTTCCTTCTCATCCACATATCCATTTTAAGGTTAGTCTCATCGATGAGTCTCACTTTGTCCAAAGCTTCTGAGCTAATTTGTAATACTCTCTATCTCGCATTTTATCCACCCACTTGAAGAAGCAGCTTGCATCATCCAAGAGGTTTTCCACACATTCCAGTCTCTTACATTCCCTCCTCTCTCCCCCATTGCCATCTTTACATGTATGCAGTCTGTCTCAAAGACTATTAACACAGACGAAACTGTGACACAGGAAAAGAAAAAGGACAGAACTAACAATAGCAGACTGAACAGAATGACTGTTTAGAAATATTGTAATTTCATTACCATGATTTTGCTTAATATTTTTCTAACTTTCAGATTCAGTAATTTGTCTTATAATCTCTTATGTTTGGGTTTTCTATTAATTTGAGAAGAAACTTGATAAAATAATTTCTTTGGGTTACCTCAGAATTACCTACTTTTTTCTCTGTTTCCAGTATTTTCTATAATGTTTTATGTAGATTCTTGAATCTGGTAAAGGTCAACACACTGTTAACGAGTGGCAGAGTTAAGGATTAAAAGTTTCAGATAAGTGTTCCAAATCAAAGTCATCTTCTGTAATTCTGATTTGAATTACTGTCATAATTTAACCCCAGGGGGCAACTAAGCACCACCGAGCTGCTTGCTCACTCCCCTTACAGTAGGGTGGGGGAGAGAATTGGACGAGTAAAAGTGAGAAAACTCATGGATGGCAATAAAGACAGTTTAATAGGTAAAGCAAAAGTTGTGTAAACAAGCAAAGCAAAACAAGGAATTAATTCACTACTTCCCATCGACAGGCAGGTGTTCAGCCATCTCCAGGGAAGCAGGGCTCCATCATGCGTAACAGGTTCTTGGGAAGACAAACACCATAACTTTGAACATCTTCCTCTCCTTTTTCTACTTCACAGCTTTTTATTGCTGAGCATGACGTCATATGGTATGGAATATACCTTTGGCCAGTTGGGATCCGCTGTCCCAGCTGTGTCCTCTCCCAGCTTCTTGTGCACCCCCAGTCTGCTCGCTGGTGAGGTGGGGTGAGGTGAGAAGCAGAAAAGGCCTTGACTCTGTGTAAGCACTGCTCAGCAATAATGAAAACATCCCTGTGTTATCAACACTGTTTTCACCACAAGTCCAAAGCTTAGCCCCATACAAGCTACTATGGAAATAATTAAGTCTATCCCAGCCAAAACCAACACAATTGCAATGAGGAACTGACTGTTCAGCACAGCTAACGAGATACAGAAGTGGTTATGATGATGCTTTGTAAAAGAGCAGCATTACAAGGAATCAAGGTATGTATGGTAAAACAGAATTCTGAATTCTCAGGTAAACAGGAAAATAACAGAAAGACAAGAAAGACCTAAAAACCAGAGCAGCACAGTAATTAGTTATAAACAGTCTTGATTCAAAAGTTTTAACTTTCTTTCTGTTTTGGAGCATTTTTGACAGCAGTATATAATATGCCTTGAAGCATAATTGGTAGGAAACTGTACAAGGTCATGTAATGCCTGTTTTCAAATCTAGCGTCCTAGAACCCTGCTCTCAGCTGTACTATAAATATAATGGTAGCTGCCCCTCCAAGAGGCGATAAAATCTCACAAGGAAAACTGCCTTGGTTCTAGTACTGCATGTGGCTTTGGCTGTTGGCATAATCAGCTTTGTGCTCACAGGGAGTTCACGTCACCAAATGCTTCCAAGAGAATGCCCACACGTCCGACTGGACAATTCATAGGCATTACTGAAACACACAGTACTGTCTGCATCCAGGAGCCTGACTGATTTCTAGGTGTTTTTTTCACAATGATATGAATGCTTGGCAATTGCACTTTGCTTTAGCTTGGCTATTAGTAAATAGGAAACAGGAAATTAACATTGGTTTTGTTAATTAAACACACTGCTTAGCTTAGTATCCAAATAGCAATCCAGCTACATATAGCAACTGTCACACGTTACTAAGTTTCCTGAAATAATGCTGCATGCTGCTTGGGTCTTGCCTTTGTGACAATTTTCCTGTTTGTTGATGTTACAATCCTCTTCCCAGGAACGTAAGTGTCATGCATTTCAGAATGGTATGTACTAAGCACAAATTTGTACTGGTTTTGAGGGATCTTTAACACAGCAATGATATCCCGAAAAAGTAATTTTCCACTTTTTAAATATGTAGTTACACTGCCATAAACACGAGAGGCATTTATTGAACAAGGACATTACTACCCCAGTCCCAAGTAAAATTCCATGCATTTTGAAATTCAGGCGTAAAGCTTGGTTACTGAAGACCCCCATCTTGCCTGGAAATCAGTGTAATACCTGAGTAACATAAAAGCCCACATCGATAAGGCGTGTCTTGGGAGAAGTGTAGTGTTTGCATGCTGACAGAGTGTCTGACTGGCTCTTTGTTAAGATTTTTTCAAAAATCCTATCAATCACACATATTTTTCCTGATAGTCCCTGTAACTATGTATATTACTACTTGCAGCTTTCCTAGATTCAACATACAAACTTAAGGACCCATTTTTGCCTTTATGGGTCTATATAATTCCTACAGCTGTTGGAGCCAGTTATGCACACTGCATCACAAATAATGTATCTGCAATAAGGTGGTCCAGGATAACAGACAATTTTTGGAGGCTGCTAACTCTATTAAGACAATCACAGAATCACAGAATCACAGAATATTAGGGATTGGAAGGGACCTCGAAAGATCATCTAGTCCAATCCCCCTGCCGGAGCAGGAACACCTAGATGAGTTCGCACAGGAAGGCGTCCAGGCGGGTCTTGAATGTCTCCAGAGAAGGAGACTCCACAACCTCCCTGGGCAGCCTGTTCCAGTGCTCTGTCACCCTTACTGTAAAGAAGTTCTTCCTCAAATTTAAGCGGAACCTCCTGTGTTCCAGCTTACACCCATTGCCCCTTGTCCTATCATTGGTCATCACTGCAAAGAGCCTGGCCCCATCCTCCTGACACTCATTTCAATCACAAATAAGAATAATGTAATGAGGACACTCTAGTCAAATGTCTACAACCCAAGAAAGTGTCTCATTTACAGCCAGGCTGGGCAAAATATCCTGAACTCAGAAGCAATCCCATATTGGTATGGAGATGAAAGTTCAAAATGACAAACTTCTAATATTGGTTTGTTCATTTCTTGTTCAAAATTTAAAGAGATAAAATTAGAGAAGTTTTTAAGTATATCAGGAATGGGTTTCCCAGATGTTGAACCACACAACCCTGAAAAATCATTATATTAGGCAATGGGTAGAATAAAACACATTCTGTACGATTTAGTTCTACCAAGAGGCCCCAGATCATGGTGGCTGACACAACAACTCATTTTCTTCTGGTCAGTGTATTTGGAACTATGTTATACATTCCTCCACTGCCTGGGGAAGGAGAAAAATTCTCATGATTACTCCATCATCTTATCCTCCTGTGCAAAACCAGTACAAAGGTCCAATGTGCATAAATCGTACTATATTCGTCCTCCAAATTATTTGCTGACACACACACTGTGCAAGGTCATTAACTTTTAGTGGGGCAGCAGCAAGTACAGAACCTGGAACAAGTTGAAGCACATTACATTTTCAAGGAATAGAAATAAATATATGATGTTTCAATTCTTTGAGAAAGATACTAAAAAAGCTCACAAGGAAACAAAAACCTTTTGTCAGTGCAGTCAGGTACCACTGTTTTGTCGGTCCTTTTAGTACATTTACTATTCTTATGTCATAGGCACATTCTTAGTACATAGGTCATGTGAATATGACTTACAAAGCAGTATTTTTAGCCTGAATGAATACAAATTTTATGAGAGGAAGAGTTTCCTTCACAGAAAGAGCTTGCAAATGATGTGAGACTTAAGTTTTTCCCACAGACTCTTACACATATGTTGCAGACATCAAGAGTAACAAAAGCTTTTAATCTGGCTGGCTAGGACAGCTGCATGCGTTAAAATACAGCTCTAAGTCCATTGGTAAAAGCCTCTGCTACCAGATGTTCTACTTGTTTGCCCTGATACTGACTGAGAACTGTGTAAATTAAAGAATAATCTGTGATTACATTATGCTCTATACTCTATTGCACTATAGATTGTAGCAATTCTCTCAAAAAACTGCCCAAGAGTTGAGGAACTAATTATAGCTCAACATATGCTGCATTTTCTCTGTAAACCTTCTTTTCTCCTTCAGAAAATGTTTCTGTTAAGACTGGCTAAATGATATTCCTATTGCCTCACTGATTCCACTTGAACCTTAGATCCAGCCTGAAGTTTCTCAGGTAGCTACTGTATGTGTATGAGCATTTTGACTCACAAATAAAGCAGAGTCAGGCCGACAGATATGAGAGTGCTTATATTAACTTCACGCAATACCCCACACTTTCTTCTCCCTCATCCCACAAAGGAAGTATAAATACCCACAAACATGTCACAGACGTCTGGCCATGCTTCAATTTTCTCCTAATCTGATAATGATGCCCTGGGTTCTCATCAGTGAGTTTCCCAATATTTAACGTGAGAAATCCTAAAAATAAGCCATTCTCCAAATAGGCTTTTAACAAAGCCTAAGACACTGAGCACATCTACACAAAAATGATAGGCTAGTCCTGACTTAATATACTGGGCAGTAGTACTTTAAGCACATTAAAGCACTTGAAAGTTGATCAAATTTGGATCAGGAAAGTTGGGCTATGATCCTAGCACTGAATTTTTTGCTTGGATAAGAGACCTGCAAACATCCAAGGCAAAACCTCTTCCATTATCTCTCAGCTCCAGCAGACTGTTGAGGGGACTAGGAGTGTCAAGGCACGTGCATTAAGCTTCACTCACCTCTACAAGCAAGGAAAACCAGCTTAAACTGCTGCTAAAAGCTTTGCTGAACAGCAACACCTTCTGGGGAAGCTGAAGGAGGAAACTCATGACTGCATTAACAGGCAAGAGGGAATTCAGCGTGTCTAGAAGAAATACTAAGCTCTGGGATTGAGTGTGCTTATGAGGTGGCATATACTTTGGTCTGCTGTGCCTCAAATTAGGATCAAGCATGTAGTTGGATGGCCCTGTATGGATGTTTACTGTACTTCACATTACCACTCTGAAAACCCCTTCATATTGTAAAGTTTTGCTGGTAGATAGAAGGAAATGAATGTGATGGCAGAGAGGGTGCTCATAAGACTGGTAGGGTGCATCACTTTCAAAGTGCCAGAGATGTGTCTTCTACAGAGAAACAGTGCAACATTCAGAGACTTACTACTCCCATGGTGCAAATATGAACTCAGATGAAAGGCCAGAGGTTGTCTCCAGGAATAGACCATTACTAGACAGAAAAGTCCTACACTTGCCTTGTTGTTATTATAGTTACTGTTTGCAAAAAAATGGATAAAGATCAAAGTTTTCATTCCTAAAAACTTGGAATCATTTTAGATGTGAAATGACAGTGAGAGAGAATCTGAAGAATGGAAGATGAGGGGTTATAGCAGTAGGATTATGTCACCATGCAGCACATACATTTTCAGGCAGTTTGGGGGATTTAAAAATATTTTTATTGCTTCTTTAATAGTGTCCAAGAATTAAAACTTTCAGGGAAATAAATGAGGAAGTGTTGGTGGAAGAAGCAAGTTTCATGTTGCGTAGAGGGAAGGGGACTTTTGGCAGGAGCAGAGAAACTGCATTGACATTAGCACAATGTAGCAGGAGTTTGATTTAATAAGAGGCTGGATTTGGAGATGGAAAGAGTTGTGTGAAATACTAAAGGCAAGGACAGAGCATTTAAACCAGAAACAGCTATTGACACAACATGTTGTGGTAATAGAAGTCTAAACTTGAGACATGAGTCCAATGGGTTGTCATGTGTGAAGAAGCTGACTGTAACTTACTGAGACGATTGCTTTAAACAAGGACTGAGTAGAACTGGTTACAGAGAATGTCCTTAAAGAAGCAGACTGAATTAATAACCGTTACATTTTTAAGTAACCCTGGCTGTCAGACAAGTCCTCCAGAGTCTACATTGTTAATCAGACTCACATAGAGCAACAGGAGGATGTAAGATTTTAGTTACATATTCAGAGCAAGCTAAATCTACTGTCACAATAATCTCTTCACTCTGAATTGGCAGAGCAGGGACTCACATTAGTGACCTCTGCAGGTATGTCAGAAACTTTGTGCTGAAAGGACGAACCTAGTTTTATGACTTAGATCTTGGAAAATACTCTTCACTCACTGAACATTGGACCTGTCATGTTAGACAGATCTGTTTTGCTTAGCTTTTCTTCACATCTCACAAATGACAGGGGGTTGAGAAGAGGTTATACAACCACATGTAATTCAGCACACAACGCAAAGTTACACTGGGGAAAGGAAATTCTCATATACAACAGTATAGAGAAAGAGGTAAAGGCCAAAACAAAACTTAATTAAAAAGTTAAATGTTTCAAAATAACCAGTGACCTTCTAGTGATGGAAATGACAAGATCATCATGAGTCCCTGAAAACATGTTGCTCAGTCAATTGGCATCTGATGGTTTGCATCCCATCAAATTTCCCTCCTTCCTTTGATGGACAACTGTGGCAGTGAGTTCTTACAAATAGAAACCTAATACTGCAAAAATTCTAAGCAGTGCAGAGGGCACTGAGTGCAATGGTACAAGGGCTAGGACCTGTCAACACTGCATTGGATTGCCTGTATTTCATATGGTATTCAAATTGCCTAAATATAAAGCAGCATGAAATGGCAATGTTAAATAAATTCACAAGTGGTCAGAACATTGAATATCCTGTATTTTTTTAGAGATGAATCATATTTTTGTGCCACACTACTAAGAACAAGTGAAAACAACTTGGAAACACTGCATTTCTGTAAATGTAGATCTAGCTTTATGTAGTATCACATAATTTAAATTTGAAATTACTGAGTAAGGACTTTCTATAGACCAAATTATCTTTTCAGTGTTAAGTTTGCGAGACTGAGCAATAACAGAAGTCTCATTGACTGATTTCATTTCTTTACAAACAGGTTTACAGGAAAAAAAAATGTAACATGATAAGATATAGCTAACAATTTTGTCTCATAATCAAGTGGCTACTGCTTCCATCCTAAGCATAAAACACTTACATGCAAAGATTTTTTATAAGAGTTCCAGTGAAGGAAGAGTATGACCTGAGCCTGTACATTTCACTCAAAGTAGAGCTCTCTAGTATGTGAGTAATACGCTAGATAGCGGAGAGAGTTGAATGGAGCTTGGTATCTCTTCACAATTTCCTTTTGTAATCACTGTTCTCTACCTATTCCTTACAATTAACACTGAGGCAAAGAGACGTTTAGGTCTTCCTTGGCAAAGCCTGTCTTTTTTGCTTTGGCATTACAGAGGGTGATTAGGTGTGGGGGTTTGAATCTTCTCTCTTTTGCAGATGGATTATTAAAGTTCATGGGTCCAAAATGGGAATCTTTTTTATTTGGGTTTATAATTTCCTTTTATATATTCTGTAGTGTGGGAAGTGGGAGGAAAGAGCTAGAGAACATGTAGAGCTCTGGATTGTTGTTTTCTGTAAATATTTGTTTCACCAAAAATATGTGAGTTCTTTTGCTGTAAGTTACAGGTTCTCACCTTCCCAGACTGACTAGGGAAATAGTCTAAACCCTGAAGAACTTCCAGCTTCAGATGTACTGTTTTCTCCATGAGTTAAGTTCCTCAGTGAGATTATCCTAGCTGGGAAGTCACATGAAGGAAATGTTATATATTTATCCTGTTGCTTAAAAATTTACTGCTTTTCACTGTCGGAGACAAGATAATGTGCTTCCTGTCAGCCTTTGGCCTGATCTTATCAATCAGAATTTTTGAACATGCAAAGCCACATAAAGCCTCAAGTTTCTAGTCTTGTACTATACAATTTGAAATTATCAGTCTGGACATCTGTCTTTGTTCTCTTCCAGGAAGTCATTAGAAGAAGCATGAAATGTCTCCCATGATGTTGTAGAGCTAGAGATAATACATTTGCCCTCCCAATCTTGCTTCCCCCCAGCTCCATTTCTGTGGAGCTGTGTGCCGTGATGAAGCTGGTAACTCTTTTATTACTGGAGGAGATGCCTTGATTCTTCCCCTAACGGATACGTGGTTGAGCCACTCAATATAAGGATGCTTTCCATAGATTCCAGTTTTGTAATGTTAGGTAGGTTCACCATAATTTCTGCATATAAAAGACATGAGGCATTAACATGTCAGCACTTCCAGTAGAACGTTAAATGCAATCTGCCAGCCCACACCAAGGTGAGACCAATCTCTGTAATGACTTTTACTTCAGTGTTGGACAGTAAATGAATCAACTCTTTCTTCTCTTTACTTCATGCTCTGTAAATGTTAATTTAAATTTTGTCAGTGATAAATGTTCTGGTTTTAGTATATTGACATAGTGTCCTCTTCTTCTTGCTTTGCTGTAAGTCTGTAGATCCCCCAATTTCCTTTGTATTTGAGAAACTGCTAAGATACAAAGTAAATTATCTCTTCCACTGAGGACCTAATTGGTTTTGCCATAATAACCTTCTCTAGTGACAGCAGTAGTCTCCTCAAAAAAGGATTAGGGGGAGAAAGTAAGAAATGTACAGATAAAGGAGTTTGTTTGTTTGCTGTATGAGAACATTGTTCCAGATCAACATTATGAGCAAAATTCTTAGAATTGCATTTGAAACTTGGTGGTTTTTTGAAAGTACAAATATGGACTTGATTTTCTGGAATTCAAAAAGCATATAGTTCATGTCACTAGCAACTATAATTGTCCAGCATTTTATAATGTAGTAATTGTAACTATTATAATAATCTTATATTTATACTTCTATGTTTAAATATAACTATAAATCAGGCTAAAGGTCCATCCAAAGCTGAAGACTCCACATTCCAGCTAAATGTTCTAATAAAATAGTTGATCTTTATACAGTTTGGTATATAGTGGGAATCTCATTCTTCCACCAGAAGTACTTTAGTCACAGCTGCAAATGCAACCCCCCCAAACAGCTAGTTTAGAAAAGGGAATATCTATTGGGATTTAGCTTCTGTTGGGTCTAAGTTGGTTTCTCTGTATCTCAGAGAAATTACAAGCCAATGAAGTTTGGTAAACCTAGCAGAATCTGTTGAAAAGCAGCTTGCTGAGCATATGGTGCACTGTCTCTGTGTATTTTCCATTTGACTTAACCAGAATGGTTCATTCTTTAACCACTTAACTGGAGTCCATTGTCTCCTCTTGTCCTTCTCTATTCTGTGGTTTTCAACCTATTTTCATTTGTAGAACAATATTTTCCAGGGGAGCTATGGACCCTGAATTAACAAATTCAGGCTGTAATAGTATAGACTTATTTTCCTTAGAGTGCAGTTGCACTGATTTTTTCCAATAGGAAAAAGTTTAAAGAAAACCTATACCTCCCCCACAACTGCTTCTTGTTTCTGTGCTGTACCATAGTCAACTATACTCCTTAGCTTTGATTATACAGCAGATTGTTGAGTAAAAAAACTGATAAAGTTAAAAAGTAAATCAAGAGTAGAAAAATTGTTTTGTTTCTTATTATTTGTTTGCTCTTTTACGTCCTTGAATTTCACTTTGCTTCCAGGAATTACCCTCTTAGCAGCCTTCACACATCCTTCTAGAGGTATGCCATAGATACCAAGACCTTTATGGTCATCTTGTGACTAAATTATCTCCCATGGTCTAACTTTGTACAACTCTAGCTTGCCTGTCATCTGCAAAAGTGTACTAGCAAGGGTGAAGCCTGTATTAGCAGGTCCAGTCATCTTTCCCCTCTATTCCATATATATGAGAAACATCTGGAGTTCTGTGTCCAATTTTGGGCTCTCCAGTACATGAAAGACATGGACATATGGTAGTGAGTCCAACAGAGGTAACAAAGGGAGCTGGAGCACAAGGTGTATGAATAGGCTGAGAGACCTGGGTTTGTTCAGCCTGGAGAAGGTCAAGACTTCATTGATGTTTTCGACTAGTTTTAGTACACAGAGAAGTTGGAGCATGACTTTTTGGAGGTATATAATGTTAGGGCAGAAGGCAATGGACACAAGTTAGAACATAGGAAATTCCAATTACATATTAGGATTTTATTTATTTATTTATTTATTTTTACCATGATTGTTGTCAAGTACTGGAACAGTGTCCTGAGAGGTGGTGGGATCTCCATCCTTGGAGCTGTTAAAGATTAGATGGACACAGCCTTGAGCAACCTGATCTGTTTGGACCTGGTTTGTTCAGGAATTTGTAGTAGATAAACTCTGGAGGTCTCTTCCAATTTAAGTTATTCTGTGATTGCATTGAAAAACTATTAAGAAAATTATCTAAATGAAAATTCATCTTTGAAAACCAGTTTAAAGGCTGACACTTATTCCACCTAAATACAGCATTCTAAACCTGAGGGGTTTAGTCTAAGTCAGCTGCCTAGGTTCTTCCATAGTCCCTGATGGTAAAATGGCGTTTCTGTGGGGTAACTAATCTTATGCTAATTTAGGTGTCAAAAACATGTGTAATAACTTTTGGAAGTGCTTGTCTCTCTCCATTCAAACCAAACACCGAACAAGGCTTGTTTAAGTTGAACTTTGTTTTTAGGGCTCAGAAGGATCCCACTCAACAATGAGAGAGCATTAGGACTTTGCCAGATATGGATAGCAGTTATTTGCAGTTATTTCTATTTTGCAGAATATAGAAAAAGTGCTCTCAATAACAAGGCTTTTTATTTGCACTGCCATAACTCTCCTGCTGCCCTAGATATCATGTGTCTGGTGGTATTTGAGATGACATGAAGACTTACAGACTCATGGCCATAAGAGGACACAAAAAGTTATGAGATTTACAGAAATTCTCTCAATATTACCTGGTATTTATGTAGCTTCAATGATTCACATTATAGAAATCACAAGCTTCAAGTATTATAATCCATACTGCCTTGTAACCATCCCATAATGTAGCATATATACACAAAAAAACCAGATCACACGACTTTTGAACACTAACATCAGAACACACATTTCCTGGAGCTACTTAGATCTCCTTTTTAATTATTCTTGTCTGTGCCATAAAGCAATTGAGTCATATTTTTCACTATTCTTGAAGACACAGGCTTGAAAATAGAATGGTGAAGTGCTTGGTGTAGCAGTGTGCAAGGTGAAGCCACCAAGTGTGTTATAAAAAACAAGAAGGAAAGATCTAGACTATATGACTAATGTTTGGGGACAATACTCCATATTACTTCTGCAATATGGGTCAGAGCCCTGACTTGCCAAAATATGCGACTCAGGCATGCATTAGCCAAGACAGCGTTTGGAACTTAGATTAAAAAAAAAAAATCCGGTTTATTGTGGACGCTGCTAATCATTTACCCAGTGAAACTATTAGTGCTCCAAAATAACTGATGTTAGCCTGCTGCTGTTCCTCAGCTAATTGCTGTGTTAATGTACAGCTGATCATGCAGTGGTGGTGTAGAGCAGGAAAGGAGCAAAGAACTACAAAGCTTTCCAGCCAGCTGTTCTTAGCAATCGCTGACGTACTCAACCTCACTGCCAGCGGTAGGCAGAGTCCATCTGCCTGGTACCTACTAAAAGATCATTTAAACATGTACAAACACTTTTTCATTTCTCAGTGTTTGCACAGTCACCTGACAGTTTATGAAAGGCTGGATGAGCACCTGTGAAATGGGAAATCAGGCCCCTGTTTACAGAAGAAATGGTTCATCACAACAGGCCTTACTGGGCTCCCTTCTGCTGCCCTTCCCTCCTTGCTGTGACTGCATGAGGTGTCAGCACCAGCATTTGTGTGCCTGCTCTGACAATCAGACCAGGAATAAATCTAGGATTTTTGGTTTTGTTTGTTTTAACATGTTTTTCAAGGGTTTTTTTAAAGCCTGTCTCGGGCACAGGATGGGAAGGAGCAGCCAGGAGGGAGAGAAGGATGTGGGATATCTTTCCCACCATCTCTATCAAACACATTGCAGGCTTAATCCACAGCCTAAGCATGGACTGAATAGCTCTGGAAAGATTAATGTAGAAAACAGGGAAAATGAAGTTAATTGAATTAAACTAGTCTACACTTGTCTCAGCATGCAGGTAAATCATTAACCCTGGGGGAGTAGTGGGTTTTGAAACACAAGTTTAGGAGAGCCAGGACACAGGTTTGGGACTTTACCTATTGAATTGCTAATTGGTTTAGAGTTTAAAGCCCTATCTGACTCAGGCATGAAGATCTATTTTTTACAGTTTCTTATTCACCTTCCTCTGAAAAATATCACTTTCTTCCAGGCTATTCAGCTCTGTATGATGACTTTGCAGACTAAAGAGGCAACATTAGTACACATTGGAGCATTTCAGAAAAGCTGGAACAAGAAACATAAAGAAAAAAATATGTGTAGTTCATAGAAGCAGGATTGTTTCTGGTTCCATTCTTTCTAGCTGGGAATGTGGCTAAGTGCAGAATAAATTTACAAATAAAAGCACTGAGTTGGTAGATACAGAAATTTTTACTGCTACAAAGAGCAGTGAGAATACAGAAGAGCTCCTTTTATATATAATTTGTCATTTGGCTTCCCTTTGAAAGTGCATAGAGGAACCTTGAGGCCTTTGAATTATTAGTATCACAGAAAGAATCTACCCAGCCTCAAAAAATTGTGCTTATTTAGTACTTAAGATATCAAGCTCAAAAAAAAGCTTACATGTGTTGAGCATTTTCCAATTCAGCTTTTCAGACAGGTAAAAATCCACTGAATATATATGTAAACTATACCAAGAGAAAGACCAAGAGAATTAGTGGATATTTAGAAAAAAATAATTCTCATACAGAGGAATTAATTTTCTTATTGGGAAAGGGAGAAATAACATCTTACAGATGCTTTCTTGACAAAGAAAAAGTGCAACATATACATTCAAAGTATGAGATTATTTCTTTTGGAAGACAGCTGGAAACATGGGTGTTAAGGGACAGACCAAACATTTGACATTTGGGTTCTTTTGCATCTTTACAGATAAATAGTGTGCCTAGCATTTCCTAGAATTGATTAGGATATTGTAATTTTGGGGAAGACAGAAGATCCATATTAAAATATTGGATTTGCTAAGACTGTTTTTATTCTGTTACAGCTTTCATTACTCACTGCCTATTTTTCACTTGACATATCTGCATAAGTTCCATTAACATTAATGAAAATTCCATGCTCTTGTCTGATCTTGAAGTCTGGAAATAACAGCCTTAAAATTTCCTGTAAAAATATCTGAGGGGAAGACAAGTTTCATTCTAACAGCCACTTCTTCCTTCTCTGCTCATTATGTCCATGTATTTACCTCTTAATATAAATAATTGTTTTCAGAGCTACCATACCTTTTCTCAGAGGATAAATTCATTACATTTAACCAGTAGTAGAATTTAGACAAATTCTAAAATATTGAACAATTTATAGGGTGCTTTGGAAAGTCTTAGGAATGCAATTTAGATTATAGAGATCCAGAATAATTCTGTAAGTGCATACAGACACAGATTTCTCAGAAGGGATTACACGGCTTGACCTATGTGGCATGCCAGGACAAGTCCAAGTCTTGTGATGCAATTGTGAGTCTCCTGGCTCCTCATTTACTCATATCTGAAAATGGTCCCAACCTTATAGTCCTTTGGGCACAGAAGATCAAGGATATTATTAAAGATCTGCATTGCATTTATTTATAATTTACCTATTTGTTCTTGTTTATCTTTTTAGGCTTACTTATAAATGCAGGAAATAATTTAGTTTTAATCTAGAGTCGAAAGTGTGTATTGACAAAATCACATCAACAGGTAGCAAAAAAAATTTTTATATTCACTTTGGATAGGAACAGAGTGCAGCTTTCAAATTCTGCCAAGTCCTGTAGGCACTTACCTGCTTAGCCTAAAAGTCCTCTGGGTATCTAGCTCTAGTTCTTCAAATATGCTCCAAAGTGCTTGCTCTAGGAGAACAAGCACATATCTCCAGTCTATATTTCCGTCTTAATCCAGATTTAGGCAGACAGCCGTCTACACTCTGTGCAGCTCCTGGAGGAAGAGCTACTACATGTGTTTTTGCACTAAGTTAGTGGATAAAGCACTCAACTAACACCTCTAACTTTACCCAGTCTACAGTTTCCACTTACTCTCCCACCTCTGAGAAAAATGCCCTTACTGAAGCACTTTGGGATGTTGGACAGAGAATGCTCCCCACAGCTCCTCATGGAGCTGAGCCTTGGATGCAGTGACATGAGTCATGGAGCCAAAAGAACAGACACAGGGAGTCTGGTCCTAGCCTGGGTCTAGGCACTCCTGAGAGGCTAATACTTGACTTAGTTCCCAAAACCATTTTTTCTATAATCCACAATTTCTTTCTCCATTCAATGTCAGATTTGAAGCAGGGTAGATGCTGCACTAGAATCTGGTGAAAAACACCTGTATGCTCAGCCTTCCAGTCTGAAGGGTTTGAACAACAAAATCTGATTCTATTGAAATACCACTTTGGATATCTGAAATTCCTTGTCAAGCTTGGGCTTCATTTCTAAACATGTTTGTGATTGTGATAGTTCTTTAAAGATGGAATGAAATGTTTTGTTCCCAGCTTTTATCAGCCAAGGTTTACCTTTAATAATGCTGTGATGCTTCTGCAAAAGCTGAGATGCCTCCAGTGTACCAGTTGTAACAGGTCACAGATCTGCATTATTCAAAGTTTATATCTTATATGTAATGGTGTGCTTAAAGACAGTTTCCCCTCATAATTCACCTCTCTTTCACTGTGTGATTAAGTTGTAACTTCTGCCAGTGTTATTAATTAGTACTTAGTTATTAATTAGTAATTAGTACCGTGAAAAAGATATTAGGATAGCATTTATAGAAACAAGTCTAAACTACTTCCACTGAAAGATTTGTTTTCTTTTGCTTACATTTTCCCATTTTATCCTTTTCCCCTTTTATTTCTTGAACTGTAGAGATTTGCATTGGTTAGAAACAACTTTCCCTACATTACTCATAGTTCCTGATACAACTTGCCTTTTGTAGTAAATGCTCTAGTGTATTTTTCTGCAGTTCCACAAGAACAAAACCAACCAACCAACCAAAAAGAAAAATAAAAAGAAAACCAGAAACAAATACCCAACCAAACCCATTGTCTGAGCAAAGCACAAGACAACTATGATCTCCTTTTTTTGGAAAGGGAGAAAAAAATATTTTTGAGTAATGAAAAAACCGCAAGAAACTGCTAAATCATCAGTAGTAGCTAATAGTGGCATTCTTCTCCAAGTGTATAGATCAGAAGGTGTGGAAATCCTTAGGCTAACAAGGATCTAAAATTCAAGGCTTCCTGTTCTCTGTTGAGTGCACTGGCCATTAAGCTGTTTTAAATCCTATGAATGGATTTTTAATAGAAAGCAGCAATGACTAGATTTTGTGAGGACCTGAACCAGTTAGGAGTCCCAGAAGATACAGTGCTATTTCACCTAGTTTTTGTGTAATGATTGTCAGTAGGCAGGAGTTCAGAGTCCAGAAACCTATTTCAGAGTGTGCTGATATGGAATGAAAGTTTAGGATTCTTGAAGCAAGGGGCACCCAGCAAAATGTGGTGCTTTCAGGATTAGCTAGACACTAAGCAAAGGCACTTATGGCCTTTGGATCCAGAATTTCTATTCTGCTCTCTATCATCTTTGAAAGGTGTTAAGAACAGGAGAGGTGCCTGAAGACTGGACGATAGCCAATGTTACTCCGGTCTTCAAAAAAGGCAAGAAGGAGGACCCGGGCAACTACAGGCCAGTCAGCCTCACCTCCATCCCTGGGAAGGTGGTGAAACAGCTCATTCTTGATACCACCTCTAAGCAGTTGGAAGTAAAGAAGGTTATCAGAAGTAGTCAGCATGGTTTCACTAAGGGGAAATCATGCTTGACCAATCTGGTAGCCTTCTGTGATGTCAACACCAGCTGGGTAGATGAGGGGAAAGCAGTGGATGTTAACTACCTTGATTTCAGCAAGGCTTTTGATACCATATCCCACAACATCCTTGTAGCAAAGCTTAGAAGGTGTGGGATACATGAGTGGACGATGAGGTGGATTGAGAACTGGCTGACTGGCAGAGCTCAGAAGGTTGTGATCAGTGGTGCAGAATGTAGTTGGAGGCCTGTAACTAGCGGTGTTCCCCAGGGATCGGTACTGGGTCCGGTCTTGTTTAACATCTTCATCAACGACCTGGATGTAGGAGTAGCATCCGCCCTCAGCAAGTTTGCTGATGATACAAAGTTGGGAGGAGTGGTTGACACACCAGAAGGCTGTGCTGTCTTTCAGTGAGACCTGGACACACTGGAGAGTTGGGTAGAAAGGAACCTGATGAAGTTCAGCAAGAGCAAGTGCAGAGTTCTTCACCTGGGGAGGAATAACTGCATGCACCAGTACAGGTTGGGGGCTGACCTGCTTGAGAGATGCTCTGAGGAAAAGGACCTGGGTGTGCTGGTGGACAGCAGGCTGGCCATGAGCCAGCAGTATGTCCTTGTGGCCAGGAAGGCCAACAGTGTCCTGGCGTGCATTAAGAAGAGCGTGGCCAGCAGATCGAGGGAGGTTCTCCCCCACCTCTAT
Source organism: Caprimulgus europaeus (assembly GCA_907165065.1). The sequence goes on from OU015523.1 coordinate 111,217,152, forward strand.
TTTGACCTGGTGAGGCCACATCTGGAGTACTGTGTCCAGTTCTGGGCTCCCCAGTTCAAAAGGAACTGGGATCTTCTGGAGAGAGTCCAGCAGAGGCCACAAAGATGATGAGGGGCCTGGAGCATCTGCCTTAGGAGAAGAGGCTGAGAGCTGGGACTCTTCAGCCTGGAGAAGACTGAGAAGGGATCTTACCAATGTCCATAAATATCTGAAACGTGGGGGCCAAATGGATGGGGCTGGGCTCTTTGCGGTGGTGTCCAGTGGCAGGAGAAGAGGCAATGGGCAAAAACTGGAACACCAGAAGTTCCAGACAAACCTAAGGAAAAACTTTACTGTGAGGGTGACGGAGCACAGGAACAGGCTGCCCAGAGAGGCTGTGGAGTCTCCTTCTCTGGAGAAGTTCAAAACCACCTGGACGCTTTCCTGTGCAACCTGGTGTAGGGAACCTGCTCTGGCAGGGGGATTGGACTCGATGACCTCCTGAGGTCCCTTCCAATCCCTATGATTCTGCGATTCTGTGATTTCACATAAATTCTCTTCTGGAGTGCTAAAGCCCTTTGCTGTCTGCTCCCCAGTGCCTTCTCTTCATCCTCCAATACCCGAAATCTGTTTTAGACAGTACCCTGAAGACAGGAGGCCAAAGTACTTAAATCTACGACTACGCTCATGCTGAGTTATTAATACCTGCCCTCTGCTCACTCCACAGCCATGGCACATTAATCCTGGCTTGGAAGACTTTCAGCTTTCTGTAAGACTACGGCAAAGCAGTTTAAAGAAATGACACCTGTGCAGAAGCTGTGATCTGATCCATTTTGGGGAAGCAGTTCCAGTTAGCCACAGGGTGGCTATTATCTTCCACCATTCAAGCAAGAAGAAACAATTAAATATATTTTAAAACAAAACAAAACAAAAAACCCCCAAACATAAAACCTAAATGGCAATGCTGGGGAGGAAAATTAAGTACCTGTACCAGCAGTTTAAAGAAAGCAGCTCAGCAAAGATTTAAAGATAATTAAAAGCAGCAGGTCCTACCCACTGCCCAATTTTACAGAAAGAAATTGTGTGGTACTTGCTGCTGAGATTTGTGAGTAAACTCTCGAAGAAAAATGCTTGTCAAGTTGACTGAAGGTATTATTTCACACCTCTGGAATTAAAGATGTGCCTAGCCCCAAACCCTGCAGCCATGGGCTGCTGACAACACTGAGGATATTCCAGCATGAACTGCAAGACCAGCACCTTTCTCTCCCTGAAACGAGCTGAAGATGTTGCCAGGAACTGGCCTGTGCTACATGCTTGAATTAGACACTAGAACAAAACAAGTAGATTAGCTTCCATTTACATGATTCACTACAGACTTTTTCATCCTCTTTAATGTTTAGAGGTAAATAGGATTTACAAAGTACCTTAGCTTTGGTCCATACTGAAATCTGATGAAACTGAGGGAACTTCTTTACTGTGAGGGTAACAGAGTGCTGGAACAGGCTGCCCAGGGAGGCTGTGGAGTCTCCTTCTCTGGAGACATTCAAGACCCGCCTGGATGCCTTCCTGTGTGATCTCATCTAGGTGTTCCTGCTCTGGCAGGGGGGTTGAACTAGATGATCTTTTGAGGTCCCTTCCAGTCCCTGACTTTCTGTGATTCTGTGATTTACTATGGGTAAAAATGCAGTGCAAAATCAGACTATTACCAGTAGTAAAATCTCCACAAACTTCACTGGGAAAATATCTAGGGCAAATAGATTTGTCACTGAAAAACAAGACCCTGTAGACATAAGAAAACTCCACGTCTCCAAATATAAGTAATAGAAATATTTATATAAATGATACATTGTGAGCCTGAAGATGTATCTCAGGAGAAGAGTCCAGCTTATGATCAGAGATGCAGGAGTTTGTAACCTAGAAGTTTCTTATAAATTTATACAAATCTATTTGTTAAAATGAATTTTCTTTACAAATCTTTGACAAAGTAAACTGCAGGCCTCTCTAAGTATTGCAGTTTGGAGTGTCTTGCTTCTGAGCTATCTGCTGCTATGAAATACACATAGGTCTGTTAAACCCAGCTTTGACTTGACTAGTCACAAGATGGGCATCCTCCTCTGAGCTCTGGGGTGGATCAGTACTCTGTTTCATTTGGCTCCTCTGTGTCAAATTTGCTATTTACAATTGCCTTGCTTTTTGTTGGACAGAACTGATTTGAGTTTATTGTTTGATTTCTTAGTCGCACTGACCTTCTGAAGTTAATAGGATTCTATAGAAAAGGTCAGAAACTGTGACTCTTCTTTTTGGGCTGCTACACATTTATCATTTTCGGTTCAAAATGCTACGTTGTCTTCAAATTTCGTGATGGACATTGTTCAGTCTTTGCCATTGGATGCTAAAAAAATCTAAAAACCAGTCAAGATTTAAATAGTATTTAAGCCAAGCATGAGGGCGATGAGGGGGCTGGGGTTCCCGGGGTGGCAGGGCCTGGCAGCTCAGGAGCAGGCCAGGCTGCGGGGCACTGGGGCAGCCCCCTGGGGACAGGGATGGGCCAAGGCTGGACTGGGACATTGGCCTGCAGGTTGAAGGTCTGGATGAGCGGGGCCGTGGGCAGTCCCAGACAGGACTACCTTGCAGCAGAGCCATTGCCCCAGGCACAGGGGCCTCCCTGGGGCAGGGTCTGGCCTGGCCACAGCCTCCCCACAGCACTGGGTGCAGCCCAATGGTCCCCACAAAATGAGGATGTCCTCACTGTGGGGCTGGAGCTGGCCTTCCTGGGGAGAGGGGTGTGCTCAGGGCCTGGACCGGGCCGGGTGGGAACTGGGTTTTCTCAGATATTTTTTTAAATTTCATTCCATTCCACAGACATTATTTTTCCTCTCATAAACAGAGGGTTTCCTGAAGATTTCCTAAATCAGTTCATAGATTTCAAGTATTTCAGCCTAAGTGTCTGTGGTATTTCATTTTAGAGACAATGGGAAATTGGTGTTCCTGAGATCAGATGTGAATTTGACCTTCATCTGCAGACAGTGTTTAGTTTGCCTCTTCATTTTTTTTTCATGTTTGTCCTTCTGTTGGCCACAATCAATAAAGAAAGCCTCCGGCTAAAACAAAGGAAGTTGACAGCAACATAAAAGAAAAGATGACAAGAATATAGAAAAACATGTTTCTAATTATGTTTCCTTACGGAGTCTTTTGTTTAATCTTATGTGGAATTAATTCTTTAGGTAAACTTACTTAAGGTTACTGAAAATCGATTCCTAGTAATTTAAATTGCCTATTATTAAATTTTATTTGAACTAATAAACTAATTTCAATCCAGTATTTCCCCATCTGATGAAAAACTCAAAAGTCTATTTTCACAAAATATTGGTAATTATTGCTTATATTCTTCATTGGACTTATTTCAATTCTTATTTCAGAGTTTAGCTCAAAAGGTACCATAAGAACCTTCTAAATTTTCTCTCATGTTCTCAATGAGAACTGGTTCCAAACGGATCCCCAAAGAAATCTTGAATCTCTTGTTTAATAGCACAGAGTTGATGGCTCAGCAAAATCCAGATATCTGCAAAACAATTACATTTTTTTTCTGGACTAAAGGACTAAAAAGTGCACAAATAATGTATCTGTCAAGCACCGGCTCAGCTAAAACCACTTAGTAATTTAACAACACATAAACCAAAACCTGAATAGTAATGGTTTATGCAAGCTATCATTGCTTAGCTTGCCCCTTCTCATTTCTGGAGTTGGCACTGACAGTTTATAGACAAATCTTTCCTAAATTGCCATACTTCCTGATCATCAAGTGAAACATGTCCATACATAGTCACCGCCTCTCCTGAATGAGCAGCTGTTGTTAAAAACACTGGAAGGTATAAGCAAGAAAATAATGTGATCTCTCAAAAATTAATGAATCTGGATTCTTTTAACTAACATTTGACTGTAAAATTGTTACATCAGGAGACTACAAAAATCTACAACCAACAAAGTTGTAGAGTTGTAGATTTTCTTATTGCACACAATAGTAAGCAGCACTTGAGGTCCTTTGTCATTGCTTCTCAGCACTGCTCAGAGATGCCAGAATAGCAGTATCCCCCTCAAACCTTCTACTTGTGTTTCAGTTTGGGAAACATATATAGAGTTTCATATCCACTCTCTCTTGAACCCTCTAGGTACTGTCAGTGCCAGAATTGGAAGTGTCAAATGTGGCTCTCTATGTAGTCACTATTACGTATCTCCAAGGATCTCAGACATCTGGATAAATAAGAAGATGAATCACTGCCATCCATGTAGAAGATGGAGAACAAAGAGCATGTCAAGGATGGTGTGAGAACTCCTCTCACAGTTACCTTTGAACTGAAACTGTTACAGGCTCTATAAAGAATTGCATGTCTACTGCCAAGGTCACTCATATTAATCTTCATGAATTGCCACCAGTTCCTTGAATCTCATGAACTATGCAATCAAAGGCAAGCAATAAGCTTTGCTCAATCAGTGTTGCAACCTTAATGATAATATCCACACCTTTTATGGCATCAGCTCAGTTTTAATTAAAGATTATTGAAATTGATGCAGAGCAAACTCTGGAGAATGTGAATCTGTAAGTAAGGCCTTTCAAGGACAAAGTGTTACAGGAAGACTAAAAGAGGCAATGGATCACTGGATCTATAGCTGGTCATCCTCTGTGCCAGGAAAGATGGTTTATTATTTTTGGATTGCATCAGTGAGAATTCCATGGGCTCAGCCTCTCTGATCAGAAAACTTCAGGGAACTGCTAAAGCACTACACTTTCTCTTTAGGTTATTTTGCTCCCCTTTTCCTGTGTTTCCATCATTCTCTTTGTGATTGCTACTTAGGCAGGCATGTCTGACCTAGCCTTAAATTTGCTAGTGTAAGCTCAGCAACATATTACTCATGGCAGGCTGCAACACCTAGCCCGGTAGCTGTTAGAAGTACCGTAGAGCGTTTAGCCTCTGCTGAGTTAACTGCTGCTGCATCTTACCGCTGCCAGCATTGCCAAGCTAGCTCGCTTTAACCTCACTCAGGTTGGCTGCATGAACAGCACCCAGTGTTTTGACATTGAGGGTGCAACACAGTTGTCTAAGCACACACATCCCTTACTACGTGAGATGACCTTCTGCTTGACCTCCAGATGTCATTCCTGAAGGACACTGGGTTCTCACAGGTCCTGCGCAATACCAGCCCGCTCTGAAAGGCTGTCTCAGAAAATTGTGGTGTCTCAAACAGCACAGCACTTGTGTTTGGGTAACTGAGTTGAGCTCAGATTGTTGAGGTAGCCGTTGTTCAGGAACAAACTAGAAATTTGGTATGGGAGCTTCTGTGCCCATATGGAGCTTTCAGTAACATAGTAGGAAAGGATAACATAGGTGCTAGGAAGGAGTGCTAATTCATGGTTAGAATAGGGCTGGATCACCTGCCACAGCAACAAATGTTGAGAGTCAAAAACCAGTCACTTAGTAGTTACCTAAATTTTCTTTGAGCTCACTTGTCACATTCTTCACACTTAATAAAACAGAAACTTCAGAATTACAATTTTAACAAGCTAACAGATAAAGTAACACACTGGTTCCTGCAACACTTTGTCCTATCTCACAATTCATGTAGCATAGCTAGAAATGTTCAGCCAAGTTTGAACTTTTCTTTCTAAATTTGTTTTCAGACATATTACTCAGCTAGAAATAAATTCTTGGTTTAGCTTAGCTCTGGAATTTTATAGGGTTTGGGTTTGCTTGTTTGTTTGTTTTTTCCCATTGTGAAAAATAATCTGTCAATTTCCATATGATCTTTTACTCATTTTCAAAACATGAGGCCACCTCACAATCTTGTCATTTTTCTTAACAAGAATAAAGACATTTCTCATCAGTTGTCATCATAGTTGGCGTAATTAAGACCTACATTTATTACATTAGCCTAAATTGGTGTATGAAATAGTAATAGCTCCAAAAGCCTGCCTGCTATGAACCATCTAATTGAAGTGTCTTTCTAAAAAAGCAGTTACAATTAAATTTTGTAAATTACTGAGGTTATCTAGCAACCACCAAAACAATTGGATTATACTATAACTATTCATTTGATAGGAAAAAATGTAGCCTTTTTTCCATGGGAAATAATTGCTTTTTTCTCACTTAAGATTTTTATACTGTGCTATATTGAAACAACTTCTATGACAGAGAACACCATAATTTTATAAAACTTCCTGAGGAGAGTCCAAAACCTTAATCTTTATTTCATGTAGCTTTTCATAAGTTTCTTACTGGTATCTGATGCCTGATAAAATTACATGAGAAAGATATGCAATACACATTTCATGATCTCAAGGGCTTTACAAAAAATAGCATTTTGCAATTTCCCACATGAATTGTTTATATGAAAACCTCAACATGATTTCCTATTTATTTAGAAAGAACCTTGATTGCAAAGAAATGGATTTTGAATACTGGTACGCTACAAATCACTGAGTGGCTGGGACAGGAGTCAGAAGTTTCTCATTTCCCAGCTTCCCCTTTCTCCTATATTGCCTCTGCCACGTGCCATTTTGCACACAGACTTGGTAACAACAGCAACATAAAGCTGTGTAATTTCTAGCAGGGAAAGCAGAGAGCCGAGGGGCTCAGGGACTTACATCCTGAGCATATCTAAAGAGGGTCACACGAGGACACAAATACAACCTCCTTGAGAGTCTGACTGCCAACATTCCCAACCTTAAGTTAGCCTGCGAGGATATGCTGAGCAGCCTAGGAATAACTCTTATTTTTTCTGGCTGTATTTTATTCATACTGCCATCATAGTCTTATTGTTGCAGAACTATAAGCACTTTTACTATACTAAAGCAGGATTGGAGAAAGCACTCAGATAACGAGCCTCTTGTATAATTATTGCCAGGCACCTGGAAGTGGGAAGAATGGATTGGGAATTCTTCCCTTCATTTAGAGATTAGCTTAATCTACTTTACTATTTGTGAGCAGTCATTAACATTGAAGGGTTTTTAATAAGGGACTTAAATGAGATTTAAAGGTGATAAAGTTAGCTTTAAAATAAAAATTGAGCAATCAGATAATGTCAGCTGTTGACTTAATTTACTAGTTATGTGGCAATGCTGATGCTGTAAGTGACGGATAATTATTGTCTTCCTCTAGTAATTGCTCATCATCATATGAAAGACATTTTCTGTATTTATACAAAGCTAGTGATGGTTCTGTTGAGATATTTACTTTCTTGCAAAGATACCAGTAAAGCTAAGCCATATAACATCATCTTCTTCATAGGCCTAGTACTATCTAGCTATTTAAAGAAAAACAGGTTTCCTACTGATTCTTGCCCTAAAAGGCTCTTAAGTGGCAACTTTAGTGGAATTATTGCATGATTTTTTGCTACTGGGAACTTCAGCAGGGGTGAAAAATGAGGCTGTGTTTGGAGTAGTGATTTTATTTACTTTCTAAGTAACTACTGATATTATGGCTGAGAGCAAAGGTGGTCTAGAGTTGATGGATGACCCAAACCCCAGATTTTTCCTCTGCAACATACTACTTACCTTGAATAAGTCATTTTATGTCAAGGAGCAATTTGACAATGTGCAGCTGCCAAAAGGGGCAGTCCTACTACTTTCCCCTCTTGGCCATGCTTCCCTTGCTTGGCATTGGGAAGGTCCTGTGATGAGCTGATTCAGCTCCTTAAGCTGGCAGAAAATAACCAAGTCATTTCAGCTGGGTTAGTTCTTTGCTGATTTAGTGAGCTGAATCGGTGCATTTAGATGGTGACCAGAGTGGTTTCAAAGGAGAGGTTGGGATGTGAAACTGGAAAGGGAGGACAAAGAAGGGGAAGGCGAGACAGACTTTACCTTTTGATAATAGCTGTTACATCTGCTCAATCCTCTTGTGAAACTTCAAACTCAGCACAGTGTCTCTGAGACCATTCACTTTCTATAATGTGTGAAGAGTAAGACTTACATTTGTCATCCATTTTAATGGTGCTCCTGTTTGCCTAGGAAGTTTCGACACTACAAAGGCAGTACATGCTACACAAGGCTAAATATGACTCTGCCTAATGTGGCTAAAATATAAAACAGAAGTACAGAAAAGAAATTCCAAGGAAGAAGTAATTTTTTTATTATTATTATTTTTTTCCTGGAATGTGGGTTGTGTCTGGCAAATTCTACTAAAAAGCATAACTTTACATGGATATGAATTAAGGCAGAAAAACTTTAAGACGGAAGCTGAGATGGCTTAATATGATGAAGTGCTAGGTAAGAAAATTAATGGAGGGAAAAGAGTGACAGTGGTTGTGAGGGAGTGCTGGAGTCCTTACTGGAGGAGCTGACATAGCTGAGAGGCATTCGGCTCCTCCTGGAATGAAAGTGAGACAGGAGCAGCCCTGAAGGTAGTGTGAACAAGAGAGTTAAAGTTAGGGTGGCTTACAGAAAGCTACAGGGACAGCCTCAGAGAAAAAACCTGAGGTTGATGTGAAATTATTTTGTATACAGGATGAAAGCCAAGCTCTAGCAAGTGAGTATGTGAGCAGACATAAGGCACATAAGCCTGAGGCATGTGTCTGTTCAGTGGGAGACAGAATTGGGACGGAACATGTTTAGACTTTTTTTCTTTTCTCACCAGTATAGTATTCTCGACTTTAAAAACTGTCTCCATCTTCAGCTACTGAACTAAATTTCATTTAATTCTAAAGTGTTTCAAGGAGGTGACATAGAGTATGGCAAATTTTATCCCTGTATTTTTTACTCCTGTGAATGCAGTGGGCTTTCTAGTATTTGTAAGTACTAGTTGAATGAAGATTTTTAGGATCAGGTGTAATAGATCTATAGTATCAATTCTGCTATATAATTTATTTTATAAATTCATTATTTACATCTAAAGCAAGAGTAAATATTATAGAATACATAGAGGCCAGAATGACAGTTCTAAAACTCCCTTGAGCTTACTGAAAGAAAATAGTCCTTTTTGTATCCCGTAGCTCTCACTAAATAAAGTAGCTAATGTATTCTCCAAAATGTTTTGTGTGTAAATAACACCTAAATATCTTCTCAGACAGCAACAAATATGTGAAGGCAATAATTTCAGCCAAACACCTCACTTCCATTTACAGTTTGGCAAATCAAGAAAGTATGAGAAAAAGAAAAAAATAATATTGTAAACACCTGGAATTTAAATGGAAGGAATTTTAACCAGAAAAGTCACTTAACTGCCAAAGGCTTTTACCTGTAATGGGAAAATGAGCCAGGTGTGACTGTTCACTCAACTCCTGCTCAGATTTTGGCTAACGCACAGCTCATGCTATAAGGCCTGATGTATGCAGGTCAAGGAAAGGACAACACACAGGCAGGACACGATGGTCAGAAAGGGCTAAAGGTCATTATGCAGCCACTATTGCCTGCAGCTTGCTGTCTCCTGCAAGACCAAACTTCCAAGCTGGAAGGTACAAATACGTCAGCTAACCCAAAAAGTTTTTGAAGCAGCTCCAACAGCAGCTGGACTGCTGAGGCTTTTGTGCTTGCTGATGTGGTACAGCGGATGACTGCACTGTGAGGGAGGACAAAGGATGAGCACTCTCACCGCCAGCCAGGTAACTTGTGTACATAGGTGCACAAGTTACAAGTTATGAATTAGAGAACTTGTGAGTTAGAAACCTCATGAATTAAGCAATGAATTAGTGAATTCACTTTTTAAACTAGCCTGTACAAAGGGGATTGAGCCCTTGTTTGTCATCTTTGTTTGTTTTCTTTCCTAATAAGCAATAAAATAAAGTTTAATTTACATAGTACATTGTCCTGTAAATTTGAGATCCAAACACACTGTGACAGCTAGGTTCCAGGTGGCCTGTTTTCAAACACCACCACAAAAAGTGAATTTCATCACTTCTTGGAATTAGAGCTAAAAATGCACTGCAGCAATGCTGCTTATCATTGCTTCAGTCTGAGCTTCTATCACAAATAATATTTGAAAATAATGAACTTACTTCTTGCGACTGTGAGCTTCATAAATGAAAAGATCTAGACCTTATAATATACATATATGCTTCCAGAAGGAAGAGATAATCAAAATTCAATCAAATCTCAGACTGAATTGAGCGTTATCACTGGGGTGGTGGAACTTCCTAAGCAGCCACAGTATTTTAGAAGTCGTCTGGTGGTCTCTAAACTGCTGGGGATTATTAGTGATATAGCTTCAAATACTGGTGTACTTGATAGCTAAACCTTCTGTACATCTGAAAAATACAGCTGTACTTTTTGCATGTCACTCCAGTGACCGTGATATTTATTTTTTTGGTGAAGGAGAGTGGATGACTTCTGACCAGTGCCAGTATTTAGAAGGCTGTATCCAGTTCCTAATGCTTGGCTGACATATATAGCAACTTATAAACTGTAGTTGTGTTAGTAGCTCTGCTAGACAGCTCGTTCTCAAGATGACAGGTATCATGTCAAGTGTCTGAATTTTGCATGTTTGCATGCAGTGTGTGATTCTCCAAAAGAGTAAACTAGGTAGAAAGACACAGGAAAGGAATTCTATAGTCCGTGCACCTCTCAGTACTGTTCCCTCTTTAGGACTTGCACAAAAAAGGGAAGGCACCATTAGATTAGGATGTAGAAAGAGACATGTTAAGAAATTACATTTTTGGGAGATAGAAATTGAGTGTTAAGCTCTGCTCAACAATTTATTGCAGCAGATGCAGAACTCTCATTTTAGAGCATATTCTTTCTCCCTAACCATTTAAAAATCAGTCCTTAACTGAAGTTGTCCCCTCTCTGCTGCCTCTCACCTGTTTTCAGTTTTTCAGAGCTGGTTGGCATTCCCAGTCCCTGGGAGGCTGAAGCCTTTCCTAGCCCAGTTGTGCACCTAACTGCACATACAACTGCAGAGGAGACTTCAGTGGCTCAGGTGTGTGTCCTTAAAGGAGATTAAAAAAAATGTTAACGGTGCTATGAAGAAGTTACTGCAATCTCAAGTAATGTGCAATTTATCTTCTCCAGTAAAATGTCTAAGCTTAGCAGCAAGCAAAAAGGAGTATTGAATGTGCTGCCATAATGGCAGTGAAATGTATTTTACATTGACAGAAAAATAATAAACTATTGCTAGGAATGTTACTTGCTGATTAAACTTAAATATGTACAAACAAACACTTGAAAAACTCAGCTTTTAATCAGCCAAAAGTAAATTATCATAAATAATAGTTAACAGTAAATAAACATAATGATAAAATGGATAATTTAAAAGCATCTATGCATTAAAGGTAAACAAATAAAGAAGCAGATGTATTTTATAGGAGTTGCTCACAGATTTCAGCACATCTGGAATTGCTCAGTACTTTCACATATAATACAAATTATATTTGTGGAGAAAGAGAAGGAGGGATTATGACAGTCTTAGAAAATGAGATTCTCAAGGTGGACTCAAGCTTTCTTCTGCTTCTCAGATAGCAGTAGGTGTAGCATTGGCACTAACCATTATAGCTAAAAATCTTAGTCCTTCAAAGTGACCACAGGCTGGTTTTGCAATGCTATTTTATTTACAATCTACTTACATGATCTGAGAACAAACACATGAAAAATAATCTGCAAGTTTTCAGTTCTGTGTAAACTGATCCAACCTTGGTGCAAGACCCGTCTTAATTAAAGTCTATAAAATTGTTGTACCAAGCTGTATAGTTACTACACAATCACTGTAGAAAAGGTATCAAAATCAATTTGATAAGGCACAGACACTGAGGCAAAAGTAATTTCCAGGTAATGAACATAATCAACCAAGAAAGCTCTTAGGTACTTTCAGTACTTCATAATTTTCTACTAATATACTTCTATTTAGTCATAAAATACATGTCAAGGTTTTGAAATACCCAAATAAAAATATAATGTTCTAAAAGTGTATTCTGTATTTCTGTAATTATTAAGAAAATTTTATTTTCATCAGCTGAAATTAACACATAACATTATAGTTTTCTGAAATGCCATGATGGAGATCAATAATCCAATGGATGTTCAATAAATTGCAGGGACAGAAGATGCAAGGAGAAGTTTTCCCGAGCTGAATCTGATATAGTTAGAGTATATAAGAAAAAAAATACAAAATCTACATATACTGCATATTTCTGTCTGTGGAAATAAAGATGTAAGTCCTGTTATAACTTATTATGTTGTTATATAGCACTGGCCTTCATACTATCAGTTTATCAAGGTTGTGGGGTTAAAATAGTTCGTTAGTTTGTTTTTTTGATCTCAAATACGCCTCCTTTTAGAAGCTTAACTTTGTTGTAAAACTACTTGTAATTGCTATTTTTCCAGAGTGTTTGGTTTTTTTTTTCCAGTGGGAGATTGAAACTGAAGACACACAAACATTTTAATTGTTCCAGATTACTATTTAATTGGCATGCAGTGTGTGCTCCAAATAATCTCGTTCCTGCCGTTTGTTGTATGGCCGTGTCAGAAGCTGTCTACCCCAGTGAGCAGTTCAGCTTGCTCTGCCTGTTGCAGCAGTTCCCAGATGGAGATCCCAGGCAGTGTCTGCTGGGATCCCAGGTAGATCTCCATCTACCCCCATGACTGGATGGGGTAGAACAACATAAGGCCACCTTTCCTCACTGCTCCTGGAAAGGGAAATTTCAAATTAAAACCAGCTTTGGGGGTTCTATTTCTCTCCTTGCACTACAGTGGTTCCCAAAACCCAGGTTTTGTAGCAGGTAATCCAAGAAAGGTTTGAGAGCACTTGCACTCACATCTCTGTACTCCTATGAACTCTTTACTGCTTAAAAGATAGTGGGATGAAGGTGGTTCCCAACCCTCTGCAGTATGGAGCTACCCACCCTACATCCCACAAAGCACTAGCTTCCTGCAAGAGGCCAATACAACCAATGTAAGTGGCTTTCGGAGGGCACAAGAACTTCTGTTTAAAAAAAAATAAAATAATAAGGAACACTGACATCAGAGAGCATGGGACAGTTTCAGAGCTGTTATCCTAACGACAACAACCTTGATTCTTGCAGCCTTTTTGATGATGCTTTCATAAACTTCTCTATCAGTCTCTGAAGCCAGACTGGCGATATTTCAGACAGCTCTGTAAATACTTGGTGGAGGCAAGAAAGCTTTGGGTTTTCTGTAAATATTAGACACAATGTTAATCTAGGAGGTAGTAGGAAAGAAAATCACTATATAATTGTATGGTGAACAGACCTTTAATTTCCATTTTACTCCCTTGGCTAAGAGAGGACCTGAATCCAGCAGCACTTGTGCAGCTAAGCCTGGCACTGCAGAGCAGCCAGGGATCCACATCAAGAGAATCCACATTAAGTATCTAAGTGGACTAAGACAGAAGCTGTATTCTATGAGAATAAAACACAGTAACATCCTGGTTACATATAACAGCCAAGCTACTCCTTAATATATTAGTTAATCTTTCCCTTCTGATGACTCTTCTCTGTGCCAGATGCTGCATTTCAAAACATAATTGCTAATGAAGTGGTGAAAAAAGATTAGAGAATGCCCACGTGCAAGCTAGTCAGGGCTGGGAGACTGTTTTCTAAACCAATTTAAGACCAGATGATGATTGTAGACAACTCTGAAGCAAGAGTGAAATGGAGTAACCAAAGGAGGAGTTAAACTGCACCAGTAAAAGCTGAAGGGGGTCAATATTATAGGACATTTATAAGCTCCACGAGAATTTATCCATCTTTCTTTACTGTGTGCCTATTAACAGTGATGGCTGGGAAACCACAATGTTAAATCCAGTATCAGAATTCTTTCTGACCTTTGGTAAACCAAAAACATGCTGCAAGAAATAATTGGGTGAGAATTAATCATCTACCACTGCAGTAAGCAGGAAAAATTCAGCTCCTACTTGACATCTCTGCATATGAAATGGGCTGTAATTGCAGTGACTAATATTTCTAGCAGTGTTGTACTGGATCCATGCTTTTTGAAGAGATACTTCAAGGACTTCTAGTATTAACAAGTAAACCTAATTTTAGGCAGCATACAGGTACCCATGCTGGATGTTTGTATGAAGGGTGCCTAACGCCTTATTTTTGCCCTTAATTTGTTTTCTACACTATTTATTGAGATGGTTTGGAATAAAATTATAGGGAAACCTGGTCATCATACAATAATACTTTTAACAAAAACCACTTCTGACTGAACAAGCAGGTATGTTTGAAGTTAGAGAGTTCCCAGGGAGGACTGCTGTTCAAGCTGACTTGAAGGGTAAGTCTGAAGATGAATGTGTTTAATCACTAACACCACGGTTCATTATACTGTGTACAACTCTTCTGTCAGCACCTGACTGGAAGCAAAATGGGACAGGTTTAGATATGGGGTCACTACTAACACACTGATTTGTATGTCCTAGCGAAAGGGGAAAAAGGAAAATTAAACTAACAATTTCTTACTAAATGAGCTAGCTTTCTTCACATACAAGTCCTGAAAATTGGCTTAACAAATATTTTTATTAAAGAGAAAAACACAAGTCTGAAGAGGTGGACAAATGAAGTAACTCTGATCTCATAGCTGATCTTGTGACATAACTTGTGTCACTGGTGTCACTCCCATGCTCCACGTTGCCTCTTCCTCTTTGCTGTCATCACCATCCTTGTTCATCACAGCTGTGCTGCTAACAGGCCTGTTCCATAGCTCCAACAACAAAACACAGCTCTCCACTGCAAGAATTTCAAATTCCTTCTCCATTTCTCTTCTGAAAGGCCTCCTTACCTTGCCCTGCAGTGACTGCCACTGACACTGTTGTCTGGTGTTGTCGACCTGCTGCAATTTCCCTCTCTCATAAATCTTCCCCCTATAACTAGGCAGATTATAATTAGGTCCACCAACAATCTCAAACAAATGTCAACCAACATGTGCCTGTACTGAAAACCAAAGATAGCTACACAGACATTCCTGTAACTGGCAAAAGGAGAAGAGCAAAAGCTTCCATTGAAGATATGCTTTCTTTTCCTTAGAAATGTTCACCTGTTGGTTTGAGTATTTTAGGAAGTCTTAAGATAGCCATGGTGGTCTAGATCTTTATCAGTCAAAGGGTAGAGCAGGGGGTTTAGGAACTAAGAGAAAGCACTCAGAATATAAGAGAAAAATTATGGAAAAAAAAAAAGAATATTTAATGCTTAGAGAATTTTTTAATGCAAAGTTTCTAAGATTGTCAGTCATTTTTGAAAATCAGTAGCAAACTATTTCTTGTTTCTCTATGAATTATGTGAGTACATGAAAGGAAAACCAGCCTGTGACACAGTAAGTATTCATGCTCCATCTATCTGTAACCTCCAAGAAAAAGACTCCCTTGTGCCTGTGTATAAATACCTCCAAGAGATGTGCTGCAAGGTGTGAGTAAGCTGAACAGCTACATAAAACCAGATAAGAATAAACTGATAATGATTAAATTTTGGCTAAAAATCCAAGGGCTCTTCCTAAACATGGTAAATGGAGTAGTTCTGGAGCAGTGAGGAGAGGAATAAAAAATGAATACACTTTTAGGTAAAATTCAATAACAAATTTATTATGGGGATTATATGACATGGTGCATTCAGTAGACTAAGTGTAATGATTCAAGAGGTCTTCTTCAAGCCTACTTCAAATGATTTGAAGTAAAGGTATTCTCTGAAAAGAGTTTATTGACCAACTCCATGGTGTGCCATACATAAATTTCATTTCATTGATGGTAGGGAATATGTAATTTGTGTAGCATCTATATCCAGTTATTTGTACAGCAGTTGATTAGAAGATTATTTTTAGCAAAATATGCTGTTCCAAATTAGCCAGAAATATTTCAGTTTTTGCAGAGGTAAGGATACCTTTGTTGTTTCTTAGGTTCTTTTGAGGAGGAAAAAGAAAGAAAAATATTAATTACAGCAGCCCTTATCCTTGCATCACTAAAAGTATTTAGTATGGAATGTTACTAAGAATGGAGCAAAGAACTGCATGTGCATACGTTCCAAAGTCATCAACTATACACATATACACGGAAAAGTTGTGAAGTGGTCTTGCATATATGTATACTTAGGTGTATCTATGGTTTGTCTTAGGGCATAAAGGCATGCTTCAAATTCTGCTGTTGTGGACTGAAATTAAACTTGAGTGCTGAATAAGTCTGTTGACTTAAGTTGACAGTAAGTTGATTTTTTTCCCACATTCAACTAAATTGTTCCTTGAATGGTCCATAAAGCATGTGCAATAGATGCAAAACAGTGTTTCCTGCTGACGTCTGAAGCTCTAAGATGCTACTCTGACATAGGAAGCAGTGAGTAACTTAAGAACTGTTTTCTAAAAGGCCCCCAGAGGCCTTTTAATCTTTCAAATGGACACCAACCCTAAGGAAACTGTTAGTATGTCATGCAACTCAGCGGGAAACAGAGTCCATGTCTCGACAAGCAAAACCTGAATTCCTGCAGTAAGGATGCAAGGAGAAAAAAAAAAAAAAAGCTGTTGGGCTAAGGGTTGGGTTATGTGTGTTTATCATGGCCTCCTTTCTCGCTAAGAAACTATTGGAATGTACTGCAGCTGCACAACTTTGTGATTCTCAAGTTAATTGGGGAAGCTTCTTGTTCTATGCAGTTTGCCCTCAGAAGCAAACAGGAAACACAAGCTGTTAGAAAGTAATGGGAGTCACCTTATAGGGAGATTATAAGGGAATTGTTGCACTTTATGAAGCTGAGAATTGAGTGATGCAGATATCTTGGACCTATCTGGAAGCCTGGGCAGCCACCGTCTTTCCAAGAGATGCCAGTTGAAGAAAAGTCAGTGATGGTTGCACCATCATATTTTCAACAGAAAGCTTTCACTATTTTATTTGAATTTTTTTTTTTAATTCTTACTGTGTGTGTAATACTAAAATATTTAAATGCATGTATTGTTTTAATAGGACTGGGGTGTCCTCATTTCTAGGCTGGCTGTTTAAATGTTTACGCTAGGACTAAAGGATGGTGATTTATGCCATATTGGGAAAATGTCTGGACCACTTCATTCAGCCGCTATGGCTGATACTTTGCACACTAGGAAAACTGTTAATACTGAGCAAACTGCTGATTTCAGAAGCCTCTCATGACAGTCAAAAACCAGACAAGCAGACAAAAAGTAGTAAAAAACCAGACAAATCTTGTTAGGGCATAAGACTTGCTCACAAGAAAAAAACCCAGCCAAATAAACAGGAAGAGCTGTAATCAAGGTAAATGAAATTATAAATTTCAGTTAGAGAAAAATATGGTATTATTTCTCTAAGTGTTTGTATTTTGATTTTACTCCTGGTATAACTTGTTATGACGGGGCTGACTGAACCAGAAAAAATCCACTGAGCTGAACTGAGACCATTGTCTGAAGTGAGGAGGTGCTGAACTACTGTTCCATAAGGCATTATCAGTTCACTGAAGTGTTAGATGGACTCATGTTCATGTCCATCTGGAGTGGTGGATACCATCAGGACCTAGCACATTATCTTCACAGCACTTAGTTTTTTAAAACTACTCACTGTTTTTTCTGGTTCATTTTGGATTAAATTATACAAAAATGTCAAATTTTCTGTGAATAACGGGAAGAAGGAAAAGAACTGATACTGCTGATGGTGAATTGCTTCATTAACACTAACACAGTTGTCTTAGATCTACATCACCTGCCTTAGACTGAGTAAAATATCCAAAGGGGTTTAGAATGTGATTTTGAATCTCTCTCTGTATTGTGTAATAAATACAAGAAACATCTTTTAATGAGAGTTCACTGTGGATTGTCTTGTGGCAAATTATTGCCTCCTGTACTCACTGCATGAACTGACAACGTGATGCCTTAACACAGAGATGTTTTCTGCAAGCAGATGTCTGTTTGGGGACCAGGGCTTGCACATTAAATAGGGGATGCAAGGGAATGACACATCATCTACTGCATCCTCATTGGGGGATCAAAATTAGGAGTTTCATATATAGCCATGGGAGAGTGGCAAACACTTTATGGAGGCTAACCAGAACACCGTTGCTAAATGGTTAACTCTGCTATTAACTGAGACATAGTCGCCAGTAAGTAAAGTTCAATTCTTATAACTATACCAGCTCTAAAGAAATGTAAACAGGATGATACCTGTGCTGTATTTCACAGGGTCTGCACCCCAGCCAGAGTAAAGCTTTTAAGCAATTCTGTTTGTACTTTGTGGAATCAACAGCCTGGAAATTTTTTGCAGCATAATACCTTGAGATACGTTCAGGATAAATTATTTTAGATGGAAATGAGTCATGCTCCTGCAGTGAAATGCCTGTCTAAAATTGCTCAATAAGAAATAATGGGGAGTCAGTTTTATGGTGATGAAAACAACACCCTCACAGAAAGGCTGGTGAGGGTAAAAGCTCTGCTAGGTTTGACATTTGTGAAATGTGGAGAAGATTTACTCACATGTCACTCTGACTCTGCAACCAGTGGGTTGCAACATGAAAGCAAGAAGTCTGAGGGTAGCTACGGTCCTGGTGGTGGATTTTTAACAACTATTTTTAGCATCTATCAGTCATCAGGACAGTGCTACGGTTAAATAATTGGATTTGTTTTGGATGCCAACAGGAGAGGCAGATGTGCAGACTCACACTAGGAAATAGAATTAACCCTTCAGAGTCATTAGAATTTTCCAAGAAAATTAAGACACCCACACCCCTCTCTTCAGACTGAAGCTGATGGAATATGAAGAGGACTCTGACACTGTACGTATGACGGACAACATGAAAGAGAAGAAAAATGACCCAAGGTAAACAAGAGCTCAGAGCCAGCATGTACTTACCATGTGTAGCTAATGGACTAGTTTAGCATTTTTTTGGGGTCAGGAGGTGAGAATAGAAAGGAGAGAAGGTAATATCAGCAATGGATTATATTATTTGGCTGGGCTTGCAAATGACAGCAGTGCACACAGCGTGGACTAGGGGATTTAAACAGTGTTCTTAATTCAAAAGAATTAGGCCTAGAGGCAAAAGGTTACCCTGCAGCAGAGGATGAACTAGCAGGCTGAAAGCACACACAACATTTGCGAACCGAGTTGGATAAAGAAAGGCGAACAGGCAAAAGTTGTGCCAGAAACAATGATATTAGCACCACAAAGAAGTTAAACAGCTAAAAGCTGGGTTGCATAACGTTGATCTTATAATAGAGTATGTGATTATGCAGGTAAATACTAACAGGGAAATAATCTGTCTGTAACAGTGCTGGGGAAAAAGGTAGGTTGGATAGAGGTGAAGCTCTTGGTTTCATCTAAGGTTTAGCCACTGGCAGGGCATTAAAGTGACTGAGGAAGATACGGAGGACTGTCCAACAGACACAACACAAACTTGCACAGACTACGGCTGAAAAGCTCAATAACCCCAGGTAAGACTTCTAGGAATGCTACTGTTGTCCTAGAGCAACCCAAGCCATTGAGGATGGGATTCAGGCTGCAATTAAAATACCTCAATTGAGAAGCCAGATAATGTTTGCTTATGCAGAATTTATCTAAGCTCCTATTAGAGTCAGAGATTTGGAGTTTAAGTTGATTACTCATATATAAGTATCTAGCTGTCTCCAGTGAGAAATGGATTTGTTACAGGTCATGTTTCATAGCCACAAACCCCGTGTGAATGTCTCCAGTACTCAAAGGCGATACACACTGGACAGGATGTGTCTGCATAATCATGAATGTTTAATGCCACTGTAGGTGCAATGGCTTATTTTGTCTGGCCTCCAGTGACTGTACCAGCCAGGTATGGATTTCCAGTGGGTTCTGCATCAATCTGCTAGTCCTTTGTGGAAGTTTTTCAATATTGCTAGATATAGTTAGGAAAATGAATTCTGCCTCTAGCATCTGGTCAGAGTATTGTGGAAAGATCTTTGGACAAAATTTGAGTTCTGATTTCCCCAGCTACCTCATAGAAAAAATTCAGGCACTTAGCACAGTATAATAAATATTTTATCTCTGTGTATCAGCCAATACTGGCATGCTGTTTAAAACTTACAGGACAGAGACTTTTAATATTTATCTCTAACATCTTAAAAAGAATATGCATATATCATGTGTGGACTGTAAAAACTCTGTGAGGAAAATCTGTGTTTTAGTCTCACCTCAGATAAATAACCATATTAAAAAAGTGGTCAAGTATCTTTAATATCTCAGGAACTGGATGGCTGAAGCAAAACAGACTGGGGAGAAAACTTGTAGGAATGAAACCCCATCCCCCAAAATATTTTTTTTTTTAAAATCTAGTTTACTGTTCACCTTTCCTGATGAAGCTTTACCAGAAAACATGCCAGCTGGACAGAGCCCTATCTGTAAAGGAACATGCTAGACATGCCACTCATCTCTCTCTGTCTTACATTATCTCTGCGTTTCTCTTTACCCCAGTCCCTGAACACGTACATGGTGTCTGTCAGAAGGAGGGAGCAGGAAGATGGTGTAGAGGAGGAAAGCAATGTCTGCAAAAGTGCCCCCAGTGTGGGTTCTGCCCTGGCTGCCCCAAGCCTCTTCTGGCAGCCCAGCACAGCGTGGATGTTGGGTGGCACAGAGGCGGTGACTGTGTCTCTCATCTACATCCCAGCTCTGTCCTCCTCAGCAAAGGGAATGGGCTGATGCTGCTGCACATCCTACAAAATCCCATTAATCCTTGCCATTAATGCCAAGGATTTCTTCTGCACTGTGAATGTGCTCTTGCTGGAGTCACAGCAGTGCCTTAAATGCCGCTCTCCTGATGAAGGCAGTTTCATCAGGATGATTAAGAAATGAGGCAAGCAAAGCTTAACATATTAAAAAAAAAATTAATGTGTGGTAAAAGCAATTTTCATTGCTATGTAGCATACCTGCAGTTTATTTCAATGAAAAATCCAGGTGTTACTAATTATATGCTTAGAGAACTCCGCACAGTGAAGGAATGACATTAATTCTTAATTAAACTAAATCCTTTAATAAAGAGCTGTTATTGGCTTGTCAGACCACGGATACAACTTTAATTATAATTTATAAACTACTAGCCATTCTGCTTTTATGTAACAACTATGAAAAAATATCAACAAAAGTACTAGAAAAGATGCAGTCTGTGAAAAAAGGCTAAAATAAAAAGTTACTGCCTTCATGCAGATAAAGTGCTCGAACACAGGCATATACCTCACTGGTACAGTTGACTACACAGGAGGCAAAGCACAGGGCATAGAGATGTAACAAAAGAATCTTGTGGAGCTTAATTCCACAGTATAAAATATAAATATTTCCAATCTGGGAAGATTCAGTTTCAGCTGTTACCTCAGTCTTTTTGCATTCTTACCTGTGTTGGCTTAAAAAATATCCTTATAATCTCAAAGTCAGGTCTCAGTGATGTGAATTCACAACTGAGCAAATAATTTCTGTTTTCATTCCCAGAGATGAAGATTACGCAGACTTTTGTGTTAAAAGAACTGCACTTGTGGACACATTTAATTAAAGGGTTTTGATGGAGGGAGAATGACTTTTACAATATTTTTATTAATTTTTTTTCAGCTCTGTAAGACAACTGAAGTTCAGAACTAAAGTGTTTACTTTTTTCTGCTCTCAAAACGCCAGTCAGACTTCTGCCATTGGGAAGTGGCATAGTGAGAGAGCCCAGATGGACATTTGGCCTTTCTAGTCTATTACTGTATTTTGAATTATTTGGACCATAAGAGAGACATCTTTACCTTCTGTGTATTTCCTACTAGTTTTCTGGGTTTGTTTAGGGGGCCACTTGCCATCTGTCTTGTGTGAGTAATAGCTGGTGTGCTGACATGCTGGAGCCTACCTTTCCAATTAACTTCTGCAGATGAGATCAAAATGGATGCAGACAATTTTAAATGACACTACAGATTTTTAATTTCTCTTCTGATGTAGAATGACCACCATTCATGAGAATAGCTTTATTTTCTTGGTCAGGAAGTTCAAAGGTTTATTTTATTTGCTAGTAGAATTAGTCTGCCTATGTTTTCACTCTGGTTAGTCTTGTCCTAAGGCTGCAGCCTCATTGTATGGTAGTAAAAAATCCTTCCAGCATTATGCAAGGGGATTAATTGACATGTGAATAATTGTCTGCTGTCCAATTATTCCATTTATTTCATCTCTAGATATCTTTATGATAATTTATTGTAAGACAAGTAGTGTGTGGCATATCTATTCTCTTCTTGGGACCCGTACTGAATAACTTTTTGTTTTATGTAGGTAGTAGTGAAGGGTCCTGGATTAATTTCAGTCTGGTACCAAAATTCTGTGTGCTTCAATGATTGTTAGAATAGGCATTTTCTTCCGAATTTCTTTTTTTACCTATCACTGTACTATCAAGATTTTATCTTACCCACTTTCAGAAAGGGAAAAGTTCATATTCCCAGTAAAAGATATGGTAAGCAGAAGTCTAGAGAGATTAAAATTTTCTGGTATTGATATAAGGAGATGTTGCCATAAAAAGTAGTGAAAATGATGTCTCCCATGTCTCTACTTAATGTCATAAACATGACTTCTTCCATCTTGTTCTCATAGTGCAATAATCGGAGAAAAATGTCACTTGAAAGTAATTCCTGTTTAATCATAGAATAGTTTGGGCTCGAAGGGACCTTAAAGATCATCTAGTTCCAACCCCCCTGCCATCAGCAGGGACACCTTCCACCAGACCAGGTTGCTCAAAGCCTCATCTAGCCTGGCCTTCAACACTTTCAGGGAGGGGACATCTACAACTTCCTTGGGCAACTTGTTCCAGTGTCTCACCATCCTCACAGTAAAGAATTTCTTCCTGATATCTAATCTAAACCTGCCCTCTTTCAGCTTAAAGCCATTTCCCCTTGTTCTATCACTACCTGCCCTTATGAAAAGTCCTTCCCCAGCTTTCCTGTAGCCCTTTCAGGTACTGGAAGGCTGCTGTAAGATCTCCCCAGAGCCTTCTCTTCTCCAGGCTGAACAGCCCCAACTCTCTCAGCCTGTCCTCAAAGGAGGGGTGCTCCAGCCCTTGGATCATCCTCATGGCCCTCCTCTGGACTTGTTCTAACTGGTTGATGTCTCTCTTGTGCTGGGGGCTCCATAACTGAATGCAGTAGTCCAGGTGGGGTCTCACAAGACAGGAGTACAGAGGGAGAATCCCCTCCCTCAACCTGCTGGCCACACTTCTCTTGATGCAGCCCAGGATATGGTTATTTGCCTTCTGGGCTGCAAACGCACATTGCCGGCTCATGTTGAGCTTCTCGTCTATCACCACTCCCAAGTCCTTCTCTTCAGAGCTGACCTCAAGCCACTCATTGCCCAGCCTGTACTTGTGGTTGCCAAGTTGAGGTCCAAATTTTAAAACAGTTGACATTATTTCCTTAAAAAATTTTGTATTTTTCCTGATTTAAGTCCACATTTACCTTCTATGTCTAAAGAGGTTTTAGAAGGATCTCATGGCCCTGTTTGCTCTTTTTACAGTTGTAAGAGGATTTGAAATCTGTATATTGCCCTCTGGTATTTCATAATTTATTATAAGTTTCACAATCGTTATTCTTTCCATTAAAGCACCTTTTCTATGCTATGCTATGGGAATTTTTTTTCTTTTTTTTTTCACTTACAGGGGCAGAAAATGAATTGTCCATGTTACTTCACTCACTGAGTTTCTTGAAAGGAAATCTGGGTATCTTCAATGCTCTTCTTTTTGCTCAGCAGAAACCAACAGCTCTTAGCTAATTCCAATAATTCATTTTGTAAACTAGTCTTAGTTACAATTTGCTATAAATAATGACCATGTTGGGAATTAACTGGATTTGTCAGTTTTATTGAACTTAAGTAGATATGAAATTCAGTTATCAAAGTATGTACTTTACAAGCCTAGAAGGAGCTCACATAAATTAGAACATTTATTATGATGAAGCACCAACTCTCACTATCATCACATATTTATTTACACTTTGAAGTATTTTAAGAGACAGATTTATATAGATCTTAATGCTCATCTGATTCTAAATAGTTTTAAATAGCAGCTCAAAAATTATTAATATAGTGCACTTCACTGCAGCGTGCAGAGAATGAAGGCAGCACCTTCTGCCTCAAAATCATGGGAGAGTAATTCTAGGAAAAAGTATTGTAGTCAAGGATTCTTAGCCATGCCTCTACTCTGGCTCTTACTACACCTTTTTATACCCTTTTTAAAGTACCTTTTAAAAGTCTCTTTGAAAGAGCATAGATGCTTTACATTGAATATGAGAAGTGTACACATAAGGACCAAAGCTGTTAACAAAGGGAAAAAAAAAACAACTTCTTGTAAAATCTCCATGTTACATCATATGTCAGTGTGATCTACTAGCTGGAGATATGATGCACCGAGATCTCAAACTGATTATTTAGTTGTGGGAATAAATCACTGTCAAGAATTTCCACACTTTCTTTTCTTGGTAGATGTAGTGTACCCATATCCCATTCTGATATACATTATTTAATCTCATCTTTGAAGTTAGACTTCAGTTCAGCTTCACACTGGTATCATTAGCATGACTTACATTTCAGCCTTAGTAGACTTCCACTTATCTCCTCAAGTGAGAAATGACTGTAGCCCTCTAATGGCACTGTCCAGGCTGGGGTATGCATGAGAGAATTTTTGCATCTAAATATTTTTCTTGACAGCTATTGTCTTGTTTCACTACCCAGAACATCTTAGGAAAATAGTTGAAAGAAAAGTAACAAGATAATCTCTCCTGGTCCCCTGCTCCATATCAGAATCAATTATTCCAACCAAATTCCTCAGACAGTGTCGAGAGCCACGTTATTGGCAAGGTTTTCCTAGTATTTAACATGAATCTTTCAAGGCTGTTACTGCTGAAATCATTGAGCATGGACATGAAAAGCAATTTTCCCTTCCTTTTTCAAAAACCATTTTTTGTTTTCTTCTCTGAACTGTCCCTAATATTTAGTGGTTTTTCTTAAAGTTCAGTTTCCAAAACTTTGCACAGTATTAGAACAAAGGCTTTACCAGTGGGATGCAGAGATTAAGGATTGCTTCACGTGTCTTGCAGCCCATATTTTCATACATACACTCTTTTAAACTGCTTTTTAGCTTGTGATCTCCCATGATTTCTTAAGTTTCTAACAAACTATTTCTAATTAATTGTTTCTCTACACATTTGTAAAATTCAATATCCTTAAATAAATACTTTGTACATGTTCCTGTTAAATTTTATCCTTGTTTTCCAGACCCCTCCACAGTAGCTCATTTTGTATTGCAATTCTGTCGCCAAGGCAGTCTTTTTTTCTCAGCCTCTTGTTATCTGCAGATTTAATAGCATGTACTTTCTGTTCAGTCACCCAGGTGGTAAATGAGGTTATTGAATAGTACTGGATCCAGGACACATCCCTTCTGAACAGTACATCCTTCCTTTTGGCAACGAACAACAGATAACTACTACCTGAATGAAGTCTTCTAACTAATGTTATGTCCAACTCACAGTAGCTTTATCATGTTTTAGAAAAGGGAAAGCTAATCCTTGTTTTGCCTATGAAATTCTATGCAATATTTGGCAAGTGCATCAAGGGCTTTTGCCAAAACAATTGCTTCTGCCTGTTAGCAGTCATGGGAAAAGCCTTGCTGGTTTCATAGTGTTTGTTCCTATCGAGTTTGTTGCTTGTAAGTCTTCTCTTAAGTGCTTATTCAATTATCTCTAGCAGAATTTTAATGATAAACTAAGTGGATTAGTTTATAAGCCCTTAACTCCTTTTTAAGAACAGACATTGTGTTTGCCCTCTTTATCTTCCACAACTTCTCAAATAGAGCAGCCACTTCCCCTGAGGCTGCTTTAGCCAGTTCTAAGTATCTAGGCTGTCATTTATCAAGAATGCTCCTTCTCTACTCCACTCAGTCTAAGCTGTAGTTAGAGACTGAAAAGTGAATGTGTGAAAGCATTACTTATATTTTGTCATATTCTGCCTGTATATAGGCTTTGTCAGGACACAGAGCAGATACAGCTGTAATGATGACTGGCGGTATAGAAAAAAATGGGTTCTGTGTTACACAGTTACTTCATTGCCATGTGCTGTGGGTTGACACCTGCACCAGGAAATACTGATGTAGTATCTAACACTTCCTTCCCTACTTCCTTCCTCTCAAAAGAAACCCCCCAAAAACAACTCCAAAACCAGGAGCAGGTTATGTTTTGCACTGCAGAAGCAATATTGGTTTTCTAGTGCCAGATGGATTCTCTTCTGAATTGGAAAGTCTTTAATGTAAATGCCTGAAACACCCTAATCTAAGTGTGAATTTCTTATTGAGATTCTAAGAAGGTAATTAGAATGGAGTTTTATTTTATTTATTTAATTTGCTACATTCACTATTCCCTGTTCCAATAAGATTATGTCCAATTAAAGCACAATTACTTTTAGATTTCCTCAGACAATTAACTGCACAAGGCAGCCCTTTTTGTGCTTGGGGAAACCCTTTCTTGTCCCCATTCACCCTTGTCTATGGGAGTGTGGGGGAGGTTTTGGGTTTTGTTTGACTGGGGTTTTGTCATTAATATAAATCAGCGAGTAACATCAACTGATGGAAGTAGGTTTGGAAGTCATCAAAGAGATCTTTGAATATTCAGAGGATTTTCTGCAACTAATAGCTAGACTTCCCTTCTTGGCATCTCTGTCTTCAGTCTCCCTTCTGTTCACTTTCTTGATGTCAGCATCCTTCCACAGCCTACTGGGCTTTCTTTTTATATAGTCCCCAGCACTTTTGTTCTGGTTGCTTTGATGCATGACCACAAAATCAAGATCATTAATAATAAGTGAAAAAATATGGCAATCCAAATTGAATCGGTCACAGCCAAGAGCTGGACTATAAGGATCTGTGAACTTCATGGAAAGAATGGTAGTGTTTTTTCTCTCACCAGCTTATGTATCTCTCTCCTGGAAGTCATTCTGCTAAAACTCTAGGAGTTTGTGGTGGCTCTAAATATTGTGGTGACCAGATTTCATTGTTAATTTGAGGCATTAGATTAATATTGCAAAAAATACTTTTGCAGCCTTTTTCCTTGTCTTCCATATTTTCCATTTTCAACATTCTCACAGTTACAAAGTGATCCTTAGGGTGAGGAATGTTTTCTCCAGAAGCATCAGGAGTCTGGAGGGAGCTTATGAACTCATATGCAGATTTGAGCTAGCTTTGGCAAATGTGAGATAAAAACTGGGGAGAAATAGCTTACATATTGGAATAAGGAGTGGCATCTTCACAGGTCAGCTGCAGTCAGTTGACCTTTAGTAGGATGATACTTTACTAGGTTTGAAAACAGGATGAAGTGTAGCAGCTGCTCCAAAGCAAATGCTCAAATACATGAAACAATATGTTCACTGAACATGGGCACTGTCTGTCTTTTCTTTCACCTCACTGACCTTATTTACAGCAAGCATGCAATTCTCTGGCAATGGAAAACATTTCTGACCTTAGTAGATGTGTTATCAAAGGCCTAGAACAGCAAATACAGGCTGCCCTTCCTCTAGAACACACCTAAATAAGGCTGACTTCGAATGCCAAACACCAGCATGTATCTAAGTGAAAAGCTATCTGTCCTGTGGATGTTCTTTTTTTCATCTCCTTCTAAGAAATAATATTAGAAGCACAACAGTGTAAATTCACTGAATTTCATATTTTAGATGTAAGAAGACTTGACAAAGGGATAGAGAGATATCTTGATGAGAGCAGTCTTCATTTGAGTGTCCAAATAAATGGCCTATGGCTGTATGGTGGACACTACTGGCATTTGGAAAGTTAAGTCTTGGGGAAGCCTAGATTTGCATTCTTTTTCCCATACTCTTGCAAAATCTGGGTGAAGCTTTTGGTATAGCTGTTACCAGCTCATGAAGCAAAATATGAATTATATTTCAGTTCACCTTAGCATATCTCCATTTATTAAAAGAAACATCAAAGCAGCATTCATGAGCTTTAAATGCTTGCACTTCGCAATGGGATGGAAAATGCCCCTGAAAAGATGTAATTTCATTTAATTACAGCCAAAATATTTTGATGGGATACATTAAACATAGTTTCTTCACTTTTAGAAGAAAGTTTTATTTTGAGGCTTGTCAAATGGGAATAAAATGAACTGTTTGAAAAGTTGTAGGCATAAGAAACTGATTCTTCTGAAAGATCAAGTTGAAGACACATGTTCTGTTGGACTCAATTGTCTTTTCACTGTTATAGTCAAAAAAACCTAAACAGATACAAATCCCAGGGTACATTTCAGTTGCCTAAACATGTATGACAAGTGCAATATGAGATACCTCAGCTTCCCATTGTCATTCACAGGTCAAACATGGTTTGTTATTAAGTATGTCATCCTCGTGAAGATGTCCCAGATATGTCAGTGCATTTTTTAAAATGCCTCTACATAAACGCACACAGTATTGGAAATAAACAAGCAGAGTTAGTTCAATGGACAGTGGGACTGAGTGCACCCTCAGCAAGCTTACCGACAACACCAAGCTGTGTGTTGTGGTTCACACACTGGAGGGACAGGACGCCATCCAGAGGGACCTTGACAGGTTTGAGAGGGCCCGTGCTAAGCTCATGAAGTTCAACAAGGCCAAATGCAAGGTCCTGCATCTAGGTCTGGGCAATCCCAAGCACAAATACAGGCTGGGTGATGAGTGGCTTGAGACCAGCTCTGAAGAGAAGTACTTGGGAGTGGCGGTGGATGAGAAGCTGAACATGAGCTGCCAGTGTGCGCTTGCAGCCCAGAAGGCCAATAACCGTATCCTGGGCTGCAAGAAAAACGTGGCCAGCAGGTCAAGGGAGGGGATTCTCTCCCTCTACTTCGCTCTTGTAAGGCCACACCTGGAGTACTGCATCCAGTTCTGAAGCCCTCAACACAAGAAAGACATGGACCAGTTGGTACGAGTCCAGAGGAGGCTACAAGAGTGATCCCAGGGCTGGAGCATCTCTCCTATGAGGACAGGCTGAGAGAGTTGGGGCTGTTCAGCCTGGAGAAGAGATGGCTCCGGGGAGACCTTACAGTGGCCTTCTGGTACCTGAAGGGGCTACAGGAAGGCTGGGGAGGGACTTTTTACAAAGGCAGGTAGTGATAGAACAAGGAGCAATGGCTTTAAACTGGAAGAGGGTAGGTTTGGATTAGATATTAAGAAGAAATTATTTCCTGTGAGTGTGGTGAGACACTGGAACAGGTTGCCCAAGAGAAGCTGTGGATGCCCCCACCCTGAAAGTGTTCAAGGCCAGACTGGATGAGGCTTTGAGCAACCTGGTCTAGTGGAAGGTGTCCCTGCTGATGGCAGGGGGGTTGGAACTAGATGATCTTTAAGGTCCCTTCCAATCCAAACCATTCTATGATTCTATGCTGTCATATATTCATGACATTTTTCTGAACAAATTTGTTTAATGGAGTGTTACAGCTTGATTATGATTTTCCAGAAATGACATTTCTTTTGGTGTTTATTCTTCTTTCTGCTTAAATTTTTTTTCTTTCTGTCCAGGAGAGTTCACTCTCTTTTTACCTGTCTTGGTTTTCTTTTGCTCTTTGTGGGTTTTGTTTCCAATTAAATAAACTTGCTGCTTAGGCTACTTTAATAGGTTTCTTTATTTCATTACATGCTATTCTTATCTTTTTACAGATTCTATTAACTATAAAGAACTACCTCAATGTTTCTAGCCCTAATCACTTATTGATAGTCATGCCTCATGAGTAGTCCAAGCCTTGCTCTTCTTACATGAAAGCAGTGGCTGAAAATTAAATTCTATTTTCTTTCCTACAGGCCTGTCTAACTTTACAATTGCAGATTTATTTTTTCTTTACTGCAGTCCCTTTTCTATAAGCTGTAATCTTTTTTACAGGCAGTTGACACTTTCCATCCTATGTGTTATGTGTTGTCAGTACTTTCCTTGAAAAACAGCTTCTAAACACTCAAAACCAATCTTTTATAAATCTTAAAAACAATTCTGTTAATTAATGTAACCTGAAGTTCCTTCAGTAAGAAAATTATTCTACTTTCCACATTACTGTCTAAATGAGTTATTTTAGCCAGCATCAATTATTGAAACCTTTTGAAAAAGTGTATATTAAGATAAATAAGAAAACACAGTTCCTGACTATGTTTAGATAATAAATTATAACTATATTCTCAATTTGCAAAACAACTGACCTCCCATGATGAGATGACTTCTTCTATGCATTTGCACTAATAAACAGTTTACTTGTTATCAAATGCAAAGCTTTTTTTTTTGTTAAATCAAGTACTCTGCACTAGTGGTGAAGTGCTTGTGATCAGTCCACACTGAGAGAGCTGCATAACTACATCCCACCTGAGGTGCAAGAACATCTGTTAGAGGCCATCAATCTGTGCTGTGACATAATGTGTTTCAGCCTTCAGTTTCATTACTATTTTAGTACTATGATTCAGAACAACATTCAGCCATATCCAGGGGTGGCAAGTCTGCAGTTCCCTTTGACAAAATATTCCGCTACTGAGACATCTTATCAGAAACCATTTCCAAACTTATTAAGGACAAGAAGGTGACTGGGAGTAGTCAGCATAGATGTATAAAGGGGAAATCATGACTGTTCAACCAAACAGCCTTCTGTAATGAGATGACAAGCTTGGTTATATGAGAGAATGGAATCCCAGCATGTTTGCAGGTGATAAAAAACTGGAAGGAGTGACTGATAAACCAGATGACTGTGCTGCCATTCAGACCTCAACAGACTGGAAAAATGGGCCAGTAGGAATCTCATGAAGTTTAATGAAGGGATATGGCAAGCCTTGTACCTGGGGAGGAATAACTCCAGGTACCAGGACAGGCTGGGGTCAACTGCCTGTAAAACAACTTTGTCGGAAAGGACCTATAGATCTTGATCAACTTGAAGCTGACTATGAGCCAGCAATGTGCCCTTGAGGCAAAGAATGCCACTAGCTTCTTGTGCTGCATCAGGTAGAGTGTTGCCAGCAGGTCAAGGGAGGTGATCCTGCTGCTCTGCTCAGCACTGGTGAGACACATCTGGAGTGCTGTATCTAGTGCTGGGCTCTCCAGTACAAAAGGGCTGTGGACATACTTTATCAAATCCAGAGAGCACATATAAAGAGAGCCTGAGAGAGCTGGGACTGTTCATCCTAGAGAAGAGAAGGCTCAGGGAGCTTCTATCAGTGTGTACAAATATCTGATGGGGGATAGTAAAGAAGACAGAGCAAGATCCTTCTCGGTGGTTTCCGATGGGAGGACAAGAGGTAAAGGGCACAAACTGTAAGAAATTAGATTTAAACATATTATATTTAAACAAGGCTGTGAAGTCTCCATGCCTGGAGATACTCAGAATTCAACTGGATATGGACCTGGGCAGCCTGCTATAGCTGATCCCGCTTTGAGCAGGGGGTTAGACTTCCCACCTCAGCCAGTCTGTGACTGTGTGGCTCTGTAACTCTGTCGTTTTCCAGCCCAAGAGAAAGCAGTCCAAAGTAGTGCAATGCATTGGATGCTTTAATGCCCAGTATAATGAAAGCAATCCATGCATTGTATCATCAAGCAATAGACATAAAATTGGAAAAGAAAAAAAACGGGAGCTTTATTTTCTTCACATGTGATAAATGCATAGGATTTTGTATTTTAATGTGTCTGTGTTTCTTATTTACCCAAATGTTTATTATCCCTTTAAAAATTTGTTGTCAACTTGTATTCTTACAAGTGGAATTAACTGAATGTCTAGTTTAGATACCAGAGGACTTACTCTGAGAACAGTGTCCTTAATCTTTCAGAAGCCTTTGTTGCTGAAACATGTGAAGAAGTGTAATTATGGAGGTAGGAGAAAAGGAAATATTTTCTTGATGATCTGGACCTAATTACTGGAGTCAAAAATCTTCCATTTTAGATTACTCAAATTGTTTGTATTACAAACTTTTCTGGTTCCCAGTTTAGCAACACCATACTTGTTCCAAGATAACAGTTTCCATAAATTGAAATATTATTTCTGTATTATTTTAATAATTTACACACTTAAAAAGTAATACACAGTTTTTAAAAAAAGAAATATTAAGGAATGCATGTAAGAACTGTTATATTTCTCTTATATTTTCACAGATGTTATCTGAGCCTATGTCCTTTGAAGAGGACACCAATATAAACATGAATTTTTACCAGCACTGTCTTGTCTTTTTCCTTCTCTTGCAATTTTTATGATGGAGCTGATACTATAATGTCCCATAAGAAAATTAGTGACTGAGCTTCCTATACAACTGGTACAACTTTTAGGCTATGTCAGGCTAATCTTCCTAAAGTAAATTAATAAAAAAGACCTCCAAAGAAAAGAGCTTGTGTAGAAAGCCAAAGCAAGGAAGTAATCAGTGTCTGTGTCCAACAAACAGAACCAAGAAACCTATATTTTCTCAAAATATGTAATTCAGATCCAAAGGTGATGCACAAAGAATATGTGAAAGCTAAGAATATGTTTTCATTTATGAGTGCTGAGACTAAATTCTCCAGGAAAGATGTCTCTCAGGTTATTCAGCCCTGTGAATACTCCAGTTAGAGAATTATTTTATCTGATAACATATAAAAATATTTAGTTGAGATCTAACATTTCAAAGAAACAGAAAGTAGCAGTCTCTCTTGTAATTAGCTTGTAGCCCAAAAAAATGGTATATAACATAAAAGATTATAGTAATATCCACTTTCAAGTACTGTAAATTGATGCATAACTCAAACATAAAAGCACTATGATGAAAACAATTGAGGTTGCTAAGAGATAAAAATACCATGAAAAGTAAATCACTACTTTCATCATCTGTTTATTCAAGCGACAGTGGTATGTGTTCTTGTATCACCACCTTGTATATGCATACCAAACTCTGAGATTACACCCTGAGAACTTACAATTCAAGCATGTATATTCGTCATAATAATGTTCCTTCATATAAACATTTCACAGCTTGAAAAAAGGTCAAGATTTCAATCATAGGAATTCATATTATCCATAGATCTCCAGTGTATCTCCAATTATGCATTGAAATGACTGACACTTTAATGCCGTTGAAAAAGTTAATAGGTCTCTACGCCTTATGCCTGAGGAGCAATTGTCAATTATACAATACTCTTTTTTCTCAAACAGGGAAAATTTTTCTTTCAGTCTGTAACACTGCTATGACATAGAACTGTATTTAGAATGCTGTAATTGAACTTAAGAACTAGTGAAAAACAATTGATGAATGAAAAGAATCAAATATAAGTTATTGGTTAACATGCACAATTAAAAAGTATTAAACATCTAGGAGAAGAAAACTGCCATAGTATTCTTTGCTCATTTACTTTAATCTGAATTCTCTGGTGTTAAGCATTGACACAAAAAACGGCTGATGCAGTAACTTCAGGCATAGGCCATTTCAGATGCTTCTAAATCAAATGCGTTGCAACTGAGCATGCCTTGGTACTCTTCTACAGCCCCTAATCACTATGATTTCCAAGCACCTCACAATGTTAGCTCTACTTAGTATCTTCCAGCTATGTTTAATATCTTCATCAATGATTTAGACGAGGGGATCCAATGCATCCTCAGTATGTTTGCAGACAACAAGTTGGGCAGGAGTGTTGATCTGCTTAGAATCATAGAATCATAGAATGGTTTGGGTTAAAAGGGACCTTAAAGGTCATTTAATTCCAACCCCCCTGCCATGAGCAGGGACACCTTCCACTAGACCAGGTTGCTCAAAGCCTCATCCAACCTGGCCTTGAACACTTCCAGGGAGGGGGCATCCACAGCTTCTCTGGGCAACCTGTTCCAGTGTCTGACCACCCTCACAGTGAAGAATTTCTTCCTAGTATCTCATCTAAACCTACCCTCTTCCAGTTTAAAACCATTTCCCCTTGTTCTGTCACTACCTGCCTCTGTAAAAAGTCCCTCCCCAGCTTTCTTGTAGGCCCTTCAGGTACTGGAAGGCTGCTATAAGGTCTTTCAGAAGCCTTCTCTTCTGCAGGTGGAACAGCCTCAACTCTCTCAGCCTGTCCTCATAGCAGAGGTGCTCCAGCCCTCTGATCATCCTCATGGCCTCCTCTGGACTTGTTCTAACAGGTCCATGTCTTTCTTGTGTTGGGGGCTTCAGAATTGGATGCAGTACTCCAGCTGGTGATTGAGGGTACAAAGGCTCTACAGAGGGATCTGGACAGGATGGACTGATGGGTCAAGGCAAATCATATGAGGTTCAATAAGGCCAAGTGCCAGGTCATTCACTTGGGTCACAACAACCCTATACAATGCCACAGACTTTGGGAAGAGTGGATGGAGAGCTGCCCAGCAAAAATGTACCTGGGGGTGTTGACTGGCAGCCAGGTGAATACGAGTCAGCAGTGTGCCCAGGTGGCCAAGAAAGCAAATAGGATCCTGGCTTGTATCAGAAATAGTGTGGCCAGCAGGAGTAGGGTGGTGATCCTCCCCCTGTATTCGGCACTGGTGAGGCTGCACCTTGAGTACTGTATTCGGTTTTGGGCCCCTCACTACATACAGGACATAGAGGTGCTGGAGCATGTCCAGAGAAGGGCAATGAAACTGGTCAAGGGGCTGGAGAACAAGCTCTGTGAGGAGCAGCTGACAGGACTGGGATTGTTTAGTCTGGAGAAAAGGAGGCTGAGGGGAGACCTAATCACTCTCTACAGCTACTCAAAAGATTGTAGTGAGGTGGATGTTGGTCTCTTTTCCAAATTAACAAGCAATAGAACAAGAGGAAATGGCCTCAAATTGCGTCAGGAGACATTTAATTTGGTTATTAGAAAAAGTTTCTCCACTGAAAGGGTTGTCAAGGGTTGTCAAGTGGAAGGCTGCCCAGGCAAGTGGTTGAGTCACCACGCCTGGAGGTATTTAAAAGATGTGCAGATGTAGCACTTAGGGACATGGTGTTGGGTTGATGGTTGGACTTGATGATTTTAAAAGTATTTTCCAACCAAAATTATTCTATGATTCTATGTTTAATACTCTGATGTTCACAATCATTTTCTCCTCCATGAGATGGGAAATACTAGGGCTTTTAATTTTTTCTGGTGCTGGTGCAATCAAATGTTCAGGTGCTTCACTGTTGTAGTGAAATCCCCCATACCTTTATGCTTAATGTCCTCACAAAGTGCCTGGGAAGGAAAAGCGGTGCCCCAAATCAGGGAGTGCCCAAAGCTGAGAGCAACTAAAGCACAGTGAAAAGTCACCTTAGGTGACTGGGAAGTCACCTAAGGTCAGCCTGTGGGGAAACACCAAAAATGGGATAAGTATTAAATGTCATTTCTCCCCACGGCCACGATGCATCATGCAAGGTGGCAGATAAGTGCTTCTCTGCACTTGGGACTTTCATCTCTGAATCCTTCTGTGGGGGTGGCACCTCTTCTTTCTTTCTAAAGCAGAAGCAGGAACAGTTACTTCTTTTCAAACTAAGTCTTCACTATTATGCTGTTGTTCATGTACTATATCTTAGCACTTGCTCAGAATGTGGCATCCTCACATTTAATTGCCTCTTTTACCCAAGTGAATTCAGACCTCTTTTGTCCCTGGAAACATCCTAGCTAGAAGTTATTCTTGCGTTATGACGTTCTCCACCTCTCCAGATTTTGTGCTTGCTGAGCAGTAACAATTCCCAACTGGAAATGGAGTAAAATTCAACTTCTACTCTGCCCAGTGGGGTGTGAGGAGTGGAGCTGCAGCTACTTTGTGGCTCTGTTCCTACAAAATCAAACGACAGAAAGCACAGGCCCTATAATTCAGTATACTGTAATTCACCTACACGATTTCCTAGCTCTAAATTGCAGTCCTCCACAAACACAATTATAGGTCATTACATTTCACCAAGGCAGCAGAACTTTCCATGAGCAATAAGCTACGTGCAACTGATGGCTGTGGCTCTGAGCACCTTTGAGTGGTGTGGCTCTGATCACAGTGCCACATACAGCCTGACATTATGAAGTGGAGAAGAATTGGATATACTGGGGCTAGAAGGTAATTTTAGACCTTTGACTTGGATGCCTATGTTGGGACCTCGGAGGCCCTTTGTAGTAAAGGTAGCCTTCATAGAGCGATTGAGAGCACCGCATTGAGATACTCCTTCACTCTCTGCTCCACACAGAACACAGGCTCCCACCTTAGGCACAAAGTTAAATGCCTCAAGCAAGGAGGGTTAATGTTGCTGTTTTCATTAAGCTTAGAAGAAATGACAAAAAGGCCAAATGATCATGTGCTGATTCCCTAGCAACCTTTCCATGTAGTGCCCTTGTTATAATAGCAGAGAATTTCGTCCCATATGATTACTCCTACTATTTGCCAAGAGAAAGGTTAGGAATAGATGAGAACAAATACCCTGAGATTACAAAATCTTTAGGATTTTGCATTGGATTATTCCTCAAATAGTGAAAAGCTAGATGGAAGGCCTGAAGCTAAATGTTTCAAATCTCCATTTTGCTGGTGGAAATTAACCCCTTCATGAAAATAGTAACCCAGGATCCATACCATCTCCTCATTGTGTGTGTCTCAGGCTCAGGACTCGGGATTCAAGCAGCAGCTTAGCTGCTTTTTGAGACACAACACATGTTTATGAAATGTCAGGTGGCTGGTGATACCATTATAGTCCCAGGGCTGCTGAACTTCTGCTCTCAGTATCTCACTGTAAAACTGGAGTGTTTCAACTACCCTCACTTACAATGGCTGCAGACAAAGGAGCACACAAAACACTTCTTAATTCTGCAGTTTCACATTAATGCAACTGGAAATGTGAAAATGCATAGCTCTTTCCTGAGGGTTTTGAGTGGGTTTTTTTAAACTTTGTATATGAGAATATTGCAGGGGAACTTGAGCTAAGGCTAAATGATTTAGTGGGATACTGCAAACTGTGTGTCCATCCTGGCAGGGAACAGTAGTTCTTGAAAAGCTCAGTGACTCTTTTTGGGAAAAACTCTAACCAGAAATAGTTCAGGTTAGCTCAGCTGAAGAGTAAGTTATTTTCTATCGAAATTCCAAACGGGATTTGAAATCCTCATT
Organism: Caprimulgus europaeus; assembly: GCA_907165065.1. Next base: position 111,254,068 of record OU015523.1, read on the forward strand.
CACACTGATCTCTTAAAAAATCTTACCCTCGTGGGATACTTATGCTATGCAGTTTCTGTTAAAGGTTAAATTATGTTTTATCATCAAGATTTCTGATTGTTCTTGTGGAATTTTTTTAAATAGAGCTGTGGAAATGCAAAAGTTTGTTCAGAACATTTTATCTAAGATACTATAACACTTTAGTTTAAATAGCAATTTTAGCAAATATTCTTGTTTTGAGGATACTAAGACCACAGCAAACATGCAAACAGCATAGGAGAAGCATGCATAGGTAAGAAATAAAAAGTAACACTGCCCATCTATTGTTGAAATGCATAAAAAGTTTATAATATTTGGCCTGACACAGAATTAAAAAAAAAAAAATCAAATTAAGAGGTATAGAAGGAGGAAGGAGTAGCATTGCAGTACATTCACAATTACTTCGGAAAAACAGTTCCATGACTTGCAGTTACATCTGGCATTGCAATGTTACACTTAGTGCTTCCAATGTCTCATAAGTATCTAGCTGCTAGATATATATTGCTAGATTTATATGATCTATGTGTAACAATATATTTCAAAATATAGTGTTATTTAGATGATTTAATGCTAAAAGAACTAACTAGAACTGATGATCACTTATGTAAGTATGAGAAAATCTGTTATCCTTTCTTTGCTAACATTAAGAACTATATGACCTTACAACCAAGAACTCAGATTCGATTTCAGATATCACAAAAAAGCAGAAATATCAGGAACTTCTTGGAGATGTCCAAAATATGTGTTGGCCTTTCCCCAGTTTAAGAATGTGTTGGAATCTCTAAAATCAAGAAAAATCCAAGACAAAAAACCCAACAAAACCAGTGTTGCCTATTGAGGTTTTTCAAGCAGGTAAAGCCATTGTTGACCTGATCTATGCTTGGTGTTAGTCCCACTGTGAGTAGAAGACTGGACTCTGCCCTTCAGTGATTCATTCCAACCAACATTTCTGTGAGTAAATTACATTGTATTTAATCAACCTATATTACATAACTTGCACTTACATCCCACTGAAGGAAGAATACTTGCCTGAATTTTGAGTAAGTCTGGGACTTCATTGTCCTGAATTGAACTTTGTGCTCTGTTGCAGACTTCCTATGGGAAGCTTTCTGGGATTTGGAAAGCCCTTTAGTTTGTTTCAGTGTGTCTCTACAGACATGTAAAGATGTAACCACTAGACATGTTCCTTCCTTAGTCCAGAAGCCTGTGACAGTATTGCCTCTGTACTGAGCTCAAGATAAAGCAGAATCACAGCTCTCCTTTGTTATGACCAGAGCACAAAGGAAGCGTATCAGCATGGATTGGTTTGATTTTTAATGGAACATATGTATGCCAGCTGTTCTTCACATTTATTACTGTAGGATTTAGTGGATTTACTAACCTCAACCTTACACAGTTGGTGATAAAAAATAGGCTTTTCTTAGCAAGCAGCTATATCTTAACACAAAGGTTTTTCAAAAGCTGTCTGACTGCTGGTGTACTAGGTACTTGAACAGCTGCTCTCATGGAGATTAAAGGTAAGTAATAGGGGAAAAAAATGAATATTATAAGAGATGGATACTTTTCTGGACTCAGTGCTTTCATTTTTCTTGCCCTTTTTTTATATATTATTAATAGATTTTCTTGCAGAGGGGATTGCATCCAAAAGGTCTGCCTAACACATATCTGGGATACTGCAAACTAATGCAGGATTAGAACCACCCTATGACTATAAAATGCAGGAGAGATTTGCGTAAAACCTTTTAATATTATACAATAGAGTCATGTAGATATGAAATTTGTGTGTTGTGGATTGACAAAACAGAAGCTCTGAAATGACTGCAAAAGTGAGCTCTGTAAAAGAGATCTCTATTTATGGATTGCCACAGAAACACATACCAGCTTGTAGCAATCAACACTGAAGTGTCTCTGGTCCTAGTCAAGAAATCTCAGCTTTGACAAACACATTCAAGTTTTCAAGGTAATTATCTTGTAAAACAGAAAAAGAGAAAAAAAAACAAACCTGTGGTTAATAATAATTTACATATGCTAAAGATATTTAAATTAGAAAATGCTTTTAATGTCACAAAGTACTTGTGAGATACAGTATCTAGTAATTTAAATCAGAAAAGGTTGAGCGATGGAAAGATTGGCATATACCTGTTTTACAACAGACTGCCAAGAATGTGATCAGTTCTTCATCACTTGGAATCTTTAAATTGAGATTAAATGTATTTGAAGACATGATTTATTTAAGCATGAACTGTGGGTGCTTGAAGTGGGTGCAAGAATCATGGACTGAAATGGTGTGTTGTAAGTTACCTAGAAGACGAAATCAAATTTCCTTGATATATGGCTTTAAAATCTATGAAATGGCACAACTGACACTAAGAGGAAAAAAGTGATTCAAAAGCATTGGAGTGTATGAAACGTGAGCAGATCTAGTTGTTAATTGAAGTATTTTCAGTAGAAAATGAGTTCTTGGAAGGTTATGTTACTTATGTGCAAATATTTGTAGTCAATTTTTGCAAGTATACAAAAATGTGATGTGTCAGTGTTATAGATCAGTTCCTACTTATTTAATTTCTGATCTGTAATACAGAGGGAATTTGCCATTCTCATAGAAAACAAAAATTGCCTTTTCTCATTTTCAGCACATTAAATACTGTTGAGAAGAAGAATGAAGGAAAAAAAGTTTAAAACTGTAACACTGATTGAAAAATACTGTTTCAAACCTATTGAATGACTTTGAGAGATTTGGCAATATAGCAATATTTTTTGCTTGTTCTCTGTGTTGCAATAGGGTTAGTAATGATCAGTATCATGGGATGGACATTACCTGTATATATAACACTGCCTTGATGTGGTTCAGGACTTCACCATTCATTCCAGTAATGTTAAACAGCAATGTTTAGTCAGTACAGTCAATACTGAAGAAAAGTATTTTTTGTGACTCATTATTGGGCTATGAGACTTTTAAGTAAATAGCCTGCCACACTCAGGAAAGTATTAATTATTGTTCATATGTTCCGAGACTAACACAGAGGATAATTTATAGAAAGCCACATGGACTTTTCTTTTAAGAATCTTCTTAATGATCCAGGTTTACTTGCCATGAACGTGCTTTCTTAGTACTTTTTTTCAGTACTATATGTTAATAACTCACAAAGAAAACATCCATCTGTCTATCTATCTGTCTATCTATCTATCTATCTATCTATCTATCTATCTATCTATCTATCTATCTGTCTTGAGAGATAGATAGATCTGCTTTATTTCCAGAGCACTTAAAAATGGCAGGAACATATAAATTACCTTAAAATAATTGCATACACCATGAGACTGGATAATTGTGTGGCTAATCTGCACTTGCAACTACTGTGATTTTACAAGTGACTCCACGAACACTGCAAGCTGAGTCGCGTCATTGCTATAATTGCACATGAATCAAGGCACAGAATTTGTAAGAAGGTTCTCTCACACAGAGACATTGTAAAATGGCAAATGTGTTCCCTGGCACAGAGCAGAGCACCGAGTAGGGACTGGCCTTGGTGAATGCGAGTGCTGCTCAGAACCAGGTTGGAAGGGGATGGAGATGGGGACCGAGACAAGAATCACAGAATAGTGATTCTGTGAAAGAGTGTGGCTTTATCCTACTGCAAAAATATATAAACCTTATAAAGAATAAGAGGGAAGTTAAAGAAGACAGATACTCTCTTTGAGTGTACCTTAAGAATTAATTAGACCATGACCTCTTTGTTAAAATGTACAGGCCAGTGCCTTGCAAAGACCTGGTGCACCCTCAGTGCCAAGAGCCAGTCCTGCAGTTGTTATAAACATTGTGTGCACAGATCAGTCACTGGGCTGAGCCTGGGGCTGACTGGAAAATCAATATCATAGGGCCACATATTTCAAGAATTTATAATTGGTTTCCATTGTGTAACAGAATGGAATTCATCTCTTTTTTTTTTTCACTTTTACACAAGAAATCCAAGGAAGCCCAACATAGCTACAAATTTTTAGTATCTCTTTGCAACACAGGAGAAGTAGGATTTAGACTAGTGGTTTGAATCTAGATTTTGTTTCTGTTGTGGATAAACATTGGATTATTGTCTCTTGTAAAGATGTAACATCAGTGTGTCTTGCTGTTCTCTCTCACTTTTTTTTAAAAACAAACAAAAAACCCAACCAAACAAAAAAAAACAAACCAAAAAGGGCTATGTTCCTGTTTGGCCCAGTTACTCATAATAATCAGTCAGGAAGTTAAGAATGTAGGATCAATTTTAACTCATTTACCAAGGTATTCTTAAATGTATCTTCCTTCTCCTATGAAAGAAGTCAAAGAGTCAATTATGAGACTCACAATTCTGTGCTTTTTCTCAACGTAATTCCACTGTCTGAGAACAGTTAAGCATTCACTGGAGCACTTAACTAGGCACCAGGATCCAGGTGTCTCACTACTGTGAGGTCTGAACTAGTGGGGTAAAGTATCATTCACTTTTTATTCCCCTTGTACTCACTAAGCATTTTATAAAAAATCTGAACCATTCCAGCACAGAAATTTAAATTAGTACCCACCTGGCTGCTGATGAGATGTACCAAGTGATAGAAGATGTAAATTTCCTTAAATACAGAAGAGGAATTGAACCTGGGTCTCCCATATTCTGAATGTGTGGTACAACCTTTAATTGTAGGATAATAAAAGGGCAGCATCACACAGAGGTGAGTCTAATACTTTCATGTAGCAGCAGTGAGCTAGATGCCTAGGCTCATATCAATGGGATATCTAGCCAACAGGGAGCCACTGGAGCCTGGAGAGTAACTGATTTGTCTATACAGAGGAATTCAGTGCTGCATCTTTCCTATTTGTAGGAAATTTGGCAGGTATAATACAGGTCCAACAGAAGAGTTATGTCCTTCTGGAGTGATAGCTGGAGGTCAGGAATAACACGAATGAACTATTTCAAATGGTCCTAGGTAGCACTGAGTGAGCCACTGAAAAGGATCTCTGAGCTCTTCAGGTCTCTTGTGAGCATGGTGACCATATCCCAACTGACTGCAATGGGAGCAATCCAGAGATATGTGGCTCAAAGGTAGACACCTACATATACACATCTAATTTCAGATGCTTTAAATTAGGACCAGATCCCACAGTCTTTGTGCAGGAGCTCTGTGAACTTGGACACTAATCTAATTTTGTATGAGAATCAAAACAATCTGAGGGATTAGACAGAAATTTATACTGATAACAGAAATGGCAGTATGATGAATAGTGAATTTAGCTACAACATATTTTCAGGCTTGTGAAAGGTGAACCAAAGCCTGAAAATGAAGTGTTTTAATAAATGAGAATTAAAAAATTATTAGGAGATGCTTTAGAAAGAATATGATCTAATTTAAGAGTAATTTTTAATCTGAAAGATGTAGTCAATAGCATTTCAATAAAATTCAGAGATGATATTAAACCACATGGTGTTGCTAACAGTAGTTTGGACAGGAAATCAAATACAAAGGTGCTTTAGAAAGGAATGTAACAGAATATCAGGAAAGGTGCCAAAGACGTTGGACTACAGAAGCAAGTGAAAACCATAGGAACCATAGGCAGGCAGGGCAGGAGCACTGCTAATGCTTACAAAGAGCTTTTATTGCCAACTAGCAGCGTTTCAAAGTATGATGTGGTACTGGGCACTGTGTAGTTATACAGAACTGGCTTTTCCCCAAGGAGGTTAATCTCCACTTTTCAGATGTTATTGCAGACTTGAGCACTTTCATGTCATTTTGCCTTTTTTAAAAAAACAAATTCTGTTCCTACTAATGGAGAACAAAATCATAATTGTACTATGATGATACTTTACCTGATAAAGTCCCACTGATTAAATATTGTCCTATTTCAGGTCTGAAGAAGTTAATCTATTTGTGCAACTATTTCCTTAGGTTTTTGCCAAAATGTTTTAATGAAATATTTCTCTGTCAGAACTGCCACAGGCATGAGGTGGGCACTCTCAGTTCTCAGCTCAGCTCAACCCATCCTCTCTAGGTGTGGTGAGATGTATCAGACTGCCTGAAGGACAGGGTGACGTCTTTGCATAAATTCAACAGGAATCAAGCATTCTTAGAAGAATGAAACAATTTTGGTCAATCTTAAATGAAGTTTTATGGAGTTTTAAAGATGTGCTAAAATATTTCACATCAACTTTGATTTAGCTGTTGCTTCTTTTTTATATACTTCATTTGCACACTGAACTAAAGAGGCATTATTCATACAGCTGTACATTTTAAGCCACTTGTATATTTTATGACACACATAACATCATTGAGGATAAAGACTTTTGTCTCTAGTCCTTTCTAAACATTATATCATATTATGTTTATTAAATCCAAGCCAAGGAAAATAATCCAGAAATTGAGTATTGTGATATTTCCAGGACAGACAAGTATTAGTATCTCTGGGTTTGCAGGTAGAATGCCTGTAATCCTCAGAGATTGTGAGACTCACTGGGCCACACAAATAGGCCAAATGGGATTCTGTGGCATTTTTCTGGCTTTGGCATAGCATGAGGTCATGTGTGTTTCCTTCCCTGTAGGAAGTGTAATTACAGAAGTCTATACAGATAAAACTTCAAGTGCATGTTAGGTTTGGTGTTTTTCTTTCCTGAGGTGTGGCTCTGAGAAATCAACCTAAACACACATCAAATGACAATTGATTTACACTGAGTTTTTACTAATGCCCGCCATATTTTTTTATATTATAAATTTTCTTTATTTTATGGCACTCTGCAACTTGATGATTTGGATAGGAGCACATAGACAGCTAAATTGGCTCATAAAATCCACAAAGCAACAGCCTTTCATCTTACTCTATCAAAAGTTTGTTTATTGTCTGCTTTTCAAACTGGTCATGCATGGAAGCAGCCTCATACGTTTCTGTATTCTTGAGTTTTACATTTCACTGTAGCAATACCATGATCAACAATTTGATTTATATCTCTCAGTTGCTGTTCTTCTCCTTTACAGGCAAACCAGCCTTGTTTAAAGGCTCTATTCACTTTACATGTATTGTGGCCTGCACATTTCTATCCATGGGATGTGTTTTAAATTGTCAGACGAAAAAGTACTTAATGAAGTATTAGAAAAACAAATTCAAATGTAATGAAGCCTCTGTCAGCTAATAAAACATCTCATTTTGAGAATGTTTGTATAGAAATGAAATATTATGTTTGAATTTTCCAAAATACCACATGATTAACTGAAACGTAATGTAGCCTGCTGCTCTTTCAAGGTAACATGACAACCAGATGGAGGAAGGATAGGTCTGCCAGAGACTTTCCTGATTAATCATGGCTAAGTCACAGCACTTTGCTCTTTCTTCATACTTGGTTATACACTGTAGATAATCTGGGCCTCATAAATATTTGACATGGTTAGAAATATGCCCTTGTAATCCTTTCTTGAAAGTGGATATAGAATAGAGCTCAGAAGGAGTCAGATGAATTTTTCATATTAATTTTTCATGCAATGATGAACTTTTAAAAAAAAAAAAAATCTAAGTTTTGTTATTCTTTTCATAGGAATATCTGTAATGTTGTACATAAAAATTTTACAATTTTACTATAACTTTACCAGAAATCTTTGCTCCCCCAAAATGCTGAACTATGTGCACCAAAACCAGAATTGTATGGATTGTACATTTTGCTTCTCAAAAGTTATATAATGATCTGTAAGTCTCAACTAATTCTAAAAGACGTTTGCTTGTGTAAAATGATAAAAAACTAGTAACAAATGAGAAAGACGAAATTTCTGAATATTCTGTCTTCAATGAAAGATTTTAACAACACCAAAAACGCTCATCCACATCACAGAACTTTAAACATTTCAGGCCAGTAGCAGATCTGCAAAAAAAGCACAAAGCATGAAATAGTTTCAAGAAATCTGTTGACAATTATTCTAAGGCACTGAATGCTTCATCAAGATGCAAAAATGAGCAAAGATAAAGAATAGTTAGTTAAATCAGAGTTTTCTAAAATATTGTCACCAGAAAGCTGAATTGTTGCATACAATTAGTGGAAACAAATATGTTATCATGCAGCGCCTGAGCTGGTAATAGACTTCAGAAGTCTACATGTTCAGGACGCTGCTCAGCACGCTCAGGAGATTTGCTGTTCAGAACACATATTGCTCTTAACTTTATGGCTGTCCTGTTTCAGATGTCTGTACAGAGGCTGAATTGAATAATGATTCAAATTTCAAATTTAGGTATCTAAATTTCTCCTCAGTCCCTCCCATATGGATAGTAGGCAATTTCATTGTGGACTTGATTTTAACATCAATCAGAGAATTCTGATTCACAGCATCCATCTTTAAAATTAAAAACTTATCTAATGTGAAGCTGCTGAAAGAATAAACCACCAGTTAATAGCAGTGTTTTGGATACAAAACCATTTTTATTTGGAGGTGTAAAGGTGAAGGTACTACTTTTTCATTGCAGTCATACACAGGGTTTTAAAATACATCACAGTGTATGTTCTAGTTATTTAATTTCAAAAATTCAGACCTTAATCAAATAATATGAACACTGTGTACTGTGTCTGGCTGAGATGGAATTAATTTTCTTCAGAGCAGCCTGAAAGGGGCTATGTTTTGGATTGGTGATTAAAACAGTGCTGATAACACACCAGTGTTTTGGCTATTGCTGAGCAGTATTTGCACAGTGTCAAGACTTTCTCTTTTTCCCACTCTGCCCAGGCAGCAAGTAGGCTGCCAGTGGGCCAGAAGCTGGGAGGGATATTCCGTGCTGCATAACATGCTCAGCAATAAAAACTCAGGGGAGGGGCTTTGTGGGAGGTAACCATTGCTTGGAGACTGACTGGGCATCAATCTACTAGTGTGAGGTGATGAGTGGTTAGCTTTGCATCACTTGGTTTTTGTTTGTTTGATTGCCTTTTTTCCTCTTTCTATCACTTATTAAACTGTCTTTATCTTGACCCATGAGTTTTCTTGCTTTTGCTTTTCCTTTTCTCTCCTCTGTCCCATTAAGGTGGGGGGTGGGTAACTGGCTGGGTGGGGCTCAGCTGCTAGCCATGGTCAACCTACCACACACCATCACATTATCAGATTCTCATACTGCTACAGACAATAACAACTGACACCTAAAGTTAAAAGATAGGAAAAAAATAATTGAAATACAGTGACTGATCAAAGCCAGCTCTGTTTAACATAGAACCATAGAATCATAGAATGGTTTGGGTTGGAAGGGACCTTAAAGATCATCCTTAAGATGATCTTTAAGACCTTAAGGTGTCCCCGGAGCCTTCTCTTTTCCAGGCTGAACAGCCCCAACTCTCTCAGCCTGTCCTCATAGCAGAGGTGCTCCAGCCCTCGGATCATCCTCATGGCCCTCTTCTGGACTCATTCTAACTGGTCCTTGTCTCTCTGGTGTTGGGGGCTCCAGAACCGGACACAGTAACCCACATGGGGCCTTATGAGAGCAGAGTAAAGAGGGAGAATCACCTCCCTCGACCTGCTGGCCACGTTTCCCTTGATGCAGCCCAGGATACTGTTGGCCTTCTGGGCTGCAAGCGCACATTGCTGTCTCATGTTGAGCTTCTTGTCTACCTCCACTCCCAAGTCCTTCTTTTCAGAGCTGGCCTCAAGACACTCATCGCCCAGCCTGTATTTGTGCTTGGGGTTGTCCTGACACAGATGCAGGACCTTGCACTTGGCCTTGTTATGCTTCATGAGGTTTGCACAGGCCCACGTCTCAAGCCTGTCATCTTTATCCATGATCTGGATGAAGGGATCCAGTGCATCCTCAACAAATTAACAGATGACACTAAGCTGGGTGGAAGTGTTGATCTGCTTGTAGGTAGGAAGGGTCTACGGAGGAAACTGGACAGAATGGATCAATGGGCTGCAACCAACTGTATGAGGTTCAACAAGACCAAGTGCTGGGTCCTGCACTTGGGTCACAACAATCCCATGCAATGCTACAGGTGTGGGGAAGAGAGGCTGGAAAGCTGCCTGGTGGAAAAGGACCTGGGGTGTTGCTCGATAGATGGCTGAATATGAGCCAGCAGTGTGCCCAGTTGGCCAATAAGGCAAATGGCATCCTGGCATGTATCAGAAAAAGCATGGCCAGCAGGATCAAGGAAGTCATCCTTCCCCTGCACTCAGCTTTGGTGAGGCCATACCTTGAATACCGTGTCCAGTTTTGGGCCCCTCATTACTAGAAGGACATTGAGGCACTGGAGCGTGTCCAGAGAAGGGCAACAAAGCTGGTGAAGGGTCTGGAGAACAAGCCTTATGAGGAGCAGCTGAGGGAACTGGGGTTGTTTAGTCTAGAGAAGAGGAGGCTGAGGGGACATCCATTTGCTGCCTATAACTACCAGAAAGGAGGGTGTAGCGAGGCAGGTGGGTGTCTTTTCTCCCAGGTAGTTGGTGACAGAACAAGAGGCAATGGCCTCAAGTTGCACCAGGGGAGGTACGGATTGGATGTCAGGAAATACTTCTTCACTGAAAGGGTTATTGGGCACTGGGAAGGGCTGCCTAGGGAGGTGATTGAGTCTCCATCCCTGGAGGTGTTTATAGGATGGGTAGATGGGGTGCTCAGAGATATGGTTTAGTAGTGGACAGGTATGGTTGGACTCGATGATCTCAGAGGTCTTTTCCAACCAGGCAATTCTATGATTCTGTTGAAACACTGGAAGACCTTGCCCAGAAAGGTGGTAGAAGCCCCATCCCTGGGAATGGAAACATTCAAGGTCAGGTTGGACAAGGCACTGAGCAACCTGGTTTAGTGGAAGATGTCCCTGCAGGGGGGTTGGACTAGATAACCTCTAAAAGTCCCTTCCAACCCAAACCATTTTATGATTCTATGATTTTTGCTAACATATTAGACTTGGATGGGGTGGACAGTTGGTGATAGTAACACCTGAAAATAACAAAGGTAAATCTGAAAGAGTCCAAGTGCAACAGTGTTTAGAAAGATAAGATTTTAAGATTCTAATTGTACAGTATTATTGTGAATTAGTATGAGATTTGCTAAACCATTCTTCTTAAAGTCTCCAACAGTCCAGCTGGAGAATTTAACTTTTCTTTAAATTAGATGCTTAGTTTTTGCAAATAACACATACAGCATCAGATAAGCAGTGTTTCTGGTTTTCAAAAGTTGACTACTGAATATATGGATGCCTATTTGCAAGAAAATTTCAAAAGAGTAAGAGTGTAAATCTCATGCTTTTCTGCTATTTTTTCCCAGGTGGGAGCCCAGAAGAAAAACAAATTAAATATATAGTTCTGCATAGATGAATTCAAATATATAGTTCTGCTTAGATAAATTCCCTAAGGGTTTTCCTTGCATCTCTAGAGTCTGTGATGATTCTGTTGAATCCACGTGGGACAAAATGTCTCTTTATTAGCTGTTCATCCAAATTTTTGGCAGTTTGAATGTCAGTGTTTTCCTGGAAAACTTTAAGAAGCAACAGGAAAATAGATTCACAAAGAAATAGCTCAACTCTTCTGTTTTGTTTTGTTTTGTTTTGTTTTGTTTTGTTTTGTTTTGTTTTGTTTTGTTTTGTTTTGTTTTCCCTGTGCTTCCAGTAGGGAAACAGGAATGATTAATTGCCCCCATACTCTCTGCAGATTAATGACTTCAAAACACCCTGGATTTGTGGTAGTTCTAGATGTCTCCACAGGTCTGTGGAAAGGTCAAAATGAAGCAAAGAGCAAAATGTTGGCTTGTTTCCCCTTCTCTTTTCATATAGTGGATGCCTGCTGCACAGTCATCTGGACATGGAATAAAGCAGAATACAAACCTCAGAATCTGATTCAATACTTCACTATTTTAGTTAGATTAATTCTGAGGCCTTCACTTCAGTAGGCCAAATATGGCTCTGATATGGTTGAAGTCTCATTCCCCAAGGCTAAATTTATACTATTCCTCAACACTAACAAGATGAAGAGATGCTGATGAGTTGATTGGTAATTGAGTTAATTTTGAATGGCTTTGGCCCGAATATTCTGTTTTGTTTTAACAAGATTTTTTTTAGTTGGCAAACAGAATTTAATTGCTAACCAGAATAGGTCTCCTGAATTTAACTGTGATAATTTTAAGCAATAAGTTTTATCCAGATATTTTTTAACATTGCTGAAGTTGTGAGAGGGGCTCTTTGTAGGAGAATCAGGCCTGGCATGTTTGTTAATATTTTGTTATGTATTTATCATGAAAGAGATTATTACTGAGATGAGTTTCAGGAAGCCCAGCAGGAATGTGCTTATATACAATTGAGGACTGCTGCCTTTGAGAGGCTTTTCAGGCAAAGACTCATCTCTGACAGGAAAGATTTTAATGCTGCATGGACAGTAGTGGTAAGTCACAAAATGGAAAGAACAGGGAAAGAGTATTCATAACACAGAGAAAATGTATTTGGGTGAATTGCAAAGACAACTAGGAGTCTTGATGCAGACAGTGCTGTTTGTCATTCTGCTCCTTGTTTGCTATTGAAACTTAGGAAATCAAAATTCTTCTGTGTCTTCATTTATCCATAATTCATTTCTGTCTCATGAATTTGCTTCAAAGATTCACTAATTAATTGGTGTTCATGTAGTAATTAAAGTTCTTAGCTGAAGTAATCTGTAGATGCTGTCATGAAAGAAAAATTACATATTGGACCCTCTAGAAACAGATATCAAAACAAGGAGTGTGGGACTGTGGGCAATTTTATTATTTGGATTGTGTGAGAATGAGACTGGATATAAAATCAAGCAAGTGATTGTATGTGATGAAAGTTAAACATCATAGCACACTAGACTTGATTTTTTTTTTACAAGACATTTCTGAAATACTGATTTCCCCAAATTAATTATTTAACACAGATGGTTGAATTATTCACTTTTAACATTATAAAGCCATGCACAACAAAACTTGTGTTTTACACAGGAGGTATTAAATCCTCTGGGACATGGTCTGAGATTGTTGCTTGTCCTTCACTCACCCCAGACTCTCAAAGGAAACTTTTATTGGAAACTTTGTTGAGTGAGGGCCACACCAGAACACTCTGATGATTTGCAGTAGCTGAAGAAAGTTTAGGTGAAAATCAATACATTTTGTTTAGGGTTTGATGATTAAGAGAGGAAAAACAAAGTTCTTAAAACTTCTTAGACCTAAGAGTTTTGCAAAGAAATTAAAGTTTGGCCAGGTTGTTCTTCTAATACCTTAATGGTAATAAAGAATTAAGGATTCAACATCACAGCTTTAATGTGTATATCTAAATTGTGATGCAGCACCAAGTCAGTATCATAAAACATTGGAAGAGACTCATAAAACATTGAGGAAGGAGTGTATAATAACTGCTTAATACTGTGTTTCAATATCTTCAGAAACAGATTGCCTAATTATGACTTACTGTTAATGGATGGTTACTCAGGAACTTAAACTGCCTTCTTTAAATACCATATATCATGAACTCACTTAATCAGGACTGTTGAATGGATTCACCCTCTACTGTATACCAGAAGTAACATCTAATAGTCTAGTGAAAACCAGACAATATGTTTGGGAAATGGTACAATGTTATGAAATACCACCAGCATTTCTAGGCTTTTGACACAGCCTCAGAACTGCCATTGTTTTCTGCCTAAATGATACAATAAAATAACTAGCAGTATTTAAAATTTTTAAGGGCTCTTATTCAGATAAGCTTTGGTACCTTCCTTCTTTCCTTGAATGAGATGAAAAAAAAGTGGTTAGATCTTTTTCAGCATTTGTTTCTGGCATGCTTGAGAGTGTTATCTATGTCATACAGATGGAGAATTTAAGGCATGGAGAAACAAAACGATTTAACAACGCACAGCAGTTAATGGCAGAATTAGGAACAGTTCCCAAGTCAGGTGCCAATAGGTCCCAAGACAGTGTTCAACCCACTAGACTGTGTTTCATCTCCTACTCAGCTCCTTTTGTGAAGTCCAAATAAATGTCTCCAGAGGGACCGAAGATGAGAACAGGAATCCTTTCCATAACTCTCCTGAATAAAAGCTTTGTAATGCCTCTGTTGCTATGGTGGTAAATGAGATCCTGTGCATCCCATGAAAAAGAAGGATAAATATGGCAGTTAGAGAGCCATTGGCAGTTGTCTTTGTACCGAGGCAATTACAATACTTACACCTGAATCTTAATGTTGTAGAGATGACCTTTTTCTCTTTTGATTCAGCCTGTAACTAGCCTTGTCATGACTTGTCATTCCCCACATGAGTGCATTATTTACAGTCAAAAAGAAGGAAGGTGCTGGTGTTCAAATGAATCATATGAAAAGCAACACTACCAACGAAATAGCTTGGAGAGCTGCCATACTCCTCTTCAACTCACCCTTTCACTTCAGGAAGAACTGCTACAAAAAAAAAGGTGTTGCAGGTGGAAGTTTCAATTCCAAATGGGAATATAGGAAATTTCACTTCAGGTAAAAGCATCTAAACTACAGTTTCAGAAGCCAAGCACCAAGGCAAATGAGCCTGTGACTGTACCATTATTGGTACCTGAACTGAGTAACTTCAAGCTAATGCCTGTAGTTCTTTACTACTTTGTCATCAAAGAGATGTCTGATCTGTACACATCTGTTAGGAGATCAGAGTGCTTTCATACATTCGTTTATGCACAGAAGTTTATTCCACCTTCAGTTTGACTTGGACTCAAAAATGCATACATTATTTTTGAAATTGTGTCTCAAATGTCTAAGTCAGTTCATCACTTCTTCAAATCTGTCCAGGATCTATTTATCTGGGAGGGAGACAAGATGCAAAAGATAATTCCTGATGTGTGTCATCCATAACCTTTGAGTATCATATTGATTTTTGTCACTAAGTGCAACTGTTTCAGCAAAACAGATCTTAGCAACACAATAAATCTAAAACTGAAATGAGAAATGTAAGCAAAAAGCAGCAGCAGAAGAGAGAAGGAGATGTGACAATAATGGCAGTAAAATCTAAAATGGCAGTAAAATTTAAAATAGAGATAAAAGAAATCTGGAATAGATGACTTCATGAAACACCTTGCTAAAGCATATCATAGGACCATAGAATGGTTAGTGTTGGAAGGGACTGTAAAGATCATCCAGTTACAACCCCCCTGCCATCAGCAGGGAAACCTTCTACTAGACCAGGTTGCTCAAAGCCTCATCCAGCCTGGCCTTGAACACTTCCAGGGAGGGGGCATCCACAACTTCTCTGGGCAATATGTTGCGGTCTCACCACTCTCACAGGAAATAATTTCTTCCTCATATCTAGTCTGAATTGACTCTTGTCCAGTTTAAAGCCATTCCCCCTTGTTCTGTCATTAACTGCCCTTGTAAAAAGTCCCTCTCCAGCCTTCCTGTAGCCCCTTCAGGTACTGGAAGGCCACTGTAAGGTCTCCCTGGAGCCTTCTCTTCTCCAGGCTGAACAGCCCCAACTCTCTCAGCCTTTCCTCATAGGAGAGGTGCTCCAGCCCTCTGATCATCCTTGTGGCCTCCTCTGGACTTGTTCTAGTAAGTCTATATCATTCCTATGAACTGAACACAGTACTCCAGGTGGGGTCCCATGAGAGTGGAGTAGAGGAGGAGAATCACCTCCCTCAACCTGCTGGCCACATGTCTCTTGATGCAGCCCACCTGTACTGCAGCTGGGTTATAGGATCATAGCATCTCAGCTAGATTTAACCAAGCTAACATAGTATTGATGATGATGACAAGATTATGTATTTCATCACAGATAGCATCAAAATACCAAGGGACATCAGCTTACATTTTCAGCCTATTCCAAGGCTTGCACTGTTACCTGGACACTCAGTCCCCTTCATATTTCCCTTGTCACAGGGTACATGGATATGAAAATACTTTTGTAGATACAGATGACAAGATGCTCTCATCTTTTGGTTCTCCTTTGTTCTCCAGTTTGCAAACTCTTTGTCTTCTATAACCCAAACGAATATCAATACAAACAGATATTGTCATGCATAAAAACTGCAATCTGGCTGAATGACATAATACTAATAATTTCCTTCATATTATAGAACATGTAAGTAGTAAGTCCTGCTAATGTGCAAGAATGGAATCAGTTGGAACAAACAGAACCATACACAAATGTCAGTGATGATACATTGTTAACAAATATTTTAATTATTTTCCATTTTTTCCATCTAAACTCTAACTCCTGTTGCACCTGTCTCTTGATTTTATAATTTCGGCATCTGTAGTTTACACAGCTAAATTTGATTCATGTTTTTTGAATATTTATATTTCTTTTTGCTGCAATGATGTGGACATATTATGATTATGACTCAGCATTATCAAAATACATTACATCAATTTGGGGAATTTGTATAGCTTGCTCTTACCCTTTTCTGTAGGAAAGATGGATGGAAGTAGTTTTCCTGCCTTCTGAGAATTCAAGTTGTACAACATTTTACTGTTTGCTTCAGGGGGAAATTTTTAAAAGTCTTCCATGAAAAAAGTGAACAAAACCAGTCTTGCATCTCCTAGCTGAAAACAAGATTCAAACCCCTTGTTTAGAACAGGGACTTGTGTTTGGCAGTTTCACATATTCTTTTGCATTTTTGTCCTCTTTGCTATCTTTCATTTTGAAAAAAATTCTACTTTCCAATCAATAAAGCTAATTTAGCTTAAATGGATAAACCTCTCAACTTTTCACCAAAAAATTCCCAGCCAGTTACACAACCAATTTTTAATGTTGTCTTTTATGGTCTTTGGAGACAACAAGAGAATGGTCTGGGGCATGGTGGGCATGGATGGGGTAATGAGCAGCCAATGCAAACTGACTGAAAAATGAATAGAGCTATCTGGAAATACAATATATTACCAAATAAAGATCAAGAATGTTGACAAGTACGTAAGGAACAGGACCATATGCTGAATCACCTGGATGGGATTTTAATCAACTGACAAGCCTGATCACTTAAAGCAACTGATGTCATCTACCTGGACTTGTGCAAGGCCTTTCACACCATCCCACGTGGCATCCTTGTCTCTAAATTGGAGACACGTGGCTTTGATGGATGGACAACTTGGTGGATAAGGAACCGGCTGGATGGTTGCACTCAAAGAATTGTGGTCAACAGCTCAAAGTCTGAGTGGAAACCAGTGATGAGTGGTGTCCCTCAAGGTTCGGTCTTGGGACCAGCGCTCTTCAACATCTTTGTCAGTGACATGGACAGGGGGATTGAGTGCACCCTCAGCAAGTTTGCCAGCCATACCAAGCTGAGTGGTGCGGTTGACATGTTGGAGGGATGGGAGATGCCATCCAGAGGGACCTTGACAGGCTTGAGAGATGGGCCTGTGCTAACCTCATGAAGTTCAACAAGGCCAAATGCAAGGTCCTGCATCTGGGTTGGGGCAACCCCAAGTACAAATACAGGCTGGGCAATGAGTGGCTTGAGGCCAGCTCTGAAGAAGACTTGGGAGTGGTGGTGGTGGTCGAGAAGCTCAATATGAGCTGGCAATGTGCACTTGCAGCCCAGAAGGCCAACTGTATCCTGAGCTGCACGAAGAGAAGTGTGTCCAGCAGGTCGAGGGAGGTGATTCTCCCCCTCTACTCCACTCTCCTAAGGCCCCACCTGGAGTACTGCATCCAGTTCTGGAGCCCCCAACACAAGAAAGACAACAACCTGTTAGAACGAGTCCAGAAGAGGCCACGAGGATGATCCAAGGGCTGGAGCACCTCTCCTATGAGGATGGGCTGAGGGAGTGGGGGCTGTTCAGCCTGGAAAAGAGAAGGCTCTGTGGAGATCTTATAGCAGCCTTCCAGTACCTGAAGGGCCTACAAGAAAGCTGGGGAAGGACTTTTCATGAGGTTAGTTTATGACAGAACAAGGGGAAATGGCTTTAAACTGGAAGAGGGGAGGTTTAGATTAGATATGAGGAAGAAATTATTTCCTGTGAGAGTGGTGAGACACTGGAACAGGTTGCCCAGAGAAGCTGTGGCTGCTCCTCCCTGGAAGTATTCAAGGCCAGGTTGGATGAGGCTTTGAGCAACCTGGTCTAGTGGAAAGTGTCCCTGCTGATGGCAAGGGGGTTGGAACTAGATGATCTTTAAGGTCCCTTCCAACCCAAACCATTCTATGATTCTGTGATTCTATGATATGAAAAAATCTCAGCTGGCTTTCTGTAGGATGAAATACATTTTGCCAGACAGTACTGGTTGCTGGATGCATGACAAATAAGACATCAAAACAAGCTACACATATTAGGACAAAAATAGCCTCACTACAGGGAAGAGACCTGGCCATCCAGCCAAATCCCAAAGAAGAATTCTGAGGGATGAGAACAAAGCAACAAATTACACAAATTGTTTAAATGGTTTTCACCAGTTCTTATGGAATTCAAAAGAATCAATAGCTGTGGCGAGATTTAGCTAGTACCTGTCCCCAGGGATACCTTTAAGCTACTGTAATGCCAGCAGGTACCTGTCCTTGCCACGAGGGCCTAGAGCAGATGGACTGGAAGCAAGGACTCCTGACACAAAAATGTCCCAGAAACACAAAGAAGGCATGTCAGCTCGAAATCTGAGTTTAGCACTTTTTGTGAGTGTCCAGGCAAAGGTTCAGGACTAAAGCCGTAACACCTGTCCTGTTAAGATTTTTCAGGTAACTGTTACAAGGCAGAAAGGAAGTGAAACAGGGTTCTCAAAATAATGATAACTATAGGAACCTATCCCATAGATGCTGCAGCTCTGTTCATTCCTGGGCTTGGGGACAAACTTGTTTTGGACTTTAATCCACTCGCTGCTTATGGCTTGTATGGGTCATATCCATTTTCTACAACAGGTGAATTTTGATCTCAGTTACTCAAGAGCAGATTCGCAGCTGTGTCACAAGAGTGTTGGTGACACTGGCTAGTGTTAATTACAGAGGCTGCTTCTTACCCAGTTCCCCCAGAAAGTAGTACTGGACTGTATTATTACAGTTCTGTTTTAATCAGGACGAAAGTCAAGAGTCTAGGAAAATAAATTTACTAGTACTGCTAAGAGCAGAGTTTGAAACATATGAATTTTGGACTACCCAGCTGTCAGAGACATAAAGCATCCAAAACACAACATTACATTGTGTATTGTTCTTGTATTTCCCCCTTGCATTTATGCAATCTAGCAATATCTCTGTGTCTGGACATTTGTACTTCTCTCCTTGAGCACCCGCTACCGATTCTCAGCAGGATGGCATTGTACGCTGCTTAGCGTACAATGTTAAACATAACTGTATAATTGTATTTACTACTGATAAACTGTGTGTAGATTTTCTGAATCTATTATGACTGATTGTCAAAAAACAAGTTTAAGACTTCTCAGTTCCACAACTGGAGATCCAGCTCTTCTGATTTAAGTCCTAAAACCATCTCAGCTCTTCTCAGTTGCAAGGTATGGTTTGAAAAACACACTTCAGAACTGAGTGGAATTTAGTGCTAATTTTAACCAATGTGAAAAAAAGAGCTGCTTCTGGAGTACTGCTGAATAGGTTTAGAAAGGCCCTTTCATTGCTGCACCAGTGAGTAAGAACTAAGGACACACACACAGGGAACTTCCCAGAACTGTTGTCTCCAAACCAGAGGTCTAATGCTTTTATTTTCCTCTTATAACTGGAACCAATAACTGCTCCACTTGAAACCAAAATTAATTTTAACATTAAAACCTGGAAATTATTTTTAACATTAATCCCAAGAAGAATATGAAGTGGATTCTTATTTTCAAGACTATCTTTGCAGCCCAGAGGACTAGAAGTCTTTTTCAGTGAGAACTCTCCTGCAAGTAACATGATCCCAAGAGATGATGAGTGAAGAAGATGAACAGATTCTTTAGGACTCAAATTTCTAAATAGCAATTTCCAACAGCAACACTTTGCTGAGAGACAAATAACAGCAGTCTTGTGGTTCAGACAGCAGCACCATAGGAGTTTTATTCAAGAATTTATTTAATAAATCAGTTAAGTCACAACAATTTATTGTCTCCAGTAAAAACATACTTCTGAAGCAAACTGTTGCCTAGAAAATCCTCTCTAGAACATTATTGTGGTCTTGGCAACCTCAGCAATTCTTAGAAATCTCAGTGTTTCAGGCAAAAACTGAAGGAGACAGAACCCAAGGACTCCTTTTTGCAGAGATTTCCTGTTCCCAGACCTACAGCTCCTACGCTCATTTCCAATGGAACAATGCAGACTCTCAGAAATGTATCATAGTTGAAATGATGTGCAAACATTTATCCACTGTATGTACCTTAGCACAGAAAATGAATACAACCCATTATTGCATATGGGATTTGGGGATCAGTTCGCAAGAACTTCAGTCCAGCAAAGAGCACATATTTAGCTCTATTAACGTACATAGTGCCACCACAGTGAGCAACGTTGCCTATATAGACCTAAAAAACCCTGCAGGATTTCAGGTATTACTAGGTATAAAATGTCATACTATAGAAGCCCATTAGGTCCTCTGGAATTTGTTGGCTCTATAATATAATTTGATTTATAAATGATTATTCTGAAAGCATCCATTGAACATTCATGATATTACAGAACATAATACTGCAAGCACAAATAATTAATATACATACAATTTTCAAAGTTATTTTCAACAGTGCCCAGTAAGCAAGGCCAAACTAATAAAATGGGAGTCCATTGGGATGGTTTATAGTTGTGAGAGAGTCTTTGGTATTATTATGAACTATTAATAACAGAAAGATGCTGATCTAGTTCATCCAGGTAGCTGAGATTGGCTTAGAGCTTTTGTCCCAGTCCTGCTAATACCCCAAATAAACTCTTGGTTCTGTTGCAGTCCATTGATGGCACCATTTCCATGGACTCCAGTGGGATCAGAATTTCATATCAATAATCAGTTTTCTGATGGACTATCTATGAAGAGTGACAACCATTAATTTGTTTGTTTATCAGTAATTCAAATAGTACAAACTTTCACTGTCTAAGAAGATAAAAATGTTCTAGTGCTTAACTTATGGAAAAAATCAGGTTTATTTGTCTCTCTGAAATATTTCACTCTTAGAGGGTTTAAAGTATTTCATTCCCATCTCAAATTTTAAAATGTAATTACAGAAAGTGAAATAAAGTAATCACAAAAAAAATCAAGAGGATACATTTTGAAGTGATCAAGAATGGCTGTTTTGCAGTTGGGGATTTAATTGCTTTCCAAGAAAAAAAGAACAAAACCAACCGTTAAGTAATAACTGAACATTTTGGAGGCACTAGATCTGCTGAAAATTGTCAGAGAAGAGTCTGTGTGAAAAGTTTCATCAGCTTTAGTCAGAATTTGATTAACACAAAGCAGGTTAGGTCATGTTTCTTGGATAAGATTCATCATTTATGTATTTTTTAATTCTTCGATATCCTTTCTGACATTTTCTTAGAATCGTTTGCTAGGGAGACAAATTGCTTGACAGAATTAATGTATCCCCTTTTGCATAAATTTATTGCTATTAATCAATATTATGAAGCAAAACGAAGGGTGTTGTCTACTTGATACAATATGGATAGTTTTCTAGGTGTTATTTTTTTCAGGTAAGTTTTTGGTTTGCCCTTGTTATACCCATTTTTGTCAGCTGAGAGTCCTACCGAAATGATCTTGTGAAGACCAGAAGAATATTCTGTTTGACATATTTTCAAAGACACCATGTAGACTTTAAAATACTGTTGTTCATCTATTTATAACAATGAGCAGGAGTTTTCTAATCCAAAAGAGGAAATTAATCCATGGTATATTTTGGAAGACCCAGAAAGAATTAAAAATACACCATACGACTGTGGCTCCATATAGGTGGCATGGAATTTAACAGAGTCTGTGCAGGACAGCTACAGAGCTTTTATTGCACGTGTACTCCCATTGGATCCAATTCCATAAAAAACATCTCAGAATTGAGGTGGACTGTGCAGAACAAACTGTTCCATGTAACTGATGTGCATATAGCTGTGTGCAGTACATCACTGCTGTAGTTTGCGTCTATCTAATGGGGTTTTTTAGCAGTTTGTTTTCTTAAGCACCAAGGAATCGGCAGGCTGGTTGAGAACAATGAATTCTGGGATGAGATGTTTTGCAACTTCAACCTGTCTTGCAGCTTCAGCTTGGTGAAGAAAACACAGGACCTGCTGACTAAGCAATCAAAAAATCCGTTAAACTTTACCTGGAAATACTGAGTGAATAACTTCTGCTCATCTCTCAATAGGCCAGATTCCTTCAAAATTATTTTTTTAAACTTTTTTTTCTCAGACAAAATTTCTCTGGGAGAATTTCTTCAATGTATTGAACATCAGTACCCTTTTAAACACTGATCATGTCCATAAGACTTAAGTTCCAGTCCGCTTTTGTTTTGTACATACATATTTATCCATCCCTCATTAATCCCACTTGTCAGGAATGAACTGAATACCCCGGATTCCTTCCCTGGTGTTTGTGCATATTGATACTTTGCAGAATCTCATTACAAATGGTACATCTGGTCTCACAGGATAAAAGAAGATCCCTGCATATTACTGAAAAGGAAATGAGCATAACAATTCAATGCATTCATTTTCACATTTTATTTCTTTGCTAGCATCATTGACAGATACACCAACCATGCGGACATTTTGCAAAGCCTGAACAAAAAGTATCCAACCAGATTTTAATATTGAAATTTTATTAATTATTGCTACCAAATGTAAGAGATCAGTATTTTTTTAAAGATTTCAGTTGTCATAAGAAAATGGTAAAAAAACCCCAAAACAAAACTCTAAAGATGTAGATTTTCTTCAATTCTTAATTAATATTTTTAATCAGAAGGGGAAAATAGTACCCCTTTGTAGCTACTGTGTGTATCCCTCTGCCCTAACCTCATCCTACTCTTTTAGTGGCCTGATTTTACATTAAAAAGATTCTCTACTAAATCCTAGAATTGATTTTTTTTTTTTTTTCTTTTGAGGGTTAAATGACCATGGCATGAAATATGGATAGTATCTCATCATGGCCATTTGCAAAAAGGGAATCTGGAAACAAGTACTGCTGTTTAAGATATTTCCCAGTATTGAATGTCATAACTTCATGGAACGTGCATGCATCTATTTCTACAAATGGTCTAAGTTTTATGGGATGACTACTGTGTGGGGCCTAAAAGGTAAAAGGTGAATGATGAACTGTGGAGCAGAATTCATTTTGCAGAATACATTTGCAGTGTAAAAACATCTACTTCTGGGGTAATTATCTAGGCTTCCTTAAAGACTGGTGGGGAAAAATTTCTGCCTGGAGCATGCAATTAAATGGATAGACAATTACCTACAGAAGAAAGAGAGAAACTACAGATGTGCCATGATCTGTTTCGTGTTTTATTTTTTCTAGATTGAAATTGATTTTACTTACATGATGCTATGTTTAATTAATTTATTTCTTGTTGCTTTCCATGGACAGCAACAATTTTTTATGTGTCTTAAATTTCTTAGTTATATGTTATGGTGTTATCTAAATCCTTCCATGCTATCAAAATTTTCACAGAACAAATAACAGCATATTTCTCAAAGAAAAATTCCTGACTACAAAACAGTAGTGATCCAGTCAAAAAGACATCTTGTATCCTGAAGTGGAAATTAAAGTCTACATTAAAGCACAGTCTGGTTTATGGGATCTGCCCTTACTCCTTGGAAATATTATGGAAGGCAACTCCAGAATCATTAGACTTTACCATTGCTTAGAACATCACAGTTATATCAAAACTAGAAGAAGCAAGCTTAAATCTATCCTTCAGTTAAGCTAATAATACCAGTGTAGGATATGCAACACACTTCAATAGTGGAAGTAGCTTGATTGTATCCAACAAAGGAGTATGAGTCATTGTAATTTTTTAATTCAAAGGGTCAAAGAAATTTCACAAGCTGTGTAAGTAGTGACCATCATTCCTGAAGTATCATGATGTAAAAATGTTACACATCGTGGTGTAGTCAAACCTGAGGCCTGTGACACCTGTGAATTACTAAAACAGTGTAATCAACAATGGTATAAAGTATTTTGTGACACTGTGGTGGCATAGCCAAACAACGAATAAGCCTCTGGAATAAGTATGTCAGCAATGTAACCTCTGAAGGGGAAAATAATTTGATGTTTCAAGAATGATCATGTTTGACAAGACCAAGTAATCTGTCAAACCTCGCATTCTGCATCTGACAGTAACAGATGCCTAAAGACAGTGCAAAATAAGGCAAACATAAAATGATACCTCCTTTTTTTTTTTTTTTTTTTTTTTTTTTTTTACCTAAAAGTCCAGTGAGTTGTGTCTCAGAATCATTTCTGGAGTCACAGTTAATATCCTTTGGCTTAGTGAAAACTGGTATTAATGCATTTAACTAAAAACTCAGCTGTCAGGATGGCAATGTTCTCTGACTATAAAGACTGAGCTTTCGCCATCTGGCAGCCCTGCCGTGCCCATTCACTAGCGCTGACGCCGTCTCAGGGATGCCCAAAACAGTGAGGCTGGCGCTCATGGAATAAGGCATATGAGCTTCCCTCCCAGAGGTGCACTGGTTGCTAATCTGTCGACCCAGGAGCAGAGAAATATTCCAAACAGCCGTGATGAATTCAAGCAAACAAAATCTACAGTGTTTCTGCATGTTTTCTATCCTGAAGTCATGCAATTTTTCCCCCAAACCAATCTTGTAACAGTCTAATGCTTGTGTAGAGACCAGCAGCATCTCATACATTTTAACATCTCATATTCCAGAGTTTGTATTTATCTGGATTTTAGAAAGTAAGCTTAGCACGTTAAGAATAAATGAGGTGAAAAAGACCCTGCCTTCTTCAGCTAATTACTACAGCAATCAACTAATTTCCCCAAAGACATCATGAACAGAAATGTTATGACATAAAACTAAAAGGAAAGAATGACACAAAAATCTTCTGTGCTCCATAACACAGTCACTAGTTTACACACTGCTGCCACATGAAATTTAAGTTTCATAAACTACAAATAAAATGTAATTAAAAATTTGACTGTCCCGTCTGGTGGCAGGACACAGAGTGACTTCTCATTGAAGTCTGAAGGAACGATGGGTAGAACTGATTGTCAAAGCATGTCCTGCAAGATGCCACCACAGTTCAGACTGTTGGATGGAAGATGTATATAAGCAGAATATATTTCTATAAGATTTAATCTTACCCAGACAGTTGGGTAAAGGTTGTCAAATTGTTTGTGACAAACTCACTATGTAGCAGACTGAGTTGTCTTACATTTTCTATATCAGAACTATTTTCTTCCTCAAGATACATATGCAGCTATATTATATATAAGGCTATATTAAATCTTGTAAGGCCCCACCTGCAGTACTGCGTCCAGTTCTGGAGCCCCCAACACAAGAAAGACAAGGACCAGTTAGAACAAGTCCAGATGAGGCCATGAGGACGATCCGAGGGCTGGAGCACCTCTCCTGTGAGGACAGGCTGAGAGAGTTGGGGCTGTTCAGCCTGGAGAAGAGAAGGCTCCGGGGAGATCTTATAGCGGCCTTCCAGTACCTGAAGGGGCTACAGGAAAGCTGGGGAGTGACTTTTTACAAGGGCAGGGAGTTACAGAACAAGGGGAAATGGCTTTAAGCTGAAAGAGGGTAGGTTTAGATTAGATATTTCAAAGAAATTCTTCACTGTGAGGGTGGTGAGACACTGGAACAGGTTCCCAAAGAAGCTGTGTCTGCCCCCTCCCTGGAAGTGTTCAAGGCCAGGCTGGATGAGGCTTTGAGCAACCTGGTCTAGTGAAAGGTGTCCCTGGTCATGGCAGGGGTTGGAACTAAATGATCTTTAAGGTTCCTTCCAACCCAAAACATTCTATGATCTATGATATATACTATATATTCTATTTCATAGAATTCAACAATTAATGTATGTAAAAAAACTTCAACCCAGAAATCTGTTTTTGTGGGGTTTTTTTCTAAAGTTATGATAAGCAAATAACTATCCAAGTTTTATGCTATTATTTATTTTTTATGAATGCATGGTGGAACTTTCAAAAAAAAGGAAAATAATAACAGCAAGTAAAGGACATTAACTGTCCTTTTTTGAACAATCCTGGCCACATGTAATCACTGATGTGTGATTACAGACATGAATTTTCTCTCAAAACAGTTATTCAAACAAACCATTACTAATCTCAAAAAATGTGAATACCAAATAATGGAAGTCATGAATGTAGGGGAACCAGAGAGTCACTGGGATGGGAGGGCAGATGGTGCACAACAGAACAGAGGAAAGCCCATGGTCCTCAGGTGGAGCTGTTTTAGCTGTCTCAACTCTTAATGCAGCACAATGTTCTTTCCTAACTCATTTTTCCCTGATTTCCAAACAAAACAGATCAGGCAACCATCGGCAGCAAGAACACAAAGGTAGGGTGACAGAACTACACTGCAAGTATATGAAATGCAGGCTGCCTGCAGGAGCCAGCAGGGAGAACCTCTCTGATAGCAGGCAGGTCTACAGCATCAACAAACAACTAAAAGGACATGTCGGAGTTCAAAGGCATTCTCAGCTTGGTGCCAGTCACTACTGCATCATGTTTTCTCTGTAACACTGATGCTCTCAGACCCTAGAATTACAAAAAAAAAAAAAAAAAATCAGCATCTTATGTTTTAGAAGGTGAAATTCCCTCAAAAAATTAATGCCAAGAAGCATTAAAGCCCTCTACTCTAGTACTGAAGCCACTGAATAAGATGGTGCAGCATCTACTTGTAACAAAAGAAACAGAAATGTAAAATGGAATATAATT
Source organism: Caprimulgus europaeus (assembly GCA_907165065.1). The sequence continues at coordinate 111,280,813 of OU015523.1, forward strand.
CCAGACTGGTTTATTTTATTTCTTAGAGCATCGCTAACAAGAAGCTTAGAGTAGCAATTAATTTACTATAAAGGAACACAAGGCACATATGTAATTTAGAGAAAACATATATAAGGGATCATTTGTGGATAACTTAGATATCTTTGACAGATAAAGTGTTCTGAGTTATTATTTTTAATACAGGAGAATGAAATCAGTGGGATATCAATGATTACAAATTCCATCTTGAAGGCAGCACTGCAATACTAATATCCATCATGTCAGACTAAAGAGTAAGGCCTACATAGCATTGAGACATATTCAGGAGGTCCTCACTACCATTAGTCTGCTTTTAAATATAACAAATCTCTCCTATTGGTCTCCTGTCAATATATTTTTCACATTTTGTGTTTTTACCTGTTTTTCAAAGGAGGCAGAAAATTGCTAGTGTCATGCTGGGCAGATAACTGTTATACAAGTGTCATCAATAAGCATGGGGAACCCCCTCCCAAAATTATAAAATAATATGCATTATATTTGGTTTGAGAACTAATAGTGTCATCTCTTAATATGACATGGAGACAAACCTGAATGCTAAACTGACAGGGCTAAGTCAAGATTTCTAGTACACACCAGAAAAAAATTACCATTCTTTTCTCATTATTAGAAGCTTCACACCTTCAACTTTTAAAGATCACTTAAATTAAAATGAAAAGCAAATAGAAAATTTTGCAGCTGTTATGAACCACATAATTTTCACGGCAGTATGTGATTGAGCCAAGCTAAACAACTTGTTTGTACACACAATTCTTTGCCAGTTAAATGCCAGGAATAGTTATTTGAATTTTTAAAGAAACTCTTTTTACTAAAGCTCCAATGTACTTGTCACTATTTATGATACTTGTTTATCCTTTCTACATTGGTAGGTCTGAATATCAAATCTCCAAGATGAGTACCGCATATTGATTTTGTGAAGTATTTACATGAAAGGCTTCAGAGTATCACCTTCTTCACTTCTTTGATAAACTTAGGCAACATGTGGAGATGCTTTGAACTACTTGGGCAGGACATAGAAGTTAATATTTAATATTTTGAGTGACCATAGAACCCACATAGAAAAGTTCTTATGTTAGTGATTAGAAGGACACAAGGTTATTGAAAATATTTTATTGCTTTATGTAATGAGAGAAGGTAGACAGAATAAGAAAAATTAATTTTGATCTTACTTATACTGATTTAGTAAGGCTGTAGTTCTATTGATTTCGGTCAGATTTCTCTTGCTTTTCACAACATACATGATCTCTGGTCCAACATCCTTTTACATATACAGTCTTTTTGGAAGATTAATACTCTTCCACTTCCCTGGAAACTAGCAAGATTTTTTCCACTTAATTCTATCTAGTTTTGACTTCAAATATCCTCCTACTCACTTATAATACTGAAGGAATATCGTATTATCTGTAATGGGAATAGGGGCTTGATGACTAGTAGTGTTCTTTAGCAGCATGCCTCAGACTACTGGGTTGGAAACAGTACTTCTCCAAAACCCACAAAATTATGTGTAATGAAACTGAAATGGATTTAATGACAATATTTCAGTTGCACTGACTTTCACAGTGTAGATACAGTACAGGTGGGTGTTAGTGCATTTCAGATTTTCAAAACTAATCGACAATAAAATTAATTAAACCATGTAAATCAAGGCAAATGTAGCATGACAGACCTTGCGTGACAGTGCATAGAGAAGAATTTAATGTTTCTGACAGCAAAAAATAGGATAGTGGCTGTGTGGGATCCTGTAAGTCGTGTGTGTGTACACACGTGTAAATGATGGTGGTAGGAGCATCCCTGGCAGTCCAGCCCTAATGACACTCCTAGAAATCTGTGTGTCCCCAAAAAATAGAGTCCTGAGTATAAATGTCCAGGTAGGAACATATCCTTAAATTTATTCTTTCTCATCGTAGACCCTGCTTCTCTCACCTCTCTCTTATAGGGCAAAACTTCTTCAGTATCTCCAGCCTTGAACAGCCCAGAGTCTGCTCAGACAAGACATTTTTGACAGCTTCTGAAATGGTCCTATGGTTTCTGTGATCCAGCCCAGGTGCTCTCATTTGGGTGTCAATATCCACTAGCTGTCTGAGCTCACCTCCTTATCGAGCTCTTCCTTGCAGAAAAAAAGGCCCAGCTGTAATTTCTGACACTGATTAAAATTTGCACTTCAGTTTCATAAATGTATCCAGGCAGGATTCTGTGGGAAGGAGTACAGGTATGAGAGCCGAATGTGAAGCAGTAGTCTGGATCATGGCCAGAAGAGACTATTCTAGGGAAGATTTTTAGACATACAGAAGGTTTCCTGGTGTCACAACATGATTCCATCCTCATTCACATTTAGACAAAGGCAGAGACTAGTTGTAATTAGAAATAGTAGTTGACAATGGTTATTTCATTTTTTTTTATGGAGAGAACTAACAAAACTACTGAGTAGCAATGGTTCACTTTGGTGGCTTTATAAAAGCAAGTCTCGAGTTCTGTACTGAGCTGTAGGAAGGAATTCGAGCCAGGCAGGTTACACATCTTTCACATCACCAAGAAACCAATGTTCCTTCACTGTGTAGCATACTTCTTTTCTTTCCAAGTGATGCTCACACCCACAGCCGTGACACTGCTCAGCCATGGCACAATTACACTGACTTTCCCCTTTCCTGGTTTATACAAGTGTTTCTTTGACAGTATTCCCAGTGCAGAACAGAGAGCCCAGAAACTATGACTGTGGTGTGTGCTGGAGTACCCGTGTCAGTGCAATCGAACCAGCTTACATAAAAAGCTTTGGTTAAGCATGAGCAACTAAACAGCATTCTACAAAGCCTTGAAAGTTCTCAGTCTACAAGTACAGGTTGATGTTGCCACTTCCTTCTGTTCCAAAACCAGTTTAGATTAGCCTGCAACTGAACAACACAATGGCACCTATATTTTGCTGTATAGAGATAACCTTTACATAAGTTATTCAGTGAGGCTGAATCATGGTGCTGTGCCATTCTGCGTGGCTTCTTTTGCAGCTTCCACTGCCACGGTACCCAAGTGACTTCTAGTAGTGCATTAAGCAATGTGTCTGTCACTTGTCAGGCGAGCTCACTCCATCTCTCATTCTTTCCCCTTTATAGGGAATGGGAGTTTTCTGTTCCTGTTTTTCATCTTTTTGAGTGAAATATCTCAGTCACTATACTTGACTGAGTGAATGATGATGGAACAATTTGTAACTTGCTGTCTGTAATAAAAAACTAATTAAATCAGCTCTAAACCAACGCTTCCATTTCACACTAAATACATCATCAATTCTGTTTATCTGAGAAGACAGATGTATTTTCAGATTATGTAATAAAAAGGTGCACATAAGGGAAATATTAAGCAGGAAAATATTGCAAGTTTTGTATCATCAGTCAGGGTTATAGATTTGTTATTTCAAAAGAATGAAAGGTTAATATGTGTACCAGCCAGATAAAGACTCAGAAAAAATAGCTCTTTTGTCTAGTTCTGTATTCACTCTGATTTAATACATACCTGAACAGGAAAGACTGCAGTGAAGATCTTACAACTTTTTCTAGAACACATACAGCAACTTCATTGTAATACAATTTGCAATTTAAATGTCTAATGAAAAACTGCATAAATACCAATAATTGGCAATTCAGTAAAAAATAGCATATGTTGTTTATCTTTGCAACTGAAACATCAAGTCATTAGCAAAGAAAGAATAATACATAAATTTCATTTTGATGACGGAAAGACCTGCAAGAAATGTAATGAATAGTCAAAATCATACTCTCTGATAGGAATTGCTTTTCTTGTCTCTCACAGAAGGAAAGGACCACTCCTCGCTTCTTCATCACAGCATCTTGCCATCCAAAGTAATCCTCTGTAATCTGACTAGCTTTTAGACAAAGAATGGATCATCATCCCTAGATTATTACTCAAAGAAGGAAATAGATGCAAGTTCACTCTTATATTCTGAACCATTCAAACACAAATACATCCAAAGGACCGTAAGTGCAACAGGACACACCAGCTTTAGACAAACTTTCCATCATCTTGTGACTCTTGGAACATCCACTGACTCCAGAGGACATGTGCCTATCCAACATCTAGTAGAAGTATGGCCCACTCCCATAGCGCTGCATGCTTTCACTCTGTAGCCAGTCAATAGACAGTTGCTATAGTACACTGAGAGAGACTTTTTTTTTTTTAATAGATCAGGTTGTAAAGATTCAGAATTTCAGCTCAGCATCTTTTTCTCTTTCAAGGATGATGAACATCTTTTGTTCCTATTACTTGATCTGCCCAACGTTTCTGAAAAATCACACAGCTGTTTAATTTATCAAGTCCTACCAGCCCTTGATGAAGTGAAAAAAACTTACCACAGCAAGTTGGTTTTCTAGAGGTAATTCATACTTGACAAGAAGGTAGGGTTAGAAAAGCATAGACATTTTATTTATCACCAGATTGAAAAAAAAATACTATATAAATACAAGTTTTTTCACTGTTCTCAAGATAAGAGGTACTTCCCCTGTTCTAGAGAAAACGTATTATCCAGTGCCTATTCAGTTGTCTCTCTGTGAAGTTCTTTTTTACAGTTCATTTTGATAGCAGTGCTATGAAACGTGAAGGATGAAAACAACCAATCTGTATCACAGAAGTAATGACCATGGCCATCACATGCTGTTAATCTCAAATAATGAAAACGTTTTTACTGAGATGACCAAGAACTGGAAGAGTTCAGAAAGCTACCATGTTTCTCAGCTATCAAATACTCAGAAGCAGCTGTTTGTGGTTAACTTTCAGCAAGCAGTCACTAAATGTACTGATGTAGGCTTCCCTGTCAAAGTTGGTTAATATTCTCATCATATATCTGTTCTATAGTAGACACAACTAAGAACACCATATTGTTTTCTTTCACTTTTCATTAGTGCCATTGTTGTGATACACTCTAAAAGAAACCATGAGAGTCATCACTGCACCTTATGAGTGTGGCTTCAGAATTTGTGGAAGATTTGGGATAGGTGAGAAAGTAAGAGTGCCTGACGTGATACCAGAGCTTATGAGGCTGAAATAAGAATGAAGACCAAGGAAGGGTTTGGGATCTAGGAAAGGAAGCACCTGAAAAACATCACCTGGAAGCTGAGAGAGATGCACAAGTATCATGGGGAAGATGGGAAATAATCCTAGGGGTATTCAAACAGTAAATAGAAGACTGAAGGAAGCAGCAGAAGAAAATAGAAGTGGCTGAGCAGGTTGTGAAATCAAAGGATCTGATAATCCATCAGCAAAGTAGTATAGTATTATTTTTTAAAAAAGAAGTAAATATACCAGAGGGTGAGCAAGAAAGAATGGAAGGGGGAAAAAAGGACCTAGAGGAGAGGATTTGAGATACCAGTCTAGTATCAAATAGAGCAGTGGAAGAAAATAAAATCATTGGCAAATATTTTGAGAATATAAAAACCCAACTAAGTGGAGAAGCACTATATCTTTGTAACTGAGTAGGACAAGTGAAATGAAACTGTTATGCACAATAGCAATGGAACACATTAAAATTCCCCCTGTCACAAAGTACTCTGTTACTGGCAAGCAATTTTCTTACAATAAAAATACGAGGTATTATCAACAGCATATTTCTCAAATGCAAAGCCTGCACATAACTTTGTAATATCTGTTTTTATAGTAATATGAAATAAGAAGTAGCATGAGAACTATAAAACACACATGGTAACGTTGCTACTAAACCTCCTATTTAAAATAAAATATTCTTCAACGGAAAAAAATGTTTTGCAAAGGAAGGAAGATTTCTAAAACCCCTTGGAGTCTCATTGTAAGAGCTGTAACTATGAGGACAAAACAAATTTCAGAAACTTTGAGCAACTGTGGAATTACCTTTGACTGCAGGTGTTTCTGAACCTCATCTAATGACCACGTAAATACTGTCATAACTTCAGTGAGCTGTGCATCCCTTTATATACCACCTTCTCTTGCAGTTCAGCCAGTGAAACAAGTCTCAGTGGCTCAGGCAGTCGTTAAACCCATGATGGAGAGAGGGTCAATGCCAGCCTGCCTGCATGCTGTGCGCAGGACTGCGCTGGGGTTTGTCCAGTTTCTCAGCATATCACCATGTTTGAGGAAGGTGTGCGTGCTTGAAGAGTAAAGGGCTGTGCACAATTCAGATACAAACCCTGGCAATACTTTATGTGCACATGGCTGGGGAGGAGGGAGAGATTTTATCTGGATGCACCCATTTCAGCTGTATATTTCACAGAATCACACACAGAATCACAGAATGTCAGGTATTGGAAGGGACCTTTATGACATTTAGTTATAAATATTCCCTTATGAAATAGTAAGTCTACTATGTTTAATGTGAAAGATGCCTACAGGTCCGATATAATTTCTTCAATGCCTTACATTTTTTTCTTAGAGAAGTTTGTAATTATTTTTAGTATATTTAAGCTATTACAGTCTGTACAAGTAAAATAAGGATATCATTGAACAGAGTGCTGCCAGTGAAGCAGAACTGAGAAATACAAATGGACTGAGTTTTGCTAATGTGTTATTACTACAAAACTCTTGGGAGCTTTTTTGCTAAGAGAGGGGATATTTTGCTCCTGCTCTTGTCTGAAATTATTGGAGGTGATAAAAAGCAGCTCTGCTGTGAAACAGATGACCCTCGTTTGTGGAAGGACACAAGCCCAGCACACGCTGTATTTCACGCTGAAATAAAGCTCCTGCTTCCCCAGAGCGGGGCCTGGAGCCAGCGGCCCAGACGGGGTCCTCGGGGAGAGATGTCCCTGGTGTTTTCCAGAGCACGGCGGGATGTTTGACACAGGAGAGCGCTGTCCCCGCCGAGGGGTCTGCAGAACCTTCGTCCCCTGTTTGGGTGTTTCAGGGCACAGGTACGCGCACCTCCCCTCAGGCGGTTGCACCGTGCGAGCGCAGGGGAGACGGAGCCACCGCGGCGGCCGAGGCACCGGGGAAGCCGCTGACCGCCCGCTCTGCCGGGGCCGGGCGCTGCGGGTTTTGCGGCGGGGCAGGATTGGCTCGGAGCCGGCGGGACCGGGCGGGAGCCGGAGAGGGCGGTGGGACGGGCACGGTGGGGCGGAGTGGGCACTGCAGCCCCTCGGAGGGGCGAGCGGAGCCACCGCCCTCCCACCGCCCGCCCCTCCCGCCGGCCGGGGACAGCCGCGCCCGTTGACGCGCCGCAAACTTTCCAGCCCCCGTGCCGAGCTGAGCAGCGCCGTGCCTCGCCTCCGGGGCGGCGGGGCACGGGTTGACATAGTAACCCCTCGGCGGGGCGCGGAGGGAGCCGGTGCCGCGCTGCCCTCCCTCCACCGGGGGACGCGGCGCCGTGAGGAGGCAGAGCCGCAGTGCCACTCTCCGGCCGGGTCCTCCCCGCTTCTGCGGCGCCCTAAGGGAGCCGCTGCGCGTCCGGGCGCCCGAGACGCGGGACAACATGAGCCAGGCGCAGCCCTACGCCCCGCGGAAGAGCAGCTCCCCGGCGGCCGGCGCCCGGCGGAACGACAGCCAGGACTACCTGCTGCTCGACGCGGAGCCGTGCGAGGAGAGCGCCCTGCCGCCCTATGCCTTCTATCCCGTGTGAGTCCCGCCGGCCGGGCCCGGGGATCCCTCCCTGACTCCCTGCGCGGGCGCGGAGCGGCCCGGGGCGCCGGGCTCGGACGTAACTCCCGCTGGAGGGGGAGCGGCGGCGGCGGGACAGGTGCTGGCGGGCGGCGGGGGGGAGGCGGCGGCGTTGCGGGGCCGCGCTGGCAGCCGCTGCCCGCCCGGAGGTGCCACTGCCCGCCCGCTGCGCCCTGGCTGGGGCAGAGCCCATGGCGGCAGCCGGTGGGGACGTGGTCATCCCTCCTCGCCCTCCCAGCGGAGGAGCGCGGTGATAGTGTGTGCGAAGGGCGAGGAGCGGCGCCCCGTGCCCAGCCGTCGGCTCCTTCCTCGGGGTAGGAGATACCTGCCCCGCTGTGGGGTAGGCGTCGGTTTGCCGTGGAGAGCGGTGGGAGAGGAGTCGGCTTACTTAAAACTGGCGCTAATGGGTTTAATATAGTTACAGAAATTTTAACTTGTACAGTCAGTCTCTCCCACAGAGACAGTGCACGTTACAGCCGTGTTCGTAAAGCCGTAATCTTTTCATGTCTGTGTTTTGTCAAAATCATGTAGCCTCCTGTTATTTCCTTCTCTTAAGTTTTGCCAGATAGTTGTCATTTAAAGTAGGATGTAAGAATGTATGTAATAAAAACTAAATGAAACGTAAGTTATAAAGGTTCCAGGAACCACAGTTTTTAACAACCAGGTCAACTGACATCCAGTGCTGTCAGTGTACCCCTGGTTATGTGTTGTCAGCATGACTTCTACAATTACCACTTGTTAATGCTTCTGAGGAGAAGCTATCCCACAGAGGGAGAAAATGGGTATTAAGCAATGGGAGATGAGTCCTAAAATCTCAGGTGATTACCTCAAGATGTGTACTTTCTTTTGTATAAATTGTATTTTATTGCTTAACTGGTAAATTCCAGTTATCAGTTTCTAATTTTTGCTGGTTTATCTACGAGGGACTTAGCAGCCACTTGCCAACTACCTGGATATGGGAAAAGAATAACGGGAAACTGACAACACTCACAGTGTTTGATTGTTTATAAACTCAGTTAAGAACAACCATCCTTTTCAGAATTCTCTGCTGTATTGCTATTCCTAAGTGTCTCTGTAGAGCACTAATTCAGGATGCTCATGTAGCTATAAGAGCATATGTTATTGCACATTGGACTTAAACCCCATCTCAAAATATATGAATGCATCTGTCTAATGAATGCTTTCTGAAGAAAAACCTCATGATGGTTAGTTCAGAGATTGGTTCTCACTAGTGGACTTCAGCTTTGAACTAATATGGCAATTCTGAAGTTCCTTTGCTGTGTACTCATTCAGAATCGTTGTGCATCTGTGAGAGGACGTATCTTGCATAAGTGATTCAAAGCATCTCTTAAAATCTGCGTGGTCAGTGGGATGCTGATATTTTCACTTCAGCAGTATAAACCTGTGCTAGTAGCTCTTGGTCATGCACACAGGTGTGGAGATGGCCTCTCATCATCTCACAGTGGCAATAAGGAAAGCCTACATCCTAATCAGGTTGCTTTGTAGAACCAGGGTGGCACTAAATGCAGGCATTTATCTCCAGTTATGTCGTGTCAAGGCCTTAGATGACTCGTTCTTAGATAAGTCCAGGACCCTGGAGTGCCTCTCCAATGGAAGATGTTTCCATCCATCTTTGCGAGAATAGACAGAAGCTACCTGATATGCATGGTTGGTATAAAGTTGAGGAATATACCCCTTCTCAAATTTATATAATTGCTACTAAAAAGGGTGCTTTAGCGGGCAGTGCTTGTTTTTTAGATTCACGTTTAGGCATGAGGTATCTGTCCCTTGGAGCATCTCAGGATGTAGAAAGGAGCCACTTTACAGGCACCTGTAGGCAATGCCTACATGCAGCCTCTGCAAGGACTTCCTTGACTGGCAGGGGTGAATGCAGTGAGTATAGACTCCTCCAGGGTATGGTGATTACTAAGCACAGGTTTGAATATTCTTGCCTAAATTCCACCTGCGTCATGTGTTTGGATACATTTTGCAGATTTGTCTTTTCAGCCAGAGGTCATTATTCACTAGTGGCCTTCATATGACTAAGAACATAATCAGATGGCCCATGTTTAGGATATACTGTTTATAATCTTTGTCATCTACAGTAAGAAGTATTCTAAATGTAAGAATACTTTTCTCAATTTTATTTAAAAATCCTCAAATGATGAGTATTTCCTGTTGTTATGGTAGAGAGTATTATATGAATCTTACCTTTTATCTGTAGAGTCATAAGGTCTCTGGAGATCCTGAGGATACTGCTGATGAAGGGCATGTATTACCCTAACAGATAAATTATATGAAATCATTATTTCATGTGCTGTGAATCTACTTAGACTCAGTGTGCGTCCCTTATTAAGTCTGTCCATACATGTTTGGCAACGTTTGTTCTGTAGCTACTTCTCCAGAAATACAGCAGCTGAGGGAGCTGGTTGTGCTGTCTAAACCATGGGGTCTGTGGGTTGGTCCATTGAGGTAGAACTATGTGTCCCTTGAGATCAAATGGTATGTCTGCACTTAAATGTGAACACAACAAAATAACCCTCTAGGTTGCATCATTTGGTGTATTAAACTGTTTTAACTAAAGCTACTTATATTTCACTTAGACTATTTCTTGGTATATCCAATTGCTAAAGATTTATTTTTTTCAAACCAACTGGAAAATGTTAAGCATCATTTGCATGTGCAAAAATGCCCCAGGAACATCTTGTGTGATGGTAATTAATGGAGAATAGTAATGCAGAGTACAGCTGATGTCAAAAAAAAGCTGGAGTGTACCTCCTTTTAAACATTACTGACAGTAGCATGCTTACTGGTGGCATGTGACTGTCACTTGAAAAGTAGACTGATACCAAGGAATAGTTTTCCTCAAGTGGTGATTTAGTGCTAATGCTGATTTTATAGAGTAAGTTTTTCATGAGTTGTTTTGTGCCTTTGAGTGGTGTAGTGGCTGGCTAATAAAAAAACCCAAAAAGCAAAAACCAAAATACATTTTCATATAACTATCTATTTCTAAGCTCAAATCCATCAAACTACTCCTTTAGTTCAGTGGTGTTACTCCTGAGCCTTGATATACAGTCCCTTTGTAACAGCAAATAATTACCTGTTTAATAAGAGACACTGAGTTTGCACTTTTTTTTTCCTCCCCAGGTGATTTTGCGGATGATTCATTAACTGTAAAATAATGTGGTCACATTAAAAATCAGAATAACTGTCAGTGATCAGCCCAGCTGACTTGATGTTGTGTAAATGAGTTCAGCAGCGCTGATTGGGTTATTTTGTTATGTTTAGGCTGAGACAGTATAATGTGCTTAAATATAAAATTACCTGTAGATTGGAAAGATATTTGAAATACTGAGCTGCCAACGTTAACTAACTCCGTGAGCAGCAAGAGACCTGACAGATTTGCTAATATATTTGAGGCTTTCTTGGAGTTTCAGTACTCATACTGAACAATGTGTTTCGTATTGAATGAGCATGAATTTAGTACCGCTCTTTCTGAAGAGCAGCTTCTCTGTGTCCGAGGCAGCTGTTACCTTTGTTGCAAACAAGACTTCAGCAAGGTACCTGGGGCTCAGCAGCTGTGCCATGGGGGGTCACATAGTCTTTTGTAGTAAGCGGATGGGAGACTCTTACCTACATTTATGGTATGGTGCAAAGCAAAATTCTGATGGGATTTTGTGCAGAAAAATCTTGCTTTTCTTTTGAATGCAGAGCCTTTGGTAGGAAAAACACACTTCAGGCTATCTGCAGAATTTGCAATTAAGTGGTTTCCAAAAGATGAGGGTACTTCTAAGCACTTAATAATTATATATAAGAAATTATATGCTAGTAAGCACTTCCTTTCGTGTAGTCCCCTCCCATTTAGTCATCAAGTCTGGCCCCTAATGTGTCAAAAAATACATTGCAACATACATGTCCGAACATTGCCTCCTGAAATACAAAAATGTGGGTATGTATTTTTTTCTTCTGTGTAAGTATTTCCCTGGTAAAGAGACTGGTTTTGTAGTTTAAAGCAGGATGGAAAGTGCATTTTAAGGTCTAACCCTAAATCTGAGTGCTGATGTGCAGTGGGATTTGAAAGTGATAGTACTTGTATGTAGACTTTCATGCTGAAAAAATGTTGTTGAAGTACAGATTGTCAGCGTGCTAAGCTAGTGAGAATACACTAATTTAGTCAGACATCTGGTTATATTGCTTATTTATACTTTGAAATATTTTGCATTGTGAAAAATAAATAATTTTCTTATGCACGTGAGGAAGGATGATTATGCATTAATATATCACTTGTAAATGAGGCACTGAAATTATGAGATGAAAACAGGAGAAAAAAGGGTTCTGATGTGCATAACTGCCTTGAGGTGTAGATTATTCCTCAGCTTTTGTGGTTTTCAGATCAAGTGTTTCTTGGCACTATGAAACCAAATACATACGTTAAAACACTTTTTTTGTTAAACATATTTAATAATTTCTTCCCTGCCTGTGGTATAACAGCTTCTGCTATTGGCATAACATCATTTTTCTCTCCAGCCTCAACTATCTTGCTTGAAATGACCTGTAAAATTATCTTCCAGACTCTTCATTAGACATAATCTCTTCAGGGAGTACTGTGCAATGTGGCAGCTGTGTGTCAGATTGCTAGTCTCTTTGCTGAGATGCTATGTCCTCTGAAATATGTTGTGATAGTTTTGTTGATAGCAGAAAGGTAGAAGAGTTAGTATGGAGGTGGGTCATTTTCTTTTACAGCCTAGTGGATGAACACTTTCCTATGGATTAAGACTAATGGATCTACTTCCTGCTGGGCACAGGAAAAAAAATCAGGTCTGGATCTCTCATATTCTGAGTGATTTAATTTAATTACTGAAGTCTTGGGTAAAACAACATCACCATTATTACTAAGCCCTAGAAAATACAGCTTTTAGTTCCCACTGCATTTCCTACAAGTATCTAGAAGAGAATACTTCACTTTGAACTAAAGAGACACTTAATGTCGAGTTCTGATTTTTTTTCTCTAAATACTTTTTTAATATGAGTGAAGAATAACAAATAGGTATTTTTTAAAATCAAAAGGAAATATATTCTTTTTGCTATTTCAGCCTGACAGGTTAATTAGTAAAAAAAATCAGTCACGTGATCTGATGTTTCCTGCCTCATCAGAAATGAGGAGAAAATAAACCATAACCATGTTTCTTTGAGGTAAGACATTCAATAAAGGTTTCATTTAAAAAAGCAGTAAAGCAGACTGACAATATTTATTTAACCTGGCAGAGCTGAGGTCTGTTCTTGGTGAGTGCTGTTCCAGCTTACCCGCACAGCTCAGTCCGTAAAGTGCCCAGTACTGGCCAGGGACTGGTGCCAGTTTAGTGGTCTTCAACATGCTCTGTTCCAGCACATCCCTGGAGCAGACTCAGAGTTATGCAGGTGGAGTTCTTCACCAGATCACTTTAGGCTTTGAAGCTGTTTGAAAAACAATGGGCTTATGCAGAAACTGGCACACAGCCTGAAAATTACATCTCAAAGGTGATTTGAACTACATTTGTTTGTCCTTGGTGGATTTGCGGGTTTTGTTGGATTTAGGTGTTAGGTGCTTTTGTATTCACTGCATGTGCTCTCTAATTTAACAGTGAACTTCCTCTGGTCAGCTACATTACCTGAGTGGTTTCCTGTGATAATACTTCATAATCTTTTTTGCTGGGCCCGTAACGATATTTCTGTAGGTTTATTTATACCTGTTCTTAAGAAAAGGGTACTTTTGTGGACTGCTCATATTTAGTTACTGAACGAATGAAAGTCACCTCCCTGTGGCACCTGATTTTATAAAAGTGGAAGCTTTCCATGTAAATATAAGTAATTTGTTAAATTTGCATGAGGAAGGCGGAGTAGTACGAAATGTGTGGGATACGTCTTTGTCAAACAGCAGCATTGCCACTGCAGAAACTGGAGGTTATAATAATTGGCTATGTGAAAAGCTCCTGCCAACTATCAGTATCCCCAAATGAAAGTGACTTGGCATGGTGAGTCTACCTCATCAAGCTATGTTTAGACTTCCTGGCTCTGCAAACATGAGCAAAAGAAAATTTTGGCAGTTAAACTGTATTAATCAAATTCTTTATAACTTGATTTCATACCTCAAACTGTGATGCAGTGCAAGGCAGTAACTTAGCAAAGGGCTCCAATCTTAAAGTGCATAAAATGAGCCTTAGATCTGTGTTTGTGCACATACATGTGAGTGTACACACTTGCAAAGAGTCTACTCAACAGGAGGCTTAAAGGATTTACGTTGATAATCAGTATTTAAATGTAAGTTTTGATAATTAAATGTGGACGAAAAGCTTAGTGATAATTAGATTATGTGCAGTTTTCTCTAGAATGGATTAACATTTTATCTTGCAGCAGAATAGTTATTATTGTTTAGTAGTGGCAACTTAAATGCATAATCAAGTATACTATTTTTAGCGAGATAGAAGTTATGGAATATAATGTGAAGATAGCTAACTAAAATCTGGATTTATTTTCTATATTGTTTCTATACAACTACACTTTTTCATACCATTAGTACAATTGACAGCACAGCTTTATTGTACCCTTCAACCTAATATATCTAAATAAACGTTTGTCAATATGAAAAAAAAAAAAAAAGCAAGCTTTGGCACTAGGAATGAACTGTGAAATTGGGTACAAGAACCTCAAGTAGGTGAAGTAACAGAGAAACTGCATATCAAGAATTGTCATTTTGGGAGTGTTCTCAAAGCTACATGGGAAGTGTGGATAGCTTGTTTTTCTGCAAGTTGAATGTAATTTCTTTTTGTTTAAAAAAAGTTACTAATTTGAACAAAATGGCGGTGTTGTGAATGTGGATTTGCTGGGTGAAACCTTTGTTGTCGATGGGCCACTTTCTTTTAGTGTGGAATAGTAGTGATTGCATAAAAATAACAAATAGTAGTGTTAAAAGGAATCGTGAATCACCAAGAAGTAGATGTGATGCCTACCTCTTCTCCCAAACATTCCTTCAGTGCTGCCCTTAGTCATACTGCTCTTAATGTTCTCCCTTATACATCATTAATTAAAACCAACCTTGCCCACTGCCAGCTCAGCAGAACGTGACTGGAGTTCTTTTTTGCCCTTAGAAATTTATTAAATACTGGTTCTGATGTCCATATTTACCTTAGTGAAGAGATTAAGGAACTAAGGGGTTTTAGAAATTATTTGTTATCTGCGAGGCTTTCCCATGCAGTTAGAAGGAAGGATCATGAACGAAAGGATCGTGGTTGATGCAAATTGGATTTAAAAATACCCCAGAAGACAGAGTAGAGATCACGAGGTCTGTATGATGCAGCACTAGCTGTTTTACAGAATATTCAGGCTGGAGAATTTCCATGAAACTTTGCTGCTTTGTTACCAAACCTTGAATGAAACAGTGCATCTCTTAGAAACCGCACCTCATATTCGTTTGGGTTAGGTCCTGGTCCATTGAAGGTGGTGGGGGTTTTCCCCAGGTGTTCAGCAGCTTCGCAAGACAAACTGAGCTGCCTTGTAAATGACCAGCAGCAGCCGCCCCTCCTGACCATGTGCACAAACAGCTGTTCCAGCTGACTCAGGCTTGGCTCTGTTGGACGCTGATTGTTGAGCACACAGCAGGTTGTAATCCCTCAGCTGCACAGAATATATTTCTAATCAGATGCTGGTTAATTGCTGTTAATAAGGGCAAACTACTATGGAGCCAATTAAAGCATTACTTTGAAAAGAGAGGACTTTGATTTCACCATGACAAGTAGGGGATCACCACGTGCAAACAGGCAGTGTCTCTCTTGCAGCTAGACAGTAATTAACCTGAGACTGAGGAGGTGTTGAAAAGACTGGTTCCTCCTGAAATGTTATTTTTATGCATCCTGATCAGCTTAACTAGCAAATAGGTATGTGCCCAGCAGCCTGACAGGGTGGGATGCAGTGCCGGTCTGTTGCCTCCCATCTTCTGTCAGTCCTGGTGTTAGTTCAAATGGACACTCGGTTGTGCTGATTTTCCTTCCTCCTGGCTCAGTCTGGATTTCTCTTGTTGTGTACACTGACTGAATTAGGAATGATGAGTGATTGCTTAGAAGCCTTTTAAAAGGGAAGATTCCCTCATCTTTGAGCAGTGATTTATGTTTTCTTTCTCTCCTATTAGATTTTTACCTGTGGTGTACATGTTTCAGCTGTACTAAACATAATTTTTCTCCCCTTTTTTAGAGCAGGTAGCCAGGTCAAACTGCTAAAATTTGTGAGTCCTGCCCTGTGTACACATCTTAGGCCTGCCAAGTGGTAATAATCCAATACTTGGCGCTTTTCGTAAGGCTCTTGAAGTGCATCACAAACAGACGCGTTGCACACAGTCCAGCTGTCAGCCTTCCAGCCTCTGGGTGCTTGGCAGCAGAGAGAGCGGTTCTTACAACAGCAGTGCTTTAAATCACGGATTGCGTCAATTCAACACCTCTCCGGCACCTGGCACATCACAGGAGAGTGTTTCAGCGGTAACACCAGCATGAATCCGGGAAATACTTTTAGCTGAGGTGCAGCTGGTGGGAGGATGCTTTGGAAACTGGCATTGCAAAGCTCGGAAGGTTTGTGCCATTGAGACTCGTGCCACAAATGCCACTATTGCCATTTCTGCGCTAATTGTGGTGTGGGAAAGTGCCCTCCCTTCCCCACGTGCTCGTGCACATGCAGAGTCGTGCACAGCAAAAGCACACGTAGGAGTGGGGGCTTTGTGATGGGGACGGTGTTTGATCCATGGGCTCACCTAGCAGTGAGCTCCCACATCCGTCCCACGTGAAAGAGCTGAGCTTGAGAGAGATGCGTGTTGACTCACAAGCTCCACCACGCAGGGACCTTCGTGCCGTGAAAGATCCACGTATTAGTGAGAAGAGTGGCTTGTAGGTTTTTTCTCCTACGCATTTGCAGTATGTGACGATGTTTACGGTCACATTCTGTGAGTTTCTGACCATGTTTAATGGTTTATGTGAGATCAGAACCATTGTATTTTTTTTTATGATCCTTTCAGAAAACAGTGAACCTCTTTGAGAATTGCTCCTAAACAACTGTTCTTCATGATCAAGGACTATAAACTAGTTTTCCCTTCCCTTATTGCAATGCAATAATTGATTTGCTATATTAGTTTATTTCTACTCTGCTAATCTTTGGTTTTATGCGTTATTTTCTAAAAGTAATTTAAAAATACTTTAAATTTTCATGTATTTTAAAAAATTTATTAATGAAATATCACATGTAGTATAAGTTTCTAGTTTATTATCTGCACTTGCTAAGTTTGTTGGAGTATACATGAGTTGAAAAAATATATTTTTTTTTCTTGCTCATTTATTAATTTGTAGTTAACTCCAGTGAACCTACTATGATCCAAATATATTAAGTAGTTAAAGATCTTGAAATGGTAATTTAAAGGTTATGGAAGTTTTATTTTGGGCACATGTGGGAGAGGAGTCTTTTTAGGAGTTAATATAAATGTGTATAGTACTAGTGGCGATTACTCAAAGTGCTCCGAGAACTCTCAAGGTTCTGTTAGCTTTGAGTTGAAGGACAAATCCGTATGCTCATGGATCTGCCAGCACCATGTCTGTTGCCTGGCTTTTGTTTTCCTCTGTCCTGATAGAACCCCATGGACTAGGATGCTTGCTCAGAGCGTTCAGGCTCTGCGTAGGATTAACATATTCCACTGTACCAGGGAGGTAAAATTAAATTAACTCTGACGCAACGGAGGATATTTGCAGCAGAACTTCTAAAATTTCCACTGAGACATTTAAGTCCTGCTCTGACTAAATTATCTGAAAAATCAGTTGCAAAGAGCAGGCTACTGGATGGCATCATTGACTCTTCCTCTCTTCTAGCTCTTCCTCTCCCTGTAAGTACAACTTTCCTATTAATTTCTAAAGACAGTTTTTGAAGACTACTGCTTTCATAGCTTCCTCAAGTGAGTCTTAGAATCTTCTTCCCTTACAATGAGCTATTTAATTTTCTTCTCTCTCTGTAAGGATAGAAATCTGACCTAAAAAATGCAATGACTATTAAATCGAATCAAAGTGCAGTAGTGCTAACAGAAGTTGGTTAGAACAGCTTCATTTGCAGGTGGTGGGGATGGGATGGAATTTTCCAAGGATATTTTGTGTGGCCTCACTTTAGTATTCTTACTTCAGGGTCTTAAAACCATACAACATCAAAATTGCTGGAAAGTTTGGGCTGCAGTCTGTGTTATTGTTTGAATCCCAGGGAGGTTGGTGAGGCTGAGAGTCTGTAACAGCTTCTTGCTGGCCAGGAAAGTCTAAGGAGTTACGGCAACGTGGCAGATACTGTGGAGGAAGAATGGCAGTATCTTGAGCTGGCATCTGAGCAATAAATAGGACAAGCGAAAATTAGAGTGGGAGAGGAACATAAGTTTCTGAAGATATGGTCTGTATTTTTTAAAACATTTTGTAGAGCACTGCTAACAGTCAGCCGTAGCACTGTCTCCAGAAGGTCTGCAGAGTGAACACTGCCTGTGGTACAGAGCAGTAGAAGTTAATGTTCTCCACTTTTCTTCAGAATAGAATTTTAGAGAATTAAGTCAGAAAGCTATTTAATCATTTAGCAACATCTTATGTGAGCACGTTAGTAGGTAAACAGCAACTGATGTGACAGTGAAATTTCAGTCCTGTTTTGTATGATAAAATAATAATGATGTTACGTAACAAGTTGATATATAAAATATACACTGGGATTTCTTACCCCACAGCCACTTCCAGCCTAAAATCAGCAACAGCATTTAATACATGTCAGGAGGGGAAACTTAAAAAATAATCTCATCAGGGTTTCACAGAGACAGCAAGGCTAATGCCTCTAGTCTTACAAAGCTGTCTGAGGATCTTCAATGACCTGAGGTCTCTATGTTACTGATTTTTACCTCTCTTCTTGCAGGCAGATTTCATGAGTCCTGAACTTCTAGATCAAGTCTTGGTATTGCATATTGATAATCAAGCATAGTAAGACTGACAGAAACTCCACATCCATCCACAGTTTGTTTTAAAATCCTATCTCCTTTAATAAAAATGTCAGGAACTTTACCATCTTCTTTTGCTTTTGAAGTCTTTTGCTTTTGAGCCCCTCACTACATACAGGACATGGAGGTGCTGGAGCGCGTCCAGAGTAGGGCAACGAAGCTGGCTGAGAGCCTGTGGTACACATCTTATGAGGAGTGGCTGAGAGAACTGGGGTTCTTTAGTCTGGAGAAGAAGAGGCTGAGGGGAGACCTTCTAGCTCTCTACTACTACCTGAAAGGAGGGTGTAGAGAGGTGGAGGTTGGCCTCTTCTCCCAAGTAACAAGTGACAGGATGAAGGGAAATGGCCTCAAGTTGCACCAAGGGAAGTTTAGATTGGGTATTAGGAAGAATTTCTTTACTGAAAGGGTTCTCAGGCCTTGGAAGGGGCTGCCGAGGGCAGTGGTGGAGTCCCCATCCCTGGAGGTGTTTAAGAGTCATGTAGACATAGTGCTGAGCAACACAGTTTAGTCGGGGACTTGTCAGTGCTCAGTTACTGATTGGACTCGATGATCTTAAAGGTCTTTTCCAATCTAGGTAATTCTGTGATTCTGTGAATTAGATGTGGGATTTGAGGTTGGAAGGTGGAAATCCTGCTGGTACCTGCTTTCATCTCTATGGTGGTCTTCAGGCTTTTCCCTTATTTGGAGACTGCAGCTTGGGTGGCAGGAATGGCAATAAATTTGGGAGAGGCTGAAGGGTTTGAAATGAAGTAGTGTGTGAGACAGGCCTCTTCAGGGGCCAGTTCATCAGGTCTGTTTCAGAACTGAGTGAATCACACCAGTGACTAAAATATTGTGGAAGGATTGTTGATGAATAGCAAATCTACGTTCCATAACACATCCTGACTTCAGTGGGATTACGGTTCATATGCTGTGGAGAATATTGTCTTCAGTCTTCAGTATCCCTGAATTTATAATTTGTCCTGTGTTATCACTGTTTGTGTTGTAGTGTATATCAATGATTAATAATTTAAATGTGGAAGAAAAGATGATGTATTTTTGGAAAAGACCGTAGAACTGAGAAATATGTGGTATACAGTGAAAACCAGCATGTAATTCTTTAACTAAGGATAAATTCTGACATGTATATGTGGATGGATTTTGTCACCTTTGGCTACTCAGCTATACAAAACTTAGATTGACTTATTTTTTTGAGAGAAAACTTTGAGACAATTAAGAGGGTTATTTTGCATGTTGATCATCTACATTTCATTAGCAAACAGAGTCAGGAAGAACATGATATATAGGCCCTAACTGCATTAGCTTTTAACAAAAGGAATTTTATTTCAAATCTTAAATGAAATTTTGAACCAAGCAATTAGGGCATAATCCTTCATTTTCTTTAGAAGTTTCACGTACAATTTGCAAAAGTATTAAATAGATTATTTTTTAAGTAAATTGTAATGATAGATTCTGTAAGTATCACAAAAGAGTTTGCAGAATTTCGGCTCCTCTTTCCTGATTTTTCAGTTGACCGGCATGGTTAAAGTAATATTGTTAGTGGTGATGTAATTTTGTCTCAAAATAGCATACAGGCTAGTACAGACTGAAGTTGACAGTGTACCTCAGTTGTAAACAAGATTTTGCTCTGCAGTTATTGCAAATTGTAAAACATTAATTCCATAAAATTTGAATAAATTTTACATAGTAAACAAGAATATTTTCTCTTCAAGAATGAATGAAAGTCTTCATTTTCAATATCTTGGTGACCTGAATGTTCATCCAAAATTATTTTCCTCCATTCACAAATTGTTTACATGTATACAGGTTTTTATTTCAAGTTGCCAGCAACTGTCCCTGATGTGTAAGGAAGGATCCTGCTTACTCCTACTCATAGGGTAGCATGCTGCTTTCTCCTCAAGGCTGATTGACACCAAAGATAAAAATCTCATTTAGAGACACGAGGACAGTTTTGTAGAATCAGAATTGCAAGAGAGATGCAGCAGTAAAATGACTCTTCTGAGTGAGAGGTAATTTCTGAATATTTATTATGTTATCTGAGATAGTTTTTTATAAATAAATCAATATTATATTGGGAGAGGTGTAAATATATCAACATTATATTAGGAGAAATATTTTCCCAAATACAATTTACCAGCCAGACAGCCGCTGGACAGTAGCACAGTACAGATGGCTGCTTTTTATGTCAAGAAATATGGAACAAGATTTGAAGCGCTGAATGCTGCCTGAAAAGTCAAGTGCATCCTTCTTTGCAAGCTCACAGCTGGACCTAGGAGCAGCTGCTGCTGCTCCTTGGCTTGCAGGGGGCCTGAAGGATGACTGAGTTGGGATCCTGCCTCTGTCTCTGCTGGGGTTGTGCTGCCCTGCCCTGCTCTGCGATGATGGGAAACAGTCACGATTGTTGCCACTTTATCAGTGTAGTACCCCACCTGAGTGTACTTGGTGAGCATGTTTTTATGTGATGGTCCCTGGGCATGTTCATGCTTTGCTCCGCTTGCGGTGTTTGTCCTGAACACAGGCGCTGGGTTGTTAGGAGAATGTGTGCAGTGATACCCACTGCAGAATTCACAGTAATGAGAGGATACAGTTCAGCAGTGTAACGGATGTGCTAGGTTTGTGTGGCAAGGTTTTAGTGGATGGGGGCAAAGAGGTGGCTTATGTGAGAAGCTGCCTGAAACTTCCCCTGGGTCCAATATAACCAATGCCAGCTGGCTCCAAGGCAGACCTGCCACTGGCCAAAATTGAGGCCATCAGCAATGGTGATGGTGTCTCTGTGGTAACATATTTAAGAAGGACAAGGCAAAAAAAAACAGTGTAATTGCAGATGGAGAGAGAAGTGAGAATATGTGAGAGAAACAACTCTGCAGACACCAAGGTCAGTGAAGAAGGAGGAGGAGGAGGTGCTCCAGCTACAGGAGCAGATATCCACCTGTGGCCCGTGGAGGACCCCACGCCGGAGCAGGTGGATGCCTGAAGGAGGCTGTGACCCTGCGGGAAGCCCGTGCTGGAGCAGGTTCCTGTCAGGACCTGTGGCCCCCATGAAGAGAAGAGCCCACGCTGGAGCAGGTTTGCTGTCAGGACTTGTGAACCCATGGGGAACTTATGCTGAAGCAGTCTGTTCCTGAAGGACTGCACCCCATGGAAAGGACCCACGCTGGAGCAGTTCGTGAAGAACTGCAGCCTGTGGGAAGGACTCACGTTGGAGCAGTGCATGAAGAACGGTTGTTCATGGTAAGAACTCACGTTGGAGAAGTTTGTGGAGGATTGTCTCCTATGGGAGGGTCCCCACTGTGGAGCAATGGAAAAGTGTGTGGAGTCTTCCCCCTGAGGAGCAAGAAGCAGCAGAAATAACATGTGATGAACTGACCCCAACCTCCATTCCCTGTCCCCCTGTGCTGCTGGGGGGGAAAAGGTAGAGAAACTGGGAGTGGAGTTGAGCCCAGGAAGAAGGGAGGGGTGGGGAGAGGTGTTTTAAGATTTGGTTTTGTTTCTCATTATTCTACTCTGATTTGATTGGTAATAAATTAAACTAATTCCCCCAAGTTGAGTCTGTTTTGACCGTGACAGTAACTGGTGAGTGATCCTTCTCTGTCCTTATCTCCACCTAGGAGCCTTTTGTTATGTTTTCTCTCTCCTGTCCAGTTAAGGAGGGGGAGTGAGAGGGTGACTTTGATGGGCACCAGGCATCCAGCCAGGGTGAGCCCACCACAGCCAGCCAGGCTTTGCCCTAAAGAATGATGTGAGACTTTCAGTTGTCAGGTTTTAAACTTCTGAACTGTTAGCATCAATGTAGCAAACTTATTTCATCACTTACTGTCCTATGGGAAACTGAAAATTAGAGATCTCATTGAATTTCTGAATAAGCATGATCCCATTTAGCAAAACCTGGGAGTCTCTTCATAGTAGCATCACCGTACTTCTTGCTCTGCTTAATAACCCCTGAGCTCAAGACTGAGATGCAAGATGGAAGAGAAAAAGAAAGCATCTAGTGCTGCTGTGTATACCTGAAAGTATCAGCTCTGAGAACATAAGAGACAGTAAATACCAAATTATGACTGCTAATACCTTAAAAAAAAATAAAAAGAAAAAGGAAAAAGAGGAAGGAATGTTTCAAGGGAATTTAGAAAGTTAGGGATGTACAAAATAAGAATTACTTTTTTGCCACCTGTTTCCAGTTAAAATTCAAGGTCAATTCCAGAAAACAGCAAAGGCAGCTGAAGCTGCTGGACGTTCTCACGCTCTGGAACTGGATGTTGCCGGGTGGAGGAGAGGGACCATGAAACTATTTTCATTACACTTCTCGTACTCAGCATCTAGAGAAACAGTATGCTGACAACACCAGCTTTATCTCCCAGAGATTATTTCTGCATGAGAGCATGACTCTCGGTTCCTCACTCTTCTACACTTACTGCTGCTCCAGAGAGTATGTAGTCTAACACTTACAAGAGGATGGGGAGAAAAAAACCTGCTAAGTAAACAAAACTTGTAAGTAGAACTCTGCAAGTGTGTGGATTTTTATTTTTTTAAGTTTATAATTTTTTTTTCTCCTCTCTTGTTCTGAGATATCACCTGGTGGACTTGGCAAAACAGAACAATTTTGTTTTTCCAATAGAGAATATATATGAACACTGTGTTCCCATTTTCCCAAGTCCTATGTAAAAGTGAAAGCTGTGTTTAGAATTTCTCTTCACACGAAACATTACTGTTTTCATATCAGTTTTCATGGTTAAAAAAGTTATAATTTGATTTTTTTTTGCTAAATAAGTCTTGACAACACTGATCTGAGAAATATTAACTATTTACTTTTTAAACCAAAGTGTTTCAATATATCTGAAATAAGAATATTTAACTTTGGCTTGTTGAAGCCACCCTAAATCATAGGTGAGTCAATTCAATATTAACTGCTTTTGTTCCCCCCACCTCCAGCTGACTGCCTAGAGGACAGTGTCAGCTCTCTGCTGAGCTCTGTTCCTGTAGTGCCTACATGATGTGACTCTTTTGGCAGGCAGCAGCATTCAGACTGTACCCGCGTGTTTGTGTTTGGCCGATGGTGTTCTCTTGGGACACCAGCCCAGACAAAGGCAATTGTGACCAAAACTTCATTTCTATCTCCCTCCATTAAGAAAATGTAGTTAATTGTTCTGCAGAGCTGATGCAAAGTGGCACATTTCAGATGAGTTACAAAGCAACCATACAACTGCTTTCTTCTCCTCCACAATATTAAGGTTTGGATCCAAGTAACACAATCTCCCCTTCTCCTCCCCTTCATTTTAATGTATTTGGTCAGAATCTAGTAAGTGAAGTTAGACAGTTAGACAAGCAAGAAGAATTCCTGTTGAAGGTTTTTGCTTTTCAGAATGGTTGTTCACCACTGGATAAATGAAAAGGCCACTCTGATTCTCATTTCTCCTGGTTTAGTTTATTTCTTCAGCAGAAGAGTTTCCTTCCATCCCAAATAACTGATGCTGTATGGGTCTTAACTCTGCTAGTGTATGTGTGATTTCACACTAGAAATGCCTTACACTGTTCTGCTTTGATTCACTGAATTCTCTGGATGCTAGTGTTAAGTGATAAAGGATTATATTTTTATGTAACTGAAAGTTTTAGTTAAATAATAATTCTCCTCTAGAGTATGTTGCAAAAACAGTATAATTTGATCATAAGTAGAACTAAGTAAGAGCTGGTTTTGGGTGGTATTTACCGTTGCACCACAATGTCAGTGCTCCAAAATCTGCATTGATGTGTCAGTTTAAATAAATACCCGTTAGGGAGATTTCTCATTTCTTTGTTTCACCATAGTGAATTATTTAGTGGTAAGGTACATTTCTGAGTTGTTAAAGACCAAACAGCAAGACCTGTTTCAACTCAGGCAGAACAGAAATCTGAATCCACAGTTGCCACCTCAACAGAAAAATGTCAGCAAGTTGGAACCGTTCTGTCTGTTCTTTGGGTTTCTTGTTGAAGATAAAGGTTTCGAGGTTTTCTCAGTGTATTTTGAAATTTTATTTTTCCACTGTGAAAATGAACCTCTTGATTTCCATTTCGATCTAATAACAGTCTTTGTGAAGTGGTTGTAAAAGCCGCCCTGTGTTACTCTGTTATTACCACCTAACTGGACAGCTACAACAACTAATCATATTGTCAAATGTGCTAGCTCGGGGATTTCTTCTGTTCTGTGGGATCAAAGGCAACACGGTGTTAGGTGGATGCCAGGGCTTTTGACTCTCTTTTGATTGGTGAGGTGGGGGCACAAGGCTCTTGAAATTTTAGAAATGTCACAGGAAAATATTGTGCTATTATGAAGTAACAGTGACTGTTAAGGATCTCATTATGTGTCTTTGATCTATCAAATCAGGTCTCTCTTTTACACTGTGACCTGTGTTGGAATTGTTCTTGCATCTTGGGTCTGAGAAAGGCAAATAATCTTTTCCTGCTGGATTTGTGAGTGTGACTTGCTACCAATTCAGTTTTCTCTAAAAGTGTCCCTGAAGTCAGGACAGCAAGTACTTTATTTGGGCATAGCGGGGAACAATAAACATTGTAATTGTTTCTTTATTCTTATAAAGTAATTACTTTTCATTAACAATAATTACAGTTATTAGAAGTAAACTGAATAAATTACTTATTTTACATTGAAATGCTAAGCAGTTTTCTGCAGTGACTCTTTTTTATCCTGAAGCTATATTACACGGATTTGCAGTGGAATTATCTTCTTTTTGTTTGTTTGTTTTGTTTTGTTTTGTACAGAATGTGTATTTCTTCAACCTGCATTGCAACAGGTATTGGGTAACATCTACAGAAACAGCTCTTCTCCCTCCTTATTCCCTTCCTGGAATTCAGTTTCAATATTTTTATCTGTTTTTAGTTTTCTTCTGGGTGACATCCATCAGCTGTTCTTGTTGAATACCACTTTGTTTTCTTAAACATTTATAAGGTAATTTTTATCATATTGCCTTGCTTCTTCCATTTAATTAGCAATACATCACATTTATGTAATGAAAATTACTTCTTCCTAACACAGATGCAGGAAGAGTATATATAGGCACATTTCATTATTTTCCCACAAGCAGAGGAGGGGAAAAAAAAAAAAAGGCTCCTCAACTGGAATTGGTATTATTATGAAAATCTTTATTTTGCGTAAGAAGAAAAAGTTACGTTACATTTACTGTTTTTTCTGAACTTGTTAAAAAATAGAGTTGGTAGTTATTGTCAACATTTTGTCATTGGTTGAGTTACAAATGAAGCTTTTCTGGGAAATTTTAGTTTTGTAGAAATGCAAAGATGTGGAGAACTTTCATATTAGCTGATGGATACATCCTTATCTTACAGGGTACAATGAATGAACAAATGGATAAATGTGTTAAGGTCCTTAATTAGTCAAATGTGACTGCTAGAATAATCAAGCCTGCCACCTTTTTGGAATTCTCTTTCATATATTATTGCATATCTGTTTTATGGAAACATAATTATCTCTAGGTTAATTACAGTCATTAGTGCAGTTATAGCCTCTTCTACTTGTCTGTGAAGCGCGGACAACTTATTATCCATCCTTCAGGTGCTGAGCAGAACACATACGTGCTGCTTCTGCAGAAGGGAATTCTCTGTCACTAAACCCTAGTACCTCATCTATTCCAACAGGTTCTCCTATTGCTATTTCCTTTGCAGACCTTTAAAAGACCCTTAGTGCTTTTTCCCTTAACTCTAAGTAGTTCTAAGGTTGTTGGTTGTCATTTTTCTAATCAGTTGTTTACATGGTTTCATTTCATGTCAGTCCTTTTTATCCACAATTGCATCCACTCATAACTTACCATATTAGTCTAGTTCTCCTTCAGTCACATGAGACATTCATTGTGGAGGATCTGTGATGTTAAAGTCTGTATTTTTCTCCCATCTTTATTTTATTGGCAATTTTCTTCAGTTCAGAACCCTCAGCCATTACAGGGCAGGGTCATTGAGAGATATACAAAGGAGCATATCTGGAAAGATTATATTTTTAAAAAAGAATAGGATCAATAATATTTCAGCATGAAATACTCTGAATTTAGGGACTAAGAAATTGATGCTATCTGGTGACATCTTAGGATTCTTATTATTCATTTCTTCAGTTCTCTGAAATAAATCAGGCACAATTCTTGTCAATGGTAGTGATAAGAGGGTTGGACATTTAACGTTAATAGTCAAATTTTCAAGAAATAGATAGAGACTGAATAGATCTCCTGCAGGTAAAAGAATTACTCAGTTTTTGGTTACCATCCAGAAGCTGACAAATACAATTAAAGCTCAGTTTATTCCTACGCTGGAGTGTTAGTTCAGTGCTGACTGCAGGGCGTGCCGATCTGCCACATCTCTGCTGCAGGCTCTCTGGTTTGAATCGTACACTGTAGGTTTTACAGGTAAACCAGGCCGGTGTATTTCCCTTTGTTCAATTCAGTTTTTAGTTTTCTTCCACTATCTTCTATCTGTACCTGCACTGCCTTTGGAAACACTGGGGTGATTTTGCTTGCCACATTGTTTCCTGTCTAGAATTCATACTTTGCAACAGGTTTTTTATTGTTGGCTCTGTGCTATGGAGGATAAGGATTTTTCTACTGAGAATATTAATTGCTGTACATGTTTTTCTTAGAAGGTGTCCAATACTCTCAGTTTAGGACAAGTAATAAAAAGTTGTGACTAAATAAAATTAATAAAGGTTTACACAAATTAAATGGAAGTGTCTTATTAGACTTCTTACCTTTGGCAGCATTTCTCTGACCAAGTAGCGGAGGAGGCAGCTAGCTGAAATGCCATCTTGTTAAGGCATTTTAGATTACTGTTATCATCCTTTTAATAATCCTCTGCAGCTCCTCTGTTGGTGATTATTTTTTTTAGTTTCCCTGACCTTTTTGCTGATACTATACTCTATTGCCTGGACCTACAACTCTGGGCAATAAACTGTGCTAAAGGTAGTGGTGAAAAACGGGTCTGACTCATGCTGGAAGTAACTCACACCACTCGAACAAGGAAAAAGAAGAAAAGGCAAGCTCGTGAGTTTGGTCTGAATTCTGTGCCAGTGTCTCACCCTGTGCTTGAATCTCCCCATATATTTCTTGGATTGTTGTATTACAATTGGATTTAGATACATTCAGTGACTAGGGTGAGCTCATGAAAATGTAGTGTGATATGTTTGTTTTCCCTCTTTTTATAAACATATATATAATATGGGCACCCACTCATACAGGTTCCATTTTCCCCCCTTTTTTAAAATAGATGGCATTGATTGCAATTAAAGGAAATTACCCCTAGCCATGAAATAATCAAGGCAGTGAGAGCTCAGCAGAGCTTTTGGCAGCACTGACACAGGCTTGTGTTACCCTGTCAGCATAGCATCACGTTCCTCCTCATCTGCTGAAGAATTCTGTGAGTAGCTGGTGACTGGACCTTAAATGGGTATGAATTGCATGAAGCCAGTCAGGAGTTTCTTGTCCCTCTCCATCACACGGCACCCTGAAGGGAATTGCAGCTTCTGAGCTGGGGAAATGTAGGGCACTGCTGCCAGGATGCCCTTCGGCAGGGTTACCGAAAGACGCAGAGAGGGACAGGGAGAAGATGAGATTATGCCTCTGTCCCACAGGTACATGAAATGGGTGGCCAAGCTTGCCAGCCTTGTGGGATGCAGAGCAAGGGTTATTTGGCACCTGGTACATACAGAACTGTTTTATTTGGGTTAGTTTTTGAAAAGTGATGTTTGCCACCCTGTGCCACTTCATGTCTTTTAAATGCCAGTTGACATCATTTAAAGACTTGGACAGTTTGAGTATGAGTTTGGAGGGAGTTGATGTGTCCTAGCATCACACCTTGTAAATACAAGCCTACAGAAGGTCTGAAGCAGAAAGTCTTCTCAGTGCCCAAGCACCCCCTTGTTATTGCAATAATATGGCCAAGTGCTGTGCTCTAGCATTTGGCAAGTGATTGCAAACATAAGCAAAGCAGTTGAGTCAGACGATGGCATTCTCAAACAAGGCCCTACAGAGATAAAGACACAAATATTTACTGCTTGAGCTTAAATCCATTTTCTGGAAAGAGAAGACTGTTGGGGTTTTTTGTTGACCAAGCATAAGTTAGGAAGGGAAAAGCTAGAGTCCTAGCAAGCGTTGTCACAGATGGGTCTTGTTTGCAAGCATGAAATCAATTTACTTCCCCTATTTCAGTGTATACTGGCTGGTATTTTCATACTTTGTTGCAGTTGCCAAACACAAGATGTTATTTGTACAACCTCCCAGGTCCTGCTGGCTAGGAAAAGACAGTGCTCTGCAGAGCTCACCTACTGCTGGTAGAACACAACGTTAACAGGAGATCAGTTAAATATTGTTTAAATATTGGAAAATAAGTCTATGTTGAAGAGGTTGACAACTGAAGCGTAAGGGATACAGCTTATGGAGTTTCATGGGATGTTGTGAGTTGGAAGGCACCCACAAGGATCATTGAGTCCAACTCTTGCCCTAGCATAGGACAATCCCAAGATTGTGAACTTTTTTAAGATAAATGTGCTAAATGTGGGACTGCAGCACTGAAGATGCAATCCAGCAGAATGCTGCAAAATCCAGTTTGGCAAAACCAACAGTAGCTTTCTAATGCAAATGTTAAATTGGAAGATGCCACAGTTGTCCCTCTGGTTTGCCCAGTTTCTGTATTCTGGTTATTCACAGATGCCAGCCAGGGAGATTTTTGTGTCTGGGGAGGCAAAACCCCAGGCCTGGAAAGGAGGCAGGCAGTGTTGGTGAAGCTGCTTCTTCTTCTGAGGCTACCTCTGAGTACAGGGGCTCCCTTCAAGCAGAATAGTGATCAACTTCTGACCAGGACAGCATGAAAGAATTGTTGTAAGTAGTTAAAAATGAGAAGAGTACAAGGCACTTGACAACCATTGGTTTGTTTTGACAAATGTGATTATATATGCTTAAATTGCACGTCTGTAGAACCTCCTGCTTTTGAATTCATCTGTGTGCAAAAGGTGTAGGGAGCAGCAGAAATAATATGACAGTGTAAATTACCTAAGCCTTCCTATAGGATTGAACACACATTTAAAACTCCTCCAACTGAGAAAGCACTTGGGCTTGTGATTAAGTCTCAATGGTTTTAATTGAACTAAAGTGTATTCTTAAGTAAAAACCACAGAGCTTCTTTTATGAGCTTAGACTTTAGCTACAGAAGAGGAAACAGAAAGAACTCATTCTGATGTTTTACTACTCTCATGTTCCTACAAAAATACTTTTTTCTAGTTTCACATGTGGTATTTTCATTGTACAGAGCTTAAAGATAAAGACAGTTTTAAATATATCAAAATAACTTTTAATTTTCCTAGTGTGTATTTTAGGTCACATTCCTGAACAGGGTTCTGGCATTCTGTGCTTTTAAATAATTTAAATTATGCTGATATTTATTTTTCTGCTATGGTTTATTCCATTGGGGAGCAATAAATTAAGTTTTCTGTAGTACTTATTTGAATATTAATCAGTCATTTAATCGAGTTGATAACAATATGAGCTAGAAATTTTGCAAGACATGAAAATTTAAGTTCTGGTATTTAACATTAGTAAACAGTGTTTATATGATTCATTAGGAGGATGAGTAGGCAAAGAAGTATTATACAGATATTGAACTAACCTGTTTATGTGGATTTTATAGAGCATGTTATAAGGCTTTAAAGCACCTGCCAGTTTTACAAATTTAAAATGGGGTAAAAACACTTATGAGTTAATTTGCATAAATAGAAATTGAAAGATGGTTTGGCATAGATGAGTGGTAGGACTTTATCTGCTAAGAGGTTGTATCGACTGTAAGATACTAGAATGAGAATTAATTTAACATAGTTGCTTTCTTTTTGTTTCCTGAGAGGATTTAAACATGTCAGCACTGAGTAGTGGTGTTAACTGACAGCAGAGTCAACGCAGAGAATCACAATATTTCATACCTAGTTGAAGAACAAGAATTTGAAAATGAGGACTGCTGACTACAGAAAAAAAACAACCACTCATTTAGTTTAGAAGAGCAAATAAGAGTACTTAAGCACTAAAACCCAAACCTAAATATATCTGAGGAAGTGTTTAAAACCATAGAGTGTATCTTGGCTATAGTTAAGTTGTTGAAGTATCTACTGCCAGAACTTTCTTGCAGCAGACAGACAGTGAAGATGGAAACATCAGTGCTGTATTTTTAAAGTTCTCCTGAAGTAGCCCTGAAATTTGTATTTTGTGGTACAGAGGAGTAAGTTTCAGTTTAATGTAGCTATCTAGCATCTCTTCAGTTTATTTATTGCAAGTGAACTGGGTTTGACCAGGTATTGCTATACTTGCATAAGACTTTATTTTCTGCTTACAATACATGTGATATGTCTTCTGCAATACTCCAGATACTTACCAGTTGTCATTGTGTAGGCTGAAAGTCTGAGTAGATTCCTGATTACCTGGATGACTTTCATTCTTACTTGTATTAAACTGCCTTATGTGTGTGCATGCATTGTGTGGGATGTTTTGTTTTGATCTGAGAACCTTAACAATTTGCATTTTCAGCAATTAAGTATGACTGGGTGATTTGTAATTTACAAAACTACAAAAAAATAACTTTACTGTGATCCACTTTCTTTAATGGCAGTTCAGACTTATTCATGGTTATCTTTACAGTTCCTATCAATTTACAGAAACAATTCCTTAGGATAGAGGTGCAGGCAATGTCATAAATGCAGTTAAGTGAGGCAGATGAATATTATGGTGATAATGAGGGCTTTATGCACATCAACATAACTGAGGAAGGATTAGTGGTTTTCTAACTGGTTACACAGTCTGGAGATCACCCTTACTTATGACATCGAATGGGGAAGGGAGCAGTGTTTGAACAAGTTTCACATGGATGGACATTGAAAAAATATTATTTGAAACACAATTTATTAGGAACTGAAAAAATCCTTTTTTTCTATACATGTAAAGCTCCCAAAATAGTAAATTTGCTTTAAATTAGGAAGATTAGTCTTTCTGATTATGCATGTTCATTTTGTAGCATCACTTTTGGAACAAGGAACAAATTGTGTCAGCGGTTATAACTAGTGTGAAAATAAATTCCTTTGTTTATTTGTATCTGGCATCATTGGATTTATGACATTTCCAATTTTGAGAGTTACAGATGAATTTGCTAGAGTGAGCCTCAAGGTTTGATAATGTTGCCTCTGTATGAACATGGCAGTATTTTTTTTATATGCATTCTGTCAAAAGTTTTTACCGAATCTGAAAATTATATGTACTGAAGTGTCAACAGTTCAGTACTCAGCTATATTTTTTTGGTTAAAAGTGTAATAACTTCAAGGAATAATGATGACCTTCAAGTGTGAACAACATTGGAACATTACCTATTTTGAAGTTATATCTCAAGATGTATGGTACACTTACAAGCTGTGAGCTTTCATTAAGGTTTTCTATACTGTGAGTTGATCTAATTTTGATTTTGGGGGTTTCTGAACCAGCTAGATGGGTTTTTTATTGTTATTTTTTCCATAGATGAAGTTTTTCAACTTAGGGCAAATGAATACTCTTGACATCTTTATCCTAGGGTGAATTTAGTGAGGCCGATATTATTTATGCTTTCTTTATTCTAAATGTACATTTCAGTATGACCAAAATTCTTGTTCAGGGCCTGAAGGCATCATCTCAGTTGACACAATAATTGTATGCTGTGTGGAAGTATCTTTCCACATACGGCATTTGTTTAAAATTTACAGTATTTACTGCATAGTGCACAGAAACCAGGGCAACTTTCGATTAAAACTTCTCATTCGCAAGGCTGATTGTGATCTTTTTACTTAAGTTGGGAAGACCCAGACCCAACATATAGTTCTACTCAGTTAAGTTGTCAGATACAGTATTTCTATTTGAGCTTCTTGGAAAGCATCAGAAATACAACTGACATGTCAAGGACTTTGAGTTTGGAAGAGGCAGAGACCCCATAGACATCTGAGGTCAGTGGCCTCATTGGCCAGTGACTGGGAGAAACCTGAGGGTGGAGTCAAGACATGAATGTCATGCTCAGTGTATGAAACTTAACAGATCTGCAACAGTTGTCAAATAATGTGACTGTGAACAAAGGTGAAAGAATGAAGTGTCTATGGCAATCTTAATTATATAATTTGGTGAACTACTTAAAGATGTTGAAGTGCTACACTGAGGAGTCTCCAAAAAATTCTTAGAGTGACACGTATTCAGGCTGAAAATAGAGAGTTACAGTAGTTTATTGTTCTAGAACCAATCACGGGTTTCTTCAAAGAGCAGTTCTCTGGTTTTAGCTTTCATCATCACTGGACATCACTTTTTCCATTACTTTCCTTAAAAAACAACTTGCAATGTGTTGTACAATATACTTGGTAATTGATATAATTAATTTGACCACTGGAGTCACCCTAAGGTTCCTGCATAATCAGTGGAGA
The DNA here is from genome assembly GCA_907165065.1 of Caprimulgus europaeus. Next base: position 111,313,935 of record OU015523.1, read on the forward strand.
GAAATAGTCATTTTTAGTGCACATTTTACATCAGCCTAAATGTAAAACTCCAGGATGTCTAAAATAGCACAAAGCAGGGGATCTGTACCCCAGGGGTGTCTGGTTCTCTCTGTTCGTTGCAGTGTGAGCACATGATCTAGCTCATGTGCCGCTTCCCATGTTGCACTTATTATGTATATGTTATTTAGATAACTCCATAGGAATGCAGAGCACAACATATCTCAGTGGTGATATAACACTGAAATGTATACATTAGTTGTGTTTAAATTAATCTTTCAAGCAAATTAAATGGAATATCTGAACTTCTGTGAATCTATCCCCATTTCACAATAGAAAGGGTCTATGGTGCATTGTCATATGGATGTTGAAATGTCAAAGGGTCATGTAGAACACACAGCTGGGGAGCCCTTTAAAATTAGTTGTTCTTTCATCTTGAAAATAGCTTGAACATCTTAAGGATGTTCAATATTAGAACAAGACCTATGAGAGCAGGACTAAGGCAACTACAGGCCAGTTAGCCTTACCTCAGTCCCTGGAAAGGTAATGGAACAGATCATCCTGGAGGCCATCTCGAAGCACGTGAAAGACAAGAAGGTCACCAGGGGTAGTCAGCATAGATTCACCAAAGGGAAATCATGCTTAACTAACCTGACTGCCTTCTGTGACAGGGCAACTGGCTGGATAGACGAGGGGAGGGCAGTGGATGTTGTATACTTGGCCTTGAGCAAGGCTTTTGATACTGTTCCAAAATAAACCCTTCATAGCCTTTTTTTTTTCCTCTCTCTTTGCATTTTGATTATGAATCTTTGCTGACTAATTTCGTGTTTTATCTTTTTTAATATTATTAATTGTGGTAGAATCCCTTTATACCTTTATTATCTTTTTAAAATTAAAGGTCAGTGAAGACTGCAGCCAGCGGTGCATTAACTGCTTTGGGATTCTTAGACTCGTCCACTGTAGCTCTCCCTTGTGGTGGAGTAGTGGACCAAGACTTGTCTTGGTTCCTTGCTTCCTCTTAACGTGTTTTTTGAATAATCTCTGACTACTCTTCAGACACCTTCAAGCTGTTTGAATTTTATGTTTTCTCCATGCTTTCTGCTTTTATATTCTCTTTCTGTGTTTGTATTCTTTCTTAGCAAGCTGTCACTTCTGTTTCCAGTATTTTCCCCATGTGAATCCGGAAAGGCCCACAGTTTGGTCAAGATCATCTATTAACCTTTTTATCTTTCACAATATTAAAATATATATTTGTCCCCGTAATATTTGCTTTATTTTTAATCATCACTTAATTCTTGTGAACTCCCTTTCCTTTTTGAGATTTTTCCAAAATCTTATTTACTCTTTCTTGAAATATATCCTGCTGTAATTCACTGTTTTTGACTTCTTTCTTGTATTATAACCATTTCCCTTTCCATATATTGACAAAATTCTCATTTTCCCAACTTGGACAATTTGATTTGAAATACATAAAATTAATTTCGTGTTGCTCTTCAACTGTTTTGTAAACAAAAAACTGGGTAGATGATTGAACTGAATTTATGATCAATAAAAAATAAGCTACATTTCTGTCATATAGAAGCTCAGAAGAAGAATTATAAGACTGTCTCTTAAAATGAAATTTCATGTTGGCAGAGTTGACTCAAAACATGTTATAAAAGGAATAGGGAAAATATTACAATAATTTTTTCCAAGGCTAACAGAAGTTTTCAGTTTCTGAAGGCAACCTTTCCTTTGCCATTTAAGTTTTTAATAGATCTGTCGAATAGGGATGTTTTTTCATGACTGGTCAATAGTAGATGTATTAACCCTGTTTTAAGAACAGTACACAAAGTTTTGGAAAAAAATTTGAAGAATAATTAGACAAAAAGAAATAATGTGTTGTAAGCTAGTACAAGACTAATTGCATGTGAATAGGAAGGACAATAGAGTTTATTTACCAGAACTCAGTCAAGCATTTGATAAAATGTCATATAGGAAATTATTTGTTAAGTTGGAAAAGATTGTTGTAATTGAAGAAATTGGTTTAGTGGAAGGAAATAGAGTGTTGAATTCTCATTTCCAAATGTTTAATTTCTACAGTGTTCCTTGATGTAACTCCTTGCCTAGTCCTAGGCAAGGCTTTCCTGTTTGAAGCATTACCTATCTGAAAACTTTTTTGTACAGTGAAAGTCTTCCCAGATTGAGAATAAACAATCCAGTTCCTTCAGTCTTTTCTCAAGAGCGCTTTTCTTGACTTCTAATAATTTATTACCACAAATTTTCCTGTGATGACTGGGTCCCTGTTCAATCGTTTGCAAAAGAAGTTGCCTCTCAGAAACAGTTCCTGTTTCTTATGTTTCTGTGGTTCCAAAATATACTTATTTATTCATTTTCTAGGTGGAAAGGGAGGCTACCTTTATAAAGGTAAATGATCAGTTTCTGGAAACATTCCTGGGTTCTGAAATGCAGTCATCTATACTATTTAATTGTTCATAGAGACACTAAGTCATAGAACAGTGTGGGCTGAAAGGGCCCTGTGTAGGTCATTTAGACCAAACCCCTGCTCAGAGAAGGTCCAACTAGATCATATTGCTCATGGCACTGTTCAGCTGATTTTAAACAGTTTCAGTCTGCAGCAGTGGAGATTCCACAGATTCTCTGGCCAGTTTGTGCCACAGGGAAGAATTATTTCTTTATACCAAATCTGAATTTCCTGTATTACAACTTCTGCCTATTGCAGTTTATCCTTTCACTGTACACTTCTGAGATGCGTCTAGCTCAGTTATTTTTATATCCTTCCAGTAGGTCTTTGTAGAAAGAAGTAAGATCTCTATCTCAGCTTTTTTTTTTCTTCAGGCTGACTAAGCGCAGTTTCCTTAAAACTCTGCTTTTTTTTCTTTTACTCCAGCACCCTTGAGCACTCACTGGACTTGCCCCAGTATGTCTGTATCTTTTTTTTTGTCCTGATGAGTTCAGAACTGGACACAGCACTCCAGATGTGCACAACAGGATCTTACCAGTGCCCAGTAAGGGGAAGGATCACTTCCCTTGACCTGCTGATAGCACTCCTACTGGTACAGCATTGTACATTGTTGATTGCCTTTGCCACAAGGGAATGTTGCTGAGTCCTCTTCACCTTGAGGACCTTCAGATGCTTCCTGGAAAGCTGTTTTCTATCAGGTTATCCTCCAGCTTCTTGCATCGGGTTAATCCATCCCTGATATAAGACTTTGCAATTGCCTTTGTTGAAGTTTATGATTTTCCATTTGGCCCATTTCTGTAGTCTGACCTCTGAATAGCAGCCCTACCTCTAGCCTTGCACTCCCACAATCTTGCTAAACATGCACTCTGTCTCGTCATCCATGTCATACATTAAACACTATTGGCACTAGTATCATTCCTGGAGGGATGCAGTGGTAACCAGATGAAGCTGGATCTTGTCGTGTCTATCACTACCCTTTGAGCCCAAACATCCTGGCAATTTTCTGCTCACATTATCATGTCCCTCTCCAAACCCATATCCTGCCAATTTGTCCATCCCACTGTGGAGTCATGTTGAAGGCCTTGCTAAAATCAAGGTAGGTGGCAGCCGTTGCTCTCCCTCAGTGCAGTAAGCCCATCATGTTGTCACAAAAGTCAATCAAATCAAATTGGTCAGGTATGATTTGCCCTTTAGTAAATCAATGCTGGCTATTCCCAATCACCTTGTTATCGTTCATGTGCTGGCAGTGTCTTTCAGGAGAACTTGTCACATAACCTTCCTGAGGAACTGAGATTGGGCTGATTCGCCTACGGCTCTGCATATCCTACCTCCGGGGAAGCCCTGCTTTGAAAATGGATGTGACATTTGGCTTTTTCTAGTCACCAAGAATCAGGAACCTTTCCTGATTGTGAAAACCTTTCAAAGATAGTAGATGGCAACCTTGCAATGGTATTGGTGAGCTCCCTCAGCAACTTTGGGATGTGTTTGATGAGGTTCATTGTTTTTACGTATATCCATTTAGCCCAACTTAATCTTCTTGTAATGTAGATAATGCTTGTCTCACCCAGACTCTGATAGTTGGCACAGGAATCTGAAGGGCTCGATGACAAACCTTGCAGGTAAAGACTAAAGCAAAAAAAACATCGAGTACATCAGCCTTATTCATGCCATGAGTTTCACTGCCCTGTTGAGTAACAGACCATGTTCTCTTTAGCTTTCCTTTTTCACCATTGTATCTGTAAAAGCCTTTCTAGTTGCTTTTCATATCCTTTGCTAATTTTAACTTTGCCTGAACTTTGGTTTACCTAACTCCATTCCTGCATGGATGGGCTGTATCTTTGTATTGAACTGACACAGCTTGCTGCTACTTCCACTATCCATATACTTCCTTTTTGCACCTGTAGTCAGTCAGGACTTTGTTGTTTATCCATGCTGCCCTTCTGCAATGCTTGCTTGACTTTTGGTATAGCAAAGAGGACTGTTTTCATACTTTTGAGGAGAATGTCCTGAAGATCAACAAGTTCTCCTTTACTTATTTTCCCTCCTACAGGATGCTGCCAAGCAAGTCTCTGAACAAGCTCATGTTTGCTCTCTGGAAGTCCAAGGCTCTAATTCAGCTCTTTGTCTTGCTGCCTTCTTTCAGGTGTTTGAACTGTAAAACCTCACAGTCCCTGCAGACAAGGCTGTCCTTTACTGTTGTCTTTAACCAATTCTTTCTTTGTGAGTAACAAGTTGGAAAGTTCCCTGGCGTGCTTTTTGCCTAAGCCATCTACAGTCTCCCAAACAATTTCCTTCACAGTTTGAGCATTAAGAGTGTTGCTGGATCTGTTCCCAGTTGTTGGTTTTCATGCTACAGTGAGAGGGTTTAGTGGAACTGAGAACAGTGGTCATAGTTGTGGGCTACTAGATGCCAACTGGCATTATTGACCTGAAACGTTCATGGCCATTTTTACTAACGTAGACGTAGCTGTGGATTAGTCTCACAGGCCTGCGATGCAGAGTTGACAAAAATTGTGAAATACACTGTACCAGCTAGTGCAAATGAAAAGAACATGTTTCTTTGTTCTGCAAAAGCAGGCCTTCTTTAGCTCTAAAAAGGGGAAAAATACAGAACAAATGATAGAGAAATTTATTTGTGTGTGTATGTATTCTCCAAGGCACTCAGCCAGTCCTGACCTGGGAAAAGTTGTAAACAGAAAGTTCGTTGTTGGTAAGAGACAAGTGGTTCGTCTGATCCCCCAGTACTTCTGTTATTATATTGGCTTTCCTTCCTCCTTTCCATTGAACATAAGTTTGCTCCATGCTGATTCTAGAAGGGAAGCCTGAAGAAGTAGCTGATACTTTTTTACCCTGGATCAGTGCACACTTCCAAAGCCCTGCACCTAAAACGTGACCTGGAAGCTTCCAGCATCACATTGTCCTTACCCCCTCCTCCACCTTCCCCGCACCCCTTCTGTCTCCATTTGGTTTTATAAGAAATAAACTCTTATATGTGGGTTGGGAGGGAGCCATAACTCTCTGGAGTTTACTCAATTCTGAGTTTTGACTTAGCCTTAAAAATATATCTCCTGTGACAGTTTAATGTAGCGGGATATTATAGCCACAATATAACTATTGAAAAAAATAATCTCTGACAATACACTGAAAGGGAATGTATTTATAGTTTTACAATAGAAGTGCAAATGTGTTTGTGAATCCTTCTAATAAAATCAAAGTATGTCACAGTAGCAAACAAGATAAATTGGCCTGAGGAGCTTACTGAATTTACTGTATGATAGTATTTCATTGGAAAGTTATTCATAGTGTTCTAGGTAGAATTTATGAATTTTTTTTACTTTTTTTTTTACTGTTTGCAGTATTTCCCATGGCTATTTTACTTCCATTAACCCCTCTATATAGTATTTAAGCAGTACCCCTCTATACGGTACCCTCTATGTGAGTTTATTGAAATTACTTAGGAAGTTTTTGCATTTGTAGTGCTGAGGTTTAAATCTGTGTCTTGACGTAGTTCTTCAGTGATAAGCACCTCAGTTGGGTTGGAGGTGTCCTGCTGTCCCATGTCTTGTGCTGAACTGGAGCTCGTAAACCAGGACAGGCCAAAGCTGTCTCTTGCAGAATGACCATCTTGGCACCAGTCAGCATTGCTGGAGAGACGTCGTAGCTGGATACTGTGTGATAGGTGTGTACTGGCCCCCCATGTTTGCTCCATTGCTGGAGTCAGTCATTTCTCATGTATCTCAGAGGATCCCACTGTAGGAGTCAGGTGGACTCAGTAACTTCAGCTATGGAGCCAGTATGGTAGCTCTAGGCTGTCTTTGTGCAGTGCAAGCTCTGTGTCCCTGCAGCGCACTCCCACTGTGCATATTGTCACAGCTTTTTCATTATCTTCGTAACCTCAGAGCACTGATATGTTGCTCATGGGAGATTGGCTGTGTTAACTATGTAGAAATACTGGTTTGCAGAAAATGAAAATTGCTTCTGTGCAAAGGATCATGGAGTGAGATTTCCTGAAGATCTAAGTAGCAACCAGATCATGCCTGAAAGAAGTATCATTCACAGGTCAAGATGGATGTGAGGTTCATAAACTGTTTCTTTGTGCTGTGCCAAAGTTTCTTATGTGAATTTTTTCTTGCTAAACATAGATTATCTTCTTACTGTTATGTGTGGTATGGATATTCCCCTTTTTAAAAACAGCTAAACCAAAAAATATTCTGAAAGGGGACATTGAGACAGGTCATAGCTAAAGGCAGCAAATAGGAACAGAAACAAGGCCCGTCAGTCTAAAATTTAGTTGATCTTGGAGGATAGAAAAACTTGCTATGGGAATAATAGTGAGTCTTGAAAAGCTCTTCAAAACCAGAAAATTAAGCCAACTGAAACACAAAAGTTACCCAGATTAAATAATCTGAAAAGCAGAGGGCTGATGGCTAATGCTATAACCAGAAAAGAGCTGCACTGAAAGTTATCAGCTTCCCAAATCACTGACTTCCAATGTCACTATCAAAATTCAGACCAAGTAGTAGAGCCCTAAAAAAGAAGAAGAAAAACATGGAATTTAAATTGCAACCTTTTCTGAAGGCAACAGGAGAAGATAAATTGAAAAATAAGGCAGTAATAGGTAATATCTGGTAAAAGCTATAGAATAGGTAAACAGTATTGTATAAGAGAAATAAAGAGCATGATGTGCCTCTAGTGCAAGGTATGCATTCTTCTCAAGCTTCTTTCAGAGTGGGATCCCAGCTAGAGAGGATCATTCATTTCTCTGCTTTCAGATTGCCATACTGTTGTGTTCATTTATGCTTCTTGATATCATATGCCAGGTGCAGTGAGTGTTGGATCACAGGGAAGGGTAATGAACTGCTTCTGGCACATCATATCCTGAAGAGAAAAATAGTCTTCTAGTGCCTGTGTGGTGGCTGGGTGGATTCACCCTTTTTGCTTGCAGCTTGCAGCCAAACACAGCCTGCTCTCTCACCCTCCCCCTCCCTCGCCCAGGGAGTAGGGGAGAGAATTGGAAAGAAAAGGGCAAGGAAACTCATGGGTTGAGATAAAAACTATTTACTAATTAAAATAAAATTATAATGATAAAAACAGTGATAAAAGAATATACTAATGAGTGACACACAATGCAATTGCTCACCGCCCGCTGACCGATGCCTGGCCTGTGCCAGCTAACGTCCCGGAGCCGAGACAGTCCCGAAACCCAAGCCCCGGAAGAGCAAGCCTGATTGATTCCTGAGAGAATACAAATGAGTGATGCACAGAGCAATTGCTCACCACCCACCAACTGATGCCCGGCCTGTGCCAGTCAGCAATCCTGGAGCAGGAGCAGTCCCAAAACTGCAATCCCAGAAGAGCAAGCCTGAGCGAACCCTGAGAGAATCCCCCTGTCTTTCGGTCAGCCCTGGTTACTACACTGACATGATGGGATATGATCTGGAATATTTCATTGGCACATCTAAATGCCAGTTTTGGGTTTTCCTATTCACTACGCTTCTCCTTCCCAGTCCTAATGCAGCTGTGAAGCAGCCAAACACAGTGGCCTTGAGCTCCAGCAGCAACTAATAACACCAGTACTGTTATCAGTGTTCTTCTCATAAGTCTGAACTGAAACACTGAAACTAAAATACAGCTATTCTAATTACTAAAAAGAAAATTAACTCTATCCTAGAAAAACCAGGACAGCCTGCAATACGAGTAATTTCCCAAGAAGATGTAGACTCCTCCCTTTTAATGCAGGAAACAAGAGCTGAAATAATTGGTTTATACTCATTTATTAAACTCTGTTAGTTACCAAAACAGGGTGGCAGTGTTCAGAATATCTAATGGAAATTTTCTATGGCCTGAGTTAATTCCTGAACAATGTGTGGGAATATCTGGGAGTGCTGGCTGGCTAAACCCAAAAACATAGCAGGGACCATGCTGACAAATTAGCTGTACAGATGACAGAGTTCTGCTGCCCAGGAGCATTCCCTGGAACTTATCACTTTATAAGTAGAGACATAGCCTAAGGACTCTAGTCATTGAGCAGGAACCCTTTGGGTGAGATGCTGTCCTGACACATAGGAAAACACAATCCCTTTGTGATCAATGGGTTACGAGGGAGACAAAAGTATAAATTTTGTTTTGATTCCCAGTACCTACTGATTCCATTTGCAGGTGTTTTGTGAAACTGCTGGGTACTCACAAGAAGTTGAAAAGGGCACATTGGGTCCTGAAAGAAAAATATGGAGAGAGCAGATGCCCAAGAATAACCCTAATAAAGCTTCCGTGTTTCCAAAACAAATAATAAACCTTGCATATCCCAGGAAACATGGCTAGCTGAATGACAAGATATTTTTTTTTTCTCCTCATATATTTCCAAAGACAAGTGATGGAATGAAACAAAAAGGAGAAAAGAATGTTGTGCTGTTATTGATGGATTTGAGAGGAGAGGGAGACAAAAAAGCCTGAGTTCTCACAGCCATTACAAATTTGTAATGATCCTAAAATAAAATAAGTCCTTTCTACTAGAAGTAGAAGCAGCTTTTTTTCAGTCTTTAATTCCTTTTTAATAAATTCAGATTTACACCTGTTAGAAGAAAGTTAGCCATATGTTTTTTCTGGACATGCAATTTCCAATGTAACAATTAAAAGATAGTTTGTGACCTAATAAAAGAAAGAAGGAGTCTGCAGTAACGTATATGTGAAGCCTGTACATTCTGTAAACAGGAGGAAGTTCCGAGAATGGGAAATTAATGCAGTTAAAAGAAGTTGAAACTTCAACCAACAATAGTATCTCTAAGACTAAAATTGTTAAATGATATGTTAAGATATTTTCTAGAAAATGAAAGTGAGGAAAAGTTACCCAAAAAGGACAGCACAGCAGCTTCATCCTAACTATTGGCCGTGTCAAGGTGCTTTGGGTCTTTTGAAACCTCCTCTCTAGGTAATTTGCAGTCTTTCACCTTTTCATACAGGTAAGCACTGACTGAGTGGAAAAATAGACCAGTAAGAAGAAACAAAGGCTTTGAAAATGTTCTTAAATGTGATATCAAAACAAAACTGTAAGGAAAGGAGTGTTTTGGTGGGGGCAAAAGATTGTGATCAGTGTGTTACTGATAAGTGACAGTTCAGTGCCTTAATTATAGTTAAAGTAGTGGTAGGAGAAGAATAGATCATACACCTTTAATCACTGGAGGTTCTCCTTTTTCCTCATGTAGTAGAAACAGCCACATTGAAGTTCCTGAGCAGACACATTAATGGACATGAAATATGTCACTGTGTCATCTGTATAATCTTTGACTGCAGGCGAGCGTTTGTTCTGCTGACTTTCTAAGCTGGCCTGATGTGACCTCCACCAACTGCAAAGCTGAGCAACCACAGCTAATCCAAAAGTTCAGTCTGAGCCATCTGCCTTCCAGCTGAGCTCGTAACCCAAACGCTGCACCATACCAATGGCATTTGCGAGCTAAGAGCAGGTTCTGGCCAAGCTGACATCCAGATGTGAGGGACTGTGTATACATGCTCATGCTGAGGTTCTCTGTGGGAACAGCAAGCCATCTATGCTATGCATATGAAATACCTAATTTTGTAAATTACAAAGTCAGTAAGTGCATATATGCTAATAGTGCCTGCAGAATTAAAATGAGAATGCCAAGAAATTTCTTAAGAATACAGACCAAGATACTAATAATTGTGAAGTTAGATTCTTGAAGTTCCATAAGTATGACATTTTTAGCTAGGCAAGGATCTTTCACACATTGCTTGATAACACAGAGTGGATTTGAACTGGTTATAGAGAAGTATAAATCCTTGTATCCTGTCACCACATAATCTCACTGGTGCTATGTAATCCTCAAGGAATGGTTTTGGGGAAGGCTCAAGAAACCTGCCTTCACTTCTTGGTGGAGGAAGAAAAGATTCTTAACTTTCTCATTGCCTCAGTCTCATACTTTATGGCAGTGCTTCTCGTTCTTAAGTTACTGTGAAACACTGACTTGTTCATTCAAATCCAGCCTCATGTAATAGAAGTTATTTATATGAAAAGATGAGTCTTGAACAACTTTCTGATTGAAATTCTTCATACTTATTTGCTGAAGCCAGAGTCCTAAGAGTCAAGCACAAATGCCTATGAAAATTGAAAACTATAAAAAACTGCTTTTGAAATCTGTGGTTTGAAATTAAAGACAATTTTAAAAATGAGACCAAAGTATTTAATAAAGTGTTCGAAGATCTCTTCTACAGGATTTAAAAGAGGGTATAGAGTAGTGATAGATGTGGCTATTTTGAACACTGTGAAATATATACTAATTTATTGTTTCATTGACAAAGTTTAGTCTCTTGCTAATTCGTGTTAGTAATCACATTTTAAATTTTGTTTCAAGAATTCACTTAGAATTTATCTATTTTCTTTATTTCCTGCAGAAATCTATTAAAACTTATGCCAGTAAGTTGTTACAAGTCAGTAAAACTGTTAAAACACCAGTTATCTGTGAACATTTTTATCTTAATTATATAGTTAAAGTCAAGTGCACACCTCACCAAAAATGCAATACACAAAAGTTTTATATATTTACACAAATTGACTTGTGTTTTACATAGTGCAGCAAAGCAGAATACATTTGTCTTTTAAGAGCTGTAATTTTGATCATTGCCAAGTCACACAGTGAAATCCCAGCCTCAATAAAGGGAGCCGCAAAATTTTTGAACTTTTGTCCCTGATGGAGTAGGAGTTTTATCCCTATTAATTTTTTGAGTTTTGGTTGTTTTTGTTGGTTTTTTTTTGGGGGGAGGGGAACACACCACAAAGGGGTGGGATTGGGGTTTTTTGGGGAGGTTTGTTTTTTTTTTTCTTAACATTTATGTTCTAATACAGTGTGATAACCAAAGTAAGATGGCTGCTTATTTTAATAGTGATTCATCTCTTCCAAACAGTATTACTTGATCTCATCACAGGACTTTTCAGACCCTTTTTGACCATTAAAGGTCCAGACTAGTTCCCACGCAAGTCAGTAAGACTTGGATCAGATCCAAAGAGATGTTTGGCTTTATCTAGCTTATGCTGACATGGTACAAATGCAACTGCCTTGGGAGTTTTCACAGCATTATTTGACCGTTTTGCAAAAGGTTAGACTGAATATCAGAAAACCATGTTCTTATGTAAACCTCTGGGATCCGTGCTTGAAATCTATTATCTGGTACAACTTCAAGCATAATTCTATGTATTTTACTTTGTAGACAGGCACAGTTTGAAAAACTAATGTCCTTCAGGTTCCAGAGGCAATGTTGTTACAGTCAGAATGGTTTAAGGATGTTGGCAACATAAGGTTTGTGGATAGAGGTGAAACCTTTCTTGGACCAATGTGTGTAGATGAGTCAGAACATGAAAAAATCTTAATATTCTCAGATGACTTTAGTGAAGTATATGTAGGTATCTACATCTGAACTAGGCATGCTTAGCTCATTTTATAATCAAAGGAGATAAATAGGAACTTCTAATGTGCAATTCAATCTAGCCATTTACTTGGGGTGATGAATCATGCTGTGGAAGGACTTATTTCTGTCTGTCAACTGTGGTGGAGGTTTAGGGTGCCTAGCTCAGATGCAGATGTCTGCATTGTGTAAATCTATATTTAGTCAAATCAATCCGATCTGATTGTGTCACACATAATGGGTATGATTAGACATGATCGCATTTTCCAAGTCACTTCTGGTGTCAACATGAGTATACTCCATTAAAAGCTAACATTATTTTCTACTGTGCTGAATGGCTAATGTTAATTTTTTTTTGAGAAAACTACAAGATACTGAGAAACAGTATGTTTCTTACTAGTGGATTTCTTGTGCAGTTTAAGTCAGAAAGATCTAGTGTAGTAATGTAGGCTGTGCACATAGGAGAGAGCATGCTTGACAAAAGAGCTCCCTGCAGGTCTCACTAGTAGTAGAAATGTGAATGAGTCAGAGTCCTGAGTCCTTTCAGGGAGTATTTGGAAATGCCTGGGGCATTCTGCTCAGATGTGTTGAAATCCTCTGTATAACAGCATGAGGACCAAAGGCTAAATTAGCCCTTCTAGGTAGAGTTGCCAGCATCCAAACAGTCCTTCAAAAATTCTACAGTCATTCAAAGGAAAGTGATTAAAGATTAGTTTGCTGTGTTCTATTAAGAACATTTAACAAATAAAATCAAAAGAAGAGATGGTAAGAGACTTGTTCTTTGAGTTGTAATGAAAACATAAAGCATTAATTTAGAAATAAAATGTATAATGTTATGGAATTAATCATACTAATCTCTACTGAACCTATTATTTTAATGTGATTATTTATTTAGCTATTTCTCCCAAGTTATTATCCAGTGTTTCGACTTCAGCATTGGGAACAATAGCAGTGCTTGTTCCCTAGACACTAGTTTTCACATCCTGATCCCTGCACACCTTGTTAACACACAAGTGCATGTGCATCCCTTCCTTGCTCATTTCCCCTATCTAAAGTGAAAAGGTTCAAATATCAGTGTTAAAGGAATGCAGTGGAATTCACTGGTGAAGAAATTTCCTGTGGCCTAAAATGTGCGTATATGGTAGTTTTAGCAAGGAGCCTATAATGCTCTCTAAAGAACAGATTGATGAAATATTTGGAAAAGGTTAAGCAGAGAGATACTTGTGGGGGTGCCTTGTGTTGCATTGGCAGGTACTCACACATGAATCCCACCTACCCAGACAGTTTTGAGTCTCTGAAGTTAGATGATACTAAGGATACCTCCAAGATAATAAAAATAGAGGTATGTAAGTAAAGGAAGTTTCAGGTCCATAAAAGGATTGAGTTTCCTCTGCTCTGACCCTTCCTGGGGCATCGCCGGGCCCAGGTAAGTGGCTGCTGCAGGAGGTCTTGGCGAGGCAGGTCATCCCACCGTGGCTCGGCAGGAGCAGTCCTGTGTAGAGCAGGCGGTTTTAATTTGGCCCTTTATGAGCTGAGCCACAAATTGACCTGCTTACTTTGGAAATTGAGATGATAAAAGGTTATAATTGGAGATCGTTCTGTAAAACATCTCAAAATGAAACCTGTAGAGAGGCAAGGTAAGCAACAATCATATGAGGCATGTATTGGATAAATGGTGATCATAAAGGTATAGGTAAGATTCCTCTGTTAAGTTCTGAGGCTTCCTGGGTGTCTGTGGAGCAGCCAGCAAAATAAAAATTGGATGCTTGAGATCTTACGTCAGTGAATAATCATAAGGGCAAAACCCATCTCATAAAATGGGTGAAATTTTTTTAGTTATGTGTAGTATTTTCAAATAAGTTCTGTCATGTCGTTGAATTCAGTGCACATGAAATGGATGTGAGTTTTTATTCTGGCATAGTGTCAAAAGAGGTTTCAGTGTTCGCAGTTGTAACCAGGTGTGAGTGACTCATGCAAAGAGCTCTGGCTGCTCATTACAAAACCAATTTCAGAAGCTCAGGAAATAGAACACAGAAAGTGATGTTTCACAAAACATGGGATGTTTATTAGTTCTCTACCAAGGACAGGATTTAGGACATACTTCTTTAATCCTAGCAAAAAGAGGTAATTTGGGAACATTATTTAGCTTCTGACAGTGTTCAAGAAAAAACCACCCTAGACATAGTAATGCCTACTGCCACACAGATGTGAGTTGCATTTTACTCAAATTTACTTTACAATATTTACTGTTCAGTCTCTAATAGTTTTGCTGTTGCAAAGCCTGAAGAAGAGCACACTGTTGCTCAAGGCTCTGGTGACACAATATTGTTTCCAGAAGCAAATGTAAACAGAAATTGATCATTACCTTGCAGAGCCACTAACACCAAGTATGAGTAGCTAACACAAGACTTATTTTTCCTTTTAAGGCACAAAAATGGCAATTTGGCAACTAGCTTGTGACCTTGAAGATCAGGATTAAAATGTGTCTTTTTGCTGCTGAGCAAAGCACTTAAGACTTTTTTTTAAACTCTGGACTGATGGTCCTACAGAGAATCCTAAGTTAATATTCAGGTTTTGTTCTATGCCTGTAGTCACTGAAACCTTTTATTTCTTCACTAATGAACTTTAGGACAAAAAAAGAGAAGTTCTCCTAGACAATTAAGTTCCTTTGGTCCTATCCTAAATGTGTTAGCATCAATAGGAATTTTTCCTTTGCTGTCTGCGGGTATTGGATTTGAGTTGCCGCTCTTTTGAGGGAAGCAGAGTCAGCTTAAATTGTTACCTCTTTGAGAGAAACAGAACCAGCTAGGAGAATAAAGCCAAATGGATTATGGATGTCCATGGATGTCCAGGTCAGTTCCAAGTTCCAGGTAGTGACATCTGCAAGTTTCTTTCTTGTAATTTACTTTTTTTTTCCCCCCTGGAAGGTTTTCAGTATTTTTGTGGAAGTGACAATAGGTGTAAGAAGCCTTTCCTGAGCACAGGGTAATGTGAATTTTGGCAGTCTAAGAAAGCAACATGTTCAGACAGTTTCCTTATACGTCATTGAAGTTGCCCATGATTTCTTGTGAAAATACTAACCAAAATGCTTCACCACCAGCTTTTTCATTAACTTATTCGTGCTGCAAACAAGGGACTGTGAATGGCAGCACTACAGCTGTGAGTAGAACTGGTGTAATCCTGTTATGCCAGAGAAGGACTGAAGCTTCAACCAGGAGCTGTATATTCATTCCTTTTCTTGCAGCTCATTTATCCACATACAACATAGATACAAGTTTGTGCAGCATGGCTGGCTGTTGGGGAGCAGTGTTTCAAGGACATGTATCAGAAGATATGAAAATCTGTCACTGTTCTGGAGAAGCACACTTAGACCCCCTCACTCATCTCTGTACTCTCAGGAATGGAGAATACAAAAGATGATTTTATTTTTCTTTGTATCTCCATAGCTGTTTGGTGGTACAGTGTGAGGATTCCCTGCTCTCTGAATATGCACGTGTGGCGAGTTTGGACATGGTACTTTGACTGGTATTGAAATCCAGTGATACGTTTTGTGGGGCACAGGGATTATTCAACTAAAACAAGAAACATAGAGGTTGAGCAGAGCAGACCAGCATGGTTTTATTTCTTTTTTTTTCTTTCTCTGTGGAAAAATGTTGAATGAATGATGCAGAAGGAAAAGGGGGACATGCAGCCAGAAAGAGCCCAACAGTCCACTCTCCTGGAGTGTATATGGTCCAAATTCAGGATGTCGCTGACACCCGTGGATTTTAGTTTTGCAGAGAAACATCCAAGGTCGGAAACTGAGTTTGTATTCTTGAGTAATTTCCTGACTTGAGGTCCTGATTGTTAACTTTTCCTTGAATTTTCTCATGCTCTCCCCTATTTAAGGAACATTTTTCTCCTTTGGATCAACCCACTGCCATCTTGTCATTTTTTAAGAGCCTTAAATAATCCAGGTGCCAGCATGAGCAGTATGTTTATAAGTAAAATTTCTTACAATATTTTCCTTCTGGTCAGCAGTGCTTCCTGATACAGCTCTGGAATGATAACACAACCCTTGTAGGTCATTCAGCCAATTTTTTATGGGCCAGTCCAGCAAGTCCTACTCAGAAAACTCTCTCAGACTTCATTCAGGCTTTTTTTTCCTATAAGAAAAAATCTCCAATGAAAGTTTGATATTACTGATGTTGTTCAAATGATATTGTTTCATATTTATTTCTGATTTTAACTCATTTAGAATATTTTTCTCTTCCCTGCCTTATTTTAATGCTGTGTTTTTTTTGTTGTTAATTAAAATGAGTCAAAAATGTGAAAAATTGTATCCCAGAGGCAGCAGAAGTGAAAGGAAATAAGTGATCTCTGTCTTGGGATTGTTTTTTTTCTCTTATCAGTTTGCAATATGTTTAGCATCCTTACAACAAGTTCACTATTGCTATTGTAAAGCTGTCATGAATGCTCTAGCAATTAAAATAAGCAACAGTTTGAACAGAGATACAGTATACATGGAAAGTTATGCAAAGGAACACTGAAGAGTTAGACCATGATTAAGTAGACTGTTATGGTTGATGACACAGACAAAGGGAATGTAATTTATTTTCTCCTTGTTTTAGCAATGAAAACACATTGATTTTATTGGAAAAGATGAGGCTGGCACAACATTTAAGCATACCGTCTATAGAATGGAATAAACTAAAAAGAAATACAACAAATTAAATTAAAATCTCTGGCCTGATTTTCATAAGGTTTGTAAGACTCATGGTTAAAGACCAGCGTAGAAATAGATTAATAGAGAACAGAAAGAAACAGTACAACTTGCATATGTAGACCTGAGAACAAGGTGGCTACATTTTGTGTTTGTGAGTAATTCTGGGGCACTGTGCCATTCTCCATAAGAAATATGTTAATCAGGAGAAAGGTAAAATTCAGTGAAGTTTTATAAGGAACATTGAATACTAATCTCTTTATGTCTATTGTTTCCACTGTTTCTACTTTATTTCATCTTTTCCTTTCATTCAGTCTTGAAGTTTTTTTAATTTGCTCTTAATTCTTTAATTGTTTGTGTAAATTTTCTCATAATGGATAATAGAAGTCTAGTCTCTTCTGCATGACTCTTCTCAGACTCTCTCATAATGCTTGTCCTTTTTCTCCAATAGTCTTTTCCATTACTGTCTTATGTTTTGAGAAATAGAAAACACACTGTCCAAAAGCATGCAGACCTCAAAGAGAAAGAACTGAGTTAATCTACCTTATTTTTAACTTCTGTGGGTGCCAGGCATTGCACAGCTTTAAGGGGACACAAAAGGCGCTTCAGCAAGAAAGTAATCCATTCTGAAACTAAAGGTAGCATTAAATGAATCTATTCACTTTTTTGATAGCTGAAGGAGTTTTTGTACAGTGAACTTGGCCCAGATGTTTCATGTCACTATTACTTATTTATAAGTAGAATGTAAAGTTATTTTTAGAAAAAAGAAAAACCTCGTTCTTTGCTTACAAGAGTTCTTTATTTAGGTCACGTAAAAAGAAGGAAGTGGGAAATTTTATACAGTATACATGAAATGTGGATAAGGAAATATAGTTGTGGCTGTGTTTCCAGAGATACCACTCTAGATTCCAGCTGCAATGAGATTTGTAGCAAGGTAAGGAGAGAGTAACAGTTACACCAAACACTAGCTTCTTTCAGCTAAATTCAGCGGAGCTCTGAGTGATTTGAATTACTTTTTCTGCTTCCACAAATGAGATAGTTTGATACTCTTTTTCCCTTTAGTATTAAGTACTGGAATGAGTTCACTGTGATTTTTTCAGTAGAGATCATTTTCTGTTGCTTGTCTTATATGTGGAGATACCAGGCATCTCTATAAGGACATTTTTTTTGGGCAGTGTGCAGGTGGTAAGTGAGGAGATTTTGATTTTTGGCGTAATAAACTAAAGTTTAGACTTCGGGATGATCTGTTTTCTCTGCTTACTGCTAGAAAAAGCAATACAGGGTGAGCCTGGACTATTGATCAGCTTGACTAATATTGAACAAGCAGTTGAATAGGTGGATTAGATACCTTCTAAAGTTGTCCAGTACATTTATTTTATAGTCTTCATCAGTGTGGAATTGAAGCATTACACAAACTCCTAGAGTAAAATAACAGGATTTTTTTGTCATTCTCTCCTAGTTGATATTCCACTTTATTTTTACATATCAGACTATCTTGCATCCACTTATTTTTCTGCATACAGAAACCAATGTACCAGTGAACAAATGAAAGTCAAAGCCCAGCACTCACTAAGGAGGTGGAGTGGCCTGTCCACTCGCTTCTGCTCCAGCAGAGTCTTCTGAGTGGAGCTGCCGAGACCTGTGGTGCTGTTCTCCTCAACAGAAGGCTTCTTGAAACCATGTTTGATGACACCTTGTGTGGACATAATTAACTTATTTCATCACAGTCTATTTTTTTTTTTAAGTTATGGAATTTTTTTTCACCCAGACTGCCCGAAGTATTAATTTACTTTTTTATTTCTTACTAGAAGACTCATACGGGTTTTATGTAGATTTGTTGTTTCTATTGTGAGACTGATTTTTAGTGTAATACAGAGAGAAATTTCCTACTAAGAAGAAGAAAGCTGCAGATAGCAGTGATTTAATTGTTCTCAAATACAGTTTAACCTTGCACAGCCTGAAGTACTTTAGAGTACTTTTTACTTGTACAGGCAATGTCAAACTGATTCTTTTCAGTCTCCATATATCTACTTCAAATCTATATCAATTCCAGTTGCATGTTCATGAAATATGTTCATGATGATGATAGGTAAAATCAGGAATTTGCATCAGGAAGATGCAACTAGGGACCTGTCATGTTCCGATTCCTCTGCATCACCAGTAATCTGTGAAAGCTCAGCCAAAAAAAAGGCAAGAAAATTGAATGCTCTAAAAGGAGTAGAGTGTAGATGTATTTTTTATAAGCTTAATTAAACAGTCTTCAGAACTAGTTGCTTGAGGTGGTTAGTAAATCTAATGAAGAATGATGATTGTGATTCTTTTTTCCTCCTTTTTACTCTGCAGAGAAAGCAGTGATTGTCTGGGCTCAATGTAACACCCATGTTAGTACTTTAACAATGATCAGGAGCGCTAGAAGATAACCTGCTCTTTGTACAGGTTTAGCACTGCTTTTAAAATATGTGAATGAAAATTTGGCTTTCTTGGAAATGGAAAGTGAATCCCAGTTCTATATGGCAAGTCCGTCTAGACATGGAGCTTGTATTCCTCCTGTGTTATTCCTAGTTCTATGAAGTTTCTATGACTTGAGGAATCAGAGAGTAGCTGAAAATAGATGATTTATCTATCAATAGGAGGGTTTGAAAACAAGAGAGCATACCTTGTTAATTTTCTGAAGTCCTTTTTAAGTACCATAAAAATGTTGATCAAAAAAGTGATATTCCTTGGAGACAGCGTATGTAATGTTTCTAAAATGACTTGCCAAGTTCCTTGCTGGAGATTATGAGCTGTGGTAAAATGATGTTGAGTGAAAGATGAAATAGGATATTGGCTAATTCCCAGGAACCAAGGAACAGCCATAGATGGATCTTTTCATAATGGAAAGGAGCTACGAGTGGAGTAATCCAGTAGCCTGTCCCTGTCAGAAGGGGAGTTTTATTGTACTGCTGGGCTTCTCCCTGTGTCAGAGGTGAAAAAAGGTTGAAGAGTGGTAATAGCACAGGGAGAGGAGACAATGTCCTACATCCTGAAAAAATTGCACTGTGTGCTATGGGAAAGTAAACATACCCTCTCTATTCCAAAGAATCAGAAATCAAGATAGTAAATGGTCTTTTTTTTCTGAAAATATAATCTGGTTGGGATTGTTGGATTGTAGGGGTAAAACCTCTATATTTATTTCTTACAACTACAAGGTAAGAGATTTTGAGCCCTGATTACCTGGGTGGATACGTATCTGTCTGCCAGAATCTGGTGTATCTCTATACAAAGTTTGTGCAACTTTTCCCTGTGTGTGTTCCTTGGGGAATTTCAAAGTAGGGTGCTTTTTCTGCATGTTCTGGTTCGTTGATTAACAGCTATCTTCTAGACTCAGACTATAAAGTGCAGCTCATCATTGCCCTAAATAGCTTTAATTTTACATGTAAAAAAAGAGAACCCAAAGGACTGGGAAGAATGATGCATTGGTTTTCAATTTTTGTTATAGTATTTTAATTTTATTGTATATTATTATTTCCAGGCAATTTATTTATATCTGCCAGCAGATTTGGAATATGGATAAAGTAGGTAACAATATTGTCTCTAATGAGTATTGTTATAAATGAAGGAGTTCAGAAAGTGCTTGGGGAAAAGCATTTCACAAATGAGGTTAGTTATCATATGGCAGTAAGCAGTTTATGAAAAAAAAAAACCCAAACAAACAGCCGAATGAACAAGGACTGTGGTAAAAGGTAGAAAGGTACAATTAAAATAAACCAAAGAGGAGCAACACTAGCATGAGTGTGAAGTTTCTCTGCTTTTAAATTGACTTTCAGAATGTGGCAGCTTTACAAGCTGAAGTGAAATTAATCTTTAAACATGCAACTCCACTGTTATCGGAAGACTAATGCCTCAGGACCATAATAGGACATCTCTTCATGTCTGAGGCATAACTGAAATACATCTTTCCCCAGCATTGCTTGAGAGTTTTCTTTCTCCTTTCCATTTTTTTGGTCAACAAGATTCAACCAGGACTTTTTCTTGTCCCTCTGTGCATTCTCCCCCAGATCTGCCTGTTGTAGCAAGCAAAGCAGAATACTCTATGAGATGCTGTTACTAAAGGCTGCTTACCCATCACTTCACAGATTCGGGCAGTCTTTTACATGCTGCAGGTAGCCACAGTATTCAGCTGTGGGCAGCCCGAGTCACAGCCCCTGCAGTTCCACAGCTGGGGTTTTGCTGGAGCTCATAAATGCCTGACTGCCCTTGAGAGTCTTGCCTCTCCAGCCCTGGCTCTTTGCTTTGGCTGTGGGAGCTAGTGACTGCTGTTGGTGACAAGAGATGGAGGCAGACAGTCTTCCATTAGTTTGTAACTTTTTTAGTAAAAACGTAGTATGTGGCACTTAAAAAAAAAAAAAATAGTTTTACATCATAGAATCATAGAATGTTTTGAGTTGGAAGGGACCTTTAAGATCATCTAGTTCCAACCCCCCTGCCATGAGCAGGGACCTTCTACCAGACCAGGTTGCTCAAAGCCTCATCCAACCTGGCCCTGAACACTTCCAGGGAGGGGGCATCCACAGCTTCTCTGGGCAACCTGTTCCAGTGTCTCACCACCCTCACAGTGAAGAATTTCTTCCTAAGATCTAATATAAATCTATCCTCTTTCAGCTTAAAACCATTACCTCTCATCCTATCACTACCTGCCCTTGTAAAAAGTCCCTCTACAGCTTTCTTGTAGCTGCCCCTTCAGCTACTGGAAGATTGCAATAAGGTCTTCCCAAAGCTTTCTCATTTCCAGGCTGAACAGCCCCAACTCTCTCAGCCTGTCCTCATAGGAGAGGTGCTCCAGCCCTCGGATCATCCTCGTGGCCTCCTCTGGACTCGTTCTAACTGATCCCTGTCTTTCTTTTATTGGGGGCTCCAGAAATGGACACATTTCCAGGTGTGGCCTTACAAGAACGAAGTACAAGGGAGTGTTCTTGTGATGTTTATGAGTTTTCATGTAATCACGTAAACATAAGGTCTTGC
The DNA here is from genome assembly GCA_907165065.1 of Caprimulgus europaeus. The sequence continues at coordinate 111,335,513 of OU015523.1, forward strand.
ACTAGTGAAATTGTTATTTTTTAAAATATTAGTAGGACTAGATGGCCTTTAAAGTTCCCTTCCAACCCAAACTACTTTATGATTTTATATTGATAATGCCACTTCCCTGACTGCAGACAGCCCAAAACTGCAGTTCCACAAAGTATCAACAGCCTAGTTATTCAAAATTACATATCTGAGATTTCCTGCTTTTTTTTCAAGGTCACGTGGTCCCAGCAGTGTTAAACCTTGCAAGTATTAAGGTGCTATTAAATGGAATTAAATGTACCTCACTGAAACCCCATGGTTTGGGGTTTTTTTCTGTAAAGGTCAAGATACACTATACAAAATATGTTTCATACATTATTGTGTGTACTGCTGAGGAGAAAGTAGCTACTTCTAGAAAAAGGTTCTGAGTTGTGCTGTCAGATAGGGTAAAGGACTTGAATTTCAAACTGGTCCAATCCCACTGGAGTTGGAGAACACAGGGGAAAATTCTCCTCAGCTGTATTTTTTACAGTTAATTACTCTTGTAAGTAGAAGTTCATCATCAGACTCACGAGGCTTACACCAGTGTTATTCTCTAGCTGTGAGCTGTAGTTGTATGAGGTTTTGCAAAGGCAAGAAGGGCTGGATGTAGAGAATGATAGATGACAGCACAGTAAATCAGTCTCGCTGCAGAGTTTATAGGCTGTTGCTGCAGCATCAAGAGCTCATGCCACTGAGCTTTGACATTTCAACTCTGGAATTTTCTAATGAAGAATGGGCTATGACACAGCTAATCAATTAATGGTCAATCTCCTTGTCATGCTGGTATGTTGTACTCAGATGTTAGTGTCATTTACATTGTTTAATTTCAGACATTGATATTTATTAGAAAGGAACCTAAATCAATATCAGCTGTCTGAACACTTGAATTCTTCAAATTCCAATGAAAAATTGTAGCTCAGGCCAGTTTCTAATCCTTACACTTATTTGCACTAATCTCTTTAGTGTACTTTTCTCTTCAGGCATGAAGTGATTTTATAAACATGACTGCATTAACTGTAAATTACCACTATACTAAATCAGATTCCATGTCTCTGTGATAGTGACTTCTCTCAGAGGAGCAATGCAAGTGTAATTTTGTCTCTACTATATAGATGAACTTTCCTGTTGTCTAATTTAGTAATCTTTATCTGTACTCAGGTTTATGTAACAAAATGCTCATACAGAGATTGATTTTTATTAAGCTACATTGTTACAGAATGCATACATCTATGTGGCACTTACAAATATTAAAATTATCGGCCTAAATCTGAAGCTATTCTAAGTCATGTTCAGAGAATGAGAAAAGAAACAGTCCTTTGAAGAGGTTCCTGTGCTTCTCTTGTTTATGAGACACCCAAAGGAAAGCTGTCCGGTTCTTAGGGTGAGCTAAGCAGCCTCACAACCCTGGGGGACACGCCACTGTGATGTCCTCTTTACTGCCATGGGAATCAGAACAGATTATAACAGCAGCTGTTGGCATCTGCTATGGGCTATGCAAACAGCTACAGATATGGGAGTACTGAATCTTGCTGCCCAGTGTAAAGAATTCAAAAGACAGACGAATACCTCTCCCCAGTTCTACCTGTGGTTCAAGAAAACCTTTTGAGTCAGGAATCTGTATACAATTATATATATGATTAGGTATATACATTATTTTATATATATAATTATATATATGAGGGGTAAATTACAGACCTCACAGTATTCTGTCTCCAACAGAGGCCAAAAACAATGTCTAAAAAAGACTATGAGACTAGTGAAGGCAAGAAGCCATACTTTCCTAGCTTCCTGCAGTTTACTGCACAGAGATTTCAGAAACCTTGTATTTAATACCAGAGGTGGATTTCTGTTTGCTGAATTTGACTAGTTGTCCCTTGAACCTGTTGTTTACTTTTAGCACCTCTAGCATTGTGTGGCAGGTTCCACATACTAATTGCACAGTGTAAAGGAGCATCTCCTTTTCCTCCTTTTGGACCAGTTTGCTAATTTACTTACTGCTCTGTTTTCTTCAATGTCCTTTGTAGGCAAGAGTTACAGGCTCTGCTTGTACTTGTTGGGAAAAAAAGGGGAGAATAGGCAGTATAAGTCACCAGCTCTCCCTCCAAGTGCTATTTAAAAACATGCCTATGTGTGGTCAAAATCAAAGATGACGTGACAGAAGGAAAATACACGGTATAGAAGTGCAATGGTGCATGGCCAGATAGTTTTAAGTATGTTGTTCTGTCATTGGGATTGCTCTCGAGAGGGAAGGTGTGTGTGTTATGTATGTGTGTATGTGGGGCCTTGCTCTTTCTGGGCTCCCAGCTGTTCTCTTAGATTCCCAGTAGCAGAAGTTCTGTAGTTGCCTTATGATGACTCAGAGATTTGAGCAAGAGAGCTGAGCATGAGCATGAGCAGTCCCGGGGGCAGGGAATCAGATAAGGGGACCACAAACATTTACATTTGTGAATTCTAGACAGTCAGCAGATAGTAAAGCATTAAATGCTCAGAAAATATCCTGGCCCTTCTGAACCCATAGGTTTCAACCTGGTTTCTGTTTTCTGTTCACTGAAACTAAGGGTGTAGTTGCTTTCAGGGTTTAATGCAGATCAGCTGAAGGACTGCTATTACTGATTTAAATACAAATAGTATGCCCAGGTTCTGTGAAGTGTTTGTGACATGGGCAACCACAACACAGAGCTTGATGGAGAAAATCCACCTTAAATTACATTGCCTATTCTGCTTTTTGCCTGGCTTCTAGATCATCTGTCTATTCACTTGATGAGTGAATACAAAATGTTAATACAACAAACCCCTAGTTTTTGCATCAAAGCCTATTCCAAATAACAGAGCTCACAATATAAATATAATATGAAGCAAAACAGGGTGCTGCGATAAACAGAAGAGCACAAGGAACCAGCAAAGTCGTACCAAGCAACTTGTTAGACAGCAGTCTTTGTGGCACAGACTGGTATTGCTGTAGATGTTTGTTAAGTTGCATTAGTCTATAGATTTCTATACACTTTGGCATGACTTTAACAACTGCTGTCACCTAAAGAATGAAGGCTTCTTCCCTCCTCCCTCCGCGCCGCTGATTCCTGTCCTCGCACTACCCCCTACCATGGGCCAGCACAAATGTTTGTCTCTGTGTGATAAACTGGGTTGGAGAGTTCAGCTTAGAGTAAGCTGCTTTTTTTTTTTTTTTCAGAAATGTTATTTTTTATATAAATAAGCTCCTTGATTGGAGTCAGCCTAGAGATGCCCCAGTACTTATGTCAGAATAACAAATGGCGTGGTGTGAAAGTAGCAATGAGCAACCAAAGCGGAGCAGACAGTTGGGAGTGTTTCTGCAAGAATGCACACAAAACAACATCCTGACCTAATTTACTAAGCAGTTAGCAAAACTACTGCACCATATTAATTATGACAGTGTAGGAATTAACCTGTTTAGTTTAATAGAAACCAATTTTAATCTTTTTGAAGCTAAAAAAAGAGTTGTATTTGTCCCTCCATCTCTGTGGGATCAACATTTTTTGTCACCAGATTTGATCTGGCGAGATGAAACACTGAACCTTGCCTGTGATTTATAGTTTGAAAGACAATTTCTCTTTAAAAATCTTAGACAGGGAAGTACCAAGATCAAGTTTCTTGTATGTAATAGAAGTTTTCTTTGTATCTAGTTTTAGCATTGGTACAAGTATCCATGCTCTATTTTAAGTGCTTTTATTTATAACCAGTGGGACACAGCACTAAAGCACATGCTACACGGTAGCATAACATTCCAGAGATCTGTGCGAGAAGTGAATTTTGCTTTCATTTGAACTTCTTGTCACTTTGTTCCTAAGGAACTCTGAGAAAATAACAAGGGCTATCTTGTTGACGTCTGCTACTTCATTACTAATGTAATAATGTTCTGTTTATAGAGGCATGTTTGTCACAGGCAGCCAGCTGTGTTTGTGTTAGAGCCGTTATATTGATTGTGATCATTCTAACTGGACAATGGTTTTGTTTCATTTTTAAAAAACTTGACTTAGTGGTTTAGTCTACAATTCATTGAGAATAGTCTTACAATGGTAACAGTGAAAGAATAGCAATAGAAAGAAGTGACCTCAGGAGAGTTATGGAAATTTCAGTGGTGCATCTAATATAAACTAGGTAGGACTTTTCAGTGTGCTCCTACCTAGGTAAGCAAATGGATCCTAAATAGCAATCTTGGATAAAGTCAGACCTTGAATTTTTGGATTGCTAACTGCAGTAGCTTACTAACACAGAAATCCCAGTGATAATGGAAAGGAGAAGCCTGCTTGACGCAGCCAGTCACCTAAGGGTTGTTATCTACAGTAGTCTTCATGACAGCAAGTGCTGATAGTCATCTCACAGTGAGGTGAGCAATGCAAGCTGCTAACTCACCAGAGACTGGGAGCACAGCAGATTACTTGCATAGCACATATACTGTACAGTATTAATAACTCTGTAAAAGGCATGGCTTGAACTGGACACTAAGTCCTTGTCCAGAAGACTGAATTTCCAAAAGGGAAAATAGTTTTCATCACTAAGAGAAGGAACCTGAAGAAGAACAATCGGCAGCAGTGGCAAAGATAGACACAGCCTGGTAACTGGGGGGTGAACAAGGCACAGGACATTCAATTTTGCAAAACATGCAACCTCAGGTAGACCTATACAAATCGTTTAAACCATAACTCCAAAGGCATATAGATACCTTAGGAATTGCAGAATTACTTACTTCATCTGGAAATGGCTATGGATAAGACTGTAGGAGTGGATAAAGAGTGGATAAGACTGTAGGAGTAGATAAAGAACTTAGCATATCCCTTGGAATATGCTAGAAGTGGGAGATTACATCTCCATAAACACATGGCAGTGAAGGCTGTGATGTACTTTACATATTCCATGTAGGAAACACAAATCAATTGGTAAAGTAGCCAGCTGTTAAATTTATGCTAAAGTCATACTTTATATTTCATTTGCTTTCCCCCCAGCCACCCTCCCACCAAGTCTTGTAGCTAAAATGCTAGCCTTAATTTGAATTTTTAAGACTTTTTGATCTTTGTTTTACTGTTGCTGAAAGCAGTAAACTTTGGATGGTCTGTCTCCAGAGAGATAGAGGATATAATGAAATTATGCAGCAGGCACCAAAAGGTACTTCCTGGAAAACATGTAAGGAGCTTGGAGCCATACATTTTTTACTGAGAATTTGGCTATAGAGGCGTTACCAAGTGCCAGGCTTAGTAAGGAGTTCCCTCTGGTGGGCACACACCGATATTCTCTGCCACCTTCTGCAAGAAACAATCTGGAAAGAAACACTTAAAGAATCTCAGAGTAGCACATTGATCAGATAATCGGTGAAACTAGACAATTACACTTAAATTAAAGTGTGTTTAAAAGAGGGGATGCATTCAGCATTTTTTTACAGTTGAGGAAAAAATGTTGTAGTGTATATGTATTAAATATAAAGGATCTATATTTAGAAGAGTGATGGATGTCATGTATCTGGACTTCTCTAAGGCCTTTGACATAGTCCCCCACAACATCCTTCTCTCTAAATTGGAGAGATATGGATTTGATGGGTGGACTGTTCAATGGATGAGGAATTGATTGGATGGTCAAATCCAGAGGGTAGTGGTCAGTGGCTCAATGTCTAGATAGAGATCAGTGACAAGTGGTATCCCTCAGGGTTCTGTACTGGGACCAGTACTGTTTAATGTATTCATCAGTGACATAGACAGTGGGATCGAGGGCACCCTCAGCAAGTTTACTGATGACACCACGTGAGTGGTGTGGTTGACATGCCTGAGAGATGGGATGCCATCCAGAGGGGCCTGGACAAGCTTGAGAAGTGGGCCCGTGTGAACCTTGTGAGATTAAACAAGGCCAAGTGCAAAGTCCTGCACCTGGGTTGGGACAATCCCTGGTATCAATACAGGCTGGGGGATTATGGTAAAGAAGGACTTGGGTCATACTGGTGGATGAAAAGCTGGACATGTGCTAGCAATGTTGGCACGCATCACAGAAAGCCACCAGCATCCTGGGCTGCATCAAAAGAAGCATGGCCTGCAGGTTGAGGGAGATGATTCTGCCCCTCTAGTCCACTCTGGTGAGACCCCACCTTGAGTACTGTGTCCAGCTCTGGAGTCCTCAGCATAAGAAAGATGTGGACCTGCTGGAGCGGGTCCAGAAGAGGGCCGCAGATATGATCCGAGGGCTAGAGCACCTCTCCTGTGAGGACAGTCTGAGACAGTTGGGGTTGTTCATCCCGGAGAAGAGAAGGCTCTGGGGAGACCTTATTGCGGCCTTTCAGTACTTTAAAGGGGCCTATAAGAAATATGGGGATAAACTTTTTAGCAGGACCTGTAGCAATAGGACAAGGAGTAAAAGTTTTAAAATAAAAGAGGGTAGATTTAGACTAGATATATGGAAGAAATTTTTTACAACAAGGGTGGTGAAACACTGGCACAGGTTACCCAGAGAGGTGGTAGATGCCCCATCCTTGGAAACATTCAAGCTCAGGCTGGATGGGGCTCCGAGCTCCCTTATCTAGCGGAAGATGTCCCTGCTCACTGCAGGGGGGTTGGACTTGATGCCCTTTAAAGGTCCCTTCCCACCCAACCATTCTGTGATTATGTTTCTATGATCTAGTTTTGCAGACATAGCTAGACACCGTTCTGAGTAAGATCAAGTACTGGAAAATAGCAATCCATTTTTTCAGTAATGACCCTAAAATTAGACTTCAGAACTTATATTTAAGGCTTATTGTCAAATGTGTTCAGAAGGCAGCATGAAATTATCCATGTGCTCCAACTGGATCTTCAGATCTGCAAAACCCAGTTCTCTAGTATTCTTCTAAAGCTTAAAATTACACTAATTGCCAAAGAGAAGGATAGTAAAAAGCTGTCTTTTGACACTCCATACTAAGCAGTCTCAGCCTATTTCTTAGTGTCATCTGTCTTGCCTTACCATCCTGTGGTGTTGAATCTTCTCCATTTTCTTTGCCTTGCAAGTATGGTATATACCAGGTTCTAGGCTGGTAAAGCACTCTGTTCTTTTTTATTCTTAGGAAAAAATTTAAATCCCATTTCTCTGTTTAAAAGCTTCAGACAATCAGAGTTCTCTGACCTTTTATTTGTTGTTTCTGATAAATCTCCTTTAAATAGACTCAGTTACAGTTTTCCAGGTTGCCTCTCCTGCTTGGACCATTTTTCTCCAGACACTATTTTTTTAATCATTTCCCTAAACTTTTCTATTTACTGCCATGCCTGTTTCAGTGGTGAGCAGCTGCTTCATCAACAATAAGCTACCAGTTTTATTGCTGGAGTGAAAGAGCAGGGTAAAAAGTAGGGAGAATGACAAATGAAATGAGGAGCCTGGGAAATGGTCATTTGTCCTATGTTGTATACTTTCTCTTCAACAACCATTGAATAGCTACTGAACTACTTTCCAGGGGAGAGAAAAATCTTTTGCTGTTCCCTGAAGAAAATGTTTGTGAGACCATTACCCTTCCAGTTCACATCAAGAGAAGTGAACTTTTAATCAAGCTATGGATGAGGAAATGCTCTCTAAAATTAAGTTGTTTTTAACTGCTTCTGTACAAAAGCATTTGCACAACATAATAAATCAGCTTGGAGGAAACACTTCTCAGCAGTATATGAACAAAAAGCTATGACAGCCCAGGTCTCAGAAGTGCCTTCAGGGCTGTCCCAGAAGACACATCAATTTCAACCCTAATTTTGAGTAACAGTCTTAAGGGTGACATATTTCATACTTGGTGTTAGATGTGTATCTTCTGATAAAAAAACCACAGGGGTAGAAATACTGTTATTTCTACCTTTCAAGTGCTGCAAAATGAAATACTTATGGGGTGTTCATTATGGGCTTTTCTCACTTCTAATGCAGTCACTCATTGGTTATTTGGAAATTTTATTGTAAATGACCACAGTTGGCTTTGGGTTGTTACTTACAAGAGCACTTCGGCGCTAGCCCACTTATATTTTAGCTCCAGCTTCTAAGGGTACAACCGTAGATCTTTATACCAAAGTGGATGTTGTTAAGGGGCCTTTCCTACTATCAAAGAATGATCAAAGATCATTCCAGTTAGAAAACACCAGTAAAAGAAGCTGTCTTACTGCCTGTAAAAGATAAATGTCTCTCTGACACTGTCTGGGTGGTGGTCCCACAAGCTCCCCCAGCCATGCTGCACTGAGCTCAGACCTGTAACCAGTAATAACCAGTGCCCTGACGCAGTGTCCAGACCTGTGCAACGAGTCTTTATCAACACTCAACACTTTGTGTACCTTCAGTTTGTACAGGCCCTAACTTCCACGATTGGATGCAGGCCAGGGAGGTGTCATGGTCTATAGTTTGTTGCTGGTTTCCCGAGAGAGACTTATCTTGTGAGAGCTGCCCACACATGCTCTGTAGGGGTAATGGGTGTGGGACCATCATTGGCTTTAGTGACTGACTGATGATGGAGAACTGCAGAATCATGAGTACTGAGTAACATAGTCTGAGGAGTTTGTCTTCTCTCATGAGACAGGTATATCCCTGGTAACGATTTGTAGCATCAAGTCATAGACAATAGGGCTAGGAGAGACATGCATGTCTTAGCCAGTTCCTCTCCATCAAGCAAGGTTATCTGTCGCCTAGCCATTCCTACCATGTGTTTGTCTCAGCTGTTCTTCAAGACCTCTGGTGGTGGAAAATCCAAGATCTTTTCAGATATTTGTTTTCAGCTGTTCACCATCTTTATATTCAGAATTTTAACCTAATTGTCCTTTCTACAGCCTATCGCTTGTGGCCCTGTAGCGTGGCATCACACATTGGTTCAGACCATGTGTTTGTCTAAGCTCACATCCTATCTCTGAGTGAGCTAAGTATATATTATTTATTTTTATAACCATAATTGTTTATGATTAAACAAAACCTACTTGTACTTTATTTCATGTCTTCCAGACCTTTGATTGTCTCTGTAGTCATTCTCTAGATTGAATCCAGTTGAATATTGTTGTATTGTTATATTGACCTCTTCAGGTTCAGCTCCCGGCTCTGGCATGGGGACATCCGCAGACTGTAGACTCACCCCCCACTATTAGGGTCCACCCTCGCTCTGGCTTGGGGTCCCAATTCCAGTCACACTTGCACTCAGGCTCAGCTTCTCTGCATGGAGTCCTCCATGGCCAACACATGGGTCTGTGCTCTGCTGTTGAATCTCCAAGGGCTGCAGAACCTCCTTTGTCTTCTCCTTCTCCATGTGGTTGAACTGGATGTGGGTTTTTGTCTTTCCTCCTCTTCCTTCTGGCAATGAAGCTCTGTCTGTCTGCTTGTCCTTTTTTAGGCTGATGGTTGTCTTTTGTTAGGTCAACTGTTTCTCCTCCAGGTACCACCCCTTCTTCTTTTCAGGACAGTCCTTCCTCTCACAAATACGAGTTCGCAGAGGTGTTTCTCTGGTGCTCACTGGCCCAGCCTGGGCTGAGGGGTCTCCACCTTGGAGCCAGGGGAGCTTTTTGCTCTCGTAAGGTGGCCCTTCCCCCACTACCAAAAAACCCCAGCTCCCTCGCTCCCCCCCCACCCCAAACCCAATATAACATTTATTTCAGGTCACTTCTTTTCAGGCCCATTCAAAATGCTGCCTTGCTTTCCTCCTGTTTTCAGTTCCTCTCAGACAAAGTTTCTATGCAAATGTAAAGCATGGAGTTTCTATTCCATCATCCATCACTTTTAATGAATATATTGAATAATACCAGACCCAAGTCAGATTTTCTGAGCAAATTGTCTTTATAACCTTGGATTGATAACTACAATTTTCCAATCAGCTGTGCTCCCTTTTCATAATTTCATTCAGCCTCCTTCTCTGTTTTGCTTGTTAGAATATCATGTGTGACAGCAGCAAAAGCCTTACTGAAGACCTGTAACATACATATGGGTCGTGCCTGGTTCACATGCCTGGCTTGTTTTTCTGTCACAGAAGGACATTAAATCATTTCAAGATAATTTATTCTTGGATGTTTGATGTTGATGGACTTATTTGGTATTTTTATCTGGATCTTCTAGCTAATTACTAATTATTAATAGTTTACCAACAGCATATGAGAATTAACTTTGAAAGTGATTGGTTTAGTTTACATTGGCTTTTTTCTTTTTTTTAAAAACAAGGTCCATAGCCTTTCGAGTGTTCTGGAAGCTCACCCACAGAGGTGATCAGACCTGAGTGCTAATGGTTTCAGCATTGTTTCAGCCAGTTACCTGAGTTTCGAAAAGCAGTGAAAGCTATTATCATGCTTAGTAATTTGCCAGTTTTCAAAATCTTGAACTTCAGGAGATTGAGGAGCTTGTGATTAAACCGCTGTGGTGACATGACTCTACTTTCTCAATTTACTTTGCTCTGAGAGTATTTATCTCTATTACTTTAATATTTTTCGTTAGGATGCTGGCAGCAGTCTCAGCCCCTTTTTCCTTGCCATGCTTCCAGTCTGTAGATTTGCATTGCTGGTGGCAAACATGAGTACACCTTTATTTTCTCTTCATAAGAACTACCAGCGTTATGTCTGTTTTTGCAGTAGTATCCTCAAGTGAGGGACTTTGGTGTGATGTCTCTTACTAAAGCATGGTTGTGAAGACAAAAGCATAATTGGATTTTGTGAGTTTATATGTTCTAATTTCCCAAGAACTTGTATAGTCTTCTTTCAGAAGTAGTAAATTTTTGAAGGTAAGCCAAGCCTCAAGTTTAAATCAGTTAACAGAGTACTCTTGCACAGTAAGTTTAGAGTATAATAAACCCTTTTACATGAGTAAAGGAAAAAGAGGAGGCTATGCTGTCACTATGCAAGATCATTCAGCAACTCTAGCAGCTACTGCAGATTCTCCTAAAAAGCTTTTAACTTTGGATTATAATGCTGTGGATGCTTACAGTGGTATTTCATGCCCAAACCTTCCCAGCTGCACAACTCTTAGTGATGAAATCTGTGTCCTCAAAGGGAGTTGAGAGTCAAAATTGAATCTTTCAGCACAGTTCCTTCAGTTCATAAATCAGAGACTGATGGACTGACACCTGGTTAGGGAAAGTCAGCAAAGGCAGGAGACTTATCTCTGGCTCACAGAGGAATCCATAATGCCTAAATGATTTCTTGGATGTAAATGCACCAGAGAGATGGCCAAAAATGTACATTTTAACATAAAATAGTTGCTAATCATTTTTCTGCAAACACTGACACATAAGGTTAGTGTATAGTTTAGGAAGGTGTACTTGAGCAGGTTTTTGTTCTGTGGCAGGTTTATCTGCATGGACATATCAGGAAAAGAGATGAGCTTGATTTAGCTCAGCAAAATGATGGTTGAGAGGGGATATGATTGCTGTGTGTTTGTGTGTTGCAGGTAACCAGTGTCGGGGAAAGTGCTACTGAATTGGAAATTCAATTCTGGTTCCTAAACAAAAACAAATAGATATAAATTGGCCATTATTAAATTTAGGCTGAAATTTAGATTAATGTTTCTGACTGTTAGAACAGTCAAATTCTAGATTAGTCTTTCAGTGAGATTAGTGAGAGAAAATAAAATAAAATTCCAGCAAGACAACAATTTCCTTTAAGACAGAGCCTGATATTTTAATGGGATTGTTTGAGATAGTATCTGTGCTTGTAAGGGACTTCATCATCCTTCTGTGGTCTGTGTTCCTAGTAAATTATATACATTAAAGGAGGTCTTAATCTTACCTAATCAGCTAGGATTCTTTTGTAAACAATGGCAAAATGTAGGTGCTCCACATGAAAATTTATACTATCCTAAAACAGATACTAAAGGAGAATTGTCTCTCCTTTATCTACAGAGTGAATCCAGATGACCAGTTTATACTAGTGTATTACTGGTCCTATGGTAGAAGTGAAATGAGTGGAATACCACCTATGTACTTCACAAAATCAACCTTATTATGCTTGAAGTAGAAAATACAGTAGTGACTGTGCGACCTGTGCTGCTCCCTTGCATTTATTATGTTGTAGAACTCCTTCCTGTAATATGGTATCCAAATTGGTGACGATATTACAGGCTTGGCCATGCTGACTCTTAAGTAATAAGTAGTAATAAATGCAGTCATCTGGACCACATTTCCTCAAACTGCATTAATAATCTGTTGCAACCAACAGTTATTCAGTAGTCTGCGAAGGTTGAGCTTTCAAGGGGCTTTGACTTGTATGGCCAGGATCTGTGACAATTCGTGCTAACATGGGTGTCTCTTTGATAAAAAATGGACTGAAAGACCTTAGTAATGGTGAAATAAATGTAAGAACATTAGAACATAGCAGGACTAAACATACTCTTCTGGATCATTAAAATCTTTTCCCTGCTCTTGGACTCAATCAAGTATCTTACATTCTTTTTAAAGAATTCTGGAATTAATATTTACTGTGTGTATCTAATTAAGGAGGAAGAATAAAGTAGAACAATTTTCTTTCTCTGTTCCAATTAAACATATTTAGTCTTTTGCTGCAAGAACGAGTTTTAATTACAGACCCTTTATTAACTGTAATTGCAAATGGGCAAAACAGGAAATTTGTTTCATACATATAAAATATATTGTTTAGGGGAAAATTTCCTACACTGAGATTCTGTCAGCATTAGACATGTGCTACTATCCAGCAAACAATGCAAAAATCTTCTACTTCATTCTGTAACAAGTTCTACTCCAGAAGATGAGCTACTGTCTAGGGAATGTATGTACTTAATCTCCCATTTAAGCAATGATTTTCTTCTAAATACTGACAAGGAAAGAGGAAATGCTACTGGACAAACAAGCTAATTCTAAGTATTCCCCACAAGCAGTGATTCCTCTTTGTGTTGGTAAATCATACTAAATGTATTGCTGGAATAGAAATATAATTGGTTTCTATTATTTGAATTCATTCTGAAAGCAAACTTTTTTATTAGTAATAAACGCAAATCCTATAATCTCTGGAAGTGTAGCTCAGAAAGAAAAAGCTATATGCTCTTTATTTTGTATTTATCCTAATTTTCCTGTATATGTGTTGAATCTTGTAAGTTTGCTATGTTTTTCTAAATTGAAAAAAACACCTCAAAAGTATTCCTTTAAAAAGTAATCAATTTAAATGTCACCTTTCTTACCTATATTTCATCTGAAAATGCTGGTTTTGACCAAATCATGCTATATTCTTTCTACTTCTTTGGGGCTACCTCCTATGATGATTTTACTAGGTTTTTGCATGTGTACACTCAACAGAAAAAGTGAAAAGCAGTATGCATCGAAGAATGAACTGATCGTTCGTCAAAAGTGCAGAAGAAGAAAAGAATAATTAAAAAAAAATTATGTAACTTACTGACAGCTGTCCACCTCAGATATAATTGTTTTTCTAAATAAAAGAGTAGCAATTCACAATTCAATGAACTCCTGTGACATCACATTTGTAGAAAGTCTTAAAAACATTACAGTCAAAGTTTTTGTTTCCATTTTTTATAAAGTGATTCTTTTACACTAGAGAAATTTTAATTTCTAACAGTTAAACTCTAAAACCAAACTATGTTTAATTAAATATGGAGAAGCATGCATGTAGAAAACGCCTACCTACATTATTGTATGTTTTTACTTCAGCTCTAGTTCATTTCACTATAAAAATGTATTTTTTTCCAAGCATTGCACAATTTGAATATGCAAAGGCAATGTTGAATGAAAACCAGTTCTGATCAGTTGGTCAGAATCAACTAAATTTTTCTCAAAATATTTTTATTATTACACTAGGCCTCTTTTTTCCAGGAAGCTATAAAACTCGAGAAACATATAGCCTGATTAAAACCCTTGACTGTAGGATTAACTTAATTGGGTATTTAAGTCCCCTGGTTTTTGAGAACTAACTCTGTTGTGGAAGTGAGGGAACTTGTGTCCCTCTGGTCTTGCTATGGTTATCTCTTAAAAGTTGTTCAGTGCATAAATCTTAAACCAGGTTTTAAAATTTCCCCTTACATTTTTGTCTTCCTCATTTTTTCCTTCCCATCTTGTCTTTAACTTCCTTCTCTTTCCTGTCTCCCAGTTGATTTTCACCTTACCAGTAACACTCACACACTCCATGTTTGAAGAAACTTTTCAGAACCACGTTACAGCCCTTTAAGGGATAACTTTCAAAACTAGAGAGTCTGGCATCTGCTTTCTCTGCTGTGATCTCTCCTTTCTACCATTGCATCTCTGTTCCATTTTAACACATGCATTTCCAGTAAAACACTTGCAGATATAGCAAAAGACTCTTTTCTGTTTAGTGAATTTAAGTTTTTGACACCAATGTGAGTAACTTTTTCATTCTTTCAGTTTTCATGTTTTCTATGAAACCTCTTCAAAGGCTGTCTTTTCAACAAATATAAATATTTATTTACTTTAAAATATCTGGAAATAGGCATGGAAAAATTTCAACCAGCCATATAGCATTTTCACCTATAACATATTAGCATATATCCGTGCTGTCACATATGCTTTGAACCCAGAGTAACTGAGACAGCCTTTGTAGAGATCTTGAGGAGTAGAAGAGGATGGGATCTAACTTTATTCCATATCATGAAATGATTGACATAATCTGAACTAAGGCTGTAAACTTGCCATTGTAGCATGATATTAGGACTGTCTGCTTATTGAACAATATTATCATTGACAATTTTGATATATTCCACATTCCATAACTGATTCTCTTGCAAAAAAGTTGCCCTTTTAAATTTAAGACTTTGACAATTTGAAGCATGTTCAGTGCAGCAGAGGACTGTATCTCTGGAACTGAGAAGGCAAAACTGAAATGTTTACTGAAGTTAAATATAAACAATCTAGAAGAAATTATATCTTGTAATGTTATTTTTTGTGAAGATGTTTTGAGTCACAAAGGACTGATTTTTTACTGTTATTTAAATACTTAAATTCATGTTCATTACTAAGTATTTAATGAATAAAATATTGCTCATGGTTATTCTTTTGTGGGAAATATTGAAAATAGTGAAGTGTATTTGAGCATATGTATGTAAAGAATCATTAAGCTACCATTCAAAAAGAAAAAAGATGAAGTTGTACTGAATATTATGTAGTTTATCAGAGCAATTCTAGGAGAGAAAATTATTTGCAATTGAATTTCTATTAAGGATTGGGATCTTAGTTGACTGAAATAAGAGTCATGAATTAGATTTTGTTCTTGTATGTAGTATATTTTGTAGCATTCCTCAGCAAACTTAGCTTTGATATGGTTCACTTTATGTTTTAATAATTAAAAATTATTAATTAAGTAATCAATAATTAACATGAGAGGCAAGGAATGGCTGAGGGTTTCATTAGTAGAATTAGAAGAAGGGGCAACATTTCACAGCTATGATCAATCAAGAATTGGCAGGATTTTTTGGGGAAGTGACTGAGTGGAGGAATAAATAGGATATCAAGGTTATGAACTGTAATAATGAAAAGGATAGTGGAGATGAGGAGTAGCAGATGTCATACAATATAGTCGATAAGCATTTATCTTGTACACATTCAATTTATGGCTGGGCATTAAATTATAGATGTCAGAAAAACATCAGCAGGGCAAAGAAGAGAAACCAGAAGGTAAGTTAGATGGGGATAAAAATAGTAAGAGCAAATTAAGTCAATTTTTCTGCTTTTCTGAGGCAGAAGGAAATTTAGGGAGTTTCTACATTTATGTGCCCTGCTGTCTTGTGCAGTGCCTTGTCCCTCATCCTGTGACTGCTCACCCCTTTAACACCATGACTTGTCTTCACTCTGAGCTGTGACTTAGCACCAAAGTAGACCAAGTAAAGAGCTTTGGGTGACTGACATCCTGAGGGGATGGTGGCTTTCAAAAGGGCCACCTGAGGGCACCTAGGCTCATGTGGTGTCACTGGGACTCCTCCGACCAGCTGAGCAGATGTGGACTATTCTCACTGCCTTGTGCTGTTGGTACTGGCTGTCTCTGGATGGAGGAAGTCATTGCATGTCATCACTATTCTCCAGGGCATTTTTGTATTTAAAATATGTATTTAAACAATGCACTTGAGATCTGATGTTCTTTTTTTTTTTGATAACCAGTTATTCCAGTGAAGTCTTTCAAAATATCTGCTAGATCTAGCAAAGGTGTCAAAAAGTAGTACATTCATCCAGAGAAAAGGTAGTTTCGCTCTTGCAGCAATTCTCAAACTTATCGATGTTTTCTGTTGAAAATATTATTGTAACCAGAAAGTGAAATCTTGGCATTTTAAAATGTTATAATGCTTTCTTCCTTTCTAGATTAAAACAGGAAACATTTCTTTCATTAAGTAACCGCATGTATCAGAGAGATCTGTGGGATACCAAATGCTGATGATAATTTGGATGGAAGAGTGCTGGAAAAAACAGAGAGTGGTTTCTGCATAGACCTGAGAAAGAACCTTACTTTTAAAACTTATTCTATCTATGTAACATTAAGCACAATCCAGCTTCACTAAAATTATGCAAAAGCTGTGGAGGATGAAGTAGGGAAAAAAGTGTAGTCTTACATGTTGATTGATTAGTGCTTTTGCTTCTTGTTGAAATAAATTGTAGCTGGCTACTGATTCCAGGGCTGTGTAGCAACAGTGGTTACAAAGTGCACCAAAGTCAGGGCTTCTGGGCTCCTTGTTGCATTAAAAATATGCTACAGATACATGATTAAAGTATTTTTATTAATTATTATTTAAAGTGGATGTGCCCTTGCATACAACAGAACTAATAGTTTCTCTATTTCCACACAGGCGAGGCAACGAGAACAGACTGGCACTGCGACGACAGACCATCCTCCGGGAGAAGGGGAGGAGGCAGGCCAGCCGGGGGCCAGCGTATATGTTTAATGACCGCTCAACGAGTCTTTCTCTTGAGGAGGAGCGCTTTTTGGATGCAGCAGAATATGGAAATATTCCAGTGATTCGCAAAATGCTGGAAGAATGTCCCTCACTCAATGTGAACTGTGTGGACTATATGGGGCAGAATGCCTTGCAGCTGGCGGTTGCCAATGAACACTTGGAGATCACAGAACTTCTGCTGAAGAAGGAGAACCTCTCTCGGGTTGGAGATGCCTTGCTTTTGGCTATTAGCAAAGGTTATGTTCGGATAGTGGAAGCCATCCTAAACCATCCTGCATTTGCTGAAGGCAAGAGGCTTGCCTTGAGTCCTAGCCAGTCGGAGCTCCAGCAAGATGACTTCTATGCATACGATGAAGATGGCACACGGTTTTCCCATGATGTTACACCAATCATTCTGGCTGCTCACTGCCATGAGTATGAGATTGTCCACACTCTTCTGAGAAAAGGAGCTCGGATTGATAGACCACATGACTATTTCTGCAAATGCAGTGAGTGCAATCAGAAACAAAAGCATGACTCTTTCAGCCATTCCAGGTCAAGAATCAATGCCTACAAAGGTCTGGCCAGCCCTGCTTATCTGTCTTTGTCCAGTGAAGACCCTGTAATGACTGCGTTAGAGCTCAGTAATGAGTTGGCTGTGCTTGCCAACATTGAAAAAGAATTTAAGGTGAGTAGAGTAGAGGTTTACCATTTCTGACAGATACAGAATTGCGAAGTTCAGTCAAAAGTCTTTCTCCTATTCAATGAGCAGTAAGAGATCAGCATCATCTTCATAAATCAACAGGATAACATGGGAAATCATATAACTGTTAATGAGGGGGAGATTTCAATCTTTCGGAGTGTCTTATTTCTCTATGCTACGTGTAATTCCTACTGCTTATGCAGAAGATGCCAGTGAACTCATTTCCCACTTCCTATCAGGCAGGATAATAAGAGTCCCTTCAAATCCATGACTGAAGCTGGCTTAGGACAGGGGAAAGAGAAGACTGAAGTGGGACACTTTAGTCACTTATGCAAGCCAAATTGCATGGTTCTGCTAAGCCCTCCTACATTCTCATTATTTTCTCATAGTTGGACTGAAAGCTTTCTCACTTAGAATCATAGAACAGTATGGGTTGGAAGGACCTTAAAGATCATCTCACAATGTTTTACAGTTATTTACTAAAAGAACACTAAATAATGTCCTTCTTGTCCTTTTTTAATGTGTTGCTTTTCTCTGGTGTTTCTACTAACCTCTTCCTTTTTTTTTTCTTTTTTTGTACCTAGTTATATGTGGACTCTGTGAAGTTGAAGACTTTCAGTGTTATATAGGATTTTTAATGTTACAAAAATGCATGATTTCGAAAAATAAAAAATTAGTTGAGATCCAGGGATTCAAAGCCCCTTAGATCCTTGCAGCATGAATGTTCTTTGGGGCTTTTTTAATTATGTAGATACAATGGTGCACAACCTACAAAAATATTTACCGCAGTTTATTTGTGTAACGACAGTAAGAATGTAAGCTTTTTGCTCTCCATAAATCCAAAGTCAGGCCTTGTGCAAACATATGCAGTGTTAAGTATGACTTAGGTTAGCTAAAATCACTTGGACAGGGTTTACCCTATGGGACCCTGTTGAAAGCAGATGCTAGTGTGTGTTACTACTGTAGCAGAGCAAGATATGTAGACTTCACTAGCAGGGGATCAAACCCCATCCAAAGCAGTAAGAGAATCATTTCCAGCATTGTGTTAGGAAGAGTTTGAAGTTGCCATGATCAATATTTAATTTAATATTTTTAGCAGTGGCACAGTTCTCAAGGCTGTGAACTTATCTCTGCTCAGACAACTTGAGCTGAGATGCTGCAATTCTGAATTAATTACTCCTGACTCCTTCTCATAGGTGTATCTTTGTGGCATGTATCTGTTGTAAGAAGCCAAAAATATTTATTGGAGAGGGAAAAGGAGGAGGAGGAATGTGCAAGAGGAGCTTAAAACCAGCAGCTAAACAACTGGAATAGGAGCAGAGGACAATTCTTATTTTATATCAATAAAATGAAATTCTGGAAAAGCATTTCAGCTTAATGCAGAGGATGAAATTCTGCCCCATGAAGTCCCTGGCAGAAGTCCTTAGTACCTCAGTGGACTGAGACTTCATCCACTGCTTTCATGCACAGTTCAGAGAAGAGTATTTAAACCACATACTCTTATTTCTTTCTCTTTAGCAGCTGCTGAAGATGTGAACAAAAGGACTTGATTAACTTAAAGGGGAGTAAATTTAGAACAGAACAGAAAAACATTTTTCGTACACCATATATGCAGCCTGTTAAGTTGACAGCTATGTTGAGATAAATAGCATGTCTCATTTGTAGGGACTGTATAGCTCTGTTTACCACAGTTGGAGCGACACAAACTAAGATTATTATAAAGATAAATAAAATCATCATCTGGAACAGTTAGCAGGAAGTGTCCTTCAAATGTATGGTGCAGTACACAAGCAGTGAGATGAACGGGGAGCACAGTATTTGTCCCTGGTACCACCAGAGCAGGGAATGGAGCACATGGGTGAGAAGAGGTGGGCTGGTTCAGAGAGCAGGCTTCTGCAGCCTGAAGGGCCATGAGAAGGTCCTTCCTCTGTGTGTGACTTAGCTCATCCCTGAGTGACTTTTGGTTTGTTTTTTTTAGTTCTTCTTTTGTCTCAGTCGCCTCCTCTAAAATTAGAGCTCCGCTTCTAGTGTAGTGTTGTATAAAGAATTGTAACAGAGATTTTGAGATGCTGTCCCTCAGCAGAAACAGGAGGTTAGACAAGAGACAGAGCAGCTCCATATTGCTGGGCGTTAATCGGCCAAACTCTGCTGGGAACGTACATACTCTATAGAGTAGAGTGCAGGTGAGCAGGAACAATGAGGAGCAAGAGCACAAGGCAACATGGAAATTTAACTCTCCCTCAACTGAAGGTTTTACCAAGAGCAGGTGTCTGGCAAAATAAGGTCTTTTGGGAACAGTTTTGTAGGTATTAAAATCATGTGGTGGTTCTGGATAAATATTAAAGACAAGGCATTGACGAGAGTTAACATTAACGCTATTGATAAGTGATTACATTTACAATATCTAGACAGGATGGGGTCTTGGCGGAGGTTCCTGGCTTAGGTTCAGTGCCGGCAGTGCAAAGGTTGTGTGTACAAGCTGCAGGAAATAGATGCTGACGTCTTTATTGAGTCTGGGTTTGTTTGTGCTCCTGTAAGCTCATATCCCTGTTTGCAGCAATTTATCTAAAAATTGGTACCCTTACTTTATTTCAGGCATTTGCTACAGTTATCCAGATTGTGTGGTCCCTGTGTTAAAAAAGTGTTTTTTATGAAAATGTGTTAGTGTAATAAAAACAAGTATATTTTTAGTGCATAGATTATCTGGATATAGCAAATCTTTAGCTCCACCTAGGGTTTGCCTGAGCCATTTAAAGTATTTAAAACCTTGCCTAAATGAAAATTGAACTTTCTGGTAATATGCTGTTTTTAAAAGTCACCTATTTTATGGTGCTGACGAGGTATTTTTGCAAAGGAACTTCCCAGTGGGTGCCTACAGCAACAGTGGATGATTCCCAGGTGTTTCTCAGAGGCAATGGAAAGGGTTGACACAGAACTGTGATGCTGGTTGCTTCATGACTATCCTATAAATTACTTTTGTCTCCTGTCTTACACCATCAGTTAAGGTCAGAGATAACACTGACCATGAAACTGTGATTCACACAAAATAGGAAATCAATGGAAACCACTCTTCGCTGGAATAAAGGTCTTCCTTTGCTTCAAACCTCTGCAGTGGTGGTATCTAGTATTATATGCCTGTTCCATTTGGTTGCAAGTATTGTTTTTAAAAGTGTTCTGGAGGATCATTCTTTATGAGGAGAAAAAACAGAAAAAAGTAGATTACTTCTGAAGGCAGACTGACTGGACGGTTGTGTCAAGCATAGTGTCAGAATGTTTCTGTACCAAGAAAACAGGTAATTCAGGCTTCCTGAGTAATTCTGAGATCTTAAAGATTTTCTGAACTCCATTTAATTTAGCTTTTTATGACATGGCTATGTGTGCAGCTTTACAAGGCTTGATATTATATAGAATATTTTTATTTTGGGAGATTGTGCTCATATTTTCTGTTATCTAAATCATTTGCCCACCCTGGAGCTAATATCTCTACTAAGTCCATAAGGATGTAAATGATATCTGACAAATGTTGTCCTGCAGAAATGTGGCCTGGAGTTTTGAGAGAGACAACTGTGGCCCAGTGCTGTTCAAAATGGATAAGATTTGCATTTAGTACAAAGTCCATTTCAGCTATAATGTCAATAGACTATTTTATTGTTTAATTGGATGGAGTAGAAAATGTATCTTTAAATTAAATGTAGATATGTTACTGTTTGCTGTAAATTAATAGTCCTAATAAGGTCATCTGGGTTTGTTTTTCTGATGAGAAGCAAAATACAACTTTCCATCTCAAAGGCTGATTTTCTATTTATTTTCATAAACCCCCATTATGGAATTCAGGTGCCAGTCTTCATTATGGTTATTGTCGGTTCTCTTAAAGAAAAGATAACATCACCCTTTAGAGAAGAACTGAGGCACTGAAGGAGTAAGGGCCACCTTTTTAAGGGGAATAATGTGTTTGTCTACCTACTAATATGCCTAAATCCAACATTTAGGTCCCACTTACATTCACAAAGCACTGTGAAATCCTAAATCCTCATATAGCAGTACCAGCGTTTCTGGTCTTGGTCTCTACCATTCACTAAGCAAGGCCAGGACGTGGTCTGGAGCACTGCTCCGTCTCATCTGTGGGGTTCAGTGTCAGCATGTGTACTGAGAGTATTTTAATCCTGGGCACAGTCTGGGGGACAGCAGGAGACAGTAAACAGTGATAGGACACTGCATGGAGAAGTCCCCTTTCTTCTGGGAGAAATGACTGTGGTGATGCTCTGCTGCTCTCCTGGCCATGCTCTCCTGGTTACATGGTCAGAGCTAAGGCAAATCGTGGTCAGTTGAGGTTTTCAGAGTGACCATGGCCTGCTTGCTCCCTTATCTAGCAGGCTAAGACAGTCTGTGGCTGCTCCTACCACGAAGGGCAGGTGACCTATCTAAGCAGCAGCAGCCACAGTCACCCCCACCCCTCCTACCATTCCTCTGCCACCAGTGTCTTGTTCCCCTGGTTCCTCATCCCCCACAAAGCTCACCCCAAATATTCACCTTCATTTTGCAGGGTGGAAGCAGCCAGTGCTGCCCTCTCATCCTTGGTGTGGCAGAATTTGGCGAAACTGGGAGCCCTAAACCAACGTTGTCACAATAACGTGCACGTGTGCTGTATTGCAGAGTTAAGGGCTGATTTTTTTTAGAGCCTCCAACCGTAATTGAATTGCTAGCTGCCTTCTCAAGTCTCCCAGGACTGCTTTTTTAATTAATTAAGTTTACAATTTGCAGTAAAGGAGAACTGATGGAATTATCTGTGTGCCGTTGGCCATTTTCAAAAATAAGTTAAACCAAACAAATTACCGTGTTCCCTTGGCTCACATTAATGGTAAGAGACATGTGAGACTCTGGGGGAGGGGGAAGTTTCTGTGCATGTGTGACAGAGGGACACTGAGATAGCGAGAAGAGCGTATTAATAATTTCTGCTGTCACTACACATTTAAGTGGACCAAGGAGACAAGGGGCAAAAGGCGACCCGGGCATTAGTCTCTGCAAGTGAAGACACTTGATTTCTTTGAAACTAAGTTCCCCAGCTAGAGCTATCCTCCCTGTGTTCAGACCCTGACAAATCTTCCTGTAGCCGTTTAAGAAATTAGCATCCTATCTGTTCACCCTAACCTTCCCTAAGAGGATAAATTCTTCATAAGATAATATGTCTCAAGACAGCAAGCTGTGAGCTGGAGCAAGGACGTGCGTTGCCTTCAGCTGACTCTGCTGTGTTACAACTGTCTTGTGCCGTGGCTGGGGCGGAGGTGGTGATGCCGGGCACCGCTCGGTTCCCCAGAGCTCGTTTGCTGTAACCTGACTGCCAAGGAGATTTCAGCTCAGCAACCACCAGCGCTCACAGCTCTGACAGTGTTTCACGGGAGGGGAAGCTGGTTTCTTGCATTTGCAAATAAGAAAATGAACTGATGGAGTTTGCGGATTAATTTAGTGTGAGCTAATATATACTGTAAAGCCATGTACAAACCTGGATTCAGAAGGGATAATTCTGCAAAGTGTGAGTGGGGGTATCTGACTATTTTTAAAAGTGCCCATTCAGTATTCATTTTGGTAAATAGGACTAGACTCAGAAAAAAATCATATTTTTAATTGGAATAAATTATCATGTATGATTTTTGGTTTGAGACTACTCAAAGACATTGTACTTCACCATGGAGTAATGGTCTCCTCACATACTGTTTTGAAAATCCATATCATGTCTCACTCACCAGAGCTGGAAAATACCGATGAAGAGTGTGCGATTGTGAGTATATATATGTATCTTCTACCAGAAAATATGGACATGCCAATATATTACAAATATATTACAATATTTTGTAATAGTTATTTATGAAGGCCAAATTATTTTGTTCTTAATTTTATTGAAAAATATTCATTTTGTCATTTGGATAAGGGTTGGATATCATTTTGGAACAGTTCATGGGACCTAATCATGCAGGGGTGCATAAGTTGACTCTGTTTTTAATTTGTCTGTGAATCTCAAGTGACTACTTTTCCTTCATTTTTAAGGGGAAATTTATGTACTAAAATTATTAAATACTGAATTCTATCTTAGCTACTGCTACAAAAAATGAAAGCCAAACATAAGGTGATATATTACTCTCAAAAAATGTCTTTCTGTAGTTAGAAGATTTGGTTAACCTCCCTTGTTATTCTTCTGAAGAGAGGGAAAATAAATGATACAATAATAAAACATACAGCATGTCATGAAATGGTTAGTTTTAGTATTTAGCTTCTGTTGTCTTTGTAGAGAAATGACATTAAAGTTCCTTTCTCTTTTATGACAGATCTGAGCTATCTTGCTTACATTACTTTATTAAAAAAAATGCATCACTAGCAGTTTTATGTAGACATACAATAGTCTCTGTAACTATTTGTCTGTGAATGGTTGCATCCATCTAAGTAAAGTAAAATGTAAAACTTTGATGCAATCCTTTAATATATCCAAGTAATAAACTGGTATTGTGGTGTGGTGATAAAGCACAAACGCATGAAATACACGCTCGGCAAATAAATTAGAGTATTCTGTGTACTCAGTATAATGGTTTCTCTTCCAGGGTGTGCATTGGATGGAAGTTAGTATGAAGGAAGCAATTAAAAAGAAGGCACTAAACAGAGACTAAGAATGGGAGAAAGGGGAATGCTATGAATAAAAGACCAGAAGAGGGGGAAATGTGTCACTGTAATAAAAGCATTAATAGAAACTTTGAACATGAAATAGAGACTGCATGAGAAGTCCTGTGTGGTGTAGGGTGATTGGGATTTTTTTCATTCTTTTGTTTGGGAAAAAATCTACAGTAATTTCATTTTTTAAGACTTATTAAAATTAGTAGAGATTACAAAAATATCAGAAGTTGTTGACACATGTATGAGTAAATCTCTTGTAAGATCTAGGCCAGGGGCAATATATCTGTAGACATTTTTTAGTTTTAGCTATACATCTGTATCTGTCTAACTCCTTATCTGTCTAGCTGTATTCATTTTTTATGACCCAGACACTGCTGCAAGTAAGGCTTGGTTAATGAACTGTGTATTCCAATGATGAAAATATCTTTTTCTGTTTTGACTTACACCTTTTGGAAAACAGTGACTGAGAAGAATATTTGGTAATTAAAGCATTAAGCAACTGAACCTGCAGTTGTAGAGCAATGCTTTGACTTACACAAAGAAGTCTATCATGAGATACTTGAGCTGGAGACCATGGTGTTGAAGTTAGAGGTTTGGTATCACCATGCTATTTGTAGCACTGCTGAGGCTATTACTGGGAAACAGCAATCAAATCTTGTGTTTGCAAGCTAAAATAGATGTTGGACAATGAGAAGGAGAAGGTTTACAAGGGTAATTCAAGGCCCAAGGAAATTCAATCTGTTTATGTACTTCTCAAGAAGGTTGGGAGGTTGCTTAGACATGCTCTCTGTAAGATACTTATCTTGTCCAGAGTTGAGTTCTCTACAGTGTAACTTTGTGCATCTGAGCTAATTACCTAAACTTCTGTTACAGTCAGAAAATAGAAAAATAATTTACTATGTGCTATTCATCTAAACTTGAAACAGTCATTGAAATGTCATATGATATTTCTAAAAATGGGGGTTTTTTTGCTTTCATTTGGCTCTAAAGCAAATGTAGAGAAGTAACTCAAATGTAAAACTTGATATAGGTGTCCAAGATAGCCAAGATGAGGTGAATCCTACTGCAGTGAGCATTCAGGGGAAGTAGATGCCTGAAAATGAAGTGCTGTTAATCTAACAGAAAAAAAGCATAACAAGATGCAAAACATCTATTTATGTTCACAAATGTGTAGCTGGGATGTAGAACTTTATCTTGTTTGCTTTAGACAGTGAATCATCTTCTTTTCTGCTTTCTTTTCTTTTCTAGAATGATTACAAGAAATTGTCTATGCAATGCAAGGATTTTGTAGTTGGACTCCTTGATTTGTGCAGAAATACAGAAGAAGTGGAAGCTATTTTGAATGGTGATGTAGAGAAGAGCCATAGTAATGGAGAACGTGGTCGCCCCAGCCTTAGCCGCTTAAAACTGGCCATTAAGTATGAAGTTAAAAAAGTAAGCAATTATGTTGATCAAGCAGACATGTCATGATAGCAGTATTAAATTGTGCTATTTAATGTTTATGTTTTGGTAGCCTCTGACACTTAAATGAACGTTTGGGCCCTTCTGCACAGTGTATTTTACAAATAAAAGAATCCTTGTATCTGATAGATAGTTTGCAGTGCAATCAAGGAGCAGACATTCCTGATGGGTACTGGTCACAGTGAGTATGAGGGCAAATGGCTCTAAAAAAATGTGGAGCTATATGCAAAATTTGTAAATACTTACTTGGTTTTAGTTTAATAGATTTTTTTTTAAAGTGGAAGAAATTTGCAATCCTTCTATAGCCTGAAAAAGTATAAGATTTAATAAAAATGAGAGGATAGCACAGCAGTCCTGTGCACTACATGATAACAAATATTAATACGCATTTTTGTCACTCTATTCTCTCTTTCTGAGAAATTTGAAAAACCTTAGTGAAATTGAGTGTCTTAGAGAAAATGTATTTGTCTGTACAGATGACCAGAGACACAATCCATAACAGTACTCTGCTTCTCCCTTCTGAAGAAAGGTAGGCTATAGGCAGTGTTGAATATAGATGTTATTGTCCCTTCTTTGGCTTACTTCCATTTCTGCTGTCCATTTAATACTCTGGTCTGCATACGAAAAGTACTCAGTGAAACCTGCTGAGCTAATAGCTGCACTAAGATCCTTGAATTACCCAGAAATTGGGCATTGACCTTGTCCGTCATAGTATTTGAGTCTTAATCCTTCCTTGAACGTGAACTTCCTTTCAACACTTTCACTTGCCTGAATAAAGACATTTTTTGCAGTTTCAGCCAGTCATCCTTTAAATATAGGGAATTAATCTAGGAAAAAATACAAGATTCAGTTAAATTTTTAATTATATTTACAGGTCTAGACTTAAAAGTTTACAGTGCACAAGAATCCACTGTTTATTAATATCTACCTTTGTAAGATGCTTCTTATACTTTGCGGAGGTTTGACAAAAAGTAGGATTATAGGCCAAAATTCTCAGTTTTGCAGTTTGTCTAAAAGATTCCAGAACCAAGTTATGAATAGTCCTTAGCTGATTTCCTGCAAAAGTGATAGCTGTTTTCTTATGCCAGCTTAAACAAATGGTATTTTCCATGTTAGTATGTGAAAATATGGCATTTTCTTTCTTTCACAACTAAAGACTACATAGCGTCCTGTGCAGAATCGAAGTTTTAAGGTTTTGGAAATTCTGAGGTAGTAACGTGAAAATTATAAATGTCAGAAACAAAAAGGGTTCCCAGATAAAGTTTATGTTTAAGATGAAAATTAATAGTGATGAAACACAGTGTCAATACAATAATATCTTTTCATATTAAAAGATTTATTGTTGCTGATGGCAACATGCCTGCATGCTGGGAGATTATGCTTATCAAAAAACCTTTTCTTATACCCCTGTTAGTGCTGCTTTGAATATAAGCGAGTGGTTGCTATTCCATGTTCTTAATGCACTTCATATAATTGTTGTTTTAACAAAAGATATTCTGATAGCAATATTGTTTTGTTGTGCTCCTTTTCTTTGTTACAGTTTGTAGCACATCCAAACTGCCAGCAACAGCTTCTTTCAATCTGGTATGAGAATTTGTCGGGTTTACGGCAGCAGACCATGGCAGTGAAGTTCCTGGTTGTTCTTGCTGTTGCGGTAGGACTGCCATTCCTTTCAATGGCTTACTGGATTGCTCCTTGCAGTAAGGTCAGTCTGTGAAACCTTGTAATGACCTTTTATTAACTCCTGTATCATCTGTGTGTACACCCCTCTCAGGCAAAGATGAAGCATGAGTATAAATTACTGGCATGCTTAAATAATTCTTCTTCTTTGCCTGTTATTTTAAAGCTAAGTTAGAACGGAATGATTGCAAGATTGCATATTCTGACAACTGTAATTAAGACAGGTAAATGTATTCTATTAAATGCAATGCACATAAAATTAGAATGATTGAGCAAGAGTTGCCTTGTAGAAACTGTAGTTTAGAAACAATGAGTCAAACTATTCTTCATTTAGTTGCTGCCTTAGTACACATGTTCAGAGGATCCTCATTTCCCATTGATTCAGACGCAGACTAAGTTTAAGCTGTAGGTTTTTTCCAATTACCTCGAAGGCAATTTCATTTTTATTATTAAAAATTAATAGATAAAAGTTGCTGAAACGTGAATGCCAGAAATTAAAACAATCATCATCAGTTTTCTAGAAGTCAAAGTAAACTGTGTTGGCTTGTCAAGAGTGCTTATACCCATTATATTTCATGAGGTTTTTAAGGCAATCATGCAGCCTCCCCTGCATCCATTTATAATGTGCTGTTTAGATTTGGATGCTACCACTGTATCTGTTTTGAATGATGTACACTATGGAAAGCTTTTCCATTGAAGATGGGTTACAAGCTCTGACCTCTCTGAACTTTGTGCTGAATCTCTGTTTTAGTTGGTCACTATCCATTTTAAATGGACACTGATGTAATATTTCCCTTGAGAGTATGTTAGAGGGAACAAAAGAGACCTATAAGGATTATTCAATAGGTTATACTGTAACAGGTCAAATCCTGTGTGAATACAATGATTTTAGAAGAAGAGGAAAGTTGAAAGAGAGGACTGAGGTCTTTGTGGATTTTTTTTTTATTGTTCTCTGAGAGGAGAAAGGTGGGCCTTTTTTGTTTTGCCATATTTTTCATTTCTTTCAGTCTGGACAATAAAAATTAGTTATATCATTTTCACTTTTCTGTATAGTGACTAGAATTTTTATGAACACTTTTTTCTTAAAACATGCCTTGAGATTCAACATACTTCAGGTTTTTTTTTTTCAACTCTAGCAATTACTTGTCTACTTGTCATTTTCATTTTTCAATTATTTATTGGATTGTAAAGTAATTTTGAACCATTGTACATTCTGAAAAAACTATTTCCACAGTAGCTTTTAAAAGTTTTGAGGGAGAACATTCTTTAAGATTTCACTTCCTCTGTTGCTATTTAATCATCTCATCGTGTGGTTTTTATGTTGAATGCTTTTTGTTTCATTATACTCTGCAAATGTAAAATCTAATCCACGTTTTTCACCAGTTACCATTTCTTGTCTTGTGCTTCACTCATACTTCAATATTTGATTCTTCTGTTTTTTGAAGACAAAAATATTTACTGTTTAATTTCAGGATAGGATGGCTCCAATACAGAACTTGATTTGTATCAACAAAGTCCATTCTGTGTATGAACTGATGGAATTTTATAAATCTTTTCCTCTAAGCAAGATAAAGTACCCATTCTTTTTCCAGTTTTGACACTGTAGGGCACAGTGACAGAAGAGAGAGAAAATACTCACAGAATTTGAGGTGAAAATAACAGTTTACAGTGGGGTTATTCTGATACATTTCTTTGTATTCTCATGTCATGTCTCTGAAAAAGGCAAAAAAATGTTTAAGACGTTTACAACATCTCAGTCAGTTACCTATAGACCTGACCAGTTTCCATTTTAGGAAAGTTAATATAAGCTTGAACCACAGATACTGAATTGAGAGTTTCAGATCTGGAAGAAATTTCATAGAAATATGTGGACAAAGTCCTGTTGATTTGTCAGGAATTGACTAGTGTCAGATCCCAAATGGAATTAAAATTACCTCTTATTTGAGTTTCAGCCAGTAGTCCACATGAAGGCACTTCAAAGTTTTGTGAGCTGTTTGCTCTGCATTTCTAATTGGTAGTTCAGTGTAGCTACTGACGTAATTAACCCAAAACTTCTAGAAAACTATTTTATCACATGACATTTTGAGAGAACAAAAACTCTTTCCAGTTATCTCCAAGAATCTCTAATATCTGTGCTGTTCAGCTCTAATTAATAATAGAATTTAGATTTTTAGCTTTATAAATTCATAAGTAATCAGTCAACCCCTGGCCAAGATGAGGGATCAAATTTGAAATTGAGTCTTCTTCCACTGTTCCCAGCCACCTGGGGTTGGCATTTCTAAAGAAGTAACTTGGAAAGTCCCTACATGCTTTCTAGAAGCATGTTCTGAAGGTTGTACACATTCCTCTTTTGCACTGTGGTAAGAGGAAAAGAAATTGAACATTATGTCCAGTATATGTGGAGCTAAGAAATTGTTCTTCCTAAAAAAGTACAGGCATTGTGTCTTTTTTTGTTATCTTTTTTCCTTTGTGATAGATGTGCTGCCTGGAGCCCTATTTTATCATTTCCTTATCAGTGCCGTACTCTGTATTGTTACAATACTGATTGTCTCTGCAGAGTCACAAGGGGGGAATAATGTGAATCACTGACTCCAGTCCCTAGTGATTTCAGGTGACCCTATAAATAGACAAAAATATGCTGAAGGATTCACAGTGTAACTATTCTGTATCTTGTCCTAATCCAAACCAACCTGTAAAACACTCCCTAAAACGCTAACAAACCTAAGATCATAGCACAGAGGATCAGAAAACGGAAAAAAAACAACAAAAACCAAAACCCCAAACCAAACCCACTTAAATTACAGAAGGAGATTCAGAGCATTTAGAAGACCATGTCTTTGGTCTGTGCAATGAGAGAGAATTTATTATGTCAAAATGCATAGGGAAACTCTATTAAGAAGGAAGTTAAAGAAAAGTCTCAACATCTTGCAAGATTATGCCTTGTCTTTATATATTGCTCACTCTTTCCCTGATTTGTGTTGTCTGACCTACATAATTTTCATACAGAGATTCAGAATTTTAGAAGTGTCATTTCAAAATTTTGTTGGATCATTGTTATATGGCAATGTCACAAAAACTTCCAGCACTGGAGTAATCAGTACAGATGTAGTCAGCCCTGCTTCCAGGGACATTTTACTATGCATATATTTAAAGAATACTTTTCTGTCTCTTTTTTTTATGGGGGATATAGGGGTGCTCGGAGATTTATTTTTTTTTTTTATCAAGCAGTATATTAACATTACTTCCTTTCATATTTTTTCTTCTTTTCTGGCTATGTCTCTTTCTGGCATCTGTCTCCTAACCCATCTTCGTTTGTCAACACAAGCATAATGCATTTAAAGGACACTGTCAAGGTACTTTCTAATTTTCCAATTCTGCTTTATTCTGTGTTGTTTATGATTGTTCCTTCCTAGCCTTCAGCACAAGAAAGATATGGACCTGTTGGAGTGGGTCCAGAGGAGGGCCACAAAAATGATCAGAGGGGCAGCACACGTCTTCTATGGAGAAAGGCTGAGAGAGTTGAGGTTGTTCATCTTGGAGAAGAGAAGGCTCCAGGGAGACCTCATTGTGGCCTTTCAGTACTTGAAGGGGATCTATAAGAAAGATGGGGACAGACTTTTTGGCAGGGTCTATAGCAATAGGACAAGGGGTGATGATTTTAGACTGAAAGAGGGTAGATTTAGACTAGATCTAAGAAATTTTTTACACTGAGTGTGGTGGAACACTGGAAAAGGTTACCCAGAGGGCAGTAGAAGCCCCATCCCTGGAAACATTCAAGGTCCAGTTGTATGGGGCTCTGAGCAACCTGATCTAGTGGAAGGTGTCCCTGCTTACTGCAGTGGGGTTGAACTAGATGACCTTCAAAGATCCCTTCCCTTTTCATAGTATTCTGTGATTCTAAGGTTCTGTGAAGTAAAATCTTTCCCCATGATGAATACCTGTTCTCTTTGTAGTTCATGCAAAATAATTAGCTGTTGAAGATCATCTCATGAGGCTGAGGGAATAATTTATTTTTTAAAAAGATAATTTTATTGGGTGGGAAACATCACGATTAACATGGGTTTGCAAAGTGGCGTAAAGGAGAAAGAAGATCAAATTTTGTGCCTGCTAACCTTGACAGTGTTCCTTTAACAAAGTCTTCTTTTTACATTTGTCTAGTTTTCTAAATGTTATCTGTGTTTGAGACCTTACCATCTCATCCTTGGCTGCATTCTCTCTGATTCTGTAAAAGCTGACTGTAACTAAACATCAAAATTCTGACTTGGATATTGAAACAAGTGTAGCAAAAATACTTATATGTCAATAATTTATCTGTCTGCTTGCCTCTCCCTTTTCCAGACCATGGATTGTTACATGTTTCAGCTGAGATCTGTGACACTTGCTTTCACTTCTTTCCAAGGAATTTTTAAGACATACAGATACTGTCTTCCTCTAAAATAAAAGAGTATTTTTCTGCAGCTGCCAACTCAGTGAATAAACTAAGACTTTTACTATTAATACAGGCACTCCCCAAAATCATGTAAATAATTGCTAAAAGTCCAGAATTGTGTGAATTTGTGTGGAATTTTTAGGGGTTTTTAAGTGTTGCACTAAACCATTTTGAAGTTATGCTTAGTCATGACAAGGTTGAGGACATTACCATTAAACGAATCAGGAAGGAAATTAAGACACTACAGAACTCTAAACATAACCTTTTGAGGCCCCATGACTTGTTTTTAAAAAGAAAATAAGCTGGGAATACTGCACAATAATTGTGCTAAACTGAGTATCATATCAGTCAGGAAACTGAATTCTTTAGTTGTAATTCACTCCTGGTGGTAATTTAATGCTTTTAGTAACTGTCAAAATACCATTTTGTTTGTTGCCTCATAAAGATGACTGGCATGTAAATTAAAAAGAAATTCAACAACTATAATACATTTTTCTCTTGGTTGCCTATAGACATAGATGCCCTAAAATAATTACAGAATTATTCCAAAACACTGAGTTAAAAATACATATGATCAAACTGATTTATTATCCCTTTTAAAGGTTACTGTCAGCATGGCATCATAGTATGCAAACTTTTTGCGAATATTTGTTCCTCTGTATTACTAAAATACATATTTCTCTGTGTTACTGTTCTTTTTATACATTTTTATTTCAGAAGAAGGCAATGCAATATCCTTGTGTTTTATAACCTCTGTTGCAGCTGGGGAGGATAATGCGAGGACCATTTATGAAGTTTGTAGCCCATGCAGCCTCTTTCACCATTTTTCTTGGTCTACTTGTCATGAATGCAGCTGACAGATTTGATGGCACCAAACTCCGACCTAATGAAACAACAGGCAATGTGAAACAGCTATTTAGGATGAAAACATCTTGTTTCTCATGGATGGAGATGCTCATTATTTCTTGGGTAATAGGTAAAGATTAATTTTATCGTAAATTTGTCTTGCTATGCTATCAGTGAAGCTGGACCCAATTTAATACTTTGCTCTTAATGTTACATGTAAAAATTGCAACGAAGGGAGTTTATTCAACTGGCTGCATTCCCACATTAGCCTCATGTTTCTTGTTGTATGTCAAAAGGATTCACATGTGCCTAGTTAATCACAAACATTAAGGTTAAGGATTTAGGTCTACATAATCTGAATATGAATGAATTCAGTTTTATGAATACCAAAGAAAAATGTCTGGCAGTTTTCTGGTTTTTTTTGAATCAGGCTGTGTCAACTCCCAAGGGGAAACATTTCCACATCATGGGACAGGTTTTTTTGTGTCTAATTGTCTCTTTCTTCTAAGATTCTCTTATTTTGCAAGTATGCCTGCAGAATTAATAGTGTATATTTGTATTATATTATTGTATGCATTATTGACAAAAGAGAAGCAAAATATAGACCCCTTAACATTCAACAGTAGATTTTTCCATCCCAACGTAAGGAGGAAATGAACGCTTTGAATACTACTCTGAGCTCACCCATTCAATTCAGTGATGCAGTACTAGTCAGCATAAGAACTTGAGCACAGACTCTCAAAAATATTTTACCTGGCTGATTCTTATTTACAAGTCTAATACCATTTATTCCAATAGGGCTTAGAAGCCCAAATATTTTAAAGATCTGGGTTCTAGTTGTTAAGTCATTAAGATGGGTGAATTAAATTTAGACAAAGTAAAATCTATTTCCATTCAAGAGCTTATGCACTTAAAGTATTTTGCTTTTATGAGCTCTATGTGATTGAAATTGGAGTCACTTGTACATGAACTGATTCTTACAGCTTTAAAAGACATTGACAGTCTTTATTTCATCATATAGCTGTATACAAATTAATATAATTGTGTGTTATGTGAATAATATGGCTCTTAGTTTTCCAACTATTCTATAAATATCAGTGTTTTTATTTGATAATAAAGGAGTAAATAATAATTTTCCAATTTGAAGTTCTAGTTTGCTAATTTAATCTATTTTTATTTATTTCAGTGTCATGTATAAGACAGTTTATGAAAAATTGATTCAACGCATACAGATATAGCATTGAATTTGATCACTGTAATTAACATTACAATCGTCCTTATCTGAAAATGATGAAAAGTTCCTTCAGACAATTTGATAAGTGCAAAAAATAGTAACATTATTCCAATTCTGGTTTTTATTAACTCTTTAGAATCCTACAAATGTAGTTCACGATTAAATAAACTTTATCTTGAAAAGGAAAAGGATTAACTCAATAAAAAAGATGCTATAAACTAATGCTATACGTGTATATTTTATTGTTAAGGGAGAATAATTAGGAATCATACAGATACCTTTACTCTATTGAAGAAGCATTAGGTCTGATTCTTGCTTTCATGCTCATTTGTCACATATATTTGCAATTTTGGTAAAATAGACTGCGCAGAGTAGTCTGGAAATAAGAAAATGTGAGTTCTGCTGCTAGTTCTACCACTATATGATCATGACAGAGCGTTTCTGCTCTTCTAGTCGCTTTCGGTGTTTGTAACAGATGGTATTACCCACATCGCATTCTTCTTTTTGAAAGCTTTTGTAGTTGTACAGGAAGAAGCAGTGTGAAAAATTGTTATTATTACTCACATGAGAAAAAAGTGCTGGAATGTATAGGAATTGGCAGGTTCAAGGATTTTAGTTTGCGTTTGAACTCCCGCTGACCAAAATGGTTTTGAGTTTGACTGCAACTAAGAGCATAATGAATTATCGAATAAAACAAATGTGAAGATAAAAGAACACATTGTTTTCTCTGTTCTGTCTTACACAGGCATGATATGGTCTGAATGTAAAGAAATTTGGTCTCAAGGTCCAAAGGAATACCTTTTTGAGTTATGGAATATGCTTGATTTTGGTATGTTAGCAATTTTTGCAGCATCATTCATAGCAAGGTTTATGGCATTTTGGCATGCATCCAGAGCCCAGAACTTCGTTGATGCAAATATGAAAGATCTGACAAGTCCAACACTGGAGCCCAACATAAAATACTACACCTTGGGTGAGTTGATTGCCCATGATTAATACTTACTTCTTGGCCAAGATGAATTGATATTCTGTTAATAAGTCTCCAGTACTTTAGTCCCACAATGTACTGCTTAAGTAATTTCTACCCCTTCTTCTCTTTCTCATCCCTATTATTTGATCACAGTTCCATTGGCTATGCTCATATATCTCCTTGGGGACTGTTCTAGACGTCAGGCACTGAAATGATCTAAGATCAAAATAAGCCCATTGTCACCTTTTCAAGGTTATTTTAATCCAGGTAATTTGATCTGTTCAGTTTCACAGAGCCGTCCTGCAAACAAAATTGCAGATGTGATATAGTGCGGGGGCAGAACTAATGAGTTTCCCTAATTCTTTGCTCAGGGACCCTGTTATATTATTTTAATATTTTTCCATCCACACTCTGTACCAGTAAGAGATAAAAATGTTAATAAACTTGCTTGGCGTATATGAGAACTGTCTAGAAGCTATTTTGCCCAAAAGAGAAAAAATTAAGCTCTGTTTATTTGTGTTCACTCTCAACACCACAGATCTCTCTTCCTTTCATTAGATATTTTTTCCTAGTTACTGAATTACATCAATTTCTATTCTATGCCTCAAATACTGTTTCTGATAGAGTTGCATTTCTCATTATCCAAACTGTGAAAAAAGTAGAGCAATTAACATGTATATTCTGAAACCCATTAAATTGTAGTCTTAGAAATTTTACTGGAAAGTTACAAATTTCACATCGTTTATAAAAGCAACTACTTAAATATTAATTCAGTTTTCAGTAACACCAACTTGAAGAATTTGCAAAGAGGAGCTGTTGTTTATGTTTGCAATTTCTGGGTATGACAAGCATAAGTCTTGCAACTCATTCATGCTGTCTAGTGCTGTATCATCTGGCAAGGCAGTTTCCATTGACATCAGTCATGAGTTGTGACTTTGTTATGCACTTAAGCAGAGTTGATCCATTTTTTGAGTGTGTGCATGTACACTGAAGTCTGCTTGGAGAACATCTGTGTATGGTAATACTAACATGGATAATACTGAGTATTTAATGCCACAGGTTTTATCATAGGCTAGCAAACATAACTTGATGGACACCAGGTTGAACATGAGCCAGCAATGGGTCCTTGCTGCAAAAAAAGTAAATGGTATCCTGGGCTGCATTAGGCAAAGTATTACCAACAGTGCAAGAGGGGTGATCCATCCCTCTACCCAGCACTGGTAAGGCCACACTTGAAGAACTATGTCCAGTTCTGGGCTCCCCAGTACAAGAGAGGCATGGACATACTGAAGAGAGTTCAACAAAGTGCCACAAAGATGATGAAGGCACTGGAGCATCTCTGCTATGAGGAAAGGCTGAGAGAGATGGGACTGTTCAGCCTGGAGAAGAGAAAGCTCCTGCAGATCTTATCAGTGTCTATAAATATCTGAAGGGAGGGTGGAAAGAGGACCTAGCCAGGCTCTTTTCAGTGGTGCCCAGTGACAGGACTGGAGACAGTGGACACAAACTGAAACACAAAGGGTTCCCTCTGAACATCCAGAAATATTTTTTTACTGTGAGGGTGACTGAGCACCACCCTTGGAGACGCTCAAAAGCTATCTGGATGTGGTCCTGGGCAATGAGCTCTAGGTGGCCCTTCTGTAGCAGGGGCATTGGACCAGATGACTTCTGGAGGTCCTATTGCACCTCAAACTTTTTGTGATAATACAGTTCATCTGGAAACCTGAAACATCTGACTGCTAGCCCACACTGAAACATCTACCATCTGTGATTTTAGTTACCTTTGAAATCTGAGGTAAATCTAACACAGGGTATGTCTGCTTACATGGAAATGCACAATATTTTGCCATACTGGCATTTTCTCATTTGAATGTAGTGTGTAGTAGGCTTTACAGTGAGTAGCTCAATAAACAATATGCACATACCTACAAGAAACACACAGCAGCTACCAAGGCAATGAATATGTGCTGAGCCTTGTTATGCCTAAAACCAGTCATTCATTACTTTGTCATGATACATTAATACTGGCATGGCAGTAAGTTCCTTAAAGAATATGATTTTCTGATGTAGGTAAGGACATTTTGAATAATGCTCAGCATCACTGGGTGTGGATATATTGCAATGCTGTATAAATATCTGACCTTTTATTAAACTGTTACTTGTTAATTAACAGCTCAAATTAGTATTTTTCCATATGCCAGTGATTGCCTTTATTGCAATATAAATTACTTGTTTCATTTTTTGTCATTTACAGTAGAATGAACACAGATGATAACACTCTCCTGGGATGTAGAAAACCCATCCCAGGTTAAACTCTTCTCTTTGCCTGAAGTACAGTATTGAATTGAATTTAAGCCTTCCATCTCATGAGAGAATGCCTTAATCTCCAGCTAGGAAGTATCTTAAGTGGTGTTGCTTGGGATTTCTCCTTCTGATGTTTATCTATAAATATTTATTTAAGTATAGATCTGAACCCGAACGTTCACATCTCCAGTTGCATGTGTTCCCTGTCAAACAGCAGTGTCACGTTCTCCCATGATCCAAAGGATGTTCAAATAATTCACACAAGTGTATTAACTTCAACAGAAGAGATTGATAGAAATTATGATAGAAAAGGTGATGGAAACAAGTGTTTGGTGTTTGCCAGGAAAGAGACATTGCCATTTTACCATGAGTAAAAACATGAAGTAAATAGAAAAAATAGAGAAACGTTACTGTTCCCACAGTTTTGGAGTTGTGGACAGCATTTAATGATTCCAGATCCCCACATCAAAACAGTTCATTTTGGATAGCTCATACAAATCACATCTCTAATTTAATTTATTCAGTTTTCATTTCCTGACCCTGCAAGATGAATTTTATTTAAATTCTCTAATAGGTTGAGATTCAAATCCCAAAAAGGTATTTCAGTGATCTTACAGTCCAGCTTTGTAATCAATGGAGATCTAATCAATAGTCAGTGGAGCGGGTTTTAGCACTAACTGGCACTAACTGGCTCAATTCAGCCAAACATAAGTGATAGTGCTATTGGAATTGCCAAGGTGCTGCTCCAAAATCAGATCTGTACAAATATCTTGGATACCCTGGGCATCTCAAATGGCAATGGATGTCTGTTCAGGTGTCTGAATTAAGCCCCAAGTGCTAACTAGGCTGCACTGACTAGACCTCCCATTTGGATAGCTGTTTGCAGACCTCTTAATCTCAAACTGAATCCCACTCAGAGTTTCCTCTAATTAAAAATTACACTTCTGATGAAGGTGTAAAAAGAAGACAGTAAAAAATAAGTAAAAAAGCAAAATGTTTCCCCAGCCCTGGCACAGTAGGTGGAATAATGTCCCACTTCTGTTTCAGTCTTAGCCAAGTATCTTCCTTTCTTTGACTTTTATTTCTAGCAGCATCTTCATGTAAGATGTTTGCTGAGCACTGTGATGTGAACAACCACTATGGGCACTTTTCGAGCAGTCGTAATTGGCACATGGAAGCCCAAGTTAATGACTGAAGTATTCACAGCTTTCAGTGAGGAAGTAGATTTTCTATGTAAGTTTTAACTTTGAAACGGTAAAAAATAACTGCTCCTTACTTTTATGCAACAAAGTCTTAGAATTTTTCTGCCAGGTAAAATGGCTGAAAATTCATGATACAATGAATTACAATGAATACAATAAAGGAAAAAAAAAAGCCATGAAGACTGCATCTTATCTGTTCCAAATTTGCCTGGCACCATTGCATTCAATTCTAGTTTACACTGACAGGTTAATTGTTGCTTATCAAAAGAGAGTACTTCAGTGAACAGCCTAAGGTGAACTTTGAAATACTAACAGAAATTCTCATCTTTTGTTTCTAGCCAGAATAAACTGGGATCCATCCGATCCTCAGATCATATCTGAAGGCCTGTATGCAATTGCAGTAGTATTAAGTTTCTCAAGAATAGCCTACATTTTACCAGCTAATGAAAGCTTTGGACCACTGCAGATATCACTTGGCAGAACTGTGAAAGACATCTTCAAGTTCATGGTGATATTTATCATGGTGTTTGTGGCTTTCATGATAGGCATGTTTAATCTCTATTCCTACTATCTGGGGGCAAAACAAAATGAAGCATTCACAACGTAAGTAAAACTGATTAAACTGTAATGATTGTGGGATATTTTTATGGAAAGTTGGTTGCTTTTACTGTATATATTAAGTTACTCATTGCTTTATAAGATTTAAATCTTAAAGATTTCTCTGTCTTGGCTTAAGTAGTGATTTCCTCTCTTGTTCTGGTGCGTAAAGGTTATATTTTAAATCAGAGGATGAGGTCTTGTTCCCAACAATACTATGATAAATCAGGAAAGACAGGCTAGGAAGGTGAGATGTAGTTGCCCTTTACATGAGAGAGCAGTAGGAATGCCCGTACCTCTGCCTAGAGATAGGTGTTGTGCCAGTGAGAGCTTACAGGTCAGGATTAGAGGGCAGACCAAGATGGGTGATGTTATAGTGGATGTCTGTTATAGAATGCCTAATCAGGAAGTAGATGAAGCCTTCTTCAGACAAATGGAAGAAGCCTCCTGCTTGCAGGCCCAGGTCCTTGTGGAGATTTTTTAACAACCCTGATATCTGCTAGAGGAACAACACAGCAGGGCACAAGCCATCTAGGAGGTTTCTAGAGGGCACTGACAACAACTTCCTGACACGGGCTATCGAGGAGCTGATGTGGAGGGGAACTTTGTGATACCTGACTTTTACAAACAAGGAAGAACTGGTTTGGTATGTGACAGCCTTGGCTGGTGTAGTTCAGGTTCCTGAGAAGAGAAAACAAGGCAAACAGCAGAGCTGGTTGATTTTCAAGAACTATCTTTTCAGTGCTCAAGATTGGTCTGTCTTAACGGGCAGGAAATCAAATAAAATGTGTCAGAAGGCCTGTGTGGATGAACAAGAGTGACTGATAGGCCAGCTGGTTGTGATGCCACTCAGGACCTTGACAGGCTGAAGAAATGGACCAACATGGACGTCATGAAATTCAACACAGGGAAATGCCATGTCCTGCCCCTGGGGATGAATAACCTCAGGCACCAGGGCAGCCTGGGGCTGACTGGCTAGAAAGCAGCGTGGCAGAAAAGGACCTGGGGGTTCTGTTGGACACCAAGTTGATTGTGAGACCAACAGCTTCCTGGGCTGCATTAGGCCTCCCTAGGCTTATAAAAAACCAGAAGTACCTCACACCTCTTACACAGCACTTACACATGTACATCAGCTGACCTGTCAGTGCCATCAGTAATGGCACACCATGCAAAGGGCTTGTTCCCAGGGCTGCTCAGGGATTTCTGGACATAGGCAGGGTCAGACTGTGGGTCTGCAGGACAGCATCCTGCCTGCATGGGCAGTCAGCACTGGCACTGCAGAGAGCAGGGTAGCGGCTCCCTGCAGCATGTGAGAACAAGGCTGGTTCCTCCAGCAAGTGCCACTGATATCTGTAATTTAAGCAGGCTAATCACTACAGTGTGAGACACGTTATAAAATAATTGTAATTTGGTTAAGACAACTCTCTACATATTCTTACTAGTAAAAAAAAAAATCTAATCCCTATTTTAAGCTCTGGCTCTCCATTGTTTCCAATGGTGATAACATATTCTATCTTGAGAGACAATATATTCCCTTTTTATTTTTTTTTTCTTTTTGACTCTTTATTTCCTTTCCTTTTTTATTCTCCCATTGTAAGAAGCAAAATTCTGCATTCACTGTAAGGAGTTATTTGGTATAGATTTGTCTTGCCTCTAATTTCTAACTGTGATTTCACTTGAGTGGAAACTCATTCTTTTCCATGCTCTTACCCTAGTAAGCCCTTACCTACTTAATTTCTAGCTGTCATAATGTTCAAGCTATAGCTCCTAGGAAGTATACTCAGCCAGGAATCAAACTTGGCCAACAGGGAAAAATTTGTTACTACTTCATTATTATTAATTCACATGCATAATAGGTAAAGTACCTAAAACTGCAACTCACAGATGGAATACTGGTAAAATATTATAAGCAGAGAAGTAAATTTGTGACTAAAAATTACAAGTTTATTTTAGCTTTTTTTTTTTTTAATAATGCAATAACAAAAAATGTGCTTTGCAATGCAACGGCGTTTTGGCCATGGAGAGCTGAAATCTGTTCATCAAAGCAAGAGAAAAATATGTCTTCAAGCAGGTGGAGATAGAAAAAGATACCTCAGAGGTTTGCACTTATATTTATGTGTATATATATTCATATGTGTGTATATATGTATATATAAAAATGATTATACATTTTTATATAAAATCATTTTTAATATACATTAAAAATGATTATATATATTCATAAATATATATATACACTTATAAATGATTAAGAGGAAATATATATATTTAGAGGAAGTTACCTGACGAAAATCAGTATCTCCACACCATGGCTCCTTTATTCTGAATTTGTGGGAATAGTGAAAACTCAACTGGAGGATTATGCTCTGTGAAACTCATTTTTTGAAAAATGCTGATTTGCAGTCAGTCATCCTGTTTTCTTCACAGTTTCATAACGTTAATAATATTAATGGTAAAGTAATTAATGCTAAGTGAACTACTAAAGTATTTACATGTTAGTTATTTTTGTTATTCACATTGACATTACGAGCAGGTCTGTGGCGTGTTGTTTAAAGTAGTTAACAAGTGAATCATTGTCATATTCTTTGAAGAATGAATGTATAATTCCTAAACTGAATCAGACAGTTTTATTGTCAGTCCTAAATATTAGGAATCTTATGTTGTGAAACAGCCTGTACCTATGAAATTAGATAGTGTACTCGTTCTGCATATCACTGTGGTAGAATTCTATATTATGATTAAATGAAAAATTTGTACTCTGTATAAAAATGGGAACTGGCAATTTATTCAAAAAGAATGTACAGCTTTTGTTCAGTAACATGAGCACGTGTTCAATTTCTCCTTTTAGTGTTGAAGAAAGTTTCAAGACGTTATTCTGGGCTATATTTGGACTCTCAGAAGTTAAATCAGTTGTCATCAATTATAGACACAAATTTATTGAAAACATTGGTTATGTCCTTTATGGTGTCTATAATGTTACCATGGTCATTGTCTTACTGAACATGCTTATCGCAATGATCAACAGTTCATTCCAGGAAATTGAGGTAAAAATTCCATTTAGGATTAAATATCACCACATTTACTGTTATAGCTAATTGTTTGAATCTCCTGTAAGAGCGTTCTTGTTGACATCTTATTTAAGAAATATAACACATAGGCTTTTGGAATATATTAGGAGAAAATATTAATTCTACTGTACTTTTTATTATAAAATATCTGCAAATTACCCAGCTGCATGTACTTGCAATAGTAATTGCTGTTGAATAAATAAACTGCTGTTGAACTGTTTTATGTTCCTGAAGACGATGGGCTACATTCTATGACTTTGTGAATCTTTCATTTGCCTTGAGTAGTGTCCCTGTTGCTGCAAGGATGTTCTTGTTCCTATGCCTTGACCTTGCAAGCAAGTCTCTAACATAGTTTTCTTATTTTATTTAAACAACTGATGCTCTAATCCTCTGCAGTGAACATAACTTTACTTGACTAAATAATCAGCAGGGCTACTGAAAATCAGCATGAACTTTTGCATGCCATGGAAAACAAAGGGCTAAATCTTTATCATTGTTTAGAAAAAAAGGAAGCAGATCTCCAGGAGCTAGGTCATCCCAGCCTTTCCCAGGTTGTGATGCCCTTGCCACAAAGCAGTAGACTCAGGTTGACACTGCTCTGGTCCCAGGTTCTGGACTCTGGTTTGGGGATGTAGCATTGTCCATCTTGAGCAAGAGCAACACATATTCTCTGGAGAGGTTCAGATTCTTCTGATTCAGGAGGCTGCAGAACAAAGTATCATATTCAGAGCAATAAAAACCAGACTATTATAAAAAAATATGGTGACTGGATACAAACAGCTTCTAAAAACAGCTACAGCAATATTGAGTCTTGTCCTTGAACATGACATCAGTCCTTTCTGCAGAAAACCCTCTTGAACTTTACAGGAGGAGTAAAGTGAGTGTTTTGAGTATCATAAATGTTAAACATAAACCATAGTGATGATAGCATACCTGATGTAATCGTGTATTCCAGCAAGTGGAAGGAATTGGGTAAAAATCACCTAATCTTTTTTAACTTCATTTTTAAAGTAGTAGAGTAAAATGTTAATTTAAAATTCTGATACTATGTCTTCTTTACAAAAAAGATAATAGACTAATTGCTATAGAAGAGACCAATAAGAACAGAAACCAGAGCTGCTAGTCTCATTGAGATTTACATTTTTGTTATGTAAACACGGGATTTTTCCATTTTACTTACTGAGCATGACAGTCCAAGCAAACCCTAACATTCATTCTGTAACAGATGAATTTGAGTGTTGCCATGAAGCTTTAAATTAGGCATTGTGTGCCTTTAAGTCAGAGCTTTCATTCTTATCAGTGTGCTTACAAAGAACACCAAACACAGGTCTGTCTTTGTGCTCCTGTATTGCAGACTATTAGCACTCACTCTGGAGTAGCCAATGCTTAGATCAAATCCACTTTGTTCTTCTGTAATTGCATTATTTTAAATGGATTAATAAGAACAGTTCCATTCATTGAAATTTGATTTTCACATATTATAAACAAGTTCTTGATCTGTTTGAAATTAACTTCAGCCAATTACGTTTAAAACACAAAGTTTAGCTAGAGCATCTTGAGTAGTCAGGTTGGTATTAGCAATGTATTAGCAGTTGTGTTTCTGTTTTACAGGATGA
The DNA here is from genome assembly GCA_907165065.1 of Caprimulgus europaeus. The sequence continues at coordinate 111,379,104 of OU015523.1, forward strand.
TGCTGATGTAGAATGGAAATTTGCAAGGGCTAAACTTTGGTTTTCTTACTTTGAAGAAGGCAGAACTCTTCCAGTACCATTCAACTTAGTGCCAAGCCCAAAATCTTTGCTGTATCTCCTACTGAGAATAAAAAAATGGATATCAAAACCATTTCTGTGCCAAAATAAAAGCTTTCAGGAAGATGCAGAGATGAACAAGGTAAGTGTATAGTGTGTATACTGACTGCTAATTTCTCTGATTGATTTTCCAACCTACTTAGTCTATACTGAAGTCAGTTACTACATACAGGCTGAAATTCTTACTTTGTTTTTTTTAATATAAATATTTTTCTACATCTATAATCAGTTAAGTCCAGAAATGCCATTGTAAATTTGCAGTTCTTCCTGCTTCTTGTCACAGAATCAGAGGATAATTCAGGCTGAGAGGGACTGCAGGAGGTTTCTGGTCCAACCTCCTGTTCACAGCAGGGTCAACTCTGAGGTCAGGCCAGGTTGCTCAGGGCTTCATTCAGTCAGATCTGGAAAACCTCCAAGGATGGAGACCGCACAGCCTCTCTGGGCAGTATGTGCCAACTGCCTGACTGTCCCTCATGGGGAAAAAGTTGCTTCTTCTACCTCTCATTTGAATTTGTCTGTTGTCTCTCATCCTCCTGTCCTGCAGCTCTGTGAGGAGCCCAGCTCCATCTCCTCAATGACCTCTCTGTATACACTGGAAGCTTCTGTTTGGTATACTTGAAGCCATCTCTGCTTCAGGCTGAACAAGCTCACATTCCCCAGTGTTTCTTCACAGGGCTAGTGCTCCAGCCCCAAACATCTTGCTGACCCTCTGCTGAACTTGATGCAGATTTTTCACATCTTTCTCACCGTCCCCCAAGCCCCCTAGCTCCATTTCTGCAGAGCTGCTCCCCAGCCACCCAGTCCCCAGCCTATGTTGTTGTATGAGTTGTTCCTTTCCATTTGCCCTATTGAAATTCACAGGGTTTCTGTCAGCCCCATTCTCCTGGATGGCATCCTTGCCTTAAGTCTATCAGCTGCCCACCCCTTGCCACCCCAAATTTGGCTTTGCCTGCAAACTTGACAGGAGTGTGCTCCAGCACCTCTTAAACCTCATCATTGATAAAGTTGTTTTAAAGGGCAAGTCTCAGGACAAGACCCCTGTATTACTCTCTAAGCACAACCATCCAGCCAGGATTTTACCCATCTAGTTGTCCACCCATCCAGACAGTAACATCCTAATGTGGGTGCAAGAATATTCTAAGATACAGTGCTAAAACCCTTGCTAAAGTCAAGGTAGACGACATCTTCAGTTCTCCCCTCATCTGCAAATCCAGTCATTTTATCTCAGAAGGCCATCTGGATGGTCAGACAGGTTTCAGTCTTCATAAACCCACACTTACTGCTCCCAGTCACCATCTGCTCTTCCATGTGCCCGGAAATGTGCTCCAGGAGGACTCCATCCATTATTTTGCCAATTACCAAAGTGAGCTTGAGTGGCCTGTGGTTGCCCCGATTGTAATTTTTTGCCTTTTTAAAAGATGAATTTGCCATTTATCTTTTTCCAGCCTTTGGTGACCTCTCCCAATCTCAATGATCTTTCAAAGATGATAGCATATTTGCAGAGTCATCTGTTCTTTCAGTACCCATGGATGCAGCCCATTGGATCCAGTGGACTTGCCTGGGTCAAGTTCTCTCAAGTAACCCCTGACTTGAACCTCCTCCACAGCAGGTCATTCTCCTTGTCCTCAAATCCCTTCACTAAGCACAGAGGCCTAAGAGACTGTCAGTGAAGCCTGAGGCAAAGAAGACATCAAGGCCCTCAACCTTAGCTGCATCTGCTGTCACTAAATCCCTGGCCTCACTGAGCAGCAGCCCCACATTTTCCATCCTTATACTGCTATTGTGTTACTGCCCTTGCAAATGTCAGCTTAAGGTGAGCTCTGGCTTTCCTCCCACCAGCCTCACATACTTGAGTTGATTCTTTGCTGTACCTCAAGGGCTTATTTAAAGAGTTTATAGTCGGTTGGTTTCTCTTGCAATGTCGTGGTGTTACTAAAGGTGTAAAGACTAGCACTATTGTATCGTGTTAGGGAAGAAGAGCTTTGCAAGACAACTGGTCAAATGTGATGAGTAGAAATATGGGAACATTCACACAAAACAATAAATTACAGGTTTGTCATAGGGGCAGAAACAAATATGTCATTTATGGAAATTTTAATGTGCCAGGGTCTTTGTTAAAATAGGTGGTAGCCTGAGCAAAGACCTGCTCAAGGTTAAGAGTTCTTGAGTCTGTAGTCAAGATTCATTGATCATTAGACTGGGACCCAGTAAAGAATTTACGTGCATCGGTCAGCAATCTGTCACCAATGTGACAAGCACTTTTTCCATCACAGTTATCAGTTGAAGAGTAAAAGAGAAAAGAAACTCGTTGCAATACTAGAAGGAAAAAATTTAGCTACAGGGAAAAATACTGTGCCCTGACAAGCCTCTGCCTGGTTAAGTTCATAATAGTTTATAAAAACAAGCACAGATACTACAAACACTGTCACCAAAGTCAAGATTGTTACTAACTTCAGATGTTTCATGTGTGCTACTGGTAATTTTTCTAGCATTACACAGATCTCACTTCATTTTATTTAGGAAATCTAATCCTGATGTATCTAAGACCCAACAGAGGTGATACTGCATTTCCTCAAGTTTTTAATGACTCTGACATTTGCAAAACATTTCAGCAAGCTGCTTGATGCAAATCAATTTCACAACGTCTGTGAGTGATGAAGTCATCACTGAAAAATAATTACTTTAAGGAGATGCATATGAACTTCAAATTGAGTTATGGTAAGAAACAACAAATCAAGGGATTTTTTTTTTTCCTAATGGACTTAATTTGTGACTTTGAAAAGCACATAAGAAAGTTAGAAGCTTATTTTTAATGACTTTTTAAAATGAAATTTATGTTTCCATAAAACAGATACTCCTAAAAATCCAATTTTAGCACCCTGAGGAAAGAAGCTCGATTTTTATCATTCTTTTCCAAAATTATATTCCAGTCTAGCAATTGAGATGGCTAGAAAGGTGCAAAGTGTAATAATTACTGATTCTAGATAAAACAGTAGCAGTTCTGTCTGCTTTTACAGCAGTCCCTCTGAAACAGAGCTTTAAGGATGCAAACATCATTTATCAGATCTTTTTCCTAACCCTGAATTAATTTTTATTCTTCAAATATTAATGCTTTCCACTCACTGCAGATTGTAGTATAACAAATGCTAAATGAAATGTGCCTACTCCCCAGCCAAAGAAGCTATAAAACTGCAAATCAATTTTAAAAAAATGCTTTTACTTTGACAAACATGAAGTGGCTGAGTCGCATCTATTCATTCCTCAGCTTTTCCAGCAGGGTAACTGATGGTGCCAGATGATTACATTTTTCATTTTTACTTTTGGACTGCCACATACGATGGAGCTGACTTCATCTGAATCTATCAGATGCTGCCATCCTTCACAATTCTGAAAAGTAACTAAAATGCTTTTGTGTCACATTTTGACCCACTGTTGGTGATTTGTTGAAGCTGTTTTATGGCAGCTTCTCAGAGGCATTCTCTGGCTTTTGGGGTTTTGACTTTGGACTCACCCTATGCTGAGCAGATTGGTGCTGCTGTGACTGCTGAGCAAGGAGCTACTTGTGCCAGGAGCTATGATAAACACAATGAGCTGTGCAAAGATAAGATTTGGCAAGACGAGACCCAAGACTTGGTGGCTGTGGCTGTGCTAGTAAATTAAACGTTATAAGGAGCTTATCTGGGCACTGAGGCCAATTCAGGAATGGCTTGCCCATACTGAAGTAGTTTCCCTCCCAATGTAGGGTCACTGCAAGCTATTAAGCCCAGACCATTCCAGATGCCAGACTATGCCTAAGGAGAGAGCCAGGTGCCCTGGCACAAGTCCTACTTGGGAGGGCACTAAATGTTTACCAATAGAAGACATTGCATTGCAGTACCCAGAAATGTTAACACACACTTGAGTTTAATGATTCAGACCCAGCCTGTGGGTCTTTCCCCTTCAGAGCCTTCATCTTCTCAGTGCAAAAGCAGCAGCAGCACCAGGGCAAGTGTAAAGACAAGAATTAAGAAGGGAAGAGGAGAAACTCTGCCCCTAGAGCCAGCTCTGCTCTGATTACCTTTGGCAGAAAACAAAGCAAGATGCTGGCAGTGCTGAATTGTGAGGGATTTACACAGCTGTGTTCAAAGTGTCGCCCGCCAGAAACTAATTTCTTGAGACATATCTACGTAGAATACTAAAGGCTGTGAAGATGTTTCTTTCAGGCTGTTGATTAAGACTCACAAATTTCTTCTGTTTCAGGCTAGAATTGGTGTTTTAAACATCAAGTGATTAAGAAACTCAAACCAAAAAAGGGGAGAAATAAATGAATAAAAAGGAGAGTTTTAAAGAAACTTACTTTGAGTTTTATTCTAAATTTAAAAATTTGCTTGTGAATAAGGAAGTTTATGGTTTAAGAGTCACAGAACTTGTTCATCTTCCTAAGCTGAAACCAATAGTGGGAGATGATGTATTTAAACTTTAGACTTTTTCTTAAAACATGGCCCTTCAGAATAGAAATAAGGAACAACTAATTATTGAAATAGCTTTAAACTCTCACTCAAACAATTAAAGATACATTCACTTTTACTTTCCTAGTATAACCAGTGTTCCTGAAATTTTCAGAAATGACCTCTGATTCTGGGAGTACAAACTGAGTCATTTTCTAGGAGCCCTCCCTTCTGGTCCAAGCACATACAATTTACTGGCATTCCAAGTCATCAGCTGCTTCTGAAAACTAGAATTTAAGACATTAACAAAGTGCTACACAAAACAGCTACAGTAATTGTGTTATAATTCTGACCGCACTGAGAACGATGAAATGAGAAGCAAGTTTAAAGAAGAAGGTGTTTTCTAAGAGCACAGAAGGAGAGGGACAAACTTTTTAGCAGGGCTTGAAGCAATAGGACAAGGGGTAATGGTTTAACCTAAGTGAAGGTAGATTTAGACTAGATATAAGGAAGACATTTTTTACAGTGAGGGTGGTGGTGAAACAATGGCACAGGTTGCCCAGAGAGATGGTAGATGTCCCATCCCTGGAGACATTCAAGGTCAGGCTAGACAAGGCTCTGAGCAACCTGGTCTAGTTGAAGATGTCCCTGATCATCATAGAGTGGTTGGACTTGATGACCTTCAAAGGTCCCTTCCAACCCAAACCATTCTATGACTCTGTGTATGCTGCATTTCTTCTTTCACACAACAATGTGTTTTCATTTGCTAAGGATAGATCTGAACAAAAATCAGCAATTTAAACAACTTTTAATTGTGGGGAAACCTGGTTTCCCAATGTATGACATTTCCAGAATTCAGAGAGAGGGTTTACACCATTTTAGTATCTTCCACCCTAAATAAACATGTTCCCTCTCCAGTTACTCATGCATGGATGTTCAATAGATATAAACTTCAAAATATGAATTCTAGTTCAGTCATTAGGATGAAAGGCTGAGTGTACTCTAGTAGTAATTGTTGGGAGAGGAAAAAGCCATAGGCATGAAGCTTAAACAGAGTTTAAATTTTTTGTGTAAAAATTAAGTTATAATGAAATCTTGGCAATGTCTGCCACCAAGTGGTCATTCAGCAACGTACAATAGATGTTCTGTCCTTTTATGTTAGACATGAGCAGATTTAATGAAGTTATACACTTCTGATTTACCTGCCAACTTTCAAGGTGCAGTCTAGCTAATTAAAAGTAAATTACTCTGTTCAAAAAATGTAGAGTATTGAAGGGTCAAAGTTAAGATAAAGATGTTACAGAGTGTCTGGTTTTGCAAGTTTTGCAGTGTCTCAGTTATTTCAGCACATATTCCTAGTTTTGCTGTTTCAAGTGAAAATCAAGTTTTAGCCAAGCATTGATTAACTTTTGAAGTGATCCAATATAACATAAATTTGAAACTCATAACTCATTTCCATCCAAATTCAGGTTAATATGTTAGAAATAAATATTAATTATTTATATATCTATTTATATATTACTTCATATCTTCTATCGTTATTTTTACTTAGTCAAATAAATGTAGTCTAAATAGATATATAATGCTTTTAACAGTATATCTATATAGATATTGTGAAAAAAAAAAAAGAAAGAAAATCCAAATTCAGTGTAAGCTTTATATTAATTGCAAATGAATAAATTTTACCAATAAGTGTAATCTTACAAACCTGATATAATGAAAGATGTCTCTGCCCATGGCAGGGGTTTGGACTACATGATCTTTAAAGGTCTCTTTCAATACAAGCTGTTCTAGGATTCTATGAAATGCTAAACAATATCTAAAAATACTTAAATTATTGCCTGTTTGCAGATTAATGAAGATTTATTTGCTTACTGTTAAAGTGAATATAAAGTTAATTGGAATTCTATAAAAATAGAAGACTTTTAAGAAGTAAGCTCTTCAGGAGCTGTAAGAATTGAGAATTTTAATTCATGTCCTCGTTGCTGGTTAAACAACTGAATCTGGTGCCTCATTCAGCCTTTTTATAACTATACAATTCCCAAATTCTTTATTTTAGCCTTTGTGTTAGTACATGTATGTTAGAACAAAGCCCCAGTAGAACTCTCTGCTGAGATGCTTTTATAATTTTCCAGTTGACATCTGGTGAATATTTATCACATATTCCATGTTCCTACTTCCATTTATTATCAAAGTTCAGCCATGAGAAGTTCCCATTATACCTCAAGAGGTTATAATGATTTCAGATGCAGGAGAAATGGCTATCTGAAGGCTTTAGCCTTCCTTAACATCAGGCACTGTGTTGTCAGCTCCCTTGATGTGTGACATGCCTGTACAGCTGCATAAGCATCTGACCCTCCCCATCAAACTATACTCCAACGTTATCTTACACACTACTTGCCAGGCTTCAGAGTGCCCCAGTTTGCTTACCTGTAGGTGCTCGATGCATTAAGACACAGAGATAACCGACATGGAGAACCTCACTGGAAATACAACAAAATCCCACTGGATCTGAGACACTGCAGTGGTAGCCTTGTGTTTTAGAACAGTAAAAGTTTTGTTGGACCACGTATAATTACAGAGAACTGACTCTTTAGTGACGGTCCCACTTATTCCTCATCCAGATCAATCATGAGGTATATTTCAATTTTTTTTTTTTATTTCTTGCACTACTACTCATTGAACTGGCCCCATTATCATTCTGAAGTAATATAATTCGCTTCATTTTAACAGTTGCTATTTGCTCTTACTGCAGCCTAGTCATTCAGCTTGAGTCTCAGTTCACTATTCTGTGATGCTTTAGTCCTCGAAGATGTAGATCATTAATGAAGCCCACAAACTGCATCCTCGGCGTTTCATCAGGGAGTGATGTCCTTTTCTTTCAGCACACGTAATAGAGAAGATGCTACTAAAAATGTCAGCTGATAATTTTGTGGTCCCTGGCATGAACTGCATAACTGATTACATTCAGCATTAGTGCAAGTGAGGGGAGAAGCAAACTCCTTGTGTATTTTGTGGTAGTGCAGTTGAGGTGTTACAGGCAAGTGCTATGAGAGGAAAGAGGTAGTGCTGCCCCCTCTCCTTCCTTGCTTCTCCCCCACCCTGCCTTGACTCCCTCATTCATTGCCTACAAAGCAGTTCTGCACCACTGCTGCCCTCCTCCTGATGCTGATCCCCCTCCTGTGCCCAGGTGTGAGGGAAAGCCCACGGGGAGGTGGCTGCTCTGGTCCCTTGGGCTTGTTAGGAGCAGGTGAGTGGCAGAGTAAAGGCAGAAAACCTCTAAAAGTTCTCACTTTTTACATGGCAATCTGAAAGGGTTTGTTTCAGCTCGTGTGAGGAAATTCTGCACAGGTACGAGGACGCTACCCCTGTAATTTAATACTCCCCAAATTGAGCTTAACAGTTAATGTTCTGTCATACAATATAACTGTCAGATAATTTAACCATATTGTTGTTCTCTTTATTTTGTACTGTCAATAATATTTCCATTTCAGCTTGGTCAAAGGAAACAATCAAGTATAAGAAGCTCAGATGAAATCCACTTAAACAGTTTAAACAATCCTCCAAGGCAATATCAGGTAAAAAGCAGTTTATTTTTAAACAAAATCAAGAAGTAGTTGAACCACATGAATGAAGAATAAATCCACAGACCTTGTATATATCAGAAATAAATGCAATGATTTAGGTATTTGCGGTACAGTCTGAGAGTAGTTTTTTGTCTCCTCTTTGTTTCTTAAATACTGCCCTTAAAGTGGAATATTTTAAAGCGCTTGAAAAATGTTTTTAATTTTAGAGACAGGTTGAGTTCTCAACCACACAGTGTGAATTAAGAAAACAAAAGAAATGCAAAATCTTCCCATCCCATCTGCTGAAACAGTTTAGCTTATCGTGCCGCACCTCAAGCACTGCAAGCGTATTTCAACCTTTATGCTAGCATTACAGTCTCTTTATTCTTTGCCTCCTAAACAACTGCAATGAGCCTTTGTGCAGTTAAGCATAAAGAGACCCAGCACAGTCTGCATAAAGCTCAGCTCTTCTGGTCCAGAGGCTGCTCCTTTCCTTCCTGTAGAACTACAAAGTTGGTGGGAGGGAACAGACAGGAGCTGCTTGGGCAGTAGGACAAGATTGTCTGAATACAAGAAGGTATAGAAAACAGTGTGGAAGTATAGAAAAAAGTTTTTCCCCTTGGACAGGCTAGCTCTGCTTCATTTTTACATTATGCAGTGTCTGTACAAGTCCATTCCAAAAACTCTCTGACTTCTTCACAGCCGATTTCATTATGATGTAGTGATAGATATTAAGATTACAATTTTATCCCATAAACATGAGGATGTGTGGCTTTGCATTTGACGTGTTCTCAAATTATTAGAACAAACAGTACAGCTGCTCACCGTGCAAGCGTGACTGTGGTGATGGTCTGGAGCCACTAATCTGGGATGATTCACCTCACAACCACAACTGGTCAGGTCTATTACTGTGGAGACAAAAGCAGACACATCAATCTATGCGTATTTTCTATCTTGCAGTGAAAAACAAAAACTATTTATTGTCATGGGTCACACCATATGAAAATATTAAAGCCAAATATAGATCCTCAAAAGTAATTAGATATCTTGTTCTTATTCAAGTAATTTGATCTAATGGGAGAAACAGTGTTGGAATTAATTTTTCCTGAAAAGTAAAATTTACATTAAATTTGCTGGCCTAGGCTCCCCTTATTTTTAGAAGGCAGTCATTTTAATGGTGTGGTTTATTTGATCAGTTTCAGCAGTCTGAGATGAGCTGTCCTCTCAGATTTGCCTTTTCTCTCCACAGAGGGAGCTAAAGGTAACTGCCATAGAGATGTATATTTACGTTAGAAACTATCTGTATTTGCTTAAAGGAGTCCCAGCGAGGTGCTTAAATGAGTCCGTGGGTCACATTTTCTCTAAGTATTACATTGGGAAAGATAATTTCTCAGATAAAATACAGAAATATATTAAAATAAGATGACTGCAAAAGGGTTTACCAATTAGCGCTACTAATCAGGGTCATTATCATCTTCTGGTGGCAGTAAAGCCTAGATGATTTCACCTGTGTGGAGATCAAAGATGCAACTGTATTATTCATTCTTATAGACTCCAGTAGTAGATTAAGCTTTGTGAATGATAACATTCATTAGATGTGTTTAGTTTTCTAGCTTTCATGTAAATATATATGCAGAATCATGAAGTCTAAATATATACTGCAGATGAAAGCAGAATTTTTTACATTATATTCCTTTAATCTGGCAAGTCCTACACTGAAATGTCTGAATGCAACAGAAGATAACAGAGCTTAGATGCTGAGATGTCGTAGCAATACTAGAAAGTCCAACTAAGAAAACTCATTTTTTCTTTCTTTCTTTGCAGAAAATAATGAAGCGTCTCATTAAAAGATACGTACTGAAAGCTCAGATAGATAAGGAAAGTGATGAAGTTAATGAAGGTATGTTAATGAATTGCATGTTTATCTCTAATGAGAGAATCAAAACAAACTAATTAAAGTGGTTACACATGCCACTTGAAAAATGTTTCCAAAATACTTAATCCACTTGACATGTTTACAGGTGCAAGATATAAAATTAACATGAAACTGAAGTTAAGGAAGAGATCATAGGATCATAGATGTAGCTTCCTGTGTCTGCTCTCCCATCAGAAACTGTCACTGATCTGACACCTTCTTGTGCAGAGTGTTGCCCCTTCTAGCATTGCTCGTGCATTTCCCGTAGGAAGGCTGCATTTAATGCAGTGGCTGGTTTAGGGCACTCCGGTAGGAATTCTCACTCATGTGGGAGATGCATACATGGTAACACACATGCTTCAGCCTTTTTTAACTGGAAATAGATGGTGAATGCACTTCACAGAAATGTTGTCTTCTGTTTGCACCCCTCTGATGCTTGAAAAACACGTAGTGCAGCAGGAGAAGGAGAGGGCTGCTCTCTTACAGAGAGTGAGAGGCTTTGTTGCTGGCCAGGAGGACTCAGGCATCCTCTATCTCCATGATCTTCTGGGTTTTGTGAACTGATGTGTTCTCTCACACTTTTGCCTTCAGATTTATTTGTTTCCTGAACTGCATCTGCATATTCCTATCCATAAGCCACCATTCACCAATGAGCCACAAAACATCCACTTATTCTGCTTCAACAAAAAAATGCAGAGAAATCCCATGATAGCTGTGAGGTATTTGGGTATGCTGGTTTCTTCCTTTGTTTTTTAGTAGTGTAATCTTCTAATGTATCTTACAGGTGAACTGAAGGAAATTAAACAGGACATCTCAAGTCTCCGATATGAACTCCTTGAGGAAAAATCTCAGAATTCTGAAGATCTGGCAGAACTTATAAGGAAACTTGGGGAAAAACTGTCAATTGACTCTAAGGAAGGAGAAAGCAAGAGATAACCTAAACATTCAAGAAATGCAACAGAACGTTAACAATTCACTGAAGCCATATTTCTGTTTTTCTCAAGCTCACGTTTCTACAACAGATTCAGAAATTAAATCATTCCAGTTCTTTATTGAAAAACCACAGTGGCAAATCCTCTGTCTGTGGTTGAGAGGAAATACCACTTGAGTAAAGATATATATTCTTTACCTGCTGAAGAAGAGTTAATTTTAGATCATTTTAATATTCAATTTACCTCTTTTAGAATTCCAGTGCAGTTTTGAAAAGCCCAGTCATGAAAGTTTAAAAGCATAAATCTAAACTTTTCCTACATTAACTGGTTATTTTTTCAAATTTCCTTTTATAGACATTCTTAACATATATTTTAGTGAAGCAAAAGAGGAAAATGCCAGGCTTTTACATATTTATATCAAAAGCTATTTAATTTTTCAAGTATTCCCAAGTAGCAAAAAAAAAAAAGTGCAGGATATTAAAGTACTTTATTTGAATGTTTCCTTGAAGAGGTAGATAGCAGAATACTCAGAGCACTGTGTTATACTCTTCCTTACTTATCCCAGTCTCACTACTGAACTATCCCTAGGTTCCAGTGGGAGTTAGTGCATTAAGAAAGAAATATTTTTCACCAAGTTTCTTGAAAAGCTATTGCTGAGGCCTGAAGAAAACTTCTTTAATCCAAAATGATAAATCCTTGAAGTTCTAATCTGTTCCAGAATTGCCAAGTTCTCCAGCTTTTTTGTCTTAAACCAAAAGTCACAAACTGCAGGGTAGGGGTTTAAATGGAAAGCTGGTAACATGTTTATTTAGGGTGGAAGACACTAAAATGGTGTAAACCCTGTCTCTGAATTCTTGAAATGTCATACATTGGGAAACCATGTTTCCCCACAATTACAGTTGTTTAAATTGCTGATTTTTGTTCAGATCTATCCTTAGCAAATGAAAACGCATTTTTCCAACAGTTCATGAAATCTCTTCTATGGATTTGCATCCCTTGTCCTTTTTTCCACTGGAGAAAGCTCAGCTCTTGTGCTGTATTCCCTAGGACTCTTTCAGTGAAGAATCTTCACTCCATGTCATCAGCAGCAGCTTCCAATGCTTCCACCCTGCTCTCTGCCACACGTCTCCTTAGTCTTCTGTTCAGCTGGACAAGAGGTAGCCCATGCTGTGTCTGGCTGATAGTTGTGTGACTGGCTAGCTAGTATGTGTATGCAGGACAGTCAGCTGGTTTCTGTCTCTCCAGACAGATACAGTCAAAATTCTATCTAATTTTTCCCTTAGTTAATACAGTAATTTGAGTTTCTGTCTTCTGACAATCACCAGTTCTGGGACTGTTAGAAGCATATATTACATTGGGGATCTCTGCGTCTCTTTAAGGTTAGTTGAAATTAGTGGAAGGGTTGTGAAAAATTTTAACAGAAACACCAAAATGTATAATGCACCCATAAAAGCCTTGTATGTTTAGGAAATAATCTGAAAATGGCTTGTCAGTAATGACTTTTATATTAGCTTTGTGAAACTTATTTATTGTTGAATGTATCAGAATGTTTCTGCCTCTCTCTTTTAGGCTGGAGGTTATTTGTTAATGGGTTTCTAGATGAATTTACCAATAGTCTTTTTTTAAAAAAATGTTGGTGAAATCACTGTGTATTTTCAGGGAAAAAAGAGGGTATTAGAGCAGATTTTGAAATCACATGGAGACAGGCGGAGGTGAGGGGCTCTGTCCTGCCTAGAGAGCAATGGAAGCTGCTGTGGAGGTTGCCTGCCCCGAGGGTGTTTGTTACAGTTTGGGGGAACTGCTCAGCCTTCTGCTTGGCCCATTAGTTTAGCCACAAATGGAGCATGTGGGACAATCTATGTCCTGTGGGCCTCAGGCGTAATGAACTCAGGGTTTAGAACTTTTAAGGCTGCTTCCTCTTGAGGGAGGAGAAGGAAAGTGAGATTTTCAAAGGTAGTTGACCAGCCTGTATTAAAAATCACAATGTGCTGGCCTGAAAAACTATGAGCTACAGAATAGCTAATTTCATAACTTGCCTTTGATCATGAAAAAGCATTACCTCATAACCTGCAGTATTCCCTGTCGTAATCAACAAGAGGTACTGCAGACTCTGAGATGACCTACTGGCTGGTCTTTGGCAGAAATGTTCTGGTTTCTGTCAGCTGTTGTGTGGGAAACGAAGGCAGCTGGGGTGATCTTGGACTAGAAGGCAGCGTGAAGGTAACTTCACTGCCTTTCAGCTCCTAGATGGTTCCTACCCATCTTCCTTGGCCAGGACTGGTCACTGATATGAGTTTCTACTTCAGTATTTTCAGCCTGGTTTTCTGAAAGAGTGAACACTTGCTACAGCTCCATTGAACGACCATGTTAGAGGCCATACTGCTTAAAGCAGATCTTCCACCTTTGACGAGCTCTTCAGAAAATCTTTTCATCAGAACTTGAGGTAACAAGGACAGTGAAAGTTTGCTTTCAGTAGTCAAAAGTCTTTATTTTTGATCATTGTAAAGTACAGTTTGGATCTGTGCTAGATGATGGTAAAACCTTTGATCTCCATAAACCCAACGTAAGGAAATATGTAATATAAAGGACAGTTTAAGATCCAGGCACTTTTAAAGTGAATATTTTTGTTACAGAGGTAAAATGGACACTGTGAATTTGTTTAAGCCCAAATTTTGACTTAGCCTAAAACTATGAGATCGCAATGTATATATTGTATTTCATGAAGAAAATACATATGGATTTTTTTAATTCAATGAAGATATTTTATATGTAGTTATTACTCATGGAACAATTTGTTAAATATATTTGAAGAGTTCTATTGCCAAATGTAGTGTGACAAGCAATGTAGTATTTAAAATGAGCACAATACCAAATATATTATTCTGATAAAAAAAAATTAAATGTACCAGACTCAAAATGCCTTTGTGATGCATTGTATGAACACATTGGGCTTTCACTGGGAACCTTTGGCTGCTCTCCTTGGAAGACAGCAGCAATACAAATATGATGAAATACTTTAATTTACTATCAACACTAGTACAAAAAAAAGTTTCACAGAAGGAACAAAGGTCTTGCCATACTTGATTAGACTCAAGTATTTTTCTGCTGTGACTAACAGTGACTGATACTAGATACTTCAGAAGAACCCTGTAGTAGGTAACAAATAATTTGCATCCTACATAGTTCTCCTTTGGGTTTCTGATAAGAAAAGATTGACATAGCTTCAATGTGGAAGTGTTTTCAGATTTTTTCGTGAATTATTAGGATAACAAGATAATCTTACTTAATTGTTTCTTTAAATCTCATTAATTTTTTGAGCTCAGCAATTCAGTTTCTGCAGCAGCAATTTTGACATTTAAATCATACCTACTATGAAGAAATATTGTCTTTTATAATTCTTTTTCCCTGAATAGTTCTTAAACTTGAATTATGAGACATGGTGAGTATAATCTGTCATATTTTAGACATTGTCCTGTCTGTTCATACAAACGTGTTTCACTAAAAAATATAGGAGGGCTTAAAAAAATCTGGACAGAAGAAAATGCAGTAAGAAAATCCCCAGATCAACAAAGCTTTGCCCAAGGGTTTCTCTCACTATTCTGGATGAAATCAAATCATGCCTACCTATTGGGAAAAAGCCTTATACATCATGGAAGACTGCAAATATTAGGGAGTAATAATTCACTGTCAATGCAAGCTTAAGGTACTCAAGATTACAGTAACAGGTCCTGAGTAAGAGCTACAGAGTTTCACATACAGATTCAGATATTCCATGTTAAAATCTGCTGTATTTCACCCTATTTTAGAGCACTGCCAAGCCAATGAGTCCTTTTGGGTTAGACGTGGGATCTGTAGGTTCATCTGATTTTAGATGCCAGCTAGGAAGACTTCTGCATCTGAGCTCATCTAGACTTTCTTTATCTTCAGTGGATAGAAATGGTCAAAGACCTATCTTAAGGTAGACAAGTATCCCAGGTGAGTCATTTAGCAGAAGTGACCATTTGTCTCCAATTACTCTAAAGAAGCAACTGTAGCTGTTAACAATGTTTATAATCAAGTGTGAGAAATCCCAGCATGGCAGAATGAGCACTGCAGAGCCATGAACCATCACAAATGCTCATCTGCTTGGAAGGGCTTGAACTAATGAGGCCAGTCATTGAGAGGGGCAGGATCTAACCTGCCTCCAGAAGAATCCAGCCCATCCCCCAGGGATGATGGATGAGTATCATTCTTCTTTACTCTGTGGCAATATTAACATTTTTTCCTTCTTCATTAATGTAACTGTGGGTAGGCATAAACAAAAATTCCCATTAACTGCATCTGCCCCAGGCATGAGAAGAACTGTAAGTTACTGTGCACGTGGCAACTAAATTTTTGTTGATGAACCAGGATCTTTATGATAAAGTGAAGTTCATATCCCGTGTTTTACTACATTGTGGGGAGCATGTATTTTCAATATTGTGTCTTTAAAGTTTGATCTTGGCAGTACTTCAGCCACAGCAGCTGTATTGTGTAATTTACTAAGAACATGTTCTCATGACTGCAGTGTCCCAAAATGCAGTTTAGTCCAATGAAATTCTGCGTTTGCCTCTCAGAGATTTCCCTCAAGCTTGAAATTTGTAGCTGAACTTTATAGTTAATACATTATAGACCACATAATGTGCATCTGTACTCATTTACAGAACAGTAGAAATTGTCCTTATGTTGAAAATTGATCATTTTTCATGTAAATATTTAATGCTTTTTTTAATTCATTAGAAAATGCCTGGTGTGAATAATATTTTTTATTTCTAAGCACTTATGTTTCTGCTTAAATTTTAATTTGACCTGTGGAAAAGAGAAGCCATAAATTTAAAAGTTTCTATTTGAAAAGTATTTGTAATTGAAAAAGATCAGATCGTGTAATATGCAAAGTACAGTTCAGCAGATAAGTCATTATCAAAATTAAGAGCAATATTTTATGTACTTTATGTATAAACACTTTTATATCACTTTGATATTTCATTGTGCTTTATAAACAAGGAGTATATTCTGGTAGGTTTGCACAGTTATGCCCCTCAAAAAGGGCATAAATAAAATGACAACCAGTCCAAAACCCTTTTGGTCGTAGGCATAACCTATTCACTCTCAGCTACTGAATGAATTTCTACAAATTATTTTCCCTTGAGCTTTTCAAGCCAGTTCAACTCTCAGTCCCTCAGCTTCTTCATTTATGCCAGGCAAGAATTATACTAGCTGATGTAAACATGCTCAAATAAGTAGTTTGAAGAATTTATAAAAGAAAAAACTTCAATTCTTTCTCAAAGGAAGTATTTCCTTGCTTCCAGAAAATAATTTGATTAACTATACCAGAACTTCAATAGTGTAGTCCACTTCAATACAGAAAAAAACACAGAATTTAATGAGATTAATGTCTTCACAGCAAAAGGCATTGCTATGGGATTGTTCTGGAGGAGTACAGTTCTGAAAATTCCAGTTAAGACACTCACTGAGCTTGTCCTGTCTGTAGCCCAATTACTTAGTCTCCATCTCCTCATGGTAAACTAGGACTCTGCAGCTGGCTCATAGCATACTCACTTTTGAGTGGAGAAAAATCACTGACACAGTAAATTATTTTTAGAAACACACTGAACAGAAAATACCATACAATATCAGGCTGCTATCAAATCATGTTGGTAGTAAAAGATTCAAGACTACTTTGGGTGGCTATGCTACAGCACATATTATCTCTCCTGCAACGATGGCTCTGTTTTTCAAAAGAAAATGTTTCTCCTACAAATGGGCACGTGCTCAAATTCATCAGCACCACTTAAGAATGCTGTGAGTTTCTTCCTGCTAGAGCAGACCTCACACTTTGCTTTGCACTTTATTTGAGGAAATATAACTGCCTGATACAACAACATCCCTTCAGCAGAGACTTCTCTCTGACCCGACAGGAAGCTCTTGACTGTAGTACCATCAAGAATGTTAAAGCCAAGCCCTGGCTGGACCAAGAAAGATTTCTCAGTATCAGGGTGAGAGGAAATAAAGAGAAAATCACTCCCACAGAGCCTACATTTTTTCTACTGTCTGAAGTTTGCCTATAACCACCCATGAATGTTCCATGTGTTTGGAGATTTTGTCTCATCTGCTTTAGATACCCACAACATAGATAACTCAGTGAGCCATCTAGGCTCCTCTTCTAGTCTCTGAAAAAACATGGAAAAACGTAGACAATTTTAGATGTCTAAAATATGCCAGCAAAACATGCTTTCAAAATACCTCTTTATCTCCACTGCCCCATGTGCTGTCACAAAACCCTAGTTGTAAATGCCTGGGTGAAAGCAAGCGGAGACCTCCAGCACCTTCTGCTTCAGGGCCTTCACTCAACAGACTTTATTGCCTGAATGCTGCTTCAGAGGTAAATCTTGGCTGAGAGTGGAGGCACAGCTTTGGCCCAATCTATTTGTAGCTCAGTATCTTGAGAAAATAGGAATTCGTTACTGGAATTGGGTCACCAATGGGGCCTGCATGGGAGTAGTGGCCTAACAAGAGGTTGCACATAAAAATATGCTGAATGCTGTTCTGTGTTGATGGTTTCACAACTTCAAACAAGGTACTTTAGTAAGACTCAGACACCTGTACTATTTATGTCTCTTATGAATTAATCCTCATTACACTTGGCATTACACTGTAAAATCCATTGGTTCCAGTTTATCCAGTAGCTGAGCACTCAACCTCAGATTATTCAATTGTTGCATTAAGCAAGCACCAAGATGTTTTTATTTCATGCAGGTACATTGTCTAGTCACCAGACAAAACTTACTCTGAAGGAGATTGTATTGGGGATAGGATGTGGTTGATCCTAGTGAGGTATGCCCAGCTCATTGCCCTAACAGTATCTCATAGGATGACGGCATGTCATGGTCCTCATGAGTTTCCCCAGGAGATGAATAGGAGAGAAGCGAGTTATCCATAATTTAAAAGAATTTGAATTATTTTTGACAAATGCTATTGTTGTCAGGCTTGCTTGAAATTATTTCAAATAGATGTATTTCTTTTAGTTTATTTTATACAGAGAACAGTTCCTGAGCCACAGGACTGCAGTCAGTGTACTGCAGTAG
Source organism: Caprimulgus europaeus (assembly GCA_907165065.1). The sequence continues at coordinate 111,397,164 of OU015523.1, forward strand.
CTCTGGAAAAAATAATTCCTGCTCTTCCCTTATTTTATCAAACAGAAGACTTGAAAAATTTTGATGCAGTCTTGGTTACTGCAAAGTTGACATACACATGCCTCTCCGGTAAGCTATTTCTGCTAAACTTATGCTAACACTTCTTTTGAAAAGTAAATTATTAAGATTACCCATTTATTTTTAGTTTTATTGGTTTACATACTTGGCTTAGGCAGGAATTCAACTCTGATGGATGTAAATATATTTTAAGAAGTCATCATTTTCAATGTCCATAAATTTTAGTGTTGTCACAGCATAGTCAGCAGCTGCTAGCCAACAGTTTGTCATACTAAGCTTCTTCCATGCACAATAAATAACATCAGTTCTTGTGATGATAGCTAAAACCTTCTGTGTATCCATAGACCACAGGAAGCATGCCAGAAAAAGACAGATGGTGGTAGATACCCATCTTAACAGGCTATAGCAAAGACAGCCTGGACTTTCTGCCAGGTGAATTATGTTTGGATTCACAGGGCACGTTGTGGCAGAGCTGCTACTTCAGACTTTGCGGGACCTAACTCAAATTAATCCATCCCAGTGACTTCAACAGCAATATGCAAGGAGTGAATTTGCCTTCCTGTGTACCCAGAAAATTTAAATTATAATGGAACTGAAAATTATCTCTATGCATGCTGTTCTGTGCAATACAAACCTGTAGTTGTTTGTCCAAAGTAAATTCAGTCTAATAGCAACAACCTGGAGAAACTAGTCTTCAAATGCAATCATCTCAGGCATTTCTCAGTTCAGTTGAACTGGTGGGTAAGAGGGAACTAGGGGAAACTAGTGCAATGGGGGTTGAGTTACGATGAAGTCCCTGCAGGTCTGTGGGTTGGCTTCCAGAGCCCAACAAGGGCCATACTGGAATCTGCAATGACATAGTTCAGTAACAACTGTAAATTTCTAGTCGTAAAAATTGCAAAGCAAAACCTAAGGATAGTTCCAATATGTCTGAAGTTTTAGTGACTGTCTAAAAGACGGCCTCTAGCAACTTCTGAGGTGTATCATCCACCAGACATCTCTGGAGAGTTAGACACATAATTCCTTCTGTGCCAAAAACCATATGGTGGTGGGTGTTCACCTGTGGACAACAGGCAAAGAAACCATTGACAACTCATCATCAACTTAGCTGAGTCACTTCAACACTTCTTTTGTAGTGCTATGCAAAATAAATATAATTACTGTCTGGGTCAACAAGAGGATTTGACTTAGCCTAGAAGCATATTACATTTTCTCCAGTTTATGAGAATTACATTCCCTCGTGTTGCAATAACACTGTCTACATAAGGCCCACTAAACCCTATCTTCTGCTAAGTCCATCCCTGGAAATGTCTTAATTGGGCATGTAAATGCATTACGTATCATTCTCTTTCCAATAAAGCAAGTATTTTAACAATTTTATTTCCCAACTGTATTTTCGTGTTCCTTCATCTGCTCTTTTCCTAAGTAACAATGAGCTTGAAACAATAATTTTCCACAGCAATGTCTTGGCTCTGCCAGCGTAAACTCATTATACTGTGGCCAGAGGTTTGAATTAACAAGTACAGTTAGGAAATAGATGTATTGATTCAGTAATGGTTAGACTATAACCTGCTTATCTTTGTGCAGTACATTTATCAAGGTCATAGCTAATTGCATTAAGTGTATCAGCTTTCTAGAAATCTTGCTGTAAAAAAGGAGGGGGGAAACAAGAGAAAAACCCTTGTCTAAGCAAACTCAGTTCTGGAAAACAGAACTACTTTCCTGATTCTTATTTTTTCTTCCTTACAGTGTAAAAGGATTTGAGTGTTACAAATAGGTCCTTAAAAGCCCAGTTTCTACTGGAAGAAGTTATCCTTAGCCCTACAAGTGGCTGTAAGCAACTGTGATGTAGATAAATCCCCTTCAGCAGGTTGCAGGCCTACAAAAATCAGACCTTGTAGCCTGGTTCATATTTTACCTGTGCTTTCAGGCTGTAGCAGCAGTAAATGCAATGGATGACCTAGGTGGGCATCAGTGTAAACAAAACGCATCAGCCCCTGATGGTCTGGTGGCTCTCCCTCTATTCCTACACTCATGGACTCTCTTTTCCTCGCAGAGTGCGCATAACCAGTCTGCCAAGCATGAACACAAGCCTTAATTCAAACTAAACTTGACTTTCATTCAGATTATTTGGATGAAGGTGTTAAGGAAAAGCCTTCAGGGAGGTTAAACCCACACGCACCTTCAAAGTAGGTTCAAGGGTATTTCTAGCTAAAGTGTATATGGACCTGGCACAGGAATATGATGCTTGCCTGGCCTGAGGTCACTGTTGTAATGCCCAGAATGGCCCACAAAGCCATCATTTGACTCCATATGGCTCACTCAGGATGATAAATTTGCCTCAGGACGAGGGGCAACAGACACAAACAGGGACTCAGGAAGTTCCATCTGAAGATGAGGAAAAACTTTACTGTAAGGGTGACAGAGCACTGGAACAGGCTGCCCAGGGAGGTTGTGGAGTCTCCTCTGGAGATATTCAAAACCTATCTGGACACAATCCTATGCAGCCTACTCTAGATGTACCTGCTTTGGCAGGGGGGTTGGACTAGATGATCTCCAGAGGTCCCTTCCAATCCCTACCATTCTGTGATTCTGTAAAATCCTATAAATCAGGTACAATAAGGCCTTATCAGTTATGAAGGTACAGGAATTATGACCATCGAAGAACAGCAGCGATGCACAGAGCATGTCAGTGCTTATGCTTTGGGTGTTACAGGCCTATGGCACCACTTTTCTACCCAGGAGAAAAAAAAAATGGGAAAATGTACCTCCATGAAGTCTCTCAGGCATGAGGTGACTGACTGATCAAACCGTAGGAAATCACAAGCATAGACAAATGTTTTAAACAATCTGTGTTGAGCGGTTGATATTCATTTGCAGTATATTTTTTGGGGTATGACTTCATAAAAAGCAGAGTATGGGACTGTTGGAGATGCCTAATTAAAAAGAAAACTTATTTGTTGAGGTTCAGGCAAACTGCAAGTACGAAGTAAACCAAAACTGTGTTTGACTCTATATCAAACGTTGCAAAACTTTAAGGACAAACGTGAGAATAAGTTCAGTGAATTAAAGTCCTACAATTCTGAAGGCATCTGCAAGAGCACAGTCCACCACGCTGGGGCAGTAATTCCCTGTTCTTGCTTAAAAAGCAGATGATGGACTGACCGCACAGTCCTTCCAAATCCAGCCTCATATTGCTCAGCTGTGCTGGGAAAACACACTCACACTGGCCTTCGCTCACACACACACACAGTTTGTTTTATACATATACACATACACGTACACATACACATGGTTGTATATAAAAATTTACACACATTACATATATAATCATATGTACATATCTATATACTATATAGATATGTATATAGTATACATATACACACATACATGCACCCAATTTTCTTATTTTATTTTTAGAGTGCTTTAGACATTCAAATACAACATCTCGTATAAAACAGACTGTGAAGTGAGAGTCAGACTTCCGTCAAACCACTCAAAGGCCACAACAAATGCTGTGGAAAATGTCTCCGACTTGGCGAGACTGCATTTGTACATCTCGGTCACACAAGGAGAATAAGGGGCAATGGACACAAGCTGCAAAAAGGTAAAGCCAGGTTAGAAATTAGAAGATGTCTTTTTCTACTGGGCATGCTCAAACACTGGCACAGGCTGCTCGCAGAGGTTGTGCAGTCTTTTAATCTTTGGAGATTTTTTGAAAAATAGGTGGATAAAGCCTTGAGCTGCTTTATCAGGGCTGGATCTGCATTGACAGAGAGGCTGGTACAGATGATCTATTGAGCTTCCTTCAAAACTAAATTATTCTGTAGTTCTGTAACTTTCTGATTATATTATGGATATCTCTATATATGCATTTATAAGCCTCAGTGGTTGAAAGTGTTATCTGTATTTATCCCGAACAACTGTTTGGGATCCTGGACCTGCCATATTTGTAAAGCCTCTGGTTTGTGTTCCAGTAATTGAAGGGATGCAAGAAGTCTTCTGAGATTTCAATATTTCACTTTGCCCTTGCTGAGTTTGGGAAATTTATTAATTTTTATGCATAGCTTCTGGATCTATGACTAATAACTTCCCTCTCATCTATAAACACAACATTTTTCAGTATTTGTTTATTTTATTTTCCCAGCCAAGGAAAATAATCAAGCAACAAGGAGCCAAGCAAAAGCCCCAAGCAGACAAACTAATTCAGGCAAACAAGCACGGGCCCATTCCGCCTTGGGAAGTCTGGAGACTGTTTTATGTAGCAGAAAAAATTATGATTCTAACCTGATGCAGTAGAGTTTAAAAGTTGCCTGAAAAATTGTCTAACAATTCTTTAGAAAGATATTATATCAATTCTTTATAGAAGCATCAAAATGAAGCTCTATAAAAGAAGTCACACCTCATGTATAACTCAAGGTAAACATTTTAAATCCCTGAACATGGAAACTTTAAAGTTTTAAAATATACCTGCTGTCACTCCTAAGGCTAACACTCCAAGCATGAAATGGATTATGCTCAAGGTGCTTCAGCTGTTTTCATACTATGCCGTTTCTAGAAACGTGACTCCAAATTATTTTTCTTGTTTCCTGTCTTGCACCATTTTTTCCCAGTAAGTCCTTGTTCATCCATGTTTGATGTGGGGTTTGGAATAGCTATTTTGGAATAGCTGATAGACCTCATTTGGCCTGAGAGTAGCCAAGAGATAGGGGAGCAGAGAACCTACTCTGGATTTCCAGCAGAAGGTCAAATGAGTTGGACTTTTTTTCATATTAATTGCCGTAGACCAGCTTTAATAGGTTATAGGTAAATATGCTAAATGCTTTGATTTCTTCTTTCCTTTGTTCTTGAAGTTGTACTACATTTATTCAGATTTTGTAAAAAGAGAGGACTCTATGATCTCTATTTTTATTTTTTTTTTTTTCATTAATGCAAATATTTCCTAATTCCAACAGCCAAGCAGTGTTGTAGCTTTGCACAGGGATTGTGCTCTATTTTCCCCACTCAAAAAGGATGGAGCCCGAGGTTTCTGATAGACCCTCCTGAGCAAATGGCCTCTTTGGCCATGTATGATATTGGAAAACAGACCAAGGAATTTGACCCAGCAGCCCTGGAGTTCAAACACAGCTCAGGGCCAGGACACAGCAAATTTGTGCTGCCTGGATGGGAGAGAGCACCAGCGTGGGGCCAGCACTCGTTCCACCTCTGCCCATATGCAGTGGCTGCTCCTCCTCACCCCAGTTCTCAGCTGCTCTGGTTTTACAGTGATTGAGCCTGCAGAGACATGTGAGAATATAACCCTCACCTCCTGATTTTGTTCTCCTATGTTGGACCTGTTTACTGGCTCCCAAATTTCTCTCATTTCAAAATAGTCTAAAGGTTATCTTGTTTTTACCCATAAAAACGAAAACATTCCAGCCACCTGCCCTATCATCTTGAAGCACCACAGCAAGACACAGCAGTGGCACATCTTGAACAGGCTGCATGACTTGGGGCTGGATATATTTCCTTGGGTCAGGCTGCAATAGTGACCACTGAAAACTGCAGCGCTATCAGGCTGTATTGTTATATTTCTCATCCACGCAATTCCTAATTGGCTTCCAGTTGCTTCATTTATAAATATGAAATCTAATTTTAATATTCACTCTCATTGTGATCTTTGATCCTGGCAGGGTCATGAGGGTTTAATTACTTCAGTACTCCGCAAAAAAGTGATTAGGTGACATGTCCGTGTGCCTGTTCGCTTCCTTCCCTTGCCTTGGCAGGCTGAGGATTGATGTGAGTGAACTGACCACAAGTTTTCTATGCCTGCTAGAAGCTAAGCTGAAACTCCTAGTTACCTGGAAAAAAACACACTGATTTATTGCTGTATTACATTTTAACACTTTTCTTTCATAAGTACTTTTCACTAAAGCCAGTGCTGCAATTTGCACACTGTGTCTCAGGAAGGAACAGGGACATTTCAGAGTTTTAGTGATAATTCTTCAACCAAGCAGGTGGCCTTTTGGCAAAATTTGTGAGTTACCATTCCGCAGAAGTTTTGTATCTAGCTGCAGACAAGGAGGTTTGTGAAATTATATGGGATCTAAGGAAGACTCAGAAGAATGAAATAAATCCATTTGCCTATTTATTGTTGGGAAATGTTTTTACTGGGTTTTTGTGGAGGACAGGTAGGCAATAATCTTGTCTGAAAGGTCTGCAAGTCCTAAGGCAAGGGGATTGTAACAAATACAGATAAAAGACGTCCTCTCACTGAAAAAAAATACCAAACCAGTTTGCCTGATTGAGTTTTGGAAAAAAAAAAAAAAAAATAATCTACATCAGGTGGATCCAGGCGTGAATGTCTCATCACTGTATGCTCTACACAACACTGGTGCCCAGTAAGAAAACACTAAACCAGCCCCACAGCTATAAACAGAAAGGCTGTAGCCTCCATTAGCCCAGAGACAGAGAGGATTTGTGTGGATTTGGTGCTAGTGCTTTGTGATGGGCAAAATAAGGGGCATAAGTGATAGGACAAGAGGGAACAGCCTTAAGTTATGCCAGGGCAGGTTTAGGTTCAATATTAGGAAAAAATTCTCCACTGAAAGGGTTGTGAAGTATTGGGACAGGCTGCCCAGGGAAGTGGTGGAGTCACCATCCCTGGAGGTATTTAAAGGACATGTAGATGTGGTGCCTGGGGACATGGTTTAGTGGTGAACTTGGCAATGCTGGGTTTACAGTTGGACTAGATGATCGTAATGTTCTTTTCCAACCAAATTGTTTTATGATTCTGTGATTCTACAATTCACCCCCAAACAGCAGAGAAGTCTATGCCTGTGGGAATCCACCCAGGCCTGTCTGCCCCAGCACTCCTGTTGCCCCTCTGTGGAGTTTGAGCTCAGAAAGCATCAAAATGACAAGCAGGGGACTGGAGTGACAACTTGGCAGTGCTCCAGAAGCACTCTGTGTTTTTACCCTGAACATGGATAAAGTAGGTTGAAATGGGAGAGTGGAGGTTTCTCATCTTTTTCATCAGAAGAAAATTTTTTTCTTTCTCCTCTTGACCAGTACTATTCCCTATTGCTTCTGTATAGGAAAGTCAGAAACTTTACTTTCTTATAAGTACATTTATAACTACACTACATCAAAGTCCATATTGGCAAAAATCCACTTTTTTCCAAACCCCCTTCTTAACCTTCTCCTATCATATCATCACGTTGTTTGTATGTTTAGAAACATGCATATGCAAGAAATATACAGTATACTGTGAATATGTAACATATCCTATATATAGTCCCTGCACATATGAATCTATACAATGCAATTTATTTCTCTATGGACATCTGTATTTGTGTAAAGATAATATGTATGTACAATATTATATAAATACACATTCTTGCAGATGTGCATATACAAACACACTTTTAATCTAATGTTTAGAACACTTAAGAGTACTAGGGTGTAATAACCTGGATGTGCCTCAGTGGTTGCCAATACCAAACTAGCAGAATTTTCACTTCATGGTTGACCCAGTAAAAGAAGGCATTTTCCATTTTTAGTGTGATCTACATGAATTATGAATTCAGTCTCCCATAAGTAAAGAGTTTGGCAAAATATATCAGTCTTATAGACCTGAAATGTCACCAAGACATTTGGCTCACAGAATTCTTGCACTTGTAAGCCTGAGCTGACATTGCTGTACAGGCTACATCCACAGTCATATACTAGTAATGTAGATTAAAACTCAAAAAAAACAGAATTCTAACTTTTGCAATCCATCACTACAAATAACAAATCCTGGGCCAAATTCCAAGAGCAAAATAAATCTTCAGTCAAAATAAGTTTGGTTTTTGTTGTTTTTTTTTTTTTTTTTCTACTGGTTGGAAGTGTTATTAAAACTGACTGAGACGCACACCGTATGAAATGGTTGAAGTTGTGAGAAAAACTGTCATTAACTTTTCAAAAACAGCCACATCTTCTGTTGAGCAGGTTCCTGTCAAGACCTGTGGCCCTGTGGAGAAAGGATCCTGCGCTGGAGCAGGTTTGCTGTCAGGCTGCTGAAGCAGGCTGTCCCTGAAGGACTGCACCCCATGGAAAGGACCCACGCTGGAGCGGTTTGTGAACTGCAGCCTGTGGGAAGGATTCACCTTGGAGAAGTTGTGGAGAACTGCCTCCCATGGGAGGGAAGGGGTTTTAAGATTTGGTTTTATTTCTCATTTTCCTACTCTGATTTTCTTGGTAATAAATTAAAATAGCTTCCCCAAATGGAACCTGTTTTGCCTATGACGGCATATGGTGAATGATCTCTCCCTGTCCTTATCCCGACCTATGAGCTTTTTGTTCTATTTTCTCCCACTGCCCAGCTGAGGAGGGGGAGTGATAGGGCAGCTTTGGTGGACACCTGGCATCCAGCCAGGGTCAAACCACCACACAGGTGTAGGTACTGTTATATCTCACACCAGCTGCAAATATCTCAATGCCACAATCAGCTCAACATAAAGTTGCCGCTGTGGACCACCTGCCTGCTGCAGGAGTTTGCCTGCTTGCTAGAAAGCCGTGTCAGGGTTTCACAGGGAAAACTGCAGAGGCTTAATATTTCTGTGCCTGTTTCTTGTTGTTATAAGAGAAACAATAGCGGGTTTTCACTCCCATCTCATCAATTGTCCAGTGGTGGTTCCATTTTATGCTTTCTTATGTCTCTCACAAGTGGAAGTCTATAGGTCTGAAATAATATAAGCAACAGCCACAAAAATGGGAATAAATAATGAAGTGCAACACTGTTATCAGTCAACCATCTGTCCAAAAAGGCTTCTTCAGTTTTTCTCCCATTGTCATTTTGATGCTCCAAGCTGTTTGCTGGCAGCTGCACCAGCAAACCCTGTCAAGACCTGGTCAAAGGAGTCATAAGCCAGAAAGAGAGAGGTTTGTTTTTCTCTGTCTGTAATTTGTTTTCTGTTCATATATTTCCTTTGGGCTTTACAGAAGGAGATATAAATGCAAGTGTTTAAAGTGAAATGTTGTTTTCCAGTGTTCCAGACCTCCTCCAGGATCTTTGTCAGTTCTTGCTTCTCTCTGCATTAGTATAAGCTGTACCTTTTTTTATGAAATCTATAAGGAAACCCAAAAGTTCCTGCAGAGTTTGGTGGGAATATGACTAGAAAAAACTTTGAAATCTACTAAAAAACCTGCTCCCACAGAGTCTGGCTCCCACCCATTTGTTACAGACTGCGTTGCTTATCAGCTTTGCCTTAAAATAGTGTGTTCTGGCAGAAAAAGACTTGCAAGTACTTTAAAATATTATCTCTGTTGATGGATCAACAAAAGCAGCCAGGAGTCAGCCTAGTCTTTTAAAAACTCATAGACTCAGAAGTCCACCCCTCATGCCGAGATGGGATCAGCTTTATAGATACCTTGTCTCAGTCTGCTTTGAAAACAGAAGCTGGTGACTCCTCGGTAACCATAACCCATCCACATACTTTACTGCCACTCAAGGTAGATTTTTCTTTCTCTTTTTTTTTTTTTTTTTTTTTTTTTGATCTGAAGTTTTCTTGCTATATTTTCAGGCCACACTGTCCCAACGCAGAATTAGAACAGATTATTCTCTTCCTCTTTGCTGTAGCTTCCTATGTATTTGAGGCCTCTTGTCATTTCAGTCATTTCTTTCAGACTAAACACCAATTCTTTCAATTCTTGTCCTCAAAAATCGTGGTTTTTAGACTCTTCTCATCTAAGATTTTTTCTTCTGGAATTTTTTATGACCCATACTAAATGTATCTGTCCAGCTGAGGCCCTGCCAACACAAAACAGAGCTGTAGTAGAACTTTCTGTTACAAGCTCACCTTCAGCTTATGCTGCTCCTTTTTTTGAGAGTATGTCACAGGTAACTTTCATTTAATTCCTGATCTACCATAACACCTGGGTCCCTTTTTTGGGCAGAATTCCTGCCTTGTTTGTTGCTTCCCAGTATGACTCTTGGATAAATGTAGATTCTTGCTCACATTTTAATTGAATTATATTCCATTTGGGGTTTCCTCCAGACCATTTCTCTGATACATCCACATGATTTTGCATTTAGCCTGCCTTCCAGCCACTCTGCAGTCCCTGCCAACTCTGGGAAAGGACTGTCTTGAATTGAATGTTTTGCTTTTCTGCAGAGTTGATGCCTGAGGACATACTGGGCAAAGCTATTCCTTGATATAACACCACTGACTCCAGCTGAGGCCTGCTGTTCCTCACGTTGTCAGGCTCAGAGCTTGCTGCATATAAATCAGGTTTTGTGAGAGGTCTTAGGACACTGCCAAGCAGCTGGCCCAAGGATGATCTCCTGTCTTCCCTTACAAGGCTGGAGTGAGCCACTGCTGCTCTGGCCAGCTGAAGGAGGATCTGCTGCTGACCATGCTCCTGTTCCAGATGGGCAAGCTGTTTGGTGCAAAGTTGAAGGGACAGCAGCAGTTTGCACACATTGAGATAGCGATTTTGCATGGTGCTGAATGCTGGAACCTGCTGCTTGAGGTTTTCACAGCTTCTACCTGGCTTTAAGGAGAATGTTTCTCTCTTTTTTGCTGTCTTGGAAATGCACACCATTTCCTGGGGAGACCAACTAAAGTCCTGGGCTTCATTGTGAACCCCTTATCTCATTGACATGTAGTTATTTACAGATGGAGTAACTCCACTAAAATTAAAGGAATTTCTTTTTTTCAATTTCACCTTGATTGCAGCAAGGTCTGACCCTTGCCAAATATATAAATAAATATTTTAAAAAATGAAAGAGTTTCCTCCTTCATCCTCCCCATATGTTTCAATTCCAGTTATTTTAGGGATCACTTCTAGTAGCAACACATGAAAAAAACAAAAAGGCCAGGTATTACTTTCTTCAGGTTCTGAGCAGCCACCCCTTCCCACACTCCCTGGTTTCAATGCACGGTTAATAACTACATTGTTAATTCACGGTGTTTCACATGAGAAGCCTCCTGTCAGCTGCATTGTTGTGGGAATGCATCATGAATTTTGAATTCTTTGAAGGCTGCTCTTTACAAAGCAGCTTGAATACACATTTCCAGCAACACAGTAGAAATGGAGGGGCAAACTTATAACATGTATCATCACCCTCCAGCTGAGCCTTTCCCATTTGTCAAACTGATCTAGCTCCATCCACTTCCCTGAAAGAATTTGTTCCTCTACAAGTCTCTTCCTTAGCCTACCAGAAAAGTCCTAAGAGGCTTTGATACTAAAGCAGGATTAAGATGAAGTATCAATGCCTAAATCCCAAACTGTTATCATAAATCCTTGCTCAGCTGCTGCATGAGCTCACCAGGTGCCTAAAGTTTCCAAATCATCCCTTTGCTTTTCTTTCAGTTGCTGAGCTCACCTGTGAAATTCATCCTTGATAACAGCAGCAATGCAGCACTTCACACAGTTTCTAGTGCAGCCTCATATTTGGATTGGAGTATTTGCTGCCTGGACAAAGAGGGGAAAGGCTGTCTCTGCTCCACAACTTCAGTGGTGAAGTGCAGACAACCTTCTGTGTTTGTCTTCTCCTTTGGGGGATGAGGAAGATGAGGATGTAGAAACGATGCTGGGAGCTGTAACCAGCTGCTACTTGAGCCTTCTTGCAGGCATTATTGGTGACCACGAGAAGGTCTACTGGAGATTTCCCTAGATGTTGCCAGTCAACTTCATACATTGTCTTTCTCAATCTTCCTGCAGTTTCTGGAACAGACGATTTTCTTGTACAGCAGGCAGACGAAAAAATGCAATACCCTCTCTCTTTCACCATTGGAGGAACATGGAATACAAGACAGTTTGCTGATGAAATAATGATGAAAAGGAGACAGTAGTCAATGTCAGTATAACATTTTCCTCACTAGAAGTTGTGGGAGCTGTGCACATATTTGTCTTGTGTGCAGTATCCTCCCATCTCATCTGCTGTGATCCTTGCTTTTCTGCAGGGTAACAATTATATTTTTCAGGATGGGTACCACTGACTGACCCCATCCTAGCATAACCAACTGTCTGCAGTGGGCTGCAGAGCCTGTTGTCTGCATTGCTCCATCTCTGTGGAGTTCTCTCTGAGCTGCTTTCTTCTTTCAAATACATTTTGTAATCTTCTGCAGTATAGCCTAGCCTCTCCTTGAAGCTATATTTAGAGCCATTATTCCATCGTGTTCTACGCTATTTCTCTGTGCCCTCCATTCAACTTGTCTTGAAGGGAACTAGCACAAGCTACTTGTCTCTACCAGTACTTTTCAGTCGCTTTGCCCTTCTGTGCACCCTGAATTGAGCCCAGAAGCCCTATTAAGTTGTTACAGCTCTAGCCTGGTTAGCTTTTCACAAATCCAGATCGTTTACTGACAGAATAGATTATACAAGTATTGCTACAGAAAATAAAAAGGTAATTTAAGGCATGATGTCACTCAAGAAGGGCTAAATATAGCACACATATGTTTGTCGAGGAAAAATCTTTGCAGCAAATCTGGTGTTTATTCCCCTACGATGCATCTTTGAGGATTCCTGATTTGGCAGCAGACCATGATCTATGTGAGAATTGTCTTTTTGTCTTTCTCTAAGAATCATGCACTTATTTCTTGATGAAATGTTTAGAATAATTCTGATGATATAAGGAAGTGTTTTCTTCACAGTTCCTCATATTTTGGGAGGGGAAAAAAACCCCAAAAATAATTTTCATAGTTCACTGTTTCTGTTACCTGATTGCACAGATGTTCCATAATAGATTTATGCTGCTTTAATAGTGACCTTTTTCCAACTGTAACATAGAGCAGAGTCTCAGCAGTCTTTTAGGACTTTCATCTTTTATTGTGATGGAAACTGGATGTTTTAGTGGTGTGAAGGCCTGGCCCTGGCCTCTGTGGCTCTCTGCTTTAGGAAGTTGACTTGGCAGGGTCCCTCACAAGATTTATATGTCATTTTTGGTGTCGGTTTTGTGTGGTAGTGTCTGCTAGCTAGGTGTTAGCTCTACGTGTTCTACATTTTTTCTCCACTTATTTTTATGAATTACAAGCAATTAAATTTCAACCGATTCCCTGTTTGCAAAGGACAATCCCTTTGATAAATGTTCAGCTTTTAAGCTTATGTCTATATTTTCCATAACTATTACCACTAATAAGTTCTGGCTATAAAACATCCTAAATACTAATCAGTTATTTGTTTAAGGAGCTATCTGTCTGTGTTTCTACACTCATCCCTACCTTGGCTGACTTCAAAGAAACTAGAAAAAGCTGTTGAACACATGCAGCCAAAGAAAGTGTAATTCTGCAAGGAATACACACGGTGTTTTGCTGACAGGACTATAACGAGGAGATTATTAGGTTTTACTATGCTTGATCTTTAATACTAGGGAATCCAAATGCACCGAGACTCTGGGATCAATGCTTATTTAGCAGCTTCCTTGAGAGTGTCTGTATTCCCTTGTGTTTCTGAAACTGTGCATCCTGCCTGTGCCAGAGCACCTTGGGAGATGGGTGGAGGTGTTGCTTGGGTTCTGGCCAAATGCCCTGAGGACAACAGGGTGTCCCACTCTAACTGTCCTATTTAGTCATTAAGCTTGCTGTTAAAGGAATATTAAATATTAAATATCTTCAAAAAGGGCAAGAAGGAGGACCTGGGTAACTACAGGTCGGTCAGCCTCACCTCCATCCCTGGAAAGGTGATGGAACGACTTATCCTTGGTGCCGTCTCTAGGCATATCAAGGATAAGAGGGTCATTAGGGGCAGTCAGCACGGCTTCACCAAGGGGAAGTCATGCTTGACAAACCTACTAGACTTTTATGAAAACACGACCAGGTGGCTTGATGATGGTAGAGCAGTGGATATGGTCTATCTTGATTTCAGCAAAGCATTTGACACGGTCTCCCACAGCATCCTTGCTACCAAATTGAGGAAGTGTGGATTAGATGAGCAGGTAGTGAGATAGACTGCTAACTGGCTGGTGGGAAGAAGCCAGAGAGTGGTGGTCAATGGGGCAGAGTCTAGTTGGAGACCTGTGTCTAGTGGAGTCCCTCAGGGGTCGGTACTGGGTCCAGTACTATTCAATATATTCATAAATGACCTGGATGAGGGAATTGAATGCACTGTCAGCAAGTTTGCTGATGATACAAAGCTGGGAGGAGTGGCTGACACAGCAGAGGGCTGTGCTGCCATCCAGAGAGACCTGGACAGGCTGGAGAGCTGGGCAGGGAAAAACTTGATGAAATTTAATAAGGGCAAGTGTAGGGTGTTGCACCTGGGCAGGAACAACCCCAGGTTCCAGTATAGGTTGGGAAATGATCTCCTAGAGAGCAGTGTAGGGGAAAGGGATCTGGGAGTCCTAGTGGACAGCAGGATGACCATGAGCCAGAACTGTGCCCTTGTGGCCTGGAAGGCCAGTGGCATCCTGGGGTGCATTAGAAGGGGTGTGGTTAGTAGGTCAAGAGAGGTTCTCCTCCCCCTCTACTCTGCCCTGGTAAGGCCACATCTGGAATATTGTGTCCAGTTCTGGGCCCCACAGTTCAAGAAGGACAGGGAACTGCTTGAGAGAGTCCAGCACAGAGCCACCAAAATGATTAAGGGAGTGGAGCATCTCCCTTATGAGGAAAGGCTGAGGGAGCTGGGTCTCTTTAGCTTGGAGAAGAGGAGACTGAGGGGGGACCTTTTAAATGTTTATAAATATATGAAGGGTGAGTGTGAGGAGGATGGGGCCAGGCTCTTCACAGTGGTGTCCAATGATAGGACAAGGGGTAATGGGTGTAAGCTGGAACACAGAAGGTTCCGCTTAAATTTGAGAAGAAACTTCTTTACAGTAAGGGTGACAGAGCACTGGAACAGGCTGCCCAGGGAGGTTGTGGAGTCTCCTTCTCTGGAGACATTCAAGACCCGCCTGGACGCCTTCCTGTGTGAACTCATCTAGGTGTTCCTGCTCCGGCAGGGGGATTCGACTAGATGATCTTTCGAGGTCCCTTCCAATCCCTAATATTCTGTGATTCTGTGTAAAGCTTGAGCATCAAAAGTACACAAAAAGGTGATTGACAAACTTGAAGTTTCTTGTAAACCTTTTCATGCATATATAAGTTAGTCTTGAGTAAAAAAATAAAAAAGATTCCAGGTTATATATAATCTTCTAGTGGGTGTCACATCAAGTTTAACACTGCTACAACAGCACGCATATACATACATGGAAACTCATTAAGTCATGGACAGAGGATAACAAGCTACCTGAACCAAATAAGAAAGGGATCTTCCCAGGAGATTTTTTCCAGAATATCTCACAGTTACTACTGACAAAGGTAAGACATTAAGCTGTAGTTTTAATTATATCTTCTAAATGCTGTGTCCTTTAGTAATGATCATACTTATTTTTTTTCCTCTTCCCCTCTTAATTTTCAACCCCTTTCTTATTCTGCTCCCACATTCATTGAACCTGCTGCCCCATCACTCCATTTTTCAGTATCTTTTTTGCAGCATCAGCTTGTCCTCTGTGTCAGGACCTGTGTCAGTACTATCCACCATGCTGCCTCCTGCCCCTGCTCTGCTGTTGTCACCTTCCAGAAGATCTCTGTTTTCTTACCCTTCACTTTTGGCAAAGTCAGAAAGAACTGAAGGTAAGAAAGTAGATGATCACAGAATCACAGAATCACAGAATATTAGGGATTGGAAGGGACCTCGAAGGATCATCTAGTCCAATCCCCCTGCCGGAGCAGGAACACCTAGATGAGTTCACACAGGAAGGCGTCCAGGCGGGTCTTGAATGTCTCCAGAGAAGGAGACTCCACAACCTCCCTGGGCAGCCTGTTCCAGTGCTCTGTCACCCTCACAGTAAAGAAGGTCTTTCTCAAATTTAAGCGGAACCTCCTGTGTTCCAGCTTACACCCATTGCCCCTTGTCCTATCATCGGTCGTTACTGTGAAGAGCCTGGCCCTATCCTCCTCACACTCACCCTTCAAATATTTATAAACATTTAAAAGGTCCCCCCTCAGTCTCCTCTTCTCCAAGCTAAAGAGCCCCATCTCCCTCAGCCTTTCCTCATGATCTGGTAATTCAGGCAGCAGAAATTGTGCCAGCTGTTATGTATAGATTTTCAGATGCTTTGCTCCTTGGACTTTATGTTGCTTTTGCACCAGCTGCATTACTTTTAGGAAATATTTCCTCCCCACATCCTCCCACCATGTGATGGCTCCACTCGGAAAACTTCTCTTGTGAGCTCTTAGGATACAACTTCCCTGTTACATGGAGTGATTATTTTTTTTATTCCTTTAGTGCTAGAGATGTGTATATAGATGGATATGCTACTGTTAATGTAAAAACACATCCTACAGAAGCTATGAGATATTTAGCTACTATCCATCCTCTTGCTGAGAAGGTATCATATGGAAATTTTGCATGCAGGCCTTCCAGTACTTGCTGTGTGTCACATGTTTCTCATGTCAGTCCTCACTGGGATACCAATTTAGCTTCTGTGGTGAAGTTACACCTGTTTTGTTGTGATGGGAAAGAAGTTGAAGGTTTTGTATGCATCCCTCTTCTGCCTTTTCTCATAAGTGAGGGTAAGACATATTAAATGTTCAGAAATGTAATCTCATAAATTCTCATTGCTTTTTACTATGGATGGGCATAATCATAGCAAGAAAATGAATATAAGAGTTGTTGGGATTTGCTCTAGAAATGCTAATTCGTGAGATCATGTACCTCCTGGAAATCATGTATTTAATGACTGGAAAGTGGCCTGGCTGAAAAGGACCTGAGGGTGTTGGCCGACAGATAACTGAATATGTGCCAGCAGTATACCCAGGTGGCCAAGAAGGCCAACAACATCCTGGCCTGAATCAGAAATAGTGTGACCAGCAGGACTAGGGCAGTGATTGTGCCCCTGTACTCATCACTGGTGAGGCTGCACCTTGTCTACTGTCTTCAGTTTTGGGCCCCTCATGACAAGAAAGACATTGAGGTCCTAGAGCATGTCCAAAGAAGAGCAATGAAGGTGGTGAAGGGCCTAGAGAAGAAATTCTGTGAGGAGCGGCCGAGGGAACTGGGGTTGTTTAGTCTGGAGAAAAGGAGGCTGAGGGGAGACCTTATCGCTCTCTACAACTCCCTGAAAGGTGGGTGTAGCGAGGTGGGTGTTGGTCTCTTTTCCCAAGTCATAGGACAAGCAGACACAGGCTCAAGTTGTGTCAGGGGAGGTTTAGACCGGATATTAGGAAAAAATTCTTCATCAGAAAGGTTGTCAAACATTGGAACAGGCTGCCCAGGGCAGTGGTGGAGTCACCATCCCTGGAAGTATTTAAAAGATGGGTAGAGGTGGTACTTAGGGACATGGTTTAGTGGTGGACTTGGCAATCTTAGGTTTACAGTTGGACTCGATTATCTTAAAGGTCTTTTCTAACCTCAATGATTCTATGATTCATATATCTAAACAGCAAAAATGCCTTTCCAGAGGGTGCAAGGAATAAAAATACAGTGTTTTTTTCAGATGCTGTTCTGACTCGTTTAAAAGGTCATTGCCACACAACAGAGAAAACCCAACCACAGCTCTGTGGTGTCTTTTTTAATAGCTTTTTTCTTTGAGAAATTATATGTATCAACCTCAACTTGTAGGTGGAGCATATTAAGAAAGCAAATTTAGGTAGCTGTCTGATTAAGGAAAACTTCATTAATAACTAAGTTTCAAATTAGATTTATTTAACATACAGCCTGGGCCCTTTTCTGTATTAAAGGAAAGAAAAGGAAAAAAAAAATAAATAAAACCTGCAACTTTAGCAGATATTTCTCTAGATCTCACAAATATTGTAAGAGCTTTTTGCTAAAGAATCTGCTCTCACCCCATGCTCATTTCCCATTTGTATTTTTATGCCCCATCAATAATGCATCTCAGCAAAAGGGCTGTTGTAAAGTGTGCAGTATTTTAAAGGGATCATTCCTTGCTGTAGGCATAGAAATACCCTGTGCATTGTGAAATGTTAGAAAATAGTGAACATCCAGTTGGTGCTTCCATATTCCCAGTTCATCATTTTTTGGTTTGCTGGTTTTCTACTCTATTCTTTGGTCACTATTCCAGTATTAAGCATCCTTTTCTATGGTTGTTCTGCTAAGTCTAAGTGCAAAGATGCTGTGAAATTACATCCCTTGCATTTGGTGTTGTTTCCCCAATACATTTTTGGCATCAATGAAAACTACTTGGCTGTCTGGAAGCTGCCTTATTAGCTTATGCTCTGTTATGTGGTGATCAACAAAAAAAAATTACTTTTTGAAGTTAATTGTGTAGTCTCTGTTTTTCTGAAGAGGATACTATGGTACAAATAGGGAAAGTAACCCAAGAGCCCCGACAGAGTAATATTGTCTTCCACCATATCCACTTACCTAGAAAATATGAGAATTTTCCTTTAAATAACAATACCTTTTAAATGGTAGAAAATAAAAATATTTGTGAAGAAAAGGGATTATATGGAAAAAATAATAATAAGGGAGAAATACTAGTCAAGTAATCCTCCTACCATGCCTCTAGCAGCTTAAGGTTTCCAAGCCCTTGTTTGGTAGTATCTTCCAGCACACAGCCTGATTCCTCTAGGGCAGAAGGCTAAAAAGACATTAGGGAATCCATTTGCTGATTGCCATCTCAGCTTGTCCAGCTGTTGTTCCTTCTTGGCCAGTTGGATATTAGATTGTACACAGTGCTGCTCCAGATATAATTTAATCTGATTTCTTAATGTTAACAGGTTGTCTTCAGTATAGCAGTCTACAGATATTTTAACCAGGAGGAGAAAATGGAAAAGAAAATGGCTCTCTGTAGCTACATTAGCTTTAGCATGTGACACAGCAAAGATTATAAGTTCAGAAGTGTTTACTGAGGCAAAGACAGCTTTGGAAGTCATCCTTTCATAGAGCAGATGATACAAAATAACTTGACTTGGATAGCATGGTATGACTACTGCAAACCAGCAAACGTGCCACCTAAAGCAGTCTGAATAACTTGCAAATAATTCTTAGTATCAAAGGTATTGGTGAAAATGAATGGGTTTTTTTTTTTTTAAATATCTAAAATAATTTTCTGTCATGATTAGGAGAAACAACTTTTGGTTGAAGGCTATGGCGCACATAGAAACAGGTGCCTTATACGGAGGTACCAATATTAACTTATTTTCAGTTTTCTGTCCTAAAAGAAACACCCAACTGGTAATTGTGGCTCCACCAGTTCAGACAAATTAATACCAAGGAAGATAATCACAAGTTCACAGAAAACTCTATTCTCTTTTTCATGCTCTCTGCTGGCACAGATAACTAGATGAATGGGCTCAGAGGTGAGGCAGGTCACATTAAGACTTGGTTCAGCTCCTGTAGACAACAAATATCTCTTTTTCCGCAACAGAGGCCACAGTCCAGGTAGGAGCCACAGGTGATCTGAGGCAGCACTGGTTAGTCCCCAAGCACCATGGGTCTCTGAGCATCCCACATACGTAAGATTGTACAAAGCTACTGTGCTACAGCCAATGAGCTACTATGGACTTCAGAAATGCTTAACTGAAAATCCTACTAAGTAGAACAATCAGGAAAGCACTGGAGGAGAACAAGGGTCTTCTTGTTGCTAGGGTAGATCTGTCTGTGGTATGTAGGAAACCTAGTTTAGATCCCTGTTCTTTCTGAGTGCTTTCAACTTGGGTTTCCCCCTCCTATACCTTAGATATAGCCTAACTTTTCTGGTTTTGAGATAAATACCTTCCAAACATTTTACTATTTTTGTTGCACCACGTGTAGATATTTATCGAAGCAGGAACCCACAGGGGCAAGTAAGTTCCTCCTTCTGCAATTACATCTTCAGTAGCTTCAGAGCTTTCTCGGGATCAGTTCCCCAAGCACCTAATTCTTCCCAGGGCTGACTGACCTGGAGACCAGAATACCCCAGGTTCAGTGCCCCTAGATGTTGTTCATCTCAGTGTTGCAAGCCTGAAGTACCTTTAGGGTTTAGCCCTTAATCTATCTTGTCCATTCAGTCCCCACAGATATAATGAAGTTCCTACTTCAAAGCCGCAGGGTGTTCTGAGGAACAATGCATCCTTCAGTGCTTGTGAAGAACTCAGTTACTGTAATAATGGAGATAAAAGTGGACAGACAGGCAGTTATTGTATAGCCATCTACCCCAATAGCACAGTGCACTGCGTACATTTTAAAAAGCACTTTAATTTATTTGAGGGCAAAAGAGGTTGAAACCATAGCTATTGAAAATTCTAGCACATCTTCTTAACAGAGAGAGCTATTGCAAAGAATCCAGTTTCATATTTGGTTAGGTTAGCTTGACATGGTTTCTGGAAATCAGAGAAAAATATGTACAGATCAGATACAGTAAAAGATACTTAGGAAGCTCTTAGAAGAAAGTTAGACTGACAAAAACAGCAGCAGGTTACTTGAAATCTCAAAAGTGGACTCAGAGGCTTTACATTTGTCATGGCTGCAAACTTCATTTAGGAATTTGAAAGGCTTACAATAATGCTAAGAAAAAAAATGTTGGGTTTTGCTGATTTAAATGAATGAAAAAGTGTCAAGAGTGGAGTTTTTGCATGGATTAGGCTCAGAAACAATATAATTGCTTGTGAGTCAATCTCTTTTCCTTTGAATAATGATATAGAATTCGAAAATTTAAGCTGCAGACAAATAATATTTTTAGATAAAATAAATGTGACATAATTTGTTTCTCACAGATCTGAATCTACAAAATGAAGATCCAACAGGTTAACTTGATCCTTAACATCAGAGCAACAGGAAGCCAAGCATGAATAATTGAACATTTACTACTTGTTATGACATCTATGGTTGAGCCTGAAAAAAATTTCGAACAAAATCTCTGGAAGTTGGTATGGCACTGGTTTTGTTCCTCACCTCTTGTGGACCAGTTACCAGGCCTTGAAGAAATATAGGCAAGCAATCTGTTTGGCAGACTGACTGATTTGGGCTCAGTTATGACACCATAATCCCTCCCCAACTATAAATATTTCTTCAAAGACAGATATCATCAGAAAACTTGCCTACTGAAAAAGGAGCCTTCTGTTTGCTTATCTCTGTGCCAGTGGGTGGAGATCTAAGGGTCCAAAATGTAAATCTTAAATCTACAGTGGGTTGACTCCAAGTTAACTCAGCCCTTCTTCCACCTGATACTTTATGATTTACTTTAGGCTATCAAGGAAGACTGCAAAAAGTAAAAACTGGTCTCATGGGTCTCATCTAGTGTCTTTATCACCGAGAAGCCAAAGAATAAGATGCCTCTTCAGTCATCTAAGACAGAAATACATCTTAACCTAAAGTTAAATCAAATTGTTAAAGTACTTAAATGTTTTAAAGTCTTATGAAACAGTCAAGTTTAGGGACATTAAAAAACATAAGTAGTTTCATAATTTCCATGCAGAAAACAATCAGGAAAAGAGCACAGCTGACTAAGTCATATGTACCTCAATGTGATAAACTGTGATAAACCACATCTTAGTGGCTTTTATTGAACAATGCCTGTATCCATCACACTACTGCAGAAGGATGAGGGTGACTGTAAATAAGGACAATTTAGGTACCTCACAGCTTCCATTGCAGCATTTTTAGGACTGCATAAAACTCATCATTCTGTTCTGCTGTGGGTGGAGGACACAAATGTTTTCAAGGGTAAATGCTTGGCAAATGGATAACAGGGCACAGAAACATAAAGTAACAATGGAAAAATAACTTGTAAAAATATCATTCATTGCTCCTTGGCTTATTTTATTTGATTACTACTGCTGGGCAATAACCTCTCAAATTATTGCCAAGTGAACAAAGTGGGTGCCCTAAGGATGCTTCAGAAAGCTCATCCTCTGGCTGACAGTGATGCACAGTAAGGCAGTAGAACCAGGATGAGAGGAGCTTGTGCATTTTAAGGTCAGTGACATTTAATGAGCCACAAATCTAGTTTGATTTCCACATTTTCCTTCTTATGCCTCATGTGATATAATGTGATAAGTTCAAGCATCTTTCTTGGCCTTCAAATAATACTTCCTCTAGAAGGAAAAAAGGAGAACATCTCTGACAAACTGAAATTCACTGGAATTTTTGTTATTGGAGCACCCCGTCTTTGTCACTGTGTGCAGCTGGCCATTTCCTTACCTGCTGAAATTGCAAGAGCCGCCCTTGTGTACACAGCTGAGAGTGTGCACAGACCAGTATTGGTTTGAGCAATACTTGATGAAGTGTAGTCTGCTGCCCTCCAGGAACTGCTGGAATTGCTTTGATTAATATCTGTTTCACACAAGATATCTTCTGGGAATGCTGCCTCAGTGGCATAATCCCTTCCCTATGGCAAGTTACCTGGATGTACAGCATAACACTTCAAACAGATCATTGACTATAAGTTATAGCTACCGTGTATGCCAGAGATATAGATGAACAAACGGAAAGTTTCACAGCTTATTCAGTTGCAGAGGTTACATTTTTGCAGAGTCCTTCATATTTGACTCACCATACCGATGTCACACGGCTCACTAGGCAGAGACAATAATATGGTCCTGTTGGCAAATCAGTCACGTAAGCTATACCGGATTACTTGTTTCACCGAGGGCAAGTCGTTTTACAGCACCTGGACAAAGCATCTTGTTATGTTTGATTCCTTGAACAGAAATTCTTAAGGGCTCTTCTATGTCCTGTTCAGCATTTCGAGTTTCCGGTTTTGCTCAAACCGGCGACTGCTCTCACACGTGGAGCACGGCGGCAGCAGCAGCAGCAACGGTCAACGGTAAGTCCGTGTGGCTGTTTACAATCGAGAGGAGGAGGAGGGGTAGTCCTAGCACCAGGAGACACTGCGGAAGTGTCGCCGGGTCCCGTCGAGAGCAGCCAATCGCGGGAGCGGGGCTGACGCAGAGGGGGCGGTGCCAGGACCAGCCGCGGGAGATTTAAACGGCTCCCAGGGAGCGCGAGCGACCAGGAGCGCGGCGAACAGGACGGGCAAACAGGGCGCGGCGCGTCAGAAGGGCGTGGCGCGGCAGTTAGCGCGGCAGTTAGCGCAAGGCAGGGCGAGCAGGGAGGCGAGCAGGGCAGCTCACTGTAGCTCTGCGGCTAGCAGTACTCCATCACAACAGCTCAACCACTTGGAGGTGTGTCCCTTGCTGCCTCCGAAGATGGTGTCCACCAGGCGGAGAGGTTATAGTAAGAAGACTGTGGCGACTCAGACAGAGGGCCTGCCCCAGACGGTGGCTGTTCAGGTCTCTGGCTGCAGAGAATGCCAGAGCCTGCTGCTGCCTGGGGAGGGAGGGAAACTCTCCACCTGTGTGAGGTGTGAGCAGGTAGACGATCTCCTCAGCATGGTAGTGAAACTTATGGAGGAGGTCGAGAGACTGAGGTCCATCAGGGAGTGTGAGAAGGAGATTGACTGGTGGAGTAACTCCCTGGTGTCAGAAATACCCCAAGAGGATACCCCCCAAAAGGTGAGGGAACCCCCACTCTATCAGGCAGGGAGGGGGGACCTGAGGAGGCAGCTGCCCTGTAGCTGTCAGGCAGAGGCAAGGGGCCGGGGAGATGAGGAGAGTTGGAAGGAAGTCCCAGTTCGACATCATGGGCGGCCTTCTTCCCTACCTGCTTTGCCCCCTCAGGTGCCTCTCTCTAATAGGTTTGAGGCCCTGCCTCTTGAAGGAGACGTTGGTGAAGATGTTGGTGAGGACGAGGTGCAAGGCCCACCTACTAGGCCACAGAGGAAGAGGCGGGTGACCCAACCCCTAAAGACGGCCTCCGACAGGAAAGAAAGAAGGGTCATTGTAGTAGGTGATTCCCTTCTGAGGGGAACAGAGGGCCCAATATGCAGGGCTGACCCTCAACACAGAGAGGTATGTAGTCTTCCAGGAGCCAGGATCAGGGATATCACCAGGGCACTCCCCAGCCTGGTGCACCAAACAGACTACTACCCGCTCCTGATCTTCCAGACAGGAGGAGAGGAAGCCGCATTCCGTAGTCTGAGGGCAATGAAGAAGGATTTCAAGACCTTGGGACGACTACTGAAAGGGTCTGGGGCGCAAGTAATATTCTCTTCTGTCCTTCCGCTTTCGGGTGCTGATGTGGGTTGCAATGGCAGAGTTCAGGCCATAAACAACTGGCTACAGGACTGGTGCTATAGGCAGGGCTTTGGGTTCTTTGATAATGGCTGGGTTCATAGGACACCAGTACAGACAGTAATGTGTGAGGAAGGTTTATCTCGCAGGGGCAAAAAGAGGCTGGGGCAGGAATTAGCAGCGCTCATTTGGAGAGCTTTAAACTAGATTGGAAGGGGGAAGGGGTCACGGCTGGGCTTGTGCCAGTGGGGCAGCAGTTTGGAATTGATGAAGGCAGGGAGGCCTCCCACCCCCCTAGGCTGAAACTGGTGAACTCGACTCGCTCCCTGAAATGCCTGTACACCAATGCACGCAGCATGGGGAACAAGCAGGAGGAGTTAGAGACCCGTGTTCGGTCAGGGGATTATGATCTGGTAGCAATTACAGAGACATGGTGGGATAGCTCACATGACTGGAATGTGGTCATGGATGGCTATGTTCTTCTCAGGAAAGACAGGCCAGAGAGGCGAGGTGGTGGAGTTGCTCTTTATGTGAGAGAGCAACTGCAGTGCATTCAGATCTATCCAGGGGCGGATGAGGAGCTAGTTGAGAGCCTGTGGGTAAAAATCAAGGGGCAGGCTGGTAGGGTTGATACTGTCGTGGGTGTCTATTACAGGCCACCAGATCAGGGTGAAGAAATTGATGAGGCCTTCTACAGGCAGCTGACAGCAGCCTCGCAATCCCAGGCCCTGGTTGTTGTGGGGGATTTTAACTACCCAGATATTTGCTGGAGAGACCACTCGGCCAGCCACCCCCAATCCAGGAGGTTCCTCCAGTGCATCGATGATAACTTCCTGATGCAAATGGTGGATGAACCAACCAGGAGGGGAGTGACGCTGGATCTGATCCTCACTAACAAGGAGGGTCTGGTTGAGGCTGTGAAGGTTGAGGACTGCCTGGGCTGCAGTGATCATGAGATGGTGAAGTTCCGAATCTCATGTGGCATAAGCAGAATTACAAGTAAGATTGCTACCCTGGACTTCAGGAGGGCCAACTTTGGCCTCTTCAAGCAATTGTTAGGGGAAATTCCATGGGACAGATTACTTGAAGGTAAAGGGGCCCAAGACAGCTGGTTAACATTCAGGGACAGCTTCTTCTGGGCTCAAGATCAAAGCATTCCGATATGTAGGAAGTCAGGGAAGGGAGCCAGGAGACCTGCTTGGTTAAGCAGGGAACTGCTGGCCAAACTTAAATGGAAGAGGAGAGTTTACAAATCGTGGAAGGAGGGGCTGGCTACTTGGGAGGAATATAAGGATATTGTCAGAGGATGTAGGGAGGCAACTAGGAAAGCCAAGGCCTCCTTAGAATTAGATCTTGCCAGAGGGGTCAAGGACAACAGGAAGAGCTTCTTCAAATACATGGCAGATAAAGCCAACGTCAGAGGCAATGTAGGCCCACTGATAAATGAGGGGGGTACCCTGGTGACAGAGGATACAGAGAAGGCAGAGCTATTGAATGCCTTCTTTGCCTCTGTCTACTCTGCCGGAAGTTGTCTTGAGGAGCTCTGTACCCTGGAGACCCCAGATGGAGACAGGACAATGGAGAAGATTGCCTCAGTTGATGAGGATTGGGTCAGGGACCAATTAAGCAACCTGGACATCCATAAGTCCATGGGTCCAGATGGGATGCATCCACGAGTGTTGAGGGAGCTGGCTGAGGTCATTGCTAGACCGCTCTCCATCATCTTTGCTAAGTCGTGGGGAACGGGAGAGGTGCCTGAGGACTGGAGGAAGGCAAATGTCACTCCAATCTTCAAAAAGGGCAAGAAGGAGGACCCGGGTAACTACAGACCGGTCAGCCTCACCTCCATCCCTGGAAAGGTGATGGAACGACTTATCCTTGGTGCCATCTCTAGGCATATCAAGGATAAGAGGGTCATTAGGGGCAGTCAGCACGGCTTCACCAAGGGGAAGTCGTGCTTGACCAACCTTCTAGACTTTTATGAAAACACGACCAGGTGGCTGGATGATGGTAGAGCAGTGGATGTGGTCTATCTTGATTTCAGCAAAGCATTTGACACGGTCTCCCACAGCATCCTCGCTGATAAATTGAGGAAGTGTGGATTAGATGAGCAGGTAGTGAGATGGATTACTAACTGGCTGGTGGGAAGAAGCCAGAGAGTGGTGGTCAATGGGGCGGAGTCTAGTTGGAGACCTGTGTCTAGTGGAGTCCCTCAGGGGTCAGTACTAGGACCAGTATTATTCAATATATTCATAAATGACCTAGATGAGGGAATTGAGTGCACTGTCAGCAAGTTTGCTGATGATACCAAGCTGGGAGGAGTGGCTGACACTCCAGAAGGCTGTGCTGCCATCCAGAGAGACCTGGACAGGCTGGAGAGCTGGGCAGGGAAAAATTTGATGAAATATAATAAGGGCAAGTGTAGGGTGTTGCACCTGGGCAGGAACAACCCCAGGTTCCAGTATAGGTTAGGAAATGATCTCCTAGAGAGCAGTGAAGGGGAAAGGGATCTGGGAGTCCTGGTGGACAGCAGGATGACCATGAGCCAGCACTGTGCCCTTGTGGCCAGGAAGGCCAATGGCATCCTGGGGTGCATTAGAAGGGGTGTAGTCAGTAGGTCAAGAGAGGTTCTTCTTCCTCTTTACTCTGCCCTGGTGAGGCCACATCTGGAATATTGTGTCCAGTTCTGGGCCCCACAGTTCAAGAAGGACAGGGAGCTGCTTGAGAGAGTCCAGCGAAGAGCCACCAAAATGATTAAGGGAGTGGAACATCTCCCTTATGAGGAAAGGCTGAGGGAGCTGGGCCTCTTTAGCTTGGAGAAGAGGAGGCTGAGGGGGGACCTGATTAATGTTTATAAATATTTGAATGGTGAGTGTCAGGAGGATGGGGCCAGGCTCTTTGCAGTGATGACCAATGATAGGACAAGGGGCAATGGGTGTAAGCTGGAACACAGGAGGTTCCGCTTAAATTTGAGAAAGAACTTCTTTACAGTAAGGGTGACAGAGCACTGGAACAGGCTGCCCAGGGAGGTTGTGGAGTCTCCTTCTCTGGAGACATTCAAGACCCGCCTGGACGCCTTCCTGTGCGAACTCATCTAGGTGTTCCTGCTCCGGCAGGGGGATTGGACTAGATGATCTTTCGAGGTCCCTTCCAATCCCTAATATTCTGTGATTCTGTGAAGAATAAATTTGTAGGATGACTCTAAAGTAGTTGATGATCTGGGGCTGAATGACTTGAATATTTTTAAACATAACCCCTGGGAGATGTTGAAGCTGGCAGATAGATAAGTACTTTATGTGGGAGACTGAGCAAATTTGTCTTACCAGGACTCATATGGGTGTGAAACATGGCACAGGTGAGTGAGAAGGAAGCACAGGTGAATCCAGCACTAGGGACAACTTGCATTAAATATGTCAGAGCAGTGCTATCTTTCTAGTTCTTCTTAACAGGCATTTTTCAGAAGCCAGTGTGAAGCTAGGGCATCTCAGCCCATGCACCATGCCTGGGCTCAAAACTGTCTTTGCAGCTTGGGTTGTTCTCATTGGGTGGGCACATCTCTGTAAATGGCAAGCACATCAGCAGGGACCTGGTAAATGCCATTAGAGCATTGCCAGCTGCCAGCTAGGGAATGGGAGGCAGGTGGGATAACAGATTAGACAGTGCTGATTTATTTCAGTGCTGATCCTTGTCTGGTACTTTGCGTAGTCACACATAAGTACACTTCTGCTGCCTTGAGCTGCCTTCTCATTCTTAAGGCTCCCAGAGACAGTTTTAAGAAAGACAAGGCTTGTAGAGAGAGGTAATACTTGTACTTAAATGATTATCACAGTCAGTAAATGTGTTCACTCAAGGACTCCATCAGGCTTGAAACAATCAGTAACTTTCACACCAAGCACAGTTTGGAAACAGTTATTCTGACTTGAGACGAATTATGTTAATTTTCTTAGCGTCAGGCAGGCATTACAATTTGCTCTGAAGTGGCAGGCAAAGGTGAGACAGTTTGTTGTCTTTATTTGTCTCCTTGGCACAGAAGCAGAGAAAACTCACGGTAAAAGCAACCAATACCCACAAATAGATTTACAACCAGTTTTGCCAGTCTATTTCATTAGGAAGTAAACTGGATCACCAAAACAGAGGTTTGGGGATTCTTTTTTCAGCAAAGTGCAAAGTAGAAGGAGAACCCAGTCTACAAAATATAATGACATAATAAATGCCATGATTGTTCTAAATTAGAAATTATGAAGAGGAACAAGACAACAGGTAGAAAAATGTGCTTGGAAACCTGAGTACAACCTAAGCCAATTTTTTAAATGTGCAAGGGATAGAAGAAATCCTAGTGCTAAAGTTTGTTATAAAAAGGCAGTATAAATGAATAATGCAAAAAAAAAAAAAGTGGTAACACTCAGTAAATAATCTTGCTCTGGTCCTCGGAAAAAGCAACCGTTAACCATTCTAGATGATAAGGTACTCTCACTTACTGTGTCTGTTAAAATAGCATTAAAGTAGTTGTGCATGTATATGCTTTTGTCTCCACTACTCCAAATGGCAGGTTATTCCAGATCCTCACTGGTTTTATGATCAGAAATGTTATTTTAATTTGAAGACTATAGTTCTTTTTGGTGAATTTATACTAATGCATTCTTGTGCCAATACTGACATTTAGCTTGTTTTTTCCCCAAACTATATTTACAGAAAGAATAACTTAGTCTCTCAGCCTTTATTTAATTGTATTAAAGAGCATCCTTGCCATGAGGGAGGAGGAGGGGATACGGAGAACTTCAAACACTCAGATCAGTATATAGAAGAGTAGGAGAAAGTAAATGGGGTCTCCTGTGGCCCATGGAGGTTCAATGGCGGAGCAGATATCGATACGTAGGCCGTGGAGGACACCATGGCAAAGCAAAAAGCTGAGCCCGAGGGCAGTTGTGACTACATTGAGTGTTCAGTTGAAGAGCAAAGAGGCCTCCGCAAAGAGACACTCAGTGCCAGAATGGAGACAGAGGGAAGAGGCACTGGACCCATCTGCAGCCCATGGATGTCCCCATGCTGGAGCCAGGAGCTGTACCCAAAGAGATCTGTGACTCTATGGGAAGCCCACTTTGGAACACTTTGTTCCTGAACTCTTTTATCCCATGGGAAGGATCTCACTCTGGAAAGAGGGGCATAGGCGAACTGACTGCCACCCCCATTCCCTGTCCACCCCCGTGCCACTGTCAAGGGAAGAAAGTAATCAGGAGCAACGCAATTTGAACCTGGGAAGAAGGGAGTGGTGGGGCCAAGGTGTCTTAAGATGTGGTTGTTATGTCTCACTATCCTATTCTGATTGACTGGTAACAAATTAAATTGATTTTTCTTCCCCAAGTCGAGTCTGTTTTGCCTGTGACCATAATTGGTGAGTGAGCCATCCCTGTCCTCCCTTCAACCTATGAGCCCTTTGCTGTGTTTCTCTCCTCACCTCACCGGGCGGGAGGAAGTGAGTGCAGGACCACGTGGTCTTAGCTGTGGCTGAAACCACCACAATCACTCAGGTTATTTATGAGAATGCAGTGCAGAGCATCAGTGCTGTCATCCCTTGGCAAAGTCTCAGCCCAGCACATCACACCTCTAAGAGTGTAGTTTCAAGCTCTACGCCTGAAATTGGCCCATCTGTAGCGCGGCATAATTTTCATGCCCGGGGTCTCCCATAGATCCCCCTTCTCACTCTGCTGGAGCCAGAGGGTAAAGGAGCACACCTATGGGGTGGGGAGACAGAGCAGCTTTAAGCTGGTGCTCAGCTCAGTTCACCAAAGCGGAGGCTGAGAGGAGCCATTTGGGGCTGTTGTTGGTCAGGGAGGTGCCTGTGCTGCCATGACGTGGCTGCTGAGAGCCGTGAGCAGAGTTCATGCTGCTGGAGAGGGGTTGGTAAGTCAGAGTGACCCTGGTGAGCAGGGGGCTGAAAGGAAGCTGACCTCCCACAGAGCGAAATCTGGGAAAGGGTCCTTTTACTTGGTTTTGTTCCTACTCCTTCAGCACTGATCCAGAGCTAGCTGAGGTTTGTCTCCAACCGCATCACTTTGTTCCACATCTGCTGTGCAGAAATTATGATGTGGGTAGGCTCGACTTTCATAACAAATACCATGTCCCTTGTGCTCCTATAAAATTGTTCCCTCTTTAAACCTAGAATCTTCAATTACAGATCCATATGGTCTTTAAAGTCCCTTTTATTAGGCAATAAAATAAAACATTTATTAGGAAACTGCATACACAGATTTATTCAAGTGACCGAAGCACACAGTACATTTCACAAGGAAAATATGGAACACAGTGACCTGAAAAGCTTTGTGTTGGTAGCCAGTAGATCCTCATGGCAAAACATCAGACAGAGTGGGTGTTGTTTTTTTCCTCTGTATTGTTAATAGTTTATTACCTATTGCAGTTTCTCTCCCAAGTGATATTAGAAAGACAAAGTGATGAGTCTCAGCAATTTTAAAGTGGCATCCAATTGCTACTTCTGTTAGAATGGTTTCTATTAATCCTCTTTTGTAATTTTTTTTCTTATTTCAAGTTGTATTCAAGTCATGCTCATGTAAACAGTGTTTGTTCTGAGGTGAGGGAAAGCTCTGAGCAATGATCTGTGCATAACCGCACAATCCTTCAAAGACAGTGCCCTCCCCTGCCACCCCGTCCCCACCCCGAAGTAAGCCACAGGGGGAAAAGCAGCAATGTGCTGCTGAATGTACCCACTTGTTAAGCCATGATACTTCAGGGACAGAGCCAAAATCAGCTGTCATCCCCTTTCCCATCCAATCAAGCCTGGCAGAAGGAGTTTTGATAGGTCTTGTCACTATTTTTTTGGTGGATAGCAGAGCATGTGGTAAGAGAGGTTCTTATCCTCTTTATCTCTTGTACAGCTGTGTTGTCTACATCACACTTTAACCCTGAAGAATTAATCTGCTGCTTTGTAGAGGATGTTCAGGAAGTAAAGTTGGCAAAGAGTAAATGTCAAGTGAGTTCATCCTACCTGCTTACTGAAGCAAGGTCAGAGAAGGATGAGAAAGCGATTAATTTCTATGGTCTCGGAAAACCGAGCTGCCACTATAATTCATTGGTTTAATGTGTTATTTTTAATTATACGAGTATAAGCACCTATACTATGAAAGTGAGGTTGGTTGTAAATTCAAAGTCAAGGCACCCAAGGAGTCCAGCACCTTGATATATTACAAGCAGAGTGCAATGCCTGCATTTTGACAGAAGCCCATCTGTTTGCACAGGGAGATAAGACCCATTCCTGATCTCTTTTCCCATTGCCTTTACAACCACATCATCTAATTTTGAAAATTATCTTTTCGTTTGAGCCCTGCTATCCTTTAAATGAACATTACTTACATGCTGCTATTAAATTTTAATTATGCCTAGGTAAGTCCATAACTAGACCTCACTGTGAATTCATTCCCTAGGGCTGGCTGACTGATTCTCAAGGGGAATGTGTATTTCTCTCTGTACATAAGATGTGACACGATGACACAGGCCTTTTGCGAGATCTTTCAAGCCTTCCTTCTGTGCCTCACTTACCAGTTTGTGAGCCCATCACACTCGTTTTGGTGTCATACTGTGATGAGCCCTCTGGGCTTAGGAAAGCCCTGCCTTTTGGGATGACACAACTCAGACTTCATCCAGGATGGTCTGGATACATGAGATGTTACACACAGCTTCCATCCTCACATTTCCCTCTCTTCCGGCAAAATGTGGTTTCCAGAGACGTATGCAGCACCATGACCTCTCAGAAGGTAAGACTGGAGAATTGACCATGTATCTAGTTTTCATCTCAAAAGTGGATGAGAAGGCAAGGGCTGCCTTGTTTTTAGAAAGAACAGCAGCTTTTTTTTTTTTTTTTTCCCAGTAAAACCTTAATGTCAGTCTTGACTCATCAGCTCCTGGCTACTGACATGTACTTCTGTTTTTTCACTATATTCCATGTAGCTATCAGATTTGCCAGCCTAATGACCTTTAGGGGATCTAAACCTAATTTCGAAATGACTGTTTAGTAGATGCTACTGTACAGGTAGTTAACTGTATCTGTAACACAGGATTCATGGGGAATTCAGTTCTGGAAGATGTGCCTAACCTCTGAATTTTATGTTTACTTTTGAAAGATTTTAAGACTTCAAAAAAATTGAAACAATCTTGTAAAGATTTAGAAGGAGAAACTTAGGGGTTTTTTTTTTTTCGATTTCTGGATCAGTTTTGGTTAGAATAAGTACCACAATTTCATCTTCATTAAAGAAAAACTCTAACAAAGGATAAGATATTCATTCCTCATTTACCTGGGTAATACTTTTCAGCATCTCTTAAAGATGCTTGAAAAATCTTTGAGATTATCTAACATTCAGTTTAAGCACAACCATCCTGTTTCTGTTCACTCTGCACAAAGCAAAGGTCTTTGAAATAACTTTGTCCTTAGTTGATGCATGAATTTATTTTGCTGTGTCATAAATTAGAAAATGAGTGAGTCACTTCAGAGACACCAACGTAATCTGAGATAATGCAGTTCTATCATCTCTGACTGGGGAAAAGGCGAAGCAGAGAAGTGACACCACAGTTATGCTAAATTTAAATGTCTGTGCTTTAATGTAATTTGGATATGCAAACTGCTGTACTTAAGAATTGAATAAGCTTTTTTGCTGACTTCCATCACTGTCAGTGCCCAGATCTTTTTATTTCATAAAGACTTGGAACTATTCTCTTTCCTCCAAGTCCGTGCCTCATCACTTGCTGGCTTCTGCATTCAGCAGAATCAAGGAATTTGGGCACATCTAGAGAGAGATCATCTTTGGAGATTCAAGTCCTCAATGTGGATAAGATTGACCCTCCAAAAAATTAATCATAGTTGTGTACAAGCCGTACACACAGGGAAACAACAACAGCAGCACATGTTGACATACTGAAATGATAAAAACAGAAACCAGACAGGAAATAGATAATTATGTTGTTTTACTAGATACCTGCTCAGCAGCTGTCAAAACTATGATAGACAGGGAGGGGTTAGCTGGAAATGACTAGACAACAGAGCAGATAGCACTGTTATGCCACTGTCTCAACAGTGACCATTCAAAAAAATACATTTCAGTGTGAGAGGTCAGATAAAATGTCTGAAAACTAAGCACACAGGTTATACTACAAGTTTTAAAAGACTTAGTTTTGGAAGTCAGAAATTTGGGAAAAGGCTGTAGGTAGTGTTAGTGAAACTGTCTGTAGATGAGATTGCAATCAGACTGAAAGGTCACACAGCAGGGCTTCATGTTAGTCTGACTCATCTCAAAACACACATTTCCTAGCTGCCACATATAATGTAAATTCATGTACTTTATTATTGTTGCTACAATTTTCTAATTTACTCAGGAGTCTGCAAGATGCAGAGGGGAGGAAGCTTTTGTAAGTACACTTTTTAGTTTTTAAACTTGTTAAACAAGCAAGATAAACCACCTTGTTCTAATCTCCCTAAGCAAAACAGTACATTCACATTGGAAAACAAACAGAAAAACACAACTAACAACTCAAGAAATTAAAAGAACAAATGGAGTTTAAATTTTGAAAGTATTTTTTCCAGTATTGTTTTAATTTGGAAGGCAAGAAATAACACAAGTGATAACAAGAGTGTATGTTTGGAAATACCCCTTAAAATGTCAGACCAAATGGAGGACATGTAGGAAGTCCAGTAATACCTCCATTCTCTTCGGGAACATCTTGCACTGTTGCACAGATAAGTGGCATATCTTATCTGTAATACATGATTTGTTTTCAGTAAATTAGGTTGGAAAATATAAATTTGTCTTTTTTTCCTTTCCAACAGGTGTAGAAAAGATGTGCAAGCTCAAGAAGATCATATAGCGTATGTCCACGTGCTTGACTGAATTCAGAGGAAGGCCATGAAACTGATGCAAGGATTGAGGAATATAATATTATTTGGCTTCTTGAAGGTTGAGAAATTGTTTGGATCCAACTCTGTAAGTATTTTCCCATGGATTGTGTGGGATTTTTCAGTATCATTGAAAGAGATGTAACAAAATCCTATTGCTAGATGTCAAAGATAGGAAATTCAGCCTAGAAATACAGATTCAGATCAGGATGGTGAATTTACCACCACTTAACCTTTAAAATAAGGTCAGATTTTTCTAGCAGACCCTTCTTCTGAAAGAAGATGTGTGTCCAATGTGCATCTACACAAACACGTGTGCAGGCTACTTGAGATTAAATAATGCTTTTTAAACTCTCTTAAAAACATGTTGCTGAGCTTTAGGCATTGATATAACAACTTATAGCAATTGTTAGGTTGGAGGATTGGGAAAATTCCTTCCCCAGATCTGAGATCTCGAGGCACTTCTGTTTTCCTCTGTGCTTCATCTGTGATGAGCAGGGCACAGTTCATCTACCGTTTAGATGTCCCAAATTAGTACCACGCTAGATATTTGTGTTGTTGGCCAGTAGTGTAGCACACAGTTCTGCATCCCAGCAACTGCAATTTTACTTTGTGTAAGCCTTTACAAAAGAATATTTGTACAAAACTTAATGACTTACAATTATATAAGTCAGAATTGAAGATGCAGTACTCCCTCATGGATGTAAACTGTGTGTAGTGTAACATTTCTGTGTGTTGTACTGAACAAATATCAAGCAGATTTGAGTAAGGTTAAGAAATAGCTTATGGCATATTTTTAAGGGGCAGCATGACATTTATGGTTAATGGGAGCCAGAATAAATATTTTTAAATTCAATGTAAATTAAGAGAAAACATAAAAATATATGAGGGTGTACTGACCCCACCACTGTTGCTATTTTCATTGAATAAGCTACCTTGGAAAAGAATGGGAAGAATTAGGAAACCAGCAATACCCATGCACCAGAGACATCTTAAAATAAGTAGGTATAGCTAATTAATAACCACTGCTCAGCCTCAAAGTACAGTATTTGTCACTGTGCCCCAGTTCCAGTAAACCATGTTTAGGCATCACCTACTCCAAGCACATTATTACTACCCAAACATGTTTGCTATCCTGTCTAATCATTAGCCAAGAGTCCTTGCTCTCCTATCGAATATTTTATAAAATAGAATAGAATGAGCTAGAAATAGTAGGGCAGCTGAGAAAGTTTTAAAATCTTTTGTTGCTCAGAAGGATGTGATTCATTTAAAGCACGCACTTTTAAAACAGGCAAAGCACTTGTGTATGGCCAAAAAGAAGCATTGCACTTGTGAAGTTTTGTGTTAATAGAGAAAATAATCTTTGTGTGGAGTCATCTAAACGTTGAATCGACTGAGCCCATCTGGCAGGAAGAGCCATTATTACAAGGCACGTTATGTAGCAAACACTGAAAATCTGAGAGGTCGCCCAATATTAACGTGAATAGGGGATGGTGCTGTGACTGAACCCACTGTCAGAACTGAGGCTGAAAGAACCTCCTCAGGGTCAATCTACATTTGACATAATGCCTATTGGAGAAAAAGGTCTGTAACAGGAAAGTTTATGCCTCTGTCATGATCTTATGCAGGTACAGCAAAACCTATGGATGGCACCTAGCTAATGGATTAGCTCCCTGCTCATTCTTTTCTCTTGAGAGAACAGTTATCAGACCAACCATAACATGTGTTCTATAGGAACACCCAATGGGCAAAATTTTGGGGTAAACTGAATCCCCTCCACATTACACAGACTGCTTGACTTGATCTCCATCACCTACGGAAGGAGTTTAACCACCTAGTCTATATGTAGCCACCTGCATGCATACTCCCACGTCTTGGTGTTTTGACAGCAAAATGAACCTCACCCAAGCAGTTCAGTTAAAGCAGAACCAGATCTATCTTGCAACCTTTGAAAGGCACCAGAAGAGGTATGGGTAACATGGATGGTACAGAAGTATTGTCAAAGTTGTCCAAAGCCATTAGGTTTCTGAAGGGGAGAAGAGGATGCACAGGATGTGGGTCAGGCAGGACAGGGAAGAATTAACAAGATGATGTGTCTGTTAAACTGCCAGCCTTCAAAAAATCAAAGAAAAAAAGCAGTTAGAACTATCCAGCAGCTCTTTGCAATAGATTCAAGCTGGGATATGACTATTCATCAGAAGAATAACTGAAGAGAAGAGAAACTAAAGAGAAGATAAGAGAAATTAAATTCTACTGTAAATCAGCAGTTTGAGCTGGGCTGTGTGTAGAGCTAATAGCATCAGGTTGGTTTGTGAGCTGCTCAGCTCCTTCAATAACAGGACCAATAAATAAAACACTCCTGCCTATTTTGATATAGAGGCAGTGATACTGTGGGGACATTTGAATTATCAGACC
The DNA here is from genome assembly GCA_907165065.1 of Caprimulgus europaeus. The sequence goes on from OU015523.1 coordinate 111,433,548, forward strand.
ACTTGGCTTTCTACAGTCTCAGCCTTTGATAAGTCCATGATTTTTTTTCCTTCTGCATGACTTTCACCACCTTGACTCCAGGGTGAGGATTGCACCACTGTTTGGGTTATCCTCATTGAAGTAATTTAGAAATCTTCTCAGGAGGACAAGGACAGCAGCTGCTTCCTTTAGTTTTCCTCCCTCTGCTGGGCTAGCTCAGATTCTCCAGTGCAGTGTCCAGTACAGCTTAACCAGACAACATAGCCCTGCATTTATAGGAATTTGTCGATTGACCATTGGTTCCACCCTATGTTTGATTCCTGGTACAGAATGATAAATTACCAGCTTTACATATATGTTGGGTCACTTGCCAATCTCCCTCTCTTCTGTTTAGCTCCCACACTGAGAAAAGCTGTTAGTGATAATTCACAGTATGTTTTCCTGGTAATTGTTCAGTATTAATGACAAACACATGGCGCTTTGCCCAGCATTTAAAATATTTTGCCACTGAGCCACAGTTCCTCAAGTGATCTTTGCCCTGCTCTACAGGTATATCAGCTAGAAGGATGTGTAACTAATGGCCTACACATGGGAGCATCAGGACAATTTCTTTGGCTTGTGAATAGCAGAAAGGATAGCCCTGTACACCCGGCAGGAATCTCACCAGCTGGTGTGGTGAACCTCACCTTGCTGGGCAGAGGCTCCAGTCATTCCTGATGGTTGCCTGGCTGTCCACTGGCAACACCAATTTCCCACCCCTAGGTTACGCTGAGCTGTCTACACCACTTCTTCCTATGCAATAGCTCTTAGTCCTTGAAGTTGGCTTACTGCCCTGCTTGTCCTGCACGAGAGGCACCACTTTTGCAAGCTGCCCAGCTGCAGAATATTCAAGTGCTAAATCTAATTAATTACTGGTACTAATAACATTAAACATAAATGTTATTATTTCAAATTTTATTTTTACCAAGGCTGTAATTAATCAGCCATATAACTTGCATTTTTCTCAGTCAAATGAATGGAGTTTTTTGCAAAGCTGCAACAACATGAGTGAATAAAGTGAGGTGACTTTAATGAGCTTTAATGTACCCATATTTATAAGTCATTTATTTTCCCATGTTTGGAAATTTCTTATATGCTTTTTATTTCTTAATAACCCATGTTATTGTATGCATTTTCCCTATCTTTGTGTCTCAAACAGTGGGCAGGTTGTGAAACCACTTATACATCTTATTCTGGACATCTATTACTATTGTCTACACATTTTTCTTTTGGTAATTAAGTATATGTGTCATCGGCACCAAACTTCTGAAAAGCTATGTGTTAAGGAGTCTCAGAGGCACAAGTGCTAGCACTCTGGGATACAATTTAGCAAGCCTGTTAATAACTATTATTAAAGAAAAGTCTTCAAACTAAACCAGGATAATGTAACACAAAGTATTTTTGTGACCTGAAAGGAAAAAAAAAAAAGCTGCTGAAGATCTTCAGATTTTATGGTGGAAGTATACAAGTCATTCTGAGGAGCAGTAGTTTAAACTACATATTTGTAAGACTGGTAATAAAAACTATTCAGTGTATGCTAAACCCATATTCATATTTCCATTCAAGTCAATGGATGTCACTTCTAAAAACTTTGGAAGTAAAATATGACTTAATGATAACTACCTCTTGTTCAGCAACATTCTTACACACTTATTTCTCATGTAAATCTACAGGACTGGAATTCATCTTTAAACACTTGGCTGAATAGGATCCTAAACATCTGATTCTATAATTTCCATTCTTGCAGACTAGTACTTACAGGATCAGACCAACTGAAATTGTGTCAGCTCTCTCTTAGCTGAGTACAATTCAAGAACAAATATACGGGCTTGGTAAGATCTCTATCCTTGCTTGTGAGCTGTATATGTCCTGGGAAGCTGGCTGAGGTGATAGCTAAAGTGGGCAAAGTCTTAGGCTTCTCAGAGCACTTACAGCATTTTGTGACAACTGAAGAACCACAGGTTGTTCCCAGGTGATCATTTACACCATCTGGGAGTCACAAGTGGGTTTAACAGCTTCTGTCTCCACTGATGTAGAAGGACAATTAGCATTAAGACTTCATTTTGCTTTCCCCTGGGAGGTAATGTGCTTTTCCACTCAAAAGATACTTTAAGAACTGAAGTAGTGTAGATGGTAGGGTGAACTGACAGCAAATACTCAAAGCAAATTCCTGCATCAGACAGAGCCAAAACCTAGAGTAGAATCATAGAATCATAGAATCATAGAATCATAGAATCATAGAATCATAGAATGGTTTGGGCTGGAAGGGACCTTAAAGATCATCTAGCTCCAACCCCCCTGCCATGAGCTTACCAAGAAAAGGCTCTTTTCCTGGAAATGCTCTCCCTGCCTTTCTTCTGAGATAGCATTGGCCACTGTCAGAGGCAGGATACAGCGCTGGATGTATCTTTGACCTAGTACAATTGTTCTTGTGTCCTCACAACATCCTTCCACTGCAGACAAAAATGGGCAGGTACATACTAACAATCCCCAAATAAATGAAAGCCTCTAGACCATCTGTTGCTGGAACAGTTTCTGCTGTTTCTACAGGACTGAAGCCAACATTTGCAGCTGCTTTATAAAGTTCAGTAAACTTGCTGCTTTATAAATTTCAGTAAACTTGCTGTTGCTATTCCACCACCCATGTCAGGTTCTCTTCAGTTTCACATCTTAAAAGCTGAATTTGGAAATGTTCAGAAAAAATAATTAAGCATTTCTCCCAACCTACATGTGTGGACCACATGTTACGTTGAAGTCAAACTCATTCACTTCCTGACATTTGGGTTTTTTTGTTTTGTTTTGTTTTGTTTTGGGGGGTTTTTTTGTAACTGTTAATAAAACATATAAAGATAACAGAAGAGATGATTAGTTCAAACCTCCTCTCTGCTAGGACTGTTCCCAGGCTTTCACTGCCCAGCATCACATTCTCAGGAAGTCACACACGTTCCCTCTTTCCTTTCATTTTCATCTCATACATGAAGCTGGGAGTGTGCTAATCCTCTGCAAGGTAGAGCAGAGTTGTGTGAGACAGGTTTGAGCAAACCAGCTCATGTACCGGAAACATTCTTGCTACAGCAGCACTAAGCTGTGCACAGTTTGACTTAACTTTCTAGTTTTCAGTTAAAAGCCTGCCAGAAAAGTCCTCATCAGGCAATAGAAAACACTTAACTCCTTCCTAAAACTGTCAAACCATGTACAAATATTTTAGACAAAACATTACGCACACTTTGAAGACTCTGGTTTAGAGAATTTTATCATCAGATATGAGTACATATCATGAAATGCCATCACAAAATCTTTAGAGTCATACAGGAACTTATTAAGATCTTTCATTCGACTTAGAATGTGTATTGGGCTTAGCTGCTGCTTGAGTTTGGATTAATAGAAAGAAGCAAGACAGAATATTGATCATCACAATATAAAGTATCGTAATTACAGGAATTTAGTTTCATTAAAATAGTAATTCTATAAAAGAAGGGTTTCATAAGATCAATCTAAAAATAATTTGTTTTGAGACATTTTAGTTATTAACCTGTGTCAGTAGTCTAGCCATAAAATGCAGTGTATATACATGTGTCAACTACTTTGCTATGCAGTATTCTGCATAAAACACAGTTTGGTGTATAGAATTTAATTTCAATTAAATTAGTTTTACACAGGCTCATGCCACAGCATTACACTTATTGCAACAAGCACAAAAAGAATAAAATTGACATTTCTAAACTTGGTGACTAAGTCAGACACCTCCATTTTTAGCAGCTTCAATAAACAAGGAGATGGTCAGAATTATGAGCATCTTTCAGTTTTTAATGACTTAACTCTGCAGACTTGGGGCATAGGCATTTTAAAATGGCAGAATTTGATATTGTCAGCTTTACTGGAACTACACTGTGGTTTCTCAGGTATGGCCTTTCAGACAGAAAGTGGGTTTTTTTTCATTCTACTGATCATTCTATGGAAGAGGAAATCAATGGCTGAGAAGAATATCCTTGTTTTATGTATGACTTCCTAGAAATAAAATGTAGCTTCATACTCAAGGTAATCTTGGGCATTAAAATCCTTTACAAGGCCAGTATAAACAATAGACTGCTGTAAGCATTCGTTCTGGAGAGCTGCAAGCCTGGATTTCTCTTACAACTTTGTTGCAAATATAAAAAAATCTAACATAAGAACTTCCAGGCAAGAATGGTGTTTTTGAGATATACATAAAAGTTAAACTAAGGCCAGTTCTTACACAAATACATCAAAGATGATGAAATATCCAATTCAAGGGAAAGTTGTGTTTGGTAGTATAATAATCTAGCCAACCTTCCTCTGTGATTGCTTTTTCTCACATAAATAATTTCTTCTTGGCAATGTCTTCACCATTCCTATGGCTGTATCTCTTATTATTTCTTGATTGTTACTTGGTCTTGTGTAGCTAGATTATTCTGTCAACCATCTATTTCCTTCACCTCCCACTCCCTTCTTACCTAGTCACTGTTGTTTTCATTCCACTTCTGTCTTTTCACACCATTCTTGTTCTCTTTTTTTTTTTTCCTAGAGAATGAACCTATTTCTTTTCATTCATTTACTATTTTGCTTCTTTTCTTCCTGTCTTAGCTTATAATTTTTTTTAACTCAACACACAGGTTAACCCATTGACTGTGCTTCTTCAAGCTATTTCACTGGCACTTTTCCTGAAATACATGCTGGAAGCAAGGCATTTTCCCCAGAAGTGTGAGTAGAAGCACACTGCTTCACTGAGTGATCATCTGCTTTCAGGGCAAAGCAAATGGCTGAACCATGCAAACACGCAGAAATATTTCATTGTACGTTTGAAGCAACCACAAAGCAAACAAAACAAACAAAAAAAGAGAATGTATCTGAATGATTAAAAAATGTTATCTGCTAGTCAAGAAAGAAGACAAATGCCTAATTTAGATGAGAAACAACTATATTTGGACTCAGTACTTTCCTGTAAGAGGAAACAAGAGGATAATGTAACTGCCTGGGACCTCAGTGAGATAGAGTCCATAACTCTCACAGATCCTCTCCCCCGCAAACTCTCAAGCTCCTTTCATCCAGGAATTCTTCTTCCTCCCTTTCCAGTTGCTTCCTAACTTCCTAAACTTGGTCCAGCTGCTACAATCACTGTCTGCTCTGGCTGCCAGCACAGTCCTATATAGTCCTTTTGCAGATTCAGTGTTCAGAGCAGCAGCAGCAACTTGCAGAGACCTATTGGCATTATGAGAGGGGTGGCTGAGTTACACTCATGTTCTTCAAAGGAAGCATGCAGCTTATAAAAGTGCTGGTCAGATTAATCATTAAAATACATCTCATTAAAAGAAAATTAGGACAACAGGTATGAATTAATTTATCTTTATGGGGCTCTGTGAAGCTGCCAACTGCTATGGAATGACTATGCATTTTATTATTACTGTGCTAGGTAAAAATTCACCAAAAGTTGTAACCTTGCACCACTGGAATGCAGGAATCACAGATGTGTTCAGAGACACTTCATTCATGCTCATGAAAATGAAGTAGCATGGTGAGATATACACCATTAAAAATATAATGAATACCATTAATGCAGTCTTCATAAAACAGAAATACTGCTGCACAGCATTGCAGCAGCCCTCTGAAAATGTCCGAGTGGAAACCAGTGATGAGTGGTGTCCCTCAAGGTTTGGTATTGGGACCGGTGCTTTTCAACATCTTTGTCAGTGACATGGACAGGGGGACTGAGTGCACCCTCAACAAGTTTGGTGATGATACCAAGCTGAGTGGTGTGGTCAACAAATTGGAGGGACAAGATGCCATCCAGAGGGACCTTGACAGGCTTGAGATGTAGGCCTGTGCTAACCTCATGAAGTTCAACAAGGCCAAATGCAAGGTCCTGCACCTGGGTTGGGACAACCCCAAGCACAAATACAGGCTGGGCAATGAGTGGCTTGAGGCCAGCTCTGAAGAGAAGGACGTGGGAGAGGTGGTAGATGAGAAGCTCAACATGAGCCAGCAATGTGCGCTTGCAGCCCAGAAGGCCAAACTGTATCCTGGGCTGCATCAAGAGAAGTGTGGCCAGCAGGCCCAGGGAGGTGATTCTCCCTCTGTATTCTGCTTTCATAAGGCCCCACCTGGAGTGCTGCATCCAGTTCTGAAGCCCCCAACACAAGAAAGACCTGGACCAGTTAGAACGAGTCCAGAGGAAGCCACGAGGATGATCCGAGGGCTGGAGCACCTCTCCTATGAGGACAGGCTGAGAGAGTTGGGGCTGTTCAGCCTGGAGAAGAGACGGCTCTGGGGAGACCTTCTAGCGGCCTTCCAGTACCTGAAGGGGGCCTACAAAAAAGCTGGGGAAGGACTTTTCATAAGGACAGTTAATGATAGAACAAGGGGAAATGACTTTAAGCTGAAAGAGGGTAGGTTTAGATTAGATATCAGGAAGAAATTCTTTACTGTGAGAGTGGTGAGGCATTGGTACAGGTTGCCCAAGGAAGTTGTAGATGTCCCCTCCCTGGAAATGTTTAAGGCCAGGTTGGATGAGGCTTTGAGCCACCTGGTCTAGTGGAAGGTGTCCCTGCTGATGGCAGGGGGGTTGAAACTAGATGATCTTTAAGGTTCCTTCCAACCCAAACCATTCTATGATTCTATGAAACTTTCTTAAACAGGGCCGTGGCTGGACAACTTTAGCTAAGGCTTAGAAGAAGATGGTTATGGTTATGGTTATGGTTATGGTTATGGTTATGGTTATGGTTATGGTTATGGTTATGGTTATGGTTATGGTTAGTGAGAGACAAAGCCTGAGGCTCTAGTGATGATAAGGCTGCCGAAGGGAGGTGAGGGCTCCAAAAATACATAATTTCTGGGAACTTTTTCAAGAGCAATATCATGTGGGATATGGAGTGATGCATAGCTGAGACCAGAGCTTTCAGCTTTGCCTTTAGCCCAAGATTCCCAGTACTACATTGTTGAACAAGACATCAGTAATGATTTCTGCCTTTAACCCACCCCTTCCCCTGCTGCAGCCCCACACCAACCAGAGCTCTGGGCTTTGTCTTTGTACTAACCATAATCCTAACATAAACCCTAAATTTAACATAAACCCTAAGCCTAAACATAATCCTGTGAATATGTCAGTGACTGAGCCTTATTCCAAGACCCTCAGTCAAGTTCCCAAGACTGATTTATTTTTGAAGTCCACCACCTCCTTTGGCAGCCGCCTTGCAGCCCCACTTCATCTATAGCCCTAGGCCTCTCCCACACTTGAGCCCTAGGCTTTGGGGTCTCCTAACTCCAATCCTAAATGTAATCCTAAAATAGCCTTGGGCTTTGCTAAGCTTTAGCTCAAGACCCTCTGAATTCATTGCTTTAATTATGTGATTTTTTTTACTGCTCACCACTTCATTGAGCAGCTCACTGCAGCTTCAATCCAGCTGGAGATCTAGTCTTTGTTTCTCACTTAATCCTAAACCTAACTCTGACCTTAAGACCTTGGCCTTGGCAGAACTTAATCTCAAGACTCCCACCCATGGCACTGTTGAAGAAGTTCTCATGAACTATTTGACTTTACAATCTATCCTTTTCTCGATCAGCCCCTTTGTAACAACGCTCCAACTGAAGCCATACATGCTGTCTCTCTCATAATACTAATCGTGAACCAAGGCCACAAGATCATGGCTTTGGCTTAGCCATATCCCAAGATTTCCAGTCATGGCCTTCTTTCGAACAAGTGATCTGTGTAGATTTCTCTTTGAGTCCCGTCCCTTCCTTGGACAGTGACCTTTGCAGCCCCACTCCAACTGGAGCCTGAGGTTTTGTCTCTATCCTAACCTTAACTCTTAGCTTAACTGTAGGTCTTGACCTGGGCTGAACGCTACCCCACCACCACTGAACTGTTGCTATGTTGGACAGTTTCTCTGGGAGACTGGTCTTGCAGCCCAGCTCTTTGTGTAGCATCCCTTTTGCACTGGCACTACAGCTGGAGCCCTAGGCATGTTCTCTCTCCTAAAACTGACAACAAGTATCATCCTAGGTCTTGGCCTTTACTGATCCTTAGTCATGGCCCTCTTGACCAAGGTCTCAGGGGAGATTTCTCCTAAGACCTCACTGTCGACCCCTTCTTCCTTTTTAACACCTTTGCAGCTTTTGTTACTGTAACCTTACACGTAAACCGAATTCTTGACAATAGCTGAGCGTTAGCATCAATCCTTCAGCCACAGATCTCATAAACTACTTCTCAAGATAGGATCATTTTGCAGCCCACCCTTTTCTTGTGTTGCTTTCGTGCATTCATGTTGGGGTTAAAGTAGATTTAGACTAGTGTTAAAGTCACAAGAGAACAACAAATCCTAGGGCTCCTGTTGGAGTGGGTCTGCAAAGGGGATGATCAAGGGTTGGGCTGCAGCAAGAAATCTCCTGAGAACTTGTGCAAGATTGTCATGGCTGGGAACCTGCAGAAGGCTCAGCCAAGATCAAGGCAAAGGCCTGGTGCTAGGCTTTGGGGTGAGGAAGGATACAAAGCCTTGCACTTGTAATGAACAAAGGTGAAAAAGTTAATGCAGACAGGAACTGCAGTCTTGATGTGAGTTGAGAAGTCATGATCCACTGGCTGCCAGGAAAGAGCTGCTCTAGACAGGACTGTACCCTATGAAATAAAACCCATCCCATGTTGAACTTCAGCCAGTGAGAGAGGAACACAGTGCCCCTGCTCACACTTAACTTCAGAAATAAATGGACAGCCTTGAAGGGTTGCAGACAGCCTGCTGAGGACACTCCAGGCCAATGGGACATGAATACTCCTGAGGAATTGTGGCTCTGGGTGACCCACACTGGGTCAGGGACGCCCTTGAGGGACTGTGGCCATGAATAACCCACACTGGGGCAGGGACATCCTTGAGGGACTGTGGCTATGGATGACCCATGCTGGGGCAGGAACATCCATGAGGGACTGTGGTCATGGTGGCCCCTGGCAGAGCAGGGATACCTCCAAATCTGAATTTATCTAAAAACTTACAACTTCTCACCAAGAAACTCAGTCAGCTGGTTTGTCTCTAAAAAGCATAGTTCCCTGAGAACAGCAATAAAACTACCCTTTTCTTGAGGTCAGAATTTTATTTCCCAAGAGGAAATTGGCTTGGATCCCCCATCTGGTGACACAAGCTGGAGGTATCACCATGGCAATCCAAGGAGGACAGCGCGACCTTTCCCAGGCAGTGCAACACCACAGGGCGGGCTTCCCTCTGGTCTCCAGGTGGCCACAAGCCCCCCTGGACCAGTGGCCCAGGATGCTGGGCAGCTGTGGCGATGGTGTAGAGGTGTCAGGAAACAAGAAGACATTCCTGATGGTGCATTTTTAGATAATTACAGCATAGCTCTGTTGGGTTTATGAGCTCTGAAGCTGACAGTGCTGTGACACCAACCACTTGAGATGCACAATAGCCTTCTAAAGATGGGCTGTATGAAAAGCCCTGTTGCCCTTCTAAAAGCTAGTATTCCCATTTGTATTTACAGAACATTATTAACACAGGCAGGAGTGAAATGGATTATTTTAATACCTTTCAGAAAAGGGTGCAAGTAGATGGGAAATGAGTAAGTATTTGCATGTAATTACAGCTTAGGGTGCATGGCATATAAGCAGCTGCCTATAAAAGCAGGCAGCTGGCTGGCAGTGGAACTGGGCATTGCCAGCCGGTTTCCCCCCCATGAGAGGTTTCATAATATCATTATATTTCCTCCCAGCCTCTATGGCACTTTATAGGTGACACCTGTGACAGTAAGATAATGCCAGAATCTTCCTCCCAGGAGATTTCTCCCTTTCCCTCCAGCTCCACCTCTGAGGCAAAGCACAGCTTCTGCAGCTGCCGCTCTGAGCAAATCACATATCTCAGGGTGGGTGGGTGGTCCAGGATAAAACCCAACTCACCACACAGACAGCCCCTACATGCAGAAATAAGTGCAACAAGCGAAAACTTTATTTTTCCTCCACAAACTCACTCCTGACCTACCAACAGGCTCGTGCTGCCTGTGTCCTGACCCAGTGCCTGATCTCTCAGTCCCCACTGTCTCTCGGGCTGGGACAAGCATAGACAGGGGTGCAGAAAAAGAAGATGGTTTTCCATTGCCTGTCCTCAGTGGCTGGTGCCTGGATGGTCCCTCTGTCCCGCCTGAAGAGGAGTATGCACACGGACCTGTGCCTTATAGAGTTGCAAAACCAGGCAAGGACCCTTCTCCCATCTTTCTTCCCACTCTTCCTCCACACCGTGCCACATATTTTCTCTCTCCTGAAGAACTGAGCATGACTTTAATGCTTAAAGCATTAAGTTACCTTTGGATAGTGACAAACCAATACAAAAAAGCAGAAGACCGAGTTTTTAGCAAGTACTTCAGTAATGTGAAGGCCAAAACTGCATAGTGTTAAAAACATTACTGGGTATTTTATAAGCAAACCAACATAAGCAATTTTAAGACAGGAAATTTAAGGTCCTTAAAGAGTGTTTTTGAAAATAATTGTAATAAATTGCAACATAAATTGTAATAAAATAATTTTTCAACATAAACTGTACTACTGATGATTCAAATATCATTGGGATTTAAACTACAAAGTAGTAAATTCTAGAGTACATTTTTTCTGGTTTCTTCTGCCCAACTGTGCATTTTCAACATTCCACTCAAAGACAAATGTTTTAGTTTTATTTAGTGTGTGGAATTAGGCTACAGATCAGATTAGGATTTTTTTTTTAAGAATGTTGAGATCATAACTATTTCATGGAAACCAAGCTCACAAGATAATTCAGTTAAATACAATTTACAGGTGCAAGACATTAAATATAGCCAATTACAATTGGATACAATCATTATTTCAAACAGTAAACCTTCAGGTAGACAAACTGATTTTTTTATCTGAAGGCAAACAATTTAAAATAAAGTATCAAATTATCTGAAGAGAAAGAATGTAAAGGTTCTCCTCAAAGACATTATTAAGAATTACATTATCTTCACTGGTGGGCAATGCAAACCATAAAGGGAGACTTTTAATGGTGAGATTATACAGAACAGTTGCACATCCCAAGCCAACCCTGGAAGAAGATCAGCCAAAGGGGAAAAAGAAAAGTAAATGGAATAGTATAGAAAATGATAACTAAATACTGTTAAGACCATATAAATTTATACTCTGTAGAGACTCATGTAAAATCTCTTCTAGAATCCAATATGAAAACGAAAAATAGCAAGAGGAACATGTCTTTAGATCTGTCAAGATTGTTGCAAGATAGAGAAGAAGAAATGAATCATGACCATGGTCTGATTCAATGGTTTTAGTCACTATACATCACCAGCTCCCTCTTAAGAAGTATTTCCCAGCACTTGCAATAAAGGAGAAACAAATGACGCATGTGGAGTCTGCTGGGTAGGCTCGTTACCAGGGAATTAAACAGAAGGTCGATAAAGCTTGGTTTTCCTTCAGGCTTTGGCTCTCTGACGTCCCTCATGACTTGGGCAAATCACCTCACTGCTCTACGCCTTTGTGTGCCTTCCCACACTTTTTCTGCAAGGACCAGCTATTAGTTTGGGGTGGGATTCATCTCACTTAGCTTCAAATGGCAGCAGTGGAAAAAGTGACACCTGAGCAGTCACCCCAGGCTCCCTCCATCATCAATACAGTGAGGCAGAGAGATCTCGCCTCACAAACCACTGCAGGTGACAAAACAGGAGTGAAAATACTTTAAAGCTTTTAAGGATGAACATTTAGTTAAAAGAGAAAAACCTTGATAATACTCATATATGAAAGGCCTGTGATGGGGAGGGAGGAAAAGGAAAAGGGGACCTGTGCTTGTAATCCAATTCCAGAATACAAACAATTAAATGTCTGAGAAACAGCTAAGGAGAGGAATCGTAAGACTGACGGTCTGAACAACTTTCAGCCGCTGAAGCTGCAGTTGTACATCAAAACAGACAGGCAGGCGTAAATTCCTCTTACCTTTGGCCTATGGCTTTACCTGTAGATTGGATTGATTATTTCCTTTCAGTAACTGTACAGACAACAATGGTCTATCTGATATTACAACTGAATGCTGTGAGATTACTGGTGATGGTATTCAGCTAGGTTTATACTTAAAATATGCCTCAGGAAAGTGAGTGTTACTGATACATAGATTTGAATAGTATTGTTATTTTGTCATATTCTTTGGGAATTCAGAATATCACAGAATCACACAGAATCACAGAATGGTAGGGGTTGGAAGTGATCTCTGGAGTTAATCTAGTCCAACCCCCCTGCCAAAGCAGGTTCCCTACACCAGGTTGCACAGGAAAGCGTCGAGGTGGGTTTTGAACATCTCCAGAGATGGAGACTCCACAACCCTTTTTTGGCAGCCTGTTCCAGTGCTCCATCACCCTTACAGTATATATTTCATATAAAAAATAAATGTAATAAATTTATTATCAATTTCCTCTTGACTAATTAGAAGGAAAAAAAAAAGACTTTGTTTTAGGTTTTCAGTCCTGTTTCAAATTTGGCTGATAGCCTTAGAATCTCAGTAACTGGAATCTGAAATGAAAATGTCTTTAAGTGTAGGCTTTAATCTTACATAGATTAGATTAATAGAGATTAATCAAACAGCAGATTTTCCCCATCCCTTATCTTGACCCAGTCCAGGGAAGGGAAGAACAGAGCTATCTTCCTTTTTTTTTTTTTTTTAAAATTCTAGATACCCTTGTGGAATATTTTCAATCAAATTCTCCACATTGTTCTAGGGCTGTCAGGAAACACACAGCACAGCATGGAGAGCAGTCTCAGACTGCAGTGAAGAAGGAGTTTCCAGAAAGACCATGCCTTCAGAAGCCCTGATTCCTATCTTTCCTATCAAGCATATACTCTACCATTTGTGCCCACAGTTGTTGAACATCTCTTGTAACCCTAAAGCCCAAGGTATATGTTCTTTAAACTTCCAATGAAAAAGAAAATACTTTTGCAAGTTTCAAGCTCTGTAATATATAAACTATCCCTGTGATCCTATTCATTTACCCAGAGATATGATGGTCCTTATATCTGAACTACTTCTCCACTTTTAGCTAGGAATCACTTGAAGCAAAAATCCCCATCGCTATGTTTGCATCTGCACTAAGAAATCACAGCAGAATATTCTATTTTCTGCAAAAATAATATGCAGCTAAAAAAAAATATCTCAGAAATAAGTGTTAGTGGCTTGGTAAGAGTAACCATTTACACATCTCAGTGGTTTTGCTACAGCCTGTCATGCAGAACAAATTAATCATTAGCGTATATAGGTTTCATATATAGAAGATCAGCTGCACTGTCAATGTATGTTTTTGATTAATGTTTAGATCCTGGATTATAATTCTCAATGGATGATGTAGTAAATGCTGCCACTGTAGGTGCTGGAACATGCCAGTAATGTTTTATTTTATTCAGTTGAATGTTTCAGAAGAGATTCAGATCTAGTTCATATTTTTTTTGTCACAAAGACATAATGGCAAAACCCCAGATTTCTGACTAGGATAGGGACAGCTGGGCAGAAAGTAATTTATTTTGGCTAAGACCTCAGCAGCCCACAGAACACACATAAAATGCTGGAAGTCATATAAGCAGCCATCAATATTTTATATAGCCAGAGTACCCAATTAAGGATTCAGTGAAGGATCACTATCATCCTACTGCATAAAGCTGTAACCATACTGCAGTCTTGATAAAACCTGCAGTCCTGACAAACAGCCTTGCTAGACTCTGGCGTCAGTCATTAAAAGCAAAACAGGATGGCAATGTCTATATTTTTGGAATTTGCTATATATGTTATGATTGAGCTGATTGACAGTCAGTCTGGTGCCAGAAAGTCCACAGCCTTGAAGTGTGAAGCAACTATTGGTTTTCACTTTTCTTATCAATGAACAGATGATGGAGTGGTACAACAAACAAGCTGGTATACAGAGTAAAACCATCTCATCATCTTTTAACATACCCTACTTTAAAAATATAGGTTTATATCGCAGGAAAAGAAAAACTGAATTATGTCATTGATTCTGACTGCTACCAAGGTAGATGAGTATACATTCACAATTTTGTAACATTACCCAAGAAAAATAGTCCTGGGGCATACTATCTTTGTACTTTCTCACTCCAATGTAGACATGTTAAAATAATGTAATACTGACTATATTTTATAATTTTATTATAGTAATGCATAGACATCTCAGACAAAATAAGACTTCCCTTTTTGGATACTGTACAAATCCAGAACAGACTTTGCCCAAAGAGCTACCCATTATTCGGATATTATTATAATTTTTTCATATACTGCATGTAATCAGTTGTTACAGGAGCTGCCAGCTGTTCTTACAAGTGTTAATCCTGGCAGATTTTAAAAACAAACTCATTCCAAACAGGAGTTGATGATTTAATCAACTCTCAATTTAGTGATTAATTTAGAGGAAAGTAGTCACATACTAATTCTTTCTGCCCAATCAGTATTACACTGAATAGATGCTCTTTTGGACAAAACAGTTCTTTTGCCATCACCATGACACGAAGATTAAATTAACAGAGCACAATTTAATTGTGATAAAATGTTGATATTTAGAGAAACATTAGTATGAAAAAGAAAAAAAAGAAATTGAAAACATACATAAGAGAACTGTAATGTCATTCTATTTTATTATTATTATGGGCATTTTATTAATCTTGTATATGCTGTCCTGAGTGCTATTTTATCCCAGCTGCATCCAAGTGCCTTTTTTCTTGGTTTATTCTAATATGAAGATGTAGCTAAGATTTTCCTCTATACAAGTGTATTTTTTATCAGAGAGATTTACACCTGGCAAAGTCAACCATAGCAGACACTTCGGCATGATTTTTTTTGGCTAGCCTGTCCGAGGCACCTCTCTCCTCTCCTGACACTGAAGACAGAGCTTCCTCCTGAACAGGGAATTCTTCTCCAGGGCCAGACACCAAACAGCTTGGTGTTCAGGCAATAACAAAACCCCTCTAAGTACAGGAATAAGCAATAAAAACCATCCTGGTTTATGTTTGGTGCCATTTCATGGTTGCATAGGGCAAAATCTGTTAGTAGTAATATTATTATCATTGCCAATCATAATTTATCAGCAAAAACAATATTACAGGCCCAAAACATCATTGTCACTGAAAACTGTAGTGGTTCATTAGGCAGATACACACTGCTCCCTTGAAGCTTTGTGTGACAGAACTAAGGAAATTTTTTGGAAGAGGAACAAATAAAAAGCAAAAATGCATAACTTTGTCTATGCTATTGCTTTTGTTTGCCACATCATTTCTTTTCTGGTTCTCTGTCATTGCCTTTTGGCAATGTCTGCTTTTTTCCAAAACACAGAGTTCACAGATGCAGTACTTAAATTATCACACTAAATTCTCCTTTCTAAGAAAAGGAGAGGAGAAAAGAGACATTATCTAAAAAGACTAATCAAATGATTAAAAAGCACACTTCCGTGTGCTGTAAATCCCAGAGGTCAAGGACATTTTCAGTGATACAGTGCTGTGAGAGTTTTGCTGCAGCATGAGTGCCAAAAGAAAGCCTTGGGCCAGGATGTGACTTTTACAACCACATACTAAACCCACCCTCCAGCCACTGAATCTGAAGTATAAACAGACTCATGGAAACCAATGTTGAATCATCTGATGTTTTCCAAGTTCTTTATCTGCAGAGTAGGTTAAAGTTCAGGCGATGCAAGGTTGCACATCTAACACAGAACTACAATGTAGATTCTGTGAAAGCCACAGGAAATGACCCCAAAACATGGGGCCTGCAACTCAACTTCAGGCTCATCAACTGCTGGCTCTTCCAGGGGAGTCACTTGGATTTGGTTCTGAAATAGCAAAGGGAAAATATGAAATAGGTCTTTCTCTCGATTGCACTCATTTTAACCACTCCCTGATAATGATTCTTAATGCTGATTTCTAGTTGACAAAGGGGAGAGCCTATTCACTGACACTGAAATTACACTTCTGTGCAAAGGGGGGGTTTGGGTCAGAAAACCTCTCAGAATGGATCCTTCTCTCTCATATTGGTTTAGCTAAATGACAGTTTTGAAAATGGAGAGTGCCATGGTAATTGTTATGGAATTGATTTTTTCTTGAGTTTGAAAACTTCTGAATTTGTTAGTCTTCTTAGTAGCTACTATTCCTTGTATCTTCTGATGCTCATAGGGAAAGTACACAAGAATGGACTTGCATTTTGAATGCAGGTGAGCATATGAGAATATTTGTTTGGATTTTTAATTTTATGGTTTGGTTTCATTTTGATTTATTGTTTATTCTAGCTTTAATTGGTGGTTAAAGAAAATATATATAGCATTGACTGTTTGCTTTCTTTTTATGAACAGAATAAATTAGAACATATGAATGCAAATACTGAAATTATCAGAAGCTGGTAAGAAGCACAAAGGAACCTGAAAGGCAGGAATTTAGCATTCAAAGATTTTGTCAGGCTAACAAGGGAAAAAAATGAGCAGTATAGAAAATGCAACTGGTTAACTATTATGCAGCTGTTTTTTGTGAACAGATCTTACAGCTCCAGCAAAGGAATTACTAAAACTGAGAAAAACATAACCTGGGAAGAGAGGTGTATGATAGATGTCTATTAAACAACAAGTGTCATGTAAAGGGGACAGAGATTCACCGGTCATTTTTTCTTGCAGTACAAGATTAAGGGGGGCACCAGATGAAGCTATAAGAACCCCCACTCAAAATGCACAGAAGTAGTTCTTTACACAAAGAGTAATAGGCCTGTGGAACTGAGGTCAGAAGAGACAGTAGATCATTGAAGTTCATAAAGATTCAAGAGGGTATGATATAAGTTCCTGAAAAAGAAATATATACTATAGGTGTATATCTAAATATAGCTTAGATATAGTTAGTATATAGAGAAAA
This sequence comes from Caprimulgus europaeus, assembly GCA_907165065.1. The sequence goes on from OU015523.1 coordinate 111,450,463, forward strand.
AAAGTGTAACTACATTGATATATATTTGCAATCACTTCTGGAAATTGCTAGATAAACATGGAGGAGCTTTAAGTGGAATGCTGGAAAACTCATTAATATAAGCATAACTAAAGCAAAGATGGAATTTGATGTATATCTCAATAGCACTAAACTGTGTGAACTATCAGACTGTGATCACCAAGTGCTTGTGGATGCACTGAAATGACTGGATGACCTCAAAAAGTCCCTCTGCTCCTAATGAAATATATACTAGCAATTGTAACCTGCAGTGTTGCTTGATTCTGCTCAGCCCTGAAGCCTTAACTTTCTACTTTCCTGGCAGCCCAGATGAAATAGCAGATTCTTAGATAAAAAGAGAGGCTGACTGTGAGAGAAATTACTTAGTCCTTTTTCAGAAAATAATGTTAGGGTTCCAGACCATCTGTAAATTTTTAATGATGCTTTTAGCAATTTCTGAAGTTTCATTTCTGAACTCATCTCAAAAAGAAAGTTTCCAGTTAATTTAATGTTCCATCTACACAGCACAATTGTCCAATTACTATGTACAACTCAATGCAAAAATGATATTATCAATCACTTCTGTTTTAGTGATGCAAGTAGTTAGTGATAATTACAATAAACTTAACAAGAACTTCACAAAAAAATTACAGTAAAGACAGCTACATTTGCAGAATTGGAACCAAATGACAGTAAACTTCTTTTCAACGACATTTCAGATAATAACAGCCGAGCACTCCTGTGGTATATTTCTGGGAGCTATCATAAGAATACAAATTTTGTGCCCGTAATTTTATTTCTTGAGCACTAATGTCAGCCTGTTTTTAGCTTAAAGAATTACAGTTCCCAAAAGAAAACAACATAATGAAAAATTTTTTGAGAAGTCTGAAGTAGCTCTTAGAAATGCCAGCGTGACCTCTACAACGCAGTAAAAATCCTCAAAATAGAACTGTTCCCCATAACTACTGGAGAAAAATTCTACTCATTTCCACTCTTCTAAAGTGATAAGACAGAACAGAGAGGGGCTGGGGGTATCATGCTTACAAAGAAACCTTTGTAACAGCTAATATTCTGTAATAATAAGGGGGAATAAAAAACCTTTCTTGTTTCCTTGCCTCTCATCAGTACATTTGCAGCTCGGCAGGCTTTAATTCGGTCAGAACCATGCATACTCTTGGCGTGGCACAAAAATGTTGTTCTGCGAGACAGCACCTTCTCTCAGATGAGCTGCTCTCCACAGAAAGCTGCCCAAGTCCCACAAGGGTAAAAAGATAAAAGAACATGGCATCTCACTCTGGATAAAAATCCTGACAAAAAATCAGAGAGCTATTTTATTACCATTTTTGGTCCAAATAATCTAACATAGCTACTTCAGCTGATAAAATCAGCAGGGTGGAGTGGTACTAAAATCAGCCACATGACAAGAAAACAAAATTTAGAAGTCATTATTCAAGTCATGACACACAGGAAGCCCATGGGATGCTCAGCTCTGAGACCCTTTGCTGTTTGGGATATCTGTGGACGATTGTGCCTACAGACCAAACTCTTGCAAGAGGCACTAGAGATCTGTGAATTCCCTTGGTGATTTGAAGCCTCTAAATCTACTTGCCCCACTGGGCTTCAGCATGGGAATCAGAGTTCTCTGAAGCTGCTCCATTGGGTATCCATTTGCGGGTCACTTGACACCAACTTTGTCCACCTGCAAAATGAAAGTGCAAAAAATATACGATTTCATTCTCTGTGTCATGTCAAAGAAAAACAGCCCCAGTCACACTCAGGAAGGGAATTTGTTTTGATCAACTGCATGTCGATAGGAAATGGCATGCTCACACAGCATGTCTTCCTACCAGCTGTGTCACTGTCACATCATCCTGAATGTCCTCACAGCTCCCAGACACACTGCTGGGCCATCCAAAAGCAAAATAACAAAAAACACAATTTGAAGTAATCAGATAAATGTAAACCAATAACAACACACTGTGTTTTATTACTTTCAGCCCTGCATCTGACTCTGGTAAATGAAGCAAAATATTCCACAGCATGATGCAGGATGGATGTCGGGTACAGGTACAGCATCAATAACTTAACTCCCATGCTGGTTTCTGGGGCTGGATCTTCTGACCCTGCCTATCAAAGGATCTCCTTTTGGGTGAATCCCTCACTCCCTACAGTGCAAAATCCAGGGATGGTTTTAGGGGCACTTCTTTCTGCGAGCTGTTCCCTACCAATAGCCCAGACCAGACTGCTCCAAATCTGGCACTGTCTGCCCTACAGAGTCCTCCAGCCTTATCCAAACACTCAGACTCCTCAGTACACTCTCATGCCATACCCCAAGGCACATGAAGTGTTCTTGGGGTCAGGTTATACAAAGTAACCACTTTCACATTATTATTAAGTACTTTGAACTGTAAAAAAAAACAAGCAAAGAAAAATTTTGCCTTAGACCCCCTGATATGACACAGGAAAGCCAATGATGACAGTCAAGTAGCAAACAGTATATACGCAGGTACATTGCCCTGGTACAGCTGTCCCCAAACAGTGTGGACAAGTACTGCTTTCCACCTCTTGACCAGAGGCCAAATCTCTACCTGGAGTGGACGTTGTTCATGGTATAAACAAAGTCTCCCATGCCTGGCCTAGCACCCCAGGCAATCATTTATATCTACACTAGTTTATAGCCAAAGAAGATCCATGCATGGCGTATCAAACCTGTAGTCCTTCAGAACATCTTCCACAGACAGTAGGTCTTCTTCTGGCATGCCACAAGAGCAGAGACATGATATTCTGCTTTAGCAGCAGCAATGCCTAGGACTTGTTCTCTGATATGTACCTCATTACTCACCTCCTTACTCGCCCACCAGCTGTGATGATGTTCCCCTTCTCAGCAATGCTCGTGTTTCCCTGCATATTAAAGAAGCCTGGAGAAACATTCATATATAGTCCAAATCTGAGTCAGTGATGAAACTACGAGTGTGGAAACCCACTATCTTAACTTGAGAATTTTCATTACTTTTTGGTATGTTATACTATGCTTTCCTAATTTTGATAGATTCTCAACTCTACCAAAAAGAGTTGAAAGAGTTTATTTTTTTCTGAATGAATGAAATATGTGCTTATCTGTCTTTCCAAAGCCCATTGTATCTATGTGTGCACTTCCAGATCACGTTTTGTGAATCTCAAAAGGAAGGGGGAAATTCTGATTCTGCTACTGTTTTTAGATTTTTCCTACGTAATGAAATAGCCGTTAACATTTCTGACCATCTGAATCAGACCAGGCTTAATCATTAGAAGTGATGGAAAAAGCTGCAGTGGAAAAGCATTTCTTTGGGAAGTTTAATTCTATCTATTTGTGTTAACTTAATCTGCAATTGATATTAAAAATTTGGCTGAAGTAAAGTCAAACTTTTTGGGAAAGAGACAGATGTTGCTCAGGTTTAAATTTAATTTAAAATATTTAAAGTTTTCTTCAAAATATTAATTTTAGTTATAATGTCATGCCAAGCAGTATCATTAAATTTCAATTTTGTCAAATTTCTCCATTTTCATTAAGGTAAAATAATTAGTGAGTTTTTCTTCAGCTTTTCAGCAATTTCATTTATGTACCCTTTACATAACGGAGAGGTTTTGTTCCAGATTAGAAGTAGATTAAGATTAAAAATACAGTAATTACTAATTTAAAAAAAATAAATTGCATTATATATAACTCAATTAGCAGTTAAATAGCGAAGCATCTTTCAAAATTTAGATCTCAAACTCCCATATTTTTGAATATTTAAGTAGATACATGTACTGCCTTCCTTTAATTCCTAGTTGGTATTTTTATTAAGATTTTCAAATCTGTTTCAGCACCTTTGGTATAATGTAACTCTACAATAAGCCACTGTCTTGCTGTGCTCAACATTTAAGCTTTAAGATAATAAACATCAGTTATTATTAACGAACAAGTCTGAATGTGTTTATTAAGAAACTATCACTGTATAAATAAGGTGTATTATACATTAAAGTATAATTTTATTTCTGAAGGGACAAACATAGCAGCAGCAATATTCCCAAGTTGTCTCATTGTCAACTGGATGAGTTTTATAGTCACATTAAATGTCTACATAACCCCACTCCAGTAAAACTGCTGAACAGACTAAAAATTTCAACTACAAATGCAGATATGCTATATGGTCATTATCTTCTGGTTTTAATACAATTTCTATTACATGCAGTTTTGCAATCACAACTCCAACAAAAATTTACTAATATAATAATTCTTAGCTTTTAATTGATGAAATTGATAGTTTTTAGGGACCTCCTCCTGTTGGGTTAAAAGGGAGGGAGAGGGCAGTACCTAGAATAAATCACTTTGTAAATGAAAACTGCTTTATAATGTCAGGAGTATATACATATTACATGAAAGAACATAATACAGCACTCTCTAAGGCTCTGCCATTAATGGCAAGGTCAAATGTGGTACTTTTTGCTCCATTAATTCAGCAATTCATGACCCAAGTGAGGTCATTGCTTATGCACAGAGCACAATTAAATCAAGGTTAGACAAGCAGGATTCTTTAGTACAAGATAGTATGCCAGCAGATTACACAGTACTAGGAAATTTGCATTTGAATCATGCCTGATGAAGATTATTTATTCATTTTCATAAGTGAAAAACCCTGTAATTTTATCACTATCATTAATTCTGTTTATAGAAAACATGTTAATAACTAAAATGTCTAGCTGAAATCTAAGAGTGATTTTATGTGTGCTCCTATAAACAAGAAAACACACAGAAATTGTTTTGTTCAGTGTTTTATATCTTGTTTACAGACTTTCAAGATAGTATTTATGTAACAAATGAGTTGGAGTAACTTCACAAGCAACGTGAATATTCTTTCTAATCAGAATTCAACATAAAATTTAAGGGATGCTTTTGCACACTAAAAATTTCCTATCGTAATCCTTCGATAAGCACATGGTGTGTAGTCCTTCACATATATGCTTAAATATATACAAGGCTATAGTTGAAGTATGTCATTTGGAGACTGGAGTAAAATAATATCATCTGATGTCAAAAATTTACTAATATGCAGTGCATTTTTCCCTAACCCACACCAAATTGATTGCAATTCAAGGCTGATATTTCACTGAGTGAAATAATTAATTGCAAGCTGTCCACCTGAATTATTTACTGAATGCTGTCAACGTGCTAGTGTGTTTAAGCTCCCAGAAGACTACTAAAGCACAAGGTCCACAGATCAAAGGCATAGTATTCAAACAATGCATGTAGTTTCTTCCAAGTATATTAATGTTTCTTGGTTTGTGAAAAGGCATCATGGAAAAAGGTAGTTTTGAGAAGTGACCTGGAAAAAACAGGAGGAGTATCCATCAAATACACAGATGGGGAGGTCATAGGGAGGACATAAAGATGTTAGAAATGTGGCCCGATTTGGAGAGAGTTGGACAAGGCACAGGACTAGTATATGGAAGCCCAAGCCTAAACCATGAATGCAACATCGTCTCACTTCAAGAAATCAGTAGAATACATTAGTTTACACCAGAATAAAATCCATCCAACTCAGTTTATATGACTGTGAGTCAGATTTGTACGTTTACAACATTCTTTGTTTACCATTCACTATAATAGTAGCCATTGATACAAACATGCTGGGATGATGGCATGGTCTAGCAACATCATTTATATTTACTTAAGCTTATTGCACTGGGTCCCTGAGACCTCATTCTGTGCCTCAGGAACACAGTAATTGCCTCAGCGATCAGATTACCTGTTCATCAAGTCCAGAATCCCATGTGTGACAACAGCTCCAGCTCTTTGAGAGAGAAATAGACATTCTTTCCCAACGATGCAGGGCTGATGTTGCAAACACCCCTCTGCAGTCTGGATAATAGGATATGGTCTGAGCCAGTTGTGTCCTGTCTCTTCAGCCTACTTTTGTTCAGATTTCCATGTTACATCTATTATACTACTTGAGCACCTGTACATCTGAAATCATCTTGTTCTGAAGGGAAAAGAAATCTTTTGTCAGCTTGATCTTTTTGAACCCACTGCCTCTTTCAGCTGCAAAGATACTTTTTTTTTTTTCCCCACTGATGTTAGGCCTGGAAGACACTAGGTGTGGTACTGTCTCATTTGATATATGACTATGTCCACACATACATAAAAATTTTTAACAGTATTAGTGCAATTTTGGAAGAGACTTTTTCTTAAGACCATACAATAATTCAAGTTGGAGGTATCTAGTCCAACCTCCTGCTCAAAGCTGGTTTAACACTGTATTCAAAGCAGGTTGCTCAGGGCTTTTTCTAGTCAGATCTTGAAAATGTTCAAGGATGCAGACTGCACACCCTTGGTGGGCAACCCATTCCAGTGTTTAACTGTTCTCATTGTGAAAGGTTTTCTTTATGCCCCATCTGTACCTCTCCTGTCTACATTGAGAACACTCTCCCTCTGCACTAGGCTTGTCCCCACCTGCAGGTTCCTTCTTACAAGACTACAATGCCCCTCAGGTGCCTCCATACCACCTAGCTCACGGGTGGTATCACCACCTCTGCCCAGCCATTTTCGTAACTGTTTTACTGCTTTCTGGCAACAACCTGGATCAGGACTGGAGTGATTTACACTTCTGTGTGAAGAGTTTGTAGGCTATCGTTCAGAGTACTGTAGAGAAGAACAGGCTGTCACTTCTTTTTGATTTATTAAAATACTGATTGGTGAAGGTCCTCAAAGACTCAATACTGAATATTGGAGGGTTACAAAATACACTAGTATGAAAGAAGAAATTCTGAATACCTATTCTACCACAGAAATTAAGCATTTACACTTGCTTATATTGAGTGTGACAATGGCCACAACCTAACACCTTATTTTCTCAGACGCATAAGAAAATTAACATACATAGAGCAGAGACTGCTCAGTTAAGGTGAAGGCAATCATAGTTACTGTCCATCTAGAAAGCTACCTTTTTGACAGATTTGTTAAAATTCCTATACTTTCATTGGATGAACAAATTAGAGTAAAGTTATCAAATTATTTTAGAGATTATCTTTTACTTCCTGTATATACAAATACACATTAGCCAGTAAGAATTTATGCAGAGCATACATGCTTGCCTATAATTTCCCACAGCCTCTGTTAATCAGAGTCTACCTCAAAATGTCCAGTTTAAATAGGCTGGTGACATTTAAACAACAAATTATTTTAAATAAACTAAGTGTTTTCCCCAAAAAAACCATAAAGGAATGTCCTTCTCTTTTTGTGGGTTTTTAAAATTTATTTGTTTATTTTCACCTACTTATACATCATACCAAAACTCTAGGCTATTACTCAGAAAGAGTAAGGAAAAGGATCTGGCAGTTTTGAACACGCTTGCAACCTGCATTTAGCTGACTAGCCCTAAGATCTTCCTTGCTTTATACAAGTAACATTGTCCTCAGGTTTAATTTGTGCTGTAAATTCACAACGATGATCAGGACACTTCATATGGTTTGGGACATATATGTACAACTGCTGTAAGGCAAAGCAGGTGAAAGATAAATGTAGACTATTCAAAACTTTAAAACAGCAACAACAGAAGTTAGTGTATAATGAATACTTCCTAGGGTCCTGCTTTAGTTTGATAATGGAAAAAAATAGGGAAACCTGATTTCAGTGTGGCTCTGTGGCTTAAATTTACAGAATGCTTCCCTTTGGTAGGTAATGAAAGGAGGTATGTAAATATTGTTGTCCTGTGAAAACATATAGAACAAGACAAGAAATAGAGGTCTAAGTTGATTGTATCTGGACACTTTTCACAGATAACAAATATTAATAATATCTCACAGTTCAATAGCACGTTTTGCCACAAACTCTTGTAATTTATAAATACACATCCCTCCTACCAGTGGTTCTTTTTGTGCTGGTAGTTTTTGCATTCTGGAATGAGCGAACAAAAGATAATCAATATATGAGCTAATCATAGATTGAAAGATGCAAATAGGTCCCCAGCCTACTTTTGACGATTCACCAGCACTGCTATGGTTTAGTGCCCTGTTGTTTTTAAAATGTTAGCGCTATACCTGCTCTATTGAATGAGGAAATACAAGTTTAGGAAAATGCTACAGTATTTTATAATCGGGTTTCAGAGCCAGAACAAGTTAGCAAACACTATTCTTAAAGTCACGTTGGTATTATCAGTGTCGTTAGTGCACAAACAAGCCCACAAATGACACAAGGCCAGCTTGGCCAGTGCTTCAGCTCACTCTGCCAAGTGGAAAAGTACACAAGTGATAGAGACCAAATGTTATATTCAGGCTTCTGAGCAGACAGCAGAGTACTGCTGGCTGTGGGGACAGTGCCAGGGTAGAGTTTGCATTTATCTTTACTCTCGGGGTTGTTTTGGAATTCCCTCACCCTCTGAAAAATGACAGCATCAGCTAGGCAAAAGATATCATCTGGATGGCACCAAATATAAACAACAGGTTTATATTTAGCGTGTTGCAAGATGCCTGTTACCACCATCTGTGGACAAGGAGGATTTCAAAGAGCAGGATAAGACTGCTTAGAATAACATTTGTTTCCGTAAAAAGTGATCTGATATTTTTATACTGTATATGAGGTAACAGTTAGCTTTTCCTCCATTCCTGGTGGGTGCCAGGAGCCAGGGAATGCTTAGCTCACATCGCTCCACTGTGTGTATACAAGACAGTCCCATTCACCTCAGCAGCCAGCAGTAGGGACGTCCTTTATGTGGCACTTCCTTTAATATTGTTGATAAAATAACACATATGTTCAGACTCGTTGTAAGGAAGAAATTTTTTACAATGAGGGTGGTGAAACACTGGAACAGGTTGCCCAGAGGGGCGGTAGATGTAAAAGTGCTAATTGTTACTGTTCTTTACCCAAGCGATATTTTCATTGGAGCAGTTACTGAGGAGCGAAAAACTTTCTAAGGTCACAGGAACACTGAACAGTGAAACAAAGAATGAGTAACAATAAATATGATACAATTGTTTGTCCACAAGAGATGGCAGATGGCATATGACTTATTTCCCACCAGAAAAAAAAAACACAAAACAACAAATGCACTGTGGGAAGTAAGGAAATAAGTAATATGAGGAAGTTCTTCCCAATTTTAAAGAGATATGTGAAGGTAAATTTGTCTGAAAGGAGGCATAAACAGTACAGACAGTTGTATCCCTCTCAGGATCAGAACCCCTGCTCAGGCCAACATTAGAAAGAAAAGAAAACAAGTACAGGACACCCCAACAACTCAAAGTGGGATATTAGAGCAACTCTTAAACAAATAAATAAGCAAATAAAGTGGGAATTATGTGGGTGATGAGGATGTTCACAGAAGTTGGGTATTGCACGGCAGTATTGGATGACAGAGACTGTACATGGACTTAATATATTTGTGGCTGTGTTTTTAGTGTATTTTTGGAACCTTCAAATAAAAGCACTACTCACATTTGAAAAATATATTCTGATACTACTAATATTTTGATCATATGCATCTGAGCAGACCATCAGAATAATAATAGAATGGTTTGGGTTGGAAGGAACCTTAAAGATCATCCAGTTCCAACTCCCCTGCCATAAGCAGGAACACCTTCCACCAGATCAGGTTGCTCAAAGCCTCATCCAACCTGGCCTTGAACACTTCCAGGGAGGGGGCATCCACAGCTTCTCTGGGCAACCTGTCACAGTGTCTCACCACCCTCACAGTGAATAATTGCTTCCTAATATCTAATCTAAACCCACCCTCTTCCAGCTTAAAGCCATTGCCCCTTGTTCTATCATTAACTGCCCTTATGAAAAGTCCCTCCCCAGCTTTCTTGTAGGTCCCCTTCAGGTATTGGAAGGCCACTATAAGATCTCCCTGGAGTCTTCTCTTCTCCAGGCTGAACAGACCCAACTCTCTCAGCCTCTTCTCATAGGAGAGGTGCTCCAGCCACATAATACTGATGTTTTGGCAGACACAGAGATGAAGGCATGACCTGGTTAACAGCAACTATATTGTTTTGTTTCATTCTGCTTCTCAAAATAGAGTGAAAATATAAGTGACCTGGACTGATTGGTGCAAAAATAGTATAGTGGGGATGGCTGATTTGATTTCTATCTGTGCAACGCTCCATTAAGAAAACAGAATGCTCCATTGTATGTGTATTGCCTACCCTGCTTCCAAAGCAGTCAGCATTGCTCTTCATCGCAGATATGTACCTTGCAAATATTTATAACTTCATTTCCTACCTAGCTGTCTTATTCAATCTCTCAGTTAGTGTTATCAGATCCAAAGAGTTTGGCAGACTAAGTTGCTATCAAGAAACAGTGAAAACAGCAGCTCTAATAAAGCAGCTGAAAACAGTGTATCCTTTGACCTAAAAAGTACCTCACACATTTAGGGGAATAAGCATTCCTCAGAAAAGTCCCGTCTCCACAATCACAAAATATAGCCTGTCGAGCTCTCAAAACCATAAACTTACTGAAACTTAAACATTTATTTCCCCTCATAGGTGAATAAGACAAGAGCACACTGTTTTTCCAGTTGGTGAAAATGAACAAGGACACCTACCCATGCTTTGTGTACATGTTCATTCTCTGTATATGCTTATGGAGGCATCACTACAGCTTATGCAGGTGTAATCAAAACAGCACAACCTGTCCAGCTGGTGAGGATAATACTGAAGACAAGGCAGTGACGGTTGCCAAGGTTGGTTACAGGTGCTGTTGAGTACCCCAGGTCTTTACTACAATGTTTGTATGTTGTTTACGCTCAAGAGAACCAGATGAAGCCTGGGTTTTTTAGTGTAGTACTAGCTGCAGTGTGGACTTGCACATGGCCTGGCAGTGGTCTAGAGGATTAAAACACAGGAGCAGACAGGCTAGAGCTTTTCCACTTAATGCTACAGACATCTAGGAGAGAGGGATGTCTACATGTTCTGAAACCCAAAGTCTCCCTCCCTTGGCTCTGACAGTTGCCCATCTTTTCTACTCAGTTGCCAAAACTGTAATTCCTGTGTGGGGCCAGGTAAGTCCTGGGAGGGCTTATGACCTTGGGCTTCACACTGGTGGAACTGGTGGTATTGCTGCAGAACCAGACTGCTCCAGGAGGCAGAGAATTGCATTTACTTGGTACTGCACCTCTGCCCTTGCCCATGGGTGACAAGTGAGCTGAACATCCCATCCTTGGAAGATCTGATGGATGGCTGTAGAGCAATTTAGCTGTAGCTCACAGCACACTCCACAATATGCAAAGATCAATGACATATTTAAAAATTAAGAAAGATTAGATTAGATTAGATTAGATTAGATTAGATTACATTACATTACATTACATTACATTACATTACATTACATTATATTATTAACATTTTAAAAGGATAAGGTCAACCTTAAACAACAAACAAATCAACATAAAGAAAAAGATGGGGATAAACTTTTTAGCAGGGCCTGTAGCGATAGGACAAGGGGAAATGGGTAGATTTAGACCATATCTAAGAAAGAAATTTTTTACAATGAGGATGGTGAAACACTGGAACAGGTTGCCCAGAAAGGTGGTAGATGTCCCATGCCTGGAAACATTCAAGGTCAGGCTGGGCAAGGCTCTGAGCAACCTGGTTTAGTTGAAGATGTCTCTGCTCACTGCATGGGGATTGGACAAGATGACCTTTGAAGGACCCTTCCAACCAACACTATTCTATGAAAAAGAAATAAGAAGACAAGGACATATTATTTCAGTCAGAAAGAGTGTGTCTTTAGCATACTTGAATCTTACTTTTATGAGATGAGGGCAAGAACACATGTAATTGTTTTTCCACACAGCAGTTTCTTTAAGATTTGAGCCCATGCAATAAGATACCTACTAATCAGGACCGTGTCACTTATCAGATGAGAGGATATGAGTCAGATGAGACTTATGGAAAAGACGCTGAAAGCAGCGGATCCTTAATTTGGTCAGATGTACAAACGGAAAAAAAGAATAACTTTTAAAGACTCCCAACATACCTTTCTCAGATTCTAAACTGGAAAACTTGAAAGGCTGATTTTATCTTTTCAGAATTCAAAACACCTACATATTCTCATAATTACACACATGCAGACAGCCTGCAAACCCAGCTGTGGTTAGCATTTGTTGAACTGATGACTTCCACAGCTTCTACTGTGAGCATAATTTAGTTTGTTTGTTTTATTATTTTTGCCTACAGCTCTAACCAGGTTATTTTTTCGAGTAACTAACAGAATGAAGGAAATAGCAGATTGCAAAAGCATTTCATCTCTAAGCTTTGGAAGATTTTACTGTTGACAAGATGAATATGTAACTGAGGAATTTCAGAAGACTATGTGCATTACCTGATATTGCACATTCTGTAACCTTGAAAAGCAGACAGAATTTGGCACATTACTTTAGAGTATACTTTGTGCAAATCTCTAGTAATAAAAGATCTTGGCTACATGGGAGCTGAGGCACAGACAGCAGTTCTCAGAACCAAGCTGTCTTATGGACATGACTGAAGTGAAGCAGCTTGCATAAAACTTAATACTCTCCTTATCTTTCCTTTACTGTCAGCATTTAAGTCCTAACAGATAACTCAAGATTTTATAAAGGGGAAAACACATCCTGTTTGGTCATATGTCTACTGATCTTCTATATGTGCAGCCTCAGTCTGTGAATTTTTTTTTTCTGGTGGCTTCTACCATGTGCTCTTGCAAGCTAAAAGAATCCCAGTTCTCTACCGCTTGATTTGACTTAGAGAAGTGTCTAACAGCAAAAACAGGTCATCTGTATGAAGAAGGAAAAGAAAAAAATTCCAACTATTTCCTTTGGCAAAAGAAGGGAAAAGAGAACTAAACTCCCTGTTAAGCCATGGAAGGCTTTTTAACATAAGCATTGAAAAGGAAAAGATGCATATAAAAATCAAATGAAAAAGGCAATAATCATTAAAAATGTCAGAGAACCTATTTCTGAAAAAGCCTTATTTTTTAGCAATAGGATTTGATTCTTTGCCTAAACATCTATTTCTCAATCTAATATCTCAATCTAATATTTAAGAGACTTTTTTAGTGGATCTCTCTTGGAATTGTCTGTGTAACTTTTTAAAAAGAAAAACAATAATGAAATATTAATATGAGAAAGAACTCCCTGTATTATAGTCATAAATAATTCTGCAAACTCCTGGGTTCATCAATCACAATTGTTGTTAATTAATATGGTGGCTCAATTCTTCCCAGGAGCTTAATTACAGAATTTAAAATTCTTACTTTCCCAGCACTTTTTCATTCTGGAAAAAGGAAGAGGTATGAACTTTCCTCTCAGTCCATGTCAAAGGTTGGTGATCCTTTTCTCATTCAACAAGGCAGGAAAAAACAGCTCCAGTAATATTATCTGTAGGTCTAATTCTCCCAGAACAAGGATCTTCAATGTCTGTATGGCTCACAAATTCTGAACAATACGGAGTGAAAACAGACCACTGGGTTTTACCTGAGTAACCAGACACAGCCAGCAGAATTTAACTGAGCACCATTCATTTTGATGTCAGAAAAAACAGGATCTCTCTGGTTTGCATTGATAGGTGTGTTTCCCTTTCACATCTTGAGTTCTATCTTCCCTCTCCTTTGTGTTCCTCTATTAAGATATACCTCTAACCTTATATTTTGTTTCTGGACAGAAAATATTTTTTTTCCTAGCAAACTGTATGCGACATATTTTGTTGAAAATGAATTTCTAATTCATTTTTTACTTGGAGATGTTTTTAAATCAAAAGAAGCACTCAATATTTTTTACTTTTTCAGAGAAGAAAGAATCAAAGGAGCAGTTAAAAACTCCTATAGTCACTGGCTAGCTTCAAAGAGAGACAGATACCTAGGTGAGAACCATTGAGTATAGATTCAATGAAGGAGGCACTAGGCTAATTCAGGACATACAGAATAACAAACAATTAGGTTGGACCAGCAGATACTAATGTGAAAATATCAATAATAGATTTCTACATTCAAACTCTGCCCCATTATTAATCCTAACATAAGTACCCTAATAAAACCTTGAAGTGAAATAAAGTTTCTATGGTTATTTTACGTCTTCTCACAGTTTCCTTACGTCCCAGAATCTCCATGAAGCCCAGGCATCACTTTAGTCAAAAAAGTCTATTAGTGCCAATTTAGACCTGGCATTTCTGTCACTTGTACTCATGTTCCTTGTACCCTGTTGAAACACGTCATGGTACACCGCCCAATCCTACCTTTTGAACCATACTGTGGCTCCCTCTCTGCCCACATTCCTGTTTCTTTCCAATAGAAAAAAGGGTGCAGGTGAGTCATGGTACACAGTTTCATGAACTCAGGATGTATATAGAGTGCACAGAAGAACCTAGAAGATTATCCTGGACCCCAAAGATTAGGTGCACGTTTGCTGATCAGCTGATCAACCTTTCAACATAGGCAGATACATTTCCCCCAATCTCATAATTTGCATGCTACGCTCTGTGCTGTGGACTTGACACAGAAACACTTCCGCTGAAATAACAGAAACTCAATGGTCTTAGAATCATTTTACATAGCAAAAAGCAAGAAATTCTCCATCAGAGTGATACTGTGCCAATTGCTTTTCTAAAGTATTGCAATTCTACCTATCCTAGAATATATATGAGTATATGCAACCTAAATACATTTATTATATGTTCATATATATAAGCTATCTAAATATGCTATATATGCACACAATATAACCTCTTTAAAGAAACAGAAGCTTTAATTTATCTCCATTCAAATGTATCTAGCAGTCATCCCCACTCGTGAGGTGCTAGGGCAGTCACAGAACCACAGAACCATAGAATAATTTAGGCTGGAGGGCACATCTGGGGGCCAACTAATCCAAGCTCCTCAACTTGTCCAGTTGTCTTGAACACCTCCAAGAATGGAGAATCTACAGCCTCTCAGAGCAAACTGTTCTGGTATTTAAAAATAAAAAGTCTAACAGGAATTTTTCATGTTCTAGTTTGTGTCCACAGCCTCTGTCCCTATTGCTGTGCACTTCCAAGAAAACTATCTCTTCTTGATATCCCCTGATCAGGTAACTGTAGACAGTAATAAGGTCTCCCCTTTGCTTTCTCTTTTCCAGGCTGAACAAACCTGGCTTGCTCAGCCTCTTCTTGTATGTTCTGCGCTCTAGCCCCTTGACCAGTTTGGTGGCCTCCACTACACTCATTCCAGCACAACCATGTCTTACTTGTACTGGGAAGGGCAGAACTGGACACAGCAAAAAAGAGACAAAGAGAACACATTTCTGCTTATTATTTCAACAAATAGATCTTACTTAATGAATATTCCTGGTTCTGTGATTTGTGCAGGAGTTTCCTGGAGCTTAGTCTACATCTCCCAATATCTCTTGTTACAAGATTTCAGACCTGCTACCAGTCTGGGCAGATCTCATTTTTCTTTTTTTTTTTCCTTCTCTTTTTTTATCCTGATGAATAAAACATAAAGGAATCTTTAAGATTAGAATAATTCACTCAGATAATCACTGAAAAATGAAGAAAAACAATTTCCATTACAGTACATGTATTTTTTCAACAGATATTATGACCTCTGCCACATGATCATTGCTCAAACGATTTTTGATTCTCCTGTCCAGCTCCCTCCTGCACAGTGTACACGTCTACTGAGTCACTATGTCACATCTTTAATACCAGTCACCATTAAAAAACAACCCAACTGCTGCTTTTGCATGGGTCAGGACAGCAGTTCTAGTGCTGTGACCTGGTTCTTATTTGGGTAATTGCATTCTGTACTATTTGAAAGCTTTTTAATGTTCTGATGAAATGGAACATTCTTCATATCCTTTCTGAACGACTGCTAACGCTTTGGAACATTTACTGACTGAGGCTTATACCAGAGATAGAAACCTATTCTGATGAGTGAAGTCCTGCATTAGTAACAGAAAGCACGTTAAATGTATCAGTCTATGAGAAGCATTTAAACGTGAGTCAGTATCATTTTCTGCTTTAAGACTGATTTTGTATTTATGCTTTATTTACTCAAAACCTGCTTTTGCTTTGGTTTCATAATGATGCCCACAGCACAGATCTGTGGCTCCAAGTCAGATTTCCTTTTCGATCAGACATGGTGGCCTTGGTCATGTTCATTTTCCCCACTTGCTTGTAAAAGGCTGAGTATCACTAGACAAATGATAAAGTGTTTTGAAAACAACATCATATATTATCCTGGAAATCACAACACTTCATTTTCCAGAATATAGATGACACTTTGATAACTGTCATATCAAAGTGCACCAGCTTCTCATCATGCTTTTTATTTTCTGTACATTGTGATAGAGTACCTTCATGCAAATACACCGTTGATCACTTTTCATTACTTAAAAATCAGGACTGAACATTGTGTTTTGAAAGACAGGAGAAAAAGGAGTGAGCTCAGAAAACAAACATGCTAAAAACATTGAGCAAATTTAACTCATAGAAGAATGGTCATGCAATATAAAGACTAAAGGAAAAGACGTAATTTACTAATAAGAAAAATGTACACATATAAGAATAAAGATTAAGTCAAATAAGAAAAGATTGGTTTATATTTTTTAACCTTAAATGTTCCCTGTTTTGTTAGTAGATTTTAATGTACCCAACTGGTGTATATTGCTTATCTATTCTGAATTTGGGATATAGGACTAGAAGGGAAATCTCCTAGCTCAGAGAGGAATGGCACAGCTCAGACATCATTGGGTAAAGTCAGGGTAGTAGTAGCATTCCCTAAATTCAAAGTAATAATTTGGGGATGTCTAATACATTTATAGAATCTATATAAAATGTTATATAAAATTATATAATATACATGTTTATATAATATATAATTTATAAAAATATTAAATTTAAGAATATTTTATTAGAAAAATTATTCACCCCCCTCCACTTTTTTTCTAGTGACTTCCAATAGCTTGGAACAAGTGTCCTACTCATTTATCAATTGCATTCTATTAGGAATTGAGTTTACACTGTATCTCAGACAGAATTTATATATAATTTGTCTATTCAGATTTGTAAGCTAATGTTAGCAGATTTTTGGCGATCTATTTATTGGAAATGTTGCACAAATCTAATAGTTTTGGCTTAACATGAGATTTGTTGTGAATAAGTGATGAAGAAGAATAGGATGAACGGATTACACCAAAGCAAAGCCAGCCAGGCTGCTGTCTCTGCAGCAGAGGTTCCCACAGGTGCCCAGCATGTAATCATGGCACATGCAATTTTTTTGTTGTTACACTTCCCTGTGAGTGCACTGGCCCCTCAAAGTGAAAATGTAGCTATTATTTTTTAGCCCAAGGCAATGACAAGATGGCAGAAGTCATGAGAAAATCACACCCTACAATATCACTGTGAAGATGCTTTATGGCCAGAATTTCAAAACCAGCATATCTGGAGATTAATTTTACGGCAGAGTGATTAACAGCGGTAGCAGGCTTCTGGGGCTGAGATTAAATTAACACCTTCCTCACATATATCTGTATTTCTACAACAAACTACACCATCATCTCAACATTTATCTTTTGTTTTATATGAGATCAACCAAGTCCCTTTTTCCATTAGAAGTTTTCATGACACTTTTTTTCCTTTTAAATACTTAACATAGAACTGGGGGCTCTGATCAATGACGGACATCTCTAGGGATGAACACAACAGCAGCAACTTCAACTAGTAACAGAACTAAGGAGACTATTTGACAAAGGAGTATTTTAGCCAGAGTTTCTCAAAATCAAGGACTAGAAAGTCTGTGATCTTTACTGACATGAGTAAATTTGCTTCTTTGGAGTTAGTATAAAACACAAGGAACCAGGTCTTGATGTCTTTCCATGTCTAGCTGAGGCACTCATCTTCAAATTGTCATTTAAAGTGAACACAAAGATAGTTTGTGTAACTTGAAGGTTTTACTCTCTAGTACATAATGTTTTCTCAATCTATTAAACCACCCAGAATTGATACCAGTTTAGTTTAGACAACCTTCTCATCTTTTAGAAGATCCCATTTAATTAAAGTGGTGACCTCTTATTTTTCATATTCCATACAAGTTTCACTATTGATTTTATTTATAAAGGGCATGTAGTAATGTTGCATTTCAGTGAGGAAATTTAATTTGCTCTGATTCACTTAAGAAGCTGAGCAACCATCATGTCTCAGGGATATATCTTCCCTTCACTTTCTGTTGCTTAATACTCCACATCCAAATCAGTGCCCAGCAGGCTTGTGGCTTAATTCTGGCTCTTTTTTTAATGAATAATGAGTAATCAATTAAGATCTGATGAGGTTTAACTTGAGAATTTGCATGGCAAATCTTCACTTCTGTGTTCTTTAACCCTCTGTTTTCTGCTCTCAATTCAGAATAATGCTCCTTTTCCCAAGAATTTGGGATAACTTAGCCCTTTTTTAGGAGTCAAATGTGAAACACTGGTTTTCTCCAACACCTTGAGAGCAGTTTAGACAAGTATCCAGACTCTCACATTGCTTCTTGGGAAACAATGACTTTGCATTTACTATTCTTAAATGACGTGCTTTAAGGGAACTTTAGAACTGGGAAAATGACAGAATATTGGTTCCTTGACAGTTTCTAAGTTTAATTCCTTCACTGGATCTAATGCAGCCATGCTGATTTACAGCATTTGAGTGTCTGGTGCAAAATGCAGAGTCTAGTATTTCAGTTTTTTAATACTTGGCCAAACAATCAGCAATACTTTGAGTAGATTTTATTGTTATACACCTTCTGAATAGAATTGCAACTTTCAAAAGGTGATGGACCTCTACCTTGGTCTTTGTATAATTTTAATATTGCAGGTCACCTTCCTTCACACCTTAGCATTTCTACTGCAGAATTGTCTAACTCATGGACACCTTCGTAGCTAAGCCTCATACATTGCACCCCATTCTTCACCACTCAGCTAAATTTGTCACACACTTATCTGTCTTGTTCTTTACAAACTATGGAAAAATGCTACCTTGGCACACCATGAGATAATAATTTGCTTTTAATTTAACAAAGTAACTCAGCCATTTTCAACACTACACATTCACTCTGCTGTGCAGCAATGACACAAGCCTCCTGCCTGCCTCCTTAGATTCCCATTCTATCACAAGCCCAGTGATGAAGATTGAGGAGGGTTTAACTATTCATAAACACATTTAATTTATGGAAATATTAATTGAAGACAAACACTTCTTTGCCTAAAATTCTTAAAATTAGAAAACAGGCAAAGTAAATCTTCCTACTGATAACTGTTTTCCTCAGATGACATTGTATTTTATCCAGTGAGAAAATGGGATTCATTAAATAGAAAGACAGAGAACACTTAATACATGATCTGCAAAGCCCAGCCAAGAACATCAACACATAGCAGAGGGAAAGATAAGAGCTGTTTCAACACTGACAAAAAATTGAGTAACCATTTTGATACAGTAATACAGTAATATATTTTGTGATGACATAAAAAGACCAAAAGGAAGTTTAGATGAAAGCTTGATAGCAATGTAAAGATATACATTTGGTTGAAACTAGAAAATGTCTATCCACCACCAAGGGGTTCTGTATTTACACATGCACAGGTTTTTATACATTTTTTACGAAAATGGATTTTTCAGACATATTTGTTTTCAACAAGCAAACCATTCCTATATAGATAAGATATCAACTATTACACAATACAAATTCTTTATATTCTGTCTTAACAAATTTAAGTTATCATAGTAATGAGTAACTATGGCACAATTTGATTTAGCTGTTGTTTAATTCAGTGTACTTTAACCAAGTAAACTGGTGAATCCATCAAAGAAAATACTGTGATGAATCAGCATCTCTTTGTGAAGGAGCCATGAAGAAAAACTGGATAATTCCTGATCTTAAAGAATTTAACAATGATGAAAAATTCAGTAAGACTTAAGAGTTAGTCTTTACATTCTGGGCTCAAATTTAAGATATTGGTATGTCCTAGACAGAGTAGATAAAAGCTAAATGGAGATAAGTGGTACAACAGGAAGTTTAGATAAGTGCCATACTGAGATCTGATGTGTGCTAAGGAGAACTACATACACAGCGAGTCTGACGGATTCTATGTAGAGTGCAGAGCCTAACTCCTGCTGTTGATGTAGCCCCATGATCTCTCAGCAGAAGTTTTATTAACTCAGCTCATTCATGTACAGAAAGGATCTTGTTCTGACCTTTAGGCAGACCAACAAAAAAACTTAATTTTTTAAACTAAGCAATTTTGATGTGGAAGCTGTTGAAGTTGAGCAGACATGGAAAATATTTATGCCATCTTAAAATTTACATATTCATGTGGAACCTTTCATTTAGGAGGCTGAGTGGGCTCACATCTAATGCAACAAAGTTTCACAGCAGAGGTATAGTATGGTTTAACTTAATACACAAAGAATGCCTTGAAAGATGTATTTGTACTTCTCTTTTTCCAATATTTTATGGCAGACTATTACTTTATTACAAAATTGGATTTTTCAGAATGCTAGAACAACTTTTGGTATTTATTCTATTACATTGATTATATCGGTTACACCATATCAAAGGGGCATATGTATTTTGGAAAAGTAAATTTACATTTTTGAAGCTTTGAATAATTTTCCATGAGTGTTAGCCAAAGTATAAACAGACAGAGAACAATAAATAAAATATATGACTTCTGTCCCAGGAGCAGCTATCACTGTCGTGAATATAACTCAATACACATCCATTACCCTGCTTTGGACAATTTATAAAGATAAAAGTGTCTCAGAACCCACTTCACCTCCAGTATCGATATTATCCCTGTGGCAACTTCAGCACGTGAGAGCACAAAATAATGTAATGTGCGTTTTCATTAGCTTCCTTTCCCTCATCTCCTTTTATAGTGCTAGTGCTTACTTTCTTTGCCACATGCCTTGCTCTTTGCAGATCCATTTTGTATTTACATATTTTCAAGACAGCCTTCTATTTAGCAAGCCAACAATTTTGATAGTTGTTTTTTTGGTTTTTTTTTAATCTTATGGTTTGGCTTAAGCTAATAAAACACCTGATAACAGACCACAGAGATTGATTACAAGTGGCACACCCTTGCTTAGGGGAAAATAAAGTTTGCTTACAGTGCAGTTTCCAAAATGATGATTTCTATGTTTTTAATCATTGTAGTACAGCACATTGATATAGCATTTTAAGGATTTGGAACTCTATTCAGACCTCTTACTGTAGGCATCAGTCTTAGACATTGCACTACCAAAAAATCATGGCTCTTAATCAGTGCTTCAGATCACAGAAATCTTTATATCTTTAATAAAAAGACATTAAGTGTTTCTGAAGAGCTCCAGAAGACGAATTGAACAGTCCCCATAGATATCTATGACTCTTACCTGACTACAGAAGCCTAACCAGCTGGCTCAGATGTGAACATTTACAATCAGACCACATCCCTAGTGTTAAATGCTTTCATGACTTAGCTGGTACTTCAAAGTTATGATCTCTAAGAAGTGTATATTCAATGTCTGCTGGCATCTTAAGTGAAATTTAGCATGCTAACTAGGGGTCTAAATATTTACAGAATAGGGATGCAACCACAGAAGCACACATCTCCAAGAACTGTAACATATCTAGAGTGTGCTATTATTTGCAGGACGCTACTATTTTTTAATCCTATACACTACATGCTGAAAATGTGGGGTTATGACTCTAAGCCTCTCCTATAGCCTCTCCTTACACAAGCTGCTTTTTTGGAGTTTTTTTGACCACAAGCTCGTAAGCTCTTTGAAGCAGATAGTCTCTTCCTCTTTGTTTATAAGAAGTTAATCACATTTTTGGTTGTATCATATCCTAAACAGTGATAGTACAAAATTGTCAGATATTGGTTAACTGTGAAAAAATAAAACATTACTTTTAACTTCTAAGCTTTGTTCTCAAAGAGCCTGTGCAGAACAATGTTGTGGTCACTATAAGGAAGGTTGTGCAGACTAAGACACTAATTCAGGTTTTCTACTGTAATCAATCTGTCCTTTGCCAGACTGAAACATTAAATTACTAACTTTATGACACTCTTTATATGAAGTGTTCTTGATACACAAACAGAACACTATAGTCTGATAAATTGAACTTAGATTTTGTCAGTCTTCAGGCCATGCTTCAGCTTTATTTTAAGAAAATATGGTCATAGAAAAAGTTCATGATTCTGGTATTTGTAGTGTTTGAGGAGGTTGTGTACTTGTCTTGTTTCTCATACATAATTTTTTCATTTTATTTAAACCAACAAGAGTAAGCTTCCAGTACCTGAAGGGGGCCTACAAGAAAGCTAGGGAGGGACTTTTTACAAGAGCAGGGAGTGACAGAACAAGGGCTTCAATCTGGAGAGGGTAGGTTTAGATTAGATATGAGGAAGAACTTCTTTCCTGTGAGGGCAGTGAGACACTGGAACAGGTTGCCCAGAGAGGTTGTGGGTGCCCCCTCCCTGGAAGTGTTGAAGGCCAGGTTGGATGAGGCTTTGAGCAACCTGGTCTAGTGGAAGGTGTCCCTGCTCATGGCAGGGGGGTTGGAACTGGATCACCTTTAAGGTCCCTTCCAACCATAACCATTCTATGATTCTGTGACAAAGAACCAAAAATGTTTTCCTAAACAATGAAAATTCAGCATAATTACCATTACCATTAAAGAACTGAGTATATTTGGCAGGTCATAAAAATGAAATTAGGAAGAATAACAGAAAACCTGAACAATATTTTACTACTAACATTTAGACAAATATTGCAACTAGCAAACATTTCTATTTCTGGTGAATTTACAGGTATTTACAGTCACATGGCCTTGTTAGTGTAGAATTTTAGCAGACAAGTCATTAGCAGCAGTGAGTTGGTCTTGTGGAAATGACTCAGTGCTGCTCTCCTTTCAGGACCCCTCTATTCCTGCCATCTGTGGCTCTTTACCTCTCCTAGTCTCGAAGCAGTAGTAAGGAGGCAAGTCACTGCAAGGAGACAAATCTTTGGAGCACATTTCTATAAAGATGCAGGCCATGAATGCTGCGTGCATTTGGGGAAGTGAAAATGAGAAAGCAAGATAGTGGCAATAAACAGGCAGGAGAACTAGCTGACTAAGCATGAAAACATCAGGGGAAAACCAAAATGAGCATGGAGATTAATAGTGCTGGAGATGAACTTCTGTCTCTTCTGAGAAAAGGCAGGCTTGGGAGAAGGAAGAAATATTGTATAAAAACCAGAAATCCAGTAGCCAGAAAAGCACTTCATATTATTTGTTTTTAGGTCTTAGCAGAAGTAGATAGTGCCTTTTTGAAAACATTCTTTTAACATCACTTCCACTGATAGGTTTTAGGAAGACATCTTCAGTTTTGGCTACTTGCTGGTTAAAATGTTCTTTCCCCTGAAATATCAACACTGTGAGACACTGGTGTTCAAGAAATATTCTTATACATAACAAGGATACTTTGATGTATATCATTCTGTTGAACCTCCTGAATGTATATAAAGGTGCCTACATGACATCTAAGTTTTCAAATGTTAGCTATTATCACAATGCCATAATTATTTTAAAAGAAAAAAAAATATAAAGATTTTCTCCTACTTCTTAAAGGAATAAAAGGCAAACTCCCCAAAGCAGTCTATAAGCCAGAATACTTTTTCAAAAAGTGTTTTTTCTCCCCAAGGCACTGTCCTTTTCAGTCTGAAAATATTTTGAAAGTAAAATAACAAAAGCAACAATTTCATGATGATCAGAGTTTTTGAAAAAAAGATGTATTTTGTGAAAAACATGTTATACATCATAAACAAGCATGTAAAAGCGCACACTTCTCTATGAGTTAAAAATACACTGATTCTACTCAAAGTCACGAGGACTACTCCTACACAAATTTATTCTCTGTATCTTTCACAGAAGTTTCTTTTCTGATACTGCTATATAATGCAAATTACATTAAGGGTTAGAGGTGTGGGGGTTTTTTTCACTTGGTAATTGTCTTATTGAGCTGAATGGGTTCTGCTACAAAGCCAGCCCTTCACACAGAATTCCAGGCAGCAATTAGGTGGTGACAGCTTCTTGGTCAGAACCTGGGTTGGATTGTAACTTGCTATATGTAGGCTGGACAGCCAGCCCCTGTAAACCAGGTCCATTTAAAAAGTCCTCTCGTTCACCTTGACAAAGTCATTAAAGGAAAATATTAGAAGAAAAGATGCCTAATTTTCCTAACATTTTGTAGAAAAAACGTTGTGCTTTCTTGGTGTAGCCGATACGTCAGAGTCTGTGAATGCAATTTAAAGCAATTTACAATGCTTTGGTTTCTTTGCTACTGGAAAAAGGATATTGTATCAGTAGAGGCATTGGGCCAGAGCTTAATCCTGAAAAAGTACAGTGAATGTCTGAAGGTGACAGTGAAAAACACACAAAGAAAGACTATACTGTCGTCGCTGCAAATAAATGAAGCTTGTCTTGCTCTCTGCTCTCCAAAACATCGACCTACCCAACCTACTTGTAGTCTGTGCCCAGTCCAGAGCTGCACTTCTCGGGATGGCAGAGTGTGAGGACAGGGCACCTGCATAAGAGGTGGGGGAAAAGGACGGGAAGGCAGGGAGAGGGCAGGCGGCGGGTAGAGGCCGGAAAGCGCAGATCTGAGGCATGGGGAGACGGACGCGAGGGGAGAGGGATGCGGGCACGGCGAGCGATGGGAGGGACGGGCCGGGACAGGCGGAGCGGAGGAGGAGCCGCTGGAAAAGCTGCTGGGGGAGTCGCGGTGCCCGGAACCGGCTGCCCTGCGGAGGCAGAACGGAGCGGAGCGGCAGGAGGCGGCGGCAGGCAGAGAGCGGGGGGGCCGGAGGGGAGGGCCCGTACCCGGCAGCGGCATCGCAGACCCTCGGTAAGGGCACGGGCTGGCGGCAGGGAGGGGCGGGGAGGGACGGGCGAGGGGGCGTGGAGCCGGCGGGCAGTCCGAGCGGGGACAGCGGGAAGCGGTCGAGGGAAAAGCGGGGCACGGAGCCGGGGGGTAGCCAACAGCAGCCCGCCCGCCGGAGTCTGGTGGGGACCCCGCTCTCCCGCCCGCCGCTCCTCCCGCACACGCTCCGGTCGTTTTCCCCCCTCTAGGCTGCACCGCCCTCGGCTGCGTTTCAACCGCTTCCCGGCGTTGGAGCCGGGGCTGAGTCGCCCCCCCGACGGCAGAGCCATGTGAGCGGTACCCACGTCGTCGCCTCAGCGGACACGTCCAGGATGTGAAGAACCGCCCGACCGCCTGCACCTGGCCGCTGCCCCGCGAGACTCGGGGGCGTCCAGCCCTGCCCCGGGCCAGCATGACCGAGGTGAAGGCCAAGGAGCCCCGAGCGCCTCCGGCTGCCAGAGACGGGGCGGTCCTGCTGCAGGGCCAGCCCGGACGAGACCCCTTCCGCGAGGAAGCCGAGGCCATCGACATCTCCCTGGACGGGCTGCTCTACCCCCGGAGCAGCGACGAGGAGGAGGAGGACGAGGACGAGGAGGAGGAAGAGCCGCGACAGCAGCAGCCGGGGGAGGAGGCGGGCCGGGGCTCCCTCTCCTACCGGACGGGTAGCGGCTCTCTCTCGGATAAGGACTCCCTGGACACGGTCCTGGACACCTTCCTGGCGCCCTCGGCTCATGCCGGCTCCGCCGTGGCCGCAGCGTCCTGGTCCTTCTTCGGGGCGGAGGCCGCGGAGGCGCCCAACGCCCCGATGAGCCGCGGCCCCTCGCAGAAGGCGGGCGAAGGCTCCCCGGGGGCGCCCGGCCCCTCGCAGCCCCCGCCGCGGCCCGTCCCGCTCTGGCCGGCCGGCGACGCCCTGACCGCCGCCACTAAACTGGGCGCGAGGGTCGGCGCGGAGGGTCCCGCGGCGGCCCCCAAGGGCGAGGGCCCCGGGCTGGCGGCGCTGCCCGGCGCGGAGCGCGGCGGGGGCCGGCCCGAGGCGGGGGAGCCGGGGCAGGAGTACCTGCACGTGCCGCTGCTGCCGCTCAACTCTGCCTACCTGGCCTCGCGCACGCGGCAGCTGCTGGACGTGGCGGAGTACGAGGGCGGCGGCGGCGGCGGCACGGGGCCGCGCTCCTCGCCCCCCGCCCCGGACCTGCCGGGCTACGTCTACCCGCCGGCGGAGGCCAAGGAGGGGCACTTCGCCTACGGCGACTTCTCGCCCGCTCTGAAGATCAAGGAGGAAGGCCTCACCCTCCCCGCCCCTTACCCCGGCGGCAGGGCCACCCCCGCTCCAGGCTGCGCCGACTACCCGCAGCCCCCGCGGGCCGGGCCGGAGCCCTCGCTGGAGTGCGTCCTCTACAAGACGGAGCCCACCCTCCTGCCCGGGGCCTACGGGCCGGCGGCGGCGGCGGTACCGCCCGACAGCCTGCCCTCCACCTCGGCCGCGCCGCCGGGCATCTACCCGCCCCTGGGTCTCAACGGGCACCAGCCCCTGGGCTTCCCGGCGGCGGTGCTGAAGGAGAGCTTGCCCCAGCTGTGCCCGCCCTACCTCGGCTACGTTCGGTAAGGGAGGCGGCGGGCCCTTTCGCGCGTGTGCCCTCGCTGAGGGGACGGGCTGAGGGGTCGCGCTGCTCCGATGGAGAGCTCCGAGCCTCCCCTCGGGCAGGGCGGCGGTGCCGCGGGAGGACGGGCGGGCTGGCACTGCCAGCGGCTCCTGCGAGGTGCCGAGAACAGGACGGGCCAAGTTTTACTCGGCGAAGCCCCGATTGCGTTTTCAGGCAGTAACTGCCGCCGCATTTCCATTTTCTCGTGGCTTGTGAGCGGCTGGGTGTCCCCGGTCTGTGCGAGACCACCACAACGTTAACCGGGCAGCGGGCACCTCTCCGGTCTTTTTGACACGACAAGGCTCCGGGAGCGGTCAGGGTTTATCGCTGTGGTGGTCCAGTGCCATCTGATGTCTGAGCAAGTGACCGGCTCCAGAAACGGGGAGCGGCGTGTTCTCTGAACAGCGAGACCATACTCATAAATCCCTAAACATGCTTCAAAATATTATCCCCGGTTTGGGAAAAAAACAAACAAACAAACAAACCCACTAGTAAATTTCACATGCACAAAAACCTGGAACACTTGTATTTTGATTTGTTAGAATGAAATGGTGAAGTATGCTGCCAAGGTGTTGTGCATTACCTAGGTATGTATGCAAAAATACACATATACAGTGCTTCAGCTTCAACGGAAATCCTTGATTTTTATAAACATAATGATTAAGTAGGTTAGTCTGTTTCTTTTCTTGAAGAGAAATTCAGAAGTACTTCCCACTTTCCACAAAGTGCCCATCGTACCTCGTTATTGATGAGAATGCTGCAGCTGAATGGGAAGGCGAAACAGTAAAGATTTTTCTAGCTGAGATGAAACTTAATTATTTACCATGTGAAAGGGCTTTTGAAATTCAATTGAATTCTATTTGATTCTGTCTCTGTACCATTCTATGTACAGGAAAAAAAAAACCCTTACCAGTCAGTATGACTCACAAGAGTTGTTGATCTGAGGAAGATGAAGATTTTTGAACAGAGTTCCTAGATTGTACTAAATTGTACTAATTGCACTGGATTGTACTAATCCATTTTTTTAGCTAAAATGGATTAAAGTACTGCTATGCTTTTTGCTCAGTACTTTACTGTTTAATGAGTGGGCAGATGTTACACATGTGCCTTTTACCCTAGTAGAGACAAAGCCTTAAGCAGAAAGGCAGACAAAGTTTATATTTTCTTACCCTTCTGTGGCTTGATTACAAATTTTAGAAGAAAGTTTTTAGCATAAACCCAATTAATACAGGTAAGTAGTTAATTGTTGCAAAACTGGATGTTTCATTTCTCTTAATTCTTTTTTCCTTTGAAGGTCAGATACAGAATCCAGCCAAAGTTCTCAATATGGTTTTGAATCGCTACCCCAGAAGATTTGTCTCATCTGCGGTGATGAGGCTTCTGGTTGCCACTATGGAGTACTTACCTGTGGAAGTTGTAAAGTCTTCTTTAAAAGGGCAATGGAAGGTACTATATGATGCCATTGTTCTTAATTGTCTGAAATGTAACTTTTTAGGTGCTGTTATCTTTTATTTATTGCTCATCTTTAAAAATATTGCCACTGTAGTAATGTGTTTTGTTTTGGCAACGCTGTTTAAATATTACTGTGAATACTGACTAAATTATTTTTAAATTGATTTTGCTAGTATTATTTGTTTTATTTTCATTATTTACTATTTATTGTTTACTGTTTATCAATCAATTAGTCTTTCTGAGCAGTTACATTTTCGTAAAAATCTTGTACATTACACAATTTGTTTTAAAAAGTATAAATGCTACTCAAAGGAAGATTTTGTGGGTATGAACTAATGATAGACAGATAAGAATTTATTTTGGCTTCATTTTGTTTTCGAAGTCATGGAATTTTTCTTGCTTGCAGGATGCAGAATTTGGCATCCTGAGATTCATGGAAGTATTTCAAGTTTCATGGAACTATTTCAAGTTGTAATAATAATAAATAGATTTGACTTTTGTTACAGAGAGCCATTAAATTACAAAGTCAAGCTGCAGGTTTACTAAATCAGTAGCAAGACTTATGTTTATTTAGTCTTTTTGGATTATATTATATGCCTTGTCCGTAAATACTCACTGGGATTTTATTATTAACACAAAAACAGATTGCTTTATAGAGTTCAACTGACGAAAAGGTGAAACAAATCCTTCTACATTTTATATTTTGTCTTCTTTCCTGATTTTTATCTGATCCTGTCAGAACTAGGATATTCAAATTTCTGCTCCATGCACTCAAAAAAATGGTTGTTACAGCGTACAGGATTCCTTAAAATAAATTGCATCATGCATCTTCTTGTGATACGTAGTTTATTCACCTTTACAGAGTTCATTGCTCTTCAGATGAAAAGGGAAATATTGGAGAATTAAAAGCTTAGGAAAATAACGTAGTTAGATTTTTTGTTTCAGTGTGCTGATACTTTCTACTTTAAGCATATGCTCTTGTTCTTCCTTTAACATATCAGGTACTTGCGAAGAGATAACACTAGACAAGGTGGCTGAGATGAACTTTGGAGCTAGTGCTCCATTTTCCCTAACACATTTAATGGAATTGACAAAGCCCTTAGAAACTTAAGTGTTACATTGTAAGGAAAACACTTGTCTCTTAAGTCACTTAGAGGAATAGAGTTACCAGCTGTGTTAACTGGTCTCTTGGTTTGGCTTCACATTTTTTGCTTTGGTAATTTTGGTAAATCAGCCATATACTTTTAAAAAAGGTAGAGAGCTGAACTTTTAAGAATGGGTGTAGTGTAATTTTTGAGTGCCATATTTTAAAATAACTTATGTTATTCACTTCTTACCTATACATTAATATTGTATTTTTTAATTTTAATTTGATTCCATAACTTATAAATTTAATCTCTTTCCTAAACTAGTATCCAGTTGTGTTTGTGCAATAGATGAACCTGCTCAAAAACATCTTAACTACTGTTCAGCATACATCTATCATTTTAATGATAAATGTTAAGAAGGTGTATAAAATGGTAGTAGGAATATTTTAAGGTTGTTTTCTCTGATTATTTAATCAAAGCCTGTATTTGCAGTATCTTAACAGATTAAGAATATAGACATACAGAGAAGTAAGAGGTCAACACAATTATACAAACAAAAAGCTTGCTTTTTACATAGCAACTTGATACTTTAAATTTTTCAGTTATTCCAAAGACTGAGAGTATGGTGAGGAAGAGTGGGTTTTTTAGTAAGAATATTCAAAGAATGTACAACTACCTCAGACTACATGTCTGTAATAAGAAAAAATACAAGTTATTGAGTGTTGTGGGGAAGAATGAGAGGCATGAGCGGTGTGGGCATGAACAAGGTGAACAAATACAGCTACCTGTTTTTGTGTAGAAAGTGCAAGTCTACAGTGAGTTTCTTAAAGAGATGTATTTCTTATTTCAGTGGATGCATAGGATATAATTACTAGCATTTAAATAATCCCATTTATTGCTGGACACTTGATTTCATTTAGACTTACAGTATTTTTCTGCTTATTTCTTATCAGAATTACAGGTGACAAATTACTCATCTGTAAGAAAAAACAGCATATTTTCATATTGGAAAAGCAATAGAAAATAGTGTTTAAAAATTCACAGTGGCAGTTGTATAAATTTGAGATTTCCCCCTGCCCATCATCACTTCTTTGAATGGGAATGCATTATTTACCTTTTTAAATTTTCAGTACTACTACAGATGTGGCGATTTTTTTAATAATAATTCATGCAAATAAGATGTGAAACTTTGTGAGTGCAAATTAACGACCAAAACTCTACTTTTCTTATACTTTTCATAAAGTACTGATCCCTATGAGAGATTATATCATGACTGGAAATAGATGGCTTTTGCTACTTCTTGGTTTTTCTGTATTTTGAGATCTTCATATGTTATGAGGTTTTCAAGTGTGTAGTTAACAAGGTACATAATATAGTGATATTAAATGTGTCAGAAAATGTCTATTTTCCATTTTAATTATTTCTATAATCTCATATATAGTGGCTCTTTCAAATTTAGTAGCCTATCTAATTTATTTTTTTTCACAGAAATTGTCCTATTCATACACCATTTATTTTACTCTCCCCTATTGTGTGGAAATTAAGTAAATGCTTCCTTTGGGATTAAATGGACTGTTACGTTATCCAGAAAATCCCATTTTTCATCTCTAATTGTTTTGAAATAAAACCAGAGCTTCTTTAAAATACTCAGACTGAACAATCATTTAAAACTGTAGAGGTGAACCTAGAAATATTTCTATACTAAGTAAGATTTAACCATACATTTTAATATAACTAGCAGATACACATACAGCTTAACAGGGAGTCAGAACTATACGAGAATCACTAACGTGCAAGTGTAGATTTAGAATTAAATGATGTTGGTTGGTAATGAATTCCTAAATATATATGATTTGGTAGTGTTGTGGTTTAATTCTGAAGTAGGTTAACCAGAATACAAGTCCTTTTTTGGGAGAAGTCTAGTATATCAGGTACAGAAAAAGTTAGTGCTGGAAGCAGGGAGAGGAAAATGTAGCTAAGGGACAAAACTACTGTTTATTTTTTTAATAGAAACATTTATTTGCATTTAGAGGTTGCATGTTTTCTGTTCACCCCTTACTGATTTACTAGTCCACTGATTCACTTATTATACAAACCAATTACAAGGCTTTGAAATTTGAAAAGACAAAATTGGACTCAGTGTGCTGATGGGGTAGTGCTGTTCCTGTCAGTGAGCTTAGAGTTGACAGGCAATAAAAAAAAATCAGAAATAATATTTGAAAAGCTTTCAAATATGTAGAATTACTGTATTTGCAAAGTAATTTGCTGTTGATGATCAGGCATTTTTTAAGTGCTACCAATATATCTGGCTCATGGTAACAAAAATCATGTATAATACTTTGTATGGGGCTTTAGGAGACTGAAGATTAAGAAATAAACTCTTATTCTTTCAGCACTAAATTGTACAACAGTCATTAATTATGTCTTATAAGATACCTTCATGTAAAACCATGCAGGGCAATCGCAATCAAAATGCTTGTGTAGCAGCATGGTAAAATTTCTGTCCTGAGCAGGAACCCAGCATGTAGATTTTTGGGATGCTGGAGTTACACTGTTGCTAACGTGGATTCTTGGTGACCTGCATTCTTGCCTTTTTGTTGAAAGCACCTCCTTTGCAGTAGTTTTACTAGTGAAAAATTAAAATTACCTAAATCCTGAAAAAAATTTCAAGTCTTGTGTTTCCTATATAAAGTGCCACTTCTAATTCTGTATTTCTACATTAGTTAAATAGTTCTATATTTATGTGAAGCATTTGCCTTCCTTTGCACTTCATTTATTATTGACACCTAATGAAAAGTAGTTGCCTGAACCTGAAGAGTGTTGAGGCCAACTTAAATACATGATATTACAGCAGGTGGGTCAGAAACTAACTCTTGGTTTGTTTAAATACCTGTGACCCTATTACAAAATTAATCTAATGAGTACACGGCAGATTTGTCTAGTTTGAATACATGCTCCAAGCTTAGAGCAACGGTGCTGTACAGGTAATAGCATCAGGGAACAAGCTCAACCATATGTAGCAGCTGACACTTACCTGACAAAATGGAAACTTTTCTTCTTTTTGAGACCTGAATTTAGCAAACTTGACCTGACAGAAAGTAACATTTCCACAAGTTTTCACTGTCTGTATATGGAGAGTTACTTGAGGGAAGTCGGGGAATTAAAGATGAGCTAAGTCTACACAGTGAGGAGGCTGACCATCACTTCAACCAAACTTTCTCATAATTTATCTGACTTGTGTCATATAGGCAGTTTTGTGATGACAGCATGATTCACTGTGGAAGTTGTGAAATACTGTGGATAAGGAGAATGGCTGAACTAAACAGTTGCTCTTTACCATAGCTTAAGAATGTGAAATGGCCCAGCATGCCAAATATTTTAAAAAATGCCAACCAGTAATAGAAAATAGTCTTTGATAACAGAGTGAAATGCAATACCATAGAGACTCTTTTGGCTGTGAAATTGATGAGGCAGATGTAAAAAGTTCCTTTTTCTCCTAACTCTGCAGGGATTTCTGATTTTTAATCCAACTTTCCAGGCTGGATCTTGGGATGGGGATTTGGTACAGTGTGTACTGTAAACCTGATAGTGATGAAACTTTCATGAAGTAGAAAACACGCAAAAATGCAAAGCCTACATACGGCAACTTGAGAGATGAAAATGCTTTTTGCTTAATATAACATTTAATATTATTAAGCTCTTTTATTTTGCATATGACAAAAATATATTAAAGTACAGTAGGTTAAGTGTATTTGCAAATTCAAATGTACAATGTTACTTCACTGAGGGTCCTAAAATTCAAGTGAGAAACATCACTTTCGTGAGAACAGAGAATTTGCATCATGCAAAGGCAAAGAAGAAAATCCATACTGATACATTGTATATCTTCATCATACTTCTGACTTCAAAAGTATTTGTTGTTTAGCCATTTGATAAACATTAATTTGATTAATTGATTCATATGAGGCACAACAACCAAGTGAGCTAAGATCGCATTCATTCTGGTGCTTGGGCTAGTGTGCTAATGCTGGGCTTCCTGCTGCTCTCATTGTGACTTATTGCTGGTTTCCTGACAGATGTAGCTCAGATCATAATCAGCTGCAAAAATGTGAATGGCTAACAGGTTTGGCTTAACTTTATATAGTATTTTAGAAACAATATCAAATAGTACATTGAACATCTTTTCAGGTGGAACAGAAACTATTTCAGGTAGTGTGAAACTGCGTGCTTTGAAGGGCACCAGCAACTGAGTGCTCAGTGTTGCTGGATGCTCCTCTGTTCAAACTTCAGATGTGCACAGTGTGAGTAACCTGAGCTGCTCATCTGAAGTTCACTTTACAGTGAATGGAGAGAAACAGGAACTTCTAGGAAGTAATTCACTGACTTATTTTAGATACCTGCTTGGGATGAAAATAGCAGTACTCTAACAGTACTGTTTCTCAGCTCTGATGATACAGAGATGTATATAATACATTTCTGTAGTATATAAAAGAAGTATAATAATTATGTAAAATACTTATTTAATATTATTTATTTATAAGTATTTTATAAAGTATTATATTAAAGAATAATATAAAAATGATATTTTATATATCTTACTTATTTTAAGTATTAAAATACTTATAAATTCTGTAACATAAGTATATTAAATATAGGTATTTTTAGTCAAATGGTTATCTGCTAAAAATAGATTTAGGTTTGATGGTGTCAATCTCCTTAAGCTGTTTACTGTTGCATAGAACTGATGGGGTACTAGTAAGAGGTGGTTCTTTAGAAACTACGAATGGAAAGGCTTAAAAACCAGTCATTTGTATGTTACAATCTGCCACTATGTGTAGTGATGTATGGCTGCACTTCAGAGGCTTCCTGGTCATACCTAGTCACTACTCCTTCATTTTCACAAGTGGCTGTTGATATTAAGCAACAGTTAACATCTGAGTTCACATCAGTTAAAATCTGAGCACATTTCAGCAACCTGGAATCTTTTGTAGTTGAAACATAGAGAGTGCATGCAGGCATTGCGGTTGCCCTGTTCTTGCCCCAAGTGTTGTGATATCATCTTCCCTTATCCTCAGAGACGGTATTTTATGTGGGATTTGTTGCACCATGCTCCAGGCATTTACAATGTGGACATCTGTATTTCAGCCAGTTACTTTAAATGTGCAGTGGGCTATTAAAGAACCAAAATTTAGGCATCTCCTCAAGATAAATTGCATCCTAAGGGGCCTGTTTTTATCTTGTGCCCAAGACAGGAGTGTACACCGTTTGTTTGGCTGGATGTCCACACTTTAGAACCATAAAAACCTGCATATGGTTTTTTAGCAGTTTGGTGACCATTGGGTGTTTCAATCAACAGGCAGCAATATCTGTTTTTTTGCACGTTGCCTTTTCTGCTACTAATGTTTCTGGTTTTTCTACCTTTATTACTCTTTGAAAACCAGTTCAGTTGTAGGATAAGTCAAATAATAAGAGGAAAATATATATGAAAAAACTTATAATGGCAATGTGCTGTAATACTTTCACTAATATCAGATAACTGAAATACAAATATAGTGCTTCTTATGTTGGTAGACGAATACAACAGTCGGGGTAAGAAGAACAAATGGTAATTTAATGATGTATACCTCTGAAATATTTGGAGTGCTTTTAAAGTAAGTTTGGTTTTCAAAGTTCTGTATTTATAAGAAATAGATCTCTTACTGACAAAAAAGTTGACAGTTCCATCATATTTTACCACCGATAGAGTTAATTTCATAAAAATGATGACCAAGGAACAATTGTGACACAATGCCATAAAAAGAACTGGAAATCCTGACTTGTAGAAGCCACCATCTCCTTCTGAAAGGTATTAGCTGTGGAAAATTTTTACTGTGGTGGTTCCTGTATTTAGATTTTGTGCCTTTCAAGATGTTGCAGTGGTAAACAATCTAAGCAAACCAACTGAAAATATGAAACAGTAAACCTGTGATTTTGCAGTTCATTATAGTTTCTGTGAAATAGGACTTAATTTTGCTTCATTTTGTTTTTCTGGGTTTTTTTGTTGGGTTGTTTTTTGTTGTTGTGTTGGGTTTTTTTTCTTGTTGGAAATGATGGAACAGACAGGGAAGTTAAAAAGATTAAGGAACAGGATTGTAACTTTTAGCTCTGTCCAGAAATGAATAAAAACAAGATAGCTACATTTAATTGTTCTGTTTTGCAGATGACGTAGAACCAATGTGCTCAGGCTGCTGTCTGGAGAAGTGATTTTGGAAAGAAAAAGACAATGGTGTTGCAGGATTCACAGCAGAAGGCAGAAAGGTTTTGAGATCAGGATACAAGAGAAGGAAAGAGTCAGTCAAGGCTGTTGCAAACATAGGAAGTGGTTTGTTGAAGAGAAGGAAAGCTGTGCAAGATACATAGTGGTTTGAAAATGCTGCTTCCCTTCTAGAGAAACCAATTTTGTTTGGTCCACTTTACAAAAAAGCCTGACAGAAGACTATTAAGATCACATAGTTAAAACCAGCAGACAGTGGAGTAGAATACCAAAAGTTTGTTCTAAGTAGAATTACAACAAAAAATACTTCTAAATCTGTTCACCAAAGCAAAATACTCTATAAGAAATACTAAGCTTGACTTAGGAATGAACATTTTATGATTTTATGTTCTTTTTGAATAATCCTTTTTTTCATCACATGTAATTCAGGCAAAGGAATGGAAGACTAGTTTCAGTAAGACAAAGGAATTACTAGTACCTGTTAAAATCACAAGGTCCATCACTGAGTACATATATAAGGTAAGGCAGTCACCCAGGATATGAGAGCTGTGTTCATCTCCAGTGCCTGAAGGGAGTCAAATACACCTTTCCCTCCCTGCAGCCCTGGTTGCCAGGCTGTTGGATGACTTGGGATGCCATCATTCCTTATTGTTTTCACTTTGAACTATATTATTATGAAGAAAGGAATTCCACATTATTTCAGCTAAAGAAGATTCCGGGATGGAACATATTCACAAGTTACTCTGCTATCTGCTTTTTGACCTCTTTGGTCCATTGAATCGTAAACTCTTTGTTGTGAGGCAGATTTGCATCAGAAGCAGGTCTTTATACCTGTATAGACTATGGAGTAGTAGTCAGGACACCTGCTTAAGAACTGGGAAATGAGAATTCTATATTGATGAGCAAAAAGGGAAATTGAAAGTTAGTTCCCCAGTAACTACTGGGATTTTTATAAAAAGATTATGCATGGTAAGGTCAGTGAGGGATGGTTTTTTTTTTTTTAAGTGGTTAGAGTCTTAAGTCTCACTTCAGGGACTTTTTTATTTTTAGAGAAAATGTTAGCACAGAAATTAAATTGGTAAATAATTAAAAAACATTATTTGAGGTGATGAAGTTGTAATGGCCTCTAATGTTATACGGGGACACGAAGGGCATATTTTTGGTATTAGAAACTGTGTAGTATGGATTCCTGATTCTCTAAGACTGAAGCTTGTAAACCCACATATTGAGAGACAATTTCAACCCCTGTTTGCTGTTTTGCACGTTTAAAGAGTGTAAATAGAAGAGTGGTTGACTTAGATCAGAGCAAAGGTCAGGTTAGCTGTGTTTCCCCTTTCTGATGATGAACTAGGCTGAACTGCTTGCCTAGTTATGGAAAGCCTGACTGTCAGAGCAAGTACAGAGTAATCCTTACTCGAGTATACTGTCTTAGCTTCCAGAAGTCTAAGTTTTACTCAAAAGCTACATCTGCACTGTTATATTTAGTGTAGGTACACAGTTGAACCTATTTTCCATTTTGTTTATTTTGAAACCATGTTTATTATAGGCTTCCAAAAGAACCCCTGATAAGGAGGTTCAAATTTAGTTATGTTAAAATAATAACTCCTTTGTTTTTTAAAACCTATTTATTTAATTGGTACTTTTGAAAAATATTGTAAGAGGTAAAGCATATTGATAGTAAATTATTGAGCAGACCTTGGAGGCTAGCTCTCAGGAAGCAAGAAGTCAGCATTGGGAGACATTTGGCAATAAAATAATTTACAAAGAGATGCAATAAATACCTGCAGTTTTTAGAAAGAAATCTAAAACTAGACTAAATAAAACACTGGGGTATGTTTTGCAAAGAACGGTCCTCCAGTGGTGGGAATAGGATGATTTTATGAGAAAGCATTGCCAGTTCAGACTGATACAGGGAGGCAAAGTCACATATGGGAGAGAGAAAAAAGATTTGAAAAACTACTTTTATTTGTAGAGAGGAGGAACTGAGAGTTCACAAACAAGTGCTTTGCTTTTGTGCAGGGTGGCAGCAGTTCAACACAGATGCATTTACACAAATAACTGATGGCTTGCATCTGATACCCCTGGTGCAGATAAAGCCTTATGTTTTCCATATTTTGCACATCTGCAAAATCTCTGCAACTCAGTAGTTTACTTGAGTGATTTTAAGTGACTTGCAGCATGTCAGTGAGCTAAGTTAATAGTGCAGTTTTTAAAGACATTGCATGCATCCAGGAGTATTTGGTTTAAAATGTCTCAGTGCTGGAGTGCAATCTGTGCAGCTTTACTGATAGCAGAACCTCTGATCATATTGGTGTGTGTTGGACCACTGGCTTTTTGACCAGTTTCTGATATAAACCTGCCAGTATAGCAATATGCATTACAGTACTTAAAACTGTATTTGCCTGTTTGCATTAGGACTTCCACCTTTGCCAGCCCAAATGGACTTTGATGGAGGTTAAGAAAAATGCTATCCTACAACAATCTGGAACATATGAGTAACTGATGACATTGTCCTTGTATTTTCTCCATATTCTCAATGAAATCTACGTCACAAGCTGATAGGTTGGTGTGTTGAGAGAGAGCTTCAATGTGCAATTTCAAAAAGCAGTGAAAAGTAAATGTTTATAGGAAACTTAACATTGGGGGAAGACTTCCCAGAGAGTGGCAGTTGCCAGAAAGTTGTCGGATTCATATTTCTGTCAGAAACACAAATGCCAGTCTTTAGTTTCTGACCTGAGCTTTAGTGATTAGACTATTGTTTTTTCAGGATTTTTTCCTTGTTATAATTACAGTAGTCATATAAAGATACTGGATGACAAGC
The DNA here is from genome assembly GCA_907165065.1 of Caprimulgus europaeus. The sequence continues at coordinate 111,488,589 of OU015523.1, forward strand.
TAGCAATTGAACAGGAATTCTATCTTGAAAGGGGTCTTTGTAGTACTCATCATTAGTACATGCATTTATTACAACTGCAGTGCCCACATATTGAAGCTAATCAGTTAAAATATAGATGATCCTGAAGACTGTGATGCACCAAGTGTATTTTCAAATAAATGTTTTAGCATCCCATTAAAATTTTTCAGACATATTCATCTAACTAAATATTGGTGCATAATTTTGAAATTAACCAGTATCTGACATGTTTTCTGTATCTTGCCCAATCTCTTCTTCAGATGTTTGCTGCCATTTAAATATTAATGTCAAGCAAGTAGCAGTTCCTCAGGACCCAGCTCTGCACAATGGTAGAAACAGTTTCAGATGAGAACATTACAGAATCACAGAATGTCAGGGATTGGAAGGGACCTCAAAAGATCATCTAGTCCAACCCCCTGCTGGACCAGGAACACCTAGATGAGTTCACACAGGAAGGTGTCCAGGCGAGTTTTGAATGTCTCCGGAGAAGGAGACTCCACAACCTCCCTGGGCAGCCTGTAACAGCCTGACATTGACTCAGATTTATCTATAGATATGAGAGCCAGTCAAATGATGGAGATAAAAGAATCCCTGACAGATGACACTATAAAAAGTACTATATAACTGAACCTTATGTGCTTTCCAAATAAGTTATAGCTAAATCAGAATGAATAGAGTACACTCTGAGATGGGAGGTGTTGGAGAGAGATTGGATAGAGGTGAGTGGAGTGGAAAACTCACATGAAGGTGTAGTTCAGGCTCAGAATGTGATTGTGACATTTTTATAGTCTTAAAAACAAGGAAGGGATTGACAGTAAGAATCAAGAAGTGCCTGAGATTTTATTACCATAATCTCATGGGAGGTTTGGGTTGGCAGGGTTTTGACTTTTTATTGCTTCTTTCTTTTTATGCTAGTATCCTGGAGACTTTATGGAAGAAATAAATGAGGTGAAGACATAATAAATATTAGGTCTTTGGTCACTATTAGATTTTTAAATGCAACTTACTAAATAAATAGAAATGAAAAAATATTCACTTTTGAAAATCAAAGCAAATTCTTACTTAAATTCAAACAGCACAATTTCTTCCATGTTATGCACTGGACAGAGAGATTATTTAATCCTCTTTAATCTTTAACTCTAGAACATATGAAGATTGCAAGAGCAGTTTTCGTAATTGTGATTTATTTACAATTTGTTTTGCCAATGTGAAAAATTTTGTTCAATCTTGTATTTATAAGAAGTAGTTTGTGAGTTGTTGTGTAATGATGAAGTAAGTAATGCATTTTCAATTGAAGTTGACTGTACTGATAACTTCTAAGTTATGAAGAGGTTTTTAAGAGCTGTAGCTAAACTTAAATGTGTAATGTATTGCAATGTATTTCACCCTTGATTTATAATGCTTAATCTTAGATGCACAACATTTAAACACTTATATAAATAATACAGGCTATTTCAATGTGAATCAGTAGAAATCAAGCTATTAACTTCTGTTTTTCCAGATATTTTCCTGTTCCAGCAGGAACAGTGTTGCCATTACCACCTCTACTCAAACTCCTTAGCCTCCTTTAGCAGTTAGAGCACACTTGGTGTTGAGTAAGCAAATCATATACTGGTACCAAGAGTGAATTCTAAAACCTGACATCATTCTGGATTGTATAAAAAGTATTCTCTGAATGCTTGAAGAGTAATATTTCACAATATGGCATTGACTTTGATAGATCAGCATTTTTCTTTGTCATTATAGGGGAAAAGTACAACTTGAGTGCCTATAGCATTGTGAGCTGCTTGCGAGCGTTAACTGGAAATACATAGTCCATTTTTTTGTCTTGCAGTGGACATGGGTTATATGTACTCAGACCACATTGTGTAGACTCAAAGGATTACCTAGAAAGAAGTCCAGAAGAGATACCTTTCAGGGGACCAAAGAAAACACCCAACACCAAGACACCCAAAACTTAATCTGACATTTAAGTGTTCCTTTGTAAATTACAATCATAGAATCATAGAATGGTTTGGGTTGGAAGGAACCTTAAAGAGCATCTGGTTCCAACCGCCCTGCCATGAGCAGGAACACCTTCCACTAGATCAGGTTGCTCAAAGCTTCATCCAACCTCGCCTTAAACACTTCCAGGGAGGAGGCATCCACAGCTTCTCTGGGCAACCTGTTCCAGTGCCTCACCACCCTCACAGTGAAGAATTTCTTCCTCATATCTAATCTAAACCTGCCCTCTTCCAGTTTGCATCCATCACCCCTGTTCTATCACTACCTGCCTTTTTAAAAAGTCCCTCCCCAGCTTTCTTGTAGGCCCCCTTCAGGTGCTGGAAGGCTGCTATGAGATCTCCCTAGAGCCTTCTCTTCTCCAGGCTGAACAGCCCCAACTCTCTCAGCCTGTCCTCACAGGAGAGGTGCTCCAGCCCTCTGTTCATCCTTGTGGCCTCTTCTGGACTCGTTCTAACTGGTCCATGTCTTTCTTGTGTTGGGGGCTCCAGAACCGGATGTAGTACTCCAGGTGGGGCCTTATGAGAGTGCAGTAGAGGGGAAGAATCACCTCCCTCGACCTGCTGGCCACACTTCTCTTGATGCAGCCCAGGATACAGTTGGCCTTCTGGGCTGCAAGCACACATTGCCTACTCATGTTGAGCTTCTTGTCCACCACCACTCCCAAGTCTTTCTCTTTGGAGCTGGTCTCAAGCCACTCATCACTCCGTTATGTTTGGGATTGCCCTGACCCAGATGCAGGACCTTGCATTTGGCCTTGTTGAACTTCATGAGGTTAGCACAGGCCCACGTCTCAAGCCTGTCAAGGTCCCTCTGGATGGCGTCCCGTCCCTCCAGCGTGTCAACCGCACCACTCAGCTTGGTGTCATCGGCAAACTTGCTGAGGGTGCCCTCAGTCCTACTGTCCATGTCTCTGACAAAGATGTTGAAGAGCACCGGTCCCAATACTAACCCTTGAGGGACACCACTCATCACTGGTCTCTACTTGGACATTGAGCTGTTGACCACAATTCTTTGAGTGTGACCATCCAACCAATTCCTTATCCACTGAGTGGTCCATTCATCAAACCCACATCTCCAATTTAGAGACAAGGATTAATTGTATATTAAATTAACTGTATATTAAAGCATCAGAATGCCACAGTGCAGAGGTAATCTGATGCTTCATAGATTTTGGTTAAACTAACAGAGTTCTAAAACTGTTAGTGCTTATCAAAAGACTGAATGCTTTTGTAGCTAATAAAGGCAAAGCAGGACAAGAAAAACTGCAAATAATCCCAAGGAAGATGTGTTCAAAGGAACTGTTTTGCTTCCTGGTGTGCTGCCAAAAGCAAGACAGATTTTTATTAATTCGGTTATTTTTGGTATTGTTTCTTGTAAGAAGGAATCCAGGGTTAGAATTAATGGGAGAAAGTAAATGAGAATGTCCTATTATTTTCTGCATTACTAAATATTTTTTAAATGCCAGGCAATGCATGAGGCAACTACTTTAATTTACCTGTTGTTTTCTTAAAAAAAAACCCCAACCTGTTATAAAAATGATTTTCAGGCAATCAGATTTCTTTCACTAAAACCAAACGAGTTGTTTTCAAAAGTATGGGTAAGAAGTAAATTAATTATCTAAAAAAATGTTAGCACAGGAACAAATACATTGTTTCAACTGGTTTAGCACTAGCTCTTTTCTTTTCTTGGAATAGAATGTTCTTTCTTCTGCATTTTCGTCTGAGGATTGGTTTTCAGTTTGTCTTTCTTCTGTGGAGAAAAATTACTGGTGGACAGTTGCTCAATTTACCATGTACAGAGAAAGGACAGAATAGGGTTATAAAGAAAGCTGAATAACAGCATCTGAGTAGAATAATCATCTCAGATTTGTTTGCTCCTGGTGACATCAGATGGCTAATGCAAAGTAATTCTGATCTAGAAATTAGTGAAAATTTTACAAGTTTGCTATTCATGTCTGTTATATTTGGAAGTCTGCAGCCACAATGCTCCATGACGGAAGTATCCATGATATTGATACTTCTCTAGTTTGTCCATAATTTTTGATCCATTTTGTTGCTCTCAAAATAAATAATTTTTTTTTGCTGTCATGCTTTCATGCTAGCTACTGGTAAGGAACTGAAAATACAGAAATGAATAGAAAATGATGTGCACAAACAGGCAGGATTTTAAAGTTAAACCTAGAGGGCAAACCTGGACTTAATTTGAAAGGATATGTGAAAATTAGCTTTGATTTCTTATTACTTAAGTACTTAATTAGCTTTCTTTACTTATTCAAAATTAAAATCAATCATAAAAATTACCAATATTATACTAAGGCATAAAAGTGTACTTTTTTATTCTCTTCAAGTGAAATTTGGAAGTATCATTGAACTCTGTGTTCAAAAGAATGTCAGGATATCAACTGAATTTATTCTTTTTTCTCAGCTGGAAACTAATTTCATTAAAATGAATCCATTTTAGCACAGTAATGAAAGGCCTTTCCTAACTGAGTCCTTCAGAATTAAACAATAAACTAAGCTAACCTAAACTAAAAAGTTACAGCTTTCTTCTATTTGTAAGGACAAATGGCTTGAGTTGGCTGCATCTGTTCAGCTGGTATTTCAGCAGGTCTAGTGCAAGACTGCTTCTCAAAGGTCTTTGCTTAAAGGCCTCTTCTTTGCACTGTCTCAACTTCTTAATTCAGTTTTCTGTCAGGAACTCCACATCAGTCCAAGCAAAATTTACTTAAGTTCTTTAAAATCAGGAAGAATAACTTAAAATAAGTTGGAAAGAAATTAATCAGTCTGTCCTTTTGCTTGCTTTCCTTAAGAAATATTGATAGTGCAATAACTTAAGCAGTTCATACTGTCTGCTAATTATTTTGGAATTTTATAGGTTGAGAGTTTCATTCTTAAACAGGCCAAATAAATTATTATTTTTAAATAGTAACATATGATTATTTGAAAGTTAGCATAAAATGAAGGAGTCCTTTACTGGTTCAAGTATTTTTTTTTTAATCTTCTGTTATTTTGGAACATTTATACACAGAAATAATTTTAGCATGTTAGAAGACATAGTATTAATCCTTTTTTTCTCTTGCCTACAGGGCAGCACAACTATTTATGTGCTGGAAGAAATGACTGCATAGTCGATAAAATTCGTAGGAAGAACTGTCCAGCATGTCGCTTGAGGAAGTGCTGTCAGGCTGGTATGGTGCTGGGAGGTGAGCTGCTTTTCAAATCTGAGTCAGAAAAACAGGCAGTCAGTAACACTACCTGTCTGTCAAGTTTAAACAACATTACTTTGATACTGCAAAGGAAAGAACCATATTAAGATGTTATTTTTGGAAGAATTATTTGATGTTTTAAGATTCCTTATAATTTTTCTTTAATGAGTCTGAAAACCTGGGAACAAAAATACCTTTCTGTAGGTATATCTCTCCTACTGTGTAACCTTATACTGATATTCTTGCAAAGACAGGAATTGTGTCTTTGGTATGTATTTGTTAATAATTTTGCATCAGGAAATTTGATTTAGATAAAAAATAAAGAAGCAAATTGAGAGTGACACTAAAATCAGGAATCAGTACTATCCCCTTCTCTTTTCTATTGAGCTCTTTATCATCACTTTGGGTACATGTCAGCAAAATTATATCCTTCTTTTCCACTGAAGAGGCAGTGGTTGCACCAACACTACAGACTTTGCATACTTGATGCTGCACATTCATATCTTTGTATTAGTTCTTGGTATAACAGATTTGCTTTTTTATTATGTATCATTAATCAAAATTGAGCTCTATGCCTTTGAAAATTTACAGAAAGAAAATGGTGTAGGATCAGGTAGTCGCATGGCAAGTTTTGCTGTGCTTTGATGCAGGAATGATGCATATTTTTCCTGTATTTTTTCATATTTTTAATGAATATATAAAAAATAAGTTCAGAGGTTTAGCTATAAAAGTTTTGGGTCAGTACAAAGCTGGAAAGTACATGGCTAAGACTATAAGAAAATGGCTGTGTAAGGGTGATAGAAAGGATATGTTCTCAAAGGGAATTAAAAATTGGGATGGGATCCAGAGTGGCTGTGCAAGATGTGTGGTAAGAATGGAGACATGGCAAGGGAGGAGGTGGCAGGTACAATGTCTGTGTTGTTAAGGTTGGGGTAACTTGTAAAGTTGGAATGGAAAAAGTTGGATGCTTTTTCTAGCAATACATAAGAGACAGTATATCCTCATTAGTGTGTCCTCATATGAGAATGTTGTGTCCTCGTACTTGAAACCGCAACCTGAGGGTAAAGGTGTTCTGACTCTTAGTTCTCATATTAGTTCATCATGTATCACTCTTAGTTCATCATGTATTAAGAGGGTAAAAACTTCCTCTATCTCCCTGAATCACTTTTTTTCTCAGCTAGTACTAAGCAAGTGTGAATAGCTTCTTTGTATTTAGAGCTAGGTTGTTCTATCTAGCAAGTTTGCTGTGTTGTTTAGCCCTTTTCTAAATATACCTAATTAAAGCTGTTTTCTATCTTTTGAGGAGTCTTCCAGTCTAGTTCCTTTAGGTTTCATAAGGGCATGGGATCTCATCAGATCTCTGCCTTGATACCCCCACCTACTCCATCTTCTGGAAAGAAGTGATCTGGCAGCAAATAGGAAGAAGGAGAAAATGTTTGAGGTAGTGGAAAAAAGGAAATATCAAATGGAGCCAGGACTGTGGCATCTCTAGTTTTCAGTTAGCTGCATCAGGTTGAAGGTAGTATTTCAGTTGCTCTTAGTGATGTCAGCAGTTCTGGCGGGATTAGGAAGCTAATTATGCTGTGCAGATTGAAATGGAGAGCTTAATACTGAAAGAGGAAGAAAAAACAAATGTAGGGGAAAAAAAGAGGAAAACAAGTGAGATCATTTGTAAATGAGGATTTAAAATTCAAAACAACAAAAAGACTCAAGGTAGACTGTTTAACCATGCTTCTACTATTCTGTCTATATTCTGTCTATATTCTGTCTACTATTCTACTAATGCTTTCTACTATTACTGTCTTCTTTATTAATTTTGCTCTTCTGCCATTTCTTATACTTCCTTTATTGTATCACATGAGGAATATTTCCTACCCATGACTTGCCATGCTGATAACACAATGTGATTCATATAGGATACTACTGAGTTTAGCTAATTTTCCCCAGGACCTAAATGTCCTTAAGCAAATTTCTAATTCGTGGAACAAATTGCATACTTAGATACATCCTTGAATGTTTTTAATGAATCAGAATTGTGAATACTTTAAATATTTTCCTATGATTGTAGCCTATTTTAAGATTTTTTGTGCATTTTCTGATTTCTGCCATTCAGGACTTACAGAGAGGCTTTTGTTCTTTTACTCCTGCTACTTAGTTTCTTAATACTAGCCTTCAGTCACTAAAAATTGCTTACTCAAGGTGAGAAAGACTTAAGATTTTACAGGATGTTAACTATAAGATTCTAAAGATTCGTATTATAGTAATTAAATTAAACTTACTACTGGGAGACATATACTTATCTTCCACTGAATGTTACTGAGTGGCAACATGTAGATAGAAAATAATATTATATTACATTGATAACAGTTTCATTTTCTGACCCTAATTTCAAAGCAGTTAAATGAACCTGAATTGTGTTAAAATAAATTTTAGTCAGTTTTAAGTAAATGGTAGGATAGCAACAAATGGCTTTAGTAACTGATTTCACTATATGGACTGTTTCTTAATATTTATAAAGAAAGTATCAATGAAAGCATGTGTTTCATAATTCTTTAGTTATGATTCTCTGTGGGAGTGCTAATTGTCTTTGAGTTTTATAATATCATAACTGAACATGTTAATCTATCCCCTTTCTAATCTTCTACCTAATAGGGTAGCAGGTAGCCATGTCAGGTCCTGGGATAAACAAGTACCCAGCTTTTTTTTTTCATATCAGTGGACATAATTTTCCCAGGCTGACTATCACTGATTCCTTGTTCTGCTGTGTTGCTGAATTACTGCTTTCTTCACTGTTTCTGTCAGCTTTCAGTCCATGTTGCAATGATTACATGGAGACAAATGTGAATTAATTTTCCAGGTAATATTTTCCGAGGTAGCATCAAAGAGTTTATTAAAATCAAGATGTGTTACTTCTGCTTTGCTGCTCTGTTCCTTTATTTTGTATACAGCCTCCTAAGGTGCACACAGCTTGTTCTCCTACACAAAACATAAGAGCATAGTGACCTTAAAGTCAGAGCCATAGTGTTCTGTCAAGAATAATAAATCATTGACATTTTTTACCTGATTACAGCGCAGGGAGAAGGATAGTGAGATGTTAGACTTTTACTAGAAACCCAGCCATTTTAGTATGAGATGTGTACTGTCAGTAGTGTCTAACTGGCAGTATGGTTCTGTATACCTAGTTAAAAGTATATTAAAATACAGAATTAAGTGTTAAGGAGAAAATCATAATATATTTGATTATGAGATTAAGTAGATTTTATTTTTTTAAATTATATATGTTTTCTAGGTAAATGTACACAAAAAGTACAAACATGCTTTCTGTAGTAATCAAGGGTAAGGGAACTGTTAGTACTAAGAAACTGCCTGAGTGGCTGACTATCTTAAAACTAATTAATGAAAGTGTTACAAATAAAAGGTGTTCTGTCTAAATATGCACACCCAGGTTTTAATATTAAGATGAAGAGTTGCCAGAGAGGATTAGTATTTTTTGCACATTATTGGACTAAGTGGAGACATTTGTTTGTCTTACAGCAGGAAATTATCTGTCTATTTTTGTAAGCAGCAATTGAAAAACTAAGCTATTGTCACATCTCTGTTGTTTTCCATATGCCCTTAAGAGTTTGCATTAATTTACCAGAGTCTTTTTGTGGTAGATGAGAAAGTTTGCTCTGAGCTAGCAGTCACCTCTCTGGTAGAAAGGAAACAAGTGGAGCTGCTTTACTGGTGGCTGTTAAGCAACATAATTAGAAATAAACAAATAAGCAATTCTGCAAGCAAGGTTGACATTAATTCTGATACATTTAATCACTTGGAAACGTGGGTACTTATTAACTACTAACATTTCCATGGGATAGGCACTTTGGTTTCTTTCTTTACTTGTTCTCTGAACTGTAAAAGTATCTGAAGCCATTAGTTCAGAAAATACCTGAAATCATTATTTATGAACTATCAAATGCATTGTTCCTTCTGTTTTCTTTCATGCCTGAACAATAGCTAGTGGGAAATTCCCCGCATGTTTAGGACTATGTATAGCTTTGTTATGATAGAAAGTGGCCTCTTGTCATAATATATTGTCTATTCTTTTGGGGTTTTTTGGTTCAGCTGTAATGTAAGGTCTAAGTTTGTGTTTTGTTCTTTACCAAGGAGTCACTAGTCATAAATATTTGTATTCTTACTACAAATGATAAAATGAGCATAAGATTGTTGAAGCACTTGATTCTAAGCTAATTAAACTCACGGTTAAGTTAATGGGTGTATGACTCCAGAATTCATTAGATGATGAGTGTTTCTGAAGAGCTCATCACTCATATTTATACTATCCATAAAGTGTCTTTCTTGAAATTTTGTTTAGTATACTCCCTTTGGATTTAAAATACCTTTTTAATTTAAATTGAAGCTTTTCACTTTCGTTTACAACTTAATTTTTCATTTATGAAATGCATAAACATGCATATTTATGACGGGATAACACAAATTAAAAAAAAACCAAACCAAAAAAACAAAACGAATTTTGTCTTTTTAGATTGTGTTCATTTGTTCAATCCTTTCTGGTTCACAAACAAGATAATTAGTTCTGCCTCCAGTTACGCCAGTGTACAACAAGAATAATTAATTTAAGTAATGGAATTTGTTATATATAAAATATTTAGAAATAACGTAAGAAATCTTTCCATCTTTGACATATTAATCTTGCCTGAAGTTGTATTTCAGAGTTTAATTCTCTGAAGTGTGTTTCTTAGGTCTTCCAAAATGGAGACACAGGATTTCCATAAAATTTGCTATCTTATGTGATGAAGGAGCACCTGAAGAAAATGGAATAGGCATTCCAATAGCCATTTTTGTCGAACCTTTCTGTTTTAGTCTGCAGTTTGGAAGACAGGACTTTCCAAGGAGGAAAATAATAGTACAGTCTGACTATGCTAGCATCTCTCTATTGTCTTTCAGCCTCTGAAGGTTTGATTTTCTGTGTCTGTATGGTGCACCTCTAGATTGTTTCCATGAAAGAAATTTGAAGAGTTGCTACCTAGAGCTCTATATTATTACATAGCTATACCAGATGTAGTATCTGTGCTTATTTTGGGAAAGCAGTTAAACTTTTTTTTTAGTTGTTAGTGTTCTTCAAACCCCTGCAGTGTGGAATTCAGAACTGAAAATACTATTATTCTCTAGAAAGTGAAGAGTTTTGTAAGTGTTGACATGTGGTTTTACAGTATTTTCACTCATTTCCTGAATTCTATTTTCTTTCTGGTAAACAGGAGGAAAATATTACACTACAAATCATCAGAATTGTATTTAGCCACAAGACTTAAATGCCTTTATGGAACTGCAGGAAAGGAATTTCTGTGTGTAGTAATTAATTAGTAGTATTTTTATTTCTGAGTATTAGGGAGAAAAAAAGAAACATTATGCTTAGTTAAAATTGAATAGAAACTGGATTCTAGAGCCAGCTGGCTCAGCCGTCGGCATATGATAGAACAGTGGGAACTGAACCAGAAAACACTTCATGAGGTTACTGTAACCTAGAATTCATGGCAATAATTCTAATGGGTGGATGCCATTCATCTCTTAGTGAAGGGAGGAGGTTATGGAGGGAGAAACTTGTAAGAATTTTCCATTGTTTTTTCTTAATTATATAAATAGTCAAACCCAGAAAACTTATTCAGAAGACAGTTCTAATTTCCTTGTATAAATTAAAAATGTAATACAGCACTACTGGAAACTGATAATGTTTCTGGTTAATTCTTTTTAACAGATTAAAAATTTTCTTTTTCAGGTCGAAAATTTAAAAAGTTTAACAAAATTAAGGTTGTGAGAACTTTAGATGTCGCACTCCAGCAGCCAGCAACCCTTCAAGATGAAAGCCAATCTCTAACCCAAAGGCTGTCCTTTTCTCCAAATCAAGAAATACAGTTTGTTCCCCCAATGATAAGTGTTCTCCGAGGCATTGAGCCAGAAGTTGTCTATGCTGGTTATGACAATACAAAACCCGAAACGCCAAGTTCCTTGCTGACTAGTCTAAATCATCTTTGTGAGAGGCAACTTCTTTGTGTAGTCAAGTGGTCTAAATTGCTACCAGGTAATAGCACTTCTTATATGTAATGAATTCTAGTTAAGCACATATGTCATAGGATGAGTAGTTGAAAGAGAATATTACTGTCTGCCTGTTAATTAATCCTTAACAAATTATAAAATTATTAACCCTCTACTTCATCAGATAATATATGCACTAATCAAATACATTTTAAAAGGAGGGCAGTCTTTAAAGGAATACATCTAAACATTTAGACTCACTCTGGAAAACAACAGATACCCAGAGAGATCCTGTATGTGATTGTCATAGCAGCCTTTCCACCCTAACCCCTCCTAGTCTGTTACTCACTCTTTTTGTATGAAAAAATGTTAATATTTCTGCATATTCTTTATTCTTATTTTTATTAAAATGATTTTTTGAAAGCAACAGAGAAAAATTGTAATAAATAGTACAAGTTAGGACTATGCAGCTCACAAATAGACTGGTGATGAGAAGATCAAAGACTGAGTTCCAAAAAAAATGCGATATGTGTGTACATGCACTGTGTGGTCATAGGGGCCTGATTGCAAGATGTATGAAAATCAATTTAATGACCAGAAGGCCTGGGAATACAGTTTCATGTGAGCTCAGTTTGACACTTCACTGCTGCATGAAAGGGTAGTCTCTGTCACTGCAGTCTTCCCCATTGCAGTTTGCACTTGTCAGACCTCTTGGTTGAAGTGATTCATCTCATAAAGTGAGAAGAAAACAAACCTTTTTTTTTTACCCTCTGTAGTTTTCTGATGGCTTCATGAGCTGAACCAGTTCACTGAGGGGTGGCATGAATGCCAGAGCTTGCTTGAAGGAGGTAACAGGACCAGGTAATGAAGAACAGGACCACTGCTTTCAGTGGCAGGAAGCTGTTAGATTGACTCAGATACTGCATAGCAATCTTTAAAGTTATCAAAGAGCAAAAGTTCTCAAAGGCAAACACAACTGATTACTCTTGTCTTTAGTTAAATCCAAGAAAGATATCTGTATGTGGATGTTTATTGTATTACAACTGTATCTCTTGTTCAGAACACTAAAGTTCAAGCTATCTATTTTAAATAAGAGTTGGTTACAGTGAGCATGTTACAAACTGTCGTATTTTTACCAAAGGAAAATGAGATGCATTCCTGTTCTCTGAAATAGTCACTTCTGGCTGCTAAAGTTAATTTTGGTTTGATAATTTCAAAATGCTGGATCAGAACAAAAGAGATTAACTATCAAAGTGAGATAGCTAGTGATTATACAAACTTCACAAACTTCTGAGAACTACATTCCCAAAAGCGCTTATCCTTCTAGGTGTTCTCAGTGTTATAGCTCAAAGTTGTAATCTCAGAACACCTGCTCAACTATCGTCTAAATTAGAATTATAAAGTATTTTCACTTTTAATTTCATTTCCAGGATTTCGGAATTTACATATTGATGATCAGATAACCCTCATCCAGTATTCCTGGATGAGTCTAATGGTTTTTGCAATGGGATGGAGATCGTACAAACATGTCAGTGGCCAGATGTTGTATTTTGCACCAGATCTGATTCTAAATGAGTAAGTAGACTCTGCTGTTGCATCATATGAATGACATTTTTAACTTATGTTTGTCAATGAGAACGTGACTTCATTGAAGCCAAGATTTCATTCATTACTTCTTCTGTTTCAGAATTAACAGCTGAGGAAAGTCCTCTGATTGTATTAAAGTTCAGTAACTTTGGGAGGGGGGTTTTGTGGGAATCCTAAATAGTCTTTTGACAAAGGTCTTCAAATATTGTAATTACCTAAATGAAAAATAGTTTTTAAAAAATGATGCTGTCAAAAGATTTACTTGAATTCATCTGGATAAGACATAAGTTAATGTTTAATAAATAGAACTAAGTAGGATTTTCTTCTGTTGTTTTTTGGGTGGTTTTTATAAATAGTTTGTATATAGTCTAAAATACTCAGTTTTGGCACTTTCTGATAAAACTCTGCTTTTCTAAAGTGCATTTACTGTTAGAAAATTGTAATAATTTAGCAAGAAGGAACTTTAATATGAAGGTTAAAATACGTGAGCCTGCTATTTTCTGGTTGGAGTCGGGACTGTTTGCTTAGATTTTCCTTCATTATGCTGATGAATTCAGATGATCTTCATTTAGGTCTTTGTCAGTTTTTCATCTCTACAACTTAATATTATCAAAGCTGTAATTTTAGATACAGACCAGTAAAACATAATTTGATCTCCCTATTTGTTTTTCCTTAGTACATTTTTCTTAGTTATTTTTTTCTCAAAATCAATTTTTTTTTCTAAAAGAAGGACTGTGAAGTGAGGTGAAAGTTAAACAGGTTTTCTTGTAAGTCATACCTGTTTAAGGATTAAGAGGTTGATTTGCAGAAGGTCTAGGCACCTGCATTTAAAATCTATAGGCATGCAGACTCTTGCCAGTGAAGTTATTTATTGAAAATATGCAGTGGACATGGCCCTGTAGCTCTGGATGACTGTAAATCACTGTGAGGTTATAGAGTAATGAATTCTTTCCTCTCCTGTGTGTATTAATTGTGCTGTAGAAATTGAAATACTTTAAAGGGATGAGATTGAGAGAACTTCTGATTCTATTCTGTCCCAGCATAGTCTGTGGTCTATTTCATGGTTACATGCAGAAGAAACACAGAGTGAGATGGCTTTAGGCAGTAATATCATCTCTTGGGGTATTACCCTGTATGTGGACCACTGCTGCTACCTTGTGAAGAAGACTTTCTTCAAGAACAAGGTTGAGATTTATGAACCCTGATTACAATCCCTCAGAGACAGCTTCTTGTTTGTAGCTCAAGACAATCTACATTGAGAAGGAGGTGAACTGACAACATACCCTTTTCTTGGTTGTAGAACATCTCATCGGGGTCATATTAGAAACTCTTAGAAATAAAAAGTAACTGGCACACTAAGTCATAGCTGCAACTATATATTGGGAAACAAGTTAGCTTTTAGATCAGTAATATGTCAGCAACTTCCTTGTGTACAATGATGTCTAAGATTTTACTTTCATGATCATTTTAAGCAAAGGTAAGTGCTGAACACAGCTGAAAAAGTTAACTCCACCTGCCTCCATGCCCTGGTCATGCATGCCCATGATTTCATTTAAGCTGGATCAAACACTGTCTAGCTGTACTGTCAAACAGATAAGGAAATCATGGAATCATAGAATCGTTTGGTTAGAAAAGACCTTTGAGATCATCATGTCCAAGCATACCTGTCCACTACTAAACCAGACCTCTGAGCACCTCATCTACCCATCTTTTAAACACCTCCAGAGATGATGACTCAACCACTTCCCTATGTAGGTCATTTGAGTTCCTGATAATCCTTTCAGTGAAGAAATTTTTCCTGACATCCAATCTGTACCTTCCCTGGCGCAACTTGAGGCCATTGCCTCTTGTTCTGTCACTAGTTACCTGGGAGAAAAGACACACACCTGCCTCACTACAAAGTCCTTTCAGGTAGTTGTAGACAGTGATACGGCCTCCCCTCAGCCTCCTCTTCTCTAGGCTGAACAACCCCAGTTCCCTCAGCCACTCCTTGTAAGACTTGTTCTCCAAATTATATGCTTGAGAAATACCCCAGAAAAAGCCCTTAATTAGCAGAGGGAGGTTGTCCCTGATCTGACTCACCACATGGACATGCAGGCACTGATGCCAGAACAGCAGGAGGGCACATGTAGAGGTGGAGAGGGAGAACAGAAATTCCTTGAAAAGGGGCAACGCACACTTGAGTTGTTCCAAAATGACCATGCAACCACAAGACAAAGATTGATTCACAGCCACTCTGTTATGTAGTGAACTAAATTGTAGTGCACCTTTGGAAATGACTTGTTGGTAGCATCAATTTCAGATCAATAAAGTCAGAAGTGTTAATTTGTTTTGAAGTGTTAACACTTTAAATAATAGAAGAAAAAATCTCAGGGCATTGAAAGAAGTCTTTTATTCATGGAAAATATCTTCTGTTTTTGGTTGATGGTGCTATCTGCAGTCAGGTTGGAACACTGATCTAAACTTCCTAAGGAGGACAGGCAAAATTTCATCTTGTTGTTTTGTACCTAGTTCACTTGGATCATGTTGTAGCTTTGTAAAATTAGCCCATGTTGCTGGATCCTCAGGTTAATGTACAGTGAATTCAGTTTAGTTGGCATGCCATGGCAACAATAGCATGCCAAAGTCAACTTTGGCATGCTATTGTTGCAGGAATTTCAGTTGAAAACTGCCTTCCCATTAAATATATACAATAAAATATACTCAGTATATGAAAATCTCAAAGAGAAAAGTAAGACTGAAGTGCTGCAAAAAAATAACAGTTTTATGTATTTCCTCATGTGATTTGTCCAGTTTACTTCTGCAGGAGATGAGATAAGGCTGTATTAACGTCTAAGTTTACTTCAAAGCTTTTTGTGTATGTTTACATTTAACATTTTTAACTGTTTTTTAAATGACACAGAGTGCTACAAAATAGTATCACTGCTGTTAGCAGTACAGTGTTAGACTTGCAACAAAGTATTTTGATGCAGACATTTTTGCAAAACCTAAGAACAAGTTTTCTATAAACTTTCAGGTTTATATTCAATGTTATGCTTTAAAATCTTTTCAGAGAATGTGAAAATCTGTCAACCTCTAAAAGAAAAGAAAGTACTTCACATTAATTATTAGAGTGTTTTTAGTTAATAAAAACTTTCTGGTGGTTAGTATTCAGCTTTGATAGTCTCTGAGGTTTTTTTTCTGGGCAGCAGTAGCAGACTAAGCATCCCAAATAACAGCACATTCATTACAATTTAAAAACTAGTATAGGTACACAAAAGTCAGAAAATTGTTTATGTGTATAACCTCTTTCTTTGATTTCTGTAATGTGGTAACTAAGCTGCTAACAAGGTGCTTCCTTCAAGCAATCAGTACTGGAGCCATTCCTTTTCTTTATTTTCATGTTTTTTATTTTTTTTTTACCTTTTCTGGGTGTAAGACAGAGGATGAAAGAATCATCGTTCTATTCCCTGTGTCTATCCATGTGGCAACTCCCACAGGAATTTGTCAGACTTCAAGTTAGCCAAGAAGAGTTCCTATGTATGAAAGCACTGTTACTTCTCAACACAAGTAGGTTCTTTTATTTCTTTCTAACATGTCACTAGTAAAAAGTTTTGAGCCATGTTGTTTAACTTGATAATTGCTAAGCTGTCTGGCTTAACAAATGGAAACTTCTTTAGGAGGAATGTTAGTATTCCAGGACCTAAAAATATTTTTTCTAGTGTTTATAAGGAACAAATAATTTGTGATTCATTGTTGGTTTTATTCTGTATAAAGGCACCAGGGAAGTATTGGATCCCTTTTGATAAATTGCTATACAGCATTGCACATTTTCAAATCAAGAGTGCAGTTTTTCAGCCTGGAAGATCTTTGGCTTAAATGACCCTACACAGATTTAAAAAAAAAAACCCCAAACAAACACAAGCAAACTAACAAGCATTAGAAATATATTTAAAAATATTTAATAAATTGTCAGGATTGAAGGATTTATCTTGGCCAAGAACTTAAAGCATGCTTACTCAAAAGAACAAGGGAGCTGGACATGGCAGGCAATACTACTTTTCAATTCAGCTTTTTATGGTTATGAAGAGGTCAACTTTAGCACACATATAAACAAATGGAAATGTTTTTCTTTGGTTTGTTTCTCTATAAAAAAAATCTGTGGTCACTTTTAATCGTAGGCATCTTTTAAAGAATCCAGCATGCAGCTGCATTCCACTTCCGATGGGAAATGTGGTAGTTGATGAAGTTGTGTTCCAGAACCTTTTCTAAAATACTAAAATGTACATCTGCTGAGGCCATAATTGTTAGTTGCACATGCACAAATAGAAAGTTTCAAAATGGTACAGGTGCTGTTAGAAATGAAAATAAGCACCTCAGTGAAATGTAATTGGAAGAATGCCGAAGTTTGGTTCTCTACACACTTACGGAGTCGGAGGAGAGATGTGCAAATCCTACACAACCTCCTTGTTGGTTGTACAAAGTTCAGTAAAAGATAAGGAACGAAAATCTATTCCTTATAAGCTGTACTTGGTTGGTATTTACATAAACTCATGCTTAAAAAACCCTTGGTCTCAGCAGAGCATAATTAGTAAAGATTAAATTTAACTCATTAACAATTACTTAAATAATAGCAAAAGACCATACGCTCTGCTGAAGCAATAAAAATAATGTGCACAGAAACCCCTCTCTGATATAATTCCAGTTGCTTTGTTGGAATTTGAAGGTATTGCTATTTTAAATGTTTTCCACCTTGTTTTAATCACAAAATGAACTCCCTTATCTGTCTGAACCTTACAGGGAAGTTTTAAATTTCAGTGAAATTTAGGTACATTTGTGATATTCCAGCTTCCCATTTCTGTCCCACAAAGTTCAAATCAAATTCAAAAAAACCTTGCAGTGGTCCAATCCTTCCCCTTTATGAGTGCATCAGTTTAACAGTACTCATCAAGCTACCAGTGTTCATCTGCCCTCAGAAACTCATTTTTAAGATTATATGTTTATATATATGCAAGAAGTTAGTTTAAAAAAAAAAAAAAGAAAAGTATTTTTACCTGTGCTGATAAGTTTTGCTTTTTGTTTTCTCCTGCACTTATTGTCTTATAGGAAAAAACAATTTGTCAGAACTTTGGGAAAAGGAACACACCTAACCATTGTTGCTGAGACATTTAGTAGACGTTTGGTACTGTATAAATATAATTCCACAAAACTATTTTCAAAAAACCATATAACCTCGTTGTTGCTATGAAGTGTTTTTTAAGACTACTTTTATTTTAGTCATTGTTTTCATCTTAAGCCTCTTAAAATGTGAAAGTACGGACATTTCAAGCTTTCATATACTAACAGTAAATCAAGTCTGAACTTTTAGTCTCTCATTCTGTCTTGTGTTTGATTTATTATTTAGATTAACTGCTTTTTTACTTCTTATATAATTTCAAAGAAACAGTAATTTGTATTCAACATACCTAAATGTCAGTCTGAATACATTTCTAATTCTGAATGGAAACCCTAGCCTAATTTTTACAGTTTTTCCATTGAGTTTGCTGTGGTTTAGACATTTTCTTTATATTCTGCTTGTGACAGTTTTAAAGCTGTCTTGAAAGCTGGATTAGTCTTTGCAAAAAGTAGAGTTACATTTTTATTTTCTGCAATTGTTTCCATTTTCCAGGTCCTTGTTTACTCCATGCAATATGCCATGTTGTAGTAGTGCCCCAAAAGTTACAAACAGGGCTCGGTCTTGTAGAGGCCGCATACATCTAGGAGCTAATACTTTGAATAGTTGAGAAAGACTATGATTTAGTAGAACTATGCCACAAAAGAGAGAAATATGCATGTAGCAAGTTCAGTTGTAGCTCTAACACTTTCCAGCCTTTTGATGTAGAGTAATTGCTAAATCCTGTTGCATAAGATTTTGGCTGGATTCTTCCCACTGCATAAAAGCATCCGCGTTCTTTACGTGTGTTCAAGGGGAAGGAGCATTTGAGCTACCTGTGTTTAAATTGCATTTGTGCTTGTAATACATTGTAATTCTTCACTCAAATAAATAGCTTAGTGGAACTTTTTGTGATTAGCCAGGAATGTGACTGTGCTTTTGCAGAATTCTTGGAAACAGGCCATGTATTGCTGAAAGAGATCTTTTTAACTTAATTCACAAGGGAAACACAAGGACTTAACTGCTGTTTTAGAGACATAAGTCAATGAAAGCATCCACCTAACCCTAAATTCCATCAGAATGCCACTTTATGTGGAAAAGATTTCATAGGTGTCAGTAATTCTGTTGTCAGACAAACCCAGAACCATCCAGACTTTGAATATTAAGCTATTCTTTTTCCATGGCATAACTTTTCCCCACTGTGAGTATTACTCCTAAGCACATTGCCTTCTCCATAAAACAGAACTCTTCCATTCAGACCCTTGACTCAGATGTGACAGGCACACTTTCAGATACCTCCTGTGTCTGTCTGGACTTGAGAGGCCATACTGAGTCACCTTGTCCAGCATTTCATCTCCATCAGCTCCCAAAAGAAATCTCACATGACATCCCTAAAAGCTTGGCTATTATTAGAGGTGGTGTTGTAGATGTAATTTCTGAGGAAGCAGTCACAATTTCTATTGCCTATTTTTTAATTCTCTTTCTGTTAGGAGTCAGACCATGTCTTCCATAGCCAGCTCAGTGCCTAGACACTTCGCATTGCCATTTTCAGTACGTGTGTCTCCCTCCTTCCCCCAGACATTCAGTTGTCTGAGGAGACACAGAGCAAGAGACGTCCTTGATCATTTCCTCTCTTCCGTAGTCTCCTCTGAAATAAGAGACTTCTGCTTAACTCAAGTAGAGTAGAGATTTGAACTTTGCTTCGTTATCTCTCTCTGGGCTGGAGGTGAGAGACACTAATGTTAATCTCTTTGCCCGAAGTGTTCCCCTTAACCTTCTTCTGAGGAACCAGACTTAGGCAACCGACTTCAGAACAGGGTTTATGATTTCTAAATGGAGGACAGTGCTTCTCTCAGTGCAGGATTTACTACCTCATTCTCTTTCAGACCCCTGTGCAGCTTTTTAGGTGTCTGCTTTTTAGGTGGCTTCGATTTTAAGAATTCCATTCTCAGGTAGCTAACAATACAGTGTGTTGTATACAGTCAGCATGCACATATATTTATGTTTTAATTCCAGAAGGTGACAAATCACCTGGAAGTTAGGCAGTTACAGTGTTGAACAAGTCAATATCATTACAAACCAAAATTCATCTTTTTTTTTTTTGGAGAGGCAACGGAAATCTGTTGTCGCCTGATACTGGTCGTGATCTGATAGCAGATTGAAGATATACTGCATACTTGGATAGCTAACATGCAGTTTATTTAACTACGTGAGCTAGTGCCCATGAAATTCTTTTGGAATCTCCGGAGAAGAATATAAACATCTCTACAGCATAATTCATCTTTTTATAAAGCTGCTTCTAAAGCAGTGAACGAGCCTTATGCCCAAGACTTGCCTGATTTTTCCCATTGAAACTACTGCAAGCTGTGGTAACTAGCCCAGATTGAGATGCCTATCCTGTAAAATGTCTAAAGTTTGTTGAGGTGCTTGCTGCCAGAATGCGAAATGTTAAATGTGACATTGCGGTGTGCAATGTCATTGGCAAGGGAGAAAGGAAAGGGGAAAAATTTAACAGCTCTTTAAAAAACATTATCTTTGAAACAAGACCATGTTTTAATGTGTGATTTGATTGCCAGATGGGAAGATTTTTTTTCAAGTTGAATTTTTTCCAAGTTTTTAATTTCTTAGTTGCCTTTGACAACACAAGTTTTAAGACTTGTGTATTATACTCTGCTATATCAAGGAAAGTAGAGTCTAGAGCTGATGCCTGTTGCCTTACAGTGCTACCAGCAGTTACCATCAGTGATCAAATAGGGTCTTATCACTTGTAGTCACTAACAGGTTCCATTTCTCAGTGTTCTCTCCATGTCCTCATTTTGGTTCTTGAGGCTGACCATTAAGTGAAGAGTGAGTTCAACCATTTGCTCCTCCTTGCTAATTTCTCTAAAAAGCTGTTCACATTTAAGGCTCTGGTAGTGCATCTATTCTGTTAAGTGGAAGAGGTCCAAACAGGAAGCCTGAGCCCTGGATGCTTTACTGTCTACACTACTTAAGAGTTGTTAATTCATTCCGTGAGTTGATTTTGAAGCAGTCCAGATAGATCTGTCTAAGGTAAATGTGCCATGAAGACGGCTGACACTCAGCAGTGTAAATATGAGCCAGTCCATAACACCTTCCCTCATGGACACGAGTGGTTCTTTTGGCCATCTTCTTTTCAGCAGACAGGTGTAGCTGAAGCTTAAGGCTATTTCTAGACATCTGCAATTAGCAGAATGGGCTGATTGTTGCTGTTATATCCTTTTAACTAATTGTATCCGTGTTTCTGGAGTAACTGTTGAACTGGAAGCAGTACCTGGCGTATAGTAATGAATTCCACTGCACAGTGTGAAATACTATAAATTGTTCCTGTACTTTAAATTTCTATCATTGCCTTCAGAATAAATGGTAACACAAATATTACTTTCTTTTTAGTTCCTTTGGAAGGTCTAAGAAGTCAAAGCCAATTTGATGAGATGAGAACGAGTTACATTAGAGAACTGGTGAAGGCGATTGGTCTGCGCCAGAAAGGTGTTGTGGCCAATTCACAACGTTTCTATCAACTTACAAAGCTGATGGATTCCATGCATGATGTAAGTTTACTTGTTAATGTATTTTTCTTTTTATAGAGGAAGCAACTTTTATTTCTTAAAAGTAATTTCGTAGAAAGTAGCTAGTCAACATGTCTAAACAATAAAAGACAAAACCCCCTAAGTTTTTCCTTTAGTGTGTATATTTGCATGGATTGCTATATATTCAACATCAATATATATTTTATGTATTGTACAGTATATATTGTTACATGATACACAAGATTTAAGTATTTGAGAAAAAGTTGCAAAGTCAAGCTACTAAGAATTAGAGAAAGACAGCCAAGACTAGTTTTGCAACCTTAATTCAGCTACTTTTATGTGTTTATTCTATGCCATTTTTTCAGTATCTGACTGTATTTGGGAATTGAGTAATCCTTGAGAACTCTAGTGGTGATATTATAGAGATTCGTAAGTGCCTTACAAGATGCAGCTGAATTCTTTGCACATCTCTGAGAAGCCAGCATGTATCCTATTGCCTTAACATCCATTAAAACTGAGGAATGACATTTTGTGTAAACCTTTGCCCATGTGAATATTGTTTTGTGATGGCTTGTGTCTCTTTGCAAGAGAGGCAAAAAGCAGAGGTACAGGACCACACCTGATG
This sequence comes from Caprimulgus europaeus, assembly GCA_907165065.1. The sequence continues at coordinate 111,510,740 of OU015523.1, forward strand.
GGTTTAGGAAGTGGCACTGAGGTAGTTGAGGAAGGACGGTTTGAGTTCAGTGCTGGTTGTGAGGAGCTTGCAGGGACTTCAGGAAAAGATGAGGTCTTTGCATGTTTGTATTCAGCACTTGGCAAATCTGCATTTTATTTTAATTGTTTGGGAATAAATTAAATAAAAAATTCCATTGTCACTCATTCCTCCTGATGGGAGGAAAAAAAAACCTTTGAAGAACCCATTTATGGGAGTTAAGAGAGGTAGCAATATTGATAATTATGAGGTTCACCAGGTGATCTGGAACCTTTTGATCCAGTGCACAAACCTCTCCATCAGCTATCCACAGAAATCACACTCACCATTTAGCTATTACCTTGTCTCAGATACCAGCAAAAAGACAATGAGACAAGTACAAAAAGCATCCTTACAGGTGAAGGCAGACAATAGAAAATTCTGAAGGCAGGATATGGAGCTTCACTTTGTTAGTCAGACTGCAGACTGTCAGTGCTAAACCTGTCCCTGGAGATCAGTCAGTCACCTTTTACTTGCAGAAACAAGTCCTGGCCAGTATACTGCTCACGGTATCCCTGTGCTCAAGGAATCTGTTTGAATCTGTCTTGCTTGGGATAAAAGGTCTCCCTGCCTTACCTGTAGTGACCATTAGCAGTCTGAGAGTCACAGTATCCAGAGGAAAAAAGACAGAAGAGGTTAAATAGTCACATATATTGAGCAGCTGCTTTTAAGGGATGAGGGCCTATGGATTTTAATGTCTGCAGCATATCCAGACATGATCATCATCAGAAGCACAGAAGAGCTCACAAGGCAGTAGTGACTGCTGTCCCTCAGAGCAGTGTTTGAATAGCGTATAGTGAACAAGGCATGGAGATGTGTTGAACATGAGGATAAAATGAAAGCTTGAATAGTTGTTTAGCAATTGCCATTGTTCATGGTGCATGTCCTGAGTGAGGATGATAACGCTTATTACTGAGGTACTGTTTTTATGTTACATACCATTTAGCTATATTTGTGACTTTTTGGCATGGGAGGATATTTTAATAGGGAATGACAAGTACCCACATTATTGATTCAAAGAATGACAGAGAAAGGTACATAATGATGTCAGCTGATCGATGTATGAGGTGATTGACAGCATGTTTATCTGGCTGCATTACTATTAGCCTGATTTATCATGTTTGTATTTTATTAAATCCAGCTAGTGAAACAGCTCCATCTCTTCTGTCTGAACACATTTCTCCAGTCCCGTGCACTGAGTGTTGAATTCCCCGAGATGATGTCAGAGGTGATTGCTGCCCAGCTACCCAAGATTCTGGCAGGGATGGTGAAACCTCTTCTCTTTCACAAAAAGTGAAATGTCTTTTCTCTTATCATAGAGATGATTTCCAGGTCATTTTTTGTTTGTTTATTTTGGTCAAGATTTTGCAATGCCAGGACTTCAGTATGTTTGTCATACCCTGCCTACTGCTTTACACTTGTAACATACACAAGCCGTTTAAGCTTGATGTACATATTGTGAGTTCCTGATTCCTTAACTGCAAAAATCACAACAGTCATAAGAAATGTTTTGTAAACTCAGATAGGTTGCTTTCTCGATATGCATAAGAATGACAATGAGTAGAGTTTTCAGATTTCTAAGAACAGTTATCTTATACATTTTTCTTACATATTACATGCTTTTAAATTTCTGATATGACATGGTGTAAACTCTTTATTACATTGTGTGCATGGGTACATATGGGCATAGGTGTAACACAGGATTCTGGAGGAATTAAAATAAATATTGCCCACATTTTTTCATGGATATTTCACGTTTTATTAACTAATCTGCTGCACAGAAATATCCTTTCAAAGTCAGCTGTCCAGAATTAAGTAGATGCCACTGCAACACCTTCATGAGTAACCAAAGTGCTAGCCACAAAATATATATATCACATTCTTGTCTGTGCTCATACTGCATTGAAACTCTGAGTTCAGCGTACTGATTTGTGCACCATTCAGTGCAGCTCTCCTTCCAAAATGGGAAAGCTTAGGAAAATGTCAATGTATATTACACCAGAAGTAATATGTATGCAGACCTATTCAGCTTTGGTTTGTGTTATTGTCCTTAAAACTTCAGCATTTATTAAAGCTAAATAACCTATCTTAAATACATCAGCCTTAAAATTCTGTATTTCAGACGCTTTAAATAGAAATGTTTTCACTGACTACAACTCTTAATAATCTTAATGTTTTGAATTCCAATGCTGAATTCGTAAACAGCCATTAACATCAAATTCTATGAAGATGAAATGCAAAAAGAAATGGAAAATATGACTAAAACATTTTGATACACATCAGGCTCATTTCAGTACTATTTAGTGGAGCTACATATTTTATATTTTAAAGGCATGCCATGAAAATTGGGGTAACTGTAATAGAGGAATTGGACTAAATTAGCTTTATACATTCAAGAAGACTGAAAAATTTAATGTGGTGGTGTTTGTTCCTTTGATATGGATGTGAAGCAACTCATGCATTTAAGGCAGTAAATTGATGATATATTCAAGCAACAGAGAAATGGATAAAGCCCAAGAAAATGTATTAAAATATAATGAATTTTGCCCTTCACTAAAAATGATACTTAAATTCTCTAACAGTGTAGGAGATGGGGAGTCTTACTTGGGTACTTGCTGGCCATATGCTTTTGCTCGTTCCCATTACATGTTGGATTCATCCGTCCTGTGACAGCATACTGCTGATGGTGTGTAACTTGGTCTGTATCCTTGTCACATAAACACAGGCTCACTGGACATGTTCATTGTCCCTGATTAAATCAGAGTGCCCCTCATTAGAAGTGTAAATGATGTTACTTGTTCATAAAAATTACGTCCTTATTCTTGAAAAAAAAGTGGACAACTAACAACTAAACATAGACCTAAAGCAATTGACATTATTTGTCATTTCCTAAAGCCAATCAAGAAGAAGCTACATTACAACTGGGGATAAAAATGTCTTTGAGATTCCACATAGTAGTACAAAACCTACTAGTGTTGGTGCAAAGATGCAGCCCTGGATAAAATGGTACAAGGGGGTTTTTGTGTTAGTTGCCTAGGTTCATCACTTCTAACTGCCCAGAGACAAGCAATTTCTTTCATATTCAATACAGTCTGACTTTTAACTGTGATCCTTAAAGCAATTATGTTTTAATAAATAACAAAATTCTTTATTTCTACATAATGAACTTTTGTTTCCTTTATTTTTCTTTGTATTTGCATTCAGTAATTGTGGAGTTTAGTAAAAAAGTCCATTTCCACCATTCCACTTTTGTGTAAGAACAACTTTTTCATGTATTCTTTGGGAATTTAAGCATTGCCACATGATTTATCATAGAGTAAACAGACTATCTATGTTACTGTTTAGATTAAACTGTTAATGGAAACTTCCCACACTAAAAACTATTCCTTAACACCCTAATTATGAAATGGGAAAATGAAGCAGTCAGTACAGTTGCCTTAGGAATGCCCCGGATCAGCCTACATCTGCCTTTTTACTCAGTCCCTAAAATTTGTTCCATGTGGCTGCCGTGTCACCATGTCCCATAAATTCGGCAGATTAGTCTGAAATGCTCTACATTTGTCTCAAAGGTATAATCAAATGAAGAATGGATGTCTTTTGGGAATACATGACAGAAGTTAAAAACATTTTCAAATTGTATTTCTTAAAGATCTCTAACTCACAGAAAAGCTTCCCAGAACTTCATGGTCATGAAAAATGCACTACAGAAGACAGAACAAGTTTGGCTAAATGTGGCTGCTCTATGAATTTGAAAATCACCTGTATTCATTATTTGATTGTCTGAAGTTAGAAAAAGCTGCTTTAGTTTAAGAACTTCCAGCTTTGAGCCCAGTTTATAAAATTGCCTTTAGTCTCCATTTTGATATCGTAATTTGCCCCAGATTACACAGACACCACAAACAGTGATCAAAACACAAGATTGCTTCCTTCCCTATAGAAATCTCAAGTACTGTGACTTTTCAACACTATGACAATGTGCAGAGGGTCATCAGCAAACTATTTTTTTTCTTTGAGTTTTTCAGAGAGTATGAGGCTTTTTAGTTGTCTGTCTTTCTCTGCATTAATATTCATGTAAAGATTAAGGTTTGTTTGGTTTTTTTACCTGAGCTTTACAAATAGGTCTAAATAAAATACCTTGTAATGCTTCTCGATATCCTGAACAAGGCATGACAACACTGGATGTTCTTACATCGCACTTTTCATTCTAGAAATAGGAGGTTTCAGCAGATGGACTTCTTTTCTGACATTTACGATGTGCCTGATTACATTTTAAAGGTATGAGACCTGTTGTACTTGCCATCTTCTGCAGATTACAGACATAACTTTTTTGTCTGAGCTATCACCAAAAGTTCTTTGTTTTACACTAAATAATGCAAGTTATGCCTGAAGCTCAGCCTCTCCTGTTCTGTACCGTCTCGGTATTTTGAAGCTCAGCCTCTCCTGCTCTGTAGTTTAGGTATTTTTGACCCAAGGCCTTTAGTGTTGCCCTCAGCTGGTATTTCAATGAAGCAAACAAACAAAACCATGAAGTCAGCTGCTTCCTTTGAGCTCTGCTGCTGTCACTCGGCTTTGTAGAGGTGTCACATTTATAGTTTTTAAAGACTGTTTTGAAGGTCGAATCGCCTGGCTGTGGCAGCCCGGCTGTTTGGAGAGCTGTGACAATGCAGTGCGGAGAAGAGGAGACCTCCAGCCTCAGTAGGCTGTCCTGCTCTTTCACACCATTGCTTCACAGTTGTACCTGTTATGCTCAGAGAAATACAGAAGGTCAAACACTTGGCTCATGCTTTCAAAGATCGCAGCTTGATCAACGGTTTTGATCATCCTTTAGGGAAAGGGGAATGTGGGTCTGTTAACACCCAGTCCGTGAAGGAGGGAAATGTAGTCTGAGAAACTTCCAATCGATTTCATGGCACTTTGGAATGGGCTGGTTGCATGTGTGCATAATAAACTGAGGCTTAGGTGCTTTTGAGCTCCAGCTGTTCCTTCAGCTGCACTGCAGTTATGTTTTCTTGTGTTACGTACACAGTAGAGAAGCTGAGTGTTCAGTATGTGTTTTCTGACCAGTCAGTGCTTCATTAGCACCTTTGTTCCTTTTTTTTTCTTTCTTTTAAAGGACAGCAGTATGTCTGTCTCAATTATCTTTACTGGGAAGGTCAGCTGCTTTCCTGTCTTCTTATCTAAAACCCAATATTTATCTCAGTTACCAGTGACATACCAGTAGCATGAACCGTAATATCTGTAGAGATCCTTCCTTCCCCTGCTCTGCTACCTGCACAAACCTCAGGTTAGTTTGTCCCCAGAGCAGCAGAGGATGGGGCTGCTCTCCAGCCATGCAGCAGCGCAACTCCAAGCCCACATTTCTTGCCTGACATGCCATTTGTGGCATGCTGACCTTTCTTTCCTTCCGATAAGTCAGCTTGCAGCCACAGAGCCAGTATCCAAAGCCCTCCCAGCTTTCCACGGCTCAAAAGCCTGTGTGCATACTGCCAGACTAGACCGTCAGCCTTGCTGGATTTATTGGTTTGTACTGCTTTGTGTCATGATGACCTGACTTGAACAGAGGGTTTGTTTTTAATTTAGTTCTCTTTTCCCCCTTGGAAGATGAAAAGGGGAAAAAAAAAGAGTCATATTTTAGGTGTTTTTTATCTTAAAATTTATGAGGGGTTTTTTTCAGTGAACGCTATTAATTTATTAGATTGACGTTATTTGCATGCAGAATGGTACTGTAGCTCTTCAGATGCTTGGACAGAAAAGTGCAGTAAAAGGTGACTGCATGGATAATAATAGCAAAGTTAAAATTTAGCTGGCTGTTTACCTTAAAGAGAAAACAATCTTTAGAAAATAATCATTCATTGCTGTTGAAACTAATGCAGCAGTTGCATAATTTCAAGTACATGGGCAGTGCTACTCCCTTCATGTATTTTTTTTCTCAAATTTAGGTATTTTTTTCCTGGGTTGGGCCCAGAGTGCTCAACTACAAGGTATTTACAGAACATAAAGGATATCAAGGAGTGGCAAGCTTTCATTTAATTCTAGTTTATCATTTAAAACTGGCAACATTTCAGTTCCTTGCCAGTGTGAGGTGTGCTTATTGTAAAAATACCATCACGAGTCATAGATCATGATTTTCTGACCATGAAAACTAAATTACCCTTTCACCTCTACAGGTACAATAGTTCCACCAATTTAGCATTCAGACATATCAGTGAGGAAGTTCTCACAGTGTCATTTAAATAGTCTCACTCTATTGCATTTTCCCACAGATCAATTTAAATAGCCACCCAGCCAGTTTAGTATTAAAATTTCTTTTTGCTGTGTTGAGGAAATAGAAATATATAATTTACAGGAATCCAGAGCTCCGCATCAGTGAACTCCACAACTGCATACTTTCAGACAAGGGGCTAGATGGGATGGAAAGCATCTAGGGGGCATAATAAATATCTTTGCCATCAAGTCGGAGATAACTGGGCAGACTAGTGCAGAGACCTTTGTATTACACAGGTGAGACTTTTATGGATGTCACCGTAAATTGCTCATTCCATCTTGGATTTACAGTTTTCACACATGCCTATTTTTCATGTAATAGATAAAAACAGAGTAATGCTTTTACACTTCATACCGTGTGTTGTTGGTTTATGTCCAGTCTGAGACTCTCATTGGCAGCACCTCCAGTTGGGAACAATGTTCTTGTCATAGCGCTGTTCAAAAAGCCTGATTTATCCTGGCAGGTTCATTGTGTCTATATGGAGCATGAATAAGGAAAGCACCAAACAGACATATATACGTGGCAGTATGCACTGAGAAAGGTGTGTAAATGCTTTCGCTTCAAGAGTATGTGAAAAAGAAACACCCAGCGATCTGCAATCACTATGTAGTTTCAAAAGTAAATTTTGTTTCAAAGGAGTATACATATGATTGTATTCTATAATGCCCGAATAAGGCTGATTGTATACTAAAATTTAATGGGATCTCTAATTCATATCCAAAAATGGAAGCAACAAGGGGTCTCATATCATCTTTGAAAATCATAAATCCATAAAACTCTCCAAATGGACAGTTTATAAATTCTCCAAAATGGACACATCTATTTAAAAGGCAGTTGATTGCAGCTCTTTACCAAACATACCTAAATGTAAAGTTTGAGCCATCACTATGAAAATAATGTTTCACACAGTACTTTTTCTGACAGCTAAGGAACACTGAACCTGCATGGCTGAAATACTTAACAATCACACACATGCAGGCACACATATGGAAACACAGGCAGGTGCTCTGTGTGTGTGTGGCAATAGCTTAGTGTATGTCCTTTGTATAAATGCATTTATAAAAGTGTTAGCAAAATTCACTTTTTGCATCACCATGAATCAGCACTTTGAGTGGAATGAGTTTTCACCTGTAGCTCAGAAAAAGTTGGAATCACAACTTAAATGTTCAGTGAAGGAACTGAAACTGCAGACTCGTGGGTGGTAGTCTGTTACAAGCAGGAACCTTCCTTTTGTTAGAAATATTTGGAGATGTTCTAACTGAAATGTAGCTAGACCAGTGGCAAAGACTTCAGTAGAGCGATGAGTATGTTCCCAACCATTTTCCCAGATCCCAGCAACATTTCTAACAGTAAAATGTGGGTTTTGCTGTTCCACATAAGTATATTCTTGTGTAGACAAAGTACAACACGCTTGCTACAAATGATACACTATTGAATAGAAAAATGTGTGACAGCAGAATCTGATCAAGTTTCACATTACTTGAAATGCCCAGGGAGTTGGGAAGCGGTGGCCGTGGGTTGGTGTCTATCACGATGGCAGTACGCACAATTTATGAGAATATTATCTTTGGGACTGTCATCACCGCACATGAAAGGTTGGCCAGCTGAGGATGGCAAGACTTTTCACTTAAAAATTTAATTAGAAGTTTTGTATCCCAAAGCTCAGTTTGCAATACAGTCATATTGTGCACTGGCCAAGTCACAGTCATTTCACACAAAAGTGTCAGCATCGGGTTTGCCATTATATGCAGTTTATAGTGATGGTTACAGCCAGCTTGTATTGTACTGGGAGATGGAAACCCCTGTCCTTTCTCAACCTCACAAAGCAAGGTTATAAACACCTGACATTAAAACAAAAGCAAACCTCTGAAATTCTGAAAATATTATTACTTTAGGAAGATTTTCACTGAAAGTATCCTTAAAGCCTTCCCTGAAGATAGCCATTAATTTTGCAAAAAACTACATGAGAGAAAAGCACAACCCCCTAAAAACCAGGCTGGGGACTTGCAGTACCTGATCTCTTCCAGTTTCTGGAGTTCACAAAAACTTTACATCCCAGTTCCCGTATTTGTAAAATGTTTATTCTTCCTTCCCTCCCTTGTCCTCAACACACTTTATTTCCCAAGGATTACTTGTACGTGCAAGGCAGGAGCACTTTGTAGAGGCTTTGTAATCCTCGATGGAAAATTCTGTAGAAAGCCAAATAATCCTTCACTTTGAGACATATTTGGATTGATGTTAGTATTTATCTGTATTTAACTTTCAGGATCATGATGGACATAATTTACAGTTTGCTACTCTTGTTTTTATTTTTCCAAAAAAGAGACTTGTATAAGGTTTCTGTATTTTCCAGTGAAGAGGAACTTGCATCTATATATTTGTACATCTGAAATAATAGCTTTCAAGTATTTTTGTAAAGGTGTTGTCTAGCTACATTGTGTCATGTCCAATAAATTGGAGATGTGCTTACTTTGTAGTAGTGTGAGAAGTGTTTAAGTCTTCAGTTGCCATTCAATGGAAAGCAAAGCTACAAAAGAGCACTGTGCTGTAACTGGACATGGATCTGCAGGTGCCACTACCAGGCTGGTGGAGCCGCTTGTGCTTGCAGCAGCAAGCATGCAGGAGTCTAATTTCAGAGTGATTACTTTGGCAGCTCCAGGTCAGAGACAACACACACTGCTATTTACTAAATTGAAATCTGTATGGGGAGGGGGAGCAGTATTTTCCGTTGTGTTTTCAATTCAAACTCTACAAGGCTCAAAGAATGGGAGACACCCATCTGTTTTTTTACTTATGTGGAAGGTATTGTCAAACTGTTAGTGTATAAAACCAGAAAAATAAGTTACATTCTTGATCTTCTGTCATAAATGCACACAAAGGAAAAACATATTGAAATATATGACCTGCACTGCAGTAGGTGGACACACAGCAGCACTAGCTGCGGCTGCTGATGTGGGAGCAGCGGCCACAGCACTCTGCTCCCGCTCTGTATCGGAAAATATATCTGAGTACAGATACAACTAGCACAGCAACCTACCCGTTGGGGAATGATTTATTTATGTATATTTTATAGCCAGGTTTTGAGAGTAAGTTGTCCCTAGACTTCACAGAGGCTGTCTAAGCTCACTGCGCTGCCCTTACTAAGAACTGGAGTTCTCCGCTGTCAAAAGCGGGCACTGCCAGATCTGATTGCCGAGGTGTAGGATGCAGCACACGGCAGGATGCTGTCCACCCTGCTCTCTCCAGTCACGGGGGAGGAGGCTGGTCCCTTTTTGCCAGTGCACAGAGGAGTCATTGACTTGACCTGTCGCGACCTTTTCTTGGCTGCATGGAGGGAACATCACCCCTGGCTTTTGAGGAACTGACTCCAGCACTCAGGTAATCCTTTCCTCATCCTTAATGCATCCCACTTCCCACCCCGCTGCCTTCCGACCTGGTGTGCAACGGGCAAGGAGAGGGACTCATGCCACGGCGAGGGGCACGGGCGCCAAGCAGAATGGCTGGGCAGCGTGATTCAGGAAATGTTTCAAGGGATCATTTTAACAAAGATGAGAAAAAAATTAAGGCAAAGCTTCAGCAGTGGTAGAGCCTGAACCTCCCTGTACAACTTGGATCTATGTTGCTCTGAAGGTAAAATTGGTGGTGCCTATATGTTTTGCATTGTTTGAACTACAGAGGGATAGGGAGGGCAGAGAGAAGGATGCATTCCGAAACAAAATGGTGTTACAAATCACAGCTGTATCTGGGTGAAACACTCATAGGGCATTCACTGCAAATTTCTCAAAGAAGGGGCTGGGGAGACACCTTATACTGAGCCTGCAACACAGGAGGCAGGACGTGGGGCAGAATGACCATTTTTCCCATCCAGGGCAGGCACAATTTGTCATGGTTACTAAAAAGAAACAGTATTTTCAGGACCAACCAATAGCAACAGCAGGAAATAACAAACTTAAAATGACTGTTTAAGCTGTGGTTTTATGTAAGGATATATTTTCATCACCACCACCCAACACAATTTGTTTGCAGCTAACTCTCTCTGAGGTTTTCTGCTATCTATTTGCTTCCTTCAGATGTTCATGGAGGGTGCTGACAGAGCCTCCAGATGCAGTTGTTTTGGGTTTTGGTTTGGTTTTGGTTTGTTTTTCTTTTCCTGTGGATTTTCCCTGCAGATCCTGCTTGTTTTGTGGCAATTCAGGGCTCACAGTCGTCACCCTTTCACAGCCTCCATTTCCAGCGCTTTGTGCTCAGCTTCCCAGCTCAGGCAAGCTGAAACCCTAATCTTTGGTATCTTCTTGTGAGGTCCTTGCAAAAAGCATTTGTTTCCTTCTAGGAACCAGTTATATCCTGTACGCCAGTTAATTTGTTTGGAGGAACACTGTATAGATTGATCAAGCTCAGGTTTCTTATCTTTCTTCCACCCGGGTTTGTGAATTGTCCTCTGAAATGTTTCTCATGGGGCTTCCCACTGCGCAGCTATCGCACCTGCTTACAAGTGGACTGACGCTTCTCCGGCAATGCCATGGTCATGTCTTGATTATAGAGCCCCTAAATGAGCTTGTTTGGAGCCAATGGCTCTTGCTCCTAGCCATGCTGCACTAAGACACCTGCACACCTTCCATCCACCTCCCTGAGCCCACCAAGGGCTGAGCCCACCACCCCTTCTAAGCCCACCACTGGCTGGTGGGAATGGAGCTTGCTGCCATCATAGCATGACACGTGCCATTTCAAATTTATTTTTGAAAATACCCACAATCCAGGTAAGCTGCATATTTCCCTCTGAATGTGTTTTTTTGGAAGAGAAAAGCAATGACCATCAACAAAAATAAATCGCTGACGTTTTTCATTCAGACGGGACTCTAATCCCTCCTTAGGGTGCCCGAGAGCCATTAACGGTAATTTGAAATGAAATACACCCGTGCTAAGTCTAACTAATCAGTTCCTCAATTATACTGGCAGAAAGATGTATTCCAATTACCAAAGTACTTTCAAGTGAATTAAGGCTCCTTTCTGTACTGGCTGTGGAGGTCACTCAATGTTCCCATGAATCCCTGCATGTTTACATTAAAAAAGCACACCCTGATCTTTGGCAAAGGCACTTGCTCTGGGCTAGTTCAGCATTTGAGCCCATTGCCATAAATACAATAGAAAAGCAGCCAACCGTTGCAAAAGAAGCCAAGAATATCTTTAATATCTTTCAGTATCAGTGATTAACCCAAATTACACAGGAAAAGCCTTATAAATGTGAAATAAAATTTTAAAAGATGAAATTGCCTTATTTACCATATATAATAAGCACAGTGTTCATGTTAGAAAAGCAGGTAGGTTTTGAAGGAATGAATCCTGTCCAATTCACACGAAAACATTCCCAACTGGAACCTGAACTGACTTTGCTGCTGCTCACTGTATGCCTACACCGTTTCCTTGGGTCACTGAAGTTCCTCCTCTTTACAAGCTCCATGGGAGCCATGGCCAGTGTGGCTGCAGATCCCCACTCGCATCCTGCTTCCCCTTGGCCAAGCACCACAGGGACTCTGCATCGCCACAGCTCACTCCAGCATCTGTTTCACACCATAACTATTCCACCAGTCAACTGCTCTATAGTCTACATCGTAGGCTTATCAAACAATAAAGCCTACAGACCAGGAGACCCACTTTTCCAAACAGATGTGCTGTGAAGTGCCTTATGCAACTAAATAATGAAGTCCTTCTTCACCCTTTCTAGGAAAAAACACAGGCAGTGTCTCATCCCTTGGGAGTTCTCAATTCAGTAACAATACAGTAACACTGAGTTAGTTACTAACAGGAATTTATGTCTTTTTACATTTAAATGCTCACTGAAATGTCAAAATACAGTAAGCCAGAACATATGTTTCCCAGAAAAAGAGGAAAATCTTACTTATGCCACAATGCCAATTAAAATGGCCCTATAGACACTAGGAAAATGAGTGATGAGATTTATTCTAGGGTTTAGTCTAGACCTCAAACTAGTCTGTGTTCACTCCTGCAGAAGAGGATCTGAAAGCCAAGGAGCCTGCATCCTCATGGGGATGGGCAGCAAGCTCTGACAGAAAAACACAACCATTTTATTTCAGATTTTTAACATAAAACCTGTGATGAGCATTTTTTGGTGAACTATCAAAATACACATAATTAAATTCCCCTTGTGCCTTCTCACTATGCAGCAGTTACCACATGTGCTTTCATGGTCCTCACCAGGAGCAGAGGTCAATCAAGCCCTAAGTGCCAGCCCCAGACTGGGTGGTCACTGGCTGATACGGGTATGGCTGGGGGCACAGAGATCTGCTCCCAGCTGGCCAGGCAGGAGAGAGCAGTGGGGCAGGGCAGGTACCTCCTGCCATCACACTCAGCTGCGCTGCTGCCCTCACTTTTACCTTTTTTCCAAAAGCCTTTGTGGTGCTGGGAGCCTTCCAGGGAATGTGTGGTGAGAGGGTCAGTCACAGATGTTTCCTCCTGGTGAGAGTTAAGATCATAACTGACACCCCGCCTTGGGTGCAGTTCAGTAAGCTTTAAGCAGCAAGTTACAGCTCAGCTCTAAACCCCCATGTTGCAGCCCCTCTCCTCCTCAGGCCTTCCCAGCAGCCTGATACAGCCTGAAGCGGCTTCGCTCGCCAGCCCAGTTGTGTCCCTCCGTCCCTGGCCAGGGGAGCCCTTCCTGCTCCCTGGGTCCGGACTGCGTGGGATGTTCGGACCTCAGCAAGGTGTGGGTCATGGCTGGTGACCACGGGCTGCAGGTGACTTTTTGATTCCTGAAAGCAGACTCCTCATCTCTACAACCTTCAAGCAGGGAGAGCTGTGAAGCATTAGCTTCACTTAGGAGTAGCTGTTAGGATGCAAGGCAAGGGAAAGGCTGCGTCCCCACTTGGTCTGTGTTTCTCTGTTTCTCCACTCAACACTTTTTATTTATGGCCACGGTATCCACATTTTGTTTTCAGATACAGCTGATGTCCCCTGAGCAGTCGCAGGGGCAGTGCCCGGGCTGAGGCAGAGGTGCCCAGGCTGAGGCAGAAGTGCCTGGGGTGAGGCAGAAGTGCCCAGGCTGAGGCAGAGGTGGCCGGGCTGAGGCAGAGGTGCCTGGGCTGAGGCAGAGGTGCCCAGGGCGAGGCAGAGGTGGCCAGACTGAGGCAGAGGTGCCCAGGGCAAGGCAGAGGTGCCCAGGGAGAGGCAGAGGTGGCCGGGCTGAGGCAGAGGTGCCCAGGGTGAGGCAGAGGTGCCCAGGCTGAAGCAGAGGTGCCCAGGGCAAGGCAGAGGTGCTCGGGCTGAGGCAGAGGTGCCCAGGCTGAGGCAGAGGTGGCCAGGCTGAGGCAGAGGTGCCCAGGGTGAGGCAGAGGTGCCTGGGCTGAGGCAGAGGTGCCCAGGGCGAGGCAGAGGTGCCCAGGGTGAGGCAGAGGTGCTCGGGCTGAGGCAGAGGTGCCCAGGCTGAGGCAGAGGTGCTCGGGCTGAGGCAGAGGTGCCTGGGGTGAGGCAGAGGTGCCTGGGGCGAGGCAGAGGTGCCCAGGGCGAGGCAGAGGTGCCCGGGGTGAGGCAGAGGTGCCCAGGCTGAGGCAGAGGTGCCTGGGGTGAGGCAGAGGTGCCCAGGGCGAGGCAGAGGTGCCCGGGGTGAGGCAGAGGTGCCCAGGGCGAGGCAGAGGTGCCCGGGGTGAGGCAGGCAGCCCAGGCCGCACTGGGGGCTCAGGCAAGGACGGGGTTCTGAGGCGGGATAGGAGGCCGGAACCAGCAGCAGCCCCGGGCAGGAGGAAGCCGGCAGCCAGGCCTGTGGGGACAGGACCCATCTTCCCTGGGCTGTTTTCTGCAGTATCCAAGCCCAACCACACAGTGAACTGGGAAAGAGTTTATCAGCTGGCTGATTTGATCTTCCTTGTTTAAAAAATGTAGTTATTTTTAGTTAACAAAGCCCGATTGCTTCAGGGGTATAAAAGTCTCTTGGGTTTTTGGAGTCCTTTCAGGAGAAAGGCGAGTCAGGCCACCTTACAGTTCCACCTTACCTTCCTCGCCTTGGGCACAGTTGGTGATGGGAGTAACTCCCTCCTCAGGGCTAGCAAAGCTGCAGGTCCCTGAGGGGAAAAGCCTTGGAGAAATGCTAGGAAAGGGACACACGGAAAATGCAGAAACCAATCCACTCACATTACTTCCCTCACAGGCAGTGTTACTGGAATCAGGTCACCAAACCCTCCTCCTGTGAGCGACCCATCTGCTAATTTTCAGAGGCAAAGACCTCATGAACGATGTTTTTATACACCAGGGTTGTGCTTCTTGTTACCTAACATGCAAAGCTATAATTTTCTTTTCCTCAAAACCCATATCTTTGGAGACTTCCACATGACCAGGACAAGCAGGTGACACACTACTGTCTAGTATTCATCATACACATGCCCATTGTGTGGGCACTAGTGTCCTCTATGTAAAGCATCCTCACGTCAGGAACAATGTCCTCTATGTAAAGCATCCTCATGGGTGAAACTTCACAGAAAAATGCAGCTACAGACAGAAGTAGTACAAAAGTGTTATTACTCAGAAAAAAGAGATGGCTGAACCAGAGTCCAAATTTAATAAAGAAATAATAAAGAAACCAATTTGTGTAGAAAGGATTTTTATTTTGAAAAATGTTTTTCAAATTTTTGAAATACAGTGTAAAGTACAACAAAGAATTAATTCTGTAAGTCAGCTTATGCATGTCATGCCAGTTATTTACATGTAGATATATACAGAGTGCAGATAATTATTGAAACCACACTACAAAATAAACAGAGAGTTCAATAAGATAATTTAGTAGGACTTTATTAAATATATATAGTTATTGATTATATATAATTTCCTAATAAAATACCATATAGATCTAAAGTAACCCCTATAAACTCAAATACCTCTGAAATCGTCACAAATAGGATTGCAAATTGAAACTATCCATGTGCCCTGTTCAGCTGCTTTGCCCTTTGCTATAACAAAAACTCTTGTAGTGCTGAGATCATGGTGCCATCCTTAGTGCCAGAACTTTAATGACAATTCCCAATAAAAAGCTCGCAAAAAGCTCAGATGCAGAATAGCTTTCAGATGAGACATCCAAGGGTTGAACTGCATTCAATGCACTGAGTACTGCGTCCAGTCTGAGGCCCCCAACATAAGGAGGACATGGACATACTGGAGCAAGTCCAGAGGAGGCCAAGAGGATGATCCAAGGGCTGGAGCACCTCTCCTATGAGGACAGACTGAGAGAGTTGGGGCTGTTCAGCCTGGAGAAGAGAAGGCTCCAGGGAGATCTTATAGCGGCCTTCCAGTACCTGGCCTACAAGAAAGCTGGGGAGGGACTTTTTACAAAGGCAGGTAGCGATAGAACAAGGGGTAACGGCTGCAAACTGGAAGAGGGTGGGTTTGGATTAGATATGAGGAAGAAATTCTTTCCTTTGAGGGTGGTCAGACACTGGAACAGGTTGCCCAAAGAAACTGTGGATGCCCCTTCCCTGGAAGTGTTCAGGGCCAGGCTGGATGAGGCTTTGAGCAACCTGGTCTAGTGGAAGGTGTCCCTGCTCATGGCAGGGGGGTTGGAACTGGATGATCATTAAAGTCTCTTACAACCCAAACCAGTCTGTGATTCTAGGAAGCACCATTCCCTACACTTAAAAGAACAAGGACAATCCAATGGCTTATTAAATGCTGCCACATACAGGACAAGAAGAACAATGCTATGATCTCAGTGACTGAATTACAACATCGAATTAGCAGCTGTTTGGATACCAAGCACCGTATTAAAACAAAACAAAGCAAACTCCCAAAGCCCATGCAAAATCTTATCCAGAAAAAGAGACCTCCCCAGAGAAACAGCCTGATCAACAGTCTGACTTCTGCATGAGCAGTAACTGGGAGGGCTGTGGCAGCAGCAGCTGTCAGGGCTGTGTGACCACAGAGAACAAGACTGAACTTTGATTATAGCCTGATCTCTGGTAATCAATTTATTCATATAGGGCACTCTGCAGAAAGAAGGGATATTGCTAAGCCGTATCATATGCTATTCCATTAACAGAATGGGGGTTTGTGGCCAGCAAACCCTCCCTATAAATTGCCAAAGGTCTGACTTTGACTTCACTAGAGCTTTGCGAGTTTATATCAGTGGAGAAGAACCACCCCAGCCTGGAGGATGTGCTCCCTTGCCGGGATTTCTCTTCTTGCTGCTCAATCAAAAATTGCACAAACTGCTGCCTTAGGAAAAAAAAGTATGAAGAACAATATGCTTTTTAGTTTCATTATTTATTCTGATGCAATCTTATTAAGTAGAAAATAGACCAGTGAAGAAATGTAACAAAACAAAACAAACAAAAAAATCAATCCAATTTCTGCCATAAAATGCTTTTTTTTGGTTGTAATTACTGTTCTGAACTGCTGAATTTTGCAACTTTTCCTTTCCTAACATGTCTTTCCTAAAGGCACATTACAATTCAATCCAATTATAGGCAAAGAATAGAGATTAGCACCAGAAAATACATAAAAGGAAAATAAGTTACTATTACTGTCACAGAATAGTGCTGGTCAGCAAATCTGTGCATCATTGTTTTCACAGAAATAATCAAACAATGAACATTATAGATTACTTAGGGACATAAGTGATAGCTATAGTTTAATTTAAGAGTTTTGTTACATAGAACTCTAAATGCCAAAATATGGCACGGACATTTTAATACTGAACTTATAGGAATTACACCAAAAATATTTTTTCATCTTTATAATCATTAATAAAAAGTGTGAATATAAAATATTAATAGACTTTACATGTTTATCATACAATATATCAGTCCTTCACACTATTAATTTGATTCATGTTGTGCGGTAACATCTATCAAAAGGTATAACAAAGAAAAAACATGGCTAATTCATAAGTTGTGGGTACAGACATTATTTCCACAAGACAAACAGCAATCACAACATGTGAACTACCTTGAGTTCTACAGTGATATTTGGAAAAAACCTGCTGCATCCTTTCAGGAAGGATAATAATATTTATAATTTTTAAAATTGCGCAATCTTTGCTTGTAGAATGAATCTGACTTTCATAAAAACAGTAAATCAATACTATGAACTAATTTAGTTCAGCTTGCCTAAATTTCTGGTAAGGCACTATCAAGATACAATATCTTCATTTAAATGTTATATGGATTTCTGATCCTTTGCAATTATCAGAAGGAATTTTTGGTCAGGCCTGAGAATATCATCATTAGACAAGCTTTGGTGCTGCCCTCTCCCCCATTTCAGTCTCTGAACACCTAGTGCCTTAACTTTCCAGTTCTCTGTACAGCTTCCTGTAGTGATGAACTCCCTTCTGGAAAGTCAGGGAAGAGCTGGGGCATCCACAAGCGAGCAGTTAGTTTATACTGAAAGTGCTTGTTATGTACCACAGAAGACAGGAACAGAAAAAAACAAAATATTTCAAAAAAATGAAAAAAGGGACTGATCCCACTGAGAATGAGTGGTTAACAGTTATTAACAATGGGCATAATTCTTTTCAGCTGGAAATGTCATTTTAAAGCTAAGCTACTTTAAAAGTATTTATGTGATCGTCATGGCTGGTTCAGAAGGGCCTGCAAAAGTGCAGAGTCTTACAAAGGAAAATACAGATTTGTTTTGTGAGCAGCAGAATGAATGGGATCCAGTTTCTTATGAAGTTGTCTTCTACAATTCAGTTTTGTGTTTAATGTGAGATGAATACATGGGAATAGACAGAACACCTCTCCTCTACAGGGATTCCTCCAGGTCTTTCCAAAACCTTTCCCTCAGCACTTACAGACTCCACTTACTTAATCTGTAACTGAACTTTCCATTTTTACAAAATTTTAAATGAACTTAGCATCTTTGGGTCTAGCTTGCTCAAATCAGCTGGTTTCAAAACATAATACTGGAGAACACCCAGACATACACACAGGCTGTGAAATTACCTAAGGTTAGCTTTTTTTCCCCTTCTTTTTAAAACGAGCCAAAGCAAAGAAAATAAAAGCAAGCATTTTCTATTTCACCATGCCTCAAGAATTTCCTAAGAAAGAAATTCCTCCTCAGAGGTATCAGAGGTCATCAAAGGATGTTCAACGAAGGTTCATTTGCCACTGACCCCAGAGCAATAAATAGAAGTGTTTTTTTCTCCCAGACCCCTGTATTTCTCTGCCTGCATGAGATGTGTGCTGGGCCTCCAGCCTCTGCTCGAAGCTCTGCCTCCCTTCCTGTTCCATTTTCCTGCAGCAGCACTCCTGGGAAGGTCACTAGAGGTAAGCCTTCTGCCATCTTGCAATTTTTGGATTGTGAAATACAGCAAAAACACAACCAAAAGCATGTTGATATTCTCAGGGCAATGGCAGTTTCAGGCATAGCTCACACTAAGAAATCTTGGCTTGCCTTAAAAAGAAAGGCTCAATCTGATGAGAAGAGACTTTCAATTCCTTTCACATCTGCTCTGGGCAAATTATATGAGCACACATGTGTCTGCCTTCACTGCCTGTGACAATGCCCTCAAACAACCCTTCATCACAAGGTGCTGAACACAGTCTGGTCTTAAGGTGAAGTGAAACATGATCTGGGACTTAAATTAAACTGCTTGGCATGAAGAAAGAACCCAGATCACTGTCACTAACTCAAGGGGTCTGTCCTCAACTGCCTGCAGTCAGTCTCACCCAGACTCCACCTCTGAAAAGCTAGATCATTTTTGGGAGGATGCCCTTAGAGCCTTCCATGATCATCTTGATACTTTAATTAGTGAGGAGAAGGATCCTTCAGGTTTTTGCCACCAGCCTGAATTCCAACACAGAACTGCTCTGCAGAAATCATGCACTACATAAGTAAAGAAGGTTCTGGTGCGCTTCCTTATGTTGCCAATAACTCTTAATTTCTAATTTAAACAAGAAAAAGACTACAGAAAGAAAAATGAAGCAATTAAAAGATTACTGATGTCTTCACTCCTAACAGAAGTTCTTCCTTAAAATTTTCTGGAAGCAGTGTACAACTTAGAAATCAACAGAAGACATTGATTTCTGTTACTGAAGAAAGAATTAAGCCTTGATAGGTCTATGAAACTAAGCCCAGATGGGTCTATGAAACACTGAATTCTTTCTGTAGCACTAATGCTGAAGAATTACTAGCATGGAGCTTGAATATCTTTGTTTTCAATCAGGCATGGTAAGTAGCCAAGCAAGCAGTGCATGTTTTCCCTCATGGTGTGCAAGAAAAATGCTCAGATTTAGAAAGCTGCTTATGGTTTTAGAGGTTTTCTTGAGCTGCTTATAGTTTTGGAAACTTTTTTCAGTTCGGGATTGTTTTGGGTTTTTTTTTCAGTCCTACCAGGAGCAATCAGTGGGTCTTTACAAAATCTTTGAAGAGTGAGGCTTTTTTATTCTGTGGAAGGGGAGAAATATATATCAAATAGTTTAGCAGAAGTCAGGAGAAATAATACTAAATACTTTTATTGCTACATGGAGCTTTCAGCATTCATAGCTTATAAAATTAGCTACTTCACAGGCCATTTGTCTCATCTGCAATGGAAAAAGTTGGAAAAGGACTCAGTCAAAATTTATCTCAGGTTTCAAAACATTCTGCTGTTTTTCACTGCTCACTTCACATGACTACCAATCATTCCAGATTCAGCATCTTGTTTCCTACAGATGTTGCTCTGAGATACACTGAGAATATTGTCCCGATGACAGGTATCATAGAAATAAACATTAATATTATCTATACTGATATAGAAAGGAGGAAATAAATCTAAGAAGTATTTGAATGAAACATTCATTAAACATATCACATTTTGAATGAGCACTTACTGCTCAGGCAATGTATAAACTGATTCCATTATCAGCTGCATAAATTCAGTAACATATTGTAATCTCAATCACTAACAGAAGTTCAAACTTCTGATTTATGGAAAACTCATTTCTTATTTGAAATGATTAGGACTAAGTTTAGAATCAAGACTTCTAAGGGAGAATTAGAAGATCACAATAGAAGCATTACTTACATTATGAAAAAAATACAATTTTCCATATTAAAAACTATAGATTGCAAGAAATGTCATAGAGTGCATTGCCTCTAAATTTCACACTTCTGTGAGCAACATCCTAGGACCTGAAGGACTGCAGCTAAATGGCAACTTTTTTTATTTTATTGCTCTAGTGTTCCTTATCCATAAAAGAACAGAACAACCTTTTGCAAACAATGGAACTTATTTAAACAGAGTACCGTCTTCAGTACAGAAACTTAACTGTTTCATTACATTCTGTTCCGTTGATAGAGAGCTGTGTAACCTGCAGCTGCAGTATCTGAAGGAAATCTACCACTCAGCTAATGGGCTGATCCCGTATCTGTGTCAGATAAAAATCATAGTGCTTATTATTTGTTACCATGGATACCATGAAGATATTGCTGTCCACTAAAGATTACTAGAGGAAGACAACATAATTCTCAGGAACAAGTCCTGTTTTGCCTTCGTAAGTTGCTTTTAACCAGCCTGGTTCCACCGATGGATACACTGCAAAAAAAAACCAGCCAGACAAACAAAACATATTTACAATCAATTAACACTGTTAAAAAATCCCATATATGGTTCATATATTTATTTAGACAGTATTTATTCAAGAGCAATTGAAAAATCACGGCAAAAACTGAGAGTTGAAAATGGAATTATGCTCTGTTATCTTGTGGATACAATTCTGGTTTTTGTATTTATTTATTTATGTAAAAAGAGAATGTAAGACATATCTTACCATTGGAAAATATTGCCCCCTGTGGGAAAGACAGCTCATGACTATGCTCAGCCTTACAGGAGTACATAGCTTTTGCTTGTCTGAAAGGAAAAAAACACAGGCTTGCAATAAATAAGATAACAAGGCAAAATGTAGACAGAAATTAAATTAAAAGAGTATGAATACTCAGTCGCACAAATACAGGATGGTAATGACCAGTTACACAGTATTCAGAACAGCAGAATTACAGCAGACAATAACTCGAGCTTACTGCAGTTAGCAAGCATGTTACTGCAGAAAAGAGACCAACATCCTACTTAGAGGTTTAAAGAGGTCTAAAATTTATAACTTTTAAAAGGATTCTTTCATTCTAGTTGAAGTTCTCATTCAAATGAGTACTGAACTGTGTGTATTGCTTGAAGCAACCTAGAGACTGCCTGGAGACAATTCAAAAGTGATCATTAAAGGTCTAAAAACACGACTTGTGAGAAAATCCAGCTGATCAGTCTACAAATGAAAATAATACATAGAAGGTAAATATGAGAAAAAAAAGAGAAGAAACCTGTTCTCCAGGGTGACTGCAAAAAGGATTTAAATTGCAGCAAGGGAGATGTAAATTAGGTGTCTGGGGTGGGTTTTAGCTTCAGCCACCTAAATTTAGATGTCTATAAATAACCTACGTGCTTAGCTCCACAGACCCTCCAGCATTAGCTTCTGCTATGGCAGACACCTACTTGAGAGTGCAATGAATGGCTCACCAGGTTCCACTGCCTGTAGTGAATCCTTCAGCAAAATATTTCCTTAAATAAAACCTGACATGAAGACAACTACAGGTAGACAGCTAAGTTTATTTCTTTTAATCTGTAGCTGGAAAATACCTCTCTTGGACAGAATAATGAAGTACTGGAACTGCTAAGAATTGGAGAATCCCCCAACTGAAGAATTCTCATTACTAAAAATTCATTAAAAAACCCCAACAAATTAAAAAAAAAATCACTACACAGATAGCTGTAAAAGAATTAGTTAGATATATAATGATTCTATCCTAGAGAAGGACAGATAGGATCATCTCTTGATATGGCTTCTAGCACCATGATTCCACAAAATACACAATGAAGGATTAAACATAAAGATGGAAATTAGGAGTTCTCTCTAGATTACTGCACTTTACCTAATACCTTTCATTTAATTTATATACTCAAAGAAATTTTTATATGATCCATCAGTTTTTATGAGTTTCTTTAGACTCATTTGAAACCCACATTATGCCAAACAAAGGTGAACTTGTTGATTATTTCACCTTTGTGTAATGTGATGGGGCGCTACTGATTTAGCTTCCCCTCTAGCCAGGATTTCTCTCATTGACCCAGTATGTGATCTGTGGGGAAATTTAAAATTTCTAGCATACTTTTTGAGAGGATGTATATGCAAGTGACATGTAATCTATTTTGTCTTTCCTCCCAAAACAGTGAGGTAACAGAGTCGTAATTTAGATTAATAATAGTGCCACATCATAAGCTTTGGTGCAAGAAGTCTATTTCATTTTGTGTAACACCAGTGGGGCTCATGGCACTTCACCTGTGGAATTCCACACCCGCCCTAGTGAGGTGAAGCAGGAACAGACTTCCTAAAGTGAGCAGAGAGCATCCCTCTACCCTGGTGCCAATCAGCACTAGGACACCAGGATCCACCTGAATCTCCAAAAGGGTATGAGTGGATGGACATATTCACAAGTTTGTATGTGTGAGCTTTCCAGAAATGATTTCTCCCTCTGAAGAAAAAGCTCTGAAGCTGCTTTCTGACCAGACCAAGTGGTGTGCTTTGCCTTCATCTTAAGTGAACAAATCAAGGGTTAGACTCTCAGGCTGAGATTTCAAGGAGGTCAAGAATTTTGAGTCATGCTCTTGATATCCAAGGGCACCTTATTTTCAGGATGTTGAAAACATTTCTAACTCTCAGCACTGTCATTCGGGATACATCCCCGCTGCTAACTATAACAACATGAGCACTGGACCCCTGTTTGCTTACTTTGCTTAAATGTTAGCTTGTTTCTGGCTGGTGTATACTGCTCTGTTTGCCATTTTTCCAAGACAATTCCTTGAAGCCTACTGTTATGAAGAACTTGCTCTCTACAGTCAACAAGACAGGTGTGATGTTTCATTACCCTACATAATATATACAAATTTATACATAGTAATCTACATAATATATACTAAAAAATACAGAGGGAGATCAGATGACTTTACCAAAGGTCACACATCAACTAGAATTGAATTAATTCATCTAAAGATCATTTTTCCTCAAAGTCATTATAACAAAGCACTACAGATGTTCTAACTATACTGACCCAGATCAGTAGCAGCCTGACAAAACAGCTATTTCCTATGTGGCGTAATAATGGATTTTGCACATATAAAACAGTAGAGTAACTGTTCATAATGATTACAGTTGCAATGAATATAAGATAAATGGTAACGAACATTTGTTTTGAGCCCATAACGATAAACATACTAGCAGTCAAAGGGTGAGCACTCATCAGATCATAAAATATTTTGCTTGACTACACACAGCCAACACCACCTGAGGCCTTTTTAATAATAATAATAATTTATAATAATTATATTATTATTATTATAATTTTTCACTTTATGTGAGAAACTTGCTGACTTTCTGTCTTCCTCTAAAACAAAGTAAAGAAAACATAGAGTCAGGGATTACATGTTCGTGCATTTTTGTACAGAAGCGACAACAAAGAGACCTCAGGCCTTACTAAGATTGTTGGATAACTGCAGTATTTGTGAAAGCAGTAAGAAAACTCCTTCGCCTCTTTCAAGTGCATACTAGGTTAGCAATTAGGGATTGGTCTCAGTATGCACAGTAGCTTTATACCACAGTCTGGGAGATGGATGATTAATAAACTCAAAGTTAGGAGGGAAGGAATGGGAAGATTGAGAAGTTAAAGTAATTCTGAAATTGGAAAAAGAGAGTACAGGTTGGATAGAGTAAAAAATTTTGCTCTTCCCTGTGCAATCCTAAAACATGTCCTGTGACCTCTCATTCTCTTTCTGACTAAAAGAAATGTGCTAAAACTGTCAGTGCTATGGGGGCAAGTGCTCATGTATACAGGGAGAGAGAACAGCCAGGTCAAATAATGTCCCAGCATTAAAAAAATACGTGACACACAGACTCATATTAGAGATAGTGTTACACAAAACCAGAAAGCAGGGCTGCAAAGACTACTTGGAAGAAGGAATTAAGTAAAACTGGGCCACTGTGATGGTAAAGCATTATCTGCTGGAATACAGAGGACAAGGTAAGACTGCAAAGTCATACAGGTATTTTTGATCCATCCACTGTACGAATGACCACAACAGGCAACAGCAATAAAACTACTTAGGTACTATAATGCATAGGTAAGCAGTAGCTCCAAATTTCAAAACTAGTTATTTTTAGTAGGGCAAATTACCCCTGCACGGAGTTCAACACTATCTTGACTTAAGTATTTCTGTTATCAAACCAGACAGTTTAAAAATATTTTCTCTGTTTTACACTCTGTCCTGCATATATTCAATACATAGTAGAGTTATGAACACAGAAGGCCTTTCTACTGGGTTGATCAAGATGTAATTACCATGATTTCCAGATAATTCAAACCGAAAGACTATTCTAAAGTTTTAAATCCTTCATATTCATAACATACATGAGAGCTAAATAAAAGCTGGCTCTGAATTGCAAAATCTTATTCAGACTCGAGCAGCTCTGTAAGAACAGCTGAGCTGCTTCTTATTTCTTCCTCATTTTGCCTGCCGACCTCTCGTTTTCCATTCTCCTTTTACTGTTGCTCTTCTGCTTTCTCAGGAGGGCTGAAGACGAGTAGCTATTAAGCCTTTTAGCGTTTTCAGCTTTGTTATCTGCTCTCCATATCCATTATCAAACTGCTACATTTTTCCTTTGTCAGATTTTTGCTTCTAACATGCTTTTTATGTACAGATACATGTGGCACAGGCTCTGAGGGAACAACAGAGGAGAGCTTACAAGAAGAGAAGGAACAGCGGTGGAGGTAAAACGATGCAGGACAGGTGAATCAGTCATCACTCTCAGCTTTGGGCACTGGCAAGAATATTCTAGTCTCTTTATTTATACTATTCTTCCTTAAATTAATGCCCTGCTGTTTTCCTCTCCCTTTACTCCTTCTTTTTCAGTCACCTTACAGATCACATACTATACAAAACAAGAACAGCCTTGATTCATGTAAGCTGCTTCTCTTGAAAAAAAATCAGTGGGCCTAAGCAGGTCAGCTTTCTCTCTCTCACCCCTGCTAGACCTGTCAGAGAGGACAGCCACGTTCCACTGCTGCACATCTCAGCACATGTTGGCACCTTCATTTACAGCCACACTACACTAGATTACTACTCTTGGATTGGTTATTTTTTTTTCCCGATCACTTGGCAGTTCCAGTAAGCTTGACAGTTCCTGGTATCAGTGAGTGCAGTTCTGGGCACCACAGTATAAAAAGGCTATAAAGCTACTGGATGGTGTCCAGAGGAGGCCACAAAATTGGTGAAGGGCTTAGAGGGGAAGCCATTTGAGGAGAGGCTGAAGTCACTTGGAGTGTTCAGCCTGGAGAAGAGGAGACTGAGAGGAGATCTCATCGTGCTCTATAACTTTCTCACAAGGGGAAGAGGAGGGGCAGGTGCTGATCTCTTCTCTCTGGTGACCAATGGTAGGACCAGAGGAAATTGCAGGAAGATGTGCCAGGGCAAGTTTAGGTTGGCCATGATCACCCAGAGGGTGGTGGAGCACTGGAACAGGCTCCCCAGGGAGGAGTCAGGCACCAAGCCTGAAAATATTCAAGAAGCATTTAGAGAATGCCTTCAGATTGTCTATGCTAGGGCAAGAGTTGGACTCGATGATCCCTGTGGGTCCCTTCCAACTCACAACGATCTATGATTCTATGATATGTTCTGTCTCAAAGAATTTGAAATGCAGGGACAGTGAAAAGAGAGAGATTTTTTTACCACATCCATTTATTCGACTATCTGCCTTAGCCTATTACCTGTAGGCTGGTTAGTAATGTATGGAAGATACTGCTTCCTAGATGAACACTTACCAGAACATACTTAATATAAGAATGAATCAAAGTCACTAAATAAATGCATGCAATTGTAAAGAAAATGTAAATAATTCCTGCTGCACACTGCCAAGGAGAAAGGAGAAGGATACTGAGGCATGGAAGATGTGATGGAAAAGACAGTTAATCAAGTTAAGTGATCAAGTTAATCTTGAACTTTCTAAAGCAGTTGTTATTCAAGACTTGCCTACATAATCAAATTACCATAAAACAGCATGTTTGCAACTCTGCTGAAAGCATGTATATACGAATAGCTGTATGGAATAAGTACAGCACCCTCATCTGAATTTACATCCAGTTAATTTACTTTTGTAGCTGTGTAGATCACTAACCTGAGCATCTCTCACTGCAATTCCCCCAGGTGACAAAATAGCCAGATAGGCTGGTATTCTCTATTAGATTTCATTTTCTTCTGGAGCAAGGATGAGTTTAATAAACCACAAAAATTTTGCATGACACATGATGCGGTCCCAAAGACACAGAACAAAGCTCAAGCACTTCTGTTTCAATCTCTGAAGCCAGTAAAACAGAAAGGATTTTCTAAATTGTTAAATCCTGTGAAGCACTTACCGTCCCGAAGAAACTTGTTTAAGTGAACCAGCACTTTCAAACAACTGGGCCCTTGCAGCAACTCTGAAAATAAAGCACCACCTTCCTTTATACTTTGCCCATTAATAAACCACACAGATTAACTTCATTTTTAATCATATAAAGACATGGCGACATTTTAAAAATTGTTTTAACTATTCACTTAGAGGAACAGGAAATTCAAAAGCTGAATTTAAGTCCCTATTCAGCAGAATTCTCAAGGGCATAACCTAACTGAGGCCTGACTTCCACATGCTCTAGTGCCTTGCTGAGTCAGCAAGGGAAATCTCAACACCCTGTACCTAAAGTTCTATTTGTGGATGGCCAGTAGATACACTGGAAATGCTTTCACTGCCAGTCTGTCACTGTAATGCAGGAGCTTTGAGCTGTGGAGGATTCTCTATTTAAGACACAACAGTCTGTGACAGGACTGCAGTGATCCCCTCCAGTTTAAAATGCAGAGAGGCTGCGTGGAGTGCTGCAGTTTTTGGCTAACTCCTTGGTGCTCTGCAGGTCTGGAAATCACTTGTTCATGGGGACAGAAAAATTCTGGGTCAAAGTCAGGATTACAGCAAAGATCTTCTGACTCTTAAGTTTGTGCTAAAAGCACTAAGAAACATTGCTATCACAAATCTCAGTAAACAACATTATAACCTTTACTGTTTAGAACTATCCTCCTTTCAACATAACCCGCTCAAAAAAACTCCAACTGTTAGAAAAAACCAAAGATATTAACTATCTAACATGCAGCAACTGAAGAAATTTCACAGCAGAAGTTTGATTTTTTTTCCTTCTTAAATTCTGGACTTACTCAAATAATATCTGATGATCATCTTGACATAATAGCATGGACAATAAGTGGCATTTATGCTCCTTGAAATATTAAATTCCAGAAGAACCAGAGACAATACTATTAATCACTTTCCAAAGATACTTTTCTTCATTACAGACCTTATCTGTAGTCTAACAAAGTCAATGGGAGTCTTTCAATTGACTTCAACGGACTTTGTGCTGTGTCTCCTTTCTTTACAATTTTAATGAAGCTAGATAAATAATTCACAAATATAGAAATATTCAAATCAAGTATTCATAGATGCTTTCTCAACTACTTATGTAGCTCTCTGGGATCACTTTATAGTAGACAATACTGTAACAACACAAATCTCTAAAAGGCTTTGATGACTTACACAGATCCTGGTCTTTGATAGCCATTGCTTGATGCAGTATCTAATCTTAATCTCCTGCACATTTTGGGAGGCAAATCAGGATTTGTTGGAGCTTTTGGTGTATCTTTGGTGTCTGTTGAAGATAAGCTCTGTATAGATCCACTGCAGCTTTTGTTACCTAAAGAAAACAACCAAATTATAGGGAATATTAAAGCTAATTTGAAGTTGTTTCACAGCATGTGTAACACAGAAAGCAAAGTTTTTTGTTGAAGAGGCAAAATAGGTAGAAAAAGTACTTACTAAGACAGAGAAAAAACAGCCTTTCAGGCAGAAACCCAGGCAAAAAGGACCAACAGCAGGAATAAAGCAATGACATTAAAATTGTGAAGGCTGAAAAATTACATTGTACTTAAATATACATTCACTAAGGTGTCCCTGCTCACTTCAGGGGGTTGGAACTAGATGATCTTTAAGGTCCCTTCCAACATATACCATTCTATGATTCTATAGTATTATTCTAGATTATAAATTATTGTTAATGATAATTATTATTTGACATTTTAATACTGTCAATGTAATACTAATTCATACCTGAAGACTTAAGAAAAAGCTTGTACTCTCCATCAGGGGCAGAAGGAAGAGAACTTTCTTGAACTTTTAGGACTTTGCATATAACCACGTATTTACCCTACCTTGTATTACTTACACTATTGACAGCTCAGTGGCAAACTCAGCACTCACACACAGTCCACTGCAGCTCACTGTTTCAGTGCCAGCTCCTGATCTTTATAATCTTAAACACTACATATCTACTGATTTCAGGAAGGTGTTTCTTCTAAAGTAATTTCCACATAGCTGTAAATATAGTGCAGTATCACCTCATGTACTCACAGAGGTACAGCAAGGGTGCACAGGCATTCCAGCTAACTCTGCATTTAGCAGAACTGTCTAAATTAAGAAGCTATGTTTTTAAGCTTCTCTGTCTTGCATGGAGTCTTGTCTACAGGCTTATTTGTAACAGGCTCAACTGAGGTGCTCTGAGGCTGTTCTTTGAAGCAGCATCCTTCTTCAACTGAACAGGAAGACGTGTGTCCTCACTTGTGCACTGAAATGGGATTCCTAAAGTTGGCTTTGCAAACTTGTGGTTGTTCTTGCACATCATGTCCATATACAGGACCATTCAACCATAATCTTGTGTTCAAGGTAATCTACTTGCAGTACTGGATACCAAATTATGCAAGTAAGGTAGAATGAAGCAGCCATTCCATCAGCAGTTTTTCAGACATACATTTAATGCCAGAGATTACCTTTTTAGCCCATCTGTCCAGTCCTACCTCAACTAAAGGCATTGACTGTAAAATCCAGAACTAAACAAAAAAACCAAAACCAAACAGTCCCCACTTTCCTTCAGTCTCCTATTTCGATAGGAGCAGGTAGATGGACAAGGAGTGACAAAACTGTTACTTACTAGATATGTTAAACCTAGTGTTTTTATATTGAAATGCTAGCTTTGATCAGCATCAATCATGTTGCAAAAAACTATTCCTTTGGTACAGTGATAAACCACAGCTACCAACTCTTTTTATAGACCATCAATCTCCTTACAAATCAGTGGTTTAGGTGAGGCACAGCAGGATGCAGTACTCTAAATTCAGAGAAATACTGAGAGCTTTTAAGCTGTGTGAACTCTACAGGTAACAAACAATGAAGATATGCCAGAAAGAGCATGCCATAAAAATTAAAAAATACACATAAATGATCAATGGGTATTGTTAGTGTTCAGATGCATTTTTTATTTTCTGATGCCTCACAGTAAACACTGATGTGCTAAAAGACCTTGAAAATTACCTTCAGCTGATGGAATTGATCTGAGGGAAGATGCTGAAGACCTTTTCAGCCCAGACAGACTGTAAGAACTCTTTTTGGTCAGGTCTGTTGGTGGAGAGGCATTCTCTGGTCCAGTGACAGAAGCTACACTTTGGCAGTCGGACTCCACATCTGTTTTGGTTGCATCCTCCTTTGATGAGGATTCTGGACTTGTAGTCCAGAGGCCTGAACTCTTCTGGCCATTAGAAGAAGGGGGAGAGGCAATCCATGGAATCCCTCCTGATTTCTCCCGTGGCTGTGAGGGTGCGCATTTGGTAGTGCTGTTCTGCTCGGAGGAGTGAGAAGAGAGAGATTCAATGCTGCCCATGGGAGTGCTGTCTGGGCTACTGCTGTATGAGTCACCTAGGGAGGAGTGAGGAAAACAAAAAAATATAATTACATTTTCCAATAATGTGCATTTCTCTCATGCCACCTTTAGCTCCTTGTACCTCCCTTGTCATTAAATTCATTAACCTGCGGTTTCAGAGGCACTGATTCTTCAGACAAAATATCCATTTAGTTACTCTAAGTTTCATATATATTCCTATCTTAACCTGCAAGAGCTGCATTTTGTGAGTATTTCTTTAGAGCTGATGAACATAACAGGCTACAGGCTAAACTATTTTGCATAGA
Organism: Caprimulgus europaeus; assembly: GCA_907165065.1. The sequence continues at coordinate 111,541,172 of OU015523.1, forward strand.
ATTTTGCATTGCCAAAGCACTGCTCGCAATATAAATATCCTTAGGAAATTCAATAGTTGCAATGTCGCAATATCTTTCTAGTAAGCGTCTTGCTGGATTTTCGTGATAAGGCAAATGTGATACTTGTCACATTTATGTTTTCACACACGTGATTGTATTGCCTGTAAGCACAAGAATTAAATTTTACTTTGGTTACCTAGTTGCTGAGGATCTCTGCAGTCTATGTATACATAACCTATTTTCTGAATCGTCATACCTATCATAAAATATCTATCCTGCAGAAGGACAACTCATTCCTTACAACTTGAACTTTTGATGGAATTCTTTAATTAGACTGATATTACAGAAATTTACCTACCTACACAACAATCTTTGTACTGATGTTATCTCAAATAATCTTGGAGATAATGCAACAAAAAGTAGGAATATGCTAACAAAATTATCTGATGATATAAAGCTAGGAACACTCATCAGAACTGCCGAAGGACTGGCCTATAATAAATACAGTGAGGGCTGAATCATCTTGAAGACTGGATTCAGTCTAGTGAGTCATACGTTGGTTTCTAGTAGGATTTATTTGCAAAAACTAGGAGACACAATAAAAAAAAAAAAAATCACAAGAAGCAGAGTATATATTCTTCAACCACACACATGATACAGCTGTTGCCTCCACACGTTTCAATATCCTTGGCAACAAGTAACTATAACCTCACACAATACTACAGATAAGGTCACAAATACCACTGCTCTGTGTAGTGGATCTGACAACAGTAGTGTCAGTGGTGTAATAATCTGAAATTTTCTGCACATTTCTGGACAGAACTCTGGTATTCCAGATTAGACTGTCCCGCATCTTGTCCCTTTAAAAACCATTAGTCCCTTGAAAATTGCAAGATTGGCTGAAGGATAAATTTGTCAGATGCATTTTCTATCATTCTGTATCATTCCCTACCATTTGAAACCTTTGTCATGCCATACAGAATTCCTTAAGTTCCTGCAATATAGTTAAGTGTCCAAACTTCATTTAAATGATGGCTTAAAGCCATCTAGTACTACAGAATTTGCTATTGCCAGAAGCCAAGGCTCTCTCTTGCCTGTCTCCATCCACACCTAGAGATATTTGGCAAGGAGAATACCTCTGCTTTTGCCCCGGCCTTCCAGACACAAGCAATATCTTAACTGTAACTTGTGTACCAAGTGCTGAGCTTAGCTAATAAGCAAAGCACAAGTGGAGAGCCCATGGGTCAGACCTAGTTTCAATCCAGCTGCCAGCACAAGACGTGTCTGAATGGGGAAGCATGAGCTTGCCCGTGCTCTGCAATTTGCTTGCATGTGCACTGCAAAACGCTTGCACAGAAATGCCTGATTTTTATGCTGGCATTCATTCATTGCAGTTACACAGCAAAAACCAGTTGAAACTCGCCCAGTTTCTTGTCTGGTGAATGTAACTGATGGCTCCTCTGTAAGGTCTTACCCGGGTACCACGCCATTCACACTGGCAATCAATGTGTAGGCAGCTATTGCTCTCATTAGTATTTAAACTCTCACTGGCAGGAATCTCGTAATACAAACCTATGGAAAATGCAGCACCTGTGCCAGTGTACACTGCAGATACATTTCCCAACATTACAGACTTGGGAATCACTACAGATTCTCAAGAACAGATGTACCTTAACTTAATTTAGAATACCAGTTTCATGTAAACCTCTTTGAGGGACCAAGGGACAGAGAAGTTCTTCTGGAAGTCTGCTGCAGTAGGGGAACTGTTAACAACTTAATCTTTGCTACAGTTTCAATACTGCTCAATGGTACAGCCAGTAAGTAACAAAGTGATTGATCACTAGATGAAAATGAATGAAGTGTAACTTTTAAATAGTCACATTTACATGAAAATGAATAAGCACTCTAAAAAGCAATTAATTACACACATAATTCCCTGCTGTTAAACAGCAAGCCAGAAGTATACTGTTTCTCCTCCAAATAGCAGAGTTTCTTTACTCCAGAAAAACTGAGAAGATTTCAGTGGTTTTGGCAAACCTACGCAGGGGCTGACTTTGAACCAGGGACCAGTTTCATGCACGTTAAAAAAGTCAAGTAATGGTTTTGATCACCTGACCTTGACTAAATTACATTTATTACAAGAGGAGAGGAAAGATTCTATTTATGGTTTCGCAACCTTAACAATCATCTTTACAAGCAAATAAGGTGAATTTCATATAATAAACTCCTCAGAGCTTCAAAGCAGACTATATTTAGATTAGATTATAAAGTGTACTATAAAAGATTTTTGAACAGTGCATGCAATACAAGACTTGCCTAAAACCAAACACCCTTCCTCATCTGAGAGGAGCAAAGAATGCAGTTGTTTAATGGTGTGGCTGTGACTTAGAGGTTAAAAAGCTAGCAAAATCCCATCTGTTATGCTTCTAATTATTGGAACACAATACTTACTGGATATTATTCAGGAAAGTTAAAAGACATAGAAAGGAAGATAATGAGTCAATAAGGACAAACTTACTGTCAGGATCTGCTAAACATGGTGTGTATCTTCCTTTGGGTTTACGTGAACCAGTGGAGAGACAAATTGCTCTTGTCCTTCTTGAACCTGATCGGGACTGAGGCTGGGGAAGAGGAATATTGGGGTCTGGTGCAGTGTGAAATATCTGCATGTTTAAAAAAAAAAAAAAGGGAAATATATGACATAAACAACAGAGGTACTCTTATACTTCCATTATTAATCCATTTGTTTTCCTCACCACTGCACCTGAAACTAATGCTGTAACAGTCTCACACATTACAAAAGAGTAAATTCACAGAATATAAGCTTTGCTCTGATCTCATTTTACAATCCAATAACGACTATATTGAGCTGTACTTAAAATCTATACTAATTATATAAAAATATTTGTTTAAATTGTTTTATTCTCTAGTCCTTGTTAAGAAGTTCTTAACAGTCTAAACTGTTAAGCATACAACGCATGCTCACAACTAACTCCTGCCCAAGAAGTAATAATTTTTTTAAAATATTGTGAAAAGATTGAATTTTTTCTCTGTGTTCCTGCAAAAGCTTTTGTATGTCACAGAAATTTTTTATAGTTGTAACTTACTACAATCCAGTTTGTATTTCAGAAAACCACTTTATTTTGTCAAACATATCGAGTTTGATAAGGAGCATCTTTATGTTCAGAGCATCTCCTGCTTTTTATCTTTTACATATCCCTGCTACCACTGGTCAATTTTGCACTTCGCTACTGCAGAAAAACCTAAAATTTTTTGGGTATGTGAATACTGCAATCTGTACATGAGACATGAGTTTTTAAACACATTTTTGCTGATAAGCATGGCAAGCTGGCCAGCAAGGACAATACAGAAAGTCCAGTAATTTGAGTGACTTCTCATTTGTATCACCTGTTCTGCAATATCCAAGACATGCATCAGAGTTCTTGAAAGACTCTAAAAACTTTCTTGGTTACTTCTAATAAAAATGATAATTGCCTTGGAGGATGACTAAGGCAAAAATAGAACCAAAAGATTTGCGTGTCTTTCTTCCAGATGTCCTTTCTCACCTATTCCTCCTAGTGCCAACTGTAAACCCTGCTATATCTTTTATGGCATTCTGTGGAAGGAAGTGGTATTAGTTCTGTGGAATGGAGAAGAGGTTTTAAAGACAAAGACTGTCTACTCAGTTAAGCTACTGAAGGAATCTGAAGTGTCCAATCTCCATAACATAGAGAGGGCCAAGTGTCGTAGGTTAAATACCGTGCAACACCAAAATACATCTTTGCAAGGATTTCTGGATCCCCTCTCAATAGGGAATTCCCAGAAGAGGATGAAGTGAACAATGAAAAGATACTTTCCATGTCATTCACAGAAATGGAAGAAAGCAAATACACTTGCATGGTAGAAAACACTTTAATGGATGTGTTGAGATGCTCTTGAAGTACATTAATACTGTACTACACATTAGTGAGGAGCACTAATATAAAAATATATCTGTGGATAGAGAAATAAAGCAAGGGTGATTTTGGTTGTGCAGCCATGGTCTTTGTATTGAATGAGTTTGTAATTTTCTGGAGGGGAGATTCAGTGTTGGAAACTTGTAATATACATGTTTTAGAGCTACAGGCAAGGAGGCTATCAGTATCATACTAATTTTGAGTCCCTATGAAATGTAACTGATGGTACCAAGCAGTACTGTCAGTACTTACTGACCAACCAGTGCAGGGGATCCTGGTGTTGACTGAGGACTGCCCCTTAGAAACCCAAAGTTTTTTCACTTTATTTTGTTAGTCATTAGAGAAGGTGATAGGGATCAACAAAATATCCCAGAAATAAATTTTGTTTTGATGACCAAGTAAAGTAGGTCTTGACTGTTCTGCTGAGTTCTGAAATCAAATAGTTTAAAATAAAATAAAATCTGAGTAGGCTTTTCGGTGAAGCTGATACCTGCAATAAGTGTTAGAGAATTCATGGATTTTCCTTCTCAAGCCCTGAAACAGTTCTTATTAAATGTTCCAGGAAAGAGTTTGAGATGGACCTTTGCTGTCACTGGTCTCCTTGGACAAAAAAAAAGTAAACCAGGCAGTCACAGACAGGCCATTCTTCAAAGCAAAAGAAGTACCTAGAGAAGTTTGTATGTTCCAGAGTATTCAAGAACTTTTTAATCACAAAGACACAATGGGCTTAAAACCTGTAACTAGGAATAAAACCTCATCTAAGATACATTATTTTTTTTCTTTGCTTTTTTTACTTTTGATCTAGTACCTACACACATGAAAAATGACACAGCACACAGAAATGGGGGATTGTGCTGGGGATCCACATTGATGCTGCTCATGAAAAGAAGAACTGAAGGATGGTTGGGGTTTCATGACAATAGGTGGGACTAAATCTCCACTGTGCAGCTGGCATAACCCCAAAGGACAGCAATGGTCAAAAAGACTGACCTGATGCACTCAGAAAAGAATCTATGCATTCACCCAGAGTGAACCTTCACACAGTGCTAGCATGAAAGACATGGAGGAGCTCGGAGAAAAGTTATGACCTTCTCATTCTGTTTCTAGATGTAAGAAGAACACAGCAATTGTCAGAAAGCAACTGAGGATTCGGAGCAACTCCTTCAAAGCATGAGATATTATGCCTTGGATCTATACCTTGCATAGCCACAAAAGACTTGCTAGGAATACAGATCCATACCATGGGGTGGGAGGAAGGTATTCTTTCTATCAAACTCCTTCTACAAATGCTAGTTTTCTTATTCTTTAGACCTTAAGGATCCACTTTATCATAAAACAGTCAGATAACGTATGTCTACCTTTTCATAATGCTCTATCAGAATTTCAACGACGATATTCTGAAACTTAATGTTCATCATAGCAGCCACGGTTTCTTCTTGGGCTCTCATCAGAGTTGGTCCAAAGATAACACCAAGGTTGGATACAGTCATTAGATTTTGCTGACTGTGTAATGATACCCTTTAAATGAACACAAACAATATGCAATTAAATAGTTGTGCTAAACTACAATTCCAACAGGCAAAAACCTGTTAAGACTATTTCTTTAACAAAATCCCAATTTCATTCCTCCCCTTTAAAAACATTTTTTAAACTTTCACTTTTCCTAGAGTCAAAATGCAATGTAGTACAACTACTGTATTTCCATTAGGGTTCCCACTCTGCAATAACTTGGCAGACAATGAGCACATCTTCCTAGGGTAAGTATTTAAGTTCCTGACATAATCGACAGGGAAAAGCAACTACCTTCAAATGTCTCCACAGAGAGATCCAGAACACGTGAAGTTTAGGAGTCTTAGGGTAGGTACCTATCTCTCTCCAGTGATTATACAGGAACTTAAATCCTTGATGTTGGATTGACTGAAAGTACTATGATATAACAAAGGTCAAAGATATAGCTTAGCTTTCATGTAATGGAGAGAAATTAAGTTACTGAAAACACATTTCAATAGGACCTATTTATTAATGTGTTGAAAACATAGGATCAATGAGGTCAGTGAAATAATTGTTTCTGTGGTACAGATAACACTAGATGATCATAACAACGTATTCTGGCTTTAAAATATATTAACCTTTTACTTGTTTATATTCTGTTATCACTTAGTGTACCTTTTCTGTTATTTTTCTTCTCAATGTAGAATTTAGAAACTTAGTTTTTCCAATAATTTATCAGATAGTAAAATGAAAACCATCAGTCAGTAATCCTCAATGCCCCTTTTCTCTCCGTATGAATAAGATTTGCCAAATAAAAACTGCATCATTGTAAATCCTTCACAATAACTGCCAGTGATTCCCCAGTCACAGCTGCCCTATTGTCTTATGTCTGAGAAATATCATGCAAAAAAAGATTTGGTAATTGCCTTAATGCTTAATTTTACTGGATCTGCTACCAAATAGAATCAGTTATTGAGGCACTTATTCACATTTTCCTCTTCCTTCTCACTGCTACCATTGTCCAGCTGAGTATTTTTATCCCTTTCCTACATAATTAAAATAACCATTCTTCCTTTTAAAATTAAGAAACAGAAAAATCTATAAAATCTTGAAGACTAGCACGTAGGAGAAAACTTTACCTTCTGGTTTTCTCTGACAGTCTTCATTAATCAGGTTTATGGAGACATCTGCTACATTTTCCTTCCATTAATACTCTCAAGACAGGTTGATTTGTTCTTACCATTAGCAAAACTATCTATCTGATGTTAGAGTTTGGCAGCAAATAACACAAATACTATCCCCTTACAAAGATTAAAAAGTCAGTGACAGAAAGATTGTGAGATTTTCCCAAAGCTACTGAGGGAATTTGCTAGGATCAGGATCAAACCCATGTTTGGACTCACACATTACCCTTGCTCTCAGTTTCACTATTGAGTAGACACTGTGGATACACAGAATGAGTAGAGGAGTAGAATTACCTTGGTATAGAAGTAAGAGACGCTGTACAATTACTTCTATAATGAAGTAATACTCCCCTCATACTTGGAACAGGAATGTTTTAGCACCACATTTACATCGAGAGGCAGGAAAAATATGGGAAAAGGTTTGTACTGGAGACAACATGATTATCAACTGCAGGAAAATAAATCCCTATCTTCTTACATGTTGCCTATGTTGCTTCACTAAGTTAAGCCAAAAAAACTTTCCAAAATTTTACTTCAGACAAATACACTGGCAGAGGTCGTTATCTGGAAGCCATATCATGAAAATGAATACACTGTGAAAGCACATTTTTAGTCAATTATCTTAATCTACTTTTCTCTGTAACAGATCTTATTTTGGGAAGTCCACTAGTATTTTAATAAAAATGTAATTCTGAATTACTGAGCTCTAGGTTTCTTAGAAAAACCTAAAAAAAAAAAATCATCCTTTGCAGTGCTACTCTGCTTTGTTTTGCACAGTAACTGTTAAGGTCTCTTACACAAACATTATAGTTTGCAGTGTAAGTCCTGTGTTTGGGTTTCCTTGGTTACAAATTTGGCAGCTTGCTTAATAAAAGGAATGCTGAATTTAATAACATTGTAACCAGAAAGGACTTTCTGCAAAGCATTTCAAAGGCTCAATTTCTTGCAAAAGAGAAAAAACCCAGGCCTGTAAATGGATCATTTTGATAACCAATTTCCCCTGACCTAGTCCTACTGTTGCTGGGCTACAAATAGATACAGGCCAAGGTAATAATACATTTCAGGTAGCTGTAAGACATTCATTAAGGTGTAGTTGCTTTCTCCTCAAAATATCTTTCTTTGATATATCACCAGCAAATTTTTGACACTGCCAGATTGCAGACTTCTGACTATCTACCTTAGAAAAGTATGGTATTATTAAATTATACCAAAGAACGATTTATTCTTTAAAGTAGACAGGTAATTTGACTAGAAAGGTTTAAAACCAAAAAATGAGTTACCTATCTGAAAATAACATCAAACCTCGTGTTTACCTAGCTGCTGACTGAGTATACAGTCATACAGCATCACCTCTCTGCAGGGTGCTTTTCCCTGGATTTGTTTGTTTGTTTTTAGTATTATCTACATACCACAACATCTAGATCATGTTTAATTTTGCACAGTGACACAAAACTCAAGATAGGAAAAGCTGTAAAGACCTTAAAACTTAAACCAAGAGAAAATAATATTATCCTTATTTTATAACTTATAGTTAAAGGTATAATATTTTCACCTAGACACAAAAGCATACATAAAGGAAATGAACACCTACAAGAAATATAGGGAAAGGATGCACATTTTGAAATTGGATTTTAAACAAAAGAATGAAGCAACAGGAGATTGGGTTTGGGGTTTTTTTCATATTTTCCCATTTATATAAAATTAGGCATTTTATCTGCCATTTGCTCCTTGAAAAATCTCCACACAGTGGTAGGAAAAAGATGAGGAAAGACGATAACTAACACACTCAAGAGACCAATTTTGAATTCAGTCTCACTAGAATTGCTAGCATAAACAACAGCTGGCAAATTATATGAGAAATTAGAAGGGGTGAATTGAACACTGGAAAGAAAAGAACTGAAAGTTTTCAGTATAAAACCATAAGATTAAATTTAGGAGAAATGAGAACTGCATCAAAGATGTAACAGGCAAGAATTAAAGAGAAAAATTAAAGAAGGGAACACTGCTGGCATGCTTTTCTTTGTAAATGTATCTGGGGTTATATTGAGAATAAAGAAGCCAGGAAAAGAGGTCAAGAAATAAATGCTTGCCTATAACTAATTCTGACTAGAAGTAAGTCAGTTCCTATGTATATATATTTCTAAGTTTGAGGCTTCCAGACTAGCAGCTTTTACAAACATCATTAATCCTTCATTAAATGTTTTAACTTTTTAGAGGGTTGGAAAGCAGTAGATATTATATTTTTTAGCTTATCAAACAACTCGGTGAGTAGGGAAACTTATGAAACTTGCTTTCACCTGGTTCTCTGGGTTACTCCATGTCTAAGGAGATGCAAGGTCTGCCTAATCAATGGAAGCATCCACAGCAGTTCCCTATCATGTTAGTTCTCCAGGGGCTAATAACATAAAGAGCTAAAAATAATTTATTAGGGCTAAATAATTTCAAATCAAAGACATTTTCAAAGCTCTCACATCTATAAGAGGAATCAAAACTGCATTACGCTCCTAGGTTACTACAGGCTGTGCCTTAAGCTGTGATCACAAAAACAAAATAGTTGGGATGCAATGAACAGAATGAAAACAATATGGACTCCTCTCTTTTGCCTTCTACCTATGTCAGTCAGTGAGCCTTATCTGAACAACTGCTGTTTCAGTATTCATGTGCCCAGATCATTGAGAAATCTACTAAAAAGCATACAGCATCCTAAATGAGAGAGAATAACACATATTAAAAAGTATTCAGCAAATACCAGTAAAAACTGATCAAAGATTTAGTAAAACTCAGTTTAATAACATTTGATGCAGAAATAGGATAAATTGTAATGTCATAATGGTATGTAACCACAGCTAGTGATAGGGAGACACAAGAGAATAAAAACTTGTCTTTTCTGTCTCACAGAACATGCTAAGTGTAATTCTGTGAAGACAAAAGGTCATCAGTTCGAAGAAAACCAAAATATTTTCCATCTGACATTTAATTAATACTCAGAGACGTTGATGTAACAAGGGAGATTCAAAAGTAGGCTTGGACATTTATATAGCTACCAAAATATAAATAATAATACTTCAAATTAGTGTTTTCAAATGATACTACATTTCAGAGCTGTTAGAAAAATAAGATGAAACGTAAAGGACAAGTATTAACATATTAGTTACTCTCCACTTCTGAAACAGTGTGGGACTTCAAGTCAGATTCAAACCAGCATTTTCTATCAACCTTAGCACAGTTTTAGGTGTTTCTAAAATTTAAGTAATGCCTATTGCTATTGTTAAGTAGGAACGTGAATGAAAACACTGAGTGGGTTTATGCTATAAACATAGTTGGTCATCTTGGTGACTCTTCATCGTGTTATATTTTATTTTGTTTCTACGGTGAGTATTCTTCAGCAACGTTGAGAACAGCATTTTAGAAATGTCAGAGAATGGATTAAGCAACAATGACAAATTTAAAGCAAAAATAACCAGATCTTACAATAATACCAAAGAGAAAAATCAAAAAAGAATTACTTGACCAAGTGCTTGATTAGGATGTCCAGCATCTCTCTGTTCTTCTCTGGTAACTTATGCACAAGGGCATGCACTGCCTCAACCCTGTAGTTCTGATCGTCTGACTCTATTGAACAGAAAGCAAATATTGTTGATAAATTAGAACATGTGCTAAGATGTGACTACAAGTGGCACCAATGCCTGTATGCTAATACACACATGCATTACAAGGAGCCAAACACAATTAGCCTTTAAAATGATGAGGACTATTTTATTATATTTTTAAAACATTTTGAAATCTGTATTTCAAGTAACTCGCCAAAAGCAGTTACCACTGATACTGGAACCAACAAAATTTGTGGCAATTTTGACCCAATGTGCCACATCAGTGAAATCCAAGACTTTACCCTTTGATATTTAAAATATCTGAAATTCTTGAGTGTCTTTTATTCTTACCAAGACAAGAGGAAAAGGGGAAATAACTTCAAATTCTAAACTGGAATTGTTAGAAAAACAATCTTACTATCTCTGTGTCTAATTACACTGTTTGAGAAAAGGAGATAATTATCACCCCCTCCGATTTCTCAAGGCAAACTGGGAAAATAAAGGTCCCTGGATGAGAGGGATGAATGCTTATAAAAGAATTACCAGCCCACATAGAACAAACAAACATATAAATTAAGGTTCAAAATTTCATGCAGAACGCAGTCACACAGAACCTCTAAAAAAAATCAGAACAAACCACTGAAGTCATGTAGTGTGACTTCTCTGTTTTGAGGGCTTTCGTGTGGCACTGTGCTGTCACATACAGTGACAAGGAAGAACCTGGATCCATGGCTGGATCACTGAATAACAGACCAAGGAGAAAAATATGGATAGTAATTGAGGATATGAAGGGTTAGAAATGATATTACTTTCATGAAAGTGTATTTATTACTTTACTTACTAACAGCAACAATGAAATCTTTGTGCAGCTTGAAAGTCATCAGTGGTTCTGAAAGACACCTGGTTGTAAAAAAATATTAAAAAGAAAATTAAAAAGAAAGCATTACTCAAAGTCTTTAAGTTTTATGGATGTGATTATGATAGTCCTCAACATCTGCAAAATGTATATTGGTATGTTGTAGGAAACCAAATTCAGTGATGACTGAATGCTAGTATACAACTCGGTCTTGTACATAGTCTGAAAATCTGTCACCACACAAGTTAATAAGGGAATTACCACTGGCACTGACTTGAGCACAGAGACTCACTGTTCTCTGGTTTCCACACTGTAGAACAGGGCCAAAGACAGCTGCAGAACATGGGACAGTGGGCTGCAGAAGTGATCTTTTATCCGAGAAAGGCAAAAACATGATGAAATTTGGGACTGAAATTCTGACCTGAGAGATCCTAGAAGGGTCCTCCTCTGAAAGGCAGAGGACTGTGACTTGCCTTACAGACACAAACACACAGCTACTGCTAACTCATGCTGTAAGTTCACATATAGAGTATATACAATTGTTTGTGCTGCTGAAGATGTATTATAAATTTCTTCAACCAAAGCCAGTCCTTTTAATGAAGTTTCCATGATCATTGCACTACATATCCTCGGCATATTTCCCAGAGTGAATAGGGATTTCTGATGCTGCCCTTTGTTAGGTGACAGGTTTAGGCAATCTAAATTTTTGGAAGGCATAGAACACCCACCATCTGGATTTGATGCTTTTTATTATGTTTCTTTGAATGTTATATATTGAGACACAAATAAAGAGTTATCTTGGAAGTATCATAATTCTTGAAAATTCTGTCTCTTATTAGAAAAAATTTAAGAGAAAATGATTTAAAAAAATGATAAAAACCCTATGCTTTTGCAGAGATTTTTATTCTGCTCCAACAATGATGCCATGAAACCTCATTGTATACAGCTTAAGGGATTCAGCACAACATGTTTTGTAGTTAATATAAAAGATTTAAATAAAAACATGCAATTAATTAAATTCTGCCAAATTTAGGGATATATATATACACACACAACATGAGACAGTGTGCTATATGGTAAAGGGGCTGAAGCTAGTTGGTTAACATTCAAGGATCACTTCTTCCAAGCTCAAGATCAGAGAGAGCATCCCAACTGGTAGGAAATCAAGGAAAGGAGCAAGGAGACCCATATGCTTAAACAGGGAACTGCTGGGCAAACTCAAGCGGAAGAAAAGTCTACAGATCATGGAAGGAGGGGTTGGCCACTTGGGAGGAATATAAGGCTGTTGTCAGAGGATGTAGGGAGGCAACTGGGAAAGTTAAGGCCTCCTTGGAATTAAACCTTGCCAGAGGGGTCAAGGACAACAAAAAGGGCTTCTTCAAATACACTGCAGACAAAGCTAACACTAGAAGCAATGTAGGCCCACTGCAGAACAAGGTGGGTACCCTGGTGACAGAGGATACAAAGAACATGGAGTTACTGAATGCCCTCTTTTCTCTGTCTACGTTGCTGGAAACTGTCCCCAGGAGCCCTGGACCCCTGAGGCCCCAGAGGAAGTCAGGATAAAGGAGGAGTTTGCCTTGGTTGACAAGGACTGGATTAGGGATCAATTAAGCAATCCGGACATCCATAAATCCATGGGTCCTGATGTGGAGTGCACCCACGGGTGCTGAGGGAGCTGGCAGAAGTCATTGCTAGGCCACTTTCTATCATCTTTGCTAAGTCATGGGGCATGGGTGAGGTGCCTGAGGACTGGAGGAAAGCAAATGTCACTCCAGTCTTCAAAAAGGGCAAGAAGGAGGACCCAGGTAACTATAGACTGGTCAGCCTCACCTCCACCCCTGGAAAGGTGATGGAACAACTTATTCTCAGTGCAGTCTCTAGGCATATAAAGGATAAGAGGGTCATTAGGAGCAGTCAACATGGTTTTACGAAGGGGAAGTCATGTTTAATCAACCTGACAGCCTTTTATGAGGACATAACCAGGTGGCTAGATGATGGTAGGTAGAGCAGTGGATGTGGTTTATCTTGATTTCAGCAAAGCATCTGACACCATCTCCCACAGCTTCCTCACAGCTAAACTGAGGAAGTGTGGATTAGATGATTGGGTAGTGAGATGGACTGTGAACTGATTGAAAGGAAGAAGTCAGAGAGTGGTGGTCAATGGGGCAGAGTCTAGTTGGAGACCTGTGTCTAGCAGAGTCCCTCAAGGGTTGGTACTAGGACCAGTATTATTCAATATATTCATCAATGACCTGGATGAGGGAATTGAATGCACTGTCAGCAAGTTTGCTGATGATACCAAGCTGGGAGGAGTGGCTGACACTCCAGAAGGCTGTGCTGCCATCCAGAGAGACCTGGACAGGCTGGAGAGCTGAGCAGGGAAAAACTTGATGAAATATAACAAGAGCAAGTGTAGAGTCTTGCATCTGGGAAAGAACAACCCCAAGTACCAGTATAGGTTGGGGACACACCTGTTGGAGAGCAGTGTAGGGGAAAAGGATCTGGGAGTCCTGGTGGACAGCAGGATGACCATGAGCCAGCGTTGTGCCCTCATGGCCAAGAAGGCCAATGGCATCCTGGGGTGCATTAGAAGGGGTGTGGTTAGTAGGTCAAGAGAGGTTCTTCTTCCCCTCTACTCTGCCCTGGTGAGGCCACATCTGGAATATTGTGTCCAGTTCTGGCCCCCACAGTTCAAGAAGGACAGGGAACTGCTTGAGAGAGTCCAGCACAGAGCCACCAAGATGATTAAGGGAGTGGAGCATCTCCCTTATGAGGAAAGGCTGAAGGAGCTGGGCCTCTTTAGCTTGGAGAAGAGGAGACTGAGGGGTGACCTCACTAATGTTTATAAATATCTAAAGGACAGGTGTCAGGAGGATGGAGCCAGGCCCTTCACAGTGGTGTCCAATGATAGGACAAGGGGCAATGGGTGTAAGCTGGAACACAGGAGGTTCCGCTTAAACTTGAGAAGGAACTTCCTAATTGTGAGGGTGACAGAGCACTGGAACAGGCTGCCCAGGGAGGTTGTGGAGTCTCCTCTGGAGACATTCAAAACCTGCCTGGACGTCTTCCTGTGTGAACTCATCTAGGTGTTCCTGCTCCAGCAGGGGGATTGGACTAGATGATCTTTTGAGGTCCCTTCCAAACCCTGACATTCTGTGATTCTGTGATATATAAGGCATGGCTATCCTAATAAGGCAGAAAGTGTGTGACAAATTTTAGATTTATTATTATACATAATCACAGGGATATTAGGCAAGATATTAATATACTCAATTATTATAATGCTAATGGATACAAGAAATGTTATATATTAATAAGCAAAAGATGAATGGGCCAGAAAAGGAATACAGAGATTTGCGTAGCATCACACTTACCTGAGGTAGTTTTTTAGTCCACTTGTTATTGTTTTATTGTCCCAGATTTCCATATCAATATCCATATCAGGAGGAGATTTAGGGGCTGGTAGAAATTCAAATTATGCTTATGTTATAGTTTGACTAACACATTAACTAGAAAAGCAGCAAAACACTCATGTGATTAATTATTAGCCAGATTAACTACCAAACTGATCAATTTGAGTATTTTAATCTCTGCCAAAGTATGAATAAAAATGAATTTAGCACTCATATTTAGTACCTGTAAACATTAACTATATGCACTGTATAAAAGTGTGAAGTCAGATCAAGTTAACAGAGACTTACTAACATATTTGTCTTAGACATTCAAACACAGGCACCAGAGAGCCCAATTAGCAAGGAAAGTGAAAGAAACAAACAACTGTCTACTTAAATGAGTTACGTTGTGTTACAGAAATGTTTTGTAACATATCTGAAATACATCAAATAGATAACCAATAAACAGAACCTTAAAGCTAAAAGAATTAATGCATTTTATCAGTAATTTGCTCATGTGTATCAACGATTGCATGCAGAAATTGAATACTAATACACACAAGAACCTAGTTAGATGGATCATTCATTTTAAGACTGCAAACTCAATTTAGTGGCAGTAAGTGCAGGTACAAAACTGTAAATATTATGATGCACTGTTCTGAGCACAGCACTTAAGGCAAAAGGGACCACAGCACACACACTGCACATTGATAAAGGTTCACTTCAGACACTTACAAAATATGGTATTCATCAGCTTTTGCACCTTGGAGTTTACACCACCTATTCTGTACAGTCCCAGGATTGTAATACCTACATTGGGAAAACAGGCACAATGAAAATTATGAAAATATGGTCATTTCAATAAATTCTGGTGTATCTTTGGTGTATGTTTTCAAAACATTTATATGCATTTATGGAAAATGGTACAATTACATTCTTGAGCGCTGCTTTACCCTACTGAATTCTCTTCTGGGATGTTAACAAATGCATTCCACTGAATCCACACAATATTATACAACAGAAGCCTTTTGCACAGAAATCACCCATATGGGCAAACAACAAGGAAAAGGTTGAGAAAAGTGAAAAATAAGACCCAAAAGCAGCCTTAAAACACATTATATGTCAACAAGTTTATCTTAGCTAGACTTCAGTGGAATTACTATGCGTCTATATTTGCTTAGACCATTATCTCTTCCATTCAGGATTTGATTGACATTTATAGGAGAAATAATGATTGTATCAAAAAAACCCCCCATATTCTGTATACTGTGGCAACACTGCAGTTGAGAATTTGTTATGCATGGATCCTCATGAAAAATAGAGACAGTGAAATCCCAATTTACACATAAATTACAACTATTGGGTTTTTTTTAATAGCACATTAAATAATGTTTAAAGTGTTACATTCACAACACAGTATTTCAGGATTCCAGTGATGATAGTTTTACTATTTTTAACTGCCTTCTAAAGTCATCAGGATTTAAAAGTCTTTCCTTCTCCTCTCTTTAGGTCTTGCTATTTAGAAATTGTCTACTTCCTTTGAAAACAACATTCCAAAGCCTGACCTAACTCAGATAACCTAGGTGCTTTGTTTTGAAACCCTTTTTTTTTTTTGAATCCCCTGGAAAAATGCAAGCTCTGAGTCAAAAGCAATTGTTATTTATTGTTATCTGAGAAACTGAATTCATGTTGAGCTCAATGTTGCACAAAGAGATCACACAGCTTTTGGACCAGAAGAGCGTTGCATACTGACAGTTCAGTGCACAGACAGCAAAAGGTCGTATTTTTTTATGGAAGATGATACAGCCATATCTCTTCATGTGAAAGAGGATAATTAAAAACTATGAGTTACAAGATATCATGTCATCAGTAGAATGATTATTATTTTCTTTTTGTACATTCTCATTACCAAAAGCTTCCAAATGTTTTAAAAAATTGATAAACCATGTGCAAAATGAGTGAATAAAACCATAGCAGTTGTGCTCTGCAAAGATGTTCCAGCAGCGAGTATTCATGCCACTTTTTGGACTTCAGTTTTCAGCCAGAAACCAAAGTTGAAAGCTGAGGCTCCCTACAGTTTTACTGCAAGAAAGCACAATTCAGCGCTCACAGATTAAAACTAAAGATGTGTGCAACTGTGCATTAAGCTGTCTAAACAACATGAAGTTGCAGAAAATGCTTAAAAAAACTCACTTAAGTGATATGTTAAGAACTGTTGTTGGAACTTGGGGCAACAGTTTCAAGTGTAAAGCACACAGATAAAATGTGAAATGTACAAACAAAATGATGGACACACTCCAAAGCATAGCTGTAAAACATGTAGAAATAATCAAAGTAATACTTCAGAAAAAAATACTCATAATAAACTATTACATATTTTCTGATTTAATACACACCTCTTGTTTCTACAGCATGAATACATTTCCTCACGAAGTTGAAACCTGCTTCATTTAAGAACACTATAAAAAGAAGGAAAAAGGGTAATTCTTGTCTAACATCAATACACAAAATCTCTACATTTAGCTACACTCATATGTTAGCCAAAGACTGATACACATCTATCCACAAGATTATACTTATTCTGTAATAGTATTCTTGCAGATATATCCTTACTATTCAAAATCCAACCTTCTAATCATTAGTGTATCATTAGGAGCAGAATATTCTACTGTCTTCCTCAGAAATCAGTAGCCCCTCTAAACATACAGCTGAAAGCTGATTGCTTTAAAAGGCGATTACTGTACTCCCTTCCCTCTGCTGAGGAAAATGCTTTTAAGAGTTCAGGACCTACATTATGAACAGAATATTTGTTGGATTTGATACAACAACTTGCTTTGTTCCTTGCACATGCACATAACTGCTCATAAAATGGTAACATAGGAAAACAATCTTTGTTATTGACTTTAATTAGTGAGCTTATTTCAAGTGAATGTGTTTCTCATTGATTTTTATATCTTCAATGCTCAATGCTCTAACTAGCTAAATAAAGAAGATCTTAAAGCAGCATATTTGGCACCACTAAAATAAACACCATCATATAAAAAAAAAAGATGTAGCAGCTTAAATTTTAGGTTTCCAGAGTCTCAAACATACATCCTATGCAGATGTATGTCCGTATCTGACATGTCTCCCGCTCTCTCACACATACACCCACACATATATTTAAATTATTTTCATGTATTTGTGCTAATATATATTAATAACATATATTTGTTAATATAATGTTAATAAAAATACACACATAAATCTCACAGTATCACTAAATATACTAATTTTATTACTCACTGTATGTGTAATGGGTGCATATACACCTAAAATCAAAAAGATGTGATGGGCTGAGGCCAGTTGTATGAGATTAAATCAGGTTAAGCACCAGGTCCCGCACTTGTATCACAACAACCCCATGCAATGCTACAGGCTTGGGGAGGAGTGGCTGGAAAGCTGCCTGGGGGAAAAGGACCTGGGGGTGGTGGTCGACAGTTGGATGAACTTTGCCAGCAGTGTGCTCAGGCAGCCAAGAAGGTCAATGGCATCCTGGCCTGTATCAGAAATAGTGTGGCCAGCAGGACCAGGGAAGTGATTTTCCCCCTGTACTTGGCACTGGTGAGGCTGCACCTTGAGTACTGTCTTGTTTTGGGCCCCTCACTACAAGGAAGACACTGAGGCACTGGAGCGTGACCAGGAAAGGGCAACGAATCTGGTGAAGAGGCTGGAGAACAAGTCTTATGAGGAGTGGCTGAAGGAACTGGGGTCGTTTAGTCTGGAGAAAAGGGGAGACCTTATCACTCTCTACAGCTACCTGAAAGGAGGTTGTAGCCAGGTGGGTGTTGGTCTCTTTCCCCAAGTAACGAGAGATACAACAAGAAGAAATGGCCTCAAGTTGTGCCAGGGAGGTTTAGATTGGATATTATGAAAAATTTCTTCACCAAGAGGGTTATCAATCATCGGAACATGCTGCCCAGGGAAGTGGTTGAGTCACCATCCCTGGAGGTATTTAAAAGATGTGTAGACCTGGTGCTTGGTGCTTAGGGACATAGTTTAGTGGCAGTGTTAGGTTAATGGTTGGACTCAATGATCGTAAAGGTAAATGATTCTATGATTCTATATATAGATACTATTTCAACACACTGGCATGTATTTATATTTAGGTTTACAGACTACTGATAGAAACTGTTAACAGATTTTTTTAAACATATTGTAGCTTTGGAGCCAATCAATTTTTCCTCCAGTTCATGTTTGATAGTGATACAAAATTTGAAAGCTTTCTCACAGTTTACATAGCTTAGGATGTGCTTTCGCGTAAGCCAGTCATATAATCCAACAAACATTTATTTCACACCAATAGAAAGAAAATGTGAAATAATTAACCCCTCTCTCACACACACATATGTAGGAACTAAGACATTAGAGAAATCTGGCAATATTTGGTAACTCTACATAAATAAAGAGCTTACTTTCTTCCTTCTTGCTAATAATGGCTGGCAGCGTGTAGATCTGTAAAAAAAAAAAAAAAATGTCATCACATCAGTGTTTGGGCTTTAAATTCTTTATTGCCAGGTTTGTTGGTAGTTCTTAAGCAGGCTGCAACATGCTGTGTATTAGCTTGCTGCTAGGGGAAAGCCAGCCTTGCCTTTCACCTTCTCTACGTTTATCCCTGCAGCACTCACCCAGGTTAACAGCCCTGTGTTAGGATCTAAGCAGGTGGAGAGGGCAACGAGCCACTCCTTTGGTTGTGTTTGCAGTTTTACACAGCTGATCATCACCTCTGGGGAGAAGGCAGAGAGCCAGTGGGATGTGTCCCAGAAACCTATTCAGGCCTGCCTTGAGATTCTGGATTGACTAGGGATTTAGCAGCATTAAATTTATAGGCAACTAAAATGTGTTACAAGTCCGATTTGCAGACTCCAAATGGGTTAAATTTCATTACAACTACTGATCTAATTTCTGTACTGTTTCAGTCAAGCAAGAAGCTTGTAAAAATACTCATGTATCTCATAAAACCGATCAACCATTTTTTCCCCCTTAGACACAGGTCTGGCATCATCCTCATTCAAGTGACTATTTTAAGATCAGATTAATAGTGAGAAGTAGCCTCAGACAAGCCTGTCTCTTAGTAACTTTCAGCATGTTTTTATGCTCTCTGCAGCACCTTTCAAGATGGTGCTAATTGCTTACTCCATGAAGCTGCCCAAAAAATGGTTTGTCTTTACCAGTGCAGAAATACCTCTTCACAAATGTTATGTGAGCCATGAATGCCAATTACTCAAACATTAAATATCCTAACATAAACCAGTAATATATAAATAAAGGCTTAAATTCACTAATAGTTTTCTACTTTGTATGTCTTCACTGTGTATTTGCAATAGTGTCTTACAAAGAACAGAACTGTGTTTGCCTGTACTGTAACAGAGTATCTGAAATGCATACTAGCTTCTTTCTTTAATATGCATGCCACAAAGTCGTAAAAAGAAAAGAAAACAAAAAAATATCCTTACTGGTTCCTTTCCATCCATAGCTTCGAGCCAAAGTTTTCGGTTGGATTCTGAAAAAGCTTGCAGTGTGATGATTCCAGGTCTGTCAAAAACATACACATGCACTGAAGTTACTAATTTCTTTTTCTCAAACAGTACCCAAAGTCAGAATCCAAATGCCTTTTGACATGAAGTGAATACATAAAAGACAGAGAAGTTAAAGGAAGTTGATGGCTTCTGACATACAGAATAAATTTGAGCTAGATTTAAAAACAGGTCTTCTTTAAAAAAAGTTTGGTACTGCAACATGCAATTTGAGATGCCTAGTTCTAAGTGCTACAACCCTCTAGTAAGTATTAGGCACCTCCATATTGCAAGATGAGTTACACACTTGCAAACAGGATCCCATCCAACCCATTTTTCAGCGGGGAGATGCTTAGGGTGGAAAACTTAAGGATAAGATACATCAGCTCAACATGTCTATGCCTGAGCTGGCTACCTATGTTACTTTCATAGCAAATGAAGAGAAACAGGTACTTTTAATCTGAAACTCATCTTATCCCAAAATAGATATCCCAAGTCAGTAAGAAGAAATGTGCCCTAAAACGGTTGCCTAGAAAGAGAGCTTTGAGACAGTATCTCAAGTAGGGAGATGTAAACCCAATTAAACTGAGTAGTGCCATGGTGCAGGAATTTTGTAATGTTTTTGAGAGGATTCAAAAAGCAGGTTCTTTCTGCTGGCTGTGCTCTAACTGCTATGATAGCAGTTAAAAAAGTGGCATATGCTCTCTGTTGATGAAGTTTTGACATTGCATAGAAAAAGAGTCCCTGGAAGCAGTGAAGGGATGAGGGAACCAGTTCTGATTTTTGTTGGAATAATTATATGAACAGACATGTCAATACAATGAATTAGTCTCTATTTGTGATCACAGGAAATTTGAAATTAAATTTGAAATTTCAAATGCTTTTAAATTAATTCACTGATTTGCCCACACAGAATGGCCAAGAGATAGTCCACTTTAAAAAGCCCCGCTCCCACATCAGTGTAGTGTGTTTCTGCTCAAAACTTTCAACAGAAAGTCCAAACCTGTGATTTTTCTATAGCAGGTTCACAAATAAAGGACACTATAGTTTTTACTAGGTATTCAACTTCCACCATAAAAATAAATAATCAAAAAAACACCATCCTTTCGCAGCTCCTCCAAAAGACCTACATTGTCACCCTGTATTTAAGAAGTATGAAGAAAGCATCTGGACAATATAAAATATCAAAATGTGTGTTCACATACATACAACAAACCATTCAAGGAGGAACAAGCCTTGCCCTTACACATAAAAATGCTATGCTGAGTATTTAAGATATCACATATGCAATGTAATGAATTCTGTTAGAAAAACAGGTCTGAAAAATAAGTACTAAGTCTTCAAAGCCTAGTTTGTCTGGATACAAGCATATTAAGAAATATGTGTTCCTATTACAGGAGTAATTGTATTTTGGTTCTATTTTTAATTATTTTCAATTTGTTAACACAGTGAAAAAAATTCAAACCTCTCAAATACTTCAATATCGAAACAGAAGCGTTTGTCAATTGAATCTGTCTTTCTTCTGATGCAAGATTTTAACTTGAATATTTCTGGTGAGCTTGTGACAAGGCCATTCTATAAAACAAAACAAATCAAACTTAGTACAGGCAGCATGCTGATATACCTTGACTTCACATTTTAAGATTAACTGTACGAACAGTCCAAAGAACATGTGTTAAGACAGAGATTAAAATTATTTTGGATCATATAAAATATTTTTTTTCTGTATATAAAGTAACACTACATTTAATAGCTTTCTATCATATAATTGTTATTTAATAATTATATTTCAGAAAACTCCCCAAATTCAAAACTTTACAAACATCTGCATATATAACATGATTATATATTACATGCTAGAATGAATCACATATAATTCTGTCAACTCTCACATGTAGAAAAAAAGATTTCTAAAGAATAAAGCTGACTAACTCCTAATTCTGGCCACCATCACTCTGAGGCCACTCTCTATAATGCTGGAAATGCAGAAGCAATCAGGGCAGTTTCTGAGGAATGGGAGACAGCAAATTTCACTCTTGTCTTCAAGAAGAGCAAGAAAAAGGATACAGAATCATGGAATCATTTAGGTTGGAAAAGACCTTCAAGACCTTCAAGGGAGGTTCAGACGGTAGCTAAGGAAGAATTTTTTTACAATGAGGGTGGTGGTGAAACACTGGCACAGGTTGCCCAGAGAGGTGGTAGAAGCCCCGTCCCTGGAAACATTCAAGGTCAGGCTGGACACGACTCTGAGTAACCTGGTCTAGTTGAAGATGTCCCTTCTCACTGCAGGAGGGATGAACTAGATGAGCTTTAAAGGTCCCTTCCAACCCAAACTATTCTGTGATTCTATGACCTCCAGAGCTTGCTTTCAAACCTCATTTATTCTATGATTCTGTGCAAATGTTATTGATTTCCTGTGCATTTGCAACCCCTACATTAGAGAAGTTATTTAACATGTAGTTTATATACATTTTAAAAGAAATATTTTAATTTAAATATTTAATTTATACTGTATAAGCTATGCTATATGACAGGCATTGCTTCACACATGAAAACAGCCTTATGCTTTGATCACCACATTTTTTTCTTTCAACAGTTCCGGAATGCTTAATATAAAAGACGGAATATCATGTACGCATTCATGCATGTGCAACTCACCACTTTTCCACCAGATTTTGTTTCAGCTATACTCATTGTAAAGGTTTTTGTTCCTTTATCATAAGTGCAGTAATGTTTTACCCATGTAAATCCAAGAGGTCCTAGATTAAATAGAGATAGTAGTAAAAATAATTATTTTGGCATTTCATCACTATTTTAGTTGAAGTTAGATAGAGTAGAGAAATGAAACATAACAGTGTTCTCATCTAGCCCACAATATACCACCCCCCCCTACCCCCCCCCAACCCCTCGATTTTTTTTATTTGAACACGTTGTTCGCATGTAATTTTCAAATATTGCAGCTTGATGAGGTTGCCCAACAAAGTTCCAGCAGACTGATTTTCTTTGGCAACAGGATGGGTAACAGTATTTTACTAGGACAGACAGGCAGGAGACAGGTAAGATCCCGAGGATTTTTCTGCTTAGGAAATACAGTTGAAGATTTTATCAACCCAAGTGAAGTACTAGGATTCAGTATTTCACCCCTTCTCTGATGGAATCCTCCAAGTCTGGCACTAGATGCAGAAAACTGAGCAAACTCATGAAGTCAAAGGGCATTTCCCTTTACTTTCAGAGTTTGTCAAAGGTAACAAATGCTTTTGGTGGCACCACAGGAACTCTATTCTTCTACCCGTTACCTTAAGGAGGCAGGTAAAGTGGCATTGGCTCAGAGACAGATTTAATCTTAAGCAGTTGACCACTGGAGGGTGATTTCATTATGGAAAAGGAAAGGAAGGAAAGGAATAGTGTACTTTAAACCAATAGTAGTTTAGAGGTGACGGGTAGAATGCTGGATGGCAGAGATGGTGCCTTCAGCAAGAAACTTTTATGCCTTGGAAGGGATCCTGCTGGGGAAGAGGTGACTGTAAGAGCGGCACACAACTCACGGTGTCCACAAACTAACAACTGCACACACTCACAAGACCAAAGTATATTGTACTTAGGGATTTACTTGTCTTCAATTTAGATAGCCACACATGAAATTTACATTGATCCCCAAGTAAGTGGATGTATGCCTTATCCTGCAGAGGTCACACCACACTGTTTCTTAATTCTACTGCAAAGTATAGGATTTCTGATGCAGAAGAAGTTTTCACTCTTGGATTAGCCAAAGCTTTGCTCAGGAATTGCTGTGAACCTTTATTCACTAATCTAAACACAAAATCCTCTTGAGCTTAAGCTCAATGATATTTTAAACTCTGGCCGCTAACCTAGCTTAGATCCAGGTATTTATAATGCGTCCATTTATAATGGACACTGAGTAAATCCTCCCACCATTTCTCTAATTCTCTCCACACCCTAGAAGTACAGCCAAGATCCTCCATGTTTTTCTGAGAAAAAAATATGTTTACTGTAGCACAGAGAACAAGATGAGATCCCAAGATTCTTACAGATACATCTGGAGGGGTGGTGCACTGCAGAGGACAGGATAATTCAGGGTTTTGCAATGTCACTGCTCCCCCTTAGGCCAGTACTTCATGGCTATAACTGCACTGGTTAATAAACAGTGCTGGTAGCATTCATGGTCACCAGGTAACACAGTCAATAGGTAACTTTGGCAAAGCTTCTTGATTTTTGAGCACAGGAAATCTGGCATAGAGGGTGGGATATTCTGTGCAAGCTGGTCTCAGTGGCAGAGTACAGCCCCATTTATTTTACTAGCACTGACACAGGTTTTGGGTACCCAGTCACACACACTGAACACAATGGCTGTGTGTGAAGAGGTACCAAGAAGGAAAAGTGTTTCTCTCCTCTTGGACAGCACTATCCTTCAGATCCTGACATTGAAACACGGTCACTCTCTGTAGAGCCCTCAGAAATGTAGGTGTCAAAGTAAAATACATATATAAAATGCAGTATCGTAACTACCATGTAAAGTCAGAATAGGAAAGGACTGGTGATACTTTCAACCCACATGTGATTTTCCAATTAATTTCAATGGGAGATACTCATGGGAAAAATCTGATATTGATTTTTTGAAGTACAGTGTATCTGAACCGTTTAATTCTTTTAAAAATGAAAGAGCTCTGAGTTGAAAAAAACCCCTCATATTTTAGTGGTTTTGTGTTTGCTTTTTTTAAAAAAATGTAAACAGTTAAATAAAAATGGAAAGTGTTAAAAACAAACCTAGTAGTTTTGCTATAGCTACAATGGCTTTGCCTTCTAAACGTAGCCTTTCACAAAGGTGGTGCATACAGGAGAGATTGCATCAGTCATGTAAGTCAGATGTCTGGCAATCCACAAATGCAGACGTGGGAATTTACATGGTCTGTTATGCCAGCTCTGAGAAAGTTCTCCCTTTGCCTGCATT
This sequence comes from Caprimulgus europaeus, assembly GCA_907165065.1. Next base: position 111,566,168 of record OU015523.1, read on the forward strand.
TTGCAGGAAGGTAATGTCTTGAATTGACAAGCCAACTGGGGAGCCAGCTTGTATTGTAACTTGTTTTCACTTAGCAAAACAAAATCTATAATAAAGCTAAATCCATTTTTTCTCTGATGGTATTTCATTAACTCTTTTAGCACAAATAACAAGGAAAAGCACTCTCAAAGCAGTTTTAGATGAGTCTAGAAGGCACCTGTTTTTTCATTAAAAATTCTAGCCAGAAACCTACATTGCAGTTTTAAGTCTGTTACTCACTATCTTCCATCTGAATAAAAACAATTTCTGGCCTTCTCCTATTTTTTAAAAAAACGTATTTACCACCATGCATATCATAGTAAATATATACAGGATTTAGTTTTACTTTAAAGAATAGTATTATATGTCCAAAATTTGACATAAGCCTATGGGATGATGGTTGTAGGAAAGTAAACCTGTATGGCAGGGAAATACACAACCAGTACCTTTCCCACTGACACAGAGATTACAGACTGCATTACTCTTACTCCAGAATAAACTAATGAACAAATTTATTTTCAGTAAGAGGATGTCAAGTTGGTCTCTCATTATTTAATGAAGGACAGCATGTGCCCAATGCTTCACTCCTTTTCTCCCTCCCCCATTAGCAGGGCTCAGTGTAATTTCCACTTAATACTGGTTTCTTTTATCACTATTACTCAATTAAAACATAGAGGGCCTTCTTAAAACTTCCAGTGGTACTGAGGGTAAAAGTGGCTGAGGTTAACTATGATAAGCATTGAGGTTTCTTTCTTTTAGCCCCCATATGGAATAAAGATTAATTTCATTATGTTATTTGGAAAATCAATTATCTGTAATTCCATGTAGTCTCTTGGTTATCATCTAAAAGGGGAGCAGTGAAGAAGATACTCTCAAAAGTGAGGTTGAGTGGGGTCAAACCTGACATGGGAATTCTATATCTAGATATCTTCTATTTATTTTTAGACTGAGAAATCAGGTGCAAGGTTTTATTTAATAGTTTTTGCATGAAAGTCAAACTGGTACAAGCATGTACACATTATCTCCAAACCCTGTTCTCGTGTCAGGCTGATTCCACAGCAAAAACAAAAATGAATAAATAAATACATAAATCTGGGTACCCCAAGCAATGAAGACTATTTTATTGAGAGTTTTGCATGATTCTGCCTAATGCAGCTAGTTTGGCTTGGTTTTCTATACTGGTTAGAGTGTAAAACAGTGGCAGCTGATACTTCATGTGACATACAGTTTTGAATACAATTTGAATTCTTCCATTTAACTTTCACATATTTCCTGGTTCTGTTTTCATTCATAACAGCTCTTTCAAGTAGTTTCAGACACTTAAAACAACTTTAGTTCTATTCCTTCATTTAGTTCATCACTTCATTCTCATGTCTCATGAAGTGAATAAAACGAAGGATAGATCTGCACCTATTTTGAAGCTGACAGACTGTATTTAGATGACTTTTCTTCTTCTTACACCTTTGTTTTCCATTATGTGCATGTTCGTTTGCTCTTAATATGGCTGGATCAATGGAGATCCCTGGTACATGGCGGAAGTTGCTCCTGAAGGGTTAACTGTGGGCCCTGTTCAGGCAGAGAAAGTAGAGAGACAGCAGGGTTTGACAGGTAGAGCCAAAGCCCAGTGCTGGGAGCTTGCAGCTTCTGCAGAAAGGCCTAGGGCAGGCAGAGCAGAGCCTGCTACCAGGCAGCCACTGGAGTGGCCAGTAGCAGAGCCCTATCCACAAGGACCAAGGGGGCAGAAATTGAATTGCTTTAACCATAGCTGCTCTGAGTACTTTTTGAAAAGTTAAACACTTATTTTTCTTTAGAACCTATCATTTGGAAGGCAACCACAGCAGAAAACTGCAGACATTCAAATAGCGCTGTTACGTTGTCCTGCTAACTAAACCATTTCCTTGTCCCTGCATTTGTTGCTCTGCCTTTCAAATAAAATTAAAAGGTACAACTGTTTTACTCACGTTTCTCCTGCACATAGAGATAGCCTTCCATTGTCCACTGACTTGGTGGTCTGTAATCCTGGTTGGCTGACTTCATTCTTTGCATGAGTCTCTCCACTTCCTGCCGAGTGCTTTCAAAATTATTCCGGGTCTAATACCCGGAAAAAGAAACAAAGAAAAAATCAGATTATGTCATGCAAGCACTAAAAAGCAATGAAGAACTAATTACTAATAATACCAAGGAGACTGTACCAGAGACCAACAGAAGCATTTGCCAGAGACATAAAAGAGGGGTGGGGGAAGGCAATAAAGAGTAATATTCTTCATATCTCTAGAAGCCTATGAATAACATAGTAATGAACAATTCAACTTAAGCACACAAGTGTAAAGGAAACATAGTTGAGAATAGTAACATTTCTCTTTCTTTGAGGTCACTAACCTCACAAAGGAGGTAATTTCTTATCTGCTTACACAGTATTTTGCAGACAGATGCAAGCTCTCTCTCTGTGTACTCTAGGATACACACACAGAAGCCAGGTTAAACGAGAAGCTGCTGATAGCACAGCCTCAAATCTGAAGTAATAAGTCCCACTGAACCACTTGAAGTAAAGGAAACGAGTTTGAGTTAATGCCAGGCTAGTCTCTCTAGACATCCGCGGTCTCTCCACATGTGGAAGAGACAAATGTAGTGCCCATTGGTATCTGCAGTAACCCCACAGCTGCTGATGCCCAGAACACTCAGGTTACCAGTATTGCCATGAACACTTTTTGAGAGGACTACGCAAACACCACAGTTAAGTGTAACATAAATATGCTAGGTAAGAAAACAGGTCACAGGAGGCAGAATTGTGCCAAAAGCATAGAAGCACTGTGTCTGTCCTAAATATAGCTTGTGTAACCAGGCATCTGGCCAAGCAAACAATTAGGTACAAATGTGGGTTATTCATGTTTGCTAAAATGTATATGCATGCAAGTGGACATTTTTTCCTACTGAATTGATGAGGCCAAGGTTTCCCTCCACACACCCAGCACGGTATAGTAGAGGAGAATATTATGAAGTGACAGGTTTGATAGGTTGCTAGTAATATGCCAAATGTCAAACAATTTGCTCCTATAGGTAATAGAAAAGAATAAATATTTCTGTATTGTTTCTGCAAAGTAATTTTCAAACTCCAATCCTGACTAGTCAGAAAGATACTCTCAGGGATTTATACACTGGTGAATACTTTCCCCTTTTTGTGGGCTGTTCATGGAGTTGCACGGTAGTGTAATAGTACATATTAAATATTCTTCAAGACAAAAATTATTAGTAGAGAGGGAGGTAACATTCTCTGAACTTTTCAGATTATATCCTTAGGGTAAAGTCTCATTTCAGACCAAGCTTAACAGAGGTCATTTTGAGACTTTCAAGAAGGACATGCCATTGAAGAGAGGAATGTCTCAATTTTGAGAGCTTATCTCTGTTTTGCTATTCAGTTTTTAATTACCACTTTTAAGCAGCCAGGACTTTGAATCAAATTACAGAAAACAAAGCCAAATAGACATAAAAAGTAATCCATTGGCCAGCTGAAACAGTGAAAGTGACAACAAGTCATGTTAGGACAGGGTGACCTGTCAAGAGCTGCCAATCTGCCACTACTCTGCTATTCCTACGGTTGTTACTGCTCCTGCTCTAAGCTGTAGGACAACTTTAAGAACAGAAACAGCAGTTCAGATCAACTATTCTCCAAGACCCTAACACACAATGCAATTGAGAGGAATACTTTTGACAGCTACAACAGACAGGCTGAACACAATTTTCCCTCAACACTCTCCTCAGTTTGACTTTCCCTACATACATTATTTCACTTCAGTCTGAGGTTGGGTAATACTCTGAGTGACAAGTCAGTAGATAGCCCAGCTGGCAAAAGGAAGTTGTGGATCTAGATCTGGAGCCAGAATTCAAACTTCTGTGTAACAGCAGTGAATGATGCACTGTATCACACTACATCTTCATGTATATGTTTCTCTGATGCATAACTATAATAAAAAATAATATCATATTACATTGTTCATTACTTTGTTCTTTCTGCCTAACTTTACATCTCCCTCTATCTCTGCAGTCTCTTTACAACTTCAAGCTGTAGTTATACAATATTTAAGAGATTAAGCTGAACTATTTCTTAATTAACAATGAAATTGAAAAAAATCCTTTACTAATTCTGTATCTGTAGATACATGCACAGAAGATATTAACAGTTTTGGTCTGTGCTGTGGGCTCATGCTCCTCTCAAAATTTGCCATATTAAAGTAAATAAATCTCTGGACTGAAGCACATTTTTCACCCTTTCACTGAAACCGTGCTATGCAACAACACTGACCCCTTGTGCCTTTTTCTGAAAGAGTGTTAGTAGCAAACTGAAAGTAGCAAATAATTTGAAAGAAGAGGCTGAGATGCTCTACAGAAAGAGAACATTTGCATTTTGATCCAAAAAGAAAAGGTTAATCATCTAGGAGGTTTTGTCTTATTTCCCCAAGCAGTGTTTTAAATGGGACCTATACGTATATACAAACAGCAGACATAAAAGGGGAAAGGGCTACAGAGGTGTGTTGCAAATATTTAATTGCAGCAAAACCTGGAAAAGTGCAGTATTCCTAAGAACACAGATCTACATTAACAGTACTAAGGCAATGCTTTCTTCCAAATTTGAGCCAATATACACCGCTCTAATAGCAAGATGCTACAGGGAAAATGTCAAGTGTTTTATTTCCAGTAACCCACAGGGAATAGCAGTTGAGCACAGTAAGGTGCTCTTGTACTCCCAGACCTGTTTCGTATTCCCTGAGTTCAGTGGCCAAGGCACTATTCACAAAAGCTGATGTCAGATCTTATAAACTATTGTAACTTCTTTGATTCTAGTGGAGCTACAAAAAATTCTGTTGAGAATCTTTTCTTGAAAGAATAAAATAGAAAAGAAATGGAGACACCCCCAAAATAGAGCATTTGGAGTAAATCACAGAACTCTCACTCTTTTTTCATTTGGGCTGCCCCAATATTAACAGGTTGAACTTCACTTTTTGCCTTAAAAACAAGTGACAGTGTTCTAATGCAAATTGGGTGTAAAGATGTTCTGTATCTACTTACTTTTATGTCCTCGGAAGCATAACATCTGAGTTATACAGTGAACTAAATACCCACTTGTATGCAGCAGTTATGATAAGTGAAAAGTATGTTGATCAAGTGCATTTTTGTTATTTCTCAAAGCTATGGAATTTTTGAGCACAGTTCGCTTTGTATGGCTCTTACTACCAAATTCAGACCAACCGACAGTGAAAGATCCATCTTGAGAGTAACTCTTTACACAAATAACACATCCTTTCTTCCTGTGGAACTTAACACTTGTGGGAGCTGCTCATCATGGATGAAGGCCCCACCAGTTCTCTGATGCAGACAAAATAAACCCAGAGGACAGCCAGAGTACAAGCTTTTTCTGGCAATCTGTGATCTTAAAGAAACAATCTGCATCATTCTGTAACAGTTGAAGCATTTTTGGGACATCCACTTACTCTAGAAGACAGGCCTCACCCTCAAGAAAACATTTATACATGTTTAAACCCATCTGCACTACTGTGTTTTCTAATAAAAACTTGGTTGCCATCCTGCTTTTCTGGTTCTCACTCCCAAAGTTTTGACCTGGAAATCACAAATGGACTACCTGAAGATTAATTTTTCCAAAGTTATTTGTTGACAGGAATCTTCATTACATTAACTTACCAAAAATAACTTTTGCCAATTCATATCCTAATTTGATTTCATTGTACTAAAATATTGCAAGATTTAGAGTTCCAACAAAGTGCTATGAGCATACTTTAATATCTTGAAATTAAGTTAGCAAAAAAAATTGTGTAAATACAATCATCCTTACATTCTGCAAATTGAACTGCAGCTGCTGCTTGTATGGTGCAAACTCCTGAGCCAATTCATATCCTTCATGGTAAAACGTAAATAATCCCTGAAGAAAGGCCAAAAGCTGAAAAGGTAAAATTGAGAAGCATTATAAATTTTTAACATGAGCTCTTAATGCTATATAACACAAATATAACAAAGCATACACTAATTTATAAGGAATAGGTATTGCCTGTGATAGTGAAAAAATAGTTCTTAGCAACTGCTACACACTTTTTCTATTTGGGTGAATATTAGAAAGCAAAAACTAAGGACAGCTGATTTTCTATTAGTTTTCAGCAGCAACATACGGCAAGCCATCAGCAAAAAACATTCTGTGTTTTAGCTCCCGGAACACCCTAAACTTTTATTACTCATGATAGCAAAGCTTCGCTGCCCAAGGAATCCATGGGCAGACCTTAAGAAAGAGAGGTGTTAAACAGGCTTTTGTGTCATGACGTTGTCTTTTCCATAATAATTTAATTCACTGTCCTAGTAATTTTGTCCAGTATTTCAGCTGGAGTCTTTGATGACTCCAGCTGAAATACTGGACAAAATTACTAGGACAGTGAATTTTCATACGTTCAGAGCTCAAGATTTTTTTCTTCAGAATATTTTTTCACTTTCTTCATAGTAATTGCTTGGGCTATGACCTATTTTCCACAACTGAAACTCTTGAAAGTATGTTTTGGACAGCTTAATACAACACAAGAAATCCAGACTATTTCTTCCTGCTCTGAACAAAATACAAACTCTACCTGGTATGTCTGTGGTTGATTCCAACAGAACAGTTCAAGTCTGTATGCATCCAGCTAAAAATTCTTTTTAAAGTTTGCTTTAAAATAATGTTTAAGTAGCAAAAAGTGCAACTAGATTTTATGAACGCTTATTTTAGCTGTTGAATTAATGCATTCCTACCACCTATCAGTTTTAAAAGTCTTCAAACTTATTGTGTTCTAAATTTTAAAAATATTTTTACTTTGTCCTAAGTATTCTTACCTGCTATTAAATAACAAGCATTTTTTTTTTCATTTTGGACTGTTTTCTTTGTATATATAATTCAGCTTACATACAACCAAGTAAAGAAAACAACAAAAAAAGAGATATTAAATTAACTTGGATGTACAATAACAAAAGCTGCAACAATAGGACACAATTATCTTAATATATTAGAGCCATTGAAATAATCTAGGCTAAGTAACTGGCTGTCCAGGCTGCCTTCTAACTCTGTAAAACAACACAAGTATTCAAGAACATAATTTTCAGACTTCTCTTTCAAGATGGGATGAATGATCCAATGGAAACATTTATCTCCCTCCATCAACTATTGAAATAGCCTAGACTCAGGCAACAAAAATGCCATCATTCATATTTAATACACTTTTCTTTATGTTACCAATAACATAGAATATTGTAATGGAAACAGCTTAAAAATGTAGCTTTTACTGTGTTTTTATTTTCTTTAAAGTTATACTCAGCCTTACTTGAAGAAATGTAGTTAAATTGTTCTGCCTCCCTGTTTCCTATTGCAGCCACTTCTGTACTAAGGTAACATGTACATTCCAGGAGGATAGCTAAAATAATATTTTGCAATTTTAGAGTCCTGTCCATTCCAGCATCACAAGACATTCCACATCCTTTAACGTGCACAGCTTGACAGATGAGAGATCAAGGATGCAGCTCTCTGGGCAGAGGAGCTAACATGATAACTTGCTGCTACCAGACTAAAGTCTTACTCTTTCCTTCCAGTTACTCCTCCCTTTCCCCTTCAGCTTTGTCACGCATCCCGCACCACCAGTGCTGGCACAAACAGAAGCATAAAGGCATGGCTGGGAGAAGGACTTCGCCCTTGGTTTTTACTGGTGTTGCAAGATCAGACGAAACCCTAGCCTCAGGCAGAGGTGGTGGAAGCCCATGCGTGCCCACCAAGTCCATCACGGAGCCTGAAGAACTGAGAAGATCCTTGGGCATAAAAGCCACTTTATTGTGGGGCCTCTACAATGGGTGTGAATTCCTGAACCACATCCCATCACCAAACAAGCAAAGAAGGCAACACAGTCAAGTGAAGGGCTCCACAGCTTGTGTAAATTGTCTGAGCTGTACATGATCATCCCAGCTGAAATAATTATCTCAGCTAAGGACCCGGCCCTACAAGTCTCCTACTGGTTATTCAAGTGATTCTGAGGAAGGTCCAAATACAACAATTTATCTTAAAATCTCCAATTATGTAAATGAATAGAAAGAGTTCTGTAATTTTTAACTTTATAATGCAATTCTAGAAAGAATTATGTAAAATAAAAGAAAGAAAACCATTCTTCCTTTTTTATGAGTAAAGTATAAAATAAGTAAATCATAACCAAGGCTCCAGCTGTGCAAAGCCCATGCCCACAGTCTAGATCTAGTTACTCATCTGTGTCCCCAGTTACAGCTCCTTCAGATACAGCAGTATCACTACTGTGCTTTCTCTGACTTGTTTCAGTCAAAAGGATGTGGATTAATTTAACCTGTAAGTAGGAGTCTGATGCTAAACGCACCCCTCTCAGCTTAAGCAGCACTGCAGGAGCAATATGAGCACTCAGCAAACTGCAGCCAGAGCAGAATGCTAAGAGTGCACCAAAATTGCAATAAAGGAACTAGTGGGAGAAAGTTTCAGTTTGTCAGCTAATGCCTTAATTTTAAAAAACAGTTTAAAGAGCATTTCTGGAGAATGTACTATAAACTGTTTACATTTCAGCCTCAATACTTAAAAAAACCTGCACATATTCCACCATACAAAACACTTTTAGAGTACACAGAGAAATACTGAGGAAAATAATTTAACACAAGATGGCAGCAAAGTTGAATTTATCAGAAAGCAAAAAAAACAGCAGCAACAAACCCCAGAGAAAAATCTGAATGCATTTTAGTTAAAAGTACTGCTCAGATATTCTTGCAGTTGTGCATTGCAGAGGATCTGGCCTTGAGGTTCTCTTGGTCTAATATTCTCTGAACACTTAGAGAAATAGGAATAAAAGAAAAGTGAAAAATACGCTACAAGTCCTACACCAACTCATTCAAGTTTTGTGTTGAAAGAACTGACACTGAGGACGGTATTTGTTTCTATGTACGTGTGACTAGTGGTGGAAGAACAGAGATCAGAAAACACCCTGTACCAAATGGTATCCTGTTAAAGCATCTTCATAGCCACTTCCATCAGAACAGGTACAGCATGGAAGAGATCTAAAAGCCAAGGACTTTTGCCCTAGGCTTATGCTCGCAGTGGGGTTTTCTTGTTGCTAATGTTACAAGTGGCACTGCTGCTAAAGGCAGGCTCATAACTTTAAAGAGATTTATATTAAATAATAAAGAAAACCAGCCCTTTTTTTTTTCTTTCAAAAAAAATTTTCAGAATGTATTTTGAGGTAGTCCTCACATGTAAAGAGGGGATTTGTTTCAGTAAACATTACATACGAGGCCTGATGTGTTTGTATCAACAATTTTTCATTTCAACAAGTGCCTTTACAGTTACCTCAATCTGAATATCTAATCAGTCATATCAATAAAAAAGCAAGGTCTGAACTCCGTAATACAGTGCTACTCACTAGCCCAGCACTGCGAGGATTTCAACACAGAACCTGAAACAAAATCCAACTACTTCTTAAGACTTTATTTATTTTTATGTAGAGCTGGTGACCTCAAGACTGCCTGGTCATTTCATTCTCACAGGAAGAAGACTGTACTTAGGTTTTGGATAGGGGAGGAATTTAACCTTTGGCCTGTAGCACATCAGGCAGAAGTCCCTGTCTCCCTGGTTTCATTTTATTTATAAGTAGATAGCACCAGAAGGTACTTATCCATTAGATTAAAGTGAATGTAGTTAATAATGTAGAAAATCCAAGGAAAAGGAAATTGAGTTTAACATCCACAGTGAAGTCTCATGGAGCTGCATGCAATTACAGGCAGGGTTTGTTGGTGGTGGTTTTTTTGGTGGTTGGGTTTTTTGTTTGTTTGTTTTTTCTTCCTTTAAATAAACACTTCTGGGCTTTCATGACATTTCACAGACCACCCTCACATTTCAAATAGTTTATTGCTTATGAGTTCTGTGTCCTGATTCCTCCAGGCCAAATAAGTCCTGGCATTGCTGAGGGACAAAGTGGAGCTCTAGGAAGGAGTTTGTATTTCTCCCAACAACCATAACATCCTCAGAAAGCTGCATTGGTTTGGGCTACCTTCTCTGGGCGCAGAAGGGCAAAGCTAGGAGTAGAGATTATTTAGCTTACTTTGTTTTGTTATTTAACTTGTTGTAAAGTAAATTTTAACACTAATTTGTCCTGCAGAAAAAGTTTAAATTCATGGTCTGTATGAAGAGTTTTAGGGTTTTGGGTTTTTTTTGATTTGGAAAAAATTAAGATCTAGGAGCATCATAAACAGGCAGCTGTCAGTTACTCACACTCTAGTACACATTAGCGACTCCCTGAGACACGACACAGAGAACAGTAGAGAAACCCAGGGCCTGAGGAGCAGCTGCAAAAATCTACTTTAAATATTACAATTCTCTACTGATAGTATGAGTTATTAACATTTTGTACCTTAAAATCTCTCCCCAGTCCCCTCCAGGAAGGAACATTCTCCACACTTACCAACTTGTACTGTCCTACTGTCACAGGTGTAACCCACCTGGCAGTAGCTAGGCTACTCCTCCCACTCTGCTTCCCAGATCATACTTATCTTTTGGCATAGACAAACTGGAAGGAGCTACAGCAGATAATTTACTTTTCTTTTAAATTTACTTTTCAAGTTCTATTCCCATGGTATGAACTAATTCTACTTCCACAAGGGCATGACAATTTCCTCCTTCATTGCCCTAACAGCATGTCTTTTATTTTGTTAAACTCTCCTTCAAAGAGTCTATTAGTAACAGGTTAGACTGAGAATTATATGGAGAAGTGACAGTGAGCTGATAAATTCAAGGCACAAACAGCACATACACTAGAACAGCTGAGCTCCTGAGGAGGGATGTCTATCTAGACAGCACCATGCACCTTCTAGCATCTGAACATCCATAGAGCACACAGAGGAGAATGAAAAATATGGCAATTCTTCATGTTAGGCTTTGTCCTTATCTACTTGCACCTATGAGCACATGCTCATATTTCCAACATCAATTACATAAACTATGCATTTTAAAAAAGCCTATTTTGAAGACTTTCTTTGCTTTGTGCCATGGTATTGCTGATGTGTGTTATATGGGTTTTAGTAAATGCTTTAATTCCAGCATTGTGCATGCAGAAGACTAGAAACAAAAAATTATGAATTTTGAAAGTTCAAAATTTTATAACTGGATAATTACTGCTACTCCATTTGTATTCAGACTGATTATTAAAAAAATCACACCTAGAGCCAGAAGGCACTGCCTGCAAGGGCTACGATTACCCAGTCACCAGAGTATTACCTGTGCCTGTGTGCACCCAATGGCATACTGGGCTAAAATGCCTACTGATCTGATACAGAATGGCAACTGATCCACTCAAAAGCAAATTTTACCTACTAGTTGTGTACACCTGGTGACAAAAATACTCAGGTTCACAAGACTGAGTTTACCAGTAACCTGCCCTGCTTGCTTGCTCAGTATCAGCACTGGTAAATTGATAAATCACTCTTTCATTTTGGTAATTCATAGCTGCTGTTGTGATGGCTGACATAGTGTGGGGACAGCTCCTGGTCAAAAGGATAAAGCTCAGTATCTCCAGCTAAAATACATAAAATCAAATTTATATTTCCTCTCTGTCTATGAAAGATGCCCTATTTTACCTATATAAAATTGCACAATATTTCCTGATGCACAAAGTCTTCTCAACACAGAAAATTTCTACTACTTTAAAAGAAAATAAAGTTTCCTATACCAGGGTCAGAGCTAGGTCAAGATTGCTAAATTTTTCCAGGATGTGAGAGTTTTGCAGAAGTAGACAGAGAGAGACACTCTGGATTAATCTGTGACAGGTAGAAAAATGTTCTTATTTAAGAATCCGAGCAAAGTTTTAGTCTCTAAGATTTGGCAGCTGTATGCCATAAAGATAGGATTTCTGTAAGTACTGCTTGCTGAATCCAGGTTCATTAGTTTGCATCAATGTCAAACATTCACTATACAGTACATTCTCAACTCATGGAAAGGAGGCATCTGAGAAGCTCTTCTTGGTGACATTGGGTGTTAGAGATGTAATTCAACCTGTTTCACAGTCAAGAGTGCTGCTTCAGTTAGTTAAAAGGAAGCTGGAAGATGATGTAGAGAGAAAAAAAAAGTTATACTTGTCATGTTCCTCTTTCACAACTGATGCCCTGCTATGCTCAGTAAGCTTAATGGGAAGGGACAGATGACATTGGAAGTTCTCTGTCAAGGGCTACACTTACTAACTAAATAAGGCACTTGGCAAGCTAGTCCTGTATGACATGAACAGTAGTAATATTACTAATATGCCACAGAAATATGCTAGCACATCATATTGAAGCAGCTTTTGGTACTGACTGACCCAGAAGATAGTTGTGGGAGAGAAGGGCTAGAAATATAGTCCCGGAGAAAATCCCAGATCTAAATATGGACTTTGAAATACAACTTTATCATCTTCTTTTATGGTATGTCAACATATGCTTTCTTTTATGTGTAAAGACAAATGACTCCATTAACAAAAAAATAAATTTATCTATCCTACAGGAAACCTCATTTTTCACTTTATTTCATATATAATGAAAAAATGTGTACGCTGTGTACATGGAAATTTTAAATGAAAAAAAACAGCTCAAAATTTTAGCTATGAAACCATGGTATAAAGAAACATCCATTATGAGTTGCACAGACCCATTACATGTTGTGCCATTAAAATGTTATGCACACTCCAAGTCATCAGACATTTCACTTCACCGAATATATGATACTCTTACATAAACTCTTTAATAAACGTGGAAAGTGCCCAAGTCAAGATCTTAATGTCTATCTGTATGCAAACAACCCGCAACCACTATTTTAAAAAAGGGAGCAAAAAGCAGATATTTAAAATTCAATTTTCAGCTTTAAATGCATGCATTCTAAGGAAAATAAAACATAAAACTTACAGGTTCAACAAATTCGAATTTCTTTTTCTCTTGTACTTCTTGAATTTTAAAAACATATTCTAATGATGCTTCATAAAAGTTTTGATGTTCTCTGTCTATCTGTGTATCTGCCTAAGAGAAAAAATGAAATATAGACAACATTAATTTACTCTCATGTTTGTTTTAAAAACAGATTTTGTCATTTACAAGCAGATCTTCCATAAGATTACTTTACAAACTTCATCGGGTTCAGTTTTCTTCCTGAAAATTAGAATAGATTCTTAAACCATCTAAATGCAAGTTTAAGGACACTAAAAAAATTGGGACACTAACATTGCACATTTTAGCCTCATGCTTTTTCCTCACGCCTTTTTGATTTCCTCTGCCTTTTTACACTTTAATATTCTAGTGTTTAGAAGAGGCTAGAGGGAAACAAAGAAAGGTAGCAGCAGGAACTCTGTCCCTGGTATATGGGAAGTTTAGGAAAATAAATAGAAAAGAGTAGGACAGGAATTAAGGAGAGACAAAAAGATTAATACTTCTATTGAAATGTTTGAGTATCATATGTACTGAAATATATCTACTTATCAGCTTCAAATACCTTCCCAAGAAGGTATTTTCTTTCTTAAATAGACTGTCTTTAACAATGACATCTTGCAACTTATTATTTCATAGTATGTCACATGCTCTTGAAATATAAACACATTTAAGTCCTTAACCTCATAAATCAATTATTTTTCACATCTTAATTTTCGAATGCAAGAACTACCAGGCAACACTTGTCACAAGTGCCTGAATAATACCACTCAACATGATGATCCAGTACCAAAACAGTGTCTTCTACCTAAACAACGAAAGAATTAACTCTTATCAGTCGATAAAGAGTAATAGGCTCTTATCCTCAATTTAAACAAGACACAGGAGAAGGACCTAACAGATAAGCAGTGTAGTATGTGGATACTGCCTAAAGAAGAGATGCTGATTCCATTTTAATTCATTCTTCTTCATAAAAAAAAAACCTGAAACATTTTCTCAAGAAAATCCCTCTTCGGCTGCATTAGTTAGGTTTTGGTCTTAGGTCAAAAAGAAATTTTATCAGGTATCGACAACACGAGTAAAACCAGCTCAGCTATTTTTGACATATGCCAGTTAAAATATAGCAGTATACTTCTGTATATTCTCTAGTTCAATTCTGGCGTTAAAAATAACAAATATGGAAAACCTGGAAAAGCAGGGTGATGCCTTCACTTCATAGCAAATATTAAAACAGCAAACACATCATAAAAGAGGTTTAATACTTTTAACAGTACGAATAAAAAAAGTCAGTGTTTTTCTTCAGGCAGGACTTGGTCATCAATAGCACCATATATAATTAACATCAGTTCTTTAGTTAAGGACATGCTACTATCGTGATTTAGCTGCATGGGTTCTTAACAATATTGATCCACTTCCCCAGCACAGTGCTCTAGCACTACTTCAAAGCATTGGCTTCAATGATATGTTTCAAATTATTAAGTACTAGTATTTCCTTTTCATGCTCATAAAAAACAAAATCAGGAAATTAAGTACAAAACCTAATATTATGAAGCAGATATCAAGCACTGAAAATTCAAATAATCAAGCGGTTTATGACAGAATTAACTCTGCCATGTGCCATTCATACCATGCATTCTGCTACTGCTTTATTTGATACTCTGTGTTAATAGTTTTGTTTCACAAAAAATATATCACAAAGGCAAAGCCACATAGCTGAACAGAATCAGGTGCCACCACTCTGGGACATGATCCAGCAAGCCCTCGCTCACAGAAGTGCAGTCAATAAGCACTTGAGACAGACCTCAGCTCTCACATTTAACTAAGCAAATAATAGAATCTAGTTTTAGAAATTAGCTCTTTCAGGCTTCAACTCAGAAAAAGTATTTAAACACCTAATTAAATCCGTCCCTATTCTGAACACCATTTAAGCAGACTGTAGTTGTAATGATACCTACGAAAACCAAGTGCCATCTCAAATATGGATGGGTTCCTAAATTAAGGCCATAATCATCACTAGTGTACAGGGACTAAATCATAATTTCCAAAATATATCTTCTGAAGAAGCTTATGAATTTGTGTGAACACCAAGGATTCAGATATGTGAGAACCACTTTGAAAGTGATTTTAAAGTTTCAAAAGATGAAAGGATTTTCACGTTTTTCTATGACTTCAAACTGCATGTAAAAAATAAAAAGATTCAAGGGATATGATTCTGAGTCTCTCACTGTATGATACCTAGTTATAGTGAGTAATATTTTCATTGATATAGGATATCACTAAAATGTGTATCAGAACTTCACATAAGCTTGCAGACTGAAGCCTTTACTCTATATTTATGCCTGATTCTGGAACAAATTTCAGAGAAATAAAATCAGGAGTTTATTCACTTTTTCACATCACTCAATTCTGACCATTTTCTGCTCCACTGTGGACTCCAGTAGGCAGTGAAAAGACAGTATTATGAAGTTTCTTTTTGATGCTAAAGAAAAATAAGTCTAATCATCTATGTAAACTTCATAAGCGGTCTTGCAGGCTCTTAGAATACCCAACACATTTCAATTAGATTAATATCTGCAAACCACCCTCTATAGAATATGTTCAGACCCTCAAACTTTAGATGCCTAACTAAGGTGCTCTTAATTGCCCTCAAGTGGGATATGTAAAATAGCCCAGTACAGTACGAGAACTATTCCTTGCTCATCCCAGTACTCTTTAACCCACATAATGTGATGAGGTACCAAGAAACCTCAACAATTCAAAGAAACCACAGGTTAAAGAAGAAGAAGTATTTTTCAGAGAAACAGGAGCAGTAAAAAAATGGTATTGCCATCTCATTAAATGCATGTTGTCAGCTTGAGGCAAGGACCTCCCTTCACTTGCATTGAGAACTAAAGCCCAGCCACCATCACCACCTGGCTCTTTGCTCGTGCTGTGGGCTGCTCCAGCAAACTCTGTCCTGGACAGAGGGGCTATAAACAAGGTTCACCCGAACCACTCTGGATGTGAGGCAACAGCTGTCACTTGGATTTCTGGCCAGGAACTGGTGCTTGGCCTTCTTTTATTTACAGTACAGACAGAGGCCAAAAGTCTCCCTGGTGCTGATTTCGGTACTGATTTGCTGTTGTACCTTCTACTTACTGTGCGTCCGTGTTGCTGATTCAGCACACCTATAGCCGCATAAAACCCGGGAAGACAGAAATGACAAGTTATGCCCTAGATGCTTTACAAGTGGGGCATCAAGAAAAGCAAAAAAACTCAGCCTCAGTTACAACATTTTTAAATCCAGAGATGTCACTTAAGGACACAGTGGAAAACATTATTCTGGTTTTCCATTAGTTTATATACGTGAGCCAAATCCATTGTTGTTCACAGTTTATTAGATTCACAGTTGTTACTTTTCACTTCTGTTGCTGTTTTTAGACTGTAATTATTCTGATGTCTCAAGAGTAAAATATTTTATTTACTTTATTTCTATCCTAGAGTAAATTAGTGCTTAAGGGAACTTTTCCACATTTTGATAAGATTTTATTTTTTTTTTCTCAGCTGGTGCTTGGACTCTAACAGAACTGCTTCTTCATCAATACACAGGATGTTTAGAAAAAGTGAAAGCTGTACATATAAAACTTTGTCACACAAGTGGAACAATTAACTAATCCTACATAACTAACGTCTTACCTAGACTGTTTAATATATAGGCAGCAATGGCAATTCAGGAGTATAAACATCACTACAAATTTTGAATTGCTAAACTTTATTTAATGCAAAACATGGTATTATTGCTAAACATGAAGAAAAATCCTACAATTTGTGACTGAAGATGGTCAAATCTTCTGTGGAAACTTAATCTGCAAACTAATCCCCAAGATTTAAGAGTCACTGTGACAACAGTAATCCCATCAAAATAATTTTTTAACTACTTTTGGCACAAATCCCAAAATGTCACTGATATAAAATTGCTGGTTTTACTGTAATTTGCCTCAAAGATAAATCATAATGATTTTTACCAGCATACTGAAAAGCCTTGGAATCCTCCTGTTAAACTAGAAGTCTTCATTTTTTTTGTTGGTTTTGTTTTGGGTTTTGTTTGTTTGTTTGTTTGTTTTTTGTTTGGGTTTTTTTAAACCACAAACTATTAGTGATATAAGTTCTTCAACGCTTAAGTTGTGAATACAATTTCAGGCCATGATGCTGCAATCTCAGAATAAGGTGAAAAAGAAGAAAAAAGTAACATAAAAAAGCATCATTAAAATGATCTCAGTTCAGTCTCTCAGATTAAAATTTATGTGAAATAGGAGCATAATTTAATTGAGTAATAAATTAAATACCAATAAAACAATTAATTATTTGACTTTCAAAAATTCCATATATACCTTATAAAAGTCACATTTTTATAGTAGTAATATACTTCTGTTGTTGCAACCAATAAACATTAGCTGTAATTGAAGTACACAAAGTTGGACATGTAGAACATTGTCTTTTGAAAATATTTAACTCTTACTAGGGTCATACTAATCTCACTCAAGAATTTATATTCATAATAAGCGTGACTACAAGAAATCACCCCAATTTCATATTAACAAAATACAGCACATCTTGAAGAGAACCAGCTTGTTATATTGGTCACTATGCAAATGTGAAATTGGGTAAGAGTGTGTTCAGTGCTTACGTCTTGCAAATGAGATTCTTTCTTCTTTGCTGACAAATTTAAGTGCTTCTCTAGGATGGAATAATATTTCTCACTTTCTTTGTCAAACTTCTTCTTGCCATCCTGAAAAACAAAACATTGCCAAGTAAAGTATTTTATTAAATATCACAGCTAATTTAAAAGAAATAATAGGTGATAAAATATGCCTGGTTATAGAGCCATTTTTGTTGGGTTTGATATTTTTAGGGTTTACTCCTCAATTGGGCCTACTAGGAGGACTGAATAATTTATCAAACAAAATATTAAGCAGGTTTTTTTCCATAAATAATAAACCTATACAAGAAATTCACATAGTTTCCCATAATAAATACATATACATTAGGTTTTACATAGGTGGTATCTTGCTAAGCAGACATTCAATGCAAAATAATCTTCCCCAAGTTTTAAATGTACCTGCCTGTCACACTGTTGAAGCTGAATAAAAATACTGTGGAAGAAGGTGGTGAGTATAACAAATCTGACGATGATACAGGCCTATCTTTTGCACTTAAGACTAATATATGCTTATTTTCCACCCGCAGTCTTAAAATATGAGGATGATGGAAAAGCACATATGTAGTTTCAAAAGGGAATTGGTCCAAAAGTCTGTTTCTAATAATGTTTTGATGTGTCTGAATATTTAAGCTTGTCTCATTTAAAAGAGTTATCCTGCCTTTTTTCTTTCCTGCTCCTCTTAAGTTTTTACCATAATGTGGAGACAATACTCACATTTCTGCCTTAGGACTACTTTAACACATGATAATACAAAAGAAAGATACTGCTATGAGTAAATCATGCAACATTTTCTGTAATCTAATTTACAATTAATACTTAAAAAAAATTTAAACTGGCTATTCTGAAATTTAAATCTGAAATTTAAGAAAAAGAAAGCTTACTCAAAAGTAAGTATTCTTTCAAGAAGCGCCAAATTTCAGGAAATAGGAGAAGAGATTAAAGTAAATGTCCCATCAGAGTATTATTAATTATAAAAATATAATTTTAAACTATAAAATGATATAAACTCTAATTAAAAGCAACTCTCTGCCAGTGACTTTTACAATCTTAAGTAAGTCCTAATGGTTCTTTCTAATGATTAACAAGTTGAATGTTTTGAGAAAACAAGGAAAACTCTGGATGACCAGTCCTACTAACACATGTGCAAAAACTATTAATGGTGGAAAAAACTAATTACTGGACATAATGCAGTACCATCAGGTCATCTTCAGAACTGTAGTGATTCTTTTTCTCACCCCTGTCACCCTAGAAATTGTTATGTACAAAAACAAATAACTAGCCTGCGTTGCAGCACCACCCTGTTTTAATGTGTCATATCATGGGAAAGTCAGGTCAGTCAGAGAAATAAGAAATAGAAGGTCACAAGCTGCTGGAATTCAGTGGCAGATACTCTGTCCAGAAGACCACCTACTTTAGAATGTAACTTGCCATGGCCTTTGACAATGAAGCCTGGGCACAGATGACATTTGCTGCACATCTGGGCTTGACATTGTGCTTCCCTTTGCTGCCTCAGAGGCCGAACCTAAGGAATGAGACGTGAAGCCACAGGCAAAGCTCCTGCAGGATTACATGTGTCAGACTGGGAATCACTCAGCCCAGCCAGGTCAGCACCAAATCCTTCCCTAAGAGATTTATGATACGAGCAGTAGGTATTCCCCTCGCCTCATGAACTATTTGTTTCAGAGTCAAGCTGATATATAGGTAATGGATGATCTGCAGTCTAGTCAGGCACTTGAGCTCACATTAACATTAACATTACCTTTACTAACAAAAGCTGGAAAAGAGTCTGAAGTCTAAGCTGCTTGGTGAGAGTCAAAGATAAAGGTGTGAAAATGGGACTTGGCTGTCTGAAATAGCTCCTCGTTTATCATACAGCACATCAAACGCACGTTAGTGCCAAGAGGGCATTAACACATCTAATGGGGTTCCCAATGCACCAAAGCCAGACACTGGTATGCTTGTGCTAACATCTACAACATAACCTGTGAATTATGTATCACATTATCTATTCTCTTTATACGTAAAAAGAAAAGCACAGAAAGTAAATTATTGCATCTTAAGAGCTCTCCCAAGAACAAGAAAAAAAAATCAAATAAACTAATTGTGTTTGCAAGGCATCTTGTATCTCATGTCAATTTCCATGAAGATCTCAGTGGCAATATTCATGAAGATGCATAGAATTTGAAGGCTTTTGGTCTTCTGCCAGCACTGCCAGCCCCCTCTCAGACTGTACCTCTCTGCTGTAACAGTGACGTGCTCAACCACTACCTTCACAGTTTTTACACTCCTTACATTAAAGACAAAACTAACAATTTGGAGCTTCCTTCATACCAGGACAACTTCTAGCCTGAATACAGCATCTCCAGGGACAGCAATTCCTATTAACATCTTCCTTTTTTCTCCAGATTTTAACACATCAAAATTTCTCCCTTCAAAGCAGGAAGCAAACAAAGTAGGGAGAATAAACAGAAGCAGACTGAGAATAAAGATCACTTAGCAGTTTTGTCTGCATTAGTGTCTTTACTCAGTGATACTTCTGGGAAAAAGGCTGCAGTGCCAGCAGGACCATGTTTCTGGCACTGTACTGATCACTCAGACATGCTTCTGGGAAAAAGTCTAAAAAGTACTGGCAAGATCCAACAGGTGAGTGAGATCCCTTTGCTTGAAATGTCCTCTGCTATGCCAGTAAAAACCACATATTTGAATATACTGAAGCCTCTGAGAACTGTTTACTTCATTAAAATTAACAGAAAAGATACACTCAGAAGCAGGTGATTCATTTTCTGGAAGAGAAGAAACACTTCAGTTGATGCCAAGATAAGTCTCACCTCGCACACTCAGCCAGTGACTCACAGCACACAGGCGCATCCGCAGCAGAGTCACAGGCTTACCTCATTCCAGCCTTTTCTTCTGCAACCCTCAAAACACTCTCTTCTACACAGCTGCTGCCCAAATTAATCATCTGAATCCTGGTCCCAGCAATCCGTGCCCATTGAGGCTGAGGATCCTGCTTTTCCACAAGCTAGGAGGTTTACAAAGAAAGTTTCCATGCAAAACTATCTCCTCAAAGCTTAGGAGACAGAGGATTGCTTCTGCCTCTAGATTCCATGTTGAATCAAACCCCAAGGAGAAAAGAGATGAGGCTAGGTAAGAAAGCTCATGACCAGAACAGTCAGCAACAGCTGTGACACAAAACATAAGGCACGTGGCCATTAGGAAGATGTTATTCCTGACCTCTGCTCTATGTCTTTTATTCCCTTCAGCCTCCAGCTACCTTTCTTGCTCACACATCCTTCGTGCAAGTAATATTCATCCCTTCTCTCTGCCCTGGAAACTTATCAGTCATTTCTGTCAAAATATCAGCTAGAATATATAAAAAAGCCACATGAGATAATTAAGAGGGTGCAATTAAAAAAAAAAATCCTAAACACAAAGACAAATTACAAAACAGTAATCGACATATTTTACATTGTTGTATACAAGTCATCAATAGTTTTTGTATAGATCAAGTTCTGCAGACTCTAAACACTGTAAATATCTCTCTGTAGTTGTTTATCTGTTTATCATTTCAAAAATACTTACAGTTTTAAATGCCTCAAATTTCTAATAACCCCATTAGGAAAGCCCTTAGCCAAATGCTCAGCTTCTAGCATGTCATGGAAGTAAGTTACTTCCAGTACTCTCTTGACAGAGTCATGTAACACCGAATCTAGGTTTAATTCTTGGTCCTGTTCTCTCTACTGAAGTTTTCCTCTGTAGTTTTCTTTCAAAACTGATCAGACAATCTCCAAAAAGAGAAAATTATCTTTTCAGAAATAAATTTTGCTGAAGATACCACGAATTATAGATGTGCCAGTTAGTAGTTTGATTCAAAAGATATTCTCCTATCTCTTTTGTTTTACAGAAATCTATGGCTGTGAAAAGATCAGATCTCCATTATTAAAAAGGTGACTCAATTGACTCAGATAATTTTTTTTCCTGTTCAGGAAGGTTTTCATTCCATGCTGTAACTAATCATATAAATGCCACAAATCACTGGCATGATTCCTACAAGTTTTAACCACCAGTTGTATTTTTGGATGTAAAGCAGAGCTACTAAATTTTGAATCTAACTGCTCTTTTCCAATGGGAATATCAAGGAATCAGATTTTTTTTAATGGTCTAAACTGCCACTACTTTACGTACGGTAACTTCAGAATTATTATAGAAATTATTGCTCTTTATTTTTCATAAAGAGCCTTTACTGTCCTTTCTATTCTTTCCATTTTTTCTAGTTGCAATGACTTTTGGTGCCATATTTATCTGTTAGCATATCTTAGCTAAACCTTACATCTGTCTCTAAATTTTACTCTTTGTTTGTCCCAGAATTCATGTTTTAAAGATTAGCACATTAAAGTTTAAACAAAAAAAATACCCTGCACACTTAGTTCAAATTCATTTTCAGTAACAATATCCTTGGTCAACCATAAAATAAATATGTTTTGTAAGAGGTGATTTTAAAAAGATCAAGAAAGGAAATGAAAATAGAAAACATTGCAAAGAAACTATGGACAAAAAATTTCAATGAAAATCTCTCATTTGATGAGGAAACAAGTGAACATTGTGAAACATGGCTGTGATGATTTCTTTTTTTCCCCCACCCAAGTTTAGTACATATTTTTCTCACCAACTCAAGCTGAGATGCAGAAACTGTACAAACTGGCACAGAAATGCAATACTAAAACTCCAGTAGAGATCAAGTAAAAAAGATCTGTCAGTGGAATAAAGTGAAGGCAATGGTGAACTCCGCTGAGATCAGTAAAGCCATGTCCCCTTTCTTTCTATCTAACAACAACTACAGAGATGTTGCTATTATCTATCACACACTGGGGATGGTTCATTGCTGGAAGTTTAGCCTTCAAATATCAAAGCCACCTTTTTCATTACCTTGCAAACAAAAATTCAAAATCTATTTCTACAAAATTATTGTAATTTTGTTTGGAGTTGTAAATTTTGGGGATCATCTCTTACTAAGTAGTATGATAAAGAAAAGTAGAACTGTAAACTAGAAAAGAAACTAAACTTAGTCTAAGAAAGACTGATTTGAGCTCAGATCCTATTTTCCTGGAAAATGTGAGATATCAGTGTCTTACAACTTCTCTTCTGAGGAGAAAAGAAATAAATTCACCTTCCATTTTATTTTGCCTGAGGTCTTGGTTGGTGGGTTGGGAGAGTAGTGGTTTTTGTTTGGTTTTAATAAAATTGAAATGACCATAGGCATCCGAGACCACAGACTGCATTCTGACAGACGTCTGGATGGCAGGGGGTGGATTTCTTTTTGGTAGAGATTTTGATTTGTTATGCGAATGCTCACAGTTCAAGATAAAGCCAAAAGAGATTTTCCAAAAGGAAATGTGAAAAGGGGATATAAAACTCTTTCCCACCTCGTCTCAATCAGAATTTATCATATCATGAGGCTATAGGGTTTCTCCCAATCCGTGAAAAAGCTAGGAGGTTAAAGGGCATTGCTTATGTATTGCTGGTAAATAATATGAAGTGGAATAAAGTTGTATCATAGTTTATAAAGAAATGATTGTTGCTCAATATAAAATAGGGTTAATATAGTAATAAATTATGAGTTATGTTACTCATAACTGCTAGTGAAAACACTTCCAAATGGAAGCTGAACGCATTATGTAAAAAATTAAATGTCCTAACAACTATAAATCTTTAAATCAATTCTTCACTAAAAAAAGAACAGCCATGTGCAACCATAAATATCCAGAAAAGAATAAAATGTAAGACACAAATAATTATAATAAAAAGAACATATTGCAACTATGAAGTATAACAAGGCAATAAACCAGAAATACAAGAGTGTTTAGCAGCATTAAAGCTCTGAAGACAGATACTAAAAATTGTCAGTTTAAAAAATAAAGTCAACTAAAATCAGGTAAGATATTCATAAAACCAGAAACATACTTTAAACAACCCAAAACTAATTTAAGTTTAGGATGAAGTTCACATCTGTGTAAAATACTGAATAACCCTGCAAGAGATAATTTACTTTTAGGTTCATAAACTTCTGAAGAAAATTTTCTTTTCCGCTGTGATGCCTTGACAGATCCAAATATTAGGTACTTTCAAAAGTTTTTCTTGGAAGAGGAGAATCCTATAGTCATTTCCTAATACTTCCCTATTTAATTTCATGAGGTGTGTGCAGACAGAAGGTACTTACCAGTGGTGATTAAAAAAAAGCAGAAAAAATTCACTATTTCTATGAGATTTAAAATTCTGTTCATATTAAGAAGCAGTTCCCATTAAATGAACAAATGTGTTTGTAGGATGTCATTTGTTTCACTCAAAAAAAATTATCTCTTAAAATGGAAAAAAATATGAAAAGTTCCTAGCACTGCTGTGCCACTGTGAAAAGCGTGCAAACGTGCCAGCACTGGCAGGTTCTGAAGCAGGGCACATCAAACTCCCTGTTATTCAGCTGCAGAGTTGTCTCAAGATTATTTGGCACTTGCTGATTCCAGAAGTAGCTGCTAGATGTCTGGGAATCTGTTAAATCCCTGCCCAAACAGCAGGACGGGTAAGTCTACACACGTAACCTAGTTTTATTGTTTTTACTGTCTACTAAGTATGAAGTATTTTTGCTGGAATATCTTACGTAGTATATTAGCATGTTACTGCTTAAATAATACAAAGAAGCTCCCTTGAACAGTAGAAACTGAATTTTCTGCCTTCTTTTTTAAGCCTTCCCTCAAGCAGGCTTAGGATAAGTTTTCTGAAATTTGAAATATTTTATCACAACAGCAAGAGGTCTCCTATTCCTGGAAGAAAGCTTGCGACTTTAAATGATTTAAAAAATCAAGTTACCCATATTCTTTATGAATTCAGGAAGAAGCTTGAATTAACTCTGGATACTTCATCAAAAGTCACAGAATCACAGAATATTAGGGATTGGAAGGGACCTCGAAAGATCATCTAGTCCAATCCCCCTGCTGGAGCAGGAACACCTAGATGAGTTCGCACAGGAAGGCATCCAGGCGGGTCTTGAATGTCTCCAGAGAAGGAGACTCCACAACCTCCCTGGGCAGCCTGTTCCAGTGCTCTGTCACCCTTACTGTAAAGAAGTTCTTTCTCAAATTTAAGCGGAACCTCCTGTGTTCCAGCTTACACCCATTACCCCTTGTCCTATCATCGGTTGTTACTGTGAAGAGCCTGGCCCCATCCTCCTCACACTCACCATTCAAATATTTATAAACATTAATCAGGTCCCCCCTCAGTCTCCTCTTCAAGCTAAAGAGCCCCAGCTCCCTCAGCCTTTCCTCATAAGGGAGATGTTCCACTCCCTTAATAATTTTGGTGGCTCTTCGCTGGACTCTCTCAAGCAGTTCCCTGTCCTTCTGGAACTGTGGGGCCCAGAACTGGACACAATATTCCAGATGTGGCCTCACCAGGGCAGAGTAAAGGGGAAGAAGAACCTCTCTTGACCTACTGACTACACCCCTTCTAAGTCATATGGAATAAAGTGCTCATCATAAGCAACGCAGATATAGCTATATATGCTGAGTAGAAAGTAAATGACAATAAAAGATACAACTCAATCCTAAGTCATCACTTACATGATAAAAGGAAAAGAAAAAAAAAAAATAAAAAACCCCTCACATTTGGGGCATGCTATTCTTCAAAAATAAATGTGAATCAGCAATAACACATGTTGTGATTTAGAATACTCAAAACACTGAAGTCACTGAGCTGGCAACACTATCCATGTAAACCTGTTAACAGTAATGCTTGCAAAATCAGACTGGAGAGGAGACATTCTCTACGTGAGTAGAAAGTACTTGTATTTTTTTTCTGTCATTATCTAGTTCCAGTACAAGCTTATTGAGCTCCCTAAAGCTCATTTAAAAAAAAAAAAAAGAAAAATATAATGCCTTTTATGGTTTTTGCTTCATTTCCATACGCACCAAATTCAGTTCCATTCAGATGACAAAGCGAGACAAACAGAAAGAAAAGGAAGTTTACAAGACAAACATAACACCACTGCATAGGTCTGTCTGGTGGGCTGTAGCCAACCCTTCAATGCAAAAAGTGCCACACATGGACTGCGCAGACAGAAGAAAACCAACATTTACAATGGATGATACTGAAGTGGACTGGTTTTACTCATGGGGAACAGGCAGCTTCAATTTTTGCCTAATCTTCCATGTCAGCACCTGGACTAAGCAGAGAGAAATCCCTCAGCTTCACCATGTTTAGACAGCTAGAAGTTGGCCTCTCGACTTCAGTAGTCACCCCAATCTGTTCTACAGTGCTGTGCCAACAGTGAAAAAACATTTGTTCTTCTTGATTCTCTAGTTCTCACACTAAGGACAGAGAAGATAGACCTGGCTCTACAGTTACTAACATAAGTGCACAGAAACACTAAAGATATGGTACCGAGCTATGTGGAGTGTAAGCACAGCACAGGGCTGCTACAGGCATGACAGCTTTTGTAGCCTGATCTCTGCACTTGACAGTAAGGCTCACTTTCATCCTTACAATCAGAGCAGTGAACTTTTCAGCTGCAAAGGAACATCTAGTTTTTAAAACTGTATTACACTTGTCAACAACATCCCTTGGTCTCCATCATTGCACCTTCCTGCCATCACTGTTTCTTTGTCCTCTCCTCCAGTTCTCTAAGTGGCCATCACCCATTCCCTGAGCAGCTGCCTATTTGGCATCCCACATCTGATCTGATGTGGCTGCTCTCCTTGCCCGTGTTCATCCCATCAGCACTGGTTTTATTTCCTTTCTTTCCAGTGGAGGCAGGCTGCTGTTTCAGGTTGTCCACGCGCCCTTTCCTATGCTAGATTAACTCACAAGTGAAGTGTACTTCTGTAATGTCCCAGTACGCCAGTAAACTAAAATGTGTACGAAAAGGCCGTTTCATCTGCATAGTAAGCAAGTCTCTTCTTTCCGCAAAGAAAATGCAAAAAAGCTGCAACGAACATGTCATTCAAATACAGCAATTCTGACAGACTCACTTAAAAAGTCACATACTCGCTGCTTTATTTTAAAAGCAGAAGATAAAAATATCTATTTCTTAAGTAGTAATTTCTTTTTTAAATACTCTTTGGGAATCTCTCTCCCATCCAAGCCAACCAATCAACCAACGTTGCTGATTTCAGCGTGCCAGCAGCACGTTTAGCACAGCTCACAGTCCCACGCCGCCTTCCACGTCACTGTGATGGGACCGCAATGCTGACCTGAGGAAGAACTTGAGGCGTGTTATGAGAAAGTTTTTAGATTAATACACACAACTGGATGCTGTGCTGTTTACATACAGGAAAAAAAAAAGGGAAACAGTCTGAGGTTAATGTCAGAAGTTATTTTGTTTTGTTTTGAAAGCATCTATTTTCAGAGTCCCTGATAAAGGAACACAAACTATCACTTTGGGGTGAAGAGTCATGCCTCCCGAGTAGTGTTGTTAAGCTCAACCAGTCGTCTCAGTTTACTTCTTAGGGAGGGATCATCTTGTCACCAAAACAACCATCTGAGACCACCCCTTCTTGGCAAGCTCCATAGGAGGAAATGGTTCTGTGATGGCTACTGTAGCCTGAAAGATCCTGAAATAACTAAGCTGGTAAATTTGGCGGAATGATGGAGATCTTGGTGCTCCTGTATCTACACCAAGACACATTAAAGTTTCAAGTAATGATGCCCATCTTTTGCTACATTACAGAAGTGATACTTTCCAGCTACTATCACCCACTACACTTTGGAATAGAGTTATTTTGTACTCGCTTTGCCCAAAGCAAAATTCCTACAATGGTAAGTAAGAGAGTGCAAGTGTGTATATCCCCAGGCCACTGCAGAACCTGCTGCACAGACAGAACAAGATACTGGATGAAGGGAAAGCCATGGCAATACAACCAAGTGTCCCAAAGTATTTTCTATTTAGAACAGAAAATGCAGCTCTGCCACAGGTGTGGAATAAAGACCCATAGACTCGACATTGTCTGAATAATGTCCAAACATAACAGATGTATTTTATCTATTTTAATGCTGCTATCTTAAATATATCACAGAAGAAAGGGAAGCAATGGAGAAATGAGATCTTCATTTTCCTCAAAACTGCTGAAGAAAACCCCAAGATGTAACAGAACAAGATTAACAGATTTATTTATACCCATGTAAAAAGCCTCATGTGTTCAGTGTTCGGTACAGCTGTGGCACTATGCAACATCCATGAGCATAGCTTCTGCAGTAATCCCTGTAAGGTAAAAGAATGCAACTGCCTTTCTGAAAACATGATTTATTTGGTTTGATAAAGGATGCCAAAATTCTAGGTGGAGCCTTATTTTGAGCATGGTGGGGCAAGGGAGTAGGTGCTTTTGACTAGCTGAATGAAGAGAGAGATCTTGTGCAGGGAGCAGAATACTAAACCCTCTGCTTCCTTCAAGTCCTATCCTGCTTTGTGCCACGGGCAATCGACCACTTCCTATATTTCTCTTAAAACCTCCTTGAGATTCTTGAAGAGTCTCATCCACAACCTTGAGGCCTGTTTTTCAGATGTGGAACAGAATCCTTTCCACACTGTGGCTGAGGGCAAGGACATAACAGATGAGTAGAGCTACTGTATCCTACTGAGACTGGGAAAGCTTTTTTTTTTTTTTTTTTTAGCTTAAATTGAGAATATTTGCCTTGAAGCATTCAATAAGAAGTTCAATTCCCCTGTAAACTAGAAACAAAGTTTGGAGGTGAATGTCCTTGCTCATACTTTTAATCACGGCTCAGGAGTCCAGCAGGATTCTAGCAGCTGTGTGGGGTCAGGACGGTCAGCAACTTCCCTGAATCCTTCCTGTGACACAATTACAATGGGCTGATTTAAATTTGCAAGAAAAAAAGCTTTTATTTAATTAGAAAATGTGTATGTTTTCTGGCATTTTTATGTTCTTTTGTTGTTTTCCAGTAGAAGGGCTGATACTTGCTACCTAAGTTTTTATCGTTTTATTTTAATAACCATATATATATATAAAAAATTATTCTTTTTGCCAACAAAAATACACTACTTACTTAAGACACTCTACCAATTAACACATTTATTCTAAGCCTTAATTCTTAAATGTTATGGTAGAACATAGTAAATTACATTTCCTATTTCTACAGAGGACTGATTTATTTACTCTTAATTCATATCTGTTTTCTTTTGGATGAAAACTAGAATTTTATTAAAGTGCAGAAAAAACCAACAGCTTCAGAAACTGGTTTTAGTCAGTCAGTTAATCATACTAACTTTTAACAGGAAGGATG
This sequence comes from Caprimulgus europaeus, assembly GCA_907165065.1. Next base: position 111,595,137 of record OU015523.1, read on the forward strand.
CATTTAACAGAATTTATTAAAACAGACTTTGCACACAATGTTAACTGTTAATGTTTTAGTTATGAGATCTGAGTTTTTGTTCTTTTTTTTTTAAAGGAATACACTGGAAGTGAAACAAGCTTTTAGGACTGTTCTCTTTTTTTTCCTGTTAAGTTCCTAAAAGTTTCTCAACTTTGAATGAAACAGTTACTGAACTGATGTAAGCTGCAATGAGAAAATAATTTTGCTGCATTTGCAGAATGACAAGAGCTGCCCCAAGTAGATTAGTCACTTCAAAAACCTCTGGGTCCAGGTGCTCAGCCAGAGATATCTCCCAGCTTAATGGTTTGGCGTTTTGCAGAAGAAAATATGACTGCCTGAAAAGATTAAGTGTGTGTACACTGAGCTCTTCACCACTATTTTTGAAACTTCCCAAACATTTCACATACAGAAGCGTAAAAGCAGCAGTGGCTAGTCATACCATAGCACTGCAATTATTTTCTACTTTTAAAAAAATAATTTTAACAGAGATGATCAAATTGTATCCAGGTCTTTCACAGCTTCCTATTTCCATAACTTTATTTTAATAGCTATATTTTAAAGTGAAAATATATTTGATCTATTTTAAAAATAATTTTTATACTATGCATTTTCATTAAATCCAAATTACAAAGGGAAAAGCAGACAATTGCAGCTGATAAAACAGTAATTCAGCTACTCCAAATTTTAGGATCTGGATCAATTCACAGAAGACTCCAAACACAGATACTGAAATCCAGAGGGCAACAGGAAAAATCAAGATGAAATAACAAATATTTTTAACAATATTTAGTCTGAAGAGCTTTTCAAATTTTCAACATTTCTTACAACTATCATAAACAAAACTTACCATTATAAAACCAATATTTTTTTTAAGTTTAGCCTCCTAATTTCTCAGTTCTTGCACCTGTCAATACCAGCTTAACTAAGATATCAGATTAGACAACATATTCTGAATTATTTCTCAGATAAAAATGATCTAGGAGCGATACCTTGGACGTAAATGTATTTACAAATGCAATTTACAACTCTGACAGTTCACAAGCTTAAGAATTTATACAAAACCCAAGAATTTATACAAGGAAAAAAAAAAATAAAATAAAGAAAATGTGTACCTCTGACTATCAGGGATAGATTCTTAAAGACAGTAATATCTAAAGGGATTGCCAACTGAGCTTTCTATCAGTAAAGTAAATTTTTAGTTTGCAGCATTATGGTGACCAACAAGTAGCCTCAGTTCCTCCTGCTCAGTCATTTCCTCTTACACTTTCTTCCCAATCCACCAATCCTCCTCCTTGGCAGTACCCTGAACCTACAGCAACCCCAAGCTGTGGCAGCACCACCAGATTTTTTTTTTATCTGGTCATTACTGAAAATAAAACAACAGACCAATCTCAAATTGCCCCTTGGGATCTTCTAACTAGCAACTTCTCTCTAACCAGACCACCTCTCCCATAAACAAAACTCATTGCCCCTTCTCCGTTAGCCAGTTCCTTACACAGATCAGGTTTCTTATACTAATCCCCATCTAAACTAAATTATAATGTCTCATGTAGAGTGCTTTAAAGGCCTTGCTGAAATAGAAATAGGTTTGATCTGCTGCATTTCCTAGCCTACAGAATACGTTATCTTATAAAAAAAGATATCAGGTAACTCTGGTAGTGTCCATTTTTGGGAAACTGTGTTGCATTTTAACTCAAAACATTTGGCCATCAATTATCCTGGCCTGGCCTCTATTTCTGCTTCCTTCCCCTGGCCCCCTCCTCTCTGTGGTTCAGACTGACATTAAAATATCCCAAAACTAGTGGACACAAGTACCAAATGTTGAGTAACAGATGCTGCTTATAATGAAACACCTTCCACCGTACCTACCTGAGCAAGGTCATTCATTTTTCTCAGTTAAAGGACAAGAGCTATAATTTGACGAAATACCAAGGAAACCAGTTCATAAAATGGGCACTGTGACATTTCTAGCTGATCTTCGATACTTATCTAAAACTCTGCTTTGACAACCTTCCGACAGACTTTAAAAAAACAGGGTTTTTTTGTTTGTTTTATGCTCCTCAACTTCCAGACAATCCAAACAAAACACAGAGAGAGCGTGCCAGCTTCTGCATGCCTATATCATGTCAGTATAGATGTGAACATAGATGCAGGAAAATTAATTCCAGCAGTGAATATGGATTTGTTTCCCAAGTAGAAAGGAATTCACAGCTTTAAATGAATGAATGAAAGTAAATAATAAAAAATAATCCTCCTGGCCAAAATAAATAATTTTATGAAATAAACAGATGGAATTGTAAGGAAGAAACAAAACTTTCCTTTTAAGTCTTAAAAACAAAATTGCTTCTGTTGTCTTTGATCTGATTTAAGTTGTACTAAAGGTCAATGAACATTGGAACAAATATTGCTAAATACTGTACTCAATGGATAAAAAGAAACATGAAAGTTTGGCCTTATTGTACATAACACATCACACAATGATCTCACCAAAGTTACCAGCTGGGGACTTGCAAACCACATTTACCAAATAAGGCAAAATGCTTCGTGCCTGAAATCCTTTCCCAGTTACCTCACCCAGCTTTTGCTCGCGTTTCTACAATAATTGCAGAGGTCATTTTTTTAAACTCAGATGGAGTAGATCAACAGGCTATCCAACGCAAGGCTGGGTTTGTGTAGTCTCTGGAGAGAACTCAGCTTTATTTAAACTGAGTGTGTACAGAAAAGGAAGAACTGAAATATGTGCAATAAAAACAGAAGGGCGAGTAGTATAAATCGAGAGGAGCAAGCGATGTAGAATTGTGTATCGCTGGTTTGATTACAAAAACTAATGTTTTATGGGGAATGTTTCTCAAATTTGTTGGGTACCTTCAGGTTTTTGAAGTGCATGTGAAGAACTGGTCTTTAATGTTATTCTTGTGACGTTCCAAAAACACTCGAACTTTGCACTCTGGGTTTATGCTGGTTTTGTATTTGAAATATAGCTTTGTAACCTCAACAGGATATATTTTATCCTCCATATGCTCTTTGATTTCTGTGATCATATTTTTTGCCTAAACTTGATATGGTTTTGAAGAAAGAACAAAATATTCTCGTTCTCTATATTAAACACAACAATAGGATAGTCATATATAGCTCATTATAGTAGTAAAAATCTTGCCTAGTTATTATTAAAATAAAATAGTGATTGTCATAGTGAAAACTGTCATTAATTTAAAACATTTTCTCTCCTTTTTTTTTTCCCTGTGTGTGTGCAGCAGGCTGGTGACAGGGTTTGCTTGTTTTTATCTCCAGCTGAATTTTATATAGTGTTTTAGAAAAGAAAGAAAAAAGTCCAGTAAGCACCTTTAAGTGCTTGCTCTTATAATCTTCCCCTCATCAAAATCTGACAGTAGTACCTAGTATCATTTCCTATTATGTATATTGATAACACAACTATCCAATTTTTTTTTTTCCCTCCAAAAATTTGGAAACATAGCTTAACAGGGTACTAAAGTTAATAATTTCAAAGTCCAATTAGAAGAGAGAGAATTTAGCACTCACCACTGCTTGTAAAATACACTCTCACAGCGTAAGGCTGATCACAAAGACCAGATGCTTTCATCTCCAGCTACTGCTGAAACTGCCAATGCAAGAGGCATATACAGTTAACCTTGGGCTTCTAAACCTAATCTCTTAAAATGCTGGTCCCTAAGATGTTATGATGCAAATTAATTGTAAATTCACAGCTCTGGAAATATATAATATGACATAACGATTGGCTGTCCTGTGGAGTCTGCAACATCTCAGCCTCTCTTCAGAGGGAAGCACATACTCAGAAAACTGGTTTGGGTTTTCTGAGAGTGAGAGGGGATGACAGAGAAACAGGAGCAAGTTTGGGTTTGATATGAATACAATTCTACACACTTTTGCAATTTCAAACTAAGGGAAAACCAGCTCTAATCTGATATTTCAGATCAAAAAGTAGTAATTGAAACATGGTTCATACAGCTGACATGTTTAGAAAAGACATCAAATAAAAAGTGACATTCTCAGCATCCTGTGAAACTTGCTGCTCAAATCCAAGCAACAAGAAAGTGTCTACATGTTTTGTTTGGCTATTTGTTCAGATCACCCCAGAGAAGTTCAAAGAGACAAATCTCTGTGCAAACCTTTGTTAATTGCAGATAAATAACTAGTAAGCTCAACTCATCTCATATTTGTAAGAGTTCCTAAATGCTCCAGGGTTGATCCCAGTGAACATAAGTGAAGGTAAGTGATCTGACCATGTTCTTTACTAACAAGCCCAAATTTTTCCTCTGTTTCATACTGATCTCATTATTCCTAGATGATGTTGCTATTTTGTAATTACTAGAAAAACAGTATTAAATGTAATTAATCTCTCATTCTTTGTATTGATTCAATTTAGTAAAAAGCCAACTGTAATTGCTTCCGCTGATAAAAATCAATTGAGGGGTGAAGGTTTGTATCACAATACGGGTTATGCAGGTGGTCTGAATTTTTCATTTTTGAGCTTGATAGTTGAACTCCATGAGCAGTGCAAGAAAAGATTAGTTTATTTGACATTTTATAAAATAATGAGCTGGGAGAAATCTCTATAAGGCATCGTTGTGTCAACCCAGTACCCTGGACTGCCCCAAACACACATAGTGCTGCATAATAAAGTGCATTAGACACTGGAATAAGAGTTGAGCCAGGCTCTCTCCTGAACATATTCAGTACACTGTTGTGTGGCCACAGGATCATAGAATGGTTTGGGTTGGAAGGGACCTTAAAGATCATCTAGTTCCAATCCCCCTGCCATGAGCAGGGACACCTTCCACTAGAGGAGGTTGCTCAAAGCCTCATCCAACCTAGAGAAGTAAAAACGATCACTGTTTCCACAAATTATGTAAGATGGCCAAGTGCTGGTATTTTATCTGGAAGGGATATGGAAGAGAAACCAGTCATTGTGATATACTGAACAGAGAGGACTCAACCTGTCCTGACGTGCCCTACCTTTAAAGTTAAATACTTGTTAATTCAAAAAACAAAGGAGTCATATTCAGTTAGATCATTAAGTATGTGTTGACAACTACTAAGTGATATATTCAAAGGAGACATGATTGTCTTACACAATTCTGCAGAGAACCCTGTGAACCACCTGTGGATTGTCTCTCTGATGTACCAGGACTGTCAACGGTATGGCAGGTTAGGCTTTCAAACAGGGTTCTCTGAGGAGAGCAATGATATCCCTTAAACTATAAGAATATGAAATTAAACAATAACATAAAGAGCTAAAGAATGCGACTAAAAGCTACTGAAAACTAAAAAATAATTTTGTGCTGTAATTAAATTCTGATTTGTGCAGCATGGTAAATGAACTCCCAGCCTCACAGCAGCATAATGGTAGGTCAAGAGAAGAATGCAGTTGTACACAAAAACATATCAAGTAGGAGGGTAAAGAACATCCATTTCAGAGAAATCTGACCTCGAGTTCACAGTAAAAATTCTGCTCAAACATTTACTTAGTTCTCGTGAGGAATCAGTCTCATCTGCTTGCTACACATTCACAATAGCAGTACAAAAAGTATAAGCCTTCTGTCTCTCCTTCCAATAGCTCTGTTCTTCTTCTGAGGTTGTTTGAGTACAGCACAAACACAATCTCAGCTACAACATCAAAGAGATTTTTTTTGTACCCATTTAACCTTGCAAATGGAAAATTTCCCAGAACATTTTACGAGTGCCAATACAAGATGCAAAATGCTTCAGAACTAGCATATTTATGTAGACAGATGAAACTGTTATTAACCATACCTCTAAATGACTACTGCACCCTTTATGCATCACTCTGACATTGTGATCAAAGCAGTCACTGATAAGCACTTAAGACTCCAGGACTGGACTGAAAATAGCTCTTCTAGACTAAAAGTTCATCCCAGCATCTCTTTCCCCAATATACCTGATTTCCTGCTGTGACTACTGAACCGTGTATAGACAACATGCGCTGTTTCTCTAACACAGATGTTAGAATTAACACTGGACCACTGGCTTAAAGCAGCAACTGGAACACTTTAACCATGGGAAAAACTCTGGCCAATACGAATGCTCTGTCCATAAGAGTATGAATCACTGCACTGCATCGGCTGTGCAAAGTGGAGAAGGAAAGCAGAGATGCAAAGAGAGCACACCTAAAGCACACTGACTTCTTTTTGCTTTCATACAACAGCCGCTTCAGGGCCTCTGCACTCACAGCAGCTGTTTGAACCCTCTGTGCAGTTCTGGGTTAACCCAAGATGCAACGTAACGTAAATGCAGACATCAGAAGATGAACAGAACTCCAGATGGTAAGAATACGCAATAGTAGCAAGAGCTGTACCCTATGCATATAATTCATCTTTAATCTCCATTTCCAAATCATCTCCTTCTCTGAAGCAAAGAATTCAGTAAAATTTACTAATACATTAATGAGGAAGGCATCAAGTATGTTTGAATGCAAATGCCTGTTTTCAGTCCAGCCTTCAAAACACATTGATAAACTTAAACAAACATGAAATGAAAAAGAATTGTTTCCACAGCCACTTACTTTTGCTGCTCCTATTTGCTCTTTACGAAACTTCTCCAGCGGTGCTATTAGCACATCATTAGCATTCTGGATCTGCAAAGTTAAACATAAAGCATATCTTTTTAATACAGACTATTAGCAGAAAGTTAAGTCACTGTAACTCTGCCAGTGTGAAAGACTGAAAAAATTCCTGTCTGTAACATTCTGGTAAGAGCACATGGGTAGGAGTCAAATAATTATGTCTTCTTTACATAAAACATACAAGACACATGTTCACTGGTCTATTATGAATAACTAAAGGAATTGTAATGAATGATGTAGTAAGTTTATCTGCAATATATAGAAGGGTTTTCTGGTATTTTAATTCCATTTCTTGCCTAAAACCAGAATAAAACCCAAAAACCTCCAGGAACATGTTCTGGCAGAACAGAGAAGACAAATACAGTAGGACTGACAGCACTGCCTAAAAAAGTCTGTGTTTACAGAATCTGAATCTTTGACAGCTGATTCTTTTTTGCTATCTCTTTGAATTATGTACCTAGTTATACTGAACAGAGGAGAGTAAGGTAGAAAACTCTAAAAAGACAAGTGGACAATTTACAAAATACTCTAGATTGGATTCCTTCACTTTTTTAGTTTTTAAACTAATTTAAGATGTCCCGCAGCTATTTTTATCACTTTAACCTAAGCCAGGGTTCCTAATGAATAACAGTTTTCCCCTCATGGCCTCTGTTTATTTAGTATAAATCCAGTCCTGAGTACCTCTCTCTGAAGACCATTCCTAGCAGCGACCACTCAAAAAAGTGCCTAGTAATTTGGGCTGTTAAACACACATGTAGCAGAATACAAATGCTAGCGTGACATCGTGCCACCCACCAAAAAAAGGTAGCATGACTTCACCATGTGCCTTTCAGGGGCAGGCAGAATAACAAACCAAATTCATTTTACTGCAGAAAAATCAGAAGAAACTGAAAACTGCCAACACATCAGAAATAAAGCATAATAGAACATATTACAATATTCTATTATACTAACTACAGGCCAAATTTTAGGTTTTTCTGCATGAATAGCTTGCTTTCTCATCACCAGTCCAGTCTTTACCATACTCATCACATTCCACATTTGGGCTTTGGCAGGTTTGGTGGTCTGGGCAAAGCTACCATGTACCTAAGCCAAATGTGAACGAATACAGTTCTTGTGATTCGTCCACAGCAATAATTGATAAGTTATGTTGTCAGTTGAGCACGAAAACTTCCCAAAAGGCTGTAATAATAAACATATAGAATAAACCCATTGAAACACAAATACGTGTTCTTTCCTCCCAAACCTAACATTGCAATTTCAAAGACCACAGAATCACCACATATCTCTCAGAAGGGCAGAGTTTCAGGAAAAGTTGAGACTCTCTCTGACATCCTAATGTAAGAAAGTCCAAGACAGCAAAGGCAACACTTGGCACGCTCGATGATGCAGCAATCAAAATGGGCTACATTTAAGTCTAAAAATCAGGCACTGAAGATGAGGAAGAGTGTTTTCACTGCATTCAACATACTCCATCACTTTGAGTGGAACAGACTACAAAGCTACATTGTTCTCTCAGTGGACATTTCCCTCAAATATATAGACTTTTAGGCAACATCTAGCAACCTAAAACTCAACTCTTTTTACGAGGCAAAGTGTATACACTTAAAAGATAATCTATATCCCAGGGATCACTAACCAAGGTAGATAAAAATTAACAGGGGTACAAAACTGTTAAACGAGTTGCCCACAAACAGGCAGAATAGCAGTGCAGACATATGAAAGCAGCAGTTGGAAGTTTTGATAGCTCAGAGTATGTACATGGTTTTTGGTACATACAGAAATCACGAAGGCTTGCTGGAGTCACTGGTACAGAAGTGTGGATGCATCTTTTCTTTCTTTTTCACATACAAAAGTAAGCTTTTTCTCTGCCTTTTAGAGTATTGCAATAATATATTAAGTATCTCATAGTTCAATTAAAAGGGTCATTCATATTATTGAAGTATATATATCATACTACTGACAGCAGCAATCACTGCTAGTCCTGTTTCTAGTCATTGCCAGTCAAACTAACTCCACAGTTATATATGCCACTCGGAATGGACAGTGGGTATCACAAGGCTAATTAAAAGATGTCACGCACTTCATCTAGACAGGGTCTGTGCCTCTGAATAGATGTGCTAAGCCACATGAACAGAATATGCTGCAAGCTCACCCCTGGGGTGAAAGCTTCTACTGACAAGAGCCCTGATGTGGCAATTCATATCCCAGCAAAATTAAAAACCAGGCAAGGAATGGGCTTTGGCTTTGCAGAGGGAGAACACACCAGCAAAGTACCAGAGAGAATCCCAGCAGATGCAAACCCCAGCAGATGCATTTGAACAGCCAGTATTACAAGATGCAGAATGCTCCACTGTGAAAAGACTCCCACCGATTTCCACCAGGTTGTGCCTAGCTTTTGGAAACTGAAAATTATAGAGAAAGAAGATTTTTTGCCATACACATGCATATAATAATTTCCTTTCACTACTTAATTCCTATCACTGCAATTACTTTACAACACGGCTTCCTTGTTAAGGGCTACAAATTGCAATATAGCCCCTGTCTCCCCCCGCCCCCAAATTAAGAATCCAATCCTCCCACAGCCATTCCCATAGAAATCTGATTGCTTTAGATAATCTGAAATTTTCACTCTCTGGTCCTAATAGAGTCATGTTCTTCCTGCCAAGATGATAATCCCTCTCCTACTCTGTTATTGTGCTAGGTTGAAATCACAGACACTTGGAAGAGGCAAACAATGTCAAAAAGACTGTAATGGTTTCTGCAAATAGCAACTTCAGAAATTCATGTTGTGTTTTAAATACAGATCTTATCCTTAAAAGCTTTTTCAGATTAGTCACACCTTTAAAGAACTTATACTTTCTTCATCCAAGAGTTACTCAATGTTATACAATTCCAGCTCCCAGTATGGCTAATATGTGGCAGTCAATCAAATAACGTGATCGTTTCTCTCATTTGGCAAAAGCACTTGTCTTTCTCCAGAAAAAGAATGAAAAAAAAAATCATGCAGTTTTAACTTAGTGTCAGTTCATCAATCTTTTTTTAATTAAGATGCTAGACAAGTACAAGGCAGACATAATAGGAAAAATATTACTTTGACAATTGAGAGCACTATATTAAATCTAATAAAAAGAAATAGATTTTTCTAAACTAAAGAACCTAATCAGCTTTTTAACTTTGGTATGTATAACTCTATACTTAGCATTATTGATAAAAATACCGTTAAAATAAGTAAGTCAAAATCACACAAAATTTGTGAAAAATACTTGAATACATTTTAAAAATTGAAAAGACTTTTCCTAAACCAGCTTTGACAACTTATGAGGTTATTCTCTGTTTGCATAACTGCAACATTTCAACATGCTCTGACAGCCTTTGAGCCAATGTGATGAAGCACCTTAATTTGTCATTTCTGATACATGCTCTCCCACCTTTCCAACCCACTCTCTGTCCATCCAGAAATTAGCTGTGAAACTGAATTAATGTACCAATAATGAGATTAAACTCCGGTTTTCACATATCACACAGGAAACTCCACATCTATACTTAGAGACATTTTTGACTAGCAGCTTTTTAAACTTTCCTTTTGTACTAAAAGTTTCAATCATCAGTAGAATGAAGAACAAAATTCAACACCAAATAACATATTCTTATGAGAATCCTAATTATTACACTAAGTTAGAAAGGGAAAAATGCAATTTTTGTAAACTGTGATATCTGATTATACGCATTTCTAGATTTTCTTAAATTTAAGTAAACATTTTTTTTGTATGAGTTTTCTAATTAATTTTCTAGACCTGAATTTGGGACAATGTATGATATGCGGACTGTACATGCATCATTCTTTTTCATCTTTTTTTACGTAGGTAAGATCAGTGGATATAAATGGAAATTTAACTAAAACATTGATTCAGCTGCTTATTAATTATTAAATACTAACAGGATAGACACAGACATTTTAAGCCCTGAAACGCTTTACAATCTTTGTGCGTCACCTGGTAATCTACAATGTTGAATTGCAGTAACAGGAACAGTCAATACCTTTTGAGCTTTATATTTTTATTTGCAGGACTAAGGATGAGGCAGGTCACAGAAAGAATTAAATTAACAGGATTCCCAGCTGCCAGAAGAAGACAGCAACAATATCAAGACAGGTACTTTTGCAGTGACAGAATTAGGAATTAAATCAAGCGTATCTGAATTATAGTAAAATGCTTTAACTATGAAAAACTTTTGTTTTATGTATTGTATCTAAGAAAGACATTTTTTTCTTCAAATATGCTATGAGTACTTTTTGCTGCAACACAGAGTTACCACCCTTGCATATGGGAAATAAAACTCATTTCGCTGAAGTACTGAATGACTCACGAATTCTGAATGCTGACAAACACTAATTTGCTTCACGTTGGTATAAGATTTCTAGAAAATACCAATTAAATTCATAGAAAGGAGGCAACAAATCTCATAGCTAATATAGTCCTACTAATGCATTTCTAATGTAGAAACTTATTGCTCTGCTAGACAAAAAGAAATAATTTAATTTGACATCCTTCCACCAATTCCTAACACCCGATCTGTCAGAAAAAAATGGTTCTTTCAGTCTGTGGTCTGTATCAACAGCTCCTAATCAATACAACAGCAGAGACCAAATACAGACAACCAGGCATTTATCTAACTTACTTATGTATGAGGTTTACATATTACAAAGAAGATAAACATGTAATGATAATACATTTAAGTCCTCAGTTTCTATTTTAAAAGTTAAAAGGTGTAAACATAACATGAAGTTAATAATGTGAATTTCAGTGCCTGTAACTACATGACCTTAGTAGGACAAATATTTTTAGAGCTTGTATGGAAAACTCTACATAGATAAATCACATAATTAAAAAATTTAATATATTTTAAGTTTATCTTAATCCCTCTCCCATTTATAAAAAAACCCCGATGATATAAAACAATAAACAAGCTTGTGTTCATTTTATAAAAATATCACTACCAATGACAGTTATTTCAAGTAGAGTTGAAATTCAGATGATGTTAAAGCAGGTTCAGAAGGTTACAATTTTAATTACAGACTAGTAATAACATAGGTTGGATAATTCCATGTACAACGTACTGGCATACCCAGTTTTTTGAGTGATGCTGAGAGAGAGACAAGTGCTACTAGAAAGCACACAACCTGATTTATGGAGAACTAAATTTGATCTTGAAAAGTAGATCATTGGTGAGATCTTAAGATCTAAGACAGTTTAAGATATTTTTGATGGAATTCTAACAATCCCATATCCTGACCAAACCAGATTCTCCTGCAAAGCTGAAATCTTTCTGGCACAGAAACACTTAAAGTGGGGACTGCAGGAGAGAGCAATCCTAACACTGTCAGAGCTCTCCACTTCCATAGTGGAAGAGTTCCACCCATGCAGGACTCCACTGCTAGAGGTGTTGGCTCTCCATCTCAGCCAGCCTTCATTCTTCCTCTCTTCCCATGCGGCTGTTCTCCTTCAGGACACTGTGAATTCCACGCAAGCAGGAGACCTCCAACTCTACAGTTTATTTCCCCAATATATTCAAATCCCACAACAATTAGCCAAGCATTCAACCTGACCTGCTGCCCTTCCTGTGACTCGATGCTTAACCAGGGTGACACTGCAGGAATTTAAAAGGAAAGACACAAAAGAAAATTCCAAGAAGCGCATGCTGTTGAACTAGAGACTGAAGGAGAAAGGAAAATAGAGATTTCAAAGCCATTTTTTAAATCAGAGATTTGTTTCTGTTAAGCCCTTCAGTCCAAGCAACCTATTGCAGAAATTTATATTATTGTGCATATTGCAAGACACTACATCTTTCACACATCTCAAGGTACTGATACATTTCATAGGTTTTTTTTTTTACTTTTTGTTAAAAACACTATTCTCCTCTTGCAGACAGAACAAGATCCTTCACAAAATTAACAGCCTACCAATCTGCTGTTAATTTTAACTCTGCTTTTTCCTCCACCAGTCTCCAGCAAGTAAGCTGCAGGGCAAGTCAGGTAGAGAGTATCACACCAACTGTAATTGAGACTAGTACTAGCAGAAAGAAATGACACTCCCAAGTTGTGAAGGAAAAGAAACATTTCATCATACCAGGACTGTACTTGTACCATTTTGTGAGCTAATGAAACAAAGAAAGCTAAGGACCTTGCTGAGGGAAGCCAATTCAAGGATTACTCCCAGGACTGCACTTGAAGGGGAAAAAGAAATAAAAAATTACGAAAATAAATAAATAAAATCAAAGAACAGTCTTACTCATGCTAAAACGATTGCTAAACACAGTATAAAAACAAGCTAACCTTGCAGAAAGTACTGTGACTTTGTGATCATGAACCAGATGCGACCTTGTCTCATAAACTGAGAAGAATATACAATACCAGGAGGTCCTCTTGGGCTCTCTCTTCCATTTGGTAGTTTCCTTTGTTCCTCCCAAGTATCAGGCAATCAATACATTTTTTGAGCTCATTAGCAGGAATGAGTAAGTACACGACATTTTAGAAATACTCCATCATACTATTTTATTTTTTTTTCTATTTTTAACTATCCACTATGCTGTTAAGCACACCATGTAGTTGAAAATAATTAATTTTAAAATATTTTAATTACATCAGTATATGGATTATTAATAAAGTGTTTATGTAAATGACATTTCATTCATTTTACACCTAACAGTCTCAAAATTGAGGTATATAAGCTGTTTCCATATGCTCCTAAATGAGGTGAAGATGACCTCTGCTATCTCAGATGCGGGTACAACATAGTGAGCACCTGTCAAACACAGCCCAACCACTCTCAAGCATCTTGGCTTTTTTGTGGCATCTCCATTACAATGGCAAACGTCAACATTTATGGCACTTCAGCACTCAGAGATCCCAAGGTCCAGCACAACCTTTCATAAAAACAGTAACCTGATTCTCTTGGAAGGAAAGGAGGCATCACTATTCTCTATGTGTGAAATGACTGTGGGGCAGAAGCCCCTTTCTTCCTCCAAGAAGACAAGCCTTAGGAATGACCCTGAAATCCTGGATGTCTGAGATCACTCTGCAGTAACACTGACATTCTTTGGGGCCAAGTAACAACAGAGAAATAAGAACTCTAAGCATTAAGAGAATAGAGAAAGAAAGAAAGTATTTTTGAGTTCAAGTAACAGTTCCCTCACAAAATCTGAGGACTTTAAGTGTCCCCTAATTAATCATTCACTGCTAACATCAAGATCTGACAGAAGACATTACCATGTCAGTAAGGATACCAGTTCAAAGAGTCTCAAAAACTTACCAGGCAATAAACTGAGTCACTCAACATTAGCTATCCACACTCTCTGCACTTGATACAGCCACAGAAGCTTCCCTTCCCAATCAATGGCAGAAATAAGCACACGATTCCTGTGATCTCTTTGAACACCTTTCAGATAAAATGCATCCCATCGTGAAATTGCCAGGTTTTCTGCAATCAAGCTTAAGTTTGCTATTCTGCTTCCATGCAGATAATCTGAGTAGATATATGAAGCCTAAATACAACATTATTTAGATGCTTCCAAAAGAAATGAATGTCTGGGCCACTGGGCTTGAAGTCTGCTCTCGCTCAAATTTTAAGTTTCATGGGAAAACTCAAAGAAATCTGGGACTGGGCAGAAAAGTTACTTCTCATTCAGCAGGTAGCAGCTAGATTCAACAGAGACAGCATAAACGTAATAGTACAGGATTCACTAAAGGTTACTGTCAAGTTCACTTCACAAAGATACACTCACAAAGGTATATGGCACTTAAATATATAGCTGAACAGCTGAACTACAAATGCAGTCATATTCCCAAAATGATTTATAAATTACCAAAGTACTACAAACAATGAAATAGGATAACAAATTACTTGCTTCAGAATTTAAAAGAAAAAAAGTCAAATACATTTTAACTCTACAGTGGGATTAGATAGGAAGCATGTAATTTAAAATTTATTATAGTAGGCAAGAAAGAATGTGATTTATTCTTAGGTACAAAATTAAATAATATTTTTATACCTCTTGATTCACTTTAATTAATTTCTAGCATCATTATTACAGTTATCACCAACTGATATACATGTGGAGTGCTGAAACAGGTATATTCAAAACTGCTTGTCTGATCTAGGCTATTTTGCCTGTTAAAATCCAGACTTGCCATTGCATAACACTCCTCTTTATGGTCTCAGAAGTCAGCATTCTGCCCCACCTCACGGAATCCCAAGGCAGCATGCTACCTCTGCTGCTCACGCTTTCTGTCATTAATAGGTATTAAGACACCAGATTCACCAGCTGACTCTGGAATATGGCAACTAAACAGCACCTGACAGAGACAGGGCTCATCCAGGGAGCTCACTGAAGCTGAGTATGGAAACCAACAGAAAAAATAGATTTTCAGAAATCAGAAGCTCCCACAATTTGACCCTATTCAGTTAACACTGCTTGAAACATCTGAACATCATTATGTTACCTAATGGCAAGGTCCTACAGAAGTACAGAACAAGCTCCCAACAGAACCAATATTTAACAGAATTATACAGGAAGTAACAGGTCTTACAAATGACTTCAAGCATCTTACGATTATTTTTCTTAATGAGTTGTTCATCTCTTCACGAACCACAACCATAACAGACAGTACTTAATGACTGCAAGACTGGACTCTGATTTTGGACGTTGCTCAGTGAATGACAAAATACAGAGGGAAGTAAAAAAAAGCACTTAGATCAGAATACTTGTACCACGAAGTTATGGCAGCAAGATTCACATGCATCTCAACAGTTCTTGTTTTGCAAAACGAGGCAGATTATTTCTGACTGAATTTCTCATTGTAGGCAAAAAAGTAAAGTTAAATTTAATACATTCCATATATTAATTTTTTTTAAAGATGGAAAAATGGTGTCTGGCATATCTAGATAAATTAGCTACATGTTAATTTAATACTTCTTTTAATGCTATATCCCTTTAACTATCTTGTTCACTCAATGCATTCATTGCCTGTGATGTCTCTTGAGGGAAAAGCTAAATATTCATTCCATCTGTTTTAAATTCTACATTTGAGAATTTGCAGTAAGCTTAAAACGTCTTTGTTGCCTTATAAATATTTAAAGTGAAAATATCATTATACTTAAAGTCCCAGAATTGTTGTTATTTTACAGTAGTTAAGTTTTAATGTTTGTATGCTAATCTGTTCTGGTCATAAACACAAGATTCTTGGGCACTGTCAGATCACCAATACTTGAAGCATAACTCTAAACAGCACCAAGAAAAAGCTACTCAATTCCCAGTGTTTGCGTGTGGAACAGAAATTGCATTTATTATAATCACCTTCTACCAAATGGTCTGACAAACCAAATTTACTGTTAAAGACATTTTAATAACTGATGCTCAAACTGTCCTGTTGAGTTGAAAAAGCATAGCAGATACACATTATCAGTCACTTCAACTAGCAGTAAAGTCAGAGGCTACAAACCTGCCACATATCCTGCAGTGAAAAAACTGCTTCTGATAACATGTAGTAGCAATGAGATATCTAATACATTTTATGGACAGCCTTAAAAATTATTTACACCATATAATACAGTGCCATCTATGTACAGAAAGCAGATTTGTTCTTGGAGGAATGTTAAACACCTTTCAAGGACTGTGAACTGTTGAAATGAAATTGCTACAAAAACTTCTATGTTAATTCTATCTTACATGTTCAAGATAAAGAAAATAAAGCCTTAAGAAAATTGCATTACTGAAAACAGTCATGTTCCATATATATGCACACACATACATGTAAGTGTAAATATGTATGAAGTCAGCTATTCTCATAATTCTTTATTTTACTGCAAATCTCAGAAGACTCGTAGGTTTAATTTTCTTTTTAGATAGATGAGGAGATGAGGACATAGATTAAATACCTCAAATATTTAACTCAAATAAGGTCAAACTGTACCTTTTGCTGCTACCATCATATTCATTACTATCTTATAAACTCATATTACAATAGGAAAACCATATGATGCTAACCTTTAAAAATGTTTAAGTTAAATACAAACTGCTAAAATACATTTACTCTTTTATAAAATTATTTTACAAAAAATTTACACTTAAAACATCTTTTAGCATAAGAGGTTACATAACAAAATGTATACTTCTAGCTACTATAATCTACAAATAATACAAACTAAAATAACTTTCAAGAAAGGCAATACAATACATTTTACAGTACAAACATGGAAATGAAGTGAAGAAAAAAACAGCAGTTGATAAGAATTCTAAGAAATAAAAATGAGATTGTGCTAGTAGTACATAACGGTGTCAAGAAACTGAATGCCAGAGGTTGGTATTAAGACAAAAAAATCCAGCTGAATTATTAAAGGGCATGGCTAGTTTTATGACCTTTAATAAAATATACACTAGTTACATGTGTTAAATTGAAGGAAATCAGATCTTAGACTTGAAAGTGTTTGCAGATTGAGGACATAACTTCCTCTCCCACTCACAGCATACAAACTGGCAAAGTAGTCTTGTGTCTGTTGAAACATTAGATACTCCCCTGAAGAAACATCTGTGTACAAGAGGCCCAAACAAATGCAGATAGGTTATGCTTTATAATGTAGTTGAAGTGGTAGGGGAAAAAAATCCAAAATCAGTAACATACAAAAAAGATTCATTTTAAAATTTAACTTCTTCCTTAAATCTTCATTTATTTGTTCCCTTCCCCCTTGGTAGTCTGAATAAAATAATAAATAAAAATTGCACAGTTCTTCTCATGTGTCAAGTCTCTATTCCAAATGTCAAACACTGTTCCATGTATTACAAGTACTGAATGAAGATGTAAACACTGGCATGTTGTTAATTAGGCTTCATGGGGAAATTAGGATGCAAAGAATGGTATCAAGGGAATCGCCCAGACATGGGTTTTAACAATGCTGTTACTGCCCTCCCACAGTAACTTTTAACAAAATTGACTTCATTCCTTTCACAGTAAGCCTTGCCAAGAAACGGATTCAAATAAAGGGCCCTCATTAGCAATAAAAGTTTGGAGGGTGGAAGTGCTGCTTGAACTCTGCATTGCTGAAGTACATGCAAGGAAAAGCACTTTGCTGAAGTGTCCGTGCAAGCCAGCTCCAGCCTGCTGCTCCTACTGTGTCAGCTGCTGCCCGAGGTTCTTAAACAGTAACAGAAGAATAAGCTTGTAGCATTCATGCCCTGATACGAAAGCTTAGGATGTCAGCCTTCTTTACAATCGTGGAGCTCACAGTGGCTATTCAGACCTTCTCAACTCCTAGCTAGGCTCTGTAATATGCTCTGGGAGATGCCAGGCAAAGGCTGATAGAATTATGCAAAAAGTATTAACGCTCAAATCTTTTTTTACCTGCTCCCTGTTAGCTTCTGAGCAAAATTTAAGGTGTTGGTGATTCTTGAGTGTAGTGGTTACGGGTAGGAAAGTATCTATGTTATTCAGGGTTGGTCGTAAATCTCCCTGCTGGTATTCAGATGACTACTAACCCAGTGACAGCATAAAATATTTATGTTTTACCACTGACAATCTGAAAATGAAGCACATATATCTACTCCAAGCAACTTCTGGATCAACAGAATTGTAAACTAAGTTCTGTAACACTACCTTTATTAAGCCATTGTTAATTCAGGTTCTCATGCCACAGCTGTACGTATAAAATAGGGCACTTATATCCCTTTTAGGATTGAGTTTTAAACAAACAGGACAAGCTACAAACCTGTCTCCATGAGTTAGGAACCTCTACCAGCCAGGGGGTTCCTATAGCACTGGACTACTCTTTTCGTACCTAACATAGCT
This sequence comes from Caprimulgus europaeus, assembly GCA_907165065.1. The sequence continues at coordinate 111,613,619 of OU015523.1, forward strand.
ACTGTTGTGTGGTAAAAGCAAATGCACAATCACAGAAACACAGAATGGTTTGGCTGGAAGGGACCTTAAAGATCACCTAGTTCCAACCCCTCTGCCATCAGCAGGGACACCTTCCACTAGACCAGGTGGCTCAAAGACTCATCCAGCCTGGCCTTGAACACTTCCAGGGAGGAGCAGCCACAGCTTCTCTGGGCAACCTGTTCCAGTGTCTCACCACCCTCACAGGAAAGAATTTCTTCCTCGTACTTAATCTAACCTACTCTCTTTTCAGCTTAAAGCCATTTTCCCTTGTTCTGTCATTAACTGCCCTAATAAAAAGCCCCTCCCCAGCTTTGTGTAGACCACTTCAGGTACTGGAAGGCATCTTTAAGGTCCCCCCAGAGCCTTCTCTTCTCCAGGCTGAACAGCCCCAACTCTCTCAGCCTGTCCTCATAGGAGAGGTGCTCCAGACCTCGGATCATCCCTGTGGCCTCCTCTGGACTCATTCTAACTGGTCCATGTGTTTCTTGTGTTGGGGACACCAGAACTGGACACAGCACTCCAGGTGGGGCCTTACGAGAGCAGAGTACAGAGGGAGAATCACCTCCCTCGACCTGCTGGCCACGCTTCTCTTGATGCAGCCCAGGATACAGTTGGGCCTTCTGGGCTGCAAGCGCACATTGCCGGCTCATGTTGAGCTTCTCATCCACCACCACTCCCAAGTCCTCCTCTTCACATCTGGTCTCAAACCACTCATCACCCAGTCTGCATTTAGGTTTGGGATTGCCCCAGCCGAGGTGCAGGACCTTGCATTTGGCCTTGTTGAACTTCATGAGGTTAGCACAGGCCCACCTCTCAAGCCTGTCAAGGTCCCAACTCCAGATTCCTAACATTCAAAACATTATACTGAATCTAGGACACATGAACTCATTATGAAAATACCATATGTGCCTGGGGAGTGCCTAGAGAGGGACCTGCAATCACTCCTTCAGCTCAACTACAAAGAGTTAATGTCAGGAATCTGAAGGGCAAGATGTTTAAATCTGTCTCTGATTAATGGGGAGGAGGGACTCTGATATTGTTACATATAATTCACAGAAGGAAGAGACTACTTGAAAATAGTTCTTAGCCAACAGGAAGGTAAAATACATTCATGGTCATGGACTCTAAGATGTGCTGATCCACTAGAAAACTCTCACATAAACATGTTTAAGAAAATTCCTGTTCTAGGTACTGATAATAAAAGTCTTACAAAGCACTGAAGTGTCTGATCTTCAGTGTGCTCAGAAATCTGAAGCCAAAAGGCATGACCTGGTTCCTCTTCACTTCATTCCATGATGTGGGGTTTTAAATAGACTGACTTACTGTAACACAACGTTACCCATTACCAAACACATTTTCCTGGACCAGCAGTGAAAGACTCTGCAGTGCCAGGCACACTTACTTCCAGTGACTTCACCAAAAGAGCAGGAGCAGTGAGTGGACACCACAAAGAACCTAATTGCTTATGAACACCTGAACACTCCATGCATTAATCATTGTAAAGTAAAATTCAAATGCAGAAAGCACTGTACACTAAGGTTTTCCCTCTCCCCAGTATTTTTCATTTATGTGAAAAATATTCACACCTTAACCCTACAGGAGTTTAAATCAATTAACAGAAGCTAATGGCCAGTAAGTTAAAAGGGAAAGGGGAAAAACCCAACTGACTTACACCTTATAGTGACTGTAAAAGTGCACTAGTGGATAATATACTGGGACAAATGCGCTGCACACATCTGGGCTCCATTCTGGCATCCCCTGTGCTGTCATTCATCTCTTTTCTGGGTATGCTAGTGATTTTTTTTTTCCCTAAAAATCCTTTCACATAATAAAGATCATGCATGCTACCTACACCTTCACTGCACAAGGACACATTTAAAATAACTTCTAAGTTCTCTGTTCCATATTTCTCTCTTCCCTTCAGTGGGCAAGAGCTGAGTGAGGTTTCTGTTGCTCCTGTCACTTACAACATGAGCTGGAAACTCTGTATATCTCCCTTCTACCCCCTCTCTCTTAGGTCTCTCCTGTCTCTTAGTCTTGCTGCTTAGTTGTGTCAGCAGAATTATTTTCTACATAGATGGGACCATTTTATAAAGTGTTAAAGAATGTATTTAACTTTTTCTGATCCGTGAAGAATTATGAAGACGACTGAAGCTGGTAGGTTTCATAACTGAAAGAGCTACACTCTTTACTTCCTATTGGTTTTCTGTTTTTCATCAGAATTATCAGTTTCTGTCTGTCAAGAAATTGTGGTGTTCAGAAGTAACTACCCTGTATCCAGATGTGAATAACAGAAGGCAACAAATTGAATACAGCACTTTGGATATTTTTAACCACAGAAATTCTTTGCTGCAACTACACCATATAGCCACTATTTATATCACCTGAAAAAACCCTACCTGGTTTAAAGAAAAAAAACACAAAGTACAAAACCAAAACAAAACTCAGTTAGCTTTTTTCTCTTTTTTTTTCTTTAGCAAACCCCTGAAAATGATTAGAAGAGAGACATAAATCAGCAAAGGATATGGTCGCGGTAGGTAGCCAAATCATCCAGTAAGATATGCCATTTCTTTTTATGGCTTACTCCATTGATTGTAACCCAGTGAAAACTGTGAAAGATAAAGTAATCACAAGCACAACCACAATGAAGGAAAAACAGTTCAGTTGTGTCCTTAGAAGTTTGGGTATTTATCTTTTTATCACTACCATTAATACAAACAGTCCATGTCTCTTAACTAGGCTAAGAGTTCAAATCGTAATGAAAGCAAAAGAGAACTCGAGAATGCCATTTCAGATAGGCAGCAGAAGAAAACTTTTCTGGTTTTTCCACCCTTTATGGCTTTCCAAAAAAACCCCTCAGTTTAAGTGTTTACATTACATATTATCAAGGGGGAAATGGCTACATAAACACAGGAAACAGCATAACTGGAGCACAGAACTAATTAAGAAAAAATAGATCCAGAATTCAAGTACACCTACGCTTCACAACATTTTTAATGGTAAAATATTCTATTGAGTACTTTGGTAAATGTAGATATTTTACTATGTTACAAGTACCTTTCACTTCTGAAACTTTTATCACTAGAAAAGTATTTTCTTCCCCTGAAGAAAAAGTAAACACAACAAAACCAAACATTCTTGTACTGAGAGGAATCTTCAGTTTAAGAAGTGAAGGAATCTGTTTTGGTGGAGAGTTTGTGTGGGTTTTTTTATTTTTACTTTAAAAAAATTCAACCTATTAGCAGTTACAGAAATTATCTGATTAAGATAAAGCTTAGCAAATAAGCAACAAGATTTACTTTACAAATACCCTATTTTAAACCTTCCCCAGACACTTTCACTCTGGCTGTTAGACCTACTTAAGAGTAACCCCAAATAAGTTCTGTATGTTTATGACTTTGTCTCTTTGCTTTTCCAAATTCTGATCCATAGATTTTGTGGCCAGGCCTGTTTCCCTCACTGCACAGATGTCAACAAAACTCCTCCAGAGCAGAGTGAAAGCACCCCGAAGAGGTCTCCTTGTGAGGTCCATTATGATGTAAAGAGAAAGTTGGAAATCAATAAAAGAACAATACCTACCTAATCAAAGCAAGAACTTTCTGACTTACTACAAAAAGTAAAACCAATGTTTTTTAATTAGCACACATTATCCTTTAAGGAATATTGAGCTGTCAGACTCACCACAGCATTTATTTTAAAAAGCTTTATTTGTCAGAATTCCTGAAACTGACTTTAAATATGCTTTCCTCAAAAAAACAGAAAGACAGAGTGTGGGTGCCTTCTTCCTAGACAGAAGCTGGAGACATTAAGGCAGACAGACAAGCTGTTCTTTAGCAATGGACTTCTAAAAGAGCTTGAGTGCTCGAATATCACCAGACATTTCTTCTGAGTCCAAAATAATAACAGACACTCCAAAATTTTAACTGAAACAAACAAAAAACCATAAACTAAAGTTCAACATTTTAAAAATGTATATATAAAAGTATATTGGCAGAAATGTTTACTAGAACTAGGATTTTAGTTCAAATTTTCCATATTGCCAGAAATGGTTATATTTGACTTAGTGGTTCTGTTCATTTATTTTATTTAAAGAAACAAGCAAACAAAAAATGGCCAGCTACAGAACTCTCCATAGAAATTCAGGCTCCTAAATACTAAAACCAATCTACTTAGAGCCACACACAAAGTAGTCTTGGGAAAATATGATGGCTAATGAAGTTACGCTTAAATTCAACTAGAAAAGCAGATATTCATTAGTGCTTGTCCAATTTCCAACTGTTTCCTCTCTTCCCCATAATCCCTACCTCAAAAAAGATAGAGTGGAAGTCTTATTGATAAATACATGTCATTCTTATCCCAGAATCATGATGGGTATCTTTTAAATAAGTTACTAAACAATTCTTAATGACAAACTGGTTAACCATAGTTCAAATGAAAAAGGATGCATGGTCACTGAGTAATAGAGAATACTTTGTTTCTACATTACATTTTCCAATACTTTGCTCAGTCTCAGTTTGTGCCTTAAACACTATTGTTTGCTTTGGCAAAGTATTTCACAATGTAGCTCATCCTGAGGAAGTCTTCCTGACATTCAGCCTAAATTCTCTTCCAATTTCTTCCTGTCAGATGATTGCCTCTTCTTAGCTAGATGACGTAAGCAGCATACACGTTTTGTACACAAAGAAACAACAGTTCTGCTAACAACGTACAAATGGGGAAGTTAAAATTCCCTCTTTTCAGGAACTCATACAGAAAAAATGCAAATGAGACCATTGGAAAAAAATCTGTATCAGATCCTGAGCTCATTCTTCCATCAGCTCATTGCTTTTACACTCCAGAGGTTCTGAAAATGGCTAAGTAACAGTATGAGGATAAATACACAAATACAGAAGCAGATACACACACATTCTCTATACATATGCTGAGGTACCTACAATCTTTTGAACACTTAGTCAAACTCTGACAATGTTTCCAGTAGTGTTTAATCCAGAACAATAAATACACTGCTTTTTTTTAATACACATATAAAAAAATCTTGGCTTGTTATGAATCTGAGTCCAAATTTAGAAAGATATTTTCTGCTTTCAAAACTGCTACCAACATCAAAATATTAAAATATTTTTGCAATTGTGATTGTAACTTAATGCCATTTGTCATAACTGTGGTTTCAAAATAAATGTTACCAACTATCAAAACTTCATTACTAGTATATATATATATATATATTACCCAGCAAACCTATGGTAGAGAAAACAGTGTTATATTTCAGCTGTTACTAACCTCATCAGTTTTAATAAGCTGATTTAGAAATCGGACCTTCCAAATTACGGTAGATAGTGCAATTACATTATCACTGCTTTGAAGAGACACCATATTCCTGGGACTGATGGTCCCGTAACAGCTTTTGCTTTTTAGGATATTGTGCCAGACTAATCTTTACTGAAATTTTCTTCTGCCAGCTGGATTGCAAACATAATTTTCACTACTATGATAAAGACAATAACAACTGTACCTCTTAACTATTAAAAAAAAATAAAATCTGGAAACTGTTTCTTTTCATGATAGTAATTACCATAAAAATATTTTTTCTTGGTTTGTCATTTTGGGAACAGGCATCTTGTAAACAAATTATCTGACTGCAGGCCCATTAAATTAATTTCATACTATCAAGTCTTCCTTAAGGAAAGTCTCACCAGGATCACATAGAAAATTACTACTGGTATTGCTTAAAATACAAAATGGGTATACTTGAATATATCTATTTGGTGAACACATGCCAATCCACAGACACTCCAGAGCTCACACGTTAGAAGTGGCTTCTGTCTTTAGCGAGGGTTTGAATAAATATCCAAAGCACTTTATGTGAAATCTGTGCTGCTCACAAGACAGATTCCCAAACACGGTGAAGTAACAAACTTCAGATTGAGACAAAGAAAGGCTCATACTGAACCGAGCACAAAGCAAAGCCACGCGGGCCAATGAACTCAGCAACCATCTCATAGTTTTTTCCCTTTGCTTTCTTATTTATTTTGCAACTCCCATTTGTTGAGTCCTGTTTCAAACTAAAGAGTGATAGCTTGACAGGCAAGATGAACAGTTCAGACTGGAAGAGGTCTGCTACTGATCTGCCGACTTACTTCTTTAGCAGCCTATGCAATCCCTTCCGTGTGAGCTAAAAATGCCTTATCAGTGGCTAAATGGCGGCTATTGGGACTAAGCAATTATGTATGCACCAGTATATTAGCAGTCACATAATACTCGGCTGCTGCTCTTAGTGATGCTGAGAAGTGATTAAGAAGTCAGGTAGGGCTCTGCTGGTAGCACAGCTGGCCCTGCACTCACTATTTGTGACCAGTCTGTGCTACCCTCCAGTTTGAATTTCATCATTTAATTTTCACAGACACTGCAGGTCTCCATGGGTCAATTCCAGTAATCGCAAAAGTAGGGTTAATAGCTACTAACCTCTACTGTCTACTAATACTAGGAATCACTTTGCATTTTATTGCACAGTTGTTGTAAAACAAAACACTGAGAAAGGCAAGTCTGAAAGTTAAATGCTTTGCTTATGTGCCATGTCTGGTTCTTAATACAAGAGCCATGGCAGTATCCAAACAATCCACTATTCATTATCTCTCCAGTACCAACAAGAGTGACTCTCCAAAATCTTTTTTTTTTAAAAAAAACAAAGAAAAAAGAAAAAGCTGTTGCTGAGGAAACTAGCTATTCTAAGAGATGAATGTAATTGGAAGTTGTATTTTGTTTTAACAACTATTTCATGAATGAACATGTCCAGGCATAAAGCCAAAGTCAGCTGAGCTGTTTGTAATGGTACTATGCCCAGGAACTGTTAACTCCATGACTGGAAGTATGTATCCTTTCAGGAAACAAAAGCACGTGTGTGAACATTTAAGATTCGCTGAAGAAAGGTAGGTTAGCCATAGATTTGAACTATTCAGAGATAAATGAACTTCTATAGGTGCAGGATCAACAGAAAATCTTTTGGTATGTCCATGCCATTGACATAATTAACTCTGTTGTATGTACAGTGTTCCAGTATCCCAACAGAAATTGAAAGAGTAAACTAGAAATGTGCAATGTAGCTGTTAAGGCTGATTCCTTATAATCACAGGAAAAGGTCATGACATTCCTTTAGAAAACAGGAATAACAACAAATAGTTAATACAAAAATACAATATATGAAGTTTCAGAAAAAAAATAAATTTATTTCATACTTTGAAATGCAATTTTATAGATGCATACATACAAACCTTTACTGATAGCCGACACACAGTAAAATGCTCAGAGGTTATTTAAGCCTCAAATGTTGAAGAATTGTAACTTACAAGGTTCTGCCAATTGTCAGTGGTGAAAGTTCAAAATGAGCATGTTGGGAACAGCACACAAAATTAAGAAAGGGATGCAGTACAAGGGATGACGTGTCATGACAAGACACTTACAGCAAAAGGGTTAGAAGTAGTATCAGATACAGGTTTCTGAGTCTTTTTTCTGCTCTCATGCAAAGATGACTAACAACATAAATCAAAAAGATACCAACACAGTAAAAGAGCCAGCTTAGAGGGAGAGAAAGGTCTAGTATGCTTTCTTTAAAGGCAGCCTTTTGCTGAAGGACAGGTATCCAAAGAAGCAGCTCTCACAATATTTTAATCTTTAAAGCTATGACTCCACGGTCCCACCATTCAAAAGTTTCTGTAGCTTCCAGATTTCTGCTATAATTTCCTTTTACCTCTAGAAAAAAAAACCTCTTTCCTTGACCACAACTAGTTATGACAGCAGGGCTGCAACAAACATTGCACCGAGAGTTAGATCTGCAGGCATTTATTTTGGCAGTCACGCTAGTTTAAGCAGAATTTGTTGATCTTGCATTGCTTCTTCATGCTCTCTTTGACCTCTGTCGTTTTGATGCTGAAGCAGTCTGTGGCAACATGTTTGAAAAATAAGGAGGAAAAAAAATTGTTTGTTTTGTTTTGCTTTTAGCCAGGTCAGTTTTCTGAAGTGGGTACATAATACTGGCACTGCTGCCAATAAAAACCAGACAAAACTGTTAATCTGTTTCAGTCTTAGTTCAAAGTAAAAGCACTTGCTCGGGGAGATGCATTTAAGAAAATTTGTCAAAGTAACAATAATTTGAGCTTCTACAGACATTTGAAAAGAATAAAAAAGGCAATCTAAGTGTTCTTCAAACCTTAAGACAACATCCTAATGAGACCACTTCAAATAAAACATCTTCGTGTGTAATACAGCTATGGGCCCATGCAGATTACACAGGTTCCCCAAGGGAGAATATCGAGCTGCCTTGACTTTAAAAAACGTAATTTACTTGCTTTCTTGTGGAAAGGTGGTTGTTCTTTTTCTTGGTGTTTGTTTTAAGTAAAGGCATATTTTTTTTTCTACATACCCTTTTGTACATGAAGTGCTTGTGTTGTTTTTCATTTTTAATCACACTTCCCAGAATACTGATTAAGAGCAAAAAAATACAGGGGTTTCAAAGTATTCCAGAGATCAGACTACATGAAGAAAAATTGAAAAATAAGGTGTTTGTAGGAATGAAGTACCTTTTCTTCTACACTACTGGGAGAACTGCAGCTAAATTCAGAATCCATTAGAAAATTTTTTTCTAGTGGTAGATTGTCAGATAACAGTATGTTCTGACATTATTGCAGGTTAGTAATGGGTCCAGCAAGTACCCTCTGCTATGAACAACTCCATTCCCTCCCTCTGCAGTCACAGAACAAATATATAAAACTTTAAAGTTATAAGGTTGGCTGATCAGCAAAACTCAGGTTTCTTTAAAATACTCATTTAGAAGTGCAAATATCTCTCTTTTCTCTGTCAGCAGTCATCTGAGAAGACACTTGGTTAGTTACAAACTGAAACAGCAACTACCTGCACTTCTGTGAAGACTAAAAAGTCATCAGAATAAACTTATTCCAGCCATACTATTCAGTGAATGCCTCTCAAAACACTGTCCTGTAATGCAAGATCACATGTATCGAAACACAAAATGTGTATATGAAACTGAGAACAAATTAGATTTATAAACTGAGAAGTGGCAAGTGGCTCCTCCAACTAACGCCTCATTTTGCACCTTTACTGAAGAAGGATTTAATCTCTCTGTTTCTTGATGATACTCCTCAAAACTGGGAATGTCAAGCAATTTAATTTTGTGAATGTTCTCTGCCAACTGAATAATGCTGCAAAGCAAACTAGAAATTTTCAGAAATTTGGCTGAGAGTTACTGTTTTAGTGACTGGCTTTCAATAATCACTTCCTATTCTTATTGCAGTCACTACTGATTAGTCAATTAAGAACTGCAAAGAACGCAACTAAGGAACCAAGTCAGCTCACCAGGACACTGTAAAAATCATGGGACTGCGTACAGCAAGCTGCCAAATCTTTTAATAAAATGCTTCATAGACCAAAGATGAAAGACTCACTGTAATAATTGTACATTGTAATAAGAAGCAATCATCCTAGTACCTTCCTAGCACCTAGTCAGATATCCATAGGGAGGTAAATGCAAACACAAGCACCACGAATACAGAAAACAGGATAAACTGTAATAGTTAACTGAATCAGTTACATTAATCTACAGTGTAGCCCCTTATCTCCACTTTCCCCTCCTCTTGAACAGTCATCCCAGGTCCTACTCACAGTCTCTTTGTCCCATCAAGACAGACGAGTGCTCCCAGTTTGATGCCAACTAACCAGCCAACACAAAACAGCAGAGATCGATGTGACAGACCTACACTTTCACACCTCTGACACAAAATGTTTACTACAAGAAAATAACTACATCAGAATTCAACTCCATGACAACTGTCTTGGAAAATAGCAAAGACTGTCTCTAAAAACAGCCAGATCACTCTCTTCCTCAACTGGTAGGTTCATGAGGCAGTGGAATTCTCTAGGACAAAGCTGAGCAGGACAGGGTGCCAAACGCTTTGCATATGCTACAGTTCTTCACTGTGGATGTTCATATCAACAGGAGACAATTCACATTTTCAAAAGAAAAAAAAAAGAGAAAGCTGTTAAGAAACACAGTGCAAAACATGAACAGTAGGCTCTCTGTTGACTTCATTATCATCATAAAACTCTGAGCAAATGCCATATTAATTATATTACTCTGTCACAGAAAAATTATTCCAGAAGTACTTTCTGCAAAGTTAGAGAAAACAGGGATTTTCAATCCTAGATGTCAGCAGGTGGGCAGTAACAGGGATGTGAAAGGGACTAGTTGCAACTAGTCTCTAGTGAGATCAGTTTGATCTTTTAAATATTATCATAATCAAATGTCACAGAATGACTTTGGTTTTATTCTTCATTTCCACAAAGATGATGGAACAATTATTTTAAAGAATTAAAATTATTAGAAAAATTAGAACAATAAGCAAACTTGGAATGTACCAAGTGTAAAACTGAAAAGTAACACTAAGAGCTCCATATGCATTCCTAGATATTATTATTTGAGAAAATTATGGAAGCTGATAGAGTGTCATCTGGAAGAGACAGCTAGTGATCTGTCCTAATAGCACTCATAATTTTATCTCCAAATTATCTGGTCCAGTATGTGCTTTTCATCTGGGGAAACTTAAGAAACATCCATGCATACATACAGATGTTAGAAGTTAAACTACATTAATGATAACAGAACTTTTATTACCGTGTTGTTGGTTTTGGGTTTTGTTTTGTTTTTTTTTTAACTGAGCACAAATGCTAAGAAACATTTGCTGAACACATTTATTTTTGTACTGAGTGGTACAGAGAAAGATAGCAAACAGGATTCCTTCTTGCCCAAGACGCAGCAAGGGGGAAGCTGCATTGCAAGTTCTCCCTCAACAAGAACACACCACAGGATCACGTTGCAGATCTGCTCACTAGGAAGCCTAAATAAGAGAAATATGCCTATCACTTCTTGCTTTCATTTATTAGTTATAGTGGTCACAGATAACATCTGTAGGCAAGTGAAGGCCTAGTTCAACTATCTTTTTGATAGCAATTATATCAAATAAATTGCTATCTTTTTGATAGTAATTCTGGCCCAGAAAGTTACAATTTTCCTTGCGTGCACTAAAGTGAGGGGAAGGAGCTGATATAAAGTCAGGGCCAAAGAACTGTTTTTCCAGCTGGATCACTTCTCCAATTATGTTCACTACACAGTCACACAAACACTTGTACCAACACAACAGGGAAGACTGAACATTTTGTTAAATGGTCCAAGAAACACTTCACAAATACGCAATTAATATGAATACAAAAACATTCTCCTAGGTGTCATTGAACTCACTTGAGTTACTTCTGAATTTTTACATTGACAGTAGCTGGGACACAAAGCTGACTCAGATTTGGGGCTGGCTCTGAAAACCATTAATTAGTTAAAATTTTCTGTAGCACAGTTACTCCAACTATTCAAGAGCTAAAACACAATAGAAAACCATATATTGCTGCTGTCTACATCCTCTCTCTTCTGCAATAATTTCCAAGGCTAACAGGCAAAAGCTTCAACAAAATAGTACTGCATATTGCATGAATGGCAATGACAAATAATATTTTTCTCCAAAAGAGACAAATGAAAAACATAAGTAAAAATTATTCTATAAGCCAAAGTAAATGCAATAAATTAGCATTCTCCACAAAAATGGAAGATTCATCCAAATTAACCATAGAAAGGTAAAAATTCACACATGTCCTGAAGAGAAACATACGCACACATTGTCAGTAAATTACTTTTCAAGCACCTACTTAAGGTTGACAACATCTGAAAAGTTCCCATTTCTCTCCACAGATTCCATAATGTGAGTTTAGACTGGAAAAATGTAGATAACTACAGTGTACATACAACCATAGGTTAGGTAAATTTCACCTGTATAAACAAAACTTACTCTTCACACTGTTTGGGAACCAAGGCAAATTCCAGGAGGATGAAAAGGAAGCAGGAAGAAAGTAAGGCTGAAGATACTCTAATAAACTCTCCAACACCAGGAAATATCCATGGCTTGCCCAAAGACTTCCAGGAGCAATTTACAGTAAAAAGGAATCACTGAAACACAGAATGGTTAGGGTTGGAAGGGACCTTAAAGATCATCTAGTTCCAACCTCCCTGCCATAAGCCCCTCTTCAGGTATTGGAAGGCACCTATAAGATCTTCCTGGAGCCTTCTCTTCTTGAGGCTGAACAGCCCCAACTCTCTCAGCCTGTCCTCATAGGAGAGGTGCTCCAGCCCTCGGATCATCCTCATGGCCTCCTCTGGACTTGTTCCAGTAGGCCCACATCCTTATGTTGGGGTCCCAGAACTGGATGCAGTATTCCAGGTGGGGTCTCACAAGAGCAGAGTAGATGGGGAGAATCACCTACCTCGATCTGCTGGCTACACTTCTCTTGATGCAGCCCAGGATACATTTGGCCTTCTGGGCTGCAAGCGCACACTGCCGGCTCACGTTGAGCTTCTCTCACCCACCAGCATCCACAAGTCCTTTTCTTCAGAGCTGCTCTCAATTCATTCTCTGCCCAGTCTCTATTTGTGCTTAGGATTGCCCTGACCCAGGTGCAGGACCTTGCACTTGGCCTTTTTGAACTTCATGTGTGCACAAAGAAGCAACGAGCAATCTCTGCACTCTGAGGCACAACTGATTTGGTTTTCTTCTAGCAAAGCAATTACGTATTTGAGCTCTTAGAAGTAGATGTTTCCCCAAATCAGTCCTTCAGATCCCAACTTCCCTTTCCTAGAAGGCAAGAGGACTAGAACATAATCTGCTGATGCACTGCCTTACTCGCAGAACCCTCCTGTCCACTTCCAGGCATCAAAACATTATGCTGGAGGGGACATAGAGATTTGTCACTGATAAAATTCCCTAGTGATGTACTCAAGAGGAAAACAAAGGATGGGGTGTTTTTTCTTTTGTCTTTTTCACTCATTTTCTTTTGTATTTTTCACTCTTCTCAAGGTATTTGCAAATGGTTCTGATCAGGAAGTGGAGCAGACAAATCTCTTATAAAAGGCAGTGGGGGAACTGGGTGGCAAGGAGGGTTATAGTGACAGAAATGTTTAGTTATTTTTGAAATAAGACTTGAAATAATTTGTTCTGGTTAGTTCTTCGGAAGAACTGACAACTGTATCAGAAAGAAAAAACAAAATCTCATTTCAAGGGTTGAAGTGTTAATCTGTTGCTGAGGACTAGTAGGTCTGATCTGCCAAAAATTTTAAAGGGTGCTGAGATATGTCACGGCAATTAATGAATCCCAGGTCTCCAAATAACATTGATCTAATTTATTTGAACTAAAGCTAGTAGAGTCCTTCCTTGTAGACAGTCTCTTCTCATACTGAGCTTCCAGGTGTCTAGCCTTCCTTATTGCCTACTTCTGTATCTTTTCTAGTCTATATAATGCTTTCTGACCAGAAATGCATAGAGCAAGTATTCAAAATGGGGGTTCACCAAATAAAGGTTATGAAAGCATGTGATTTGTTTTTAGCAATTTTCCCAATAACTGCTAAAACTTATCTTCACTGCCAGTGGACAGTAAGCTGATGGTCTTAAAAAAACCAAAAAACAAAACCCAAACCAAACCAACCAACCAAACCCCCAAAGAAACAAAAAACCCAACCAACAAAACAAAAAAACCCACAAAACCAAAAAAACCCAAACAATGAACACAACCATTCAAATCAGTAGTCTCCTATCTTGCAGAATTTCATTTACCAAAGAGATGGATTTCTTCTGAAATTAATATCCAATATGTAGCTACTCTGCCTGGGGTAGGAGGTAGAAAAGGGGAAAAAATAATAAATAACTACATGTAAAAATAAATTTTATAATAAAATAAAATAATTCCATGCTGATTTACGACACCTTTTTCAACAGAGAGCTCAGTTACTTAGGAAATGGGTATTTTCAAATACTAGTCTGATGCACAAATTCAGAAAGTCTTTCCAAATAAGTTAGGTTAACAACATAGTACATGCTGCCTTAATCGCTCAATAGGATACGTACAGGCCACCTTAAGTGTAAGGGGGAAAAAAATAAACCCCAAAAACTAGCTTTGAGGTGTTCTTTAATTAATTCAAAACAGCAAAAATGAAGGAGCAAAACAAGCAAACAAAAACCCAAACCAAAAACCAGTCCCAATCACAAAGAGAAGAAACCCTCTTATTTGCGGTGTTGTTCCTTCACTTGTAGTAATACGCTTTCAGAGAGTTTCCTTGCAGGCTGGTACCTACCAAAGACATTAATTTAAGTTCCAAAATTGGCATGAGAGGGGAAGAGCACTGAAAGCAGTTACTAAGTATATCAAAACACCACCACGCACTGTTATTTGTCATTTTAAGAGAGCACCTGCGTGAAACAAAGTGTCAGGTACATGCCCTGCACTCTCAGGGTGCTAGTATATTTGATTTTATGATTTCTCCTTTTTATAAACTGAGTAATAAGCAGCACCTGTGGACAGAAGACTGCTTATTCTTCTGATGGAATCTGCAACCCATTTCACATTATAGGGAAAAGGTTAATTCTGTTCAACAACATGCTGTGTCCTATGGTATCTGATTTTATGTACCATTCCAAGGATAGCTGGTTTTAATAGTTCATTTATTTTTCTTCAAGTGCAGCTTTTGAAACTGAATATTTTGATGCTTTCCCTGGAAGCAGATAGAATTGGACCCCTTGTGTGAGGGCAAATACAGAACCACATTGAGAACATCCAGTTAATACCAAAAAAGTCCACAACAATGAGATACTCTCTGAAGCATGTAGATTATGAGATACAAAGAGACAGACATTAGAAAGAAAAATATTCATTGACCATAGTACACAACTATCCACTTATGAATTTTTGTACTATCCTCTGAAGTATTTAATATTGGTCAGGAATTCAAAGTAACCATACACATCTCTCTGATTCACAATCCCAGACAGAAAAGCTCTGGGACCATTCATCACTTGCCAGCAACCCATAAGAACCTGGGTAAACAGCAAGGAATCTAACACTTAAGAGGCCTATTTCAGTTTGGGACTTAGTGTTTCAGAAATAATCGGTGAGCTACATTAAAGATAACACTCAAGAGAACACATTCAATGCTTCAAATTGATAGGGGATCTCAAGGAAGAGGAAATCAGTAGCATGAACCAATTCATCTAGTGTTGTGTCAACACAGCAAAATCCTATAAAAGGAAAAGGAATTAGTATTTTATATCAGTCCCAGTACATTTCTGCTTGTTCTGAAGTTTACTTACAATATCAAATGAATAGGTAACCTAAATAATGCATGAATCTCTAAAATAAAAAATAGCATATCACTTATTTAACAGAAACAATGTAAATTCAGCAAGAGTGGAAGGAAATTATTTTAAGTAAGTTCCCTTGATAGAGATCCAAATATTCACATGAAATTGAATTATAACATCCCCATTGTTCTCTAATAGTCACTGGGAAACAGAGGTCATTATTTTACATTCCCTGGTGGCTTGTTGCTGCTCATTGGAAAGGCAGCGGGGATGAATCTGACTTTTTATTCTACCGAAGATTCAGAGCTCTTTGGTTGGATGTTTTAAAATGCACCATTTACCAACAATGTCATTAAATTAACAACACTGTGAAATGATAGATCTCAAACATAAGGCAGTATATCATAAAAAAGGTTTCTTATGAGTTACTTTTCCCTTTATTTGCTTTTCAAGGGGAAATGTTAGGTGCATAACCTCTGTTTCTTCTAAGACTACTAGTAAATTTTTTAGCATCAGGAAATAAAAGACAAGGATAAAAGAAATTGACTTATAATAATCACCATGTCACTACCGCTGCAAATAATAATGGCTGCAAAGAATATTTACATGATACACAGTTTTATTTGATCTTACACTTCAGTGTTTTTTTCCCAGTAATACTGTTTATGTATCTTGTTTCATTAGCCTCTTCTAAAGAAAACAAAACCAAGTTAGTTTTGATTCTCTATTCAAGGACACAAGACTTCCTAAGCACCTCTCAAACTATAACTATTTCCTCGACCATTGGAAACAATTTATACATTTAGTGGGCGAGTACTCCAACACACCTCTCCATGTTCACCAAAACAAAAAATAACTTATCAAGAATTTAATAAGTATCAGATGAGAAATAAATGGGTGATATGAATATATGCTTTCCAAATTCAAATCTGATTCATGCACTCATACGCATGCTCATATATTAGTAATATAAAATTCAAGGCAGGGAAACAAGATCATTAGCTAGTAAGTAAAACCAACACCTAACAAGTATATTCCCATACATCCAGCCAGCAGTCGCTGATAAAATACTGCCTATTACTGTCACACACACCAAGAACTAAAAAGTAACTGTAAATGGTATGAGGAAGGGTATCCACAAATTGTCTCAACATTGACTAGCTGCTTTTCTCCAAGCCTTCTACAAAATGTCAAAAAGAACAAGCTCTTTTTTTTAATTTTAACTTCTGGAAGATTTCTATTTTTATGCAGAAGTAAAGGAAATCAGCATTCTTGAAGTCCTGCATGCCCTGCCTTGAGCTTCCAGTCAGCTGAGAACTTCTTTCTGAAATCATCAGTAATCTGCAAATTGGCTGGCTTGAAGCACTTCTAGCAAGGGAATCAAAGTCTATGCATAATGCTCCACATTTCCTCAGAAATAGGCAAAAAATGTTTTGAAGATTTCACAGTTAAATCACAAGTTTGTCAAGTAGAAAACTATTCATTACTAATAATCTGTTCAGTGTCCAGCATGGCACACTGATCCTCACAGCGACCTCTGCATTCTGTGATGGCATGTATAAAACTGATGTGAGAGAACTGAAGAATAAACACCAAACATCTTTAACAAAGGTGATAGTTTCTGTATTGCTTTTTGGTTTTGTTTTTAAGCTTCTAAGCCCTTACAGCAAAGACATACACCATAAGACACAATATATACATTCACTATAGTATGAAAAGCTGCAAATTAATGGATTTCAGGGGAAAAATGTCAGGAGAGCCTGTCTTTTGCCTCTAGATAAAACCAGATACAGTCTTTAAGTCACTACAGTGCATCATAGAAGGATGTCCAATTTATATGACTGCATGTAGTTACTACAGCAACACCACTTTGGCTACTTTTACAGAGCATTTAGAATTTTGTGACACAGGGTCAGGGCAGTAAGTAATGCAGCCAAACACACAATGGAAAGTATCTCCTACCCATCACAGTGTGGCACTGGACATAAACTCAGAAAACAGGAAAAAAAAGACAACCAAATCCTCTTTTTCATTTGTAAAATGTATCCCTAAAGAATAGCATGGGCACAATAATTATGCAGAGATCTATGGGGGACTGGTTTATCCTACATGTATTTTTTCAAGCCTCAGGTTCTCATTTTTGCATTTGGCTCTACTAGAAACAAATATTTTAGGAAGTTTAATTGCAGTAATAAAGGAATATTAATTGCAGTAATAATTAAATGAATTGCACCAACAAGTAGATCAAACTTACCAAAACCAGAGAAATTCTAAGTTTGCTGAATTTTCTTATTCAGATATCCCTACCATGATAACTGTGTGTCATCTATGCTCTCAGCATGAGCATTCAGTTTGAAGAACAAATAGAATGGGGCTATTTCAAACTCAGTGAAAAGCTGGATGCAAATGATTTCCCATCAATAGCAGCCTCTCAGAATCACAGAATTGCCTAGACTGGAAAAGACCTTTAAGCTCATCAAGTCCAATCATTAACCTCACACTGAGGACTCCCCAACTAAACCACGTCCCTAAGCACTTTGTCTACAGGACTCTTCAATCCCTCCAGGGATGGGGACTCATCACTGCCCTGGGCAGCCCCTTTCAATGCCTGAGAACCCTTTCAGCAAAGAAATTCTTCTCAATATCCAAACTAAACTTCCCTTGGTGCAACTTGAGGCCATCATCTCTTGTTCTGTCGCTGGTTGCCTGGGAGAAGAGGCCAATCCCCACCTATTTTTTGCTTTGTTTACAATGATTTGATGATCACATTCTACTAAACTTATAGCCATTTGTAAAGTATTTTTCTGTGAGGCTGAAGTCTCACCCAAGTCTTTAGCTATGCACTGGGATCCAACAGCTCAGCTATACAATCAATGCATTCTCACTGAAGTCATACTGAAAGAGAACAAAAAGTATCTCTCTATCCGATTAGAAGTCTTTTTTCACTTAATAAAACTAGCATTTTTCCCTTTTTTACTCTAATGACCTCTCTACAAGATATGAAGTAGAACGTTACATGGAAAGATCAAAGTATAAACCATAGAGAGGACTGAAACTTCTAAAAGTGAAAAAGGGAGTGACTCCTCTCAGGACAAAAAAAGAAACAGAAAGATAAAATAAAGGGAAATTACACACACATATTATGAAAGGCTAAACAGTTTGAAAAATAAAACCTTTACCTATTCATTGTTTTTCCATTTTCTAATAGTTAACTCACAATAATCTTTAACCTAAACTGGAAAGCTATTAATTTGAAACATTGTTTAACTAAGTAATTAATAAGTGTTCTGGTAAACATCTTTTAAGGTGCTAAGTACTGAACAGGCACCTTCTCACTCTTCCATCTGCCCAGGAAAAAATATTTAGCATGAATCAAACTTTTCATAATTTTCTAAGTTTAGGTGATATTAACTACGTAACTATACCATATAAAGGTTTATGATTTTACCACTTTATAATATTTGAGTAAACAGAAATAGAGGGAGACAAATTCTGTGATTATTTACCCCTAAGAATAAGAGAACTTTCCGAATTCCTCTTCCTGGATTAATGTTTCCTCCAATCTGAGTCAGAAAATCCTTTTCCTCACCTCTTTAAGTACTCATAAGAGTAAGGAAAACAAGGACAGACATAGTCATTGGATGGGTTTGAGCTAGTTAAACTTTCACAATATTTAAGAATCCCCCGACTGAGACTAATCCTTTACCTCACTTCTTTATTCATGATTGACTTCCAAGGAAGAAAAAAAAAAAAAAAAAAAAAAAAGTAGTTTCATTGCTTATGTGGAATTTAAAAAAAAAAAAATACTTGTACAAGAATATACTTAAAATTTCTTTAACAAAGCTACATCTGAATAGAACTATAAATGAAAGCATACTGTAGATTCATCAGTATGGAAACAAAGGGAGTAAGAATAATGTTTTTAAGCTTCTAAGCTTAAAAAACTGACAACACTGGGATACTCTGCAAGAGTTTCTCAGAGGTAATTAATTTCTTTTTTTCTTCTTACCACTTACCACATTCTTGGATTACTAGTACACATTCACTGAACAATACTCTAAAAGTATTCAATTAAATATAAATACTGATCTCCATTTCCACTACAAGCTCTTTGTTTACAGTTTACTGCTGGGCCTTGTGACTTATAATAAGACAAGATGGGAGAAAGGAAAGGTACAGCAGCATTCAGAGGTAATTTTCAGGTGGGCAGCAAGGAGGGACAAAATTGTGAGAAATCAGTTTTAAAAACAATGCAAAAGTGTTTGGCTCAACACTCCATTAAAAATTGCTGCAGTCTGTGCTAGCACATTTCTGCCCTTGCAGAATGAAGTGATTCTTACGAAATACTTAACATTTACTACACAAATTTAAAAAAAAATAGTATGTCAGGGGGAATAATAAAAACCGTACTATTTTCTACAAAAAGTGGCCCAATGCAACATATTATTGCCAGTAAACTTACCAGTCGTCTCCTCTCCTCTTCAACTGCAATCAGGAGCCGAGCAAACTCTTTCAATGACTGGGCTGAAAAGAAAACAAAAAAAAAGAATGTCTTTGTCAACATTACATTTTAAGACCAGATGAGTCCATTATCTGGATTTAAGTTGTAGTGATAAGATAGTGTTCTTATTTAGTACTTCATTGAAATCAGCAGTCATTAAATGAGGCACAGACTGAAGTGAGCAGCAGGCCAAGAGCAGGTAAAAAACAAAAGAAAAGAACCTGAGCCTTAGGAGTCATATGTATTTTAAAAAATATTTTTTTAATGGAATTTGGCAAACATCTTCCTGAAATGTGCAAAGATCATTCTCAAAACAAAGAATTCTACAATCAGTCTCAAAATGTATTTTATCATACAAGGAGCAGAAAGAAACTGCAAAGAAAAATCTTCAATATCTCCTATTAAAGCACAGCAACAAATATTTGCAATAAGTATGAAAAATATTCAGGTAAAAATTTGAAAGTCAACATTTTAAAAGAAATGCATTACTTATGCCAAATTCTTAGGTTTAGCAGCTCTTTGGCTTTAGATTTTGCAAGGACAAGCTTTCAGGTGACAAGAACAGATGATTGATTTATAAGCAAGCTTTGAATTCCCTTACAACTGTTAGAGAGTTTTTGCTCAAAATTGCCTTCAAATATAAGTCAAAGGGCTATAGCAGATGTCAACAGAAATATAATAAAAGTATTAACCCATAAAACAGGGCAAGAAATGGGAAAACATTCCAAAAACTCTTAAGGCTTTATTCTCATGTAAGCAAGTGGTGCTAATCTGTCTAGAAAAATCTATCTTTCCATTTATATTACTTTCTCAAGGGCATGTGGGTTGCTCAGAATTCAGCATCACAGTTCAACAGACAAAAATGCCAGAGATGAATCATGTGAAGAGAGCTAAGTAGCTTTTTTTACTTTCTCCTGATGAATCTAGCAGTAATTGCTATCAATGACAGGATGGTAGATTTCATGGTTTAAAGTTCCGATCTCAGAATGCAGATTTATAAATCCTACGGCTTCTCAGAACAAAGTTGAGGCAATCTAAGTAATCTTTTAAAGAAGAAAAGAAAATGAGGAAACAAAACTTGTAGAATTTCTCAACAGAACAGGTTTCAAAAAGCTTTCACAGTTAACCAACATACGCTGCTGAGGGTGTGCTGACAGAACTCTTGTCCTCTTAGCCGTTCTTCCATCTTTTGAAGTGTTTATACAAATACAATACGTATATAGCTTCATCCTCTCTCAACTTCCCTAAAAGATTTATGGAAATAAGTACATTTTCTAGAGGATCTGCTATATTTCAGTACCTTCTAAGAGGGAATCAATATGTAGCTTGCCTTAACTTGTCAGCATTCATGAATTGCTACTTAGTTTTTGGACCATACCCAAATAATTTTTATCCTTTATCACATATGGATATTGCAGAGGTCACCCTTGCATTCTTCTTTCTCTCTTTTAACTTTCACAGCTGAAAGTTCACTTTGCTGTTTGTTCCAGTTTCTTCTGCAAGACCCTACATAGTTTATTTTTTGCAACTATAATGCTATCCCTGCATATCTTGACCTCTAAGTTATTTTTTGCTGACAAATCCTTTGCCTGTAGAAAAAAGGCCATAGCCAGTCCATCCCTTGCACATGTGGCAAAGTGATCATTCATCCACTATTAAAAAACAACTAATATTTTCAAACAAAATAGATAAATGTATTTTTTTTATTTTATTACCTATTCAGGGAACTAGGATGCAATTCAGAAAAGCAGCTGACTTTCTAGTAAAGCCAGCAAGAGAAATTGTTTCCAGATTATTTCAGTGAAAATAATTGGTCATTTTTAACCACAAGATGATGTTACTGAAATCACATGTTAAAACTCCATTCCTTCTCCTTTTTTTCACTTTTTTACTGTGGAGTCCCCTCAAAATGACAAGCACTGTATCTTTGTGAGGACAGCAGATCCAGAACCTAAGTCTTCCCTACCCACATCAAGCCTTATGGTACTCTTCACTTAAAGTTTCTGATCACATCATTAAAACAGATAAAAACAATACAATTGTGAAGAAAAAAAAAATCCTCTCTGGTCAGGCAATGTTCAAAGTTTTAGAAGCAAACAGATAGCAAAGAAAGAACAGCAGGAAGCAGAAACTGGGCAGAAAGATGACTGGAAACTGTGAGGAGTAAGGCGGGGGGGCAGGGAGGCAGGGGAGAGAAGCTTTTGTTTCATCTTCCTAATTTCAAGGCAGAACCAAAGGGGTTTTTTTTAGTCTCAAAGTTGAAACTTTTGCTTAGGATTTAAATAAAACCAGAGAGAAAAAACTATAAAACTATATTCTGTAAGTGTGCAAATCAAGATTTTCCTCAATGTTTAACACTAATATAAAGGTACTAAAATGTCCCCTATACTGTGCCTCAGCTAAAGACTGAGACATCTTCTCTTCCCCATTGCCTCACATTTGGGGGATTATAAAGGTCAAAGTTTCACTAAGAGCACAGAACCTACACTCTTCAGCAGCACTAAGACAAACCATTCCCCTGATGCTAGCCACACCTTCGTTGCAGACACCCCTTCGCATTAATACTGTCTACGCCTCCACTGCTCACTGCCCAACACCCACATCCATCCTTTTTGTGCCAGTCAATGCCCACGAAGCAATGGGGCGACTTTCCCAGCTCAGGAGGTGCCCGGGGAGAACAAGTGCATTGTGTAATTTAGACTATAATGAAGGATGCACGCCCAGTATGCAAAGAGAGCTCAACAACCTGGACATCTCTGGTGACCCCACTGGTTCTTCTGCCCTTGTAACAACACCACATAACATTGGAAAAGGCTTTACCACCGCCAGCTCTCCTACAATTCCAGTGAGCACTGCAGTACTTCTGAGTCTTCCCCTTCTTCCTCCCCGCTTTTCCCACAGCCCCGCTCTGGTTGCAGACAGGTGACAGCTCCTGGGGACGGGGCTGGGCAGCCAGCGGGGGACACAGTGCAGAGCTCAGCATGGGGTGTCAGGGCTCCCCGGGGCCACCCACCCGTGGGGCAGCCCCGGAGACCTGGGCAGGGGTGTCAGCCCTGCCACAGCCGGGACCCCTCTCTCGGGCTTTCAGCAGGAATCCGAGGCACCAGGTACACACACCTAATTCTGAATCCCCAGTTCACAACAGGAAACAAACAAATATTTCAGCAACAATAATCTGAGGTGCTTTTGTGCAGTTAAAAACCAGAAGATTTAGAAATCAGAACCATTTGTGCCAGATGTGGCCCACTGCTGCCTGTCAGGAAGCCCAGGAGTTCCACACAGCCCTCACAACCTTTTCTTACTAACGCAGCAACATTTTTATCTGCCCCTCCCCCCCAATTTTTAATCAGAATAGACACAGAAGAATTAAAATGAACTTTGTAAATACAAAAGGGGGTGGGGGAAGAAGGGTCAAGCATTTTACAAGAGGAAATGTCATGGGAACATACTGATAAGAAATAAATTCTGAAAACATACCAATAATATGAAGTACAATATGTAACCTAACATATTAAATATGAAGGAAAGCATTATTGCTATTGGTTGGCCATTTTAAGTAAAACAAAGTGCTGCCTTAATACTTCAGTCTAAGTCATTAGGAGATACTAGCTTACAAAATCCAAATAGTTTTACAGCCTGCTTTTTATTTAAGAGCCATTCAAAGGGATTGTAAGATACAGTTGGCATCAAGATGGAAATGATGCCTGTGAAAAGCAACGCCCAACAAGTAAGAACAATTGTATATGTACCCGCCTGTACACTTGTGGCTTCATTCATTACCATTACAACAGGTTGCCAGCTGTATTCTCTGGAGTGTTCCCAACCCAGCAATAATTTGCTGAAAAATTTCCCTTATTCAGGAGAAATAGCTTCCATTACTTTATTTAAAAAAAACAAACAAACCAATCTCTCTCACCCCCACCCCTCCCAAATCCCCTCTTTATTTTTAAATGAAAAGTCTTTTCATTAGCTTGCTTCATAAGAAAGAAAACTAACAGTACCAAAAGCTTAAACTTTAACAATGTAAATCAACAATGTCCTTTTATTCCAAAAGATGCATATGTTTCCTTTGGGTTTTTATCCCTATCATTTCAAGCATATGGTACAGCTCCACAAACACCTACACTAGCATAATAAAAACAGAACTGAAGATAAGTGTAGGGTTAGTGAATGAGGGATAAATCAAAAAGGATAAAAAATTATCCTGGTGGATGAGAAGCTCAACATGAGCCGGCAATGTGCGCTTGCAGCCCAGCAGGCAAATAACCATATCCTGGGCTGCATCAAAAGAAGTGTGGCCAGCAGGTCAAGGGAGGTGATTCTTCCCCTCTGCTCCACTCTTGTGAGACCCCACCTGGAGTGCTGCGTCCAGTTCTGGGGTTCCCAACACAAGAGAGACATGGACCTGTTAGAACGAGTCTAGAGGAGGCCACGCGGGTGATCCAAGGGCTGGAGCACCTCTCCTGTGAGGACAGGCTGAGAGAGTTGGGGCTGTTAAGCCTGGAGAAGAGAAAGCTCTGGGGAGATCTTATAGTGGCCTTCCAGTACCTGGAGGGGCTACAGGAAGGCTGGGAAGGGACTTTTGACAAGGGCAAGTAGTGACAGAACAAGGGGAAATGGTTTTAAACTGGAAGAGGGCAGGTTTAGATTAGATATTAGGAAGAAATTCTTCACTGTGAGGGTGGTGAGACACTGGAACAGGTTGCCCAGAGAAGTTGTGGCTGCTCCTCCCTGGAAGTGTTCAAGGCCAGGTTGGATGAGTCTTTGAGCAACCTGGTCTAGTGGAAGGTGTCCCTGCTCATGGCAGTGGGAGGTTGGAACTAGATGGTCTTTAAGGTCCCTTCCAACCCAAACCATTCTACGATTCTATGATGGTAACTAAACTGGATGTCTCAAAATATCACTACTGTGGCAAGTTTTCAACATGTCAAAATGTAAATTCAAAGGACTGTCTTGAAATAAGGCTCCCAAAACTTCCCATTCCCTTTATCTTCCAATATGTTGGCTATGAATTTAAAAACAGCTTTATCTTATACAAAATGGATTTCCTTTAACACTGTCACAACCCAGACTGATTTGTTAGCAATTCTTTTTCTTCCTTTTTTTCTACTGAATAAAGCCTATAACACATGAAAAGTGCACAATTATCTACAGCTTTAAATGGAATTACAGTTTAGCTCTAAGGGAACAAGCTGCAGGATCAGCACCTTAAGTCTGCAAACTGAAACAAAGAATAATTTTTGCAATTTATAAATATTTCATAACCAACACTGACTGGCCTTGAGTTTTTCAGAAAAACTGTATTTGGATAAGTATGTCTGCTAAATCTTCCCAATTATTGGTCAGGTTTTCATCTTTTGTTGGCTGCTGCTATTTTCTCTGCCACTTCTACCATAGGTCCACCTCCCTCACTTCCCAAGTGGCAATATTTTTTGTGAAACTTACACCTGGAAGACTGAGATCAGTAACGGAAGTAATATTTACTGGGAAAGCAGAATAGAAGACAAAAGAAGTGCAGAATCTGAAACAGGCTTTTTTCTTACCAATTTCATTCTCTTCTGGGTTTTCCAAGATATTAGAGGAACCAGAGTAACTGCTTTATTTTGTTTAGCTTTAAGGTAATATTGCTTAAGTATTGATGTAAATAGTTTGTAAGCTAATAGCATGTTAGATGCACTTTAACTTTCAGCTGCGTATTTGTGTCAAAAGATAAATTATGTTAGAAGATTCTGTTGTGGAAAAGTAAGTTAGAATAGCAAGTTAATGGTTCACCTCTTCATTGGATTTCAGTCTTGTTTAAATTTGGAAAATAAATATTGGATGAGCTTCCTTATCCTCCATTTGGTTTCTCTTACTTCCTTAATCTGGATATCAGATTATGGATCTGTAATAAGGACCTCATGCAATCCTTTAGTCTGTGTTTACATTTATCACAACACCTCCATAAGAAGAGGAAAAAAAAAAAAAAAAGCTGTTTGTACCTTCCTATAATGCAATGAAATATAATTCTGATAGCAAATGACACAGGCTGAAGCAAAGATTCAAATTTACAGGTTTTAAAATTACATGGAAATACCCCATACACTCTCAAATTGACAGCAAATTCTGCCAGCAGACAGTGATTTAAATTCACAGCACAACAACCACAAATTTTGTTGAAGAATTCCATCATGGGAAGGTACACAAAGGTAAAGGCAACTCTGTCACGTCTGTATTGCTTTTGTGATAGAATCAAGACATACTTAGAGCAAAATGAAGCAATTTTAGACTCAATAAATGAACATTCTTACTATCTGCTCCATAATTAATCTGTTAAGTAAACTCTGCAAGGGCTTAATACAATGCTTTTTAATTAATTAGTATGATCTTTCAGATTTTGAAGCAATTTCTACCTAATCCAGCCTCTGAACTTTCAACTCTGATTAACTAATTTTATTTTTAAAAAAAAAAAACAGAGAACACAGCTACTGAAATCTCTTTAACTAAAAGTAAACAAACAAACCCCAAGGTTTTTCTCTACTTCATTTGAGTTAAAGCACTGTAAACTTACAGTAAATGCAGTGGTATTTTGTCCTCTACATCATAATTTGGAGCATATTGGCTCTTTGCAGTATTAGGAAAGAGATGGCTAGGGCAGTAAGTGCTCCCAATTCCCCATGAAGACAAAACCAGAAATGAAACTATCACAAACTCAGTAACTGTCTCCCCGCTTGACCTCCCCTGGTTTATGGCATTTAGTACCTATGAGTTTTTTAGGAAGTGTTCCCCATTAACACATGTTTAAGAGCGCTTCCATTGCTGGCTGCATATGAGGCATAAGCATTTCCCCTGACCAGTCTTCTTGGTTTTGTCACACTATAAAGGCAAGACAAACCAGCAGAAAAGGCCAGCAAGTTCCACAGCAACAACAGAACCTCCCATCTGAGCACAACACACATGTGCCTCAAAGTGCAGACTAATATGTGAACCATATAAGGCAACAAATCAAGATCTAAGCTTAATCAAAGCCCAAAGCTTTGTAAGATGTGTTTGCAAGTACAGTAGAATACACACATACTATATCAGGCAATTGGAATTTTAACTCAAAAGTATTTTCATCTTGCAAAACTTAATGAGCAAATACAGCAAGGTATTTTACAAAGGGTTTTTTTTCTAAACGTATGTAAAACAAAATGTAGGGCAGTTATTAGAAGTAAAAATCTCTTCCCCATTACAGAATTTTATTGAAAAAACCTTTGTCAGTGTAACTATCTAAATCGAGTTACAAACAGTATCATAGTCAATAATTCTTTGCTACAAAAAGTAGCTACTGTGTCACAAATACTTAAACAAACAAATATAAGCCTTGAACAAAAGTCAAAACACTGCTTTAAGCCAAGACATTTACACTTTCCACTCCACTCCTTTTCAACAAAAGTCTACAAATACAGCTACACATGTTTAAACACAAACTAAGAAGAGTCACAGAACAGTCAGGTTATCTAAAATTTCCAGATCCACTGTCAGCACTTGGCAAACACAATATTTGGAGAGATAACCTTAAGACATGCAATGTTACACAATTTAAATAAATCTAATTACTTAATATCACTAAATTGCCATGCCCTACTCATGCAGAACCTCACATAGCAAATACACGCAGAAAATTCTAGAAGGATCAAACAAAGGCAAAATGTTTCCTAGAGGCCTGAAAGCTTTTTAAGGTTTGTAACGGCTGTCTATCCCAGAGTATGTTACTAAAAACAAAACAAAAAAAACCCCACACCAAACAATTATTCATATACCACCACCATACTTTGAACACTGCAATATACCTACCCTGTTAGTGTTCCACTCTGATTCTAAAAGCAGCAAATATTTTGAAAATATATAATTAAATTCGGAATTTAGATTTGTCTTCTGCAGCATGAATTCTTCAACACCAATATTTCTTCAGTACAACACTAGTGGAGTGTGGTAGACAAAGCCCAGTCTAGACTCTTAATAGTCTATAGCATCTCTCCCAAAATGTGGCATCCTGAAGTAACAGCAGAAACATTTTAAATTATCTAAGCAATTTCTTCATTTTTTTTAGGAACATGGGACTGAATGGATCTCCTAGATAATTGCAGGCAGTCGCATGCTCTCACAGAGCACTACATCAAAACCCTTCCACAAATCAGTAAATCACTTTTCTTGTCTCTCCCTTTCCTTCTACACTCCTGTCAAGGAGTGAAGGCTTTTGGGACCAGCCACAACAAATCTATTTTCACCATATAAAGAGATAACAGTTTTAGATAAGTGGTCATTAAGAAAGACTGCATCTCTATGCCAGTAAAACATAGAGATTAAAATTATCCTATCTGCCAAAGAGAAATCAGCCTCTCTTTCCACCTGATGGAGCCACATGCACAGCAGTCCTGGGCTGAGCTCCATAGCTGCATAGCTCAGCAGGGCGTGGGGAACAACATTCGATACATTATCTTTTGCCCAATAGGTATGAAGCGTTCTTAAAGTATTCTGGGGATCTACTTTGAAACCCTAGCAGCTTGAATTGGCCCTCATTGAAACTAACAGCATAACTTCCTACACTGTAAAAGTCCATTTAATCCAATTAATCTTTACCTGAACTAAATTAACCATTAACTTTTGACTTGAACAGATCAGACGTCTCCAGAGCTGACTGATATCCACAGGCTGACAAAGGAAGAACAGCTTTAAAACCCATGGAATATTCAGAGATAGATAAGATCAAAAGTGGATTCTGGTTAAATCAGAGATTCTCTCAGTCCTTTCCTGTGGATGTGCCCCCTCAACTCCCACTAGAAATAATCGTGATATATATTGACTATGAGTACATGTCTTTAAGAAAACAACTGCTACTTCATGGTCAAATTTTTGAACAGCTGAGTAACATGACAATGTGAGAAATAAACACTGGGCAACATACAACATATTAAGCTGCAAAAGTAATATTCAATCCTAGCATTCCATAAACAAAGGAGTTAGAAGTAATTATGACTACATTGCCAATCCCTGATAAATGACGGGAAAAAACCTGATATTTCAGTCTTTCCAGCTGTACAAACGTTGTTTGTGTGTGGCTCTTTGTGGATGCTGAAATAGGGGAAGTAAAAGGAAAAACAATGTATTCAGAATGCAGCTGAGAATCATTAATACTGTTTTTCTGATTCGTAAAACGTAGTGCATTTATTACTTGAATGTTGAAATACTAATTGGGAAAAATATCATCAAATACAAGAAATGTTAGGTTTCCCATAATTGCTTTGTTGAATTTAGGCCTATAAAGGGATCAAGGGCTCTCTGTGCTTAAAACTCTAAACTCTGTTAAGGATTTTTATTTCAGAAAATACAAATCCTTCGTCTTGCTTTCTCAAACCAGAAGACAAGCATCTCAAAGCTGAGTTGATCAAATCACTACCTGTTTTTGAAAACAAGTGCCTATTGCTCAAGCGGTATACGTGACAACTCCGCAGTGCAGTGCCTTTTTACCAGAAGTGTATTACACACAAGCATCAGGACACAGCAGCTATTTTCAAACCAACTCTGTAAGGCAATTCTCAAGTCCTCAGATTGTCTCCCCACAGGCATTCATACTGTCACTGGGATGCCCAACTCCAGAAATAACAAAGCAAAGTGATGAAGGAAGGAAGAAAAGGGATAGTTAAAGTGTGGAATGAGGACAATAAAGTAAAATGCATATACAAGAGTCCAGATGATCAAACTACTAATGAGGGACACAACAGATATACTTCATCTGTGAGTGGCGTAGACTTGTTTACTTGTCTATCAGCTGTTCAGATCAAATGTTGATTCATTTAATCTCCTTAGCAGAATGCATCACAACAACCAAAGCTATTGCTGTGCATTGTCTGCCTCAACCTCTTTCTGTAAACAGCATGAGCTCCAGGGCAAGCCTGAGACATCACAGTTTACAGCCCAGTATGTTAAAATGAACTAACAAGAATTTTAGATTCTCTTAGCACACCAGGATGTAAACTGCAGTGAGATCCTCTGCTCCACAGCCCTCCTCCTACAGAAGAAGGGTAGGACAGACAGGAAGGGCAGTAATTGCATCAGTCACCCCAGTCTAATTTTTTTTATTTGAATACACATCTTAAGGTGACAGGGAATGAAGCACGCAAATTCTTCTAACAACTTGCTGATCTGTGGCTTGGAGAAGAAAAAACAAGGTCTGTGTTGTTGGTCTTTTTTACCTTTTTGTCCTGCACAGATAAAGGCCTATTGAAACATTATTTTATTTCCTGTTTTGTCAGCCCCATTTGACCTTCCACAGCAAGTACAAGAGCTCTGGATTGGATCAACAGAATGACAATCTTCTCTTTCTCACCCATCTCTGGTGTGGATGCTGTTTTAAAGCCTCTACAGGATCCTAGAACTAGCATAAAATCACTCATTTCTTGGAGTCAAGAAATAAAAGCATTCCAGAAACAGGTAGCATTTGTTCAAATATACAACAGGAATTAAAAAAAAAAAAAAAGTGGCAATAGATTTAACAAATTCTAAACAAATACTTCAGACATTTCACACTCTGACTGTGCCGAGTTCCTCGGATAATTTGTTACTGTTTAACTTTTGTAGATAAAAATAATCCAATAAGAGTACCAAAGAACTCTGTCCCATGATTCAGACCTTAGATGTAGTTTATGGAAAGTTGCTTTGAAGGTCACCTAAAAAGTCAATCTTAAAATTCATTTTCCCCACCGGAGGAAAAAGAGCTGGCAAAGGTAATTACTAGGCAGGTAATTACTGTGGAAAAACAACATACAATCTTTCTATGCAAATTCATTCTCAGTCACAAATAGCTTTCTATGCTAATTCAGGACTCAACCCTTCCTCCACCATCTTAAAAAAAAACAACCCAACAAAACAACGCCTTTTGTAAATATGCTCGTCTCTAGTATGTTCCACAAGGTCAACAAACTCAACAAACTCAAGCACTAAGAAAGTTATTGGGATGACGCCTACACTAAAAAAATCCACCCCCAAAACTCCACCTTCAAGGCAGTAGCAAGATCCTTCTCTTTCCTTGGTCTGGATAAGGCAGTAGTAGACCTGAGCCGCTGGAATTAATTTTAGACTTATTTGGTATTTGGTGACTCCATTCAGAAACCTGCTTACGAATGGGAATTCAGTGCAAAGTAGGTAGATTATTAACCCTAAAAAGAACTTTCTTGAACATCAAAGCTAACCTCAAGTGATTAAGGAGATGTCCTGTAATATATCCAAGTGATTCAGACTGTAGATAGCTCAATGGCATTTAAGAAATAATTCCAAAACAGCCAGGCAAATTCAAGAAGCCATTGCACTCCACAAACAACAGAGATACAGTGGCTGGAAATCGTGACTAGCCTGACAACTGCCTTCTGAGGTTCCTGATTAGCTTCTGAGTGGCTCCAGAAGAGTCTCCTAACTTGGAGACTGCAATGTCCACATACTGATTTGTCAAGATTTTCTCCACACATTTTGGGTAGGCATAAAGCTCCTATAAATTCTTTTTTTTTTTTTTTTTTTTTCTCATTTTAACCAAGGATTGCATATGCAGTTTGTATCATTAAAAAATGTAATTTGGCACGTCTTAATGTCAACTAACCTTTTACAATGTAATAAGAGATAGGGTTTAGGGAAACTTTGTGATTTTTTTCCTCTTATTTGTGTAGTTTTATACACAAATTTCCCAAGACAGACCTATTTGCTGCTTTGAATGACAGGATGCTTGTCTCTGACAGGCTCTCCAAGAAGGAAGAACAGCTGCTAACTCAAAAGCAATGTGCATGTGGATGCCCAGTACAAGCTACAAAGAAGACTGAGCTTCTGGCATTGTTGCTCAACTCAAGCAAGACAGCCTTAAGAAAACGGCAATGGACTCTAACAAACAACTACCATAAAGTTTTGTTGTGGTGTTTTGTTGGTTTTTGTTTGGTTGGTTTTTTTAAGTTCTTTCTCCTCAGTACATTTCAGTTGATTGTTTTCAAAGTTCAATTTGAAACTAACTGCTGTATACACCATAACTCCCCGGTATAAGTTAACATTGCTGTAGATGGTTAGTTGCTAGCAATTTCAATAATCTCATGAAGAACCTGAGGTCCCAATCAAACATGAAGAGCCACAACTTCTAGCAGCAAGAGGAGAATTCAGCACCCACAAGGAAAGACATTGCATTTTAGAGCTTGTGACCTATTTCTTGTGGATCAATTAATAATGGGTTTACAGATCATCATAATCCTGTTACATTCCTGAATCAAGCACCTGATGCTACTTGAAGCATCTGTCATAATATAATTCTCTTCAGGGGAAAAAAACCCAACCAAACAAACCCAGCAGTGGCAGACTGAAATACACATTCCCCTTCAGTGCTTTTCCCTAAATCATAGAATGGTTTGGGTTGGAAGGAACCTTCAAAGGTCATCTAGTCCAACCCCCTTGCAGTGAGCAGGGACATCTTTACTACAGCAGGTTGCTCAGAGCCCCATCAAGCCTGACCTTGAATCCTTGACCAGGGATGGGGACTCCACTACCTCTCTGGGCAACCTGTTCCAATGATCTACCGCTCTCATACTGAAGAACTTTTGCCTAATATCCAACTTAAATCCACCCTTTTCTAGTTAAAAACCACCACCCCTCATCCTACTGCTAAATGCCCTTCCTTGTACAAAGTCCTTCCCCAGCCTTCCTGTCGCCCTTCGAGTACTGGAAGGCTGCTATAAGGTCCTCCTGGAGCCTTCTCTTTTCCAGGCTGAACAACCCCAACTCTTAAAATTGTGTGCTAAATAGCACACACTAATAAAAAAGATGCTAAAATAAAATACCAGAAAATATATGTATTTGTCTTGGTTTCTTTTAATTATGAAGAGCACAGCCTTAACACTGCTGATATTAAATCTCACTGATCTATAATTAGACATAATACAAAAAAGACAAAGACTTGTTAAAGAAACAAGACAAAATTCCACTGAGTTAAATAATAATGTTTATTATTTTCATCTTTCTCAGCCACAATCCAGATAATAAAAACATAAGAAAAGAAGATAAAAACAGGGAGATTATTGGGAAGAAATAAGGTGACACAAGTTGGATAACACTAGGAAAAGAGGAGCTGGGTAAACCTACTCCTTGCAAAATTTATGCCTGCACAGTGTATAGTGAGGAAAAAGACACTTTTCGTTAAAAACACGGTTTTGCACCTTTCCCATCTCTATAACATTGTATGTTACCCAGAAGGTTTGAAATATGTAAAAAATATGCATCTGTTTTGCGCAAAACTCTCACTGAGCATGACAAATGACTGGCATCCTTTACCTTAATTCACTGTCAATTTAAAGTATTTAATCTTTAAAGTATTTAATTTAATCAAGATATTAAATGCAAATGGGGCTGAGAGTAACTGTGCAAAAGGTGATTTATCTAAAAGATGAAATGGCAGTGTTGTCAAGTCTTGGCTATTTCAGACTGAGGAAAGCACAGTTATGAAGACAGGGGAAGCAACACCCTCTCCTTAGATTAAGAGTAAATTACATCAAACTTCCATTACTTTTTAGTATTAATGATTCACTGTTCATCATGTTATTTTTGCTTTCTGCATAACTCTGCAATTGCACAAAAAAAAAAAAAATTACAGCTTGGCTGAATCCCATGTAAGTAGAGCCAATATCTATGTTCTACTCTCAATTAGTATGGCCCTGTCAAGTATTATGGCCTTTGTGTTGCTTCAGATCACATGCTGCCACGTGCATTTCAAAACAGAGGAAGAGACGACACTGGCTAGCCAGCTCTTGTTAGCTCTTTATTTTTAAATGAGAAAAGCTAGTAAAGCTGGGGACCACTGTTTCCCAAACCCAATATGCTGACAAATCTCTGAAAATCTGAAAAAGCTTTTTCTAGCATGAATCCTTTGATTTTCATAGTTTAAAAAAACCCAAGTTGTAGATGATTTGAGGAACAAGCCGATCTGGTTATTCAAGAGAGTCAAGGGAATAGCTTATAACCCACGCACAAAACGTCTGTCTCTAAACTGTACATGGCATATCTGAAAGTGGCTACATAGATAAATCTTGATAATTTGCAACAATGTGGAAAGATTACATAAAATGTATTACAGAGTCTCAGACAAATACATTTTTTTGTCAAAAAATAACACCACTTCTATGGAAGAATTAAACATTTGTAAATAAAAACTAAGAAACCATAAAAATCAGAAGTCACAGATGGGAATTAAAAGAAAACAAAACCCCCAAATAAATCACCAGATTAAATAATAGGTGGATTAAAAATAAATATGAAGAACACCACCATCTCAGTATATTGCATTTGTCATGGAGCTTAACTAAAACTACTTCTCATGTATTTTTGTGTAATTTGCTTATTGGAATACATGAGTTGCATAAAGAGAGTATCTAAAAAGGCACAAGTTACAGGAAATACAAATAAAACTGAATGTTGTTATTAGAGCTCAGGTTGGCAAAAAAAGCAAAAAATTACGTTGTGCTTATTTATTGAACAGAGACCTTCAACACTAGTATTGCCTCAAAAAAAGATCATGGAGATATCAGCTCAGTTCAAAATAGTTATTACTCATAAGAAAAGAGAAAAAGAAAAAATCACTCCTATTTCAAGTTTCAAATAAGTTGATTTTTTTTTTAAAAACAGAAATCATCACAACCTGACAGAAGAAGCCTTATTCAAAGGGTGAACTTCCAAAACTAAGGTGGATTAGGGTGGATTTCCAATACTATGTTTGAAATAGAAATGTATTTTTAAATCTTCAGAATGCAGTCCCTGTATTGAGCCCGTATGTATACGGTGGTTTTGTACAAAATTTACCAAGTCAGAGTAGCACTGAATACTGAAGTAAAACTTCACAGCTGCCTGCACAGTCACAGATATTCTTAAAAAAGGAGGTGAAGGGAGAAGGAGGCACAGAAAGCAGGATTCATCTATACAAACCTGTCTTTGATGATAAGCAAACATCTAGCTTGTTGGGGCATGTTAAAAATATGGACAAATTCTAGGTCACTGCTCTAGGGAGATCAAAAATTGAGCCTTCCCCTATAAAAGCACACAGTATCATTCAAGCTCTGTTAGATCTGAATTTGATTCCTGTCAGTTTACCTTTTACTCTTATAAGCTTCTTTGATGTACATGACAATCCATCAGGCAATGGGTGCTTTAGAAGCTAGAAATCCCTTCTTTGAAGCTCCAAGTGAAATAAATCAGCTGTCAAGCTCCATGAACTCCTTTTTTTCCCTAAATAGTTTTAAATGCCTGTTTAATGTCCAAACAATTAAATGTCTTTTCTTTGCTACATTTAGGTTACAAGTAAAATTAAAGTTGTCTTTGTCCTCAGTCACCTCATTTTAAATACAAAAACTTAAGTCTTTAAAGAAGTTATTGACCAAAGCTAA
Organism: Caprimulgus europaeus; assembly: GCA_907165065.1. Next base: position 111,648,799 of record OU015523.1, read on the forward strand.
GACACATAACTGAGATACTGTAGATTTAATTTAAATGCATAAAATATGTACAAGCTAACTTGTAACAGCCAACAAATAAGCAGACTGCCAAAGAGCACATACACATTATTCATTTTTTTTCAATCTTTCCAAGCTTGATACACCTGAAGAATGTATGCCATTTTATATCTGAACAGAAGCAGCTCAGTGTTTTCACTCCCCCACTTTCATAGGTCAGTAAAATTAAATCTCCTCTCCTGCCTCCCTGACAAAGGTTAGTGGAAGACAGTGACCAAATACAAGCCATCTCTGATGACAGTCTCCTAACTATCACAATGTTCTAAAGGTGAGGATGAGGCAAACTTTGCCAGTGTAAGTAAGCAGCTCAGACCTTTTGTCTAATGATTTGTAAATCAGCCAGGAAAAGGAAAAAGGAAATACTGAAAGGAGAGAAGACTTGAAATTAGGTTATAACAAGAGATACGCTTTGGAAAAGCCTGAATCCGAGTTTCCTCTCTGCACTACGCAGATCTTTTTTAACAAATACTAACAAGCCCTACATTCCCTCTTGTAGTGCCAAATTTATTTATTTTTAGAAGCAACTATTCTTTAAAAAACATATTCCTTCCTGTCCTGGTTTTTGCTAGGATAGGGTTAATTTTCTTCTTAGTAGCTAGAAAGCTAGAAATTATCACGCTTCCTCTCAGATATTTTGGTAGAGACATGGGGGCCATGTGGCATGTAAGACTCATGACACTGAATTTAGCCATTCCAAAAATGGATTATAATCCAAATTTGTCACCAACAGGAGCTAGAGCACTCTAGCTGCTGCACTACTGCCCAAAAGCATCACTGCAAACATGGCAATGCCTTGCAGTAAAGAGTAGCTGAATTTCTGAACCTGGAAGTGTTTCCAGGATTAGGTATGGTCAGGGAAGAATATTTTCAGATATTAAAGAGGCTTACATTCAAGACAAGCTGAGCTGTTCAGTCCTGTGAATACGATTGTGGGTGTATGCAGAGATGGAATATTAAGTAGCTGGTAAATTTTACTGGCAAAAGCTCAGACAACTATATAGTTAGGAATGCTCAAGCTGTAAATAACATATTCCTGGTTTTAGACCTTTAATTACTTCCTGTGTCTTACTATGCACTTAAGTGTTTTTTGCAGACCTATGTTATTTCAGAGGAAACTTGTACATCCTTTAGTATCCCAATGAAAAGTGGCTGCAAATTAAAAACAGATGTAGAATTTAGAAGATTCACAGTTGACTCAGTTGTCAAAGTACGGCTGCATACTTTGCACTACAAAGAACGAAGCTACGTCATGAAGACACAGCTTTTTGAGAGTTACTTTTAAAGTCTTGCATAAATTCTACATATTGAAATGTGTCTATTTTTGTTATATGCTTCATTAAAGAAAAACTGTTAACCATCTCATCATAATTGTGATAAATAATAACACAATACACAAGAAACAATATAAAATACTGCAACCAGAGCAAAGAATATACTTACCGATATTAATTTCATCATCAGTTTCAGCATCTCCAATACACTCAAACTGGAAATCTTGTAAAGACTGTGAAAATTTTTGCACTGCCATGGATAAATCTAAAATTCAAGAAAAAGAAAAAAAAAAAAAAAGAAAATCAGAATTGCTCCACTACAACTTCACTGGAGCAAGGTTTCACACATTTCTCCATGAAACATTTTTTCTGTATAGAAAGTTTCATTTCTAGTATATTTTTGGGCAGTAACTTCATTCAGAAATCCTTATCATCATTTAAAAACTGAAGTACCTGAAATATCCCAAAAACCTATGAAACATGCTAGCTGTCAAATTTCAAATACTAATATAGGTATTATGTTGACAACTAAAGAACTGCTAACACTTCCTGAAAAAACAAAAAAATACTGTAAGAAATTAACGTCTAGTGGTAAATTGTGTATGTGAATAGACCACTGTTGTTTAAAACACTGCAAAAATTAGTTTGCAGATTAAAATAAAGCTCATGACAGTTTCTTTCACAAAACAGTATCAAAAGAAATACAGAATATCAATGTAACCACAGAAACCTGTTCTTTTCTCTTTTAGGTATACTAATAGCAAAAGCACAGACGTGGGATGACAAATCAACTCTGTCAAGACTTAAAAATGCTACCAGTCCAAATGAGCGCAGAGAACCAGCAACAATTCTCTGTCTCCTAGAGGACATATCTATTGTATCTATTTTGAAGCTAGTAAAATTGGCAATTAAGATTCTGATATCTCCTAAATCTATTCAAAAGTCACGGTACAGACAAGTTATGAACAAAAGCCAAGTCATAAATTCTGTTTCAAAAGCAGCATGTATCTGTCTCTATCCTTGGGGATGTTCAAAGCTGCCTGGACATGGTCCTGGGCAAGTGGCTCAAAGTGGCCCTGCTTGAGCAGCGGTTTGGACCAGATGACCTCTGGAGGTCCCTTCCAACCATAGCCATTTTGTGTTTCTATGATTTCCTTGATCCTCTGTTTTTGTAAAGTCATAAATACTAATTTACTCAATGCTGGACACAAAATTAGAAGGACAACTTTTTTCCTGGCAGGAATAAAACCTAGTATGTAAATACACAAATTGGCCTAACATCCTAAATCAAGATACAGACACAAAGAAAAGTGTCATTTAACAGTCTCCAACAAGTAAGAACCATTCCACTACCCCAAATGAAAGAAGGATTGAAAATCTTTCAAACACCTCCAAATAAGAAACCACACAATAAGACAACTGATTTTTTTCTTCACAATAAAGGTAATTACTTTCAAGCAACAGAATCCCTACCAGGATTTTGCCCTACCCCCCGTATTTGCTCAGTGCCTGCTGCTTTCATGTTTTTACATGCAGCTATAGAGTACATCAGCCTGACAAGAGAAACAGCAGTCTTTAGACAAAACAGACATGAACAGATTTTTTCTTATATTAGTAGCGGATTCCATTTTTATCTGATAAATAACCAGAGTGTAAAGAATTGGTAAATTCTGTATCTTTTTAATACAACACATGGAAAACAGGAAAGAATGCTCAGCTCCACCCCAAGGAAAGATGTACTCTACACTTCAACCTGTGGGCCACTACCTCTTTGGACATTTATTGTTGCTATGAGATTAAAAAATTAACATCAAAAAATATAAAAAATTGCCAAAGGAGATTTTTGATCTAGTTAATTGTTTCTTTCAGAAATTTAGAAAATGTACTTCCTGTAAAAGAAAGCTGTGGACTGTGTCAGTACACATTATTTAGCAACTATTTACAATATTTAAAAGCCAAAATATCAAGTAATTTCTTACATCTTTTGTTTTTAAGTATATCCATAAATATTCCATATATTATTTCTGATGATTTATTCATGTTTACATACTAAACAAATTAACACTTTTTATATTTTCTTTAGATGAGGAAAAAACCCCCAAAACTCCATGATAAAACTTCCTTAAATTCATACCACATAACTTTCTATATAAATTCTTATTTTATCCATGAGACACACTCTCCTTCACAGCATACTGACAATGGCAATTACATTAGTTATCAAGCAGATTCATCTGTAGTTTCCTGACACTGAAGTATCCTCTCATTATCAAAACATATTGTGTTTTCCATTAAGAGACTCTCAGAATTATTGCATCCTTACCAAACATTTCCTACTGTGCTGTACATGAAGATCATATTATTAAATGCATTAACAAATTAGACGCTAAACAGTTTCCTACTACAGATGAAAACAAAATAGATCTTTATAAGCTGAAGCACTCCATTTTATGCAAATACAGCATATCTGAGATCTCAGTAACTGATTGTTCTACAGCTGTTAGAAAGACCTAAACCTGAATTTGTTTGCAGCAGGATGCTTTAAGTTTAAAGGGAAGAAACACAGTTTTATTTCTGGCTCTTCCACCAAGTTACTACACCGAGTCCTAAACCTTTTTATAAAATTGTTGCGTTCCAATTGATGTAAAAAGGAATAATGTGGCCTTAGGGTGACCGAGTGAAAAAGATTCTATATTGCAAGTGCACTGAAATGTAAAAATGTACCTGTCACTAATAGGAATGCAGATTTATTTCCTCTGGACAATCTAGTAGCTACCCATCTCTGTGAACATGAAAGGAAATGAGGGAGCATGGACTCTCCCCTATCACACTTTCCCACGTGCAGGGCTCAGTGAAACTAATGTCAAAGGAAAGGAAAACAAATGATAAAAATATCCAAGGTGGAGTCTCCATTTTATATCCTGGATTTGTCATGTGCAGATACTGACCACTGTCACTCTGTCAGCAAATCAGACAGTGTTAATGCTTCTAAGTTTTGAATTTGAAGACATACTTAAACTAACCTGGAAATAGTTGGTAGGAAGACTGCAGTACAAATCACAGAGCTCATTAGATAACTTGACAAAATCATCCACAATGATACCATTTGGAGATTTCTGCCTCTACATGGGACCTATTCTAGTAGCTTTAAAGTATTAGAAGATACTGTATTAAGGTTAAAGCTGTCCAGTGTATTAAAGAAAAAGATTAAGTTCCAAGGTCAGATGTTTCCTGTGACATTAATTTACAGGTTCTGTACAAAGTTAATTTTACCTGAAAATATATATATAAAAATATTATTCTACCGAAAATCCCAGCTCACTTGGGCAGCTTCCTAGAGGCTGTAATAGGATTCATTCTGTAAGAACTCACAGCTCAAAGAGCAGTTGGACCAAGCGGTCCATAAAATTGGACCAAGCAGTGCAATTAGTTATATTTATCAACTTCTTTCTTATGACTATTGTCACCAGATTACAAAATTCACTTGGTCACAGAAAGGACCACTTGTACATTCAGCAGGTCTCCTTTAAGAGGTATGAAGATTTAAAATGGAATTAAATCAGATTTAAGAACAACTGTCTCTTCAATGAAGAAGAGGCAAATGATATCACTACCATCTTATCGTGTCTGGACAAAAAATGAAAAGAGCAGAGAGATGGAGCAGAGACTTTGTCCAGCTTTACAAGATGTTATTTATCATTGTATATCCCAGAGTATTAATGTCACTGAGAGAGCTCAATACATCCTCCTTCTTCTAGACATAGGAAGGTAAATCACCACACCAAACAAATCACCTTTTTAACATCTGCAAGCTGTGTGGTGCTACAAGAGTCGCTCTTACTCAGCTTCTAACACACATCTCGATAGTCATGTCCCTCTTTTCATGGAGTTCACACAAAATGGGATATTTCACTTTGTGCAAGAAAAAATTTTCTTTGGAGCAGGGTCAACTGATCTTCTGAGTTATTATAAAAAGTTTATCAGCTCTATTGACTGACAGTATAAATCTTACTTTCCAGGGAAGGACAGCCACTCAGAAGTCTCAACAATAACATAAATGCTGTTGCTCCTGCTCTTCTGCAGGCACTCTGAGTAATTGCACAGAGTCACAGAATGTTAGGGACTGGACCTCAAAAGATCATTTAGTCCAACTTCCCTGCCAGAGGAGGAACACCTACAGTAGGTCACACAGGAAGGCGTCCAGGCGGGTTTTGAATGTCTCCAGAAAAGGAGACTCCACAACCTCCCTGGGCAGCCTGTTCCAGTGCTCTGTCACTCTAATGGTGAAAAAGTTTTTCCTTATGTTTACATGGAAACTTCCTGTGCTCCAGCTTGCACCCACTGCCTCTCGTCCTACCATTGGACATCACTGAGAAGAGCCTGGCTCCATCCTCCTGACACTCACCCTTCATATATTTATAAACATTAATGAGGTCCCCCTCAGTCTCCTCTTCTCCAAGCTAAAGAGGCCCAGCTCCCTCAGCCTTTCCTCATAAGGGAGATGCTCCACTCCCTTAATCATTTTGGTGGCTCTGTGCTGGAGTCTCTCAAGCAGTTCCCTGTCCTTCTTGAACTGTGGGGCCCAGAACTGGACACAATATTCCAGATGTGGCCTCACTAGGACAGAGTAGAGGGGGAGGAGAACCTCTCTTGACCTACTAACCACACCCCTTCTAATGCACCCCAGGATGCCATTGGCCTTCCTGGCCACAAGGGCACAGTGCTGGCTCATGGTCATCCTGCTGTCCACCAGGACTCCCAGATCCCTTTCCCCTACACTGCTCTCTAATAGATCATTCCCCAATCTATACTGGAACCTGGGGTTTTTCCTGCCCAGATGCAACACCCTACACTTGCCCCTGTTGTATTTCATTAAATTTCTCCACACTCAACTCTCCAGACTGTCTAATCTCCCTGGGTGCCAGTGAAAGAGTGAAAATGCACTCTGTCATCCCTCTGTTGCCAGAGGGGTGAATTTCTAACCAGCAATTCTGTTAAAATTTCTTTTCCGACAGTATTCACCTGCACACAGTATTAAATATGGATACACTTAATACCAACCAACAGTAACATAATGCCAATGAAAGAATAGTAAGTCATCATCAATTCAGGAAAGTCAGAGGAATCAGGAAACGTGTAACTCTATTGTACTTCTTCCCAAAGTTTAATATTTTTGATCAATCTGCTTAACATATATTTAACCAATAAAAATATGGAAAAAAAATGGATTATCCTAGAAGTTGGCTTAATTTGAAAGCAACTTTTTTCAAATTGCCAAAAAGAAGAGATTCAATTTGTACTGTAATATATTAACTTATTTTAGGCTTCAGATAGGACCTTACATGCTGGATACATGATAAAACTATGATGCAGCCCAGTTGTATTACTAGAATTGTTCTCCAACTTGCTTGTCCTAGATTTGTTAAACAGATAATAAAATAAATTCTTATATAGAGCCTTGTGGAGGAGAAGAGAACAATAGATTGCAACAAAGTGATGAAGTGATGGATGCTATTACCTGAAGGACAAAAGAACAAGTAGATTAGTATTGGCACAGCCCTTCACAACAGGGATCAAGTTCCACAGATAAGGAAACTTGACAAGATTTCTACCAGTTGATAAGCACAAAGATTTTTTTTGTTTGTTTGTTTGGGGTAGGGAGATGGTTGTTTGTTTGGTATTGCTAGTTTGATGGCTGAAAGAACAGAAGAAAGCCCCATTTTTCAAAAGGAGTCAAACAAGCTCCAAAAGCAGAACCTTGATGCATTTGCAAAGTACCCATATCCTTATCCTACTAACAGCAAGAAACTATTCTTAGCAAATACATCAAAGCCAAAGACTTTCCACTCACTTACTTACAAAGATGACTTCATTAGCAAGTGGAGTTCTAATAACCAACACTCTTCCTGACTGATGTCAATCATCCTGGAAAAGCTTGGTATCATTCACTAGGTTAATAAAGAAAAACAGCAGTTGAAACCTAGTGAGAAGATTAAACACGCCTAAATGAACTCCTGAGCACCAGCTGGAATGCAGCAAACGGGACTTCAAACAACAGACGCTCTGACTAAAATAGAAACAGCAACAAACCTGGCGATCTGACACAAAGCTAGTTATTACTGTGTGGCTTCAAAGACAGCAGAAGCAAAGGGGCGATGGCTGAGCTGGCAGGGTATTAGAGGTAATTCTTCAGTCAGCTGAATTTCGGGACAGTTGAAGACTGAAAAGGAGACCATGTACAGTCACCTTCAGTGTTTCAAACCTTTGGGCAGTTTGATTCCTCTACCAGATATAACTATATGCATTGCCATGCCACGCTTGATGAGCTCTCTCAGTTGGTCATGCACTGACATACAGGTTTATTAAAACCCAAACTACTCAACAAAATTGAGCATTAAGGCACCATAATATGTGAATAAAACACAGCGGAAACTGAGCAATATTGCCAGAGTACTTGATAAAATGCAGAGAATCATTCGTCTAGTTCATTGACTTTTACTCCTCGGTACCTGAAAATAAGTCACTGTTGATTTGGGTTTTTTTTTTTTAATTGCTTTACAAATAAATTTATTTTCTTGATTTATTCCATAAGCAACTTTCTTCCTATAAACATTTTTTCTGGCTAAGCTTTATAAACCCTTGAAAAAGCAGATTTATAATGGAGACATTAAATTGTGAAACGTGAGCTACCAGCATGACCTGCAAGCATTCTTAATGCACCAAATGACAGAAGCAAGGAAACGTTTAAAAATTTGTACAAGTGAAAAAAGGGTTTTCAGTATTACAAACAGAATTTTGTAAAACACTGTTTATGCAGAAAAATACTCGTGAGATACACGTCTCCTTAAATACTTCATGATACGCTTCTTTACTGTGAAGATGAACCAGGAACTGCCTTGGTTTTGTTATTTTATATGCGAATGAGCTTCACAGAGCTGAGCTATATCAACAGCCAGAAATAAGCTGGAGGAACAAGAACACCCTGCTGAGAAGCACTGAACTTCAACAGCTTCTGTGTTTGCTACAGTCAATTTGATTGTAACTAGAACATGTCACAGTGGGACATCTTTTTCCACATCATAGACTGTAAACACAGCAGCTGGCAGTACAATTATATTTAGGCAGTATGAATGATTAGGCAGTTAAAAGCAGTGATCATACAAGATTGCGTATATCACCACTATATTTCAAATTTCTTCCTGCCTTAAGGGCTTTCTTATTAAAAATCCCAGCTTCACAGTTGTTGGTCTTAATTCAGAAAATAGCACCAAAATGCATTTTCTTCACAATTTTTGCCTCTTGCCACTCTTCATCACTCACTACTGCTTTAAAATGAAAAATAAATGAAAATCAACACCCTCAGGTAACTGTCACATACAGAAAATCTTCCCATTTCATAGTGTATATGACAGCAGGTAAGTACAAACAAGGGGACCTGTAAAGGACTTACAAACCAGCTGAAAGCAGCAGTATGAGCATGGGTATGTTGGCACATATCTTAGTGCTGCAATTAATTCCCTCAACGGTACGCGAAAAGAATTCTGTGTTTTGCTGCCAGACCAGGTAAGTCCAGCTTAATAAAATATCACCACCATAATACAAGGGCATGCCCACGTCACCTATAGTTAGAAAGCAATTTAAAATGCATGTTAACAGGCCTTTTAAACACATACAAAAATCTGTATAGTCAGCTGATACAGCTTCTGCCATCTTTGGCTTCAAGGGGCTTTCAACACCAGAGTCTTTCCTACCACACACGGTTCACAGCCTATACCATTGCAAGGAATATTGTCTATGGCACTTCTATTCTTAGAAGTCTATTTGATTAAATTATTTACATACACACACACACTTGTTATTCTTTATATCTCAGTTGAATTAATTTGTGAACCTAATTAACTTTTCTGATTGTCATAGGGAAAAAACCTAAGACCAAAAAAGAAAAAAAAAAAAAAAAAGAACTCTCCTCTTATGAGTGATCACATTTTTTCCAAATTTCTGCAGAAGAATTTAATTTGGTAGAACACAGGGCAGGCTGGCACAGAGGGGAGGCTATCTGCAGAGGCAGATGGAGCTAATGCTGGCCACTTGCCATAACGCCTTCTAAAGAAGGCCACAAGAAAAGAACACAAAGAAAAGAGAATACAAAATCCAGTGTCCAGTGCCAAAGATTCTGCAGCACAAGGGCCATTGCTCTGTATTGACACAGTCTCTCAGTGTTGCTATCAATGAACTCTTTATTCCCTTTATTTGCTAGCTTCATTGGTGTAGTCTTTGCCAATTTGCTATTCATGGAACAATAATGAGCAACTAAAACAAACAACCCTCTACCCCAACAACCCCACATTACTTTTCCACCTTAGGCTCAGTGTTTTGCTCTTAATTTCAAGGAAGCTAATTTCTTTCTCATAATCTCCAGGGAAAGGACATCAGGAGAATATGTCAACACGTAGTCCATGCATTGCTGCATTCCTCTGGGGTTAAATAAAGCACTATAGCAGTTTCAAATTTTTCAGTGTCATTTTCTTACTCTGAATGTTTCCATGAGAAAAGTGCACAATTTACTTTCTCATTCTAGTAAGCACTGAGAAATTCCCTTGATCAAATGCAACATAATCCCCACTTTCTTAACACTGTGATGCAAGAGCTATTGAAAAGTCCACATCTACAAACTTCATAGCTATTTATACCAACATTTTTAACTCCCAACTTCCTTATGTTATAAAGTTGTACAGTACTGATACTCTTAGTATTTCTCTATGGTTAAGCACTAAATACAACACTTGAAGAAAACACTCCAAGAACAGAACATTGGTGTTTAATGAGAGAGGGATTTTTCTAGGCTACATTTGCATGCTTACGTGATAAAATCATACTAAAACTCCCCAGAAACATAACTGTTGAACCAAATAATGTTATACACTCAAAGACAATGCTGGTAATAATCCATCCCTCTTTTTGCTGTTCCTCTACTTATCCAAATTCGCTTTGTCCATAGATGTGGAAACCTAACGTTACTCACATTATCAAAAGAACAAAAGTGAATTTTAGTACAGTATGCAAAAGCTGTCAAGTCTATACAATGACTAAACTGTTTTGAATTTGCATAGTTATTAATACGTGAAAGAATGAAAATGCAACTAAAAAGGCATGTCCTATAACCATTGATGTGGAGGATACCACACAGTATGTACTGCACATCCCCTTCTCTAAAGTTATGGCATGTATATATTTTCATAGTTCTGTGCCATATTAAGTGGTATCATTTTGTTTTGATACTCCCACATTCTTGTATTTTATTTCTCATTACCTCACTGCTACAAGATCCTTTCCTTCTCAATATTCTAGTTTATGAGACTGTTCAACAATACTGCTGCATTTGATTAGAAAACAAACTGACTATGCAGGGAACTACTACGCCTAAACCTTCCAATCATCAAACCATATTCACAGAATTAATGCAACAATAAAATCTTTACAAGTGACTAATCCCATGGTTAAAAGCAGAACAATTTTTAAAAGTTTTTCAAAAAATATGGCTAAAAGTTTCAGAAAACATTTGATTTAATTTCACTTTTGAAATTACAAAGATTGGCTGCAGGGGAAAACTTAGTACTATTTCCAGCATAATATTATGTTTTTCTAAATTACACTCAAACAAAACATTTTATACAATGCCAGCAGATATGCTTATTTTCATTCAGTAAGTTTTTTGGCCAAGATCCACAGTGAGGATTCCAGTATTTCCAATACTGGAATATTTCAGTATTTCTTCTCTGTTAGAGACAAATATATCTTTGAAAACAAGCACATTTCCCTTTTCTTTCTTTTCTCCGTTCTCAAGTAAATCAGTACTTGCTCACCTGCACTCTTCCAACATTTTCCCTGTGTCTGTTAATAGAACTGTTCCGTAGTTCTCAGCTCTTTAGCCTAACTTCTTAAGCACTCAGTAATGCACATGAAACATACCTGAGAAGAAGCTAAGATTATATCTGATATAACATACACGCAACAATCACTCCTTACCCCCCTCATTCAAAGATTTATCTGACATTCCATTTGCTTACTTCAGCTGAGGGCTGTATAGCATTCTCTTCCTGAGCCTCCTGCCCTTACATACATTTTGCTACACTTCCCAGAGAGATGCAGTTTGCTGGTCTCCAGCCTACTATGTACATCAAAAGAGTCTGGGTCATGGTGGCACATGAGATGTAGCTGATGAACCTTGTTCACATGGTCGTTGTCACACACTAATTCTCACACTACAAAAGGATATTAACACTAATACTGGCGAGAGCCTTGTGCAGCATCTCAAGTTGATGTAACTCAAGGCTGCTCTAAAATCTCAGATGTAGGTGTACATCTTTCAGATGTCTGTAGTACCAATAGCACACCAAGGTATTCAATTCAAGGATACACAGTCATGTGGAACTGCTTGGCCAACATCAAACACTGCACACATGTTGGTTTTCCTCCCTCTTTCCAATACAGTTAATTTCTGGTTTGTTTCAACAGTCATTTGAATTACAAATCACTTAATGTAGCAGCCTTAATGTAAAGTTATATGGAGATCCTAAAGGACTGGAAAAAAGCTGGAATGCTAACTTTTTTCCCCTACACTTTTTTTTTTGTTGTTAGTTTTTCATATCTTCTTCTGTATCATTTTACTTAAAACTTCTGCAGAGTTTTCTATCACTCTGTTATCCATCCTAGGTTCCTGAACTTTCTTCCCTGCAATTTTGCTTTGACCCTCAACATACTTTCTCTTGCTCCTTCTGGGGATTTTAAACTCTCTTTTATGATCTTCCACATTCTTCCCCCACCCCATGGATGTTTATTTCCCAGAACAGTGTCAGCTTTTTCCAGGGAGCTGGGTCCACAACCCAGTCTTCCGCCCCCCAGACTCTTCCACTGAAACAGGGTTCATTGGGCTTGCTGCGTCATTTCTCACTCCTCCTGCCACATCCCAGAGGCAGCAAGCAGTGAGCAGGCAGAGAAGCACAACAAAAAAATGACAGAGAAACTAAGAGCAGATGCTGCCAGAGGTTGAAAAAGCAGAGTGACTTCCTGTCTGGCAATCAAGGAGTTGCCAGAAAAGCCATGGGAATTCCCAGATTTCTAGTGCAACGTAAGGTATTGGTACATCAGACGGTCTTTTAGTAGTATTTTAAAATACATAGTTTTCTCTGTTTGTTCTTAATCTTACGATGCATCCAGAGAATTTAAAAAAAAAAAAAAATGCATGTGCCTACTTACAGACAGGGAAACACAAAGCAATATTTGATAAGATAATTTCACGATGTAATTAAAGCCTATGTTGTAACGCATTCACAAGGAGCCACAGTGCTGAGTATTTGGGCAAGATTAGTTCTGCCAGTTCTGTGCTACATACATGTACATGGAGAAAAAGATACAATTTCCCCACTACTACCCCTACCCAAATATGTATCCAAGGGAAAAAAAATTAAAAATAGGGTTAGTCAGTTCTGGTATGAACAGGGGAACTATTAAGAAGCTGCTTCTATGAAAATCAAGAATAAAACACTACAGCAATTATCATGCAGACCTTTAGCTGTAAAAATTTCTTCCATATATCTTTAAATACTTTTATGTGCCATGATTTTTACATTTAGTAGATTCCCCTATTCTGCAAAGATTGCTGCTGAAAGGAGGATGGGTCACAGGCCTGTGCTGGACGCGGGGGAGGGATGAAAGGAATGAAAGCAGTTATCAAGGCATTTGTAAGTAGTGAGCTCTTGGAACAACATTAGAGTTGAGGGTCATGGGAAACAGAAGCTTTGCTCACCCTTCTTCCTGGCAAAGTTTTCTGCACTTGGGCAACAAAGTAAAATGTTTTGTAAGAACAGAAGGAGTAGGAGAGGGGAAAAAAAATTAAAATGTGTATATTTAACTCATTAAAAAAAAAATACTACCACTTGGCTTTAAAGGAAATGAAACACTTTCTATATGAAATTCTTTTGGGCTCTTAGAGCTCAGGAATACAACACTTGATTAGATTCCTTTGATCAGACAGCTAATATCACAGTCACATGAACTTCAGTGCTGTATATAATAGGGTTGTGCGGATCTTTTTTTCCCCTAAAACAGACACACACACACAAACTGATGTAAGTAATATTTGTTTAGAGAGTCAGATATGCACTTCCAGACACAGAGGACAGAACTGAGACCCCAAATCAAGCAGGGTTTTGTCCAGTGAAGTTAAATGGCACTAAATTTCTTTACCAAATTTGGCCTAAAAGAGTTTCTTGTACTCAGTCTACCATAAAGCTGATTCACTATATAGCTACTTCTCACTGGTTAGGTAGAATGGATACCAAACACATGAGTTTTATATAGCAAACTAGCTTAATATGCTAGTTAAACCCTCTTCTACCATCAAAATATGAAAGGAATTCAGAAAATGCAGAGGTGAGAGTCATGAAAGCACTTAAAAGCCTTAAAGATACATTTTTGAGGGTTTAAATTCAGTCATTTGCAGTATCCGAAACTCAAAAATCTGTTACCAAAATACCTACATGTTAATAACGGGGGGGGGGGGGGGGGGGGGAATCAGCCAAACGAAATATGCTCCATTGAATAATGAAATGCAAAACTACCAATCTGTTTCACCAGGTGAGCTCCAGTTTGCACAGCTCAGGAATCAAGTGTTCCCAAGGAGTTTGGTGTTAACTCCAATTGGCATGTGATTACTTCCTTAAGACTTATGAAAAAGTTTTTTGTATCTTACTTTCCAGTTTTATTGCATACAGCCAGAGACAGCAAGAAATAAATCTTGTAAAAAGCAGTAATCATATGAAGTTTCTCTCTACTTACAAAACTGTATCAAATAATAGGTTCTTCGTATTTTGCATGAAAGAGAGAAATATCCCACACATTCATTTCATTGGACTATTTTACTTAATTAACTTCTCAGAAAAAAATAAGGAACTTCAGTGATCTTCTCTTCTGCTGAAGTCTGCCTAGATTTTCTTAAGTCAAATAACTTGTAAGAAGGATGAGCTAGGCTTATATATTTCATCTATTAGTTTTTTTCAACATTATTCTCTGGAATTTTGTTCTACTTTCCCGTTACAAAAAGATTTAGGTATGTATGACAACATCCTCTTGCTATCTTCCTGGCAGAGTGATACCCTTTAATTAATAATCTTAACATCCATTAGTACTAGTAGTGTTTATATTAAGGCATGTGTAATGAGTTCTAAACTAACTATTATCACTCATGAATGAGACCTCGTCATTAAAACAGATAAATAATAACTAAGTTGTTTTATTACTCTACACTCGGGCCCAGTCAAGAAACAAATTAAATATTAGTAATTATTTCAAATCAGGAAAAAGGAACAGAAACAGAAATATCATTAATGCCACTCCTGGATTTAAACTTTATGTACAGATTTTGCCCTACTTCTTGATACCATCCCAAAGTACCTGGGAAAGGTACAGGGAAATGAAGCAAAGGTAAATCATGGTAAGAATATCTTGTTTAAAGAAACACACTCACAGTCATCAGTCTGTAAAAGACAACTGGAGAGCTGCAAGAGTTCTACAAAAATGACAAGCAGTACAGAAATGGTGGCTGTCTCTTCCAAAGTGAAAACAAAAAGGCTATCTAACATGGCAAGAAGCAAGCTCAAAACAAAGAAAAGAGATGCTTTTTCATAAAATGTGTAGTTAAATCATGAAGCTCCCTGTCACCGGATGCTGTGGATATTAAAAATTTATGTGGGTTCAAGAAAGGAGCAGGCAAGTTCACAGAAGAAAAATCCACTGAGAGCTACTAAAGACATAAGCCCTTTCTCAGGAAACCTTCAAGCCCCAAATCACTGGAGGCAGCAGAAGCATCACTACGTTCTGCCTACTCTTATTCTGTACACCAGGCAGTCAGTGCTGTGCATCAGAGAAAAACACAACTCACAGCACAGCACTTACTCGTATCCAGAGACAGGATATAACACCAGATAAGCCTCAGGTCCGACCCAGCATAGTTGTCCTTACGCTCTTTGCAGGAAGATTTTGCAATAGCTTGAATGACTCAAGACACCGTAGCTGATCACCACCATCTCCTAGTAGGAGGGTATGACTCTCATGCATGAGCCAGTACAACACCACGGGTAAGCACTCTTTAGCCGTGTATCTAGGGTCACCTATTTTAGCAACAAACAACAATGAAGGAGGAGGAGCTGAGTCAACGCTGCAAAATTAAGGATCATGTAGATGTTCTATCTTGCTCGCTGAACATGGGAGATGTTCTCCAGGGGATAAGCGATGATGGTTAGTTGGAGGCTGTATCATCTTTAACTGCTCCAGAGCCAGAGCAGATGGACTGTTATAGCATTAGTAAGATTACAAGGCTTCCAGCAAAGACTTGTTTAGTGATTTGTGCTGTGAGGTATGCTAAGCATAACTTTTAACAGTAAAAATAACAGGGGGTTGGAACTAGATGACCTTTAAGGTCCCTTCCAACCCAAACCATTCTATGATTCTAAGACTGATTATACAGCTTTAGTCCTTTCACACTCTGTGCTTGCACACACATATTATTCTTCACCATGTTCCTTCAAAGCTTTTCCTAACTTTGTTCTTAGCACAAGGACGGTCGCTGTGTGGACAGCTATTCAATACTTGTTTTCTCCTCTGAGTTCAGTATTGCTCTCTCCTCTCCTCTCCTCCTCCCACTATTGCTTACTGCATACCATCCACGTCCTGTAATGAACACAGAACTATCTCAGCCTTCAGGCACGCCAAGTCTAGAAAGACAGTAAAAGAAGGATATTTCTATGTCCTATGTAGCACTATTACCCAGATGGAGATGCTGAAAGCAAGATTGCCTAAGGCCACACACTGAACTGGTGATTAGGCAGACCTTGTGGGTCCCTGCTTCATGCCCATTATTCCAGATGCCATTCCTTCAGATCGGAGATGCTAACCAGAGCCGGAAAGAATGCAGTGCCTCACACCTCCCTGTGCCCACAAAAGCTGCAACTTCTTTCTTCCAAGGGGGTATAATTTTTAAAAATAAAGTTTTATATTAAAAGGAGAGAAGAAAACATTAATGTAATTAAAAAGAAAAATAAAAAGGCAACACAACCTTGTTTTGATCCATTTAATGCAGCCCTTACAGAATGCCCAGTTATTTCAGCTGCAGCAGTTAGTGCTCTGTATCTGTTTCAAGTCAGTCTCCAGGAAAATGAGGAACACACCACACACAAACATGCTTGCTTACTTAACAGTCACTCTCTAACCTTTAGTTCAAAAATCTTTAAAAGAACAAAAACAGGACAGAACAATTAAGGTTTGCACAATTAAACTCTGATGTTTCTTAATCAGAACAGTCTACATCTGAATAACTTTAAAATAGGGTTTTTGCATATAAATTTTTTCCATTCGTTTTCAGGTGCTGCAGAATTTTATTTCTCTCTCACAAAATCATATTAATTCCCACTAGGATTTCAGTTTAACCTCATCACAGCTCAATCTCAAGAATCAATATTCAGGGGAATACTAAACAGACAGAAAATAGAGTTTAATTGCTTGAATACAAGTTCTAGAGGAAGCCCAGACAGGTTTTTCTCCAAGAGAAATGGAAAAAAATTCCTTGTTGAAAGATACAAAGTAACACTGGAATACCTGATAACAATGCTTTTGGAAAATAACCACTCATCTTGTTTCCACTTACAGTGGGAAAGTCAATAATAAGTCAATAATTCATTGGGACGACAAAGAGAAAACCAGAAATGCTCTAATTTCAAACCAGTTATTTGTTATTAACGGATTCATAAAGCAAAATTTGGTGTTTAACCCTAGGACTGTATTTTTATCAAAGGACTGACTGCAGAATGTCCCTGACACCACCATACCATCACTTTCCCTTCAGCACGCCATAAGAAGTTGCACTTGGAACACAAGTTTGCATGGCTAACAGTCTGTTGGCTGGCTGGATTTCCATTCCAGCACACCCCCCTCTCTCTTTTCTCAGTGAAAAGCAACTTAGAAGAGTTGTACATTCCATTTTAAAAGCCCAGCAGCACTTAAAGGATTGGCTTCTCTATTCTCCATCTAACATACGTGGGAATATTTCCATTAAGTTATACTTTTCATAAAGACATGAAAAACCTTTGCAATACTAAAACCTAGTAAGTTCTGTAACTGAATGCAATTCTGAAATAATCATTAGAAAAAAAACAAAACAAAACAAAAAACCCAACAGAACTGGAATTCTCTGTAGGGAAAAAAGTTTTAGCTAGTTTAGGCAACTTTTGTTGTTTACAACAAGCAATATGAACCATACTGACAGTACACAAACACATTAGTCTGGATTTTGGACACTGCTTTCCAAATGCAGTATTTTTTCTTTTCATGAGCATGTAAAATGCTTAACTGCAACGGACGTTCCTTTCAGAGCTCAATGTGTATTGACTGCAACCCTGTCATCTGCAGTTGAATATGTAAGTAAATATGAATCGATGAACAGCCTATGATCTTTGAAGGACTCAAGAGGCTGCATGAGTAGCCAAGTCAAACACCTTCTTCCCAAAACATTCATGTTAGCTTCCTTGACATAAGCATACAGAGCACATTGAAACATCGGTTGCAAGAGGAGAAAAACATAGTACTGAATAGGGGCTTTTTTATTATTATTTTTAATTCTTTTATTTAAAATTACAGCATCCAATAAGCAGATGGTTTTACAGATATCTCTGGGTAAAACGTGCAGGGCAATACACAGTTTCTCCAAAGGAGTCATTCTGTTTTGTTAATTGTTTCTGAATTAAAGGCTCCCAATCTACACATTGTCAAGAGAGACCTTAGTGACTCCTGCTGACTGGTGTAATAGCTCACCTGTTAAGGACTGTGATTCTCTGGCTCCCTAAACATACTTTGTATCATAACGTCTCTTATCAAGCCAGTTATTCACTAAATCCTATTACAAGCACCTTTCAATACAAAACAATACTCCTAAGATCCATTCTGCATAGACAAGAACCCAGGACACTGACAAAGTCAGAGCTACCTCAGTGCAAGCTGGTTCCGCTCACTACTTAGCAGCCAAAGAGCTAATAAGTTTAACTTTGACATCATACCTTCAAGCTAAATATATAAATTAATCTTGTGTGTTCTGATGTCAATTTTCATAATAGCTAGAGGAGAAAATTAAAAAACCCAACACTGCAGAATATTAATTATAAACTAAGTAAAGACTACTCAAAATTAGTGTAGACAGCAGTAATCATAAATACTATGGAGGACTAATATGAAGTTTGACACAAATAGCCTCATTAAGCATTATTCTCCTACTAGTTTTGGAGGTCACAAAGATACAGTTAAGAAGAAAAAGAGCAGCATCTAAGTCAAAAAAAACCTGAGACTTACAGGGCCAATTTCTCAGTAATGACACTCAGGCTGCCTTTTTTTAATTTTCCCTTCCTCCTCCTATTTCTAATATGAATTAAACTTCTCTTCCCTCAAATAAAAACAAAATCCAGTAATAACTGTCAAAATTTCTGCCTTAGCAGCAGAATTTAGTAAAGTTTTCAGCTTAACAAGTCTTCTTGAACTGAATTTTCCAGTGGCTAAGAGATTATGTAGCTGCTAACTTTACTAGTTGGTATATAGCTTCCCAAAATACTCCTAACAAAGTGATTTTAAAATTTATGTTTTTGTGCTACTGAATTAAAAACATAACACATTGCTGGATGTGAATAATAGTCAGATTATGTTTTTCATCATCTCCCCACAGGTAAGCAAAGCAGAAGAGCTTGAAAGAATTTTTGCTGCTTAAGACTTAGAAATTGAAGCCCTGGTAACTTCCAAGTATATGTATAAATAATGATTTCAAGAAAAATTAAGTAAGAGTACATTTGTTGCAATAGTCTAACACAGTACAGTTACCTGAATATGCCCTTATCAATATTGTCTGCACAACTGCAGCAGGACCTGGTAGAACCTTCCTGATAAAACTTACCACTGACACAAGTTACTTTAAAATTAAAAATTAAATGCTGAAGACTATGCAACACAGACAACATTTGGGGGAACAAAAGATAACCTGAAAAATACAAGATACAGCTTTTTCTTTCAGTAAGAACTATACAGTAACAGAATGAGAGACCTCTCATTAACTGGAAATAATGTGTAGAATGAAAATTGTTCTAATAAACTCAGAGATACTAGAGACACAGTACACAGTCTGCATTAAAAAATGATAGAAAATTTATTTATTACCTCTGACTTTAAAAAACAGCATTTGATCATTTAATTAAGCATTACAGGAATCGGTAAGCATGCGTGACAGAACATTTTTATAATATAATTTTGTATTTATGTTGAAATTCAACTTTGATAAATACTTCCATCCTTTGCAGACACATTTTCATCGTGCTCTAGGATCACTCTTTTTGCTACGGAACTTTTTATTTTAAAAAATAAACACAAGAGCAGAGCTATTAAGTCTCCAATAGTACAAGATTCTGACATTTTCAAAAAAATTCCTAGTAGTATACCTAAAGGTCATACTGGGGAAACATTTTTCTTGATATCATTTGTTATCTTCTCCTGGGTGTTCCCTCCCACAGGTATGGACAAAGTCTAGCATATGTTTAAGTGTGGCATTTCTAAACCAAATTTTTCTCTGCAAGGCATAATTTATATAATTCTTCCTCAGGACTATATCTTGAAGAGGAGAAGTCCTGAGAAAGAATTCTGAAGCAGGAAGAGGGGGGAAAAAGTCTAACCTTGTGCTGAAAGCAGAGAAGAAATATGGATATTTACTAGACAGTGCACATTGCACTGTCATGATTAGTATTTCCTGAACTGTCAGGTTTTTGGCAACTTTTGGTATTCAAGATAGTTTTTCCTTCGCCCCTTTTTCTGGAACCCTGAAGACTGAACCCAGTTGAAGTTTCTTGTTAGTTTAGAAGCCCCAAAGATCTTCCTTTCTTCTCGAGTCCTGCCCACACCACCTTTTCAAATACGTCTCTATTTTCAAATGCTAGCACTAACTCTGAGTTTCTCTCTGACTTCTGGGATGCATCGCATTAGTCCAAAACTTCTCCAACATAAAAAGGGAACAAAATTAGTTTTCTATGCTATAGTCATCTAACTTCCCAAAAACCTACTTACTTGGACAACAGCTATTCACAGTAATAATTTTATTGCCCTCACTTGAATGCATAAATTGCAGAAAGTAGACTGTCCCATATGCAGCATTCAATTTAATAAAAAAAATTAATCAGAATTGTGAACTGTAAATAGGAAGATCCCTCAGACAATGCTGACTAACAGCATCCCTCAGACAATGCTAACAACTCCAAAATCACTTCTCTGTTCATGTTATCCTTTCAAATATTTGCAGACAGCTACTAAGAGATGCTCAAGCTTTATTAAGCTACTGGGGAGGGGGGGAAATGCATTTTGTCTGTGGGTTATTATTTTTCTAGAGAGGGTGAGATGGAGGAAAAAGAGAAAAAGTCCAAAAGCCAAGGGCCTCAAAAGCAGTTTTTAGGGTTAATTATTTGTTTTAATATAGCATTTTTACCAATAGTATATAATGACAAGAGAAAATTGTCTGCCTAGAGCTCTCATGCTCACATTCAGCAGACGAGACGGCTGACAACAGCTCCAAAAAAGATCCCACATAACATCCTCTAAAATACTTCATAAATTGGAACTGGTATTGTCAGGAAGCATTTCTACTCATTGACAAAAACAAAAACAACAACCCCATAATACTAGAACTAGTCAAATGACTAAGACATTAACGAAGATTATGCCCTGACACAGACATAACTTGCCTGGATTAAAAAAAAAAAGAAAAAGAAAAAAGAAAAAAGGAATACCAAGATGTGCCTGCATAATAGCTTTTTGCATGAAGAGATACATATTTTTGAAAATCACATTCCAGTGAGAATTCAAGAGCTTTTACCTCTTGTTCTTCCATATTCCTGAAAACAACATTAAGAACCTACATAACCCTCATAATATTTTACAATCCAAACAAATCTTTTCATTTAAGGATCAAAGCAGGGCAGTAGTAGAGCTGTAGGGAGGGTAGCAGAAGACTCTTCTCTTAAAGCTCCAGTTCTGCTAAGTAATGAACTCAAAGAGCGTATTCCATCTGAGTGAGCGTACTAATCTCAAAAGGAACATAAGAGGCTGTGGGCTTTAAGCCAGTAAAATATTCAATGATCTGGAATCTCATAGGATAGACCTATCAAACTGGTTTCACAACTGCCAGTGCACAAAGACAGCAATAAGTACTTGACTCAGTTACAGCTTATAATGGAAACAAACTTTAGTAGGTTTTCTGTGTTATTACCATTGATTATCACTATTATTTCTCTTTCCTGACAAATAATTCCTTTCTGGATTTCAAAGGAGCCTCTGTCTTTATTAGAGCCATCAAAAAATCTGGTGATCAGATTGGAAAAAAGAGTGTTAACAATGAGCAATATATTTTGTTGCTGATATGGATGTTTATAATTAGCCTTCATTTTTTCCTTTCTTGAACAGCAGCAGGATGTTACAACCTTAAATGTCAGGGCGGTAAGAAGTTAGAGCAAAATGAAATTTAGGAAGCATACACTCACGCACATGATAAAAAATAATCTCAATTACATTCACATAGTGATGGGATTTGCATTAGCTTTAATACTCTGGAAAGATCTTGGAATCACTGTAGGCAACGTCAACTCAATGATCAGTAACAGTCAAAAATATTAATGCCTATTAGAGAAAGAAAGCACAAAGCAGAAAATACTATTTGATGCATTCATGCCTTGAATATTCCATGAAGTTTCTTGCAATCTATCTCAGAAGGGGCACAGTTACCATAGAGAAGTCACAAAGAAGGTTGACAAAGAACAACCAGAGGGACAGATTTGACTATTAAAAAGCATAAACAAACTAGACTAGAACTTTTCAGAGTAGCTGGAGAACAAAACCTGCAAGGAAGAAGAACCAAAAGAAAGATCTTTGAAAAAAATAAAATAAAATTCAAACCAAACCAGTGTAAATAGGACAAGCAATGCATATAGGCAAAAGTTACTATTTCTCATAGATCACAAATTGACATCACCAGATGAAATGACCAAGCAGCAGGGAGACAAGAAAGGAAGAACTTTGGCCCTGCAGTGCACACTTAGATCGTGAAATTGGCCACACGCTGTCACAGGCTGCTGCAGAGCCTAACCAGACACCTGGATTCAAACACAGCTGAGATAAAGCCCTTTCTGAAAAGGGGTTATCTGAGGACACCTGGGGGAACTTTAGCAGGCAGCCACCTTACTTTAGAGGTTCTCCTGGCCTGACACATTTGAGAAGGTAAGTACTTTTGCATGGGTCACTGACTGGTCGGTTTTATTCTGGAGGTCTGGAGGCACAGTGCATGGCTCTGCTGAGACTGCAAAGATGCTGACCCATCCATCTTAAAGTAGCCTCACAAAATCTGAAACTTGTAATTCAGTAATAGGATTTAATTACTGGCTGAAGTAATTTGTTCCATGGAGAAACAATCAGGTTTTGCAGAAGTGGAAGAGCTGTTGCATTTTATCACTTTAAAAGGGTTTTTTTGTTTGGTTTTATTTGTTAAAACAAACAAACAAACACCAAAAAAACCCTTTCCATACACATGATACCCCTTTAGAAGCAGAAACCAGCTTTTGGAGAGATCAAATTCCACACAGTAGCTCTGGATCTCTCAAATAGTAAAAACACTATAAATCCCTCCTTCTAAATTTCTCAGAGAGGCACAAATACAATCCCTACATTGGAACTAATAAGGAGTTAATGGAGTATCAGACTTCATGTTTAAAGAACCCACATATTTTTAACAAAATTTAACATAACAGTATGACAAAATTTCTACTGGACAGTATGACATATAGAAGTACGACAAGTTCTACTGCACTGAAGCAAAATAAAGATTATTCAGATTATTTAAAAAAAGCTGAATTCTTTCTATTATTCTTAAAAAGTACTAATTATCTGTTTTAACATCTCACTCCTACACTAAAAAAAACAAAACAAACCAAAATCAAGCAAATTCAAATAACTTTCTAAAAACAGTAGTTTTTAGTAAAACAGTACTTAATACATTTATAAATAACATTTTTTCTTTATCTTAAGCTGACAACATATATATAAACCAAGATGAAAATTAAATTTCCCATGATACTTAATTGCTACTTAAATTACTTAACACCTACCTATATACAATAAAAGACAAAATTACTACCTATACAAAGATGGGCAGAAGTTAAAGAAGATTAACCCCTCAAAACTACGGCTTTATTTTGCGGTGGGACAAATGAGACAAGAAGAAAGCAAGAACTGGACATTCAACTGGTCTAATTTCTTCATCTGCCAAGAATCCAGATGTGGGATTCGATAGGCAGAAACTCCAACCTCCACTGGTACAGAACATCATAGTCTCTGTCCCCATTCCCTGCACTTAGCCCCTCCTTCACACTCCACAAAAGAGGAAAAAAAAAAAATATATATATATATTTCAATCACTTAATACGTTTAAGAATTAAAAAAGCAAAAACAAAACAAAACAAAACCATCAAGCCACTAAACCATCTCCCCCAAAATCTACTAGTGTTTGCTAGTAAAAGTAACACTGATGTCTAGTACTTCATTCCATTTCTATGAATATGTCAAGTACCATTTTCATTTACAAAGGGACAAGAGAAATGTTTGTCCAAATATAATTAAATTCCTTTGGGTACCTTAAACATTCAAGAAAAAATTGCAAGATCAATGCTTAATCCAGGAACACACTGCTCAGTGCTTCATAACAACTCCCAAGTGACAAAGGAGGCATGAAAATGAGTTTTTATTGTAAAATAGTCTTAAAATCTCGAGGTGTACTGAAAACTGTAGCTTCTCACAAAAGACAAATCAAAGAGACTCTGGAGTGCCAACAACAACAGGAATTGTGACAGCATACTGTTTATTTTACTGACAAATGATTTGGAAACTGTCAGAAAGCTGTTGGGAAAAAAGACGTGATCTACAGCGTTATTTTTGTAAATTAAAGATGATTACCACTCCCAGGGAGATTTGGGATATGTTGCATTAAGAGTCAAGAGTAAAAGAACTGAATCAACAAGACAAATAATTACATAATTGCTGTGCTGTGGCAACGTAAATGAAATAATCACATTTTTAACTTACTGTATTTCAAATTCACAGAGAAGGCACTTAACAGAAAAAGTAATATTACGTACAGTTATCCATATTGTACAAGAATATAAAAACCAGAAGTTCTTCAGTTTGTATGGAACCAAAGCAAGTGAATGGATCCTGTGAATTTGTCAGTTAAGTTTACTTAGACCAGAGACCAATGTGACTCTTGGAACGCGAAGAAACAAGAAAATGAGGAAATTGTACCTATTAGAAAACTTGTATTATTTTACTTCCCAATGAAACCCTAAGAAAGAAATGCTTAACAAATTGCTTAAACATGGCCCTAGCATTTTCAACTTCAATCCTGCAATCTAGGGATAAACAAAACATGGCAAGACTTAGACAAACATCATCTCAGTTCCCTTCTCCATACGAAAATGAGTTGAGTCATACTGGCCAGGGTGCGGATGATGGCATCTTCAATGAGCTAAGCAACAAAAGTCACAGCCTGAAGTGCAAACTCAAAAATGCTGCAGGATTGCGTCAGGAAATCTCAGCATACAAAGAAGATTTGGCTGTGTAAACAAGAAAAGTACTGCTGTGCCTACACCCCTCTTCATAACATGAAGTCTTTTGGACTACTCATTTGACCTTAGGCTCCCAAACAGCATCAAGATGCAGGAGCTCTAAGCTCACATAGCAAAAAGCCAACCATACTGACTGTATTTATGAGAAAGCTTTACGTCTATTGCTGAGCCTTACATTTATGCCTGCAAGAATTAGGTTGGAGACAGATTTCTGTTTTTAAATCAGTGTATCTATTTTCTGATTAAACCAGTCATGGCAGTAGATGTCAAAACAATGTATATACAAGAACTATGAGAATTTTAAGATGTTTGAAGTACTTCAGACAATCTGTAACTAAGAGGTTACCAAGGCCAAGCTTGTAACCTCACTTTCCTAATGTTAAGGATCTTTCAAAAATGTTAGTTTTGCTGTCTTTACATACCTGTAGCATAGCAACTTAAACTGAGCATATTTATTTAGTGTCTGTATACATGGAAATAAAGGTAGTATTACCATCTTCAACAGCTTGGTTTTGTTTCAATGCATATTTGCACATGGTGTATAAACACTAAAAGTAAGCCACCCAGTCTAGTATTCAAAACTAAGAAGGGGGAAATAAGAAAAAAAACAACCACCAAAAATGAAGGGAAAAAAAAAAAAACAACCACCATCAAAACCATATACCAACCCCCCACCAAGATGGTTATTACAGCATAACATCTCCCTTTCAAATCACAATGCTGACACCAAAGTAAGGAGAGTACCAGAAGGAAACATCTGAGGCCATGCTTGAAAGCATTCTAAAACATTACAAATATTAAACTATAAAATGTCTTAAGGACATGTTCTTCACAGATTTCTAAGTTCCACGGACACACGTACATTCAGGTAATGTAAACCTGAAGACTTGAAAATAAACTGAACAAATTTCTTTCTAAGGCGAGAAGGAACCAATGCGATCAACAAGCCCTGCTACCACTTCATAGGAGTTTCAGGGCTTAATACTTCAAGTCCAACAGGTATAAGTGAACGGGACTGCAACTTGCAGGCAAAAAACCAAACCAAAACAAACAATTAAGAGTTTCTAGCAATGAAAAGTCCGTCACAGTGTTAAGGAAATATCTTACTAACTTTACAATTGCACATTTCTAATCTTAATTTGTACAGCTTCTGCCAACACTTGGATCTTCGTGTGCCTTGGTCTGCTAGACCGAGAAATTTTCCATCAAGATTCTTTTCTGTTATATAAAAAAATCTTTAATTTTCTCTTTGGATTAAGCAACTGCAAAAAACATATGCTTTATGGTGTTTGTGGTTTCCAAGGAGCTTGAGTATTTTCACATGCTCTTCTTATGTTCAAAGGGGCTTCTCTGACACTTCACAATTTTTCAGGGCTCTCCTGAAAACAAGCAGCAGGACCAGACTCAACACCCATAAATGCAACAAATACAGACAATATCCATAAAACCCTTCAACTTATATTTGCAGAGATCGTACATTTCTGACAACTGTCAGTCTGCAAGCCCATGTTCAGCTTATTAAATATAGTTATCAGCTTCCTCCACCAACCAACTGCTTTCATAGTCAGTGTTAACTGGCCTGTAGGCATGCCACTTTTGCTGTTTATTGACTTGTTGAAAATGTCCCTAAACAGATTATGCAAGGACAACAAAGAGTGACATTTGTGATTATAATAATTTTATTTTCAACTCTCAAAACAGAGAAGCAAGTTTTCCAACGCTGAAGTCTCATCATACTTTTTTAAAACAAAAAGCAGCACCCAGAGGATTCCCTCTGAAAACCAGAGCAAAGCACCAGCAGTTGTCAAAGAAGAACTATGTTGAGAAGTTAAAGTGCATTCACTTCCTTGCTACTTCAGTTGTACTGGATTACATCAACAAATTTAAGAAATCAAGGTTTATGTATCCTAACATACGATCTGTACAATATACCCAGTTAGTAATTCCTAGATGGAGATTCATGAGTTAAAAAACATCTCTTCAGGCATTCATGATGCTTACAAAACTGCACTATGTTTTCCTAGTTCTACCAGCAGGCTTGGACAATAACATGCTGAAACTGGGGCGGGGGATAAGTAGTACTCTCTAGATTACATTTCAGTAAAAGTATGTGCACGTAGTTAATCAAAAATTAATATTCTCAAAGATTATTTTAACCCCCACATACTTTGTTGTGGCTTAAACCAAGTCCTGTTTAACCAGATCTGTTACCACGGGAAGGCACCAATTCTTTTCCTCAGGTCTGTCTTGAGCTATTGGGCCTCTGCCTGGTCCCCACTGTCTGGTTCCTCAAAGCACAACTGAGACAAAGAATCCAACCCATAAGATACTGCAAAATGCCAATCCCCAGCTCTTGAAGGCACTGAGTGACAACTATTAATAAGTCTTTTATGTGAATAACACATACCACTAGACAAGATTTGCAAAAGCATCTCTGGGTACACAGAGAAAAAAAAAATACTATAAGCTAACTATAATATTATGGGGGCATTAGATAATTTTCCTTTGTCTATGCTAAACAGACTCTTTATAGAAGTATGCAAGTTAGCATAGCTTATATATGAAGGTAAAATATTTGACAATGCTTTATAAATGAAGGCATGTATTTCTACACACACATGTTGGTTTTAGCTGTAGCAGCCTGTTCTCACAATTTCTGCCTTTTCCCAGAATAAGAGGATTTTACCTCTCCTACAGTAAAGCTTGAATCTTACTTAGTTCAAAGTTTCACAGAAGGTAAGCTCCTTAGCCCTCCAGGTTCCCTACATGTAGGCCAACTAGTAATTCAAAAGAGGGACGAGGAAGCATATTTCAATTTTTTCTTCAAGCATGAGTACACAGCTTGTTTTAATGGCAGTGGTAGTGCTAGACATGAAAAGGTTCAAGAAGGGAACAATTGTATTTCTTTTTTAATAGATAACCTCAGGCTTGAAGCAATCTTTTTCAAAGCAGCAAGTTCTACCTGCATGCTTCCTGCACCTTGTAAGTCATTTTAGCCTTAGAGGGAAAATAACCACCCTTCTACAATATTCATTGCTTTAAAATAACAGTTTATACAAATAGTACATCCCAAGGAAGCAGAGTTCTTGAGTTCTCCCTCCCTCCCTCATCTCCTCATCATTCATAAGCAAAAGATTACAGGCAAATAAGATAGAACAGAAGAGGGTGAAAAGGTGCAAGGAATGAACACAAAGTGAAATGTAAACTTTTGAATGGCACAGTCGCAACATTCCTAAGGCTTTGATTGCACCAGTAATCTAGGAAGGCTTTTGAAGACCAAAACACACCACCACAACATGGTAAATCTGTCCATTTAAACATGACCTGCACTTTTAAGAACTGCAGCTTTTAAGAACTAATAGGCACATGGTTACACTGACATTTCGCCACCTTTTGAAATTAATCAAACTACTACAGCGGGAAAAAAAAGTTACAATTCAGCCAGTTATCCCTTCTTGTGCACTTCCAATCAGCCATCAAAGAACTTAGCTGACTCAAAAAGAAAATGTCTTTACTATGAAACCCTACTCTATGTATTGCTTGTTTTACCAAGAATTTGTACTCTTTTTGCATGGCAGTGAGAGAGGGGTAAGGGTGAGGACTTGAGGACGAAAGGTGAAGACTATTTTTATAATTGATAATTTTCTAGAAGCAATCAGGTTCTTGTCCTGGTATTTTTTGCAGAAAGCAGGGCAAGGTCACAACAAAAAAAAAATTACTTCCTTAATAGAAAAGTAAACAGGTCAGTTGAGTTCCCATCTCATCTAAGATTTATAATAAAAGTTACAAGCCTTAGCAGATGATAACTAATTAGTTCCCCTGTTCCTTTTCTTTCACAAATTCACTTATCCCCATCAACAAAAACAAAACAATTCTCTAACAGTAATCAAAAGCCTGGATGGCAGCTGCTTGTTAGAAGAGAACCAAAAGGCGTCTCTTCCAAAGACAGAAGTACTGGGAGTACTTTAAAAGCTGCATTGGGTTTACATGGCAAGGTTTTGATAGTGGGAGAGGAGGTCTGCAGCGGTGGCTTCCGTGAAAAGACATCAGGAGCTGACCCCATGTTGGACACAGTTCCAGCTGACTCCAAGTCAGACCTGCTGCTGCCCAAAGCCAAGCTCATTAGCAAAACTGGTGGTGCCTCTGTGATAACATATTTAAGAAAAGGAAAAAACACACTGTGCAGCAGCTGGGAGAGAGGTGGGGGAAAATATGAGAGAAGCAGCCCTGCAGACACCACGGTCAGTAAAGAAGGAGGGGGAGGAGGTGCTCCAGGTGCTGGACTGGAGACTCCTCTACAGCCTGTGTAGAAGACCATGAAGAAGCAGGTTGTCCCTCTGCAGCCCATGGAGCAAACACCCACACTGCAGACCCCACTGCAGCAGGTGGACATGCCCTGCGGGAACTGCAGCCTACAGAGAGGAACATACGCAGGAGAAGGTTTTCGGGCAGGAGCTGTGGCATGTCAGGGACCTACACTGAAGCAGTTTGTTCTGGTGGACTGCACCCTGTGGAAATGACCCATGCTGGATCATTTAGTGAAGGACTGGATCCTATGGGAGGAATCCCACGCTAGTATGAAGAGGAAAGAGTGGCAGAAACAAAGTGTTACAGACTGACAGCAATCCCCAATCGCCATCCTCTTGTGCTGCTCAGGGGGAGGAGGTAGAAGAGTCAGGAGTAAAGTTGAGCCTGGGAAGATGGGAGGGCTGGGAGGAAGGTGTTTTCAGTTGTGTTTTTATTTCTTATTATCCTACTGTGTTATTAATTGGCAATAAATTAAATTAATTTCCCCAAGTCTAGTCTGGTTTTCCCACAATGGTTATTGGTAAGTGATTTTCTGGTCTCTGTGTCAGCTTACAAGCTTTTCCACCATATTTTCTTCTACTGTGCTGCTGAGTAGAGGCAGTGAGAGAGCGGTTGGGTGGGCACCTGGCAGCCAGCAAAGGTCAACCCACTAGAAGAGCACAGCTCAGAAGTCATGCCTCTTAAGTTCCAAAAGAATAAGATTATCACAGAAGATAAAACAAATGTGACTTAGCTGTCCCAGGAAACCTGTGCATTGACTTTGTTTGTACTTTGATGTACAATTAAGCTGTCACTGCCATCAAACAATAATTTAATGTCCTGCCCTTATTCTTCCCCCTACCCACCAACTTCCACAATCCCTTCCATTCCCAGGTTACTCTGTGCTCTGCCAGGATGAGCACTTCCACAGTTGCATAACAAACCAAACCAGGAAACTGGGGTACATGGAAAATGAGTCAGCAAAGGTTAGCAGTTAGTTTAGCTCTGTGATCCAGCAGAGCACACAGCTGAGCTAATACCACTTACGGGACAGAAAGGGATGGAAACAAAGTCTTAGAGTGGGAGAAAAGGAAGGGGTAGGCTCTGGAGGTTTTCTATTTGTTTGTTTAGCAGTAGAGCTGGCTTAAAACTACACAGCAAAATGTGGCTTCAGACAGATGCTTTCCAGTAACCTCCTTTGGTCAGAAATTCTGGGAGAAATACCAGACAGCTCAACCACTCTTCACAGAGACAGAGGTGCTAAAATAGGAGATAGAAGAATTCAAAATTACTGCACAATTAGTGTGTCATCCAGCAGACAACACCTATGACCACAGTTCTGAAGTAGAGGTGGGAAAAAGCAAATTCACATCCCAGTTCACCTGATACACCACAAGCCTTCCTTCCTACATGGGTTTGTTTAGTAAGGGACTGGCCTAGACTGTGGTAAGTTTCATGAGTATGTAACCTGACAGAAACCTGTCTGACAAAATAACCTAAGTAATCATACACTCCTTCAGTTTCAAATTAAACAGAAGGAGAAAAAGAAACCTGTAACAAGAGTTCCACATTTCAGAAAAAAAAAGATCTGAGTAATCAAGGGAACCTGAATTTAGATGTGACTGCATACAGAGAAACTGCAAAGATACAACATGAGTTACCTTGAATTTGCATATTAGTTGTAAGAAGAACAACTGCATAAAACAGATTGAAATCAGGGTTAGCTGAAGATATGATATGGAGATGTAAGCAGAGGATCAGGGACTGGGTGAGGCGTGGGCAGTGGTGATGGAATCAGTATTCAGCCATACCTGCATATTAATGTATTTTAAGAAGTTAAGATAAGCAGGTTTGGTACCAGAAACTAGTGGAACTCCACCAGCACAAGAGCTCAGTCAGCCACCAGTGTGGTGCTGCGGCACTCCGGTAGCCGCACATAAAGCCTATGTACTCTCACCAGTCACCACGTAGCTTCAGCCTCATTCAGGGTATTTTCACAAACACATTAATACTTAAAAAACTCTAATTTTGTGCAGTCAAAAGCAAACCAAAGTGTAATTTAGAAAGTAAGGAGAAACAGCTTTTTAATCTATAAAAGCCAAGGGAGAACAAAGCAAAGAAGGCCAATGCACAGTAAAGATGACACAGAAACAGACATAGCCTAAAGATTAAAGTACGATCCAAACTAAAATTAATGTCCAACTTCAATTTTCAACAATGCCACCAGTGTGAAAACAGTAGGAGAAATTAATATGAATGAATATATTAAAAATGCAAAATTATCACACTATCACACAAATAAGAAAAGAAGGAGCTCCATAAACTGAAATAGGGGTTAGGACAGATACAATTTAACACTGAAACTCAGACACATGAAAGTACAAGACCTGGTACCCAAGATTTTTAAAATGATTGAATCAAGGAGTCTGCTCTCATAGCAAATATATGCTGTATTTAAGAAACAAAGATAATGATTCAACCTAAGTGCTCCCTCCAGCAAAGGGCAACTAAGAAGATTAAAGGACTGGAGCATCTTTCATATGAGGAAAGGCTGAGGGAGCTGGGCCTGTTCAGCCTCGAGAAAAGACGACTCAGAGAAGATCTGATTAATGTTTATAAATATCTAAAGGGAGAGAGTCTAGTGGACAGGGCCAGACTCTTCTCATTGGCACCCAACAATAGGACGAGAGACAATGGGCATAAACTGCAGCATAGGAAGTTCCACCTGAACATAAGGAAGAACTTCTTTACTGTGAGGGTGACTGAGCACTGGAACGGGTTGCCCAGAGAGGGTGTGGAATCTTCCTCCCTGGAGATATTCAGAAACAGTCTGGACAAAATCCTGGTTCATGTGCTCTAGCAGTCCCTGCTTGAGCGGGGTGGTTGGACTAGATGACCTTCAGAGGTCCCTTCCAACCTCAACCATTCTGTGATTCTGTGATTAGGTTGACCTCAAAAATCAAGCAACTATTTAGAACATTATTTGAAGGAAAGAAAAATTAAAAGCTTAGAAACTGATAGAAAATGGGGTAAAAGGAAACACAGATTTATCAAAGATAAACTGCACTAGATCAGTGAACAGCTCTCTTACACAAGGCAAAAGATTTATTAAACCACAATAGATCTAATCAAGCAGTCACCAGTAAAGCACATGATACCAAGCTACAATGGCAGTTTAAGAATTAAGGTGGAGAAGAGAACTTACAGAGAGGCTATAGAGATAAGAAGCAACTGGGAAAAGGTTTTGCTGCAAACACCCAAAAAGAGGAATGTCATTGTTCAATATTATTCAAGGACTGATGTTGAGACCAATCTGATTCAACATTTCCACTGTAACTTTGAGAAAGCTTGGCTGCTACCACAGAGTAGGGAGGCATTACTGACACAGAACACTGGACTCTCATCTATGAAAAGCAGGGAAAGAGAGGGAGAGTAAAAAAGAGAGGAAAAAGAAAAAAAAAAAGTTTGAGGTGTCCTCACCTACAGGAAATCAAAGGAAGAAAGAAAGATTTTGCTAAAGCACAGGAGGCAAAGAATAAATAAAATAAGTAATTTGACAGCATCAAATCACATTGATTCTTCTTATTGTTACTTTTTTTACTTTTCATGATGGTTATTTGACTTTGAGGCTGTTTACAGAAGAAAAACAATCCTATTGGTGATACCTACTTTCATTTAGGTAATACCTTCCAGTGAACAGCAAGAGTACCTTTGAAAACAGACACTACAAAGCACATCCAGCGTGCAAACCTCTTTTTTAGGCAACCTGTAAAATATCAAGTAACATCAGCAGCAGAACCAACTACCTGACCTAGGCATTGCAGCACCTTGTATCCTGCTTTGAATGTTAAGCTAAAAGATGATAAGACTTCTAAAGACACACAGAATTTCCATACTACTTTCCCATGCCTGAATTATACTAAGCAAAGCACCAGCAAAACAACAACATGTTGTTTAAGCTTTTGGTGTCCTGTGAAACACAAGTTTGCATAATTCAGGACAGGGAAGCAATTTAAGTTGATAACTTCCAGCTGACCTGAAAAACTATATTGTAACATAACCCAGAGTTCATAAGGTGCTGTGAAATATATTATCTTTCTTTAGAAAGTTATATGCACTTCACAGGGTGCCAATGGGAGGTTAGATTACTGCCCAACAGTACTTCAATCTCATATTATTATGGAAGAAGGTCAAGCTATTTTTCTTCAGTTTAATATTTACTTCATTACTTGTAAGATCCCCAAACTTTTCACCTTGTATCATACATTTGAGGAATCCGTAGCACCACATAGTCCAAAGAAGACCATAAACATTTGATTTCACTTAATGACTGATGTTCTCACACAATACAGCGAGCAAAGATCAAACCTGTGAACATTATTATACTACTTTTGTTTCCCCTACTTTTACTTCTAGTCTCCTGAACACTCAAAAGCAAATTCAAAAAGGCTTAGAAAAGAGTACTAAAATGAACAAGAAACCAGAGAAGCTCTTAAGAGAGAGGATGAGAACAGCTTGTTCAGTCTAGCAAAAGGATGTGATTATTCCCCAAGCGAATCCAAGTAAACAAAAGTGCAGAAACATTAAGTGAAAGAAAAATGAGCATAAACAAGTTTGAACTTTCAGATTAAATTTATTTTTAATTAGTTATTTGGCCCTCAGTGTAACAAGGTTCTAGAATGGCCACCTAGCAGAAATAGTAATGACAAAAACTGCTTTTAAAATAGAGTTTCACAAGTAGAGATTACATGACACAACATTACCAGAAGACTGGATTTAACAAAGGAAATCCATTATATCCTTGAATACTCAATTCTCCTACATTCCATATTTATTTATAATTACAGTTCTGAGACTATAGGAAAAAACAGAAAGGCAAACACATAGCACTGCTTTACATATTATTCAACAGAAAGAAGGACTGTATTGTCTTCTATTTTTCAAAGAGTATGAATACAAAGTTATTTACTATTACAGGAAACTGCAAGTTGCTGTAGCACTTCTGCCCACAAAAACCCAAGAGATCCGGACAAGTTCAGTGAACACAGCATCATATTTTCCATTGTAGTAAAGATAATATTCATGAAGCAGCTGGTCTCTCATTAATAGAATTCATTTATCTTTTTCATAGAAAATGCAGCATGTCGTAGACAACAACTCAACAGGCCCATTAAGAAACAGATTAAATTTGTGCCTTTCAGAAATCAGTTTAAAAGTTTGAAAATCCTAATTTTAAAAAGTCGCACAACTTTTTCTTAAAGCAGAGACATCATTGCATATGGCATTTGAAAATCAAACCCGCTCCTTTGGGAATGACCTCATCCAAGTCCAAAATATCTCTGAAGAGTACCTGTTGCAATATTAAGGCACAAGAACACCCATGTTGAGTCATTCAAGGACTTTATGAGCACAGTAGTAATTACTGACAGTATGGGAATTCACTTGCAGGGATTCTTAGTTCAAAATGAAACGTCATGCGATGGACAGAAAATACTGCACTCTGTAACAGTCCACTACATCCTAGTATTTGTGCTCTCCATATATATTTAGTTAAAGATAATATGATACAGACTGTAGCTGCTTTAAACAATAAGGGAAGCAATTAAACTCCTTCTCTGGCCACGAACCAGCTTATCGTTGGTATCTTTGCATAAAAGGCCAAACACTGTTGGAAGTGTTTTTGAAAATTACACCCATAATCCATAGGCAACGTAGCAGAAGTTGAGCAGGACAGCACCACGGCCTACCAGAAGTAACAGAACAGCAAGGGAGCGAGCAGAGGACTTCACAACATTAATACCAATTATTAAGTTTTTTTTTCAATTGGTAGGGGAATCACCTATTTAGACATTAATGAATGTAAGCTGCTGTAATGCTCTGCCACTCACCCAACCCTAACAACAAACACAAGTTACATATTTTTGTATTGTATGCCTAAAACAACTAAAAGCAATCCATTTTCAAAGGCAATGTGAGTTATTACTGAAATTCTCACTAGGAAGCTATACTTCTATAATTCTATGTTTGCCATCATAGTATCACATACGGAATATGAAGAATCAGTTGGTTTACTTAGAATCTAAATTAATAAAAAAGAACGATTGCTATCAAACTTCAGCAGTTATTATTCAATGAACATAGTCCTGCTCCAGTTAGAATCTGGAAAAGACATTGTAAAGATATAATCTCATGAAAATATGTGAGGCCAAGATATCTGGGAAAACGCATCTCTCTGGAAAGATGCAAAGGCAGGGGGAAGTTTACATGAAAAAAAAAATCCCAAGAGAGATAACAAGATCATAGGTTCTTATGCTGTAATTTTGTCCTTATTTTTTTTCCAGCCAGCTAACCCCCAAAATTTCCATATATATAGCCAAGTTCATCACTTTATTTTTATAATTAGGTTTATGAGATAAGAAAATCATCCCTGAAAACTGTATGTCAAAACAGTTTTAAGACAGCCTTTTCTGTGTGGAATTTCTATAAAATCCTGGTAAAAACACCCCCTCACCCCCCACAAAAGATGGTATTTCCTTCTTGTGCCTGTTTCTCTGTTTCTCCATGTGTTAAGCAGTAAAATAAAACTACTAGTGATTGCTACTAAATTACAAATTCCTAAAGATATCTCTTAAATCTTATTTACATCACAGCACAGCTCTGCATTAGTTTGCATCATATTAAAACACTTTAAAAGGTTTAGCATTACTTTAAAAAGCTGCAAATCCACCGCACTTTCAGCCATTTAAACCAAAACTTATGCAGTTCTCACCTTTGAATACCTGAACTTGTTGGTAAAATGAGACTTAAGATGGAGAGAAAAGGTCTCAAAAATCAGAGGCAAAAAGCAAAGGCTTCTGCACAGCAATAAGCCATGAGATCACCTGTACAAGTTGCAATGTTACTTTTTTGGATTGTTTAATAAAACATTAGATTGTTTAATAAAACATTCATTAACTTTGGCAGAACAGTTGGCCTATTATGGAAATAAAAAGCATACAAGTATTTCTATGATGAAATTTCCTATATAATCTGTATGGCAATGCCCTAGAATGGGTTGCTTTTTCACAAGGCAACTACAAAGAAATTACAAAGTACACTACTGGCAAAAAGTACAGGAAAAGTAGATTTGATGTTTTAACTGAAAACAAGCTGGAATCAATGAGAGGGAAAAATTTCAATTCTGCTTCACTATGTGAAGCATTTAAGCATGTGCACTTTAAACATGCATCTGAAAAATCTATTAAATTAGATGTCTGATCAAGTTATGAAATCAACAGTTACCTAATAATCAGGAAGGCCAGCTGCATCAGGAGATCGTTTTTTCTAAAAAGTTTGGGTTTTTTCCCCTAATTCATAAGTTAACAAGAAAGAAACCCTCCTCCAGGTGCACTAAGAAAACTATATGGTCCTACTTAATTGTGCCTACACAGTTAAATCTCTGTTGAAAGATAACTTTTTAATATAACAGGAACATCTATTATATGCATAAACTAAGCCTTTCAAGAGATAGTTATGTATTTAGTACCTCAGCTGATTTGAAAAAGAAATTATAGTCTCTCACTGCAAATACTAATTGTAGGACAAGACTTAAGGAGGCACAGTGGCCATCCAAATGTAATGTTAACACCTAACTAAACTGGACCAAATAATCTGTGCTCTTTTAGGGTAGTCCCAGAGTCTCACATATTTAAAAAGAGAAGGAAACAGTACAAAAAATGATAGTAAAAAGCTGCTGAGGATTTGATATCAACCCTAACTTTATCAGCTCTCACTGCATTCACAATAGTCAACTGCTGCTTCAGGGAACACGGTATTACAGCTCTACACACTACTTTGGAAAGCAGCATTCTTCAGAATGAACGTAGCAAAAACACATTAAAATAAAGTCTGACCATATCTTGGCACCACTACAACAATTCAAATGCAAAATGTTTGCATATTTCATTAAGCATATTTGTTTTACCTTCAATTTATGTGGGATCTTTCATTAGGTATTCATAAACACTGCATTCTTACAATAACTTCTTAGATACTGGATTGTGCACGAATTGGTATTTTGTAACTTTTGCAACATTAAAGTTTAATTCCATCTGAAAAACCATGCACATATACTTCATATAAGATCTTACATTTAGGTAACTTTAAAATATTATAATATTTTCTAACTACATTAAGACAGCCTCACTGTCTCTTCTCTAAACGTGGTCAGGAAGGACATGTTCCAAAACTCATTTCTACTGAAGCTCTGTAGCACAGTCTGGATTTTTCCCCCAACATAACTGATCCTCCAGAATTATATGCAAATGAAAACTCCTAGATCACCTAAAGAGATAAAACATGGTAAATAATGCCTGTTGTTCTCCAGGGCTTGTAGGTTAATAAATATTCAAAGACCAAATCATAAGAGTTCATCACTGAAATCAACTACTTATTCCACTGTTTAATTAGATTTTCAAAGACAATTTAAATAAATAAAAAAGCTTTGCACAACTATTTTATACTCCACTGATTTTAAAGCTGAGTAGGAGTAGCTAGTGTGCTTTGTCAAGTCTAAAGTTCTCTGCTCTAAGAAATACACAATAGCGCTACTTGCCATAACAGGTACACTGTCCTTGCAGCATCTACACCAGAGTCTGTACAGTACAAAGCCAGGATTTCTATTTTGTTGAGAAAAATCCAGACATTTTCCCAGTTATCCTAACACAGGGACTGAGGAGGTATTCTGTGAAGGCATGGTCACAAAACTAAGGGATATGAAATGAACAAAAGGAGAAATATTTCTCACTACACCAGAGCAGACCTTCGTTTCCTAAGGCTAAAAGACACTACAGCATACAGCATTTTAAAGTTGCACATAGAATACAATAAGCATTGTGTCAAACACAATAACATTTGAACTAAACAGTTTTAAAAATCAGGAGAACTTGCAAGTTCAGTAGTCATGACTTGAGAGAGAAATACTGCTTATCCTTGAAGAGGGAGAGAATTGCTAAACATGTAGATACAGTCTATATCTAGCAAGGATTCACAAGTATTCTTCACAAAAATAATGGGATTACTCACTTCAGAATCAAGGTCTAAATTACTTCCCAAGAACAATATTCTTTCTACAGCAGTCTGTCTTTAACAACTGAAAGCTGTATTTGTTCATATTTGATCTGGTACAAAAAGCAGTCAATTTCTAGTGCTAGTCCAGGTCAAAGAAAGTACCCATGTGATATCCTAACCTGTCATGACTATCTGTGCACACCATCTTACAGGACCTGGTTTGTAGCAGTGAGTTTTTACTAAACTTACACTTTTAAGGTCCCTTCCAACCCAAACCATCCTATGATTCTATAAACTTCCTGTTTTATGGAACAAACATTTTAGCAAAGAGAAAGGCCTAAAGTAAAACTAAAAAACAAGCTTTTTTGCTCTGGAAAGAAAAATGTACCATTGAGTTTTTAGCTATATCTATATCTATATATCTATATACACACACACACACATTTTCTACTTATTCTATCATCTCACATTCTGTGGCCATGTATACAGGAATTTATTGAATTTAATACAAATTTGCAGAAGTTGCTAGATTTGTATCCAGCTACTCAGTAAAACAGACATGTCCAGAAATATCTGCACTTAGATGAAAAAAGTCTCAAAAAGACAGTAGCTGCTTTATGTAAATGCAATGATGTAAATAAACTACAGACAGTCAATGCATGAACAAGTAAAATTAACATTAAATCCTACTGCTGGCTAAACAAGATCTTCACAATTTGACCTCCTGTCCCAGGTAAACAGACAAACTTTGGGTTTAGACTCAGAGTTAGCAGCAGTCAGGCTTCTTATGAGGTAAGAAGCTCATAGTAACACCTGTTCCCTATCCACATAAAAAAAGCAGTACTATCACCCTTCATCCTAGAAAAACTAGCATACTGTGTCAATGTGGCAGATATTTTTGAGGATTAAAGTGACTCTTTTCCTTTAATATCTCATGTTGCAGCATGAGAAGCTGTAAGTTACTTCTCTGCTCTACCTGACAGAAAGCTCTGGGCAACAGGTAAGAGAGATTCAAAGTGACTTAAAGATAAGTAAGTGGCAAGCTGTACAGTAGAGGGGGGCAAGCTGAGTCTAGTAACGCTCATGCCAATTCCTAGTTTTCACTCTATACTTTTCAAAGCGTGAGGGCTGTTTTCAGGCCCCGGGAACCTGTTGAAGCTGTGAGCGCTCAACTTGAAAAGCACGAAACTGTT
Organism: Caprimulgus europaeus; assembly: GCA_907165065.1. The sequence continues at coordinate 111,688,393 of OU015523.1, forward strand.
CATTCTTATATCTGCTTTCATAACATTCCAAGATACATAAAAGTTAAGCTACTACATGAAGACGGGGGCGGGGGGGGGGGGGGGGGGGGGGGAAGGAGAAATGTGGAGTGAGGGGTGTGTGTGAGAGATAAACTCTCTTCATATAAATTCACTTTGGTGTCTTGCTTTGCCCGTTTATTACGGACACCACCATTATCTAAAGATACCTAATTAGCAGCCAACATCCCACAAAGACACCACCGGCAGCCCCACGCGCCCGATCCGTACGGGGACCCACATCGCGGCTTCCAGCCTGCGGCCCCGAAGCGCTGCTCCTCCCCCATCCCCAGCGCGGCCGCCTCTCCCCCGCCAACCCCGCTGGGGAGGGCGCGGCCGGGCCCGCGGGCCGGGGCAGGGCCCCGCACCGCCCCCGCTCCCTCGGGAAACCCACCCACCCGCAGGCGAGGCGAGGCAAAGCGGCGTGGAGGGAGCGGGGGAGAAAGTTTACGAGGCGCTTTTCAGCGGCTGCCGGCAGGGGAGCCCGCTCCCGGCGCCCATTCAAACAAAAGAAGCCCCTTCTGCCCGCCGCCCCCGGCTGCCCCGCGCCCCAGCCCCGCCGCCGGACTCACTCCGCAGGGCCCCGATGAGGAGGCTGCCGTCCTTAATCAGCTCCTTGATGAACTTGTTCGTCCTCTCCAGCTCGATCTCGTGACACTTCAGGCGCTCCCTGAAATCCGGGCTGTCCAAGTAGGAGTCGCTGAACTCCAGCGTGGGCAGCCCCATGGCAGCGGCGGCCGCAGCTCCCCGACCAGCGGCGAAAGTGCGGACGGCTGAGGAGGGGCCGCGCCGAGAAACGGCGCTGAGAGCAGAGGGAAAGCGAGGGAGAGGCGAGGCGAGGCGCGGCTGCCGCCCCTCTCTGCCGCCCGAGAGGCTCCCGACCCGCTGCACCGGCCCCGTCGGCGCCCGCCGCGAGGCAGAGGGCGGATGGCAGCGGAGTCGGCGCGCTCCGGTCGCTGTCACCCAGCTACATGCTGCCCTCGGGGTACCGCGGGCTCCCAGCGCCGCCGCCGCCGCTTCCGGCAGCGCTCCCTCTTCCTCTCTCCCCGGCCCTAACTTCAGTCTGAACCTCCCCCGGCCCGGCCGAGGAAGCCCTCCTCCCGGCCCGGCATGCTCACACGCTAGGGACGCGGCCCGGCAGTGCCCGCCCCTCGTTCGCCACCGCCCCCTCGGCGCTCTGCCCTCCAGCGGCGGCGCGGGACGCCCCGCTGCGGCCTCGGCGTGGCCTGGCCCGGTCGGGGTGAGGCGAAGGGCGTCTCGCGTGGCCCGGTGAGGGCAGGCGCTCACCTCGTGCTTTACCTGGGGCTTTGGGAGCCCCGGAGGAAGGCAGGGAAGGAGGATCCGCCTTAGGGAGGCTCAGGGCTATTTCATACCGTGCGCTTGGGAGAGAGCAGTTCATGTCAGCAGGCAGAGCGGGAGGCGAGTGTGAAGCCCACCCTTGCTGGGGGAAGGCGGCTGCCGGCCAGGCATCTCCTGCCACAGCGAGCGAGCAGCCTGAGGCAGCCAGCCCGAGCGCGCCCGGTCTGCCAGCCGGACACCCAACAGGGCCCGGGTCGACCTGCCCGCCGTGCGGGTGCGGCCTGCGCCGGTGGAGAAGGATGGTGAGAGGAGAGAGCAGCGGAGTAGAGAGGAGGAGGAGGAGACCAAGGAAATAAAAAAGATAGAACCATCTGTGTTCTGCCATGGTTGCTATGCGGGGATGCAGCTGAGCCAAATCCATCCTAAAGAGGAGGATCAAGAAAGTGCAAGCCTGGTTACTACATCAAAGTTGTGTTTTCCCAAGTACGTGAGTGGGTTTATCTGAGTAAACAGAAGCATTTTTGATGATTCCTGTGTGTTTATCTGGAGCGGTTTTTCCAGACATATTGTGTCAGTATGCAAGTATGTGTACAAATGTGCTGGGTTTGAGAAGAGCTGTCTTGTAAACACACCTTCAAATCAGCAATAACTCCGTGGGAAACAACCATCGAGACTCGCCATAAAAATAGTTGCACTTCAGGACAGCCCACTGTTTGCCAAAAATAGCTTTCAAGAAGGTGGTGGTGCTTCTGTGTTAGCTGTGCACACACTCCTACTACAAAATCATTCACAGTCTTCTTATTTACACAGTTTAATGTGAAAGTGTGGGAAGGCACAAAGCTGTTGCATGTTGTAGTTCCTTGATGCAATTTTTGCTCTTCACGCTTCTTAACCCTCCGTCAAAACTTGCTTCTTCGTGTTCACAACAGATTTTTGCATCAGGAATGCAGAAGGGAGGCTGTAATTTCTAACCATATGGCCTGCAGAATTTGTTACAGTGAAAAAAATAATAATTCTCTGTTTTTACAAGGCTGAGACTTCCTGCCCACAGGACAATCTCTGAGCTAGCTGCCAGTGTTGATATTAATAGACCCATTGAAGACTCTTTTAATTCACTGTGATCGCAGAACTCTGCTCTCTTGCCTAATTTTTCTAATAATAGGAAGAATAAGACTGGAAAGGACTGATGGGTTAACAAGTTTATTTCCTTGCTTTTTTGGGGCAGTAGCATGTAATCTCACTTGTAAAACTAATAAACTTCTTTTAAAATCCAGTTGAACTACTGTAAGGATGTTCCAAATAGATTTTTTTTCTGATTATTACAACCCTAAATTTCAGGCTACATATATTCATAGAGTTAATTTAGGCACACTTGTTCTTTCTTCAGAGTTATCTGTAGCTGAAAAGATGCTTTGTCTTTTACCATGTTTGTTCTTTGATGTAGTTCTAGAATGCAGTAATGTCCTCACTAAGCCTTCCATACAAGAGCTAAATGAATAAAAGCTTTCTGTCATAAAATAGTAATTTCCTTCCTCATTCTCATAGTTCTTGTCTAGATCTGAAGTTTGATTTCATCTTACTTGATCATGGTTTACTGAAATTATACGCAAGACCTTGTTCAGCTGTGTTAATGACTGTGCTACTGCACTAGAAGCTCCTTTGATTAACATAGTATTTGTCTATTTCATGGCCAAATTATTTCTGTGGCATCTCTAAGTCACTTAGATCTTTCTTTTCCTCCATTTTCAACCAGCAGATTCCAAAGTTAGAGCAGAAATATTCATTAGTCCCAAACCCATGTACTTAGCATGTTAGTTAAGAGCAAATATTCTCAAGATGACTCATTTCTTACTATATAATATTTTCATCTTCAAAAATTCCATAACCACATTGCTGCTTTTGGTATCAGGGTCATGAATGGAAATATTAATGGGACCAATGCTAAAAGTGTACTGAACAACAGTAACTAAAAACTTCCCTCCCTCCTGACATCCTCCCTCGAAGTAAGTTACTATTATCCATTTAATCAATTCCTTGTGTTTCTCAGAATAATCCACACCTTCCTTAGCTGAACTGAGAATTTCCCAGCATACAGTGTATCAAATACGATGCAAAATCCCACTGGTTCACATGTATTATCATTCGTTTTTCTCAGAAAAAACTTTTTATTTTTAAGGAAGATAGATAGATTTGTTAAGAATTATCTTTGTTTCATAAAGCAATATGTGATCACAACCCTTAAATTATCTTCCACTGTCAGAGAAAAGATTTATAGCTAACCTGTGAGCTTGATGAGCATTTATGGCTGCATCTGGAGGAGGACCTGGTAAATGAATAATTTGGCACGCTGACAGAGAGGTTAACTAACAAAAAAATCTTGATGAAAAAATAAGTCTTAGTTTGTGTTTTATGTTGGAGTTAAATGGAACCCTGTAATTTCTTGCTTTCTGAAGAAAACAAAGTGTTTGAAGATACATTTGGGAAGTGTAAAAGATCCAGGCTTTATAGTGAGCAGGAAATGACAGTATTTGTCTCATGTCTTTTTTTTTCTTTTTCTTTTTCTTTTTTTTTTTTTGCCCTGAGAAGATTCTAGTACAGCCCCCTAGTAGAAACAGTAGGTTTCAGGACTTCAAAAGATGAGAAAAACTGGGGAGAAGCCTAAGTGTACCGAAGAGCTTATTTCTTAAAGCCAATAGTATGCTAGAAAGGGGTGGATTATACTAAATAAGAACTCCTTTAGACACTTAAGTAGGTAGAAGCACCGGTCCCTTAAGTCGAAGGCCCTAGTAAATGAGTTAGTCTGATGTTATCAGTAGCTGGGAAGCTATGAATGAAAAAAGTGAGGTACTTTTTTTTTCTTCTTCTTTTCCTGAACCCTGGGGAGCTTTTTCCTTTTTCATCCACTTCTATGTTTGTTATTCTAAGCTTGTCCTAAAATCTTACATGTTAATGAGGTCAGATCAATTACTGTAGATTTCTCCTTCATCTTACATGTAAACACTGAGCTCTAATTTCCAATCAATGGCCCTGCTCTGACTCTAACAGATGCCTGTGGGGCATGTTCTTATCAGTCCTATTAGCTAGGTAGGTTGCCTGGGAAGAGGAAAGGAGGGATGTGTATTGGCACTGCTTCCTGGAGTGTACTGGTGTGGTGTACCTCCCCTACTACAGTGAGGAGCTTACTGCTACAGGGAGGAAATGTCTACGTGTGCAGTCCTCAATGTTGTGGCTCTACCTAGCTCTGTTAATGCCGTTAATTTAGCAGTTAATGCAGACAAGGACCATGAGGGTCTCTTACCCTCAATATTTTAGAGTAGAGATTCTGCCAACTTCCTTGTTATTTTTTCTGCCTCAATATACATAATTATGGGAAAATTACTTACAGAGCTGTGTGGCATTGCTCTGTCTTCTGAAAACTGCTGCTTTCTCTTGAGCGAGTGTGGGATTATAGGCAAAAGAATGCAAGGACACTGATGCTTGTAAGTCCACTTGAACTACTCAAGGGTGCAAGATTAGCTCTGTACCTATATAGCACAGAAAATATTAATAGCATAGAAAACCCCACTCAAGAAATTATTTACAGAGTATTTGAATTCATTTTAGCTTCTCTAAAGATCTTCTTTTATCTAAATTTCCCATTGGTTTCTTCATGGGAATTGTCAAGATTCCCAGTAACTTGCTAAGATAAATGCTATTAAAAGTTTCAGTTTCTCCTTATTAAATTAAGATTCTGGATGCTTAAGTTTATATTGGCTAGCAGTGATAAATTAAAAAAAATGAAAATAAATAAAAATGAACTAGGGAAGTAAGTCTAACTTTCATAATTCCTTGTACATATAAACAGAAAGTGATACTACTCCCTCTGTCTGGAATACAATCTCCGTGTTGTTAACTGCCTGTTAAATGATATAGCTGCCAATGAGTTCTGTTTGTTTTGTTGGTTTGTGTTTTTTTACTGCAAGTTAACATTGTCAGAGGAGGAGAGTAGCTAGCCAAAATCATAGTTCAGAAGCCAAACCATGTAATTTAGTATGTACAAATCGTGTTATCCTGAGATATTGGTCTCTGTGTACAAAGGTCTTATCGCATGTGCATTCCTATCAGTGTTTCAGATTGTATTAAATAATTGCAGATCAATAATATTAAAAACAAACAAACAAACAAAACAGTAGTCTTTTTAATACATGAGCTAGCTCCAGGTGGTTTGGAGAAGCTTCAAACAGCAAAGTTCAAAGCTGAAATTAAAGATCGTGTTTAGTAATGCTTACGCTGTGTTTGCTTAAGCCTTCTGGATACTTCTCTGTTCAATCTGAGTATTCCCTAACTGGCTGTGGTTCTGCCTTCTGGTATGCTCAAAGTAGCATTTACCTGAAGAAGTAGGTGCCTGAAACCACATGAGTTACAGACACTTAGACAAGCAGATCCCAAATCCCAGATGGGACTGATAGTACAAGTGACTGAGCAAATGAAGGATACTCCACATTCTACGTTAAGCAGTCAATGTGTCAGCTTAAAAATCACAACAAGGTAATGAGGACTGCCAGTTCCATTTACATATCTTAGTAGCTAAAGCATTTGCATACAAAGTAGGAAATCTGGATTTTAGGTTCCTGCAGTCTGGATTCACAGTGTCCCTCTCTAGAAGGGTGACACTTCAGACAATGTCTTGCCTCACATTTCTTCTTGATGGCTTTAGGGAGCTGCACTCAGTATGAAAAGTCTTTGGATTACTCTCCATGTCCACATACTATATAGAAGTACCCCCATGCTTTAGTTTTCACTCTGAAAGCAAAGCATCCAGAGGTAGTAGATATAACATCTTAAGTGATATTTGATTCATGTGTTCTTTGCTCGGATTCTGTTATAGCCTCTTGTCTATATTACCTGGTAAGTAACTTAGTTACTTTATTTACTGTAGTTTATTTGATATAAGTAAGTAAACAATAGGACTCTCAAAATCATCATCAAGGTGAAAAGCAAAAAGCTGAGTTTTAACATCAGTATCTGAAATTATTCTTTCACGTTGAGAAGCTGGTGCCGTAAGTGGATGCCATCCTTACTAGCCCTGACACTTGTGTCACTTTAACATGAAAGAAACAGGCTATAGGCAGATATAAACAAATTTTGGTCCTGCCCTTAGTCAACTGGTTGCAAGTTGACACCAGGTAAGAACTGGATGATTATGTGGTGCTGGGTGAGCTAAAAGGCAGGGTATATTCAGCTCAGCCCTGTGCTAACACCTTTGCACAATGTTTGGGTCAAAGTAGATTTCTCTGGTTACTGCTGACTGTATAGACATTGAGAGACATGAATAACAGAAATTCCTGAAGGAAGCTCAGTCACTTTGGAAGATCTTGGTAGAAAGTTTATCACAGAAAGCTTAGCAAGAGAGGGAAAGTGGGCAGACATCTCTGCTGTCTTCTTTGTCTTATGACCCTCCACTGTATGGAAACTAGATAGATAGCACTTGCAACCATACTGTGTAGTGGTAACAGACATCAGGAGGTGGCAACTGGTAGGGGATCATGAATAAAGTCTTTGCTATGCTTCTAGGTTTTCAGGAACGGAACCAGATCTACAAATACAGGGCAGTGAGGCGGCATAATTTTCTCCAGATAGTAATTTCATGCTATGATTTGCAGGTACTTAAGATCTTTAAAGGAAAGGTCTTTATTAAATTTCTGACTAATCTTCATACCTCAGTATTTGTAATTTGAAGTAGTAATTGTAACCTGCAGCTTGTTTAACTCAGCAGAAAAAGAGATTAATTTATCCTCGCTACGTCTGTCAGTGAGATATGACACAAAAGTCAGTAGGGGCAAGAGCTCCTGGATGTGTCACAGTAGTTGCCATTCACTGGAAGAAATTCTTAGTGTTCAGTACTTTCTAGCATGTAACTTCAGTTAGATTTGTCTCAGCAGATAACTGGGGAAAAAAAAATAAGGAAGTGTTTTCATGATACAGTGTCATCTCATTTTTTCTAGAAGCGTTGAGATCTCCTAGGTCCACCCTAGCAGAGCAAGTGTGAGAAACAAGCCGCCTCCAGTAACAACTCTTGATAGTGGGCACATGGAACAAGCAGGGCAGGCCCTTTGCTGTGTGGAGAGAACAGAGTTGAAATGCCCGACCAAAGGGCAAGTCTTACAAGCCTCTTGGCAGTCATAAAGCAGTGAAAGCATTTTGCCAAGGAAAAGGCTGGATTCATTTCTGAAAGATAAATCTGGACTTGGCCAAGTTAAACACTGTGATAGAAATATTGGATGACAGATGAACTACCGGTTTACCAAAAGCGATCTCTCCCCTGAAAAGTAACTTTAATTACAGAAAAGTTTACTTAAAAAATTATTCAATTCAAGATTGAGAAAATATTTAACAAATGCCATTTTGAAGTAAATCCTTAAGTACTTTTCCATTGCTCTAAATATGTGTTTATGGAGGTAGATAAACCAGAAACTAAATCAATAATTTGTTCACCTGAATGCCTTTCTAACTCTCTATGTTACCCAAAGCTCTGCTTTTGCACATGTGTGGAAGTGCATAGGTCTTGAATTTGTGAGTTCTGCTTGAATCCAGGAAAAAGATATTCTTTAGGACATATAAGGGCATAATTATTTCTGTGCCTAGTGATTAAAGCCTACAAGGATGTATTCTAGTCCCAGTCTTCTCTGAAAACTAGTCAAGCAATTTATGTGAAAGCCATTGAGTAGCAGTCCTAAGGTAAAAGACACAGGCTATGACTCTGGGTGTCTAGGGTCAAGTTCAGAACAAAATACATGCAGTGAAATATATTTTTCTTCTTATAGATAGGGAAACTGAGACAGATTAATGGGCCATAAGCAAGTTACTTCCATAAACTTGTCTACACTTGGAAGTTTACTAAAATACCTATCATAGAATAGCAGTGTCCCCTTGAGGATTTACAGCAAAATGATGGTACTAGAATGAATTAGGGATAACTATTTCAATAAATCTCAAAATGCATAAAAGATATATAACGCAACATTAAACTCCCCAAGAATATTTTAGCGAAAAATATCCTTATTCTTTCTTTATATAGGAACTCTGTTTTTAGCATTTTTCCATTTACTGTATAATTGATAACTGCTATGACGTGGGTTTTTCCTTTCTTCCTCTGAAATATGTGAGTTACATTATAATTTCCAAGATATTGAAGTGTTTACTGCCAGAAAGTAGGAAAGTGCTTTTTGTTTTAGTATAAAACCAAATAGCAAGTGAAGTCTGTTTTTCATGGCTCCATCTATGAATGCACAATAGATGTTCATGTGAACAAGGGAAATGTGCACTTTCTTTGAACTCTGTCCTCTTCTCATCAGTGTTTCATTTTTTGTTTAATTCATAATGTTTTCATTACATTAAGGGAACAACAGGGTAGCCCTCCTGTAGATAGTGGAATAGCTGTGTTTCCTTCTACTATAATCTATAGGGTAACTTGTGTTTGAGTTGAAGTCCTGTTGGTTTTGCTTTTCTTTGAAAAAAATAATACACATTTTTTGTTGTAACTGCTTTTTGTTAGTAGCAGTTTCATAAGGTGTATAATGAGAAATGTATTGATAGTCATCTAAAATATATTGCAAACACATCTAAAAATAAACAAGTCACACACCTAAAAAACAATTAAATTAGGCTATGTTGCGTGAAAGGGTTGGTAGAGCAATGTAGCAGGAAATAACCCCCCTTGCGTTCCAACTCACCCTCAGGTAACTCACAGTCAGGTTCCCTGACTGTGATGGTGTCTTCCCTAATTCCCTCCGTTCTTGGGGCTATTCTTACACTATTTTTCTACCTGCAAGGTGAAAAATAAATAAATACCTTTATGGTGATTGGCAAAAGGCAATTCCGTTCTCCTTTTATGGTAGAAATTATCAAAAGTTAGAGATGTGCTCTGTAAGGGGGGGGGGGGGTCTGTGTCTTGGAGTTATGGTTTTGTCAAGGTCCACAGAGGGAAGTAGTTGTCAAAAGGGGTGTCAGCTGTCGATTCAGAATCAAAGATAGACCATACATCAAGCCTTGTGGAGTCAAAGTGGTGTCTGGCATGGGGAGTTGGAGAAGGAGCTGCCACTCTTTCCCATCTCCTGTACAGTAAACACCCGGAACCAAGGCAGTGCTATTAAATTCCTGGTGTATCCGCTGCGCTTTTCCCCTGGGATCATCCTCGACACTGTACCTTCCCTTAGTGTGTGGACACAGCCATTTTCTGATTTTTAGTTACCTCCGGCAATTACTCCACAGGCTATTATAGCTAACCTGGGTAATTCTTCATGTAACTGATAAAAACTCAGAATTAAAAATACTGTGGAAACGTTGAAATTGTTTGCTATGATTTTAAACAATCCAGATTTCATTTTTCGTATCAGTAATGTAAAATGGAGCATTACTTGATGATAAACCTATATTTGGGAGAAGAGGTAGAGAAGATACCTGTTTAAATCTGCCCACAAAACTATCTGATGTTGCTGAGAGCCAAGGGAAACTAAGTTGTGACTGAAGTTGCTGCTAGTCTATTTTGCTATTCATTGTAGAGTCACTTGCATGTTGTCCTTGTCTAGCATTGTAATTATGCAAATGATAGTATCTGAAGACAGCTACCTTAGAGAGCAGATGCTTCTAATCTGTAATTCTAAAATTAAATTAGACATTGATAAAGATTATGTATTTTGTTGCTCTCTCCTCCTAGTATTGGAAAGGGAATATTGTGTAATTTTTATGTTGTAATGACTCTCCCTTCCTTCTCTTCCCCACATCTTTAATGCAGTATGTTTTCCCGTAAAAATATAGACATTTAGGGCTAGAGAGGATTAAAGGGAGCATGCAGTATGAATTTCCTGTCTACGGCTCAACCAAGTGTACCTAAACCATCACTGAGAAAGAACTCAACAGTCTGTTAAGGTTCTCAATAAGGATATTTTCTTGGTTTCTTCAGATAGTAACTTCTAATGTTTCACCACCCTGCTGAAAAGCTTCTCCTACCTTAATCTTTGCTGTCAATAGTATTTCTTCTTTTTCTTCTCCCTTGGACCTGAAGAACAACTGATCACGGTATTTTCTGACATTTTGACCATGTCTCTGCCATCTTCCTTTCTAGACCAAACTCATGACCTGTTGTTCTTTTTTTCAGAAACTCTTCCTCTTTTTAAAAACTCTTGCTCTTTTTAAAAAAAAATAAAATCAGAATTCTCTCTAGTTTCTTGCTAGACATGCAGTTCTTAAACTGGACACAGAATTTCCCATGAGAACTCACTAAAGCCAAATTTGTAGGATCAGTTATCATTCCCATTATTGCATCCTGAAAGGAGATGGCTGCTTTGGAAGGATGTCACTCTATAAACCATTGTAACCCTAGCCCATTTCTGTACCTTCCATCTAGCAAGATATTTCTGTATTTTCTGTATTCTGTGTTTTATTTTCTCACAACTGCATATTATTTTGTACTTCTGTTTGGTCCAAACCCAGTAAGATGAAGGTAGTTATCTTACTGATTTTTAAAATTGATTTTAAATTCTGGTCCTTTCACCAACATTATTTTCTATTTCATCATAATTGTTTTCGATAAATGAAAACTGGAATTTGAAAAGATCTCTTTGGGAGTTGTACAATGTTCTCCCAGCATTGAGAGAAACTGCAATTCTCCCAAGCAAAACTGCTTGTTTGAAAGTGAGTTTGAAAATGAGTTTTTCCAACTGCTTGTATACCCTTCTGTTGCTAAGGCTCATTAGCCTTGTGCTTTAGGACGTCAGTGCAGGCTAACATTTAAAAAATATGCTCATGTCAAATTTTATTGTACCTTGTTATTTACTAGGCCACTTACTCTATTGAAAGAGGAAACTAAACAGGCTGAATATCTTTCGTGCTTGACAAATTTATGCCAGTAGTTTAGTATTCCATCTTCTAGGTATTTTCACATTCTCAACATCTTTTCTTTCTCAATAATGTGCTCACTGTTCCCTGTGTCTTCCTCTTACTTCTTACTTCTAAAACTTTTTCATATAACCCTTTATACCACATTACATCCCCTCACATCTTAACTTTTATCGATATGTCCTTGTTCTCTTATGTTCATTCTGACTTTCAGCTTTTGTATGATTCATTCCTCACTGTTTCAAGTTACTGAAGAGCTCTCAATGCAGCTGTGATGGTCTCTATTATCTGTCTTTTGCTGTGGAATTGTTGAGTTTACAAAATAGTATTTCAGTAATCCTACCTGTACTCCTCTCTCCTTCAAATTCTTTGAGAAAATTACTTTACTTACCATCTCCCTGTTTACTGAAATCTGCTTTCCTGAAGACTCTTGCCCTATTCAACTACTTTTGCAGTCTTTGTTTCATAACATTTTTCCTCTAATGATCAAACCCTAAAGATAATTTTTAATTCTTTCCAGAAGTCATAACCATATCTAAAAGAAATACTGATATGAAGGAAGAGACTACTCTCTAAAATAAAATTTGTCCTTTAAATGTTCAAAGGACTTAACATTTATCATCCAGTTTACAAAAGCAATCCATTTTTTTATTACCCTTTTAAGCAAATTTTTTTTCTATTAAATTTGTAGGTGACACTAAGGTGCAAGGTTCTGCACATGTATTGAGAAGTGGTTTGTGCTTCCAATGAAGAAATGTGGGGAAAAAAAGGCCTGGAAAAAGTTATTTATTCAGTAAATATAAGTACAATATTCTACACTTATGTGCAAATCCAAGATAAGAAGCAGCTCTTTAAATGGAACTTTTACATAAATCTTGAGGTTATAGCAGATTCACGAGCTGAACTTGAATTAATGATGTTATATCATTGCAAAAAGGCACATTCTGTAGCAGCTCCATTATAACAGTAAGCTCTGGGCTGGACTACTTTGTCCTCTTGTCAGGTATGGTGTTTAAAGAAGGATGTGGACTAGGTGGGGAGAGTTAAGCAGGGAACAATGATAATGGTCAGAGATCTAGGAAATGTTGAAGGAAGGTAGCATGCGTTGAATGCAGAAAGAATACTGAGGAATGATACAAGACTACTTCAAAGAGGTGGGAGTATCTGTTTTACACATTCAGTTGAGACAGACAAAAGGTAATTGGTTTAAATTGCAGCATAAGATATTCAGGTTAGACTTGAAAAAATGGCTAGTGATAAGGATACTTAAATGTTGGAACAGTCTCATTTATTCTTAAAAGCTATAAATGATAGAGTATTTGCATTTTTTCATAGAAAATTGTCTAGTCCACTCTTGTCCCTAAGTAATGTCAGTTGTATGTAAAATAGAAAATCTCTCAAGGTTCCGCCCTAGTCCTATTTTTCAGGGTATGATCTCTCTAGATTACATCTTCTCTTGGAATTGTCCCATTTTCTCTCCTACTAATGGCTCTTAGCCATGGGGAATTATCAGCTCCACTAAGAACTGAAGATGTAATCAAAATCCTAACAGTTGTGTTGCAAGGCTATGAGTTCTTGGCCATCTTTTCAAAGGTTAAGCTTAATAAGGCCTAATTGAAAGCCTATTGAAATCAAGGGATGCTCTAACTGTTTTCAATGGGCTTTGAATCTAATAATTTTAGCTTTGTTAAACGTCTCTTACTTTGGTCTTGTCATTCTAACCCCAAATATTCATTGAGCAACCTGTCTCTGTCCAAAGATGACTTAATTTGGCGTTTCAAGCTGAAGTCACTATGTTACTGGAATAAAAAGTGTATTTTTCACACATATTAAGATTTTTTCCAAAGTTTCTTTCATTTAAGTTTCTGCTGAGAAAATACCTCAAACTCTTTTGTCTGTGTACTTAAGTTACTGCAGACAAAGAATTTTCTGTGGCTTGAAACTCTGTAAGGGCAGGTGGTTGCATGGCAGAGAGAAGTTTTCACTCATTTCTGAAAGTGAGCATTTAACCTTATGTATCTAGAACAAACGAGTATGTTTCCTCTTCCTACATCCTTGCCACTTCAAAGAGAGTTCTCATTCAGTGCGCTTGAATAAAAATGTTGTTCAGTTTTTATCACTTGGTTTTTGCATCTCAACCTGATGCAAAGGAGTGGGAACTCTCATTTGGAAAAAATCCTGCTGAGCTTTGAGTTGTGTTCATGGCTCATGAGAAGAGTAGTAGGATTTCATGCAGACAGGGAGTTTCACAATAGCAAATTATGTGAACAAAACATCTTGAAGCATTGCCATTGTCTATGTATTTAAAAGGTTGGGAAATTATAAAGCTACAATCACATATGTAACAGGACTCTACTGTGCATTTATCTAGCAGCAAAGTTTTTAATAGTTTCAATAATTTTATTTTTTATTCTGTACATTTGCAAGCTTGTAGTGTAATTGCCAGTGTGTCTTTGACTTACACAACACAAATATTTTAATAGCTCTCTTATCCAAGGCTCATGTCTAGAAATCTTTTAGAAGCTACTATGCAATAAGTACAAATGTCTTTTATACGGATCATACAGCCTTAGAGACTCTATTTGGAAAGCTGGACTGCTGTGCTTTGATAATATCTGTCATGCATGATACTTGAAAAAAGAGCAAGTGTCATAAGTAGTTAGTTACACAGACACAGCTTTGCCTTATCAGTGCTGTGAGAAAGTAAGGTACCATTCTGAAAGAGAGCTGAGACAAGTGACTTAAGTGAGATGTTGAAGATCTTAGTGGAAGCCTGTGACAGAGAATGCAGCTAGCTCACATCTTTTGAGTTCAGGTTTAGAGCTACAGCTTCTTGATCATGATTTTCTCTTGTTCTGATGGGCAGTTCAGTAAGGTTGGTGATTATGTGAACATGATTCTGTGTTAAGAGATTAGTATTAGGAATAAATTGTAAAATTCTCACTCATCTGCTTAATGAAACTGATGTAATTCCCTTTTAATGGAGAACAGGTTCTATGTTATTAAAAACATGATTGCATAAAGCAAACAAAAAGAACCATAATCATACAGTACTGTTATCAACAGAAACGTGGAAAACCAGTTTGAGGTCTAAGTAAAACAGTAATGCCCATGATGATACAACATCCTCCAGGCAGTAGCAGAATCTTCCAACCACATAATTTAGGTCTTCTCAAAAGAAAGGGTGGCCTTATGGCTTCAGATTGCTGAGACAGAGAAGACAGGACAGAGTCCAAACAGAACCAGAGATGGAAATATGCCAAAGGAACAGTATTTCTCATCCAAAAATCAAGGGCAAATGTGCCAATCTGCAGTGCTTCTGCCAGCAGGCTGTCTTCCTCACTTAGTCCAAAGAGAAGTGCTGTCTATGAGTTCTAACAGTAAGGAGATGCCCTGGACTTTGTCTCTGGTGCTATGTGATGTGAAACATGAAATGTTGATTGGGAACTTTGTAGGCAGAAGTAGGTCACATCATCTACCTATTTAACAGGAAACTCATTAAAGATAAGTTACTTCATGTTGGAAATTTTTCCTCCCCTCCCACAAACAGCTGTTTTCATTATACTTAAACATCTTTGCCTGGGGTGTGATCTCTGTCATGTCATAGGTTTTGTTTAGGATTCACTCTCTAGATTGGAGGCCTGAAATGTGGAGGAGCAGAATGCTGAGTGGACAGTATCTTCACACACCTGCAGATCTCTTGCTTTCTAGCTAGTACCTTTCTCATCTTATCCCACTTCTTTAGCTAACACTGCCCCCTCTACTATTAATTTCATTTCCAACTGGGTCTTTAGATTTGGAGGATATGTATATATATATTTTAATGTAGATTGTGCCTTAACAGTGGTTCAATTCACATCTAAAATGTTGGTCATGATAGTGTATGCTTTTACTTCAGAGTAGATCTTCAACTCTCCTTAGGCAAACTAGACAACATAGACTTCTGTTTCCATATCTGTTTATGTCACTTGCCTATAATCTATTCTCATTTCTCCAATTTAACATTAGCTATAAACTGTTTCAGTCAAGGATTATCTCCTTGTTGTGAATGTGGGTGGGATGTTTATTACAAGAGAATGGTTGTAAGCTTTACAACAATACAAGCAAACAACAATTCCGCATCTAACTCATCTGCTTTATCATTTACAAAAGAACTCATTCTCCTGGAATTGGTTTAATCATGCTGGTATTCATACCATGAAGGATAAATTTTGTGCTGATTCAAATTGCAACTAGCATTTAAAATTCAGAAATGTTTGCTTATCTTCTGGTTAGCATTTTCTACAGCAATTCCAAAGAATAAATGGGTACAAATGACCTTCCTACCCCTTTTCTATAGCTTTCAGACCGAAGAAAAATCCTCAGGTTTTGCTGGGGTAAGAAATGTACAGACTTCTTTTCAGGATGCCTCATGCATCATGTGTTAAATAGAAGGAAAAAAAAATAATGCTGCAGCAACCCTGAAAGCAATGTACAGAACACAATGAAGTGCAGATCAAAATCAAATCCTCTTGTGCAGGATGTCTGTAATAGTGTGTATGTGCTGTGGGGTCATAATAGAGCTTCAGGGAGATGAGAGAGTTGCATTAGGGAGAGGGTGGGTTAAAAATTCAAACCCCTTTAAGCTGAAGAGGGCTTAGAACTCTGGATACTCTTACTTTTCAGAAAATGCTATATCAGTTTGAACTGATGTTGCCTAAGAAATGCAAAAAAAAAAAAAAATTAGTATTTTCTTATTTTCTTTTATGAAAGGACTAGTTTTACTGTGTTGGTACAGCACTTGATTTGGTCTGTATCCGTTACCCAATTCTCCAGTGCCGTACTCAAGTTCAGTTAATGTGGCTTCTAAGCTGAATTTCAGCTAGGGCCACGAAAAGCCCCAAGTTCTTCCCTGCCCATGACTGCGTGATTCTGCCCTTTCCTTTGCCCTCTCCTTTGTCTGACCCTGGGGGATCAGGGAAGACACTCTGGTAACCGTACAAAAGTGTCACCAGTGCCATGAAGTGGAGGGAAATTAAATAAAGTTGGGCTACCCTAATGCATTAGTTTAGCTGAATCATCATTCTGTGTTGTTGAAAAAGACTTGCCTAATTATTTCCACTATAAGTCTGCTTTGCCGTGCCAATTGATGATATAGGTCAGATAGTCAGATATTATATTGCTTTTTGTTGTTTTTTTAAAAAAAAACATGGAAAAGATGACAAATATATACTATATTGAAAAAAGGATAGTTTACATGGAAAAGTAAAGTCAAGCTGGTTTTGGCATCTGTTATGTAAAAAATAATGGTTTAGTAAAAACTGTAGTTTGCTCTTGAAGAATCATGTGATTTTTATAGCTTGAGGGAGTTTCCCTCTTCTTTTGCTATAACGATCAAGCAGAACTATAAAGAATCACTGTGCCTGAAACTAGTTTTAGTGCCATTCCTATATTGCTAGTTATCTGAAATTCAGGGAGGAGAAATAATTCTGTTAAATTAGATTCAGTGTTTCAGGTAATCCCTTTCTTACAGCTGTTGGCATTTTCTCACTTTCTTAAATGAAATGAGATAGTTCTGAAAGTGAATCAGCTTGGCCAGCACATATCAAACCAGTGATCACCAGCAGAAAAATGTAGGAAGTGAATACAGACAACAGTTCACACTAATTGGAAAGAAAATCATTATTATTTGACTCAAGGAAATATAAAAGATGACCCTCGGGCAAGATGAACTAGGAACATGACTGCTTCTGCTGCTGTATTAAGGTACCCTGTTTGTTTGAACCTTACATACATCAGTTGCAGTGAAATGTTATTTCTTTTGGTATGAATACAAAACCATAACATCTGAACCTGCTTAGCTATAGCTAAATTAAAGTTTGGTGTTTGGGTTTTTTTGAATGTTTTGTTGTTTTTTAAAAAAATTATTTCAGGCTGAAATCTCCAGTTTCTGATTAATTTCTTTTTAATTTTATATTTTAAAAATGCAGTTTTGTG
Organism: Caprimulgus europaeus; assembly: GCA_907165065.1. The sequence goes on from OU015523.1 coordinate 111,705,580, forward strand.
TTAATTAATTTGAATATATATTCTCCATGTTATTCAGAGAACATTTATGAACAAATAATAGTTTACCTTGAGGAGAAAGTTTTTCTCTGTCTACTGGTAAGCATTCTCTCATCTTTTAAACAAGAAATTACAGTATTTGTAGGTTTTTTTATGGACGTTTGTAAATGTTTTTGTAATATTACCTACAACAAGAGCTACATTAATATAATGAATGTCACACTTTCTTGGGATGTTAACAAACAATGTTTTTTTCCATGGAGGTGTACACCACCTACCAGAAAATTTGATGTTTTTCCTATTTTCTGGGGGATGATTCATGGCAAAGGGGCCACCACAAAAAAGAAAGAAGTTTTCTTAGTGTACTATTCTTGTGAGCTTTACCATGAAAACCCAAAAAATTAGAACCATAAAACTAAACCAAAACCCTATGTCTAACAACATGACTGTCAGATGTGTTCACTAACAGATTTTCATAGCTCTAGAAAATAAGTGATGTGGGGTAGCAAATAAGCTTTATGCAGATTTACATTTCATGGGTTTCCATTCTGAAAGCTCTGCTGATTCAGCCACCAAACCTGTAATAATATGCTGCAGTAATTGTATATAAAATTGCTGCTGTGCTGGCATGATTTTGCTGCTTTTGGTTTACATGCTTAACATTTTCTGTTTTCTTTGGTATCTCAACACTATATTTAATATAAAGAAGTATTCCTACTCATGGAGAAGCAGAGTCCTCTCAGAGTTCCGCATACTCATGCAGACCTGAAGCGCTACTGCCAGTTTGGCAGCACTCAGGCCTTGAACCTCTGTGTACTCAGTGTCTACGTGGGCTATCTGCCTTATATTTGCATTACACTGGGACTGGCTGCTTTTGGCTGTCCCTTGCTGCCACCTCATGTTGGGCTTTTTATATCTTTAATCATCACTTAGGCCGTCTTATCTTCTCGCTATCTTAGGAGGTAAACAGTCTTGGGCCTTACCACTTGCGTGGGAGGCTGCCAAGAAATCTGACTCATTTAAGAAACAAGACTTTTTAGCTTGTTTTTTATGGCCTCTATCACTGTAATATCTTCAGACTTTCCAGTTTTTATTTCTAGTGTATGTATTTTATTTCCCCACAACAAACGAGGAGTGGAGATTCTTCATTTGCTTTGTTCCTCTGCCTCTTCAGTGTGGTAGAGTGAAATGTTGGTGGATCAATAGAAGATAGTTTGAATTTCCTCTTGAAGTAGATGACAACTGCATTCTCTGCTGCAAGTGTTAGGGCCATGAACCACATGATAAGAAACCTTGATCATTAATTCCTGAGAAATAGGATCTCATTGATTAATCTGAATTCTCCCTTTTAGGGGACACAAACTTTACACAGAGTTATTCAGCATCTTGGGTGATTTTAAGTTTTCCCCTTGTATTGTGTTTTGTTTTATTTGATACATTTTACATAGAAATAAAGTATCTTCTACAGTCCAGCTCCCAAAGGATTTGGATACACAACTGTATGAAAATGCCCTGGTAGCCCTCCAAGGTCCAGAGTTCATCCCACATCACTCAACCCCACATGCCTTGCTGAATCTAAGACCTCCAGTTCCAATTATTCTTGCCACATGCCCCTAGTGGCTGCTTCCCCTCTGTCTTGCATGTAGTCCTAGCAAGAGCCTGTTGTCCCCCTTCCCTACATCTCCTGACTGTTGAGCTGAATGGAGGGTATACCTCCCCTCTCACACCAAAGTGCTCTGGAAGGTTGCTATGAAGCCTAAGTTCTCCAACAGTCTGTAATTACAAAGCCAGGAGGCTGACCCTATCTGCCAAGAGGACCACAGACACCAGTAGGTAGTCTGTGAAGAAGGCTGGTGTGTTGTTAGAGGAGTGAGCTATGAGACATTTGAAACGAAATGCAGATGTAATCTAAATGAGAGTAGCTTGATGTTTTCCATCCAGATGTGAAGGAAGTGGTATCATCCATCTGGAGGCTGTGCTGGATTTCTAGCAGGAAATGATGGGCTGATTTCCCTAAGGACATGCTTTGTGGGTGGATACCCGTCCTGTCCCTGACTTCCCATGCACTCAGGTTTTGATAAAATCTCTGTCCCGGACTAGGCACTTGTGAGGATCTAAGTTGCCAAGGAAGACAGGTGCCTGCTGGCAGAACTGGGCCATTCTGGTATTAAAGCATTTATATCAACAATATTAACAACTCACTTGCATCCTGAGATTCATCAGGTGATTTGGCAGGACTTGGTGACCTCAGCACCAATCTGACCTCACAGCTTGTAAAGAGAATTACGACCCTGCTGATGCCTGTGTGGTAGTTGAAGTCTCAGGAGCTGGATAGGTGCCAGTCTCCAGCATGGACACAAAGTGTCTGCTTGCTTTATTCTCAAGTCTCGGTCCTTCTCCCTCCCTATGGTAAGATGCTGGAGGCAAAGCAGTGAGAAAATGAGTCTTTGATCAAATTGTTGTACCCATCCCTAGCTTAGTCACTGCTATACCCAGCATACTGAATGCTGTGAATGCCTTTCAAAAATCTGTGCATACCCTATTCATTACAGGGAGTGAATTAGACATCCAGCCTAGAACAGTTGTTGCCATTTCAAGAGCAAAGTCCCTTGAGCTGGAGTTAAAGTTGTGTACATGACAGGCCTTATACTCTTTATATCCCTTTTTTCATCCCTCTGGAAATTGTCTTTGACTAATGCTTTTCTTGGAGATTCATGGCTCCTAGCCTTCCCCCTGATGTTTGACTGAAAACTGAGAACAAGCAAAATGCAATGCAAGCCCATTAGCTTGCCTATGAATTTCCAAACCCCTCCATTCTTCTTTTAGCCTGTCTTCCTCAAAAATTGTACTTGTATCAAAAAATCTTAACTGTAGTTATCTATTCCCTTCTCAGGTTAGAAGAACTTCTCCCCTCAACACAAACACAGGCGGACGCACATACGCACTCTTCCAGAAGAGCTTTATTCCATAAAGTCCTCTGCCTGTATTGGTTTGAACTCCTGCCTTTGTGGCAATTACTCAGGTCCTCTCAAGCAGTCTCATAGTCTTCAGGTTTAATAAAAGCAGTCTCTGTTATTCTTTCACTAACTATGGGATAAAGAACAGCTGTAAACTCCTCATCATGTTTTCCAACCACTGACGTGAGACTCCAGTGCACAATGCCAGTTGGCAAGATCTGCCTGCAGATAAGAGGACGTAAATCAGTGCATATTGCCATTATTTCCCTAATGTATTGTTGCCTGAAACCTGAGTGGGAGGGAGTCAGGTTATCAATATTAACTACTGTTTTCAGCAATAGGTGGATAGGATAAGCTCATCAATTTAGTTCTTTAAATGATATTTTAATTTATAAATCAGAAGGGTATTTGGTGCATACGCTGAAGAGACTAGAGCCAAGTAACCTGTACTTGTAGCTGCAAGAGTTCCTAGTGATTGTGCAGCATTCTTTTGTACTTTATTTTTCCATGATAGAAGTCTCAGTGCCTTGAGAGAACAAATATGCCTTAACTGCCCTGCCCAGCCTCACCTGGGACTTTGATCCACAGTTGTAGCTGGTCTAGGAGCTCCTTTTAAGCTCATGCCTGGGCAATCAGTTCTCTCCTGAGCTGTGTTGAAGGTTGTGGCTTTGTCTCCTGGGTGGATTCAGACCTATGTTGTAGGTTGATTGTCTCCAGTTCTGTCTTCTGGATGGACTTCAGACTTACCTTTTAGTCTTGTCTCCACTTTTGTGGTGTCTCTGCTGCCTCTGACTGGGCTGTCTGAATGGACTATGGTGTGTGTGGGACTGCCATGCAGGTACAGGAAGGCTGTGTGCTGGTTGGTGAGAACACTGCCTACACCATGGTCACCCTTGCCTCCTGGCTTGTTCTCCCCCATGGAGCAACCTGTTCTTGCTGCTCCCTGCCAGTGAGGGAAGGCTGCAGCTCACCCTCCAACATCACGGGCATCAAACCGATGTGAAGGGAACACAGCCAGTGCAGGCAGGAGAGTGGGACAGCCCCTCTCACTGGCAACCAGGGGTTAAGTTGCATTGAATGTGGGGTGAGCTTACACCTGAGAGATCTTTCCCCCACCACAATCACTATTCTAGAGTTTAGCTTCAGAAAACCAGTATTTCACCCAGTGCTTTGAACTTCATGGTCTCTTGTCACTTGAAATGATGGAAAATCCTGATTGAGTTTCCTGTGCTGGTGATTTAAGGGCATGGTGTAGGCATAGCTTTGAAAATGTTGGCAAATGTTTAGATAGAGTTTGAAGGTGACCTTAAGTAATTTCCTCATTTAGTCAGATCACCCTGGGAGAAAAGTCTGATTGATATATTTTTTTTTTTCTGGTTGTTTTCCCCTCTTTTCACCTCTTCCCCAAAGTCAGGCATATATACCTTTGTGTAGCCATTTGAGTTCTCTATATTTTTTTTTTCTCTGTCATTATCATTATAATTTTCTTTTCATTAGATCAATATCACTCTGCTCATTTGACTGGGAATTTCCCTCAGGAACATGCCTTGCCAAAACTAGTATTATTTCATGACAGATTTACATGGGAACAGGTTTTTCAGGTTCTTGGTGGTAAACTGTATGGAAATATGTAATTTGGAAAAGTGAACTTTTCTGTAGCAAGCTCAGCAAGGTCACAAACTTTTCTTTTTTTTTTATAGCTACTTTCACCTCACCAAATAATTGCCAGACAGTAGTGCTACTAGTGACTGTGGCCAGCATACAGTCCTTATGGTACCGGAGCCTTTTATCTCCCCAGAGGGGCACTGCCCATCTGATATTAAATGGTTGTTTAAATTACTAGTATGATGAAAACTTGAAATATTTTGTTGTTTTTCTTCCAAAAAGTAGCTGGAGGGTAGAGGAGGAAATCAACAGTTTTATTGAAGTTAGGAAGGTTTGTGACTTGAATTCTGTTCTTCCCCAAAGTAATACTTTGCATGTGGGAATTTGTGTTTAGTACCATTGCTTAAACTGTGACTGATCCCGAAGATGTGCTTCTGACAGGGCAGCTTGTCATGCAGTGGAAGATGACAGCCACAGAGGAGTAGATCATATTGCACTTTACATCTTAGATGGCTAAAGGAGGGTTACAATGAATAACTTTTTCTGTGGATAAACCTTGTCTAGTAGACAGCATCCCTGTCCACTGAGCGCATGTATCGCTTTATTAGTGAAGTCCCTCCTCTGTCCTCAGTCTGAGCTTGTGGGAGCTCTGTCATTCACCCTTACAAACTAGGACTCTGTAACCTGAGGAAGCAGATAATTAGGGCACTGCTGTGGATGACTGCTGAGTCTGTAGTTTGAGATTCCAAATAGACTGTATAAAGTTGCACAAGCACCACTAGTAGAACTATAAGCTGAAATCAAGGCATGGAACTGAATATCCACATTTGAAAAGCCCAGCGGGTGTAATTGAGCAGTGGTGGGGCGAACAGATTTGAGTGTACACCTTTTAAAACCATCCAGTTAGGCTGCAGTTTTAGCACTTGGTCCCATTTGTGCTAACTTATAGGAATTGGGGAATTAAACATTACCTTATTTATTCAGTTTAGATTTTCAGTTTATTTTGAAGAACCACATTTGAAACTCACAAGGGTTTGCTGAAGAACTGTATCATTTAAGAAAATATAAACTTATGTTTTTAATCATGCAACAGTTAAATAGTTAAAATCAATTTTAAACTGATATGTAAATAACATCACCATTTAAGTAAAGAACATGTAACTAAATGATTAATATTGCTGAAATGAGCATTTTGCTCGCTAAAATGAAATCTTTCAGCCATTGACTTCTGTGCAGATTTTTTTCCCTTGCTATATAAGTGTACTCTATGTGAAGTTTTAATATGCCTTAAATACTATGAGTCTGATATTTATGTTGAAAACACCACAAATTATGCTCAAATATTTATTAAGCTTCTCAAACATACACTCCTCCAACGTGAGCAAACTGCTGTTTGTGATAGAAATGCTGATCTTATAATTTTGTATTCACATAACTTAGTCCTAAAATGCCCTCTACTGGTCTCAGTCAGCAGGCAGTCAGCAAAGCAAAAGTGCTTAAAGTTGGGAAAACTGAAGGGATAATATGCCTTGCATCATCCAGCACAGTTTCTGGATTTTGAAGGAATTCCATATTAAAGTTATTTAAAGTTCATGACTGTGTAATATGGAACAATTTAAAAGGGAAAAAATCAGCTAGTGCTTGTTAGATTTAAAGATGTTTCTAGAGAAAAAAAAAATCTTTTCTTGTGCTGGAATTTAAACACTTTTATTTGACATAATCTATTTTTTCCTCACTCCAGGACACAAAATTATGCTGCTGAAGCTAATAGGTGTGCTGGGAAAAATGACAAGTGCCAACATACTGATTTTCTAAAATCATGAGCAAGGAGAAACCAAATCTATAAATCTACAAAATTGTAGATAGAGTAAAGAGTTTCCCCACTGATGTTTGCTGATCTGTCAGAGTTGCCTTCCTTTACCCAATCTGATTATTATGTATAAGTAAAAGAGAGAGCTCAAAATTACTTTGTGTTGTATTGATGGAGTAACAGGCCCTCAGAATAAAAGATGTTAATGCGATCGGGTCACTGTATGTTAGACAGTTAAGTGGTTCTGGAGTGACAGTATACTGCATAGCAGTGTGAAAAGACATCACCATTAAAATATTTATGAACTTTTTTTAAGTCTTAAACACAGAAAGTGATTGATATATTTGAAGTGTAAAATACTACAGCTTTTATTTTATCAAAGCACTTCTGTTTAAAACATATGAATACATATATACATGAATCTTTTCCTTGATAGTCTTAAAGATCATCAGAACAAGGTTATAACTCTCCTTTTTAAAGAGAATATTGGCACAGGCTAAAGATACTTTGGTAGTTCTTCTTTGGTAGATCTTAGAGTAAGATCCTGCTTCTTTTAAGACAAGACACAATTATTCAAAAAAATAAACATTCAAACAACGTACTTGAAAATTTCCCATTTCTGTTTTTCATACCAGCACTATGGCTCTGGGAAAGTGTAGACACTGTTCAGCAGTACTGAAACCTGACAAACTTGTCATATTATCAGATTTTTAAAATATTGCTTTTAGATACATTTCTGGTTCAGGCAATTGTCTTTATGTGATGACTTTGACTTTTTTAGAGGTCAGATTTGTAAGCCTCACTGATGTCTGTAGAACTATAACTGGTCTTTGAACTGCAATGTAACATCAGTTACTTTCAGCTTCTGACTGTGGCAGTGTCAAGTAGGTCTCTTAGTGTTTTACAACGTGATTACAAAGATGATTAAGGGGCTGGAGCATCTTTCTTCTGAGGATAGACTGAAGGAGCTGGGCCTGTTTAGCCTGGAGAAGGGAAGACTGAGAGGCGACCTTTTTAATATTTATAAACATCTAGAGGGCAAGTGTCAAGAGGATGAGGCCAGACTGTTTTCAGTGGTGGACAGAGATAGGACAAAGGGCAACAGGCAAAAGCTGGAACACAGGACGTTCTGCTTAAACATGAGGAAAAACTTTACTGTGAGGGTGCCAGAGAACTGGAACAGACTGCCCAGAAAGGTTGTGAAGTCTCCTTCTCTGCAGATACTCAGAACTCACCTGGATGCAGTCCTGTGCAACTTGCTCTAGATGAACCTGCTTTGGCAGGGGGGTTGGATTAAGTGATCTCCAGAGGCCCCTTCCAACCCCTACGACTCTGTGATTTCATTTTGTTTTGAGGTTTGTTTGGTTTTTTTGCACAATGGTACTCATTTTTAAGGATGGTGACATGGTGGTCATGATGACAGAACCTGCATCTTTTAGGCTCCTTAATGACATGATGAAAATTACGGATCTAAAGGGAATGATTGATATCTATATTGGGTGGTATTCCATTCTCACCTTATATTGTCCACCAGTTAAGTCTCAATTCCAGAATACCAATTCTAGTGATTTATTCCAGGTCTCATGAACCCCATTGTATGCTCCTAATATGGTTACTGTGTGGTTATAGGCATTTGTGGAAGGAATAATTTCTGTTTAAATTTGACAGCATCTTTAAACACTGGAACATAAGAGACTTAAGTTATAGCTCTGTTACTGCAGACAACTGGTAGCACAAATTTCTGTACTCAGGTGTGAACAGTGACCTTTGAATCTCCAGAGCTTTCAGGATTCAAAACTATTGATCAGCTACCACACTTTGTATTTTCTTGAGAGAATATGTACCTCTCTTATGGTTCAATTGGAAGGAAATCAGTAGGGCTAGAACTTCAGGAGTGCTGAAATACTACTTTGTGAAGTTGAGAAGAGAGAAATAGTAACGGGGTATTTGCAGAATAGTGAAAGGGCTGGGGGTATCACTTGACTCATTACTAAAGCAAATATGTATTGTCAGGCATATATATATCACAGCAACGGTGACTAATTATTGTATAAAAGGAGGGAGAAAAAATGGAGGAAAAAACCAGAGGGAACAAGTGAAAATACTAGTAATCTAGGTCTTTTCAGTCTATAAAGGATTTTCTCTTAAATACGGGACTCCATCCTCACAGTAGCTTGCCGAGAGAGAACTATTGGGTTAATGTTTCCAGCAATGTTCACACTGCTGTATCCTATCTTACTTGCATTGACTCCCACTCTCAAAGACAGAAAATTCAAGACCGTTTTTTTAAACTTTCATAAAAGAGCCTTCCAAAATCCTAAAGTGCAGACATTTGAATTATTAATTTTTTTCTGTCTTGGCATAAAACTGGATATGTGGATTATTAATGATTAAAAGATACTTTAATTATCTGTGAGATACTGTAGTACTGTCTCCAAGACCATATTACCCTTTAGGCTGATTTTAGAACTCTGTGTGAGTAAAATGAAAGTGGGTAAAAACTTAATATTGAACTATGTGTGTCAGGATTAAATCTTTTGTTGTTTGTATTTCTTAAACCTTGTGAATAGATACTGAATATAGTCTAGACTTCTCTCTTAAATTGTTCGCAAATAAAAAATAATTTACTATCCACAAGATGCCATTATTGTTCCAGAAAAAAAAGATTGTCATGGTATTTGTGCGGCAGTGCTAGTAAGAAATCAGGTATCATATTCTAAACATTTTAGATGCATGGATTTGTCTTATACCTATTGTTTTACTCTTACTTGCAATTATTATCTTCTACATACAGCCAGACAGAGAAAGGCCTTTTACCAAGCTACTCAAAATCTGAAAAGAAATACAAGGAGAAGAAAAAGTCCAATTACAGGTGAAGAAATAATGCATATTTAATATAATTCTTTAGCCAAGGCCACCAATCTTTAGCCAGTCGAAAGAGGTGATTATCCTGCTGTATTCAGTGATGACTCAGCCTCACCTTGAATACAGTGTGCTGTTCTGGGCCCCACAATTCAAGAAGGATGTGAAGGTCCTTGAATGTGTCCGTAGGAGGGAAACAAAGCTGGTGAAAGGGCTGGAAGGAATGTCCTATGAGGAGCGGCTAAGGACTTTGGATTTGTGTAGTTTGGAGAAAAGGCTGACGGTGACTCAGTTGCTCTCTACAGCTTCCTGAGGAGGGGAAGTGGAGCAGGAGGTGCTGATCTCTTCTCCCTGGGCTCCAGTGATGGGATGCATGGTAATGGTTCAAAGCTGCATCAGGCGAGGTTCAGACTTGACATCAGAAGCTCTTCTTTACTGAGAGGGTGGTCAAACACACTGGAAAAAGCTTCCAAGAGATGGTCAATGCCCCAAGCCTGTCAGTGTTTAAGAGACGTTTAGACAATGCCCTTAATAACAAGCTTTAATTTTTGATCAGCCCTGAAGTGGTGAAGCAGTTGAACTAGATGATTATTCTAGGTCACTCTCAACTGGACTGTTCTGTTCTAGCCAGCCAGTGTTTAGCAACATTTTTCAATTTATTGACCATGAAAACAATCTTCCTTCTCAAGGGGAGACTTTACAGAATCACAGAATCACAGAATCACAGAATATTAGGGATTGGAAGGGACCTCGAAAGATCATCTAGTCCAATCCCCCTGCCGGAGCAGGAACACCTAGATGAGTTCGCACAGGAAGGCATCCAGGCGGGTCTTGAATGTCTCCAGAGAAGGAGACTCCACAACCTCCCTGGGCAGCCTGTTCCAGTGCTCTGTCACCCTTACTGTAAAGAAGTTCTTCCTCAAATTTAATCGGAACCTCCTGTGTTCCAGCTTACACCCATTGCCCCTTGTCCTATCATTGGTCATCACTGCAAAGAGCCTGGCCCCATCCTCCTGACACTCACCATTCAAATATTTATAAACATTAATCAGGTCCCCCCTCAGCCTCCTCTTCTCCAAGCTAAAGAGCCCCAGCTCCCTCAGCCTTTCCTCATAAGGGAGATGTTCCACTCCCTTAATCATTTTGGTGGCTCTTCGCTGGACTCTCTCAAGCAGCTCCCTGTCCTTCTTGAACTGTGGGGCCCAGAACTGGACACAATATTCCAGATGTGGCCTCACCAGGGCAGAGTAAAGGGGAAGAAGAACCTCTCTTGACCTACTGACTACACCCCTTCTAATGCACCCCAGGATGCCATTGGCCTTCCTGGCCACAAGGGCACAGTGCTGGCTCATGGTCATCCTGCTGTCCACCAGGACTCCCAGATCCCTTTAGCAATGATGGAAACAGTGGTCTAGGGATCAAATAGAGATCCATCTTGGGTGAGTTTACAGTTACAATCTAAAATGTATTTACTCAAGCAAGGTGAGCATAGTGGTCTTTGGCCCTGTGTTCCAGCTGCAACTGGCACTAGTGTCTTAGGGGAACAGGACACTCACTTCAGCCTATCCATGTGCCCAAGTGCTGACTAGTTGCCTGGCATCTACATCTGCCTGTTCCACCCTGGACTTATCTTTTTGTGCAGTGCTGGATGTCTTTGGATGCCCCTTGCTAGGACTGTTGTTTTTACTATTTATTGCTTTCTAACTTAGTCCACATAAACCATCAATAACCTCTTGACTTATATAGTCACAGGCCAATCTCTTTGACTATACTCATACCTAATGCTGATTAGTGGTCATTATCTGGGTCCTTGTCACCTTCTGGCATCCCACTCCAAGTATCTTATAAAGCTTTACATTTGTTGACAGCAATTGGTTTGCCCTGTGACAAGACAACATAAGGAAATAAAAATTTTATGTGTCTTGATGTTTCCACTGTAGGCTTCTGATATAGTTAGATGAAAACATTGCTATCTCCTTGACTGCATCTGTCTGGGTTTATCACTGGCTATAATTGCAGAGATAACCAACATGCAGTTTTACAAATGTTTGTATAAATTAACAAGATGATTTTTACAAGATAACAAATGCAGTTTTTTATTCACATGCTCTATAATCTTCAGGCACATGTTCCACCCCTTTCCAGAAATATTATGATTACCTATTTACCTGTTTGCATCCCAGAATTCATTTAGATTCTTTTTTAATATTTGGTTATTGTTAGCACAAGTAAAACATATTTCTATAACAAATAAGGGCTACAGGTTTTAACAGCATGCTGATCTATTTAAATATCACACTTTATAATGTACTTAAAGAGAGTCTATGTTGCTCTCTTGTTCCTTAGACCAATAGTAGCTGCACTATTTTTGTATTTGCCAGAATAAGACACTTTTTTTTTTTTTTTCAGGCGTCATCAAAATGGTACAGATCAGAAATAACTGAGATTTCAGAAACATGTAAATTAGGAGTTGTCCTAATATTATCAGCTTGTCACTAATCACATTTTGTGATAACCTTATCCAGTGCTGCCAGTATTGGACACAAACCACCACATGTTACTGCTTTATATTTCCTCAACATAATAATCCAAATTAGAACTGTGTTTTGGTATATCTTGTAAATTGGTTTGTGAAATCTGCTTGAACTGCTTAACAAAATTCTACAAGAAATATTGGTGTTTGTACTGTCATCCTCTAAGATCAAGTAATTTATCTCAAATCTCATCAGACACAAGTCCTGGACTGCTGTATATTTACTTGGAACCTGTTGTGGTTTAATCTCAGCTGGCAACTAAGCACCACGCAGTTGCTGGATCACTCCACCCCAGTGGGATGGCGGAGAGAATCGGAAGGGTAAAAGTGAGAAAACTCGTGGGTTGAGATAAAGACAATTTAATAATTAAAGCAAAAAATGTGTGCATGAGCAAAGCAAATCAAGGAATTCATTCTCTACTTCCCATTGACAGGCAGGTGTTCAGCCATCTCCAGGAAAGCAGGGCTCCATCATGCGTAACAGTTACTTGGGAAGACAAACGCCATCACTCCAAACGTCTTCCCTTCCTTATTCTTCCCCCAGCTTTATATGCTGAGCATGAAGCCATGTGATATGGAATATCCCTTTGGTCATTCGGGATCAGCTGTCCCAGCTGTGTCCCTTCCCAGCGCCTAGTGCACCCCCAGCCTGCTGGCTGATGGGGTGGGGAGGGGTGGGGTGAGAAGCAGAAAACACTTTGAGTCTGTGTAAGCCCTGCTCAGCAATAATGAAAACATCCCTGCGTTATCAACACTGTTTCCAGCACAAATCCAAAACATAGTCCTATACCAGGTACTACAAAGAAAACTAACTCTATCCCAGCCAAAACCAGCACAGAACTCATTTTTCCCCTCCTTCTGGAGACTAAATATGGAGTTTTCTCATGCAGAAAAGCAACCTAGACTTTGGCATTTTGATGCATGAAAATAGATAATCCATGTTTTGAAGCTATTCACTATTAATAGGAAATATGTAAAGAAATTATCTACACGTACGTTTTCTCTGTGTGTGCGTGTATGCATTTATCATAATCTACTCTTAGAGTTGTAACTCTTCTGAATCAGATTAGGGTCAGAAACTATTTTTTTTGCAGGTGATTAGTAGTAAAGGCATACTAACTAAACTGAGTTAAAATTTATTTCAGTGAATTATTACTCTTTGTTAGTGTTTCAGTTGTGCAATGGATCTTGATACTGTCATCTAAAAATTTCAAGCTGTTTCACATAAATGTAGTCACAAAAAAGTTCTGGAGCTTCTTTGAATAATAACGGCATGACTGACACAGTACAGAATACTTACTAAGCAGGGCAGGCCAACTGATATGCTGAGTCTTTTGTGGAAGTAACAGAACTTTCCTGTCTAAAACACTTGCCTTTTCCTAAGCTTTGAAAGCTGTGTTACAAAATACAAAGGTTACCTAATCCATCATATTACACAATAGCATTTGATGTCTTTTTTTTTGCTACAACATGGTACTTAATGTTAGAACAATAAAAGAAAAATCATTATTTTTATAAAGCTAGCAATGAGGGAAATGAAATCTCTCTGAACAGCTGAATGCTGGTGAGAGTCAAAGTTCCTTAAATTGGTGTCTGCATCTTTCAGTGTCTTCTGGTTTCTTCTTGGTACAAGGAAAACCTTTGAGTCTGCTCCTCATTTGCTAAAATCTGCACAAAAGACCACAGTGACTCATCTCACCCATTTGTAAAGAATAAGAGGCCATACATGTTCTCCTGCTTACTGCCTCAGCTTTCCAGATATGTTTTCTTGTCTGTTCCACTATACTCTAACTTTATAGGTAAGGGTCTGCTTGAATGCTGTCAGGGAAGTGGTCTTTCTACTCCTGGAGAGAAAATACTTATCCAGTGTTATGTTATTTTCTGAATCTTCACAGGTTTTCAGACAGCATAACTCCACTTCTTAACAGCTTGCCCAACTACATTATATTCCTAGGTCTCATGCACAGGTCCATTACTTTACTTACTAATGTGCAATATTGAGGGTTTATTCATTTCAGAATGCCTCCTTGTTTGTGCTGTTAGCTGCATTAGATCTCCTCATTGTATGTCTCTCAAAAAAAGCTGCAGATAAAATCTTATAGTCCATTTTCTTGTTGTTATGGTCTTGAGTTGAATTAGTTCTACTTTAATTAGGTCATAGATTCATGTCTTTATTTTGGGGGGGGAAAAAAAAGTTAAGCTATCATAATTACATATTGCAAGGAAAAAAATGTTTCTAATAATTCAAGGAAGCTGTCTTATAGTACTGAGATTTCACAAAATATGTGATCACCATGGTGTAAAACATATGTGCTAGGTCAGTGAAGAAGTAAGGGAAGGAGATGCTCCAGGCACCAGAGCAGACATGGTAAAGACCATGGTGAGGCAGACTGTCCCCCTGCAGCCCATGGAGGTCCACGGTGGAGCAGATGTCCACCTGCAGCCTGTGGAGGACCCCACACTGGAGCAGGTGGATGCCTACAGGAGGCTGTGACCCCATGGGAAGCTTGCTTCTTAATTTAAAATCAAAGTTGTGCATTTCAAACAGATTTGGGAGTATTTTCAATACATTGAGACTAAACCAACTTACACAAAGAATGGATTGCACTCTGGGGAATATAGCTTTTAATCAGCGCTCAGTACTGTGAGAGAGGATGGGTAGAAGTGGAAATTGATTGTTTACTCAACCAAAGTTTCTCTGGTGGTAATGTCCTTTTAGGTACAGGGCAAATTATCTTTCAAAATAAGTAAATTAAAAGCTATGATATGATTTTATCTGCCTCCTCTTAGTGTGCAGGATTAATAATTTTAATAATTTTGCTTAAGTTCAAATGGCAGGTATTGTAGGAACTGTCAATACAGTAGACAACAGTTACGCAAGAACTTGAATGAGACTAAATACTGCAGTCTGTTTTTTAAGTTTGGACCAGTTCAGGGGGAAATGTAAGCACACACTCTAACTTAACTCCTAATTGACTCACCTTTCCACAATCTCCAGTTCTTCCCGTACATGAGGAAAGCAAGGAAGGAAGTTTCAATGTTGAACCCTATGTACACCATGGACATGGTGATCAATGCAGCTAATAATGAGATACCGAATAAACCTATTTCATCACTACTGACACTAATTTCCTAGTGCAAGATTCACATTTTTTTCCCTTCTCATATGAGTTTTGGAAGAATTTTTTCCATCTAACGGCATATAACTTTCTAAATGGAAAATTCCTCAGTCCTAGCCTGCTGTTTTGCTCTGAGCAACACAGCAGTCAAATAAACAGTCAAAGCACTGGAAAGCTGACAGACAGGAGATTCATAAGGGCAAGTTTAAGTGCTCCTCTAAAACCAGTTTGAAAGCATCATTAATCATGCTGGGCACTGAGCCAGCGTAAGCAACTAGTTACAATTGTATTCCTCATTTTAACAGAAAAAGATAAACTTTTCTCTGTTTTCCTCTGCATGGTTCTTTGCACTGAAAGCACATCCAGCCTGGGCTAGAAGTCTTCCTTAGTAGATTAGAAAAAGGAGACAGCAGGGTAAATGATTTTTAAAATGATAAAATAAACATATTTCAGTTGTTTTACCCTCCCCTTCATAATTTTTGGGTTACAAAGGTATTCTTTCCTTAGAAAGATTGATTCCTTTGATTGTAAAACTAATGACAAGTCTTTCTTCTGCTAAAGGATACTCCATACACTATGTAAACAGACAGAAGAAAACCAAAGTAGGTCTCCAGATGATCCATTGCTCTACAGCAGGTTATTAAAAGGATGCACTACCTCTACCAAAATGAAATTTCAAAACATTTCTATGCAGACAAGAAAAAAAGCTGTTCAATTTTTGTCTTGAAATAAATACCAATATTTTCTATTTAATGCAATTTTCATTTAGTTCAAGGTGAAATTTCACAATGAACGTTTAATTAAATAGTGAGGCATCTGTATTAATTTGTAACTTTTGCATCAGCAAAATATGTTTCATAGAAATGAGGAAGTATATCTTCAAGTCAAGATAAATGATAGAAAATGCCTTGGAGGTGCTTGCTGGTGCATTATGATCCCAGTAAGAAAGGCACTCAGACTCTGTAAGATATAATTTAAAAAACTATTTATTAGAGTTAATGCTACAAGAAGATAATGGTATAGGTAATCTTATGTCCTTTTAGACGCTTGAAACCCCAAGTGGTGTAGGATTGAATGGGCCTCCAACCCCCTTGCAGCATGCCGTGCAGACCCCATATATAGAAGAGATTCTCTGCTTTTGGTCCTTTGAGCTACTCCCTGTTTTTTTACAAGGAAAAAACTCTGTTCATCATTTCTACTGTTAAACAGGAGGGATGTTTGCATGAGACCTTCTTGCTGCACTGTTAGATAAAAGCAAGGCCAGGAAGGTGGTGTAATCGCTGGTATGGAGTGGGAGGTGCCTGCAGGCTCCTTGGTTAAAGTCAGATGGTGGCAGTTATCCTGCAGCCAAAATTTGTGCAGCACAACTGCTCATGCATGTACATGGTTGTGCCATGTACAATGGTCGAGCAGTCATGACTGCTGCACCACTCTGTAATGACATTTTACCAAGTAAGTTCTATTTTTAAAATTACTAAGGATGGGATGTGATGATGTCTCTGAACCTTACCTTCAAGAGGCTTTTTTATTTTTTCTCTGTTTCAGGGATAATAGGATAAATCAAATTCCAAATGGGAAACCCCAGGGAAGCTGCTTGAATTCCTTGTTAGAGTCCACAAGCAATTTTTTAGTTAAATAATAATAATAAGTGTTCTGAAATAATTTATTAAAATTCAAGGTGATTTGTAAAGTTAAGAACTCCTAAGAAATTGGTATCACAGAGCTGGTAAAACACATCATGTATGACCAACTTTGTTATAACTCTTATTACATGAATGCAATTACTTTATTTTACACTTCAAAGGCAAAAGAGAAAGAATGAGGCAAAGAACACAACTAAATTGAAGTGAATGAAATATAGTTAGAGCTGATTATTGCATTTTCATTTTTTCCCGGATTTTAAAATTGCAGCAGTGGGGGCTCCTTCTTTACTCTCCAATAAAAGACATCAGAAGTAAAATTATAGTAATTCATGAAAAACAGTGGGTATGAACATATAATGGAGAGTTAATAGAATATTTGAGAAATCAAGAGTAGAATGCAAAAGTAGTAGTGCAATGAAGTCTTCTCATTTCAGAAAGAGTGGGCTGAACACTGTGAAGATGGACTTTAATTATGCAAAGTACATTTAATGAGTTGTTTCTTCTCTAATAAAAATACATAACAGTGTATATATCTATCTATCTAAAATCAGTTTATCTTACAATAAGAGACCCTCTCACCAGACCTTCTAGTACTGTGAGGTTCCCCCTCAACTCTGTTCTGTGAACTCTCATCTAAAATTCATTCTATGCACAAGTTGTTGTTCTTTATTGTACAGAAAGAATTCATATCATGTTCTCTCTCTCCATCATTTCACTCATGCAGAAGCAAGATGTGTGTGTGGCGCATTAATGTGTTGTTGTTTTCCACGCTACTCACTGCAAGTAAATTACACTAACATGTTATGTATTCTGCATAGACTTCGGTATTATGCTTCATACCACCAGTGATAAGAACAAGAAGACCACTAGTAACTAGTCTAAACACTTCACTATATTTGACCTGGAAATAGTGAACATTTCTTTCTTTTCTCTTCCCTTTATTCTGTATATAGAACATAAGCAAATTATTGTTTTTTCTTCTAATTTCTGTAGTGTTTTTAATAATATATTTAAGCACTCATCAATAAAAAAATAATCTTTCTAAAAGCCCTGTGTACCAAAAGATGACTGGATTGTTCATTTTTTTCCCATAGCAAATTGATACACTGTTTTGTAATGAGGTTACATTGCAGTGTGAGAAAACACACCAAAATGAAACTGTGCATGCCTTATAGAGCTTTTTCCTGGGTAGAAGACAGGAATAATAAACCTTTCGTAACTGATACTAGTGATTTTGCAGAATACATTCTAGCACACGTGAGACTAAAATATGTTTGAAAGCAGACTAAACACCTACAAAGAACAGAATATATTAGAATATAGTAGTCTTCTATGCTTACACATCTTTATGGGAAAAGGAATTAATAACATCTTCAAGATCAAATGTGAAATAAAGGAATTAAAAAAGCATCACCTCACAATATATTTAGATTTTAAATATGTACAATCTGAAGGGTTTTTTTTTTCCTTCACTTTACTTATATGTAGAGAAAAAAATAATTCATCTCCAGTTGGACTTGATCTGAGTTTCTATATTTGTGTTGAGAGACAGCATAAAAAAATAGTAATCCAGCTAGTTCTAATAGTGATATTTAGAAGGCCTCAATGCTAGCACTGGACAGGTTCACCTCAGGCAGCTTTAGATAGGTGAAAGATGATGTTTAAATGTTACCTTTTCACCCTAGTTGCCTTTGCAGTCAGTGGAAACTAAAAGGCACCTCTAGAGAACGTCTCATCTGGTCTATCGAGACCAGAGACATGTCATATTATGTTGTGAATCACCCTCTGAAAGTGCCTGTTTCTTTCTGTGGTCATCAGAAGGAGCCTGCAGAGACTAGTTGCGATTTAAAGCTCCGAGTTAGAGGGAATGGATCTCTCTCCATGTTACCTATCACTGCAGGAGTATGATGTTGAAGCTTTCTGTGGAGTCCACAGGCTATTTAGAAATCAAAAAGCTTTTGACACAATGACAGAGCTTGTGTTTTTAATCTACACAGAAGGGAAAGGAGGTAAACAGAGCCTTCTGCCTTCTGTATCCACTCTTCCTTCCAAATTGTACAGGACTGAAGCATATTAGCCACAGAGATTCCCTCCTGAACAAATTATCTCCCTTCTTTCAGTGGCAAATGAAGAGATAAAAGGGCAAACACTGGTCTTCTATACCCTGTAAGCAGCTGGCAGCCTCAGGAGGGACTCTATGTCTCCAACATGTTATTTTGTAAAGTTTGATGTGGGTAGTACATACTGCCAACAATATGAACCAATGAAAATTTTTTATACAGATGTAATATAGATACATATATTACATAAAAAACCTCTTTTAACCTTTAACATCTTGGTGTCTGGAATTTTAAATCATTTCATGCAGGACAAGGCAATGCTGTATTTCTGTCAAAATGATCACAAACAAAACTGGATGTGTGGAAATTTCATGAGGAAAATCTCCAAATATAGACTTGCCTGGCTAATTTTGTATTTTGGAATTTTTGTTAGTTTATATAAATACTGTGGCCAGGATAGCTTCAGATGTGTATGTTCAGTTTAATGTTTCTGAGCTTGTTTACTATTTGCATGATAAAAACTACAAGTAGAAATAGTAGTTATTTGATGGGATTTCCAAAGATAAAATGCTTTGGGGTATATTCTAGGTTTAGGATTCCATTTATAAGTAGCATATAAAAGTCTGATAGATATATGATGATTGTTTTAATTCACAGTACTAGGATGTTGGCGAGGACTTCCATTTAATACTTGTGTTTAAACCTCCAAATACCATCTATCAATGTCATATTTGTCCATAAAATTGTGTTGCCCATGATTAGTAACCCTTCTAAACTATTTTTAAATGGAGCTCTATATACGGCCTCCTTTTTAACAGTGGAATACCAGTGTAAAAAACTCATGCTAACTAATAATTAAATTCCATCAGATTAAGTTCTTGCTTAGCAACGCTGAAAAGGTTAAAGTAATGGTGAACTTAATGAGCTGCAAAGAGAAAAAATCCGTGTATTTCAACTACTTTCAGAGCAACATACAGACAATTCTTTCCAGAATACCAGAAGTAAAATGGGCACAAGGAAAACTCTAATGTCCTTGGATGAACTTTGTGGTTGTTTGTGCTGTTAGAGTCACTCTGCCTGAAATTTCCAGCACTTTAGTATCACCCAACACCTGTCACAGAAAGTGATTTGGCTTTACCCACTACAAACCTTCTCATGTTTCCATCTTCTTTGAATTCTAGAATGAGGTGGACATGTCTGTGAAAATGATGTATTTTTTAGATTAAATATCTACAGTTTTTCTCAGATATTTTATTTCAGAGGCTTTGAAGCACCTGTCTATTTTTCTGGAAGATTTTCAGCTTTCAAATCTATATGCTAATAGCAATATAAAAAAATGCATTAAAGATATGGAATTTGGTGTCTAAGCTGAAGAATTTTTTAGGCAAAACTGTTGTTAACTGTTAAGATTTAATCTCACATATTTAATCCAGTTTCCTTGTTGACACCTTCACGTGCTTACTTGTTACAGTCAAAATAGGTAAATTCACTTAATTCTCATGTTCCTTTTCTTCTAAGGTTATGTTGAATTTTGATTTGAAGACGTTGCCATTAGACTTTTGTGTTTTAAGTGTGTTTTGGGGTGATCTGCTATTTTGGTTCCTTGCTTTCATGTTGATTAAGCTGTTACTTCCAAGAGCTATTTTATTAGCCATATTTATATCCACTGTGCTCCTGAGTAGCAACACAACACTGTTGCTGTTTCTAAGTAGGATTTTTCTTAAACTGAACTAACTGGCAATGTCAAGCAGGAGAGATGTGTTTTTGATACCACTTGACATTACGTTGAACCATTTGCTTAGGCCTGGGCTTAGTTTGAGTGTGTGGTCTTAGCTGGGTGTAAGATCTAAAGTCTTAATGATGTTAATTCTTTATTGGCATCTTATTATTTTTCACTGTGTTCTGCAATGAATTACAATGAAGGCAATGGCATACATTTTCAAAATCGAATAAGTTTATGTTAAGAACTTTTTGCTAGTTGCTTCACTCTTCAGTAATTGTGCTTAGGATTGATATCTGGTAAGCATACGGTCTTCTGGGTAGGAAAACTGCCTGCTATGTCAGCTCCCACAGATTCAACCTGACCTTTTTTTTCTTTCAATAAGATAAAATGTCAGTACACTTCATCAGTCATAGGTTATCACTATTCGGTATGGTTTTTGGGTTTTTTTTTAACATTAAATGATATGATATTCATTACTGAGTCAAACTTTCTTCCTTCATAATATATTGAAAAATACGGTTTTTAAGAGAGGTTTTTTTCATACTTATATATGCAGTGACCATGTTTTCATCTGCAAATATCCTTTTTTTGTTAAGTTTGCAACTATTCTGTCACTTTGTATTATGATAGGTATTCTAGTAGGTATTCATGTTTATGCAATTCATTTATGATTTTCAGCTTTTCTTGTGACTGTGGTCTTTCCAAGACTTGTTAGGAGTTCAGTTGCTATTCTCTTTATTCTTTTTTATCTGAGTTTCAAATTTTTAGTGAAAAGACTTTTGGAGCTGTGACTTAAACTTGTTTACAGATGAATCCTTGTTTCACATTGCTTTTATAGCTTTTTCATTTCCTTATTATTTCTCAGAATTAAGTTAAAAAAAAAAAGATGCTTGACAAGTTTCTGCCTTCTCTTATTTGTGCAAGTTTTAGGTCTTCTTGTTGGGAACAATATTACAACTGTTGTAATCTATGAGAATGTCATGCAGAAAATAATCCATATCATGTTAATGGTGATTTCTTTGAATCCAAATGCTGCAGCTCTCTGAATTATGCTTTAGTTTCTTTGAAAATTGCTTTCGCTTTGTATCAGCTTTCTATTATTATATACGAAAATTTATGTTTCTTGAGTTAGATTTTTAATCATATTACATATAAATTAACATCACCTCAGGATGTTCTGATGGGAAGATTTAAGTTTGAGCATCTAGAGCATTATTGCTTTTCTTGAGACTCCTGATTATTTTGTGGTGAACATGAGGGAAGAATGCTGTTCCGACTTAAGCCTGATGTTAGTCATAATTTCATTAGCACTCTACTATTTTGACTTTTAAAATGCTTGTCCATTTTTCCTTCTCTTCATATTTATCTATCTTGACAAAAGTCCCTCATGACTGGCCTTGATGTTCTTGGGAATTTTGTCAGTCCATTGGTAGGCAATTGTAGAATTAACCTTTGATCTCAACTTTGTGTCATCTCTTACTGAATAACATTGTATAATTACTGTTTTCCTGTAGTGTGGTTAAAACCTGGCTCAGAGCAATTGCTGTTAATTGTCGTTTGGTCTATCAGCAAATTTTTTTTGCTTTAGAAGTCATAATTAATGCTGCTTGCTTTGAGTGCTAATCCTCTATCCTCCCTGAATATTTTATGACTCTGTTTTTATTCTTAATTGCTTTTTGTCTGCTCCTGGCCATTGACATGTGCTTATTACAGTGATTTAAAATTACATTCATCCAATTCTTTTAGAAGCAGCATTGTATTGTTGCAGTTATGGTTGCTGTTCCAGAAATCTGCTTTCACAGTTTGTTACACCTTAATGAAGAGCTTTTCGGAGCTCTGGCATTCCAATCAGCAATGCTGTTAAGGAGTACCTTGTTATATTTCTGTAACTTTATTTTATTTTATTTTTCTGTGTGGCCTGTAGCACAACTCTAATTTGGATGGCCAACACATTATTTTTAACATCATCTTAAGATCTATTCAGCCCTATCATGAGACAGAACTCCTATAAGCAAAACTTACACTGTCATTCAGCTTCCCACCAAAGTACATCCAGAGAAGAAATGCACCATTATATTTTGAATTATTTTTGAAAGATAGTGACAATTTTTTAAAAAAAAATTCTACTCTTTATTGTCTTGTAACTTTATTTGTGTTTTACATCTTAAACTCCTGAACTGATCTTCAATATCTGCCTTTTCAGCCCTACTGCCAGCTAGGTGCCTGTTTGTTATCTAGCTCAACTGCTCTTTCTTGCTGTTATCCAGTGAGTAATGAGGTCATGAGTTCTTTGCTTCAGACTTGTCCCATACATTCTCAGAATTCCCTATTGCTGGAATTCCTACTACAGTGAGAAAAAAAATGTAAAAAGTTTTGATTCTGTTTTTCTACTGTATTATAAAGCAACTGGGGGGATTGAATGCCAATCTGTATCTGGTAGCCCTCATATCTGACTAGTTAAATGACGAGTATTACAGGTCCATTTTTTCTGCAACATGACGAAGAAGAAGTATGGCTGATCATGGTGATCAAATCACCTCAACCAACACACCAACTCAGGCATATCTCTTTCCAGTATCATCTAGGGTGGTTATCGCATTTAACAGGGAAAGGCTGGAAAACCAGGAATTGATAGAAAACTAAAGACATGTGTGGTGGGTTGACCCTGGCTAGAGGCCGGATGCCCACCAAAGCCCACTCTATCACTCCCCCTCCTCAAGTGGGCAGGGGGAGAAAAATATAAAAAAGCTCATGGGTGGAGATAAGGACGGAGAGAGATCACTCACCAGTTACTGGCACAGGCAAAACAGACTCGACTTGGGGGAAAAAAACAAATTTACTTTATTACCAGTCAAAATTAAAGGAGAATGAGAAGTAAAACCAAATCTTAAAACACCTCCCCCATCTCTCCTTCCTTCACGGGCTTAATCTCTTTCCCAATTTTCCACCTCCTCCCCCCAGCAGCACAGGGGGACAGGGAATGGGGTTGGGGTCAGTTCATCACACGTTGTTTCTGCCGCTGCTTCCTCCTCAGGGGGAGGACTCCTTCCCCCACACCAGTGTGGGGTCTCTCTCACGGGAGACAGTCCTCCACGAACTTCTCCAACATGAGTCCTTTCCATGACTGACAGTTCTTCACAAACTGCTTTGGCATGGGTCCTTTCCATGGGGTGCAGTCCTTCAGGAAGGGACTGCTCTAGCGCGAGTCCCACACGGGGTCACAAGTCCTGCCAGCAAACCTGCTCCGGCGTGGGCTCCTCTCTCCACGGGCTACAGGTCCGGACAGGAACCTGCTCCAGCGCGGGCTTCCCGCGGGGTCACAGCCTCCTTTGGGCATCCACCTGCTCCGGCGTGGGGTCCTCCACGGGCTACAGGTGGTCACTGCTCCACCATGGAACTCCATGGGCTGCAGGGGGACAGCCTGCCTCACCATGGTCTTCACCACAGGCTGCAGGAGAATCTCTGCTCCGGCGCCTGGAGCACCTCCTCCCCCTCCTTCTTCACTGACCTTGGTGTCCGCAGAATTGTTTTCTCTCACATCTTCTCACTCCTCTCTCCAGCTGCAAAGTGTGCAGATTTTTTCCCTCTCTTCCTTTTTTTTTTTTTTTTTTTTAATTACGTTATCACAGAGGCGTTACTGATTGGCTCGGCCTTGGCCAGCGGCGGGTCCCTTCTTGTAGCCGGCTGGCATTGGCTGTGTCGGGTCGGACATGGGGGAAGCTTCTGGCAGCTTCTCTCACAGAAGCCACCCCACGTTCCCCCCGGCTCCACTGCTACCAAAACCTTACCACGCAAACCCAATACAACATGTTATACAAATAATACTTTAGATACCAGATATCTTGAATTTTCTGGTTTTGGAAAAATGAAATTATTGTGTTAGCTAGTAGTTTGTTTATAGTGAATGTTTTAAAGTTACCTACTATTCCATACTAAATTTCATATTGGAGGCCTGGAAAATTGTTAAACAAAATCTTCCCAAACTGTGCTGCAGAGAGGCTCTATCTTCTGACATAGTTTTATAAAAAAGTGGATGTTAATAATTCTACAATACTTTTTCACTGTTGAGTAAATGGAATATTTGGATACTCTTTCTAATTAATATTTCTGAACCAGCATATTTAAGAAGGATGAAAAGAACACATAACTTTTCAAATACAGGGAGTTATAAAGACTTTAACTGCCATTCTGATATAAGTTGCACCTCTTCTAGTCACTAATGATGTCATATTTATGCATTTCTTGGGAAGGTCTGTGAGAGAAAAAAGATGAGTATGTTGAAATGAAATGCAGAAGAAAGAAGATTTTTGAGTAATCAAAATGAAATACAATAGATAACATTTTATCCTTTTAATACAAAGGTAAGAGAATATAAACAATGTGATTTTTCTTTTTGTTGCTTATTTTTCAAAGAATGATAGAGAGATGTTGTCCCACTTTAATGTCACATTTTGCCTGCTGGATCTAAGCACAGTTACCTGGGACAGGCCTCTCTTTAACATACGAGTTATTCAAATTTCTATAATGAGATGCACATGCCTTCAAGCTCATGTAGCTATCATCTGGTCTAGCACAGAGTTAATAATCCTTCCCTTAACAATTCTGCTTCTCTAATTCTCTAATTCCACTGCATTGGGAACCTCAGATAGATCCTGCATAGAGCTCCATGAAAAGAGGCCTAAAATAGAATCTTAAATTCACTAATTTCATTTAATTTACTACTTTTTTAGTGTTTGAGTGGGAGCAAAGTCATACCCTGATAGTTTGAAAATAATGTAAAATTGGAGTTCAAGAAAGGCTTCTTCCTCTTGACCACCAGCATTTATAGGAATCCTGTTTCTCA
The DNA here is from genome assembly GCA_907165065.1 of Caprimulgus europaeus. Next base: position 111,730,732 of record OU015523.1, read on the forward strand.
ACTATTTTCTGTTTTGCTTGTTCATGTCTCAGATTAGACAACCCCAATGGTGAAAAAGAAATAAAAATGTCAATATTTTAAAAGCCTGAGTCCTTATGAGATACATAGTTTTATATTTTGTGGTGCTAAAATGTTCAGACTGACCAGCTGGTTTTATTGCTCTCTTCTTGGGGACAAATAAATCAGTATGGAGAGCACTTATAAAAGCAGTTCAAAGTAGGTAAGATCATAAAAAGGTGAATAGCTAGTTTATCATCTTGTTTATTTTACAATAAACTTTTAATGGTTTCTGTTGCTTTAAGTTATTTTGAAAAATACCCATTTCACTCATCTCCTATTTTGTTATTTTAGTTGAGTGATCTGGTAATATGAAGAATGGACATAAGAACTACTGATTTAACAATGATGAGAAGAAATAGGACTCAAAAAGACTAAGCATGTAGCATTTGCATGTGCACACACACAAAGAGAAATAAAAGCAGAAAACCTTGTGGGGAAGAGACCCTACCATCTATTTTACAATAAATTATATCTTTCCTGAAAAACTTTGCAATCTGCTGCAATTAGATGGATTAATCACTTCTGATCTAGGGGCATCTACTGACATGATTAATTTGACTGGGTATTAGCAGTGCTAGAAAATGGACCACGAATAAAGTATATACATTCTGAGTGGTGTTGACTTAGGCTGTTTACCATTTTAATCCATTACTAGTTGGTTTTCCTAATTATCTTGTGCATAATATTAAATACTCTAATTACTTGCCAAAGTAGCTAGCTGAGCATTGTTTTATAAAATCTAACATATGCCGTGTCTAATGTGTGTAGCTGTCTTGCAGTCTTAACTGTATATATCTAGAGAAATAGAAGTGGATAATGGATTTAAATGTGGAAAGAGTAATGATAATCTGTGTGCATCCAAGCAAGTGTTCTTGCTTATGAAAAGGTAGGACAGTTGTGGTTTGAGGAGCCATAACATGGTGTGTTGCAAACGTGCAACTAGGTAGGCTCCTCAAATCTCCCATGTTGTAAGAGTTTCAGAAAGATTCTCAGTGCTGTGTCTTGTTGTTTCATATCTGATATCAGGAAGACAAGTCTGATGTTACAGTAGAAATCTTCATGACAAAACAAATTAAAAAGGCAGCTCTCATCAGAGATTCTTCTAGAGAGGCAAGATCCTCATCAGTTTACAGGTTTTGAAAGCTTTAAGTAGTGACTGATCTGAATCCTTTTCTTTGGTTCAGCAGACTCTAATACCCTTGAAGAAACAAATTTTAACAGCTAAATTGTCAAGTCATAGGAAAGCAGACTCTAACAGTCACATTTCTTGCAGAGCATTTCAATTACTATCAACAAAAATATAGATTCAGTTTGCATAATTGTTTTTAATAAGAGATTTATTGTAGGTGAAACAGGGATAGTTCATACAAAAGACCACAATTAACCACTACTTGTAATTAAAGAACTTTAGTATTCACTGCCAACAACTAACAAGCCTGTTTGATCTCAAGAACATAGAACTTCAAAAGCTTTTTCCTTCCGAAAATCTGTTTTTTCTCAAATGCAGATAAGCCTCAAGATGTCTGTAAGTGTAGCCTATAGACACAATCAGTACCTAAAATTTGTCTTGCTATGAACTTACTCGTTGCTGAATGGTTGAAGAAACAGATAGATCTCATTTAGCAGGATAATACTCAAGGACAAGACTGAGGACCATTTCAATAAGGACTAATTTGACCTTGCTTAGTGTAAATGTCCTGAGATTAATTAAATCAGCAGATTCATTGAAATAATTGTTTGTGATCTGATATTCTTACTTTTAGCTTTGCCATTATGCTATGATCTTATTTTATGGTTTGTGTCCTAGTGGATGGGATGGCCTCATGGTCCCTTGCTCAGACATAATGCTATTCTTAAGGAAATCCAGATTCCTCCTAGTTATTTTGATGAAATTAACAAAAACTATAAAGACAAAATCATTGTTCTCAGTCTGTAGTCATGTTCCATTAAAGGTTAAGGGAATCACAAACCATAGAATGATTACTATCAAGATATTTACTCTCATGATGAAAATACCTGCAGTGCATAGAGCCACAACAAACCAGAAATAAAAGTAACCTTTTTATTAGTGTTGCCAAGGGTAACATTTCAAAACTTTCACAGCAGGAACCGAAACGATCACATATTGCATTATTGGGGAATTCAAATATTATGGTCCAACTCCCTGCAACATAAAGATAGTCTTTATTGAATGAATCCGTTTTCTGCTTCTTTTTTTAAAGTCTCTCTCTCCTTTTACCTAGCAGCCTGCCAAGTTCTGAACATTAAAAATTAGTACATTTTTTTGCTGAAAATGTTTTTCCTGCCTTCCAAATACAAATCAGGATGAATAGTTTACCCTGTTAGACTTGCTTAGCCTTATTTTCCTATGTTTACTTATATAACAATCACTGTTTCTTTCAATATTACAGCCTTCAAATCTACTTTAAACTGTGGTTTAGAAATTACTTCAGGATGAGTTCTGATGGCATAACATTCGGATTGTCCAAATATCTTTGCCATGTGCTCAAGATTTGAGTGTCCCAAGAAGAGTGCCAATGTGTGCCAGAGCTGTTTGCCGGTATGTGTTGCTATGTATTTGCAGTAAACGTTTTTTGACTGGCTTAGAAACAGCTATTTTAAAAATATGAATCTACTAACTATTGTAAGTTTATACAAGGTTTGTATCTACAGTCTTGCTTCTTGTACATATAAAATGATGACAAGCAAACATGAAGAAATTGCAAAAGTCAATCTGACTGCCTTCTGGATACAACTGATTTTTGAACCTCTCTTTCCTCCATGAAAAAAAGCGAATATCAATAGTTCAGGAATGAAGGTACAGACCATGCTCCCAGAAATGTTGCACACTGTTCCCACCTGCTTTACATCCCTCCTTTTCTTTAGACTGTGTTGAGTGGGATCACAACTGGTATTTTTTAAATGAAAATTGTGATCAGGGGATTTGATTAGCAAAAGGGTTGTGTTTCTGAGTTTTGGTTGGGTTTTTTTTTGGGGGGGGGGGTTGTTTTTGGTTTTGTGTGGGGTTTTTTTTTGTTATTGTTTTTTTCCTCAGAAAAAGGAAGCCTTTGCATGATACATAGGCCTTTTCTGGAGAACAAATGTGGGGCCTAGAGAGGTAACCCAGGAAAAGAAAAAGGTAGATGTGAATAACTGCCTCAAGATCATCTCTGTGTTGCCTGTAGAGGTGCAAGACAACCCTTCTTCTGTCCCTAATTCTGGTCTTCCTGGTTTTGAAAGTCTGTTGCCACATTTTGAGATGGACCTGAATTTATACTATAGATAAATGGCACTGGAGAGCTTTGTTTGGGTCTGAGAACTGAGGTCCCTTGTGAGTAAGTAATCGATTGTACATAGAAATGTGAATGCATGGCCTCATCATTATCATTTTAGTGATCTTTATGTTTCCTAGTTATGTAATCCAGAGTGATTTATTTCAAAATAATTGCCAAAAATGTTGTATAGAGTTTGGATAAACACAATTAATCTTGTGCTCTACTACAAAAATTCTCCACTGCCTTTCAATTGAGCATTTAGGTTGCTCTGAATTGCATCCTTTCTCTCAAGTGTATCCACTGTACCACTCAGCTTGGTGTCGTCTGCAGACTTGGTGAGAGTGCAAGCAAATGTAATAATAGATATAGTCTATAATTGGGATTTCTCATTACAAATATACTTTTTAAATTTTTATTTTCCCTCAAATCCTATCTTTAGATTCCCTTTTAATGTTTTATTTTGCTGCAATTTGTTTTCATAATTGAGCAGACTTTGTGAAGCACCTTCAGGAAAACAATACTTAGACGTCTGAGTATTTTTCTCAAAGCATTATGGACTGTTAGTTTAAACCTGTTCAGAGAATACTTTGGTTGCTTGAGTTTACCCCATTTGTAAAGCATATTACAATTACCAACATTCTTCCCTTATCAGGTGTTTTGCACATCAAGTCCAAAGTATAAAATTAAAGTTGCACGAAACCTTGATTACATTTCCTATCAATCACTCAAGTTGATTACAGATTCATTTTTATGTAAGGCCAGTCATTTTCTGGTCTGGAATAAAAATGTGAATTTTGTATATGTAAATTCAAGTGTGAATCAATAGTATTCTTAATCAGAAAGTCAATACCAATGAAGTGTAAGCCTTCATTATCTGTTTTGATTTTACATAGCTTGAAACCATGCCTCCTCCTCTTCACCTTTAAGGCAGGGTAATTTGTGCCAGCATTGTGTGATGGTATGATTCAGCAGAGCAAATTAACGACCAAATTGTTAATGAAATACAAACCCCCTTATCATACTAGCATAGAAAGGTATGTTTTTTCTTGGATTGACTTTTGCCTTATCCAAGTGATTTTATTTTACTTTATAATGAGCTTTAATCTCCTCTGATTTTTCACATAAATAGTAGAATAGCATAAAGTAGCTGTTACCAGGATAGAAATACAAACTTGAGAGTGTGAAAAGAAACGTGTAATAACTGTTATGCTGCAGTACAACAAGCTTGAATTTTAGGATTCATAATTTTTTAGGTTATTTCTTAGATGATACTCTGATTTAAAAGTAAGTGTTAGTGAAATAGCTCTGTCAATTTAATAAATGTGAAATAAGGCCTGTACCAGTTTGATATATTTTATACTTAGCTGACATTTTGTGTTAGAGAATAAAAGAAAGAACTTTTTAAAATCTCCATAGATAAATGACAGAGAAAGAGAATGAGAAAATGTAATATTTTCCTTTACTTCACTTTTAATCTGACAAGTAACACAGTCTGGTAACTTGCTCAAGGATGTACTTGAAGCAAGAAAAGTTTATGTTGTATCAGATGCTGTGCATAAAAAAAACCAACCCAAAACCCAACTAAATTCCTTTTAGATTTATAACTATACTTTTGTTCTTGTAATGAAAACAATTCAATTTTAATTGTGTGCAGTAGTACATCCCTATTCTTACTGTATTTTATATTCTTGATGGATTCTCATATTTATCACTCTATTAAAAGGTTAAGATTTTTGTTTAAAATATAAAGGGAACTTGAATGATTGATTCAGGCATCCAGAGTAGAACAGGATTCTGCTAGATGCAGACTTTATAGTGATTGCTTAAATCCATCTATGGTAGGTGAGACAAAGCATGCCCCATCAACATTGCCTAGCCTTTAACAAATCAGGAGAATTAAGATATATTCCTCAGTTTTCCTGCCATTCTTTTCCTTGGGTGTTTTCTGCAGCAGGAATTTATGACAGAAACCCTTTGGGAAGCATGGGATTGCATTTTATAAATTTCAAAGTGAGGATGCAGTGGGGATGTACCATATTTCCTCAGAGACACTGAGTGCTCTTTGGGAGAGCCCTTGCCTTGATGCTGCAGGAAGCCCTGTGTTCTGCACAGACCTTAGGCCTGTGGCACAGGTACTCTGTCTGCAGCCCTGTTCGTTGCATGGACCTTGAACATAGGTCATAGACTTGTCTCTAGATCTTTCTCTGGCTCAGTCTGCTGCTTTTTCTGACTGGACTTTCCAGATGAATCCTGGACTATATTTAGTGTTTGACTGTGTCTGAAGTGCACAGCATTGATGAAGAAACCTCTCATTATCACCAGGAGGCCCTCCTTAGGTCTTGTGGGACTATGTCCTGGTCAGTGAGAGCACAACTGTGACCCTCAGCTCCTGGGTTGCTCTCCTTCAGGGAACAGCCCCACTCTTACTTCCCTTGGCCACCACCATTCACCAAATGGGGACAGACATCTGGCACCATAGTTAGTGCTTAAACAGCGTAAAGCACTTTTAACAGAGCTCTGTTAGTCTACAGCATTAGTACGCAGATCAACATTATAAGATATAAAATAAAATGCATATTCCATGGAAAGATACTGTCCTTCATAGCTGAGATTCAAAACAGAAAAAAAAAATCTGTAGATTTCTGTGGTATTTGATTATTGATATATTTGATTTCTACAGTTTGGTGTGGTTGTCCATGCCACTGTGTTGACTGGTAACAGTTCTGTTCTCCCTCTCCAAACAAGAGAAGCCCACAGAAGAGATCTAAGTATTGGTGTAATTATAATTATTTTCTTATTTTTAGCACAGCAATGATGTCTAGAATCGCTCATTGTGGTCACAAACATGAAGTCCTGGGCACAGACGCAGAAAAGTTCCATATATCAAAGAGTTTATCGTCTGGATAGAGAAGGTGCAGAAGTGTCCAATATGTAGAGAATGAAAACTGCTTTCTCAAGGTCACCTCAGATTAATGTCAGATGAAAAGACTATAGAATTCTTTAAAGCTGTGCTTTATCCACTGGGCCACATTGCTTCCCCTGGAAATGCATTGGAAGTATAGCATGGCAATAGTGTGGGAAACAAGAAAATGAAGTTACTTAGCTAGTGGGTAATTTAAAAGCATTTGAAATACATTAGTCACAGAATTGCATTTAAAAGCATCACCTTCTGTTTTACCTGCAGCATTTGCACAATCAGTGCTTGTCTGCCTGGATAATTAAGGAAGTGTTAATGGTACCAATTAAGAAGTGAGAATGTGATTTATTGCTCTTTGTTACTTTCCAGGTCAGAGGAGATGCAATAGGAAAATACATATCTAGCAATCTAAAGATAGTTTAAACTGAAATAGTTCTTTGCAATTTAGGTATTTAATTAAAAGCTTTAAAGTCTAATTAAAAAGTTAAATCATTTGTCTATTTCTGCGCTTTTGTGTTTGGATCAGTTATATAGCTTAAAGTACAGTGAGATAAATATACTATTTTCTAGTCTGAAGTTATAGCATTTTCATGCACAATGGCACAACACATAAAAATGTATTGAGTACTAGAAGCAAATAGATATATTGTTCTATTAAGCATAGTGTGAAAATAAGTTATAGTATAAAAGAATATTTTTTCTTTATTTTTGGGATGGTAGAAGAAAAAAAGCCTTTTTTAACATAGTGAAAATAATTAAGAGGAAAATCTAAGTCTTTTCTATTATACTTTAAACTTTCAAAATAACAGCTGTTTGCATTTATGTAGCAGTAATAAACATTCAGCCAAACATCAGAGAAGAATATTAAAGAATGAGATATAACTGGGAAATGTTTAATTAGCAGTGTTTTTCAGGTCATATTTTAAACAATAATAAGTAGTAGGATTTAAAATTCAGAAATATTTTATTTCACCTCATAACTTACACCTACCTTGCAAAAGGGCTGGCAAATGGAGTAACAGACTTGTGAATGTCTCAGAAATTCAGAAATGCTTTGAACAAATATATTTGGGAGTAGAAATAAACTGTGGCTACAAGTAAATAAATACCTACTTAATATTTGACTTTGAAAATGATAGGAGCTGCTAGACATTAAAAATAATACTGTTCTTTGGGCATATGGAGAAAAATGAAGTTCATATAAACTTTTTCTTTAAAGTGTCAATGAGGAACTATTCATTGTGATAAAGGATCTTGCTGATGACACCTGATCATGCAGGTTGGACTTTCAACTTGAGTACTGTAGATAAAAAATGTGATAGAGTGCCTGGTCATTGAAATAGTGCATGCTAGGGACCAGTCCTAGTAGGCAGCATGGACATGACTGATTGAGATTTAGTTTCTTCTATTCTGTGCAATCCTCCAATACTCTCCCATCAGGCTGTGTGCTCTTAGACTGTCTTGCTGCCTCATGCCATACTCCATTGTAATCAATACATAGCTGCACTTTCATCTTATAGAAATGTTAGTTTGATTAGTTGTCATATAACCTTCCCATAATTTCAGACATTTTGAATTGACATCCTTTCACCCTCTCTGCAACAATGAAAATAATGTTTTCTGGTCACAGGGATTCCACAAGGGGTTTAGAGGAGACCTAGAGTCAAATGTGATGTAGCCATGCTGTGCCACTGGCAGGGTCGGAGATCAGTCCCTGACCCTCTTTTGTTTATGAGGATGCAGGTCATCACTGGGAAGATGCTGGAATGCTGTCCTAGAGATTTACCTCTGATTCCTGCTAGTTCCATGGTCTTTTCTACATGATATTAGAAGTTACTTTGTCCACTTCTTTCTGTACTTGCATTCTTTCCATTTTTTGGCTGCCCTGCTGGAGTACCTTAGGGCGTTTTGAAAAAACTGTCATACCTGAAAACAGACAGCTGTTCCTTGAGCATCTTAAACTCAGTCTAATATGCCTTTTGCTAATGAATGAGGCATGTGATAAAGTTTCAAAAGAAGGGCCTTCCTCATTTGTCTGTGCCCAATTTCTTCATTTATAAAATAGGATAATTCCCTTTTACCCTCTTCCAATGACATTATGAAAATGTAGTTTTATTAACAAATAATATATATAGTATCATTATTATCAATTTTATGTAGTATCAATAAGAACTGTAGAAGCATTTGACATTTTTTTTTTTCAGAGCAGGGCTTGAATCATTTACAGTAATATGACAAGGCTTTATATATACACAAATTATTCAAGAGCAATTCATTAAATAATCACTGATAAAAGTTGGGAGAAATTAAAAGTGCTGTATGGAAGTCTGTGACAAAAACTGCATGTGCGTAAATTGACTGAATTAGGACCGTTAACAACAACATTAATTGTGGCATGTCCTGATTTTTAAATAAAGGTTGTTAACCCGTTGTTAACCATTAAAACATTTACAAATGTAGTTTTGATAATATAAAAATATATGCCTCCTACTTTTGCTGGAGAGTTGCACGGGTGTTTTCTCATGGTCTTTTTTTTTTTTCTTTTTTGTATTGCTTGGGCTCAGTGTTGAAGAAATATCATATTAATTGTATTGAGTGTGCATACTGCAACTTGTAGAACATAATTATGAAGCTGTACTTCAAAAGAATGATAGTCCTATACTAGTGGAAATAAAGGGTAATCAAAGTTGATTATGACTTTTTTATGCAAAAGAATAGAATCTACTCAAATATTGTTGACTATGAAATACTGTGAATAGACTGTGAAATGTATATTGTAGGTGCTGTGACAATAGTTCTCTTTTCTGAAGGTACCTGTAAAAATCTGAAACAAGTCTTACTATATGTAAGATGTAAGAATGAGATTGGATTTATATATCAGTTCAAGAACATGCACATTTTATAGTTGTTATAACAGAAATATGTATGAGGCAAAAATGAATCACCTGCTTAACTTTACCTACTGTCAACATCAGGATTAAAGTATCGTTTTAAAATATTCATCCTCCCTGTAAAATCTATGATTAAATGACTGGAGTTATGTTTTATATATGCCTAATCCTAATTTCTCTGCCTTTTTTCAAGCAGGTTGATTGTATTCATGGACCTTTGTCACATTATTCACTTGGAAGACTTTGATTAAGCGTTATATAACTCAACATCCAAGTTAAGCACTATGCTCAAATGTGAGATGATATTATTAAGTCCTAAAGCTCTAAAAATATGTGTGAATCATAATATGAGGGTTTTCTTAGAAATAATTTACTCAGCATTAAGGTAGACTTTGATTGCAAAGTCAAAAATTTGTTTTGTGTAAAGAGTGGTCATGGCAGAGCTGATAATGAAAACAATACTGAGTATATCAGTATACAGATTGTTTTCCTAGGAGTCAAATTTAAGAGAGCCTTTCTCAATTTATCGCCTAACAATAACTCAAGCTAAAAGTGTTTGGACACAATCAGTAGAGCATTCTATAGGTTAAACACTTTCTTTGTCTGCATGGCATTCCACAGACTTTGGTATAGACAAATTTAGTCCAGGGAAGCTGAGAGTTCCTTTCTGATAGATAATAACTAGATAAAAACTGACCCTGCCTGGATCTCTGTGTAGAAAATAGGCTGCCAGTTTTCCCTTTCCATACAAAAAATTATGGACTTGTCAGGCTATATGCTAAGTGCTGTGGAAAAAAAAGCTGATGAGCAATAAGCAACACACTGAACTTCTGGATACCAGATTGGACACAGTATTTTCTTTAATGTCATAATCTGTATGAAATTTTACTTGTGTTTCATCATCTCTGTTGATCTCACGTCTTTATGTTCCAACAGTCGTATGGATATATTTCTCCAATTTCTCCTTTAAAGAGCAGAAGCCTTGAACTCTGCTACTGCACTGAAACAAGTCAGAAATGTGTGGGTATTGTAACTTTAACCTATTTATTCTGAGTTTGGCCCTGAAATAGTTTACCTACTATTCAATATTACATTGATTGCTCATTGAAAGTTAAAATGTGCTCATTTAATTTTAACCATGGAATTCAAGATTTGATTTGTAATGGATGTCCCTTTATTGAATGGAAATGGCAAATAGCTAATGTAAGACTTGTGCTGTCATATTGTGGGGTTGCCTTCTTAGCAGCCCAGATTAAAACACCTCAAATCCAAGACATATCTAATATGTTTTTTTAGCATTTTCCTCCTGGTTATTCTGTCACATCTTTATCACCTGCTTTCAAGGGCTGATTACTTTACCCATACGCTAAGTACCTTCCAATTCCAACATCACTTGTATTTTCAATTAATGTCATACATTCTGATGAACCTGTAACTGGATGTTTCCATGTCTGTCATGCTACAGGTGTTTTGTGTGGGCCTTCATTAGTCCTTTGATGGGAAAAGAAGTCCTGCTTAGTAGCCTGTTGTTTATCTGCTGATCAGTTACTCGTGTACACAGTGGTTTCTGCTGCATAGTTGCAATAGTTAGGCTGTTTTTCTGCAACTGAGGCTCAGACTTTTCACTGATGAAAGCAGTAGAAATTGAACTTGGTCTAGCAGTAGATGCCAAATAGAGAGAAACACCTAAGTCAGATAGATAGACTGGATTACCTCCTAGAGGCTTTCAGAAAAATCTCTCTATGCATTATCACTGAAGCTATTTTCAGTAGACTGCATTGCCCCACTGGGGCAAAGCTATTAAAATTTTAATTTTAAAATGTACCTAAGTTAGAATGAAAGCCATATAAATGCTCCTTTTCTAGCCAAATCCAATATATAAAATAATTATTAGCATGTAGTAGAGTAGCATATCTTCCTATTAAAACAGAAATAAGAAATAACTTCCTTTTGGAAAGATAAGCTCCAGGGTTTACATGCATCTCATGAATTGCTTTTTGTTGTTGTTGGTATTTGCTTTTTTTCTTCTTTGTGTCTCACAGTTAGAATAAATATATGCTTTGCATGCTGTGTTCTTGATTGTGCACTCAGCTTCCTAATAATAGACAGTATACCAGGATAATAGTGGTAATGTACCATCACTCTAACACATTCTGTGCAGGTGCAATTAGCTATCTATGCAGATAAGCTACCAAACTGCTATTCTTCTTGACTGTTGTATAATCAGATATCTTATAGGCTAACATGGCCTTAGCTCAGGTTAACATTGACAAAGCAATCTTAGCCATTGGGTCTCGTAACAATGTTTGTGCAGGTAGAGCAAACAGTAAAATGGATTGTGTTATTAAGGGCTGGAGCAGCATGAAATGAAGCATCTAGTGGGTTTCAGGTAATTGTAGGACAAATTATGGAAAATTATTTTGTGCATCCAACACTTAGGATGCCTCCAGGAGGTCGCAAGATAGACAAAGGATGGTAGGATGGGTAAAAGCAAAGGAGAGAAACATGCCTTTGTCCTTGCTGATATTAGTGTTCCCAGTAATGGTTCATGCTTCATAGGATGGAACAGATGATTAAATTGCATGAAATTTCTCCTATCTTGGGTCCAAACAGGCACTTAAATAAAATATTGTGCCATTTGTATATGGTTCTTGCCTCTATGTTGCTGTTCTTGCAAGTTTCTTTCCTGTATTTTTGATGGGCATTTTTGAAAGATGGTGCAAGTAGTCATGATCAATGTGTTAAACTATGTTTTGAAATAAACAGAAGAAATCATGAAGGGGACAAGTTTGAAAGACTTTTTTTCTTTTTGAATTTTGAATTTATAGCTTTTCTCTCATAACATTTTGGTGACAGGGAAATGAAGGTAATATTTATTATTAATTTATTGTCAAACATAAATAAGAACAGTAGAGAGTCTGCTAACAAACTCAGTAGGGTATTCAGCACTAAGCTTAATGGGTAAATTTGTGACAGGAGCAGCAGAAAGTCACTGCTCTGTGCCACAATAAACTGGAGTAGTATTAGTTGCCTTTAATATGTGTTGTACCACTTCTTAAGTACCACTCTACACCTCGTGCAGAGAAAGAAAATTTGGTAATGGATAGTTTTCTCAAGAATTCAGTAATTGCTTAATAAAGAAAATACTGTTATGGATTTTCCTATTAAATTACCAATACTATTATGTGCTAGAGTTAGAGTACCAGATAAGATGGATTATTTCTTTAATTCAACATGCTACTGCTTCTGCTCCTCAAGAAGATCTACACATCTTTGTTACATCTGTAAATAATTTAATAAATCTTAGGGCTTAATTTTTAACAGTCAAGAATATGCATGAATTTTTAATATCAAGTTTAACCTTAAACGCTCTATACAGATGTTACATAGTTGCTCCAAAATGAAATGTGTTTTCATATCCCTGAGGTATAAAGTGAAAAAGTCAGAATCTGCAGTTCTCTCTTTTCAAGAGAAAATTTCTCACCATCTCCGTCATGAACTCTGTGTCTGTGAATAAGGTCAGTTGAAGCTAGAATGTTAGCAGAATACATTTAATAGGAAATGTCCTGATGGATTTCACAGGCTTTTTTAATTCAGAAGTTGTGACTCAGTAACCTTCTTGTGACTGTATCTGTATTAGCTATTTTATCCTCCATTTTTCCTTTTTAATTAAAATAATGAAACAATTATAAATAATACCTTAAATAAGAGTTTTGAAATGCATATACACATATATTATACTTTACTGATAATTCTAATCAAGAATATGTTGAGATTTGAATCCAATGGAAGTATATATCACCCTTCAGTATTATTTCTGTGATTTCTGTAATACCAGATAAAGAGTAACAGCAGCCTTTGTTAGACAGGAGAGAATAGGAATGCAGTATTGTATCCTGACCCCCAAACAGACCTAGCATTCTGTGATTCTGTGATTCCTAATATTGCTTTAATATTAATGAAAGCAAGTAGCAATGTGAATACCTTCGCTTAGGTATTCCTAGAGAACCCCAATACAGCTGAACATTGTTTAACCCCGGTAGGCATCTAACCTGTACACAGACACTTGCTCATGCGTGTCCAGTGGGATGGGGGAGAGAATTGGAAAAGTAAAAAGGGGAAAACTCATGGGATGAGATAAAGCCAGTCTAATAGGTAAAGCAAAAGCCACACACGTAAGCAAAGTAAACAAGAGATTAATTCGCTGCTTCCCATGGGCAGGCAGGTGCTCAGCCATCTCCAGGGAAACAGGGCTCCATCACACATAATGGTTACTTGGGAAGAGAAACCATCACTCCGGATGTCACCCCCTTCCTTCTGCTTCCCCCAGATTTATGTACTGAGTGTGATGTGATATGGTATGGGTTATCCCTTTGGTCAGTTGGGGTCAGCTGGCCCAGCTGTCTCCCCTCCCAGCTCCTTGTGCAACCCCAGCCTCCTCTGGGAGGGACAGTCTGAGGAGCAGAAAAAGTCTTGACACTATGTGAGCACTGTTCAGCAATCACTAAAACATCCCTGTGTTATCAACGTGGTTTTCAGCACAAATCTGAAGCGTAGCACCATGTGAGTTGCTATGAAGAAAATTAAGTCAATCCCAGCCAAAACCAGTACAGTTCTGTACATCAAAAATGTAGAATACATTTTCCTCATCTCAGGCCACAGTTTGCTGTCTTTCTTTCCTGATGCTGTTGTAATATATGGATGATAGATGCCTTCTGTTGTAACGCTGCTAAAAGGTCAGGCAGTGCTTCATGGCCTCCTTGAGGGGGCCTGGTCAGTCAGGAGTTGATAGTCTTTTCTAGATGTAGATAAAATAGGAAGTCAGGGAAGGGAGCCAGGAGACCTGCTTGGTTAAGCAGGGAACTGCTGGCCAAACTTAAGTGGAAGAGGAGAGTTTACAAATCGTGGAAGGAGGGGCTGGCTACTTGGGAGGAATATAAGGATATTGTCAGAGGATGTAGGGAGGCAACTAGGAAAGCCAAGGCCTCCTTAGAATTAGATCTTGCCAGAGGGGTCAAGGACAACAGGAAGAGCTTCTTCAAATACATGGCAGATAAAGCCAACGTCAGAGGCAATGTAGGCCCACTGATAAATGAGGGGGGTACCCTGGTGACAGAGGATACAGAGAAGGCAGAGCTATTGAATGCCTTCTTTGCCTCTGTCTACTCTGCCGGAAGTTGTCTTGAGGAGCTCTGTACCCTGGAGACCCCAGATGGAGACAGGACAATGGAGAAGATTGCCTCAGTTGATGAGGATTGGGTCAGGGACCAATTAAGCAACCTGGACATCCATAAGTCCATGGGTCCAGATGGGATGCATCCACGAGTGTTGAGGGAGCTGGCTGAGGTCATTGCTAGACCGCTCTCCATCATCTTTGCTAAGTCATGGGGAACGGGTGAGGGGCCTGAGGACTGGAGGAAGGCAAATGTCACTCCAATCTTCAAAAAGGGCAAGAAGGAGGACCCGGGTAACTACAGACCGGTCAGCCTCACCTCCATCCCTGGAAAGGTGATGGAACGACTTATCCTAGGTGCCATCTCTAGGCATATCAAGGATAAGAGGGTCATTAGGGGCAGTCAGCACGGCTTCACCAAGGGGAAGTTGTGCTTGACCAACCTTCTAGACTTTTATGAAAACACGACCAGGTGGCTGGATGATGGTAGAGCAGTGGATGTGGTCTATCTTGATTTCAGCAAAGCATTTGACACGGTCTCCCACAGCATCCTCACTGATAAATTGAGGAAGTGTGGATTAGATGAGCAGGTAGTGAGATGGATTATTAACTGGCTGGTGGGAAGAAGCCAGAGAGTAGTGGTCAATGGGGCGGAGTCTAGTTGGAGACCTGTGTCTAGTGGAGTCCCTCAGGGGTCAGTACTAGGACCAGTATTATTCAATATATTCATAAATGACCTGGATGAGGGAATTGAGTGCACTGTCAGCAAGTTTGCTGATGATACCAAGCTGGGAGGAGTGGCTGACACTCCAGAAGGCTGTGCTGCCAACCAGAGAGACCTGGACAGGCTGGAGAGCTGGGCAGGGAAAAACTTGATGAAATATAATAAGGGCAAGTGTAGGGTGTTGCACCTGGGCAGGAACAACCCCAGGTTCCAGTATAGGTTAGGAAATGATCTCCTAGAGAGCAGTGTAGGGGAAAGGGATCTGGGAGTCCTGGTGGACAGCAGGATGACCATGAGCCAGCACTGTGCCCTTGTGGCCAGGAAGGCCAATGGCATCCTGGGGTGCATTAGAAGGGGTGTAGTCAGTAGGTCAAGAGAGGTTCTTCTTCCCCTTTACTCTGCCCTGGTGAGGCCACATCTGGAATATTGTGTCCAGTTCTGGGCCCCACAGTTCAAGAAGGACAGGGAGCTGCTTGAGAGAGTCCAGCGAAGAGCCACCAAAATGATTAAGGGAGTGGAACATCTCCCTTATGAGGAAAGGCTGAGGGAGCTGGGGCTCTTTAGCTTGGAGAAGAGGAGGCTGAGGGGGGACCTGATTAATGTTTATAAATATTTGAATGGTGAGTGTCAGGAGGATGGGGCCAGGCTCTTTGCAGTGATGACCAATGATAGGACAAGGGGCAATGGGTGTAAGCTGGAACACAGGAGGTTCCGCTTAAATTTGAGAAAGAACTTCTTTACAGTAAGGGTGACAGAGCACTGGAACAGGCTGCCCAGGGAGGTTGTGGAGTCTCCTTCTCTGGAGACATTCAAGACCCGTCTGGACGCCTTCCTGTGCGAACTCATCTAGGTGTTCCTGCTCCAGCAGGGGGATTGGACTAGATGATCTTTCGAGGTCCCTTCCAATCCCTAATATTCTGTGATTCTGTGATTCTGTGAAAATATTAAGCCATCAGTATATACTCTGATTTGTACTTTTTAAGTTCTGGGGAGGAAGCTGTGTTCACCTGGAGTGTATGCACAGATCTCAGAATAAACAGCCATGTTACTGTTTAGATTTCTTAATTACAATATAGATTGAAATAACATCATATTAATTGGCCTCAAAACTTTTTCTCTCCTGGAAAAAAACACATTTTCTGCACCCTGTTCTGGAATGCCTTCTTCCTTGTCATTCCTGGTTTCCCTGAAAATATCTGACAGGTGCTGAGTTTCTCTTTCCATGTTTATAATGCAATGATTGGTGTGGAAGATTGTGTTCATAATGGTTGATTCACTGTTTATAGTTCTTGTATAAAATTCTGCAGTCATTCTAGAAAAGTATTATTGTTAAAGTGTTGAAGTGTAAGATTAACATTAAATTATACCTTTGCCCCTTTAAGTTTTTGAAGGAAAAGTTAAAATGTGTCTTGACAGCCTATAAATAAATATGTGGGGGAAAAAAAAAGATTTCTGTCAGTGGTAGTCTCTTTAATCTGTAAACTAGAAGTGTAACAAAATCCCACAGCTGGAAGCTAGGTACAGACAAATCCTGACTTGAAATGAGTAAGGATGATTAATCATTGAAACACCTAGGGTTGAAGGGAGTACTCTGTCACTTGTAATCTTCAGATCAATATCAGATATCTTTCTAAAACAAAAGCTTGACTTTAGCTGAAACCTCTGGGCTTGATGCAAGAAATCCAGTAGCGGTCAGGCTATTTTTAATTTTAATTTAAAGGATGTAATCAAAGCTAAATGGGTGTTTAAGGTTTGGTTTGTTTTTTTTTTATATAGAAGGAGTTAATCATAAATGTTTGGTAGTTCTTCAGAATAAAGTCTTGTTCTTCTGGTATGGACAAATAGCTGTCTTTCTGCTGTTGTACAATTGTCAAGATAATCTTTTGACTCATATATTGCTGCTGACACTACTGTCACCAGTACTCTAATGAATTTTCCTTTTGACTTTATTAACTGTGCTGTTTTGCTTCTCAGATACAGGGATTGTAGCTGTAGCTAGTTTTATTACAAAAGAACCAAGCTGAGATGTGATTTCAGTAAAGCTTAACAGCATAGTCTTTCCACCTTCTACTAAGTTGTTTACTCCTTTCAATATTTTATCATTTGTTTTTAAATTATATATAAAGAACCATCAGACAGCTAGAAACTCATACTGGCTACTTCCCATTATTATTTTTTATTTCTCAGTACACTATACCGATTTGCATAAGAGCAACTGTTTTGTTTTTCTCCTCCTTCCAATACAGGATTTATCTGTGGATAGCACAATGTAATGTGTCCACATTGGAATTCTCTGGTATTCTTTACAAGCTGTTAATAGGATCTGCAAAGTTTGGGTGTTCTTACCTTTTATACCAGTGACACTTGTTTCAAAGTCAGTAATACTTGCTCTTCCTTTATTACAAGCACAGATTTTTTTTTTTTAATAAGCTAGATTTGGAAGGGTGGAATACAGCTACACTGCAGTGGTCTTATGACCAATTTGAATGGTGGAGGAGGAAAGAAGTAACTGAAGTTACTAAGAAATAGTAATAGAAAGGAGAGAAACAGGAATCTGAATACAAAAAGATAAGAAATGAGACACTGACAGCAAAATTAGATAGTAAATGAGACACCTGGAAATGGAAAAGACCTATCAATACTATATAATTTCATACCTCTGCTTGTAATGTGATATTTTTCTGAATATATAACTTAATATCATTTCCAATATAATTTTAAACATAAAATCATACTTCCATATTTTACTGAAAATATTTGTATGTTATGCCCTAAACATATGAATATTTTTTGCCATTTGATGATGTACATGATGTTTATAAATAATTTCTTAACAGGATTCATAGCAGGAGTGTTTCTTGCTTGCAATCACCCTGTAGTAATTCTGACAGCATTTCCATCTTTATGTCAATGTGAAGCCAAAGGTAAAACAAAAAGCTATCTGTGAAAGCTGCTCTGAACTAGGTATGGTCCAGTAAGTTACATGTTTTGAACTGAGCTCTGCTTTTGTGCATGTCTGCCTGTTCCTCATCTGTAAAATGAGGTAACAGTATTGTCCGAGCTCATAAAATGAACATTGACACATAAAGACTGTTTCATGCTTAGATGTAGCAATAATGAGAGCCAGATAAATGGGCAGGCTCTGGTTGTATGGGTGTGCACACTTGTATAGAGTCAGGAGATGCACGGTATGTTAGTGACTTTAATGGGCTGTGCCTGAGTGCATGGCTGCCTTTGGACATCAGCTCTGAACCCATCATGGTGACAGTTCAATGACAGAATTCAGGCACTAAAATACTCCAAGGAAGAAACAAGCTGCTTTGGATGATCTCTGTAGATAGTCAGCCCTTGCAGGGCTTCATTTTTTAAGCTATTTGCATTTGCAGTGACTATTACTAAATATATTAAAAATATGAATCTGAGAGTTTAAAAAAAATTGTAACTTTTCTATCCTTTTTATGTCAGTTTATTGCAAACTTGAATTATGAATTCATTAACAATTTAATTTTATGCAAGCTTCTAAATATCTGAATGTTGATGCTTGAGGTATGGCCTTTTGTTTGTGATATTCAAAAAGTTAGAATTCTCCTGCAAAAAGTCACACTTTTATTGCTAAAAAAAGGTTAAAGCATCATTTTAAAGGATGCTTTAGAAATACAGAGGACAAATTTACTCAAAAATTTTGCTTATAAAGTGAACTGTTGTGACTCTACTTGAAAGAAAGTTATTTTTGGGAAAAAAGGCCAGTACTTTGATCATACTGATGATTTAATGTTTACTGTCTCCTATCTTACTTTTCTAGTGATAAAACTGATGAGAAAATAGTTTTAGTTTAACATATAGCAAACAATTCCATTCTAAGGATATGTGCATGTTGCTACTCTGAATATCACTATACTAAGGACAGAACAGAAAAACTTTCCCTTGAAGCAAAAAGTGATTTTCCTTTGCTGAAAGGCATATTGTTTGAGTAGTCCTAGATCATATTCAGAGGCTATTTGTAACATTATATATATTATCCTAGAATAAGTTTAATGGAAGATTCATTATAAATATTCCCAAGTCACTTAAAATTATTCAAGAATCTGAAAGTGTGCCGTAGTCGATTTGCCTATTAACAGTGAAAAACATTTCTTGAAACTGGGAGTATTCTGGTTTAGTGTTAGAAATTCATCACTCATATGTGACCCAAGGAACCAGCCAATTTTAAGGGAGTGAGCACTAGCATGGCCCATTTATTTCAGCTGTCCTAACTCTTAAACTAAGGGCAAAGATCTACTAACATGAATTAGCTTCCATTAGGAAGCCACACTATACATTACTGATGCTCTGATTTTATCTGAATGTCAAACATCAGATCTTCACCTCCTTTTCACCTTTAACTTCTTCTTTTGTTCTTTAATCACAAATCATTCATTCGTTTCCTTGCAGAGGAAATCCTATTATCTTTCACTTGAATTGTAATTTTAAAAAACGGCTAGTGAAGTCTGGAACTAAGGTATTGTTTTTGGAGGAAGAGTCACAGAGTGGGGTTCATTCCACTAAGCTCAACACAAACATTTAGACATCTAAAGTCTAAACATCTGTATCTGAATTAGTTGTCCAGATACTCTTTATATTCAAAAGAAAGATATAAGCGTCTTTAAAGAGACAAACTATCTGGCTAATTTTATACATCTAATGTAGCAGGAGATCATACCCTCTTTTTTCCTCTGTTGACTGTAAGGGGAGTCTAGAAATTCTCACATTTTTAAATGTCTATAATATGGAAGTACAAAGTTTGGTGATATGAATTTTGATCATTGTGGCTGAGGTATGTTACTTTCAGATGCACATACTTCCTTGCAGAAAGAGTTTTAAAATTAGACCTTTATATAATATAATATAATATAATATAATATAATATAATATAATATAATATAATATAATATAATATAATATAATATAATATAATATAATATAATATAATATAATATAATATAATATAATATAATATAATATAATATAATATAATATAATATAATATAATATAATAAATATAATATAATATAATATAATATAATATAATATAATATAATATAATATAATATAATATAATATAATATAATATAATATAATATAATATAATATAATATAATATAATATAATATAATATAATATAATATAATATAATATAATATAATATAATATAATATTGTTTAATAGTGTTTTGTAACCAAAGAAAATGATTAATATTACACAGAATCACAGAATATTAGGGATTGGAAGGGACCTCGAAAGATCATCTAGTCCAATCCCCCTGCCGGAGCAGGAACACCTAGATGAGATCACACAGGAAGGCGTCCAGGTGGGTTTTGAATGTCTCCAGAGAAAGAGACTCCACAACCTCCCTGGGCAGCCTGTTCCAGTGCTCTGTCACCCTCACACTAAAGAAGTTTCTTCTCAAGTTTAAGTTTCAGCTTACACCCATTGCCCTTTGTTCTACCATCGGACATCACTGTGAAGAGCCTGACTCCATCCTCCTGACATTCACCCTTTTACTTGCTATGTTATGAAATATTGTGGTATTTTGGGTTAACTAACATTTTGGCTTAGACTCTTCAACTAAGATATAGTCATTTTGAAATGTAAAAGATACTTTTGTAGCATAATGAATATTTCAAAACAGTTTTTGAGTCACTGGAATGAGGTGCATAACGTACAAAGAACAAAAGAAGTTAGTAGTCAGTTGCTACACCAAATCATCTAGATGTTCCTCATAATAACTGTACCAGGTGTCCATGGTAAGATGCTAGCAGTGAGGGGCTGCAGTGGCCTCTGTGAGGAGAGCTGGTTCCACCTAGCTCCAACAGTCCTACTATAGGGCAAGATATTGAAGTCCTTGAGAAATCTTATTTAAGAAAGGGCAAAACACTGCATGGCGGTATGATAAGGAAGAAAAACTGAGAGAGAAACAACCCTGCAGACACTAAGGTCTGTGAAGAAGGAAGGGAGGAAGTGCTTCAAGTGCCAGACCGGAGATTCCCCTGCAGCCCATGTTGAAGACCATGGGGGAGCAAATATCAATACTGCAGCCTCTGCACCTGACACCAGAGCAGGGGAGAAGTATGAGGAGGACTTAGAAGCAGAGAGGAACTGTGCCCCATTCCCCATCCCCCTGTGCTGTTCAAGGTGAGGGGGGTTAAGGAGACAGGAGTGAAGGAGTAAAGTTGAGCCTGGGAAAAAAGGGTGGAGGAAGGTGTTGCTTTAATTTCATCTTTGTTTCTCACTACCCAAACCTATTTTAATTTGCGATAAATAGCATTAATTTTTCCCAAGTTGAGTCCGCTTTGCCCGTGTTGGTAGCTGATAAGCAATCTCCCTGTCTTTATCTTGACTCCTGAGCTTTTTCATCCCATTTTGTACCCCTGTCCTTTGAGGAGGGGGAGTGATTGAGAAGCTGGGTGGGAGTTTGGCTCTCAGTCAAGATTAACCCACCACAGAGCTATCTCTCTGTGATAGATATGGCTATCTCTTTGAATATGATAGAACAATTGAACAGGTGAGATTTCGTGAATAAACCAAAGGAAGCAATCTATTTGATGGAAGGTTTATGTTGTATTCTGGGTGTAGGAGACATAGAACCTGTGTTAAAGTTTGAGTGTGTTCAAAATTCTGCAAGAGGAAAGAATAATATTGATTGTGACAAAACAGAAGATTACTTCTATTGTTATGCCAAAAGATGAAATACTGGATAGGAAGATGTTGCTGACAAAAAAGGAAGAAAAGATAAAACCATGAAAAAGATAACGTATAAAATTGCACTAGATTTAAGAGAAAAGAACAGACTGATGAAAAATAATGACATGCTGTAAATGAGATTGTTTGCTTAAAACAGCTGAAACAACTTATTTTTATCAGAGGATTTGTTAAGCATGAGCAGCGGTTCTGACCAGTCCTTGCTGTCCTTTAAACTATTGATGCTACCTTATTTTTGTCAGTCTGTCACAGAAGGTTCATTTCAAATTGTTTCCCCATCCTTCACAATGTCTTTTTCCTCCATTGATTAGAGATCAATTTGGCACTTGGTCTGATGGTTCCTACAAAGCCAAATCTATGGCAAAAAGCATTTTAATTATCTCTTTCTAATCAGTGAACTGGCAGGAGGTTGTTCAACTTGTCTTCTAATTTCTGTTTGTCATCCATCTTTACTTCCTAAAAGACTAGTGTAAGTCTCTTGAGACACCTAGTCTCAAATCAGTCAATACGCTGTATCACTGCTTTCTTCAAACCACCATACACTGTCCCTTTCAACAAGATTGATAGGGCATGAGCATGATAGTTTTGGACTTTGGCTGTTCTTGAGGGCTATAAATAATGGAAACAACAACCTATTATGTCCACTTCTTTTGTGTGTAAATACAAAGAAGCAGAAAAAGACAAGGGTCTACAATGCAAATGCACATGCATATATTTCTATGTGTGGGTGGAAGTGACTTCATTTGTGAGACCTAGATATTTACCTCATGGTCTGCAGCAGACTAGATTGTCTTGTATTTAAAGGTTAGGACTTGAAAATACGGGTTTATTCTTTGCCCTACTATGAATTTTCTAGGTGACTTTAGGTAAATAACTTTTGGTCCAAATTCTTGGGTGCAAATAAAAGGCTGACTCTGAGATGTGTTTGTTGCTCCCAAATTCAGTGGAAGATTTGGTAGTATGAATGAAAATAATACTTAAATGATGCCTAAATATGCATCTATTCTTCTTCCCAGAGAAGTTGTGGATGCTTCCTCTCAGGAAGTGTTCAAGGCCAGGATAGATGAGGCTTTGAGCAGCTTGGTCTAGTGGAAGGTGTCCCTGCTCACGGCAGGGGGGTTGGAACTGGATGATCTTTAAGGTCCCTTCCAAACCTAACCATTCTATAATTCTATATGTGTGACAATTTTAAATTATTAGCTTTACATCTCTGTGCTTCACTTTTGTTAGCTGAAAAATAACATAATAATATTAATAATAGTAATAATAATATAACACAATATAAATATGAAGCTTGTTTTCAGTAATATTTCTAAATGGCATTGAATCATACAGAACAGATATGTAAAAACAGATAAACAGAGAGCCATATCCTACACATCATATTGATGCCATTGCCTTGGTACTGGTTACTGCCCTGGTCTCTGTCCCACTGGCCTGATCCTGGTTATCCCATCCGCTTGGTCATAGTCACATTTTCTAGAACAGGCTGTTGAGCAAAATAGTGGAGTAGTACTGCAATTGGCCTGAACAACTTTATTGCTCTGAAATGTAGCTGGCTATCATTATAAGAACAATTTTGGATTTTGTAATTTTAGGATACTAATCAATTTGCCTCCATTAAAACTCCTAAGAGGACTGTGTACAATGAAGTGACTCAAAGTGTATAATACATCCACAAGATACATCTTACAATGTATAAGACTGTTCCAATCACTTAAGAGGAACCGTCACATGCATCCACATGGCCTTCAGATGAAAAGCATATTTTAAAGTTTTTATTAAAACAAAATATCTGCTGCAGTGTCTTCAGGCCAAATGACAATGTTACTTTAGTAAGCTGCTGTCTGGTTGACTGCCTTGTTGACTTAAAAGGGAGTTCACAACCTCATTGCCACCTGCTTCTTAATGACATTCTTACTCTCATCTCTAACACATAGCTGACATCCCAGGGACAATTGAGTAATTATTTTACTACTCTCTACTATCCCTTCTGTTCTGTAGTAAAAGACAACAGGCTTCTTCTTTCTCCTCAGTGTATGAGCTTGTATCTCACTTATTATGCAGTCCAAGAAGTAAGGAACTATGGATAGATTTGACTGTGAAAATAAGATCCACCATCTCTCCCTGGGTTTTACAACTTATTATGTTCCCACATGTTCCCACACAGTTGCCACTGAACTATGGCAACACAAGTGCTCCTACTCACATACGCTTTAAAATAGCCTCTGATCTTTGCCTTAACAATATCTCCTCTCTGCTTTACAGCCTGTTTTGTAGAACCCCTAGTCAGTAGGAATTGTCCATCAGATTTTTTTCAGATCTCCTATTTCATTGCAAGTCAGAGATTTTTTAGCATTCTGCAGCAGGCTGAGTAAGAGGTTGGGCAGTGCTTCTTAAAGGTCCAAAGGATGTGCTGTTTCTAACCCTTTCACCCTCATCTGTGCCATTCTCTGTTCTCAGGAGGAAAGGAGGTCTGCCAAAAAGTCTGCAGTTCCCAAACTAAGCACTTGGTTTTGGTTACTGTGATAGACCTGTAGTAAACGAGGAAACAATATGTTTTTCAACATCCAATGGTTACAAAACCAGAGCTATCAAAGAAAGAGCTGCTACCTTAATGCAAAAATTGAACAATTTATTAAGACATAGTTTTAATTCTTTATAAACTCACAGAGCTTGCTTGTATGAATATTGTGACAACTATGTCGCAGCAACATTTTTTCATGACAGTAATGTGATCTCCGCTAATTGATCTTGAACGGATAGAGGTGTGGTGATTAAAATGTTACAACTACAGTCACCCTACTTGCTTTTTTTTGACAGAAAAGACTATCTACACACCAGGGGAGAAAACTGAGTGGATTCAGCTTTTCCAGTTCACAGTCTTAGCATCTGAACACAAACCGTCTTCACCTGCTGATGTCTGCTAGACCTTGCCCGTCAGGTCATGACATTCTTGCCTCAAATACCAAGAGGAAAAATCAACTTCAGTTTGGCTTTGTGGAAGAGTACAAGTGACATGATTGGTGACCATGAACCATTAAGGCCTAATTTATCTGTGAAGCAATCCAGTAAAATTCCTGGCAGGAAGCCATCTCACCCATTGACTTCGCTGAAGATGTAGCAGGCATAAATTTGGTACTCCAGCACCCCATTTTTGGGGGGGGAGCTAAAATATTAATGTTTCCGGTATGAGTTCTTGAAGTCTACTAAGCACTATAATTGAACAACACTACTTTGGCAATTAAGCTTACAGTAAATCAGTTATAGATAGTGAAAAAGCTAATGATATCTTAGATTTAATGCAGTAATATAGCTACACTTACAATGAACTTTAAAAACATTGCCAGTAATGAGCTACTACACTCTCTTGTTTCTGGGCCATGAAACCAAGATAAATGTATTAATTTTCTTTTGCCAGTGCCTCCAAAATCAAATATAGGCAAATTATCTTTACATCTCTCTTCAAGTATATTCTGGATACTCTAATCTTTTTGTAGTATGATTGATCTGTAACTTTCAAACAATAAAATATAGAATGAACTGGCTTTCTGAAAGAGTTGTCTGACAGGTCAAACAGATTATGGGCTGTCAGATGTAGGCTTATAAGCAGGTGTACATGAAACAGTTATAATATGGTCGCTTTTGTGTCCTTGTTTGTAGTTAGTTTCACAGGGAGACAACCGGTGTCATTCCTAATTAATCAGGCTGATTTACTTAGAACAAGGAGATTGTTCAGAAAGACGATTAAGCACATCAACAAGATTAGTACAAAAAGCCCTCTTGCCATACAGAGAAATTTGTCTGAACTGTTGTAATGTGTGGACAAATGATGACATTTGTTTGTTTTGATAGTATGGCAGATATTTACATGACCTGCAGGTCGACTTTACTGATTTTCTCTTATATATTACAAAAATCTGCGAAAGTCTACATTGTTCTATTGGTTATCTCATGGCATCAAAACAGTGGGTGGGTCTCAGTTCCTTCAATAAGGCTGTGGATTAGGAAAATGAACTTTTGTTGAAAACACAAAGTTAACTTTAAAAACATGACTAACACAAACAGATTTGAGGAGCTGCTGGTACACTTAAGCATGTCATATATAGTAATACACTGTGGTAGACATGATATAATCCTGCTGCCTGAAAGCTATATATTTTTCATCTTTTTCACAACATAATTTCTCACACCATGACATAATTTTTTAATGTACAGGAAGTGTTATTGCATATTTCACATGTACAGCCTGCAAATTAACAATACAAAGATCTGTCATTCAGCAGTAATGTGAGTCTTTGTACGGCAAGATATTGTAAAGTAAAGTTAACTTTGAGGTCCCCTTGTCCACAGTCTTCATGCCTGTGATTTTCTAGGTCTCTAATTTTCATTTGCTGTGATTAACTGTCAATTAAGAATTAAGAAGGCTTAATTTTCAGTATATTTGTGAGCAAAACTTTTTGTTTAAATCTGTGTATTTTTGACTCATAAAAAAGGAAGCTTAGTACCATTTACACATTTAATAAGTCTCTGTTTAAGTAAGCAGCTATAGCTTGATAATCTCCAAGTGTGCTGCTTAATTATTGCTACTTTGGAGTAATTTATACTTAAAAATTGAGGAATAGCAGCTATGTCTCATTCTTGCATTTATGTGATTTAACGTTTCTTTTTATCTCTAGCAGGCAAAAAGAAAGTAAAAAAAATATTTTGCCATTTATTCCTTACAGGCCTTGCCATAAAAACTTCAGATTTTTATAGTGGAAGAGTATTTGTTGATCTTGTTGGATTGTTCAAGTTTGAGGTCTATGATTACTTTTCTGATGGAAATATAGATTGTATTCTAGGCCATGCAATAGTATAAGTTAATTTAAGTTTATATTCAATATGTGTTAAAGCTTATTTAATATGTATTAAAGCTTTGACTCCTCTACTACTGAAAGTCACAACTTTAGCTTAAAATGCAGTTATTGCTAAGAAATTTCTTCCTTAAGTAACAAGTTCTAATTGCAGTAAATTTATGCTGTGATATTTCTATTTTAATAGAAAGTTATTTTGGAAAGTACCACATTAATATGGTTTTCCTATTTTGGGATGCTTTATATCATGTGGCAGATGACTCAATGCAGTTTGTGGAGCCTTATAAGATATACCCAAATACTGGTAAACCCAACTTATTTGCAAGTGTTAAACTAATGTGAACTCTGACCACATTTTCATATCATGTGCTTTCATTTCATCTGGAAAACCCTGTGAGTGATGTGTTCAATCTAAAAGTTGTTCTCTGATATACAAAGATTTTATCACATTCAGGGAAAGAAAATATTACTTTCTCACTTTTAATTCCAACAGCAGGAGAATCTTGTACCAGAGTTACAGTGTGCATAGCTGTAAGGCATACTTCATTATTCCTTCTCTACTTACATTTCTCCCTCTACCCCAATAAAAAATGCAGAGCCTGCCAGTGTGCACATTCCTTTGTGAGCACCTGTGCCTTTCACAGCATCACGGAAAAGACTGTGCTCCCCAGAACAGAAAACAACCATCTTGCCTCATCATTTCATAATACCCTGGTGCAACAGGAAAAGAATACAAATTTTCCTCTTGTGTTTTGACTTTTGCAAAACTAGGTAGCTGGGTAATGCCTACACAGATGGTGAGATGTCTTTGCAAAATGCAGTCTGCATATTGTGAGGATGTCAGAATTATGAGAGCTGAGTACTGCATTTTATTTGGAAATCTGTGGGCTGATTCCCCCTATATTTTTCTATGTGGTTCTTAGAAAATAGCTTATTCTGGAAGATGGTGTTTTTCTGGCAGTGATTTTTCTTTTGCAAAAGTTGTTTTGCAGTTGATGCAAATGCATATTAATGTATATCACTGAGATTGAGATGCCTGCCTGGGTATATATCTGGATGTGGCACATGAAAAGTTTTATCTTTCCTTGCACATTTTTGTGAATTGGAGAATATAGATGGAGATCTCATAGAAAAACCTGTTACGATCTTCACACTCTCTTCAGTGGAGTAGACAGACTGTTCCTTTTATGTGTCAGGAGGCAGAGGAGTTTGGAGGCACCATTGCCTGTGGAGAATACCAGAGACCACTTTTTCCTCTTTTGCAAAGAAATCTGAAGAAAAAGCATGCTTCCCTGAAATGTGATCTTTTCCAGCCCCTGAGGCAATAGAGGTTTGCTGCACCTTCATAAGGATGGCTGCCTGAAAACTACAGTATTATTTTAAACATGAAGAAGCTGATTTTTGTTTGTTTAGTTTTAAAAATGCTGAAACAAATTCACCTTAGTGTTAACAGACTAAAGTAGGCAGAGCTCCAGGCATTTTCATCAAGGCTGAATTAGGCTTTGTAGGAAATTATCAAAATATATTCAGAGGAACACAGCAGGTGTGAAGTACTTATCTCTCACTGACTTTCCCTGGTTTTACTCAGAAAGCTTTCTTTCTTGTCTGAAAGTAGCCCTGAGAAATCTTCATACAGTCCGAGTGTGGTATATTGTGAATGTAGCATATTTCTTTTTATTTTCTGAATGCCCATCAGCTGTTTCAGGCCATAAAGTGTAACTCTTGTTAGAACTACTTTAAATTAATGACAATTATTTTAATCAAGCATGTAAGAAATACTAATAAATACATACCAGCATGGGGGTAAAAAAAGAGGAAAGGTTGATTAGTAAAGTATTCTAAGTTGACCAGACATGAGTAGGACTTCATAAGTGGAAGCAGGTGAGTATTAGCAAAGCTAAAATGCTACAAAATGTGATTGGAATTAGGGCATCAGCCTCACTGACAGCTTCCCAGGATTTGCATTTCAAAGAACTTCAGATTTTCAATTCTCCATTCAGAGGTATGTAACTGTCAGTGATAGCACTTATTTATAAGGTGTAAATGGGTTTTCCATAGAAAACAGGAAAAATAAGGTTTAAAGTCAGGTGCAGAAGAGATTAAGGGAGCTACTTTAAATCAGTGTAATAGGTGGGATGGAGCCTAATCTAGCCAAAGTTAATAAAAAGAAAGCTGAGGGCAAGGGTATGAGAACCCCTTCCCTATTCTGGTTTTAAGCACCTCCTGCAGTGCTGTTGTCAGTCATTCCCATCTACTGTGGGAGTCAGTGCTCAGTGGCTATTGTAGTCACTCACATCACAGCAAAACTGAGGTTCAATTGCTCTCTTTTCAGAAGCAACAATTTGGGCTCATATTTGCTGTGACACTAATAGTCTTTGGGGGAAAATGATGAAAATTCTGATCTTCATCAGTGCATGTGCTGCACTTAATGAAAAAAAAAAAACCATCCTCTCCTTCCTGTCAGTATTCTGGTCCTGAAACTGCAGAACTCTGCTCCCCCATGCAGTTCTGCCTGGGATATAATGAGTCTTTGCCTCTTCTGCAGAGCTGAGTCACTACAAATCGCAGATGGATTCACAGCATCTACTTTATGTGTTTAGCTGTATATATTTAATTTTGGAACATAATCATTCTGTACAGGCTCCTCTAGAGGCTGTTCAGAATAAGAGTCTGTTTCTGTGTCTTGACAAAGCATATGTAAGAAAATCGAGGGAAAACATTCAACCTCAGAGATACTAAGGTGCTTTGTTGTGTGTACCTTGTTAGCAGTTTTAGAACTTGTAAAACTCTGGAACTCTAATCATAGAATCTTTATACCTAACTTTAAATGTTTGATTTTCAGTTAAAAATACAAGATTTTTTTTTGTTATTTGCACTAATTTTGTACTGGTATTACAGCACTGTGGTGGGGTGACATTGGCTGGCTACTAGGTGTCCACCAAGGTGCTCTATCACTCCCTTTCCTCAACAGCACCAAGGAAAAAATATGATGGAAAAGCTCAAAGGTGGAGATAAAGTCAGGGATGTCACTTCCCAGTTACAGTCATGGGCAAAACACATATGCCTTTAGGGAAATAAATTTAATTTATTGTCAATTAATAACAGACTACGATAGTGAGAAATACAACAAAACTAAAAGCACCTTCCCCACACACCCCTACTTCTTCCTAGGCTCAACTTCACTCCAAAATCTTTTTTTTCCTTCCCCAAGTGCCGCAGGAGGATGGGAAATGGGGGTTGTGGCCAGTTCATAACACTCACGGGGTGCAGTCCTTAGGAATGAACTGCTCCTGTGTCAGCTCCTCTCCATGAGCCACAGTTCCTGCCAGAAAACCTGCTTCTGGATGAGTTGTCCATGGGCTGCAACTTCCTTCAGATCACATCTACCTGCTCCAGCCTGAGGTCCTCCATGGGCTGCAATGTGGATGTCTACTCCAACGTAGACCAGCGCCTGGAACATCTCCCTGTGCTCCTTCTCTGGCCTTGGTGTCTGCAGAGTTGTTTCTTTCACACTGTCTCATTCCTCTCTCCCAGCTGCTGCACAGTTTTTACCCATGTTGTCACAGAGGCACCACCAGCACTGCTGATAGACTTAGCTTTGGGCAGCAGCAGGTCCATCTTGGAGCCAGTTGGAATTGGCTCTGTCTAACATGGGGGCAGCCCCTAGTGTCTTCTCAGAGAGGCCACCCCTGCAGCCCCCCTGCTACCAAAACCTTGGCATGTAAACCTCCTACAAAGAACTTGCTTTCATTCAGTTTAATCAGGTGAGAAACTAAGACACAGAAGATGAGAATGAAGTAATAAATATTTTTATGATAAAGCTCCTGGATTTTAACCTCCATTAAATCCTTGACATTTTATTTTGTGAAATTGTTTTATGATTGCTGATGTCTTTAATGGCTATTTGCCATTTTTTCTGGAATCTGACTTGTCCAAATTTGTTTATCCATCCATAACTTTAACAGCTAGTTAGAGCAAATGCTGTGAAACATAGAGGTGATTTTATAGATCCACTGTTCAGTTTGTGAAAGTGATTGGCCTGGTTATGAGTGAGAAGTAGGAAATTGCTCTCCTGATGTAAAGTGTTATCGAATGACCATTTACGAGTTGTAGGAATAAACATTTTTATTTTATTTTCCAGTGATAATCATGAATGATCAGGAGAAACCTTGATTCATTTCATAAGGGCACAAATGTTAAAGGGGAGAGAAATATTCAGAAAATGTGTTTAAGGGACATAAATACATTATAAACAAAAGAATTAAAATTATATTGGAGTCATATCATCACTATAGTTGTTGCTGGGCTTTATTTTTTATTGTTTTATTTCTCAGATGTTGCAGTGCCTATATGCTTCTACAGGGAGAGAAGAAGTACTCGGATGAATGAGAGGTACTGTACTCGTCTTCACTGATGATTCAAAGCAATATGGGAATGCCTATGTGAGATAAATGCTCATGTCACATTATTGTTGACTTTCTAACCTACCAGGTGTGTTCATTTTGTTCTGGCACTAATAATTAAAATAGACTGCAGCCTCTGAAATTCTGACTACAGAAACAAGCTGCTGTAAGATAAGCTATTGAGTAGATACAGCTATTAGATGTTGACTCCTGTCGTGCATGGTTTTATCACATAGAACCCTGTGACCTATAGTAACGTAAGTCCCTTTTATTTATTCACAAGTTATCTGGCAGCTAATATTAGGCAACAGAGCTCATGTGAGTAATTATCACTCAGTGGCTCATGTCCTGTAGGTTTCCAGCTTAGCGGATGTCATGATAATGTCCTCATACAACCACAGTAATTTATTTGTATAATCAAATGTTTTTTTCTCCAGTGTCTTTTAGGAATTACCTCTTTCCCTCTTCACAGTGACATTGTTGTCCCCTCCATGTATGTCTTCCATTTATGTCCCACAGCTACACATACACATGCCCTCACATTCTCTTTCCGAAACATTTTTTAATTATTATTATTGCATCATTAATTGTAGTTGTTTATATTGTTCTAGGATGTTGAGCATACAATGCTTTCCAGAAGAGAATATTGAACAATACAGTAAGAAACTCAAATCTGAAAGAAACAGGAAAATAGTTAATCTTAACTAGCTGTTTGGGGTTGCTCTCCAGTGAACTCCACCCTGTCTGTAACACTCACCCAGGCTGCAGTATCCATTCATTAGAGAGTCTGTCATATTGAGTCCTCCCTAAGATAATTTTTAAAAGGACTTTCTCTGGAACAGTGCTGCTAAGTATCTCACTTGTGGTGTCGTGTTATGTTTGCTGCCCTTAGGTTTGCCCTGATGATACGACGAAAAATCAGGCCTCTGTCTGTTGTTAAGAGTAACAAGAATTTGCTTTTTTTTTTAATCCAAATCACATGAGAGACAGGGAAAGGATAAAATCCCTGAAGGACTTCTTTGACAACTTGAGTGTCTAGGGCAGACAACATATGCTGGGATTATCATTAACAGATGAACCCGAACCCAGACTGATGAGTTTACTCATCTTTCCAGGTAACTGAAAAAAAATTAAGGAAAAAAAAATTGGATGTATGATAATCTTATTGGTCACAATTACTAAGGGTTTCTTGAGCAAGAACAGATTTGAAAGTTCTATTCTTGCATGACATGGGGAATTGAGCATAAATGTGATGGTTCTAAGGTTTCTTTGTATTATGTGTGTTTCCAGACTCCAGCAGGAGCTATGACAATATGCTACAATTATGCACAGAATCACAAGTGTGAAATCATTTAATCTGTGCTCAAGTCTGTATTTTGCCCTTAGTGGAGATAGACACAGATAGGAGTTCATGTACTTATAATTCTGTGCTGTGCAGTACAATATGCCATATAAAACAGCATGTTTCTTAAATGTTTCCTCATATTTACTTGTTCTGGACCTGAGATTTACATGAATTTTTGGATCTGGTATGACTGACTGGTAATTCTTAATTTCTATTTTAAGCATAATTGCATTGAGTACTCTTAACAAAGTGTGACAGAGACCTTTGTTTCAATTTCTCTCTCTCCTATCCTTGCCCTTTTTATTTTTTTCCTTTTTTTTCTTTATTTTTTTTTTTAAAAATTGTGTATGTAAGATGTGTTGGAGA
The DNA here is from genome assembly GCA_907165065.1 of Caprimulgus europaeus. The sequence goes on from OU015523.1 coordinate 111,763,480, forward strand.
ATAGGTAATGATTGTGTAAATGCTGTGTTAAAAAGTCTTATGAAAAAACATTACTGCATATAATAGAATGACCTTTGACATCTGCACAACAACTGATTAAGTCTGTGTCATAGAAATAAGACTAAAGTTTCAGTTTTTGTACCCATGAATAGCTGAAGCATTCATGTGATAGTTAGTAATTAGAACTAAACCTAGACCTTTGCTTCAAAAATGACAGGTTCAAATATTAGAATTAAAAAGAAAACTTATCTGTAAAATGGTGGTAACCCATGGGGATCACACTTTCAAAGGACATACATCAGGACTTCACAAACATGAATAAGGACATCCTGGCTTTAAATATGAAACAACAGTATTTTGCTCTTTAATGTGTGTATGAGACTCTTCTCATTGTCACATATTTATCTTTGTCTAGCTGATCTGTTTCAATTCTTTGGTGTTTCAGCTGCATAAGGCTGTACTCTGTATTCATGTCTTATGGCAGATGCTTTTTTTGATTCTTTCTTCCAGAGCCTGCTAAGTCAATGTCTTTCATTTCACACTCCTATGTAGAAAGCTAGTCCTCCTGGACGCTTCTGCGTGCCCTTTTGGCTTTATTTTAGTACTTACTGTTTCAGCTCTTGTTTCATCTTTTTCTGCTCCCCAGAGAGGCTTGGTTTCTTTTCTCTCTCTCAGTATTTTTGTACTCATCAGCTCTAGTCCCTGTGGCATTTGCTACATCTGATAAGGCATTATTTCCATGGAGCTATTATATGGGATTTTGAAATGTATCATCACAAAGCACAGTAATGAAGCTGAATGTTTAATGCTCTATACACTGACAGCAGTTGACTTTGCGTTGTTTTCTACAAAATTAAACAACAAAATATTGTCACAGAAAACAGGAAATTACAGCAGACAATTATCAGAATAACACAAAACCACCTGAATTAGAGACCTGTATTCCAGGTGTTGGAAAGATTAACTGAAAGGGGATTATAGATAATTGTGTAAGTTGTTCGTATGTGTGGGATTTAGATCTTCATTCTTTAATTATGAATACAGTAACAGTCTAGTGACATGTCGGTTTTCCATGTTTTCCCTTATATATATCCACCTAAATACCTCTTCAAAACAGAAGCTAATATTTATACAGTGTGGATGAACTATTGCCCCTGCAGCCTTGCAAAAAAAATCACACTGCATTTCATCATATTTCTGTATTTCTGACTGTTTTCCAGACCTTTCTGCTGTGCACCAGCTCTATTCCTTCATGTTAAATTATGAGAACAGTCTTAAAACCTACTTCAACCTTATAAAAACCTGAAAAGTTGTCAGACTGTAGTTGAAAATTATACCAATGGGCACAGAGCATGCTTGCTTGGAAAACAGAAGGGCTTTGATTCATCCCAAATAGAGAAGAACCTGACTCTAATGCAATGGGATGTAGTAAATAATAGTTCTTTGTGCCTCTTGAGATAGCCACAGGTTGCCCAGAGAGGTGGTAGAAGCCCCATCCCTGGAAACATTCAAGGTCAGGCTGGACAAGGCTCTGAGCAACCTGGTCTAGTGGAAGGTGTCCCTGCTCATTGCAAGGGGGTTGGACTAGCTGAGCTTTAAAGGTCCCTTCCAACCCAAACCATTCTATGATTCTTCAATAAAGTCCAGGAGTGAGAGTCCTGGAAGTCTGATGAAAAAGCAGGCAAAGGGGAAGTTTATTCTGCTGGATGAGCTCACAGGGCAAAGATTAGTCTGTAGAAAATTAGATTACACTTTTTTTTACTTTAGACGAACTCTAGAATGGCCACATGGATATGTGTTAGTGGAGGGAGCATAGTTGGGTCAGTCCTGGAGTGCAAATTCTGATTAGTTACATCTGAAGGAAGTTTAATGTGTGAGCTTTGAGAATTCTCCAGGTTGGGAACTGAAGAGCATTAAATTAGCATGATCAGGAGATTTACTTCAGAAATGCACTCCCAATCCAGATTAAAATGCTAATGTAGATATATCCTTAGGGTCCTAAATAAGGTGGTCTGGGTTATCATGCTGGTAGCTAATTTCTATGGGGTATAGGGCACATTTTATGCATAAGATATAGATGGTGAGGATCTGAAGATATGCCCTTATCTCTGCTTTGATACTATGAAGCAGAATTAGACTCTAATCCCAAAGGGAGCCTCAGAGCAAGTGAAATGTCAGTTCTAAATAATATCAGTAAACCAATTATGGTATGAATTATTTAAATAACAGTGTTGTAAATAGAATCCAGAGTGTGAGAAATAGAACTCTAATTTGGTCTAGCCAAGGAGACATCAAGATCCGGTGCTTATTCACCTGTCTGAAGAACTGGAATTGATGTTTTCAGTCTGTTTAATAGTGGACAAAGATCTACCTCTCAAAGAATATCCTTACAAATGACACAAAATGGCAGTCATGTCAGAAAGCTTGACAGGGTCTATATTGTAAATTGTTGCAAATCCTTTTTTCATATTTTAAAAATATATTACATTTTTAAACAGTTCTGTCCTGCAGGCTCTGTATTAAGTGAAATTACATTAATCTGAGGAATTTAAATGTAACTAAAAGACCAATGGATTAAATTGTACAGTACAAATATTTATGCAAGACCATTGCATAATACAGCAAAGCATGTGAATGCTACTAACTTGTCTTTTTACAGAAGTACTTTCCAGGGGCTGCTTCTCATTGACACCAGAACCATTAACACTGTACAATGCAAGTGCATTATGCATTTTTATGACCATATTTGACATAATAAGCTTTTATTTCTTGCTCTGGTGCGAAAGGGTTAATCTATATTTGTAATTATTTTGGGTATTTTTCTTCCTAGTTAGCTCACTCATTACTGCTGTTGGGGACATATTTGTCTTGTATGGATGATTGTCTGCTTAGACAGTAGACCTACTTAATTTCTGACACCAAGGCCATTTACAGTGTATGGAAAAAGCTGAGCACAAATAGACCACAGTTTATTGTTGAGGACAAGAACAATATGTTTCCCAAGCCAGAGCTTAATGCAGTGAAACAGAATTATAGTATATTAACATTTTCCAATTCTTCCCTTGAATTTTCATTCTACAAACTCAACTTTCTTTGCTGAACAGCCTGCAGGAAGCCACAGCTCAGATATCCATTGAGCAAAAGATAAGATTGCAGACTTTGTAGTTTGAGTTGAGTAATAATAGTATTTGACTGTAGTTTAGATGGGAATGATAATGTAATGTAAGAGTGGAATCAGACACAACAATGGAAACTTAGTTATATGATTACTACAGAATTTTATTTGATGAACAGTGATTCACAGGCAACTGTTTTATTATAGTTAGTCCCAGATAAAGAAACATTAAGAAAAAATACACCTCACCGTTATTTAAATATATATTACTGTCTTCTAGGTGGAATCTCCTTAATTTAACTTTATATGAATTTTGAATGATATTTCTAGGGCAGAGACCTCTTGGTCAATAATTGTTTGGTGACTGTTCTCACCTTAACTCTAGGGATTGTTTCATTGGTATAATTTTGTAAGGAAACAGATTTTCTATGATGAAGGATGTCAATGCATAAATTTAAATACATAGGCAGATTTTGTCTCTAATCTTTCTTGAGTAAACTCTTTGCTAGAATTTTTCATATGTAAAGATAAGTGTAATAATGCCTCCAAAAAAGGGACATTTCGATGGTTGTTTAAAATGATAAAATATTTAACATATTATCAATAATTAAACATCTAAGAAATCCTTATTACTATTTATTTGTCCGTATGTTAATGTTTTCAAATGATTATTTATAAATATCTACAGTCTGCATGTAGAAGCAGTGTATTTAATCTCTCATCCTCTGTAAGGAGACTACCCTAAAAGAAGAATTGCATATTTGTACTTATAAACAGAGAAATTATGTCAACAAGTAGCAGTTTAGAGTATACAGTGTCACTAATAGGGTTCATAGGATTCCTTAAAAATGTCTTGCCTTGAAAGTGGCTCCTGGTATGTGATTTTACATGCAGCAAAATTAATTCCTCTGGCATATTCTGCAGCTGTTTATCACTATTCAGTAAGACTACAGAAGTTTAAGATTTGAAAGAAAAGAGGTTGTTATGCCTATAAATGATTTCTATATTTTTTAGCTGATTAAAAAATATTTTGGATCCTTTGTAGATTTCATTTTTTACCTTCCATAATGAAAGGTGAGACTGAAGTCTTTTGTCTGATGAAAAATAATTCCATTTAATTTTTCCTCAACTCCATAAATATTAATTTTAAAATGGATTTTCAAACTCTTATAACAAAAAAAGTGAATTTTTAGATTTAAAGTGCTGCAATTAAATGTCTTAATTCTTTGCTGTATATGTCAATTTTGCTGAATCTGTGAAGCTTTTGTAGGTGTTGTGGTTCAACCCTGGTAAGCAGAGCCACCAAAATGATTAAGGGAGTGGAACATCTCCCTTATGAGGAAAGGCTGAGGGAGCTGGGGCTCTTTAGCTTGGAGAAGAGGAGACTGAGGGGGGACCTGATTAATGTTTATAAATATTTGAATGGTGAGTGTCAGGAGGATGGGGCCAGGCTCTTCACAGTAACGACCGATGATAGGACAAGGGGTAATGGGTGTAAGCTGGAACACAGGAGGTTCCGCTTAAATTTGAGGAAGAACTTCTTTACTGTGAGGGTGACAGAGCACTGGAACAGGCTGCCCAGGGAGGTTGTGGAGTCTCCTTCTCTGGAGACATTCAAGACCCACCTGGACGCCTTCCTGTGTGAACTCATCTAGGTGTTCCTGCTCCGGCAGGGGGATTGGACTAGATGATCTTTCGAGGTCCCTTCCAATCCCTAATATTCTGTGATTCTGTGATTCTGTGAAGCAGGTAAAAGCCTTGCACAGCCTCTCACTCACTTTCCCCCTTTCCTTTTGTTGCTGAGAATGATGTCGTATGGTATTATGCTGGTTTTGGCTGGGATAGAGTTAGTTTTCTTTGTAGTAGCTGGTATGGGGCTATGTTTTGGATTTGTGCTGAAAACAGTGTTGATAACACAGAGATGTTTTTGTTATCACTGAGCAAGGCTTACACAGAGTCAAGGCCTTTTCTGCTTCTCACCCCACCCCACCAGCATGTAGGCTGGGGGTGGACAAGGAGCTGGGAGGGGACACAGCTGGGACAGCTGATCCCAACTGACCTGTGGTGGTTTGACCCACAGTGGGACAAGTGATCCTGCATTCATTCCCCCCACCCAGTAAGATGGGATGGGAGACACAACAAAGGGGGCACGGGCTTAAGAGTGAAGGACAGGGAGAGCTCACTCACCAGTTATGGTCACAGGCGAAACAGACTCAACTTGGGGAAGAAAAAATCAATGTAATTTGTTATCATTCATCTAACCAGACACAAACCCCACATCTTACAACACCCCCGCCCTCACCCCTCCCTTCTTCCCAGGCTCTAATCACTTTGCTCCTGATTTTTCTACCTTCCCCTCCTCAGTGGCACAGGGGACAGGGAATGGGGGTTCAGTCACTTCACCTCTGCAGTTCTCCTCAGCATGAAAGTCCAGGAACAAGATGTTCCAAAGCAAGCTTCCAATGGAATCACAGACCTCATCAGGCTCAGCTCCTGGCTCTGGCATGGGGACATCCATGGGCTGCAGACTCACCTCCCACTCTGGAGTGCACTCGCGCTCTGGCAGCGAGCGACTCTCAGGGTTACAATTCCAGTCACACCTGCCCTCAGGCTCAGCTCCTCTGCTCCACTGTGGAGTCCTCCATGGCCTACACGTGGGTCTCTGCTCCACCATTGAATCTCCATTGCCTGCAGGGGACTTTGTCTTTTCCTACTCCATATGGTAGAACTGGGTGTGGGTCTCTGTCTTTCCTCCTCCTCCTCCTCTTTCCTCTGGCAATGAAGCTCTCTCTGTCTGTCTGTCCTTTCTTTAGGCTGATGGTTGTCTTTTGTTAGGTCAATGGCATCTCCTTGATGTTCATTTCCACCTACTTATTTTCAGGACAGTCCTTCCCCTCACAAATACGGATTCGTAGAGACATTTCTCTAGTGCTCAGTGGCCCAACCTGGGCTGGGGGGTCTCTGCCTTGGAACCAGGGGAGCTTTTGGCTCTTACAAGGTGATCCTTCCTTGACTACCAAAAAAACACTCCCTCCCCCGCCAAACCCAACATATGACCAAAGGGATATTCCATACTATATGATACCATGCTCAACAATAAAACCTTGGGGAAGAAGAAGGAAAGGGAGTTCAAAGGGAGTTAAGAGTGATGGCATTTGTCTTCCCAAGTAGCCTTTACACCTGCCTGCTGATGGGAAGTAGTGAAAGAATGCCTTATTTTAGTTTGCTTGCGTGCACAGCTTCTGCTTTTTCTATGAAACTGTCTTTATCTCAAACCACAATTTTTCTCCCTTTTACCCTTCTGTTTCTCTCCCCAGTCCCACTAGGGGGGAGTGAGCGACCAGCTGCATGGTGCTTACTTGGTGACTGGGGTTAAACCATGACAGGTCTAGAATATCCCTTTGGTCAGCTGGGATCAGCTGTCCCAGCTATGTCCCCTCCCAGCTTCTTGTGCACATGGGGCCTACTCATTGGTGGGACAGTGTAAGAAACAGAAAAAACCTTGACTCTGTATAAGCACAGCTCAGCAATAACTAAAACATCCCTGTGTTATTGACAGTTTTCAGTAAAGAGCCAGAACATAGCACTGTACAAGTTGCTATGAAGAAATTTAACTCTATTCCAATCCAAACCAGTACAGTAGGCACAACAGTCATTTTTCACTATGCTCAAGACTTTGTGTCTGTTCTCATGTTTGTGCCTTTCTCCAATTTCCACCTTGTGCAGAATATGCAAAGCACTTAAAAGCAGTTTGTTTCCTTGGATCTGTGCCCTGTGACTTTGTTCCTAGAAGTTTCATCAGTAGAAGTAGATGATAGAATAAAGTGTAGTGCTTTTCCACTGTTGCATACTAGGATAGTTGTTGATTAGAAGTCCATGGGCTGGCCAGTCTTAACTTAAACACAGTGTATGTGATGTAATGGGACAGGTGCCTGCTAGACAACCCCTCCCAGCTCTCCCAATGGTGCAGTTCAAGTGTGTAGCATCTTCTGTGCCTGTGGCACTCTAGAATTTATCTAGCAATCTGTGTGCTATCACGTTCCTTGTCAGTGATAATAAAACCTGCCTTGCCTATGGAGGGTTTCTTAATGAAGCACGAAGACAATACAAGCAAAGCCTCTGTGCTTCGGTGATCATTCAATAAATCACAATCATAAAAGGTGATGAGGTAGTTCAATTTAAACATAGAGAATTCAAGACCTTTATTCTGCTGTCACTAATGCAGTAATTCCATGTGCACACAAAGGTCCCATGATGCTTCACATTGTTAATTTAATGCTACCATTTAATGAATAATGTAATAGTATTGTACAAAACAGTGTAAATTGACACAATGTCAGGCAAATTGCTTCAGGCTGATCTGGTTTACACAGGCCAAACTTCATGAAAATCTTGTTTTTCCCCATCCTTAAACTTGATGTATTTATGCATAGATGGATTATTCCTCATATTGTGCTTTTTGTGATATTTTAGGGAGATTTGCTTGTGTTGCTTCCCTCACTCCAGCCTACTTCATAGAAATATCTCAAAACAAACTATAAATACAAAGGTACCTGCATAATGCTCCTCCTAACGTCTTATGTATGGAGGCAGAGATCTTATAATTCCTGTCAGGATTTATAGAACTTAAGCAAATCCATTTCCAATACATCAGCTGAGGACTGCTATGAACAGCTATGGCGTTCCTATCTTTCAGTGAAATTGGAAGTATTTTCCAAAGTCTACTGGAATGTTCTGCACAGTACAAGCAAAACACAGTGTAGGGATGCTGCAAACAACCATTTTCCATTCTGTCAGTTCCATAGGAGTCTGCTTTGACAGATGTGCAGGCTTTTTTTCTTTAGGCTTTCATGCCCATTAAAAGTGAAGGGGAAGGATTATTAATTGCACGAGATTGGAGATTTTTTCTGGAGAGTGCATTTTGGATCCCAAAACTTCTATCCTTACATTTTTTCCAGAAAGCCAAGCAATAATGGAAGATTTTTGTATGTGCTGCATATTTTCCATTGTTATTCAAACTTTTTTTCTAGGAAACCTGTACAGGATGGTGATGTGTTGTTAACAGAAATGGAGAACTTGAATAGTGTGAGTAAAGATCTCAGGATTTGGCTCATGGTCTGAAAGAAGCCTCATAGCTTTGTGTACTTTAGCTGAAGGAAATCTTTCTTAGCTTACCTTTGGGCATATTGACACCATTTAGCTACTAGGTTTTCATGGACCTGCTGTGAAATCGTTCTTTTTTGAACTTAGGAAAGGACAGAGGGATTTAGAGAGAAAATGGTTAATACAGGCTGCTTTGTGTCAGCTTCAGTGCATTTTTGTATGCTGTACACCACGGGAGAAGAGGAATGGATGTCATCTTTGCTTATAACAACTCTTTTCTGAAATAAAATTACTAGAAGACACCAATGCACTGTGGACACTCATCTTGTTGGGCTTAGTTTATCCACATGGTTTGTCTGGGCTCTTCTCCCTCTCAGATACAGGCAGCCACTTTTTCAAGGTGGAAATTCTTCTCTACAGTGATTTCTATGAGCCATTAGGAATGATACTTTTACCTGGTTTACTCATCAGAACAGGTGCTTATAGGAGCTACTTTGAGGGGTAATCTTCACTGCCTCTTGGGATGCCACATCCCAAGGAGAAGATGTAAAGGATCCAGAGAAGAGATTTCAAGTTTTCTAATTTACTTTAAGATTTCCAGCCTGCTAGAAGCAGAAAGAAAAGGACATTGTTTGAACATTTGTTAAAATGTGTTTTCTGTCTTAAGGCATAATGTTTCTGCTCAACAACAGTGGGACATGTAGGTGGTTTGACTCTCTTTCCCACTGATGTATGGCTGGGAAGCTCATCCTTCAAAAGCTTAGTTTTCATGTTAGTCTGGGCTTCCTTTTGAATGTGTGCCACATCATCACCTGCTGATCTGCAAAACTTGTCTGGGTGAAATGCTTTCTTTAGCAAAAAGGAACCTGTATTCCCTAGCAATGGCCTAACATGTAACAATGCAGTTGATGTTTATAGAAAAGGCTGAGAACTCTTTGAGACTATTCTCGTATATTTTCTGTAAGGGACAGATGAAAAAATTTGGTACTTGAACAAAACTCAAGCTGTTTAAACTCACTTGAGCTAAGCTGCCCACCCTTCACCCCTGAGCTTGTGTGTGCTCACACATACGTATATATTTTGTTCATTTATTTAGATCTAATGTTACTTTTTTCAGGCTTATCTCTTGCAGAGCAGTATTCTAGTTCTGGTAACACTTGAACTAAATGAAGGCTGTTCCCTTAGCAACTGCCAGCTGAATAACCTTAAAAGGCAGTGGGAATAAAGAGAGTAACTAATATTTGTTGAATGTCTGGGGCTTGTGAAATATTCCTTTTCATAAATCTAGTAAATGGGCTTCTGCTGAATAAAGGCTGAGTTTTAAAATGATGTGTTATTATTTTGATGTGCAGTGTAATTTGTTTACTTAGATTGGGATGTCTTGCCACTTTGCAGCTGAGTATACTGAGAAAAATTCTGAAAGCCAATTTATTTTTTTTCTTCCATTTATTTATGATTTATGTTTGTTTTTTTAAACCGCTCCCTATACCTGAAGCCATTCACTTCAGAGATAGCTGCTTATATTACACTTATGCACCAGCTTCATTCTCTTTCCTCACTTTCTACTAATTTACATGAAAACAGTATTTGCATTACTTGGAGGCCAGATCCAAAGGAAAGTACCTCCATCTTTCAAAGCATGGTAATTGTGACTGTGAACTCTTATTTGATTTCCAAACAGTTTGGACATGCAGTGAATCTTGCTCTATTGTTTGCACAAAGGCCTTGTAAAATTAAACCTTGTTTTTGGTTCTTCTTTGACACTTGTGTAATAAAATGAAATAATTACAAATCAATTCAGTTTAGGGGAGAGGTCTCCTCTGACTCCCAGGCTGCTGGTCAGCTGGTTGTTTCTTGGTTTCTGCCTCCTGGGAGAGCTACACAAAGTCTTTCTGTTGCAGTGTTATAGTTAATGTGGCCAAGGCAATGGCTGGCATACGTATCCCTGTGTCAAAAAATCCTGGTAAATTCTGACTGGGGGAAAAAATTTATCAAAACATAATGATGCAATACAGTAACTGACACTAATTAATTTTTAATACTAAACAATTTTTACAAAATAGGTACAAACTACAAAATGCTTGAAAAACCTTACAGATGGAACTTCTTGAGGAATCTTTTTTGGGATAGGTGAAAGACTACTGAAAGGACAACACCGGTACTACTGTGCTATAAAAGTAATGACAGTCGTTATTATACATCAGTATCTTGCATTCCCTGGGAACAGAATAAGAAGAAAAATATGGTAATCTGGTACTTTAGAGTGATAAAAGTTGGTATATACCAAGATGCTCTGTGTTTATTCTTGTGAAAGCAGGTAAAAAATGTGCAATTAGAACAGAGATAATGAGACTAACTGTGTTCTAGTTCTTGCAGAATTTCAATCTCTGTTTCAGAAAATTCTTGGAGGATGTCTGTCATGAGCAACGAGCTCTGCTTTTATGGTAGAAAAGGATTTTTTTGGGTTGTGTTTGTTGTTTTGTTTTTTTTTCCTCCTGAGTAGTACTACAATTCACTACATTTTTTCCTCAAAAGTGTTGGATGACTTTTAAAATATAAATATGTACATGTACACAGTGGACCCAGGTGATCAATCATCTTGAAAATAAAGACCAAAATCATTAAAGTGAACCTTAGATTGCAGGGAATTCTAGTATAAAAGTGTAAAGAACAGTTCAAATGTATTCTCCAAGGGTTGAGGGTTTCATGCCTGTATATACTACTTTATTGCAGTCTAGGTGGAATATTACAAAGCCAGGACCTGGATGAGACAGAGGCTCCCAACCAGCTCAGAATGGAAATTACTGTGTGAGAGGCTACTTCCTGGCAAAGAAAGCTAATACACTGATGGGTCCAGATTTCCTTAAGTGATATTAAATTGGGGGTTTCACAGCAATAAGTACTAGTTTTATGTTGCTGCTGGGTGTGAGTTAGATGACACGAATGTAAGCAAAAGCTGTTTTATAGAAACAGACCTAAGAGTTAATTTATTGTACTCAGAAAAAGCTTTATCTTAATTAGGCTGCAAAACTCACTCCCAGTTAGAATAATTTTCAGTTATTAAATGAAAAAGCAGAAAACAGTCATCTATTTGAATGACAAAATTTAAAAGTGGAATAATACTCTATTTAGTAAAATGTTGCTGATGAATACTAACAACTGTACTAACTGTGTCCATAGCAATCATCTGCACTACTGATCATTAACTTCACAGTGAATAACAGTGCTGATTTGTTTAAAGAACCTTCAGGTAATTGTTGTTTCCTTTACTAATTACATCAGGGAAATGAGACCTGTTAGCACTGAAATGGCTTGAAATGCTTAAGCAAACCTTTATGAAGGGTAAAATGCCTGGCTATTTTTCTCTTACTTTCTGCCCTGAGATACGGTTTTTTATTTGTGAGAAACATCTTTTTCATCCCTTAAATAGTGAATCTTGGACATATATGTTTTCATATTCTGCGAAGTTCCCCCACATAACTAGAACATACTGCTTATAAAAACTAGAACACTTCCTCTGTGTTTACAAGGCAAAATTGTATAGGAAAAGATTTAAAGTCAGTCTTAAATGCTGAAATTGTTGAAGCTGTATTTTCAAAATCTTGGCCTAGTGCATTACAACTCCGCTGTTCATGCTGGTGAGGCAGGTCTCTGGTGCGACCTGCTGGGCTTCCCTCTCACCTCAGAGCTCTGCACATGGAAATAGGATTCTTGCAAATTTTATTGGTTTATATACATTATGGGTTTTCATAAAAGATGAGAAAACCATGGCCACTTAATCTTAGCTTTCTGTGAAGAACAAGTCATAATATTTGATCGATAATTTCCAGGAAAGAAACCTTAACTTCTGGATGTACCTGAGTGCTTACTGGTAGGCTTCTAAACAAGCTGCTTCTCTTGTGGAGAGTGCACGAGGTGGCAATTGTTCTAGTGTTTATTCTTGGTGTTAAAAATGTATACCGTGCTCATAATCTGATTTTGTTTAACTTCACCTTCCAACCACTGAATCTTTTTATGTTCTTGCCTGTTTTATCTAACATCACAAATTTGCATTTCCTCTCGGGTCCCCTTATACTTAATGTACTAAAGTATCAAAGAGTATACAACAAATTTTTACCTCCTTGTTCAGACATAACTTATTATGAGGACAGACTTTTCTGTTACAGTCGTCTGTCCTCATAGGGAGTTATGCCTCTTCTGTAATTAGGTCAAAGAGAGGTGACCTAATTGGCAGGGAGCAGGAATGACTATGAGTTGAAGTGCTTAGATTAACTGCCATATGGGTTTTAGTTCCTGATATCATCGCAAATACTTGATTTAATTGATTTTTGATTATTGGCAGGGCTTAATTCTTTATGTCTGAGCTATTAACATTGAGAGTCATGCAACAATAGCTCCATTCACTGGTAAAAATGTGTCATGGATAGTGCACTTTATGCAGAGGGGCTTTCTGAGCAAGTACCAGCCTGTTTTGCCTAGATGGTCAGAAGGGAACAACGTTCTTGAAAAATCAAATCTCCTCGTGATTTGAATTTGTTAACTTCTCAGTGATGAAGAAGTTCACAAGCAAAAGGTGGAAACACAAGAATCAGAATGTGTGTTTGAGTGGAGGAAAAATCAGTAGAACAAATTTCCAGAAGGTCTCTAGGATCAGTTACCATCCCTATCAGGGCAAATGTCAGGATCCTACTTTCTGGGAAAGCATTTCATTATAAAGTCTGCATTTCCTCATATCACTGTGCCATAGCTCCAAAGCCAAACCAGAAAAAAATGCCCCAGCACCTGTTTTACAGGTGTGAAACACCTGATAGCAGAGAGAAGAGTAGAAGTCATCTTCCCAAAGCAGAGTTTAATTATGCAGGAAGCTATTCTACCACATAATGAGGGCCACTTCTCAGAAAAAGAGCACTGACCACAAAGGTCTTAGCAACCTGCTGCTGATATTATAATTGAAACAGAGCAAGCTTCTTTTCCACAGTAGTAATAACATTGATGTAAAAGGACAGAATGAGCTTAATGTTCTCCTGTAATTTATAAAGATTTTAAGTTGAATGAACAGGTTGTCTGTTTTTTCAGAGTATGGAAAGACAACAGGGGCAAATGAAAAGACTATCATTTATTTGAGGAATTGGCTCTCACAGATCCTTCTGCTAACCCAAGCAAACACTCAGTCACTACTCTCACCTTGCTTGGTCTAAAACTGCTACATTTTGCCAATGATTTTCTTAAGGACTATAATACATCTTTTTGTTTCATTACATCAGGTGTCTGGAATCCAATTTAACTTTAAAATAGGATCATTACTGAATCTAGTTTACATTGAGCTGTGAATTGACTTAACTGCAAGTTTTAAAGAGTTATGTTTTAAAAAAACCCCTGTCTTTGTACTAAATTGAACTAAAATATTTTTAACCAGAAGAGTAATTGCAGCAGAAATGAAATAAAAGATCTGAATAAGCATAAAGCTACGGAATTAAAAAATTGAAAAAATGTCTGACTGCACATCTAAATTAAACAACATGAGACTAGCGTGACTCATTTCAAGACATCTAAGATCTAATGAACATCAGGTTCTGAGATTAATATTAACAACTCAACAATACTTGCAGGAATGAATAAATATGTATTATACTTCTGATCTAAACTCACAAACTGCACTACAAATAAATACTTCCTCTCTGTAAAAGTGGTACAGAGAAAACTATGTACATTTTTAAGTAGACCCTTATTTAATCAGTCAATTTTGTCTCTGGGATTCCTAAGAAAAGATTGTGATCCTGACTCCTTGTCAGTCTTACAAGTTAAAATGCCTGCCTTTTACACAGATGATGCTATAATCATGTTTGGCTAGTTCACAGACAAGATGCTATTTCTGTGTGTTTTTGTGGGGAATATTACTATAGCAGTTCCGCCTTCTTATACGGACACAGCTGAAGGTAACCTCGTATGTCACTCTCCCTCAACATGGAGCTGGTCACTTCACTCAAGGGGAAGAAATAAGTTCTTCCTGGGATGTTCATTTAGAAATAGAGAGCTATACTAACCAAGGATATCCCAGCAGAAATTTTTCATGATCTTTCATAAATTTACAACCTCGTGTGCTTTATACAGTAAATATAATTTTTACACTCCATACCTTCTTTGTATGCCACCAGAATTTGATGTTACAGAAAGCTACATGCTCAAATGAGAGGTGGAAAGGTACAAAAAGGCCGGGAAAAAAAAATCCCCGTGTGTGGAATTTCCAGGCTTCTGCCTTCAGTGGAATAAGTTTTTTCTGATCATCACAGGTAACTCTCTTCCCTCTTAAACCTCCCAGCAGTAAAACAAAGCAGAAGAACTTGAGTAATTAGGACAGAAGAGGAACATATTTTAATTTTTTTTAAAATGGAAATTAACTTTACCCTGATACGTAAAACCAGAAAATTTTCCCTTGAACTGATTTTATATGCTAGAAACCTGTTTGCTGGTACCTGTGCATCGGAAGTCTTTGCACCCAATTATAGGATATATACTTAGGATCTTTATAAGGTCAGTGTGAAAGATGCTCTAAGTATAAGTAAGGATGTGTCTGGCTATGATGGATTCTTCTGCACCCCTCCAGGGAAACCTATGCTTGAATAAACTAAAGTTACCAGGCAATGGGAACCTCAATCCATCCCACTGCCTCCAGTTAAGTGCCGGTGCCAGCAACAGGTGCCCAGAGGCTGGAGAAGGATCACAGGTTGACAGGAAAGCGCCTGAGGAGCGGCACAATGGAATTCCAAATGCTCCAGTCAGTAGGTCAGCTTCATATAGGGCCCAACTTAAATGCCTCTACACTAAGGCACACAGCATAGGAAATAAACAAAATGAGTTAGAGACTTGTGAATGCCTACAGGGATACAACTTGATTGGCATCACAGAGACATGGTGGGATGGCTCCTATGACTGGAGCAATGGAATGGAAGTATACAGGTTCTTTAGGAAGGACAGGCAGCGGAGCTGAGGAGGGGGTGCCGTCCTCTATGTCAGTGACCAGCTGGAGTGCGTGGAGCTCCACCAAGAGCTTATGGGTTAGGATTAGAGGGAGGACAGAGGGAGCTGACACTACGGGACATGGATCTACTGGAGTGAGTCCATAGGAAGGCCACAAAAATGATCCGAGGATGGAGCACCTCTCCTGTGAGGACAGGCTGAGACATGTGGGACTGGGGAAGAGAAGGCTCTGGGGAGACCTTCTAGCAACCTTCCAGTACCTAAAGGGGGCCTACAGGAAAGCTGGGGAGGGCCTATTTACAAGGTAGTGCTAGGACGAGAGGTAATGGCTTTAAACTGGAAGAGGGCAGATTTAGATTAGATGTTAGGAAGAAATTCTTTCCTGTGAGAGTGGCGAGACACTGGAACAGGTTGCCCAGAGAAGTTGTGGCTGCTCCTCCCTGGAAGTGTTCAAAGCCAAGCTCGATGAGGCTTTGAGCAACCTGGTCTATTGGAAGGTGTCCCTACTCATGACAGGGGGGTTGGAGCTGGATGATCTTTAAGGTCCCTTCCAATCCATACACTTCTATGATTCTATAAGATAGATAATTGAAAATTTTCTTCTGTGTGAAAAATAATCTCTGTGTAAAATGGGATCATTGTTACTTATAATTGAGCCTCACTTGAAAACTTTACAGAGCTTACTGACATTTCCTTTGAAGCAGAACCATTTTTCTAGTTAATAACACAATGCAGTGATACACAAATCACATCTTATTTTATATATCTTTTTGAATATTTAACTTTTCCAGTAGAATTGTCTCTCTATACCTGGAGTGCACTTATAATACATATTCTTATAAATGATACTGAGTATATAACTTTATAAATTTTGTCACATTCAGCAAAATCATTACTATTTTACAAGAATTATACCATTAAAAACATACTTTCGTGGAATGAAAAGGTTATGAAAATGAAATGTCACACACTATGATTTTGCCTTAAAGATCCTAGTCGTTTACACAGCACTCTAGAATGGGAGTATAAAAAAGAACAGTCTTTCTTTTTGATAGATTTCATTCAGGTGCCAGAGCTTCACGTTTCATGCAGCATGTTATGGATGGAAATCACTTGGAAAAGGTCACTGTCTATCCTAGTCACTTCTTGCTTAATTAGGCACTGTAATATCATGCATTAAACAACGTTGTTTTAAAGGAATTCAGGGAGAGATAAGAAACCCTAATGACAATGTCTACTGATATTTACTTAGGTACATCAGACACATGCACATACCTGCCTGTGTGCTTGACAATGAATGCAAAGCATATATACAGTCATTGCATCACAGAAAAGAATTTTTAAACTCTACTTCTTTCCTGCTGTAATATATGGCAGAACCCTTGGGCTGAAATATAGACACTACAAAACTGAATGGAAAACTCCTATTAGCCAGAATATGTCCAGATCTTAACTGAAAAATACAATGGCAAATATGCCCAGTCTGAACTTGAGTACCAGAGAGAAGCATCAGTCTGAAGGTGTGAGACGTGCTGACATTATTACTGGGTATTGGAACATAGAAATTATTTCAGCTTAATGTTTCAGTTGATGAGTGCTATAAAAGCTACAGGTTCATACAAACTAAGGACAAAGAGGCCAGAAGTATTTTAGGCTCTATTCAGTAACTTCACTTTGGAAAATTTGTTTGACCTGAAACATAACAAATTATTCAGAAATCTGCATAGAATAATTTTAGAAAGCCTGAAGAGAAGTGGTCTTGTTTTGTTTTGGTTTGTTTTTTTTTTCAGTGGAAAATTATATTTCTTTGAACTCTGGGCATTAAGAATTTTTATATTTTGCTTTGCTTTTATTCTTTTTTCAGTCTGTTGGATTTTATGCATACCTGTATGGGCATCAGACCGTCGGCTTTATGTGCAATACAGTTGCAATATAGTTTATTTATTTTTTTTAATATAATTTCAAATGTGTACTGATATAGGAAGGCCACCTTGGAAGACTGTTTTATGACTAATTGATTTTATTGTCAGAATGAATGTTCTTTGTAGTCTTTTTCATGGCTTTGTCCTTGGTATACTGACTTTTCCCTTTAAAGTAACTATTTCACTAGTAGATTCTTTCACTCTCCAGGTATAATGAATTCTTTTCCACATCTGCTTCTGCTGAGTTCCTTACAAGCGTTCAAGTCAAAAATTATCATTTATGTAAATGAGTAAATCTGTAGAATCAATTTTAAATTAAACATGGCCCAAATTTTTTGTACTTTCAGCTCTTTAAAATATACTAACATTTCAAATGTAATTAATGCCTTTGTGTGTATACAGAGAGGGTTTTTTTTATTCAGTGACAGCTTTTCACTGTTTTGAGTGCTTTTATAAATGTTGGCTAAGTGAGGAGTAGTGTAACACATATCTCTTTTGCATGTCTGCATATGTAAACACAAATATATTTAGGTTGCACATGGACCATTCTGAGATATTCACTGGTAGGGAAACTGCTCTTCAAGCAACACATCTGAAAATGTTTTCCAAGGTTGTGATGAATATAAAATCTTCTAAGATATTGATGCTCAGTTATGAAAATTGAACCCTTCAAAACACGTTCAATACTCACAAGCCTTTGAAGTCCACCTGCACAGTGTGCTTTAGGGTGGAGTGGGCATTTTTTTTTCCCAAAGCAGGTCAGGAAAGGCTATGTAGGAGCTATACAGCTAGAATGGAAGCTGCTGCTCCTCAGCCGTTGCTCAGGGTGGTACTGTTATTGAGGATCACAATGAAGGTCAGGGTTTTGTCTCCAGTCAGTTCAGAATTACTGGTGGGTGAGGAAGTCTTCACCCTTCAGGCACGGAAAAGACCATGAACAGAGCGAGCCTTTTATTGGCATCTCCTTCCTATAATCAACAGTTTAGAATGAGATGTACAAGCAGCAAGAGCAGGAGAACTGGCAGGCTAGGTCCTGTAGGAATCCTGTATGTTTTCAGTCAATATTTAATAATGGAAGAATGGCCAAGAAACATTTCAAATTCACCAGATTGATAGGAAAATTAAGTTAATTCCTTCTTTGCTGGAACTTCCCCTCCATCCCCTTCACCCCCAGCTAGTATTATGCAGTTTCTGTGATTTTAAATGATGTGATTTGGAAGAGTTGAGTTTTTTGAGTTTCTTTTGTTATACTTTCCTACATTCATTTATCACTCTTGGTTCCATGATATTTGTGATTCATGAGATCCCAGTTTCCTATCTGAGTTCCTTGAATTGGCAATTTACATTTATATTTAGGTGCTGCTGTGGAGGTAGCCCAGTTTTTTAAAACATTGAATTGAATATTTTTATTTATGTAGGGTGCTCCCTGGGAATGATAGCTCAGTGCCTGTCCTTAGGAGCTCAGGAAGCAGTTCCAATTTTTATTTTTATTTATTTATTTTTAATCACTTCTGCTTCTCTGTTAGCTTGAGAGGTTATTTCTCTCCCTCCTGGTTTTCACTGTGCCTCTCTGGAAGCTGTACTCCTTAAAATTTATAGGATAAGTTGAATATATGAGTTGCTTATTTTTCCTAATCAGTTAATTCAAGATTTTCATATTAACTTGCAGAATTTAAATTGAATTTTTTTGCAAGTCAATTTTTTTGGGGCTGAAACAAACCCATACAGATGCAAGATGAAAGAAACTTGATGCAGCTCTTTTGTCCCAGTCGGAGATGGCGACCCAAGATCCTGCAGTCCAAGAGGACCTTTGCCCACAGTTCAGTCAATTCTGTGAAAGGCACGGCAACTTCCTGCAAAGCCTCCCACATTTATTTTGTATCAGAAGGGGATTTTCTCAAATATTGAAGAAGCTAATATGTTAAAAATATGGACGAATATAGGAAAGCATCTTAATTGGAACTGAAGTTAAGGAACTAAAAAAGAGTAGCCGAATTGCCTGTTTTTCAAATATAGATATTCTGTGCTCCATTAGTAGCATTTCAAATTACTGCAAGTGTATTCAAAATATCATTTTTTAAATCCAGGGGATCATCTGATGTATTTAATTTCTGACTGTCTCCACAGCACGGTTAGCTGAAGTATGCAATGGCTCTAAAAACTTCCAGAGTAGAGCACACAGCCTCTGAAGTCCTAGGTTGCTTAGCTGTGAGTCAGAAACAGCTTTACTGAAGCTAGTTTAGATCAGCTATAATGCTTGGAGCATCTGGGACCACTAAAAATAAATTTGGGGCTTTTTAATGGAATGAGCCCAACATATGTTTTATGTGAAAACATTCGCAGCAGTTTGAAAAATATGATTCATTTTGTTATAAACAGAAGTGTAAAAGTTTAAAATGAAAATGTCAGTCATCAGATCTAGAAAGATGCCTTCCTATTTGAATAAGCTGCAAGTCCAATGCAAAGCACACCAACACTTGTATCAATCCTTAAAAAGTGCTAGTGAGAGCTGAATGCCAAATAGGTTCCTAGGAGGCAAGTTATGCTAATCAACACAGCAATCAGTTATTTATCATTCTTGCAGACATGTATTTTCCATTTACACTAACAGGGTGGTTGATTGGATTTTGTTCATTAAATGGGCAGAGTCAAAACTGGTCGTATAAACTGCTGTTCAAGTTAATTAGTGAGTATATGTGTACTCAGAAGCAGAAAACTAAGTTTTAAAATTATAACCTACATCACTCAGGCATATTTTCTACATTGCACCAAAATCATTCCACTTAGTGTATTCCGCATAAAAGAAAAAGTAAAAATCCTGCATTTTCATTTCTCCTGTTCTCTAATCGTCTGGCAGTAAATGTGATATTGTTACACATAAAAGATTGTTTGCTTTTGCTCTGCTGTCTCACCTAAAACTCTCCCAGGCTCTACGTCTAGCTTAAGAGATGGTGCAGGGTAGGAAGATCCTTAGCAGAATTTCATTTTCATTCTTTGACAATCTTTAGTCGATTAGTTATTAGCAGGTAACAAAAAAGACCTGCAAGCACTACCATAAGGTTACAACTTAAACAGTAATAATTTTAAAAGTAACAATAAGGATTTAAAGGCAATCAGTGGTGGAAAAGCTGAACTTCAATTCTGGGGATCCAATTTCATCTTCTACATTTTGTGGCCATGTGGGTAGTTTCAGTATCTTGGGTATGTTCACAAGTTTCCCATGCACGTTTGTGAGCGTCCCTTTGTAAAACAGAGGCAGACATGGTTTTTTGTCTGTCTAACACAAAGGATTTAAAGATCCAGATGAGGATTTCACAGATCTCAAATGCCTTTTCTTTCTGACTTGTGTCATATGTCTGGGAGTAGATTTGATTGCTCTGGCCCTGGGAATAGAGGGTATACTGAAGTAACATCTTTTAAATATTGGGTCTTTTTGTGTGAATAGTTCAATATTTGTTGGACAGATAATGTAGGATCTTTAACTTTGAATTTAAAGCACTCGGGTTTCATGGTTTCCAAGCAGGAAGATGAAGAGGTTTGGGAGTAAGTCTTTCACACACCTTCTTAGTGCTTTGTCCATTGCCCAGGAGAGAAAAATGAGAGAGAAAGTTGGGGTGTGGTATCTTCTTATCCATTGCCCACTTGCCTCCAAACTGAGGAGTCCAAGTCCTTTTAGCCTCTCCTCAGATGGCAGATGTTATAGATTATACCCTTGATCATTTCAGTTGTCTTTCTCTTTGCTATATCTATTATGTGCTTTTTGAGCTGTGGAGACCTCAAGTGCACACAGTACCAGCACTGTGACAAAAGCAAAGCTTTGTCTTGCAGAAAAGTGTTGTTTCATCTTGCTCTCAATAATCTTCCTGATGATACCCAGCTTTTACTGCATTCTAGCTGCTGCCATATGTGAGCTATGAGCTTCTGACTCACTTAGAGATTATTCCAAGTCCCTGTTACTGAATTTCACCTGTCAGTTCAACACTCAGCGTAATGTAAGCACAGTTTAGTTTTTCTTCACCTCACATTTATTAGCATTGAAACATACTTGCTACCTTTTTCCTCCCTCACTCTGTTTTCAGCTCTCCTTCTGGAGTGCTTCAACATTATCTGCCATTTTATTACCTGAAAGCATTTAGTATCATCATAATTTTGAGATTTAGGTGACCAAAGGAGATATAAGAGGACTAGATGTCTCTCAACTTCTGATTTCTGTAAAACTGGCAGCATCAACCACAAAACAGACAGAAAGCTTGTTGCTCCCTCTTCCTGGCTGGCATTCCTCCTCTGTAGTATCTTGCCAAGAGCCTTGTGAAAAGTTTTTATGGCACTATAGATCCTACTCTACTGAAATTCAACAAATTAAGGTGGAGGTGCAGGAGAACGGACCTCCCACCCCATCACATCTTTTGGATAGAGGGGGTTATGTGAGTCATATAGCTTTATTTTGGGTTTGGCTTGTTTTCTGGTCTATACAAGAAGACTCACTGGCTTTTTTTCCCATGCTTTTGTCACCTTTTGTAGAAGTTTGTGGTATCTTAACAGCTGTACTCTTTGGCTAGAAGTAAGAAAGAGTCCAGCAGCCATTTACAAACTGAAATCCATCACCACTTCACTGTAGAACATGAAGGTAAATATTTTCTTGTTGGAGGGAAGAGTTGTGGGAGTAGCTATGCCTTGAGCAAACAGACTTTGTTTGCCAATATGCTGTCACACCAAGGTTTAATGTACTACAGATCTCTTGTGCTGAAGGACTTCCAGTGTCATAGCTATCAGTAAATCAGAAACTTTCAAGAAATATTTGAGTCTAAGAAAATATGATTCAAAAGGAAAGACTCTACCATTCTGCAAGGCAAACTTGCAGAGATCCAGCAATATTAAAGCTGTTTATGTGCTAGAAATCTGATTAAATTTTTGCCACTACAAGCCTGTTTTTCATGCTACAATTATACACTCAGTCAGAAACCTGCCAGCTTTATCTCCTACATTTAATGGCCAAAGATTTTGTGAAGAGCATTAAAGACTGATATTTTCTTTTGTGGGGACTCAGGGTACCCAAATGCTTTTTTTAATGAGAAATTTGTAGTAATGAAATCCCTTTCACTTCTCTTTCAAAAGCTCTGGGATTAGCTTCTATTCCCCTGAGAAAGACAGAAAATATTGACAGATAGCAACTCAACACAGTGGAAACCTAGCTTATTTTTTTGGGTAATCTATTGCAATCATTCTCATATGTGGAAAAATTCTTCCTCTCCTGTATGGAAGGCAAAAGGCTTACCCTTTCAGATGGCTTGTTGGAAGGCAAACTCTTCTAGGTCAAGAGGCTGGGTGAACTTCAGGCCATCTTTGTGAGGAACTGTGCCCACTGATTTTTTGTCTCTCCACCCCCCGGCTCCCCATCCTACCCTGTACACGCATACACCCTTTTGCACTTTGTCACAGGGCAGGGCAGGGGGAGGAAGAAAGGGCTGCCCAGGGACTTGTAGGGCAGGGTGAAGTACCACTTTTTCATCTCTGTGACAGGGGCAGGAAATAAATTCAATGTACCCTGAATTATTTATTTTTTTCCTAATAGAACTTAAATGTAGTATAACCAGAAAACATCAGCAATTTGCTTTTGAGTCTTCTCCATGTCAGAAAAGAGCGAATACCAGACTAACACATTACTTTCACTGATCACCTGACAGCTCATGTATTATAAATTAATGGTCACAGCAGAGTAAGCGTTCATTTTTTTTTCACCTAAAGTACATATGAATCTTCTTAATTTGAACAAACATGCACATAAAATTTTGCAATTTCCTAGCATGAGTCTCTCCAAAATAACGTTAGATTTGGATGTATATATTACTAAAAAATAATGGACTGAGTTATACAAAACTAAGCAGTTGAATTGAGGCTTATTTTCTAAGCCAGACAGTCATTCCACATGATGAAGTTTTAAAGCAATATCAGAAGGACTACCCTGTTTTACTCTCCTGTCTTAAAAAGTCCCTTTTGTAGAAGATAAGAGATGGTGTCATAATGAAATGGAAATACTTGCTCAGCCTGCCATCAGAGCAATGCAGCTTGGAGTAAAATTGTACTTGCTAAAGCTTTGACCCAGATATGCTTCATACACTTTCTGTATCTTTTTATTCACAGGTTTTCTGTTACTGAAAGGAAATTGATGGATTTTCCCATCTTATTTTCTGTGTGAAAAACAAAATATGCTGAATACCTTTATTTGTGATTAACACATATAGTGCCTGCCTTTGCTATTTATCTTGATAACTATCTTTAAGGAAGACTCTCTTAAGTTTTTATTCTATATTTTTTTTTTTAGAATTTGTGAGTTCAAGCTTAAAAGTGAAAGTAAAAAAAAACAAAAAGGGAGATATTTTTCTCTAGTCAGGCATATCCATTTCATTGTAGTAACAGGTGAACTAAAATGTATCAGAGATTTTTTTATTGCTTTCATCTCATCACTAGGTAGGTTTCTTACACAAGCTGGGGTGCTTAGTTAATAATCTGATAGCACAAAAGTAGCACAGGAGCACAGAATAGCTGCAAATCTAAATATCTGCACCAGTTTGCTTAAGCAGATGACCCCTCTAATAAGTAATGTGAAAATTGAAATTGCTAGTGTAAAATTTTCCATATATTTTTCTTCCGGACTTTAAAGTCTTTAATATATATACACTAACATTATCTTGTTTAAAGTATTACAAAGATGTACCACAATAAAGGCAAAGTTAGTGCTCAGATTTGTGTTTACTGGAATAGAGAGAGAAATCTTAGAGCAAACACAGAGACTATATTTTTGGATGCAGCCTGTGTATAGGCATGCTAAGGGAGGTTGTTTGAAATAGCCTAAAGCCAACTAACCTATTGTAATAAAGTGCTGTTCATTTGGGTTCTTTTATAACGGCTGGTTTCATAGGATGCCAGTCCAGACAGTGATTTGTGGGCCTATCCCGCAGGGGCAAAAGGAGGTTGGGGCAGGAATTGGCAGGGCTCATTTGGAGAGCTTTAAACTAGATTGGAAGGGGGAAGGGGTTACAGCTGGGCTTGTGCCAGTGGGGCAGCAGTTTGGAATTGATGAAGGCAGGGAGGCCTCCCACCCCCCTAGGCTGAAACTGGTGAACTCGACTCGCTCCCTGAAATGCCTGTACGCCAATGCACGCAGCATGGGGAACAAGCAGGAGGAGTTAGAAACCCGTGTTCGGTCGGGGGATTATGATCTGGTGGCAGTTACAGAGACATGGTGGGACAGCTCACATGACTGGAATGTGGCCATGGATGGCTCTGTCCTTCTCAGGAAAGACAGGCCAGCAAGGCGAGGCGGTGGAGTTGCTCTTTACGTGAGAGAGCAACTGCAGTGTATCGAGATCTGTCCAGGGGCGGATGAGGAGCGAGTTGAGAGTCTGTGTGTGAAAATCAAGGGGCAGGCTGGTAGGGTTGATACCGTTGTGGGTGTCTATTACAGGCCACCAGATCAGGGTGAGGAAGTTGATGAGGCCTTCTACAGGCAACTGAGAGCAGCCTCGCAATCACAGGCCCTGGTTGTTGTGGGGGATTTTAACTACCCAGATATTTGCTGGAGGGACCACTCAGCCAGACACCCACAGTCCAGGAGGTTCCTCCAGTGCATCGGTGATAACTTCCTGATGCAAATGGTGGATGAACCAACTAGGAAGGGAGTGATGCTGGATCTGATCCTCACTAACAAGGAGGGTCTGGTTGAGGCTGTGAAGGTTGAGGATTGCCTGGGCTGCAGTGATCATGAGATGGTGAAGTTCAGGATCTCACGTGGCATAAGCAGAAGTACAAGTAAAATTGCAACCCTGGACTTCAGGAGGGCCAACTTTGGCCTCTTCAAGCAATTGTTAGGGGAAATCCCATGGGACAGATTACTTGAAGGTAAAGGGGCCCAAGATAGCTGGTTAGCATTCAGGGACTGCTTCTTGCAAGCTCAAGATCAAAGCATCCCGATATGTAGGAAGTCAAGGAAGGGAGCCAGGAGACCTGCTTGTTTAAACAGGGAACTGCTGGGCAAACTCAAGTAGAAGAGGAGAGTTTACAGATCATGGAAGGAGGGGCTGGCCACTTGGGAAGAATATAAGGTTGTTGTCAGAGGATGTAGGGAGGCAACTAGGAAAGCCAAGGCCTCCTTAGAATTAGACCTTGCCAGAGGGGTCAAGGATAACAGGAAGAGCTTCTTCAAATACATGGCAGATAAAGCCAACAACAGAGGCAATGTAGGCCCACTGATGAATGAGGTGGGTGCCCTGGTGACAAAACATACATAGAAGGCTGAGTTACTGAAAGCCTTCTTTGTCTCTGTCTACTCTGCCAGAAGCTGTCCTGAGGAGCCCCGGACCCCTGAGGCCCCAGAGGGAGTCAGAACAATAGAGGAGTTTGCCTTGGTTGATGAGGACTGGGTTAGGGACCAATTAAGCAATCTGGATATCCATAAATCTATGGGTCTGGATGGGATGCACCCACGGGTGTTGAGGGAGCTGGCTGAAGTCATTGCTAGACCACTCTCCATCATCTTTGCTAAGTTGTGGGGAATGGGAGAGTGGTCTGAGGACTGGAGGAAAGCAAATGTCACTGCAGTCTTCAAAAAGGGCAAGAAGGAGGACCCGGGTAACTACAGACCCGTCAGCCTCACCTCCATCCCTGGAAAGGTGATGGAATGACTTATCCTTGGTGCCATCTCCAGGCATATCAAGGATAAGAGGGTCATTAGGGGCAGTCAGCACGGCTTCACCAAGGGAAAGTCATGCTTGACCAACCTTCTAGACTTTTATGAAAGCACAACCAGGTGGCTAGATGATGGTAGAGCAGTGGATGTGGTCTATCTTGATTTCAGCAAGGTATTTGACACGGTCTCCCACAGCATCCTCGCTGCCAAGTTGAGGAAGTGTGGATTAGATGATCAGGTAGTGAGATGGACTGCTAACTGGCTGGTGGGAAGAAGCCAGAGAGTGGTGGTCAATGGGGCAGAGTCTAGTTGGAGACCTGTGTCTAGTGGAGTCCCTCAAGGGTCAGTATTAGGACCAGTATTATTCAATATATTCATCAATGACCTGGATGAAGGAACAGAGTGCACTGTCAGCAAGTTGCTGATGATACAAAGCTGGGAGGAGTGGCTGACATGCCAGCAGGCTGTGCTGTCATCCACAGAGACCTGGACAGGCTGGAGAGCTGGGCAGGGAAAAACTTGATGAAATATAATAAGGGCAAGTGTAGGGTGTTGCACCTGGGCAGGAACAACCCCAGGTTCCAGTATAGGTTGGGAAATGATCTCCTAGAGAGCAGTGTAGGGGAAAGGGATCTGGGAATCCTGGTGGACAGCAGGATGACCATGAGCCAGCACTGTGCCCTTGTGGCCAAGAAGGCCAATGGCATCCTGGGGTGCATTAGAAGGGGTGTGGTTAGTAGGTCAAGGGAGGTTCTCCTCCCCCTCTACTCTGCCCTGGTGAGGCCACATCTGGAATATAGTGTCCAGTTCTGGGCCCCACAGTTCAAGAAGGACAGGGAACTGCTTGAGAGAGTCCAGCGAAGAGCCACCAAGATGATTAAGGGAGTGGAGCATCTCCCTTATGAGGAAAGGCTGAGGGAGCTGGGTCTCTTTAGCTTGGAGAAGAGGAGACTGAGGGGTGACCTCACTAATGTTTATAAATATATGAAGGGTGAGTGTCAGGAGGATGGAGCCAAGCTCTTCACAGTGATGACCAATGATAGGACAAGGGGCAATGGGTGTATGCTGGAATGCAGGAGGTTCCACTTAAACTTGAGAAGGAGCTTCTTTACTGTGAGGGTAACAGAGCACTGGAACAGGCTGCCCAGGGAGGTTGTGGAGTCCCCTTCTCTGGAGACATTCAAAACCCACCTGGATGCCTTCCTGTGTGAACTCATCTAGGTGTTCCTGCTCTGGCAGGGGGATTGGACTAGATGATCTTTTGAGGTCCCTTCCAATCCCTAGCATTCTGTGATTCTGTGATTCTCTTATCCCTGATATTGTTTTGCTCAAAAGCATAGCAAATAATTAAGAAGGAAAATGTCTTTCATCTTCAGAGGAACTGGGTTGATGGCCATAAAAGGGCTAGAGTGGGTTGCAGTTTGGTAGAAGTTCTGATAGGATATGGATTTTCAATATGCAGTTCTCCATGTCAGCAAAAACAGGTCATTACAGTTTTCTGTTGACATTCATAACTAATTTAATGCTAGTCCTGATATAATATGCAATTTAAGCCATACCCATTTGGTAATTGAACTCTCAGTTCAAATAGTGACTGTGGCAATCAATTTTTATTTCCAAAATGGGCTTTTTGACTTCATACTGTGTTGCAAGTCATTTACGCCTGTAAATAAGCATTTTATAAAGAAGTCATTTGGGATCATTATAAACTCAAATAAAACTATGAAAAAAAGAAAAATATTTGCTATAATTGGGTCATCTATTATTACATTTTTCCTTGAAAAGGGTGTGTATATTTCTGAAAGCTTTTTTGTTGTGATGTATCACACAAAGTATTTCAAGTGTAAGGCAAAGCAACTAAACTTTTCAATTGAACATGAAATGGCCACACTGTGCTTTTGTGCCTGCATGGCCATGGGGTATCGGTGACACTTGAAAGAACGTTATACATGCCAGAGCGGTCACAAAAACTATATAATACTTCAGTACATAGAGGTTTGCCCTTAGTGGCTTCCTTGTAAAGCACTTATTTTCATGTTTCTCTTTTTTAAAAAATGCGGAGAGCTTTTATCTCTGAAGCTAATTTGCAAACTTAATTTGCAATTTTTATTAAGCGTACTTTCATGTTTAGAGTTCCAACCTTCTTGTACCTTTCAGTTATTTAATTATAAAAGTAATATCTACCCAGGAAAACTAGCACATACATTAAATTAGAATGATGACAAAAAATATTTGATTTTAATAGCTACATTGTCCACATTTACTATTGTAGATTCATCATTTTCTGCTTGAGAGTTGTGCAAAGCTTGTTGCTGTTGGAATCTAAAATGTTTGTGTCATCCTGTCCTCTATGAATAATATTCAGGAGCTGACAGGAGATAAGATAAAAGTCAATAAAAAGAGAATTATTTATTAAAAAGATCTAATGTTACAAGAACAGTACACAGGAACTATTATATTACTGTGTCTTCCACATCGTATATACTATTATATATAGCATATATACAGATTGTATACAATATATCTAACATTTTGATATGGGCCATGACAGTATCTTTCTTTTGGTCTGCAAAACAAAGTTTATTTCTAATTTTTTTTTTCCAAACAGATCTTGTGGCATTATACAAAAATACAGTCTCCTCAGTGATGATGGACTGCACTATTACAATCTTTTACATGAAAAAGGAAAGAGCTCTCCATTGCAACTCAAAAATAATATGCCATGATAAGGAAACATCTTCTACAAAGTAACAAATAGGTAATACATATGTACTTAAACATTTAAAACATGTTTATTAATATATTTAAGATGCAAAATACATATTCTGTTCATGTTGAATATAAAACATACCCCTTTATGTCCTGCAATACAACATTACCTGATGGTATGTTCAATATTTCTATCTGTATTTTGACACTAGAGATTGAGATATAACTAGATGCAGCTCTATCTCTTATCAGAGTTTCATTCTTCTTGTAAAGCATAGCCATTTTTTCTATTCAGAAAGTTGTTTGACCAAAATGCCACCAGCAGTGACTAGCTTTTTGAATAGTCAGAAATAAACTGCATTGGCAAGCAACTGTATAAAAAAATAGAGGAAATTATGCTTAACTAATTTATAAAATAGCCATTTTGCTTTTTGGTTCATCACTTTATTATTGTTTATTTTAACCTTTTGAAAAACAATGATTTGCTAATGCAAGTTCTCTGCTCAGTAGCAATGCTGCTGTTCTACAAACGACAGCAGGTAGTAATTTTCTATGAGTTTGCTCTATCAGCAAGCTATATTCCTCCTTCATTTCTTTGATCTCAAAGACTTCTCCAGAAGAAGAGATATGGAAGGTCTCCTTCTGTCTGTATCTACAGCCTATGCTCAGCTAGCTATCCTGCCTTTGTTTTTCTAGCAACATGGTGACTAAGAAAATTTAAAACTTATTTTTTAGAAAATTATTTAAAATATTAGTAGGTAATAAAGATTTGAGTTGAACTGTCTCTGAAAAATTTTACTGATACAATATTCAAAAGAAAAAAGAATTTAGCCATCAGTCAACTTTTTACCTACCAAGCACTTGATCTGTGTTGTGCTTTCTTGGCTATTATTTTAAAGCTGCTAAGAAAGGGCACAGTTAGAGTGTGCTAGCTAAATGCCAAGTATTATTTTGCTAATGACCTCGCAAAATAATAGCGTTTTAGACCCAGAAGCCATCAACCAAAATAGATTTGCATCAAAACTTATTAGAGGGATGGACAGTTAGAAGAACTATGCTATTAGGACTTGCCTGTAAAACTGTTTTGACTTGATTTTTTTGCAGGTGAGGGAATGTTCATCCTAGGTGCCATCCCTAGACACATGGAAGTAAAACATCCTCCCTCATAACACCATGTATATCATAATTGTACAAGCACACACACCATTTATACTGGGGATCACTTTGATTCAGGTACCAATATGTGGAAAGGCCTTCCAATGTAGAAAAATTGTCCAAATTGTCTATTCAGTGAAAAATTGTTTGGCAGAGCAAAAAGTGGAGATTAAAACTGTTAGCACACAGTCTCTACAAGCATAATGTCTAGTGAGCTATAGGAACAGAGCTAATTAGCTAAATAACCTGAATGATGCCCATCAGCATTTATCCAAGTATTTTTTTTTAGACACAGCGTTCTCCAAAATATTTCCTCCTGCAGTCTGTATATATGTGAATGATTACATTCCAAAAAATGTTAATATTCACTCCATAATATGCTTTCATATATACTTCATCTTGATTACCAAATATATAAAGCACAGAATGTTCCTAAAAATAGACCCAAAGGAAAAAAATGTTATAACTGAGAAGTGGTTGTAAAAAGTAGGTTTATCCTCTTTCATTCCTTCCTTTGTCCACTTAGCAGCCTAATGTATATCAAGTTTAAATGCCCAGTGGAGTTTTCATTGTCAAATACACGAAGAATTGTTTTTTTATTTTCAATTGAAAATAAATATTTGATTCATTTTTATTACATCCTGTGGCATTTGATGAAAACCAAATTTTTTGCTTTTAAGTTCCTGTTTAATAATTTTCTGTTTTGCCTGCAATGAAATAAATGGCTTCTTCTCTGCTCCGTTTTGCCACTTTCTGAGTGTACTGTCTAGTATTGTATTGACAATACTTTTTGTTAATTAAATATATATTCATACATTTTCAGAACAAATGCTCTGCAGTGGGCTGTGTATCTATACTATATTTTTCCCTCTTGTCACTTGGAACAGCCAGCCATAGGGGATACAAGAAAATATTCGACAAAACTATATCAAGCCATGTTCTATATTTTAAAAATATTTTTTTTTCCAAATCAAACATGTACTGTACTAGACACCACTGTTTTAACATGTAATGATACATGACTGGGGTCACCAAAATCAAACATATTAAAAAAGTAAAGTACGTTTGACAGAAATTACATTTCCTTACAAAAGTTTATTACATACAATCTGCATATTTTAGGGCCAAGAAGTGTCCCCTCCCCAGAGGACTTTTACAAAAAATGAAGAGAAAAAAAACCTGATGAATTATTGACTGTCTCCAAAACTCCTCTAAGTGCACCACAGGCATTTCTATGGGTCTTTAAGCATTAGCTTGGGTCTCTAGTTTCTTCACAGACATAAAACTCCATCCCTTCGTGTCATCAAACTAAAGCAAACAAATAACAACAACAAAGTCTGCGGTCTTCACCATGAGGTTGAAGGAACTATCAGTGCCAGAAGCAATGTTACAGAGGACGAGGAAGTGGACAACACGTGTAAGGTGGATTGAGCACTTGTTACCTTCCCTCCTGAAATTAAAAACAGAGTAGTTAAGGAACAAATGATGCAAACAGTTCTCAGTTCATTTAGGTACTAGATTTAGCCCTAAACTTATATTCTATTACACTCAGCAAAAGACTAACTTTTAGGCAATGGATTACCTTGTGAGAACTGCAATCACAAAACAGGCTCCCTGTGCAGACATGAGGAAATTGGGGATCTTAAGATGATATCTACAGAAACTCATATTCTGAATCCTCATATTCAGTCTAAAATGAATAGGAAATTCCAAAAGGGTATGCAGCTTTATACCTTAATCCTCAAAAAGAATTAGGCTGCAGAACATGCCCTCAGTCACAGTCACCAATGTTCTTCCTGAAACAAGGAATGAAAGCTAGCCCTTGATCTTGGTGTTGGTCCAGAAGAAAAAGTGGTGTTTAGCCCAGTATCCCAGTGATGTTAAAAAGCTGTGCTAAGGGGAAAACTGGCAGTGGCAACAGGTCATAGGACGGGAAGGGAACAAGACAGGGTCTCTTTGGACCACATCTGCTGTGCATAGTCTAATCAGAAATATCAGGTTAGAGGCAATGAAAGATTTTGTGACCTAGAGTTATGGCTCAAAAGATACAAGAAAAAAATATTCCATGGAGCAGGGGTTGATGTCTTCTGCATTCTGATGATAGCACTGTAGTTTGTGACTAGAGTAAAGCTTAAATTTCAGGTTAAAGTTTCAGGTTCACACCATTTGAATAGTACTTCTTAAGGACTAAAACATGGTATTTAGTAGAATTTTAAAATGTTAGCAGAAAGTTAGAATTAAGATGCCTTGTTATGTTTGGGCAGATGATAATGTCGTTTTCTGGTTATTCTTGCCACTAATCCTTCCATCACTTTCTTACCTGTAATATTGATATTTTAAATTCTTTAAAGATATTGTGTTAAATTCCTATTGAGGAAAATAGTAGTTAGACATCATAATTTACTTAATGGTAATACATTAATACTGTAACACATTAATTTAAATAAAGTAATATCTACTCAAGGGAGTAAATGGAACCTACAGAGAAATTCAGCTTATACTAAAGCAGGCACATACACAGTGTGCAGCTATCTAAATGCATAGCATTTTGGCTGTGTTAGATAGTACACCTCTGGCTGGTGGTCCAGAATGATGTGTGTGTCCTCTAAGTCC
This sequence comes from Caprimulgus europaeus, assembly GCA_907165065.1. Next base: position 111,795,761 of record OU015523.1, read on the forward strand.
TGCATTATATCTGCCAGCTCTGTGCAAATTTTTTGGGTACCTTAGGACATCTCAGATGTCCTTATGTGGCTATGACTGAATATTTAAATTTAGAAGATAGACTGAATTGTTGTCTAGGCTCTGCTGTTGGTCTGTATGGATTACATCTCAGCTGACTATAATGGTATTTGAGACACCTAGTGCACATGTTGACATCTACAGCTCAATTAGATTTCCAGATATTATCCTAGAAAAGGAGAGTTTTCCTGCAATTCTTCAGTTTTGTTCGTCAGCCCCACATGGATGCCTCAGATAGATACTCTTGAGCCTCTCAACTGTGACTAGGTACCTTTGTTTCCACATAGAACTGAAGACTCTGATTAATGATTTTATCAAATAGCTAGAGAATTGTGAGAATATTTTTTTTTTCAAGTAGAAAATAAAAGAGTTAATGAACACTTCTGTAAACACCACTCTTTCAAATACAAGTGTAAGCTTACCTGAAAAGGATGGAACTCTGATCTGTGGACTTGCAGTCCCATCCCCTCCTTCACTGACTGCACAGACCTCAATGATATAGACACCAACGTCAGGAAGAAGTACCACTGCAGAAGTTTTCTGTGTTTCTATAACTTGACTGTTGGTCTGGCCTTCTTGCCTAAATAATACCTGTGATCAATAAAGTAGGTAGTGGTCATAGTGGTCATTCAAGTTATATACCAGACCTAGAAAGGTGTTACACAATTTTTTCTCCAAACATTCTTCTAAATGCATTTTGATTTCCACTTAATTCAAATTCATATCTCCAAATTAATGTACATATTCACATTTTTGGGTCAAGAATCCAACTTCAAATGTAAAGAAAATGCCCTAAATAATGTCCTTAGTGTGTTTACCTTGGCTGGAAAGTCAACTGAGAATAGCTCAGATCTGTCTCTGCATCTCCTGTGAAACTCAGTGCAAGCTTATGGCATGTGGGAGGAAAGCAAGTGAGTACATAGCTGTATCTTTGGTACTTCTGCATAAGTTTATGTTCCCAGACAAAAATTGAAAAGGTCAGAGAGGTGTAAAAAAGCAAAGTAGTCAACTGAACTTTTTCAGAATCTCAGCTATTCTGATAAAGGTTAGAGCAGTTTCAGATTTATTTGAAACATTTTACACTTTCTTGGTGATATTTCCTGATGTATCAGAGGAAATATCAGATTGTAGTCTATAGAAATGGTCATATATATGCTTCAAAAATACCCAATCACACCTCCGTGAAAACATTGAAATAATCCTGTTTTGATTTGAAAGACTGCAGTAAATTCCTGCCATATATGCTTTTTAAGACTTGTTATTTAAGAGGTAATCTGGATTCTACCCTTTAAAACTTCGAAACTTTAAATGCCAGATGTTACTGTCACTGACAGTTGAACGTCACCAACATGATCACAAAATAAACCAAAGTATTTTTATTTGTGCTCTATAAAAATATTAATTTTAATGCCATTTTAGGATGTCTTATTCTTCTGCATTTCCATAAATCCTACTGCAAACAATTAAATTGACATGTTAGTAGGAATTTCATTGCAGGTTGGTCTTACGAATAGCTACTTCTGAGTCAGACATGATCCCCTCAGATAGAGCTTACTCAGTTTATAATCAGTAGTTGAAAATCACAACAGAGAAAATGTTGGGACATTTCACTCTTCAATTTTATTTATTGCTTTTTATGGTGAAAACTAATTACAGACATGTATAGCATACTTAACTTACACAGAAAAACAGTAGTCATTTGGAAGAGAGAAAGGTGAGAGAGGAAGGGGAAGCACTGACCTTGTATCCCATTACATCAGATTCATTAGCTAGAGGTCTGACTGGCTCCCACCCAAGAGACACATGAGAGCCATCCTGTATCCACATAATATTGCTTGGTGCTTGGCTGGGAGCTGAGGAGAAAAGATAACAACATGTACATAAATATAGTTCATAGGTAGTTTCTTTAAAATCAAAATAAATGTACTTCAATCTTTTATTATATTTATAACTGGTTGTGTTAGCAAGAGCCCAACTCTAGCTGGAATTTGAAAATATTTTTTTGCACCAGTACTGTCATTTAATAGGTTGTGATGTGTTTACTCAGCCCACCCCATAAACCCCACGGAGATTATGAACTTGAATTCTTTTCTGTCCCTTTGTCAAAAACACCTTGTTTTCTAGGAAGATAACCTTTGTTGTGAATGCAAAGTCATATGAATTCATGTCTAAATATCAAAGCAAAGCCGTGAATCAAAACTATACATGATTGCTGATTATTATACACTTTTATTGAAGGAAAACTCAAGAGGGCAGAGGTTGTTCCCTGACTTCTCCCTTTGAGCAAAAATACTGAGATCACTTACGGGACTTCTTGGTTGCTGCATGCACAGCAGTGCTAGGTGGTCCATACCCTGCAGCGTTGTACGCCCTCACCGTTAGGTGATATAATGTGTTTCCTTCTAATCCTGTCAGGAGGACAGATGACTCATTTCCCTCAGTTTTGACCTTTTCTGCTGCTTCTTCCTGCTCCGTGTCCTTCCAGTAACCAATCTGCCAACAAGCAACAGAATGAAAGATTAATATAAGCATTTGGGAAACTCATGCTTTCATATGCTCATACCTGTTATCCTGTGGAGGGTGTTTTTGCCATTTCTGCCTTTGTCTAATTATAGGGACCTTTTAGACATGTAGAATTTGCAACCTAAGCTCAGACCCAAGCAATGGTCACTTGTCCAAAATGGCAAGACTCAGAATATTATGGTATTACCTGAAGCATGTTGAATTGCTGTGTACTGGCACAAGAAGATGTAACTACAAGATGGAAGAGCAGAGAATTAACATTGCCAGGAAGTCACAAGTGTTTCAGAGAATTCAAGGAGAGCTCATTCTCTGGTAGGTCACCAAAATATCTACCTTCACCCTGGAAAGATCTGACTGTATAACTTAAGTGTTGTGAGCAATATTCCCTTCCTGGCCCTCTGCAACTCAGAACCATGATAAGAATATCATGTAATGAACAGGAAATGAGAAAGCAGATTGAATGTGAAAAATCTTAACTGAAGAAAAAGAAGGAAGTAAATTCAGTTTTAGTTCTTGGATATAAACAGGTTTCTGGTAAATGCAACTCTGATAGTATGTTTATGCCCTTCCTTTTCGGACATAAAAATATTAAATTAAGTTTGTTGATTCTTAGACCATATTTCTGGTATCTGCACTGAGTTTCAAAGAGGTTATAGATCTGAGCTAGGAGTTTGACTAATCTCTTTCCTCAGAGACCAAGTATTTGCAGGGCATAACTGGAAAAAAGCAGTAGTCTCTTTTTAATGTATCTAGGTGACCTGCACAACCAAGGTAATTCTCATGGGGCTCTATTTTCCCTAACAGGAGATGTCACTAATGTGCCATTCAAAGACCTATATTCAGCTTACGTTATTCATGCTGAGACCTACTTGCACTTTTTCCACATTTTGACCTTTTCCGTGAAGCTAGTTATTTCATAAGAAGTTATTCCTATTATATCTGGAAAACTTTTCCTCTGAGAAAAATGTCATGGACAATACAGCACTCTTGTGCATGTATCCCAGAAAATGGTGACCAAAAAACCCCAAGGGGTTCATAGGAAAATAAGACCAATGAGTACAATGCTAACCTTTTATAATTGCACTAGGACTGCCATTAAAAAAAAAATAATCTAGAAAGGTCTGGCTGCAGAAATATACATTTGAAGTCATATCTTCACTTGAGTAAAGTAGCTCTGCTAACTTTGATCAAGGATATATCAGTTTGTGCCAACTCAAAGTCTACCCTTTCTGTTGTAAAATTAATGTAAATATTTTTTTGTGTGTGTCTGCATTATCTCACATTAAAAAGCTGTTGTTTCAATTTTTAGGTTAATTAATCTCAGATAGCAAATCTATCTGTAGTCACCACCTGTTGAGATAAGTGTGATTCACTGAGGTATTTTGCTAGCTGAATGCTTGACCACCTCTGTAGGTATCTGAAGTAACACCTAGTCACATCTGTCTTGGAAAGAAAAGAGAACAACAAGTGTTTATTCACACACTAGGATTGAACCTCCAATGCTTGTTATCTCTTGGGCAGTCAGGTTCCTTTCATTTTACTTGCAATGCATCTTTACAAGCTTGACACTACAGTGAAGAGAGCCACATATTATTAAGCACTGCACAAACAGGTCATGAGAGGCAGCACATGTCCTGGGGACCCTATCATCCAGTTAGAGAAATCTACTGAGGATCCAATAGGGAAATGGTCAGAAAGGAAAAGAGACTTGCCCAGGGTTGTACAGGTGGACAGTAGCAGGGGTGGAAATGCAACAGAAGTAGTGAAAACTTGGTTCTAGAAAGTAAGAAGCAAAATTATAAGTAGCCCAGTAGGTCTCATTGTGGTTGTTTATTCACAGGACACATTACATCTCACGTGAATGCAATGTACAAGACAGTTAGATAGTCCCCAGTTTTTGCACTGATGCCTTTTTCTAAAATAAAAAGTTGTGAAAAACTGATTTCCCAAATATTAGTGTTAGGACTACATAAATATTAAAACTTGAATGAGTATGGAAGAAACCTAGGTCCATAACTCAGCCCTTTTGATATTTTTCATGTGTTTGGAAATGCTCTCCACCACTGCTTATATGGCGTTTCAGTTTGGATTCTAAGTATATCTTGCACATGTTAAGTCTGCAAAAAAAAATTATGGCATGTTCCCTCCCAGTTCTGCTGCATCACATGACAAAGGTGTTCTCCCTTGGCAAAAGGGTACTCTTGCAGGAATTAATATACTGTATTAAGCAGCAAAAGCATGAAGTGCAATTTGGCAGCACTTCCATTTCAGCTTCTCCTGTACTTCAAAGTCCTTAAGTGTTTGGTTCTTGCTTTTAAAATTCCCCTTAAACTTTTTCCAGATGAGTTTGGACTTTGATCTCAAAATATGTTTTTCTCTTCCTTTCTTAATGCACATTTGTTGATGACCAAATGAACAAAAAGTGGAATCAAAAAGTGGTTATAAAAAAAACCCCACCAAAATTCGAATGGTTGTTGACTGAGTTTGATGGTGGGGGAATTTACATCAATTGGAATTGAGTTTTTAAATTTTTTTGGGCTTTCTGTTTTTCATCTGATTCTCAGCAACCCATTTATTTGAGCTGGAGAGAAAGTAACAATGTTATTTAAATAACTGAGTAGAGGAGATCCAGGAACATACAAGCTGCTTTGTCCCGATCGAGGGTCGAGCAATCATTAAAAGTAAACCATTGCATTAAAAACATGTTTCGATCTAAAATTTTCCTCTCATCTCTAAAATTTAAACACTTCTTCCTTGAGGTTTCATGTTAAAAATTACCTTAAATAATATTACACTTTTTCCCAAGTTGGATTCTAAGGTATGCATAATAGCACTTTATACATAAGTATAAACTTATGTGATCTAGTTGCAGGCCCTCTTTTCTAAATTCAGTAGTCAGAGTTATTGTCTGGTTAATCTTCCTGTTGACCATAGAGACTTAAAGCTACAAATTAGGCATTTCAAGTGAGAGCCTAAATTAGGTAGGGTGAATTGAAATGGGCAGACACATAAACTTTCCTTCACTCTCTGAGTCTTTACCAACATCAACAATACTGATATAATTGAAAGTGAACTTGAAGAGATATCAGAGTACAGAAAGAGCCAAGGGAGGAAGAGCAGTGAGCTGAAAGAAATTTAATAAAAGCTGTTTTATTTGTCAATATCAGAAAACGTATGAGCTCCTTGAACTGACACACTGCAGTCATGCAAACATTAGCACTGGCACAACTGAGATCACAGAATGGTTAGGGTTGGAAGGGACCTTAAATATCATCCAGTTCCAACCCCCCTGCCATGAGCAGTGACACCTTCCACTAGACCAGGCTGCTCAAAGCCTCATCCAACCTGGCCTTAAACATTTTCAGGGACGGGGCATCCACAGCTTCTCTGGGCAACCTGTTCCAGTGTCTCACCACCCTGACAGTAGAGTTTCTTCCTAATATCTAATCTAAACCTACCCTCTTTCTGTTTGAAGCCATTACCCCTTGTTCTGTCACTCCCTGCCTTTTAAAAAGTCCTTCCCCAGCTACCTTGTAGCTCCTTCAGGTACTGGAAGGCCACTATAAGATCTACCTAGAGCCTCCTCTTTTCCAGGCTGAACAGCTCCAACTGTCTCAGCCTGTCATGGTAGAAACAAGCACCTAGGACAGGAGAAGAGGCAATTTTTGTATCATGTGCTGTTGTTTTTTGTATCATCGCAAGATATTGGTGCGACTGTTCTTTAGAACAGAATGAGAGCTTTCCGCGAAATGGTCAGTCAACCTCAGTTCCTTCCCTCTCACCAAAACAATTGCTGACTGAAAAGAAGGAAGAACACACTGTTCAGTACACCGAGGTTCTGGGATCTTTTCCGGAGTAGCATCCATCCTTCTCTTTTCTCAGATACTCTGTTCTCCCACATAGTCCCACACGCACATGGGATGAAGACTTCTATTGTACCTCAACTGACATATCTAGTAATATTTTCTTATGAAAAATCAATAATAGAAAAATTAATAATAGAAAACTATTTGGCTTGTTACAAAACTATTCAAGATACAGATGCAGGGGTGGGTGTGGGTCTCCTGAGGCTCTCATGAGAGATCTAGAGTTCAATCTATGCGTTAAGGACTTGAAAAGCAGTAGTATTTCTTTTCAAGTATAAAAAGTGTCAAATCTTGCTTCTAATCTTCAGGATTTTAGGGGGGTTTTGAATTAGCATGTGAGTAAATTTGTGGGCAAAATTGTCTCATATATAAAACTATCCAATTGCTATTTTTGTGTTTGGGAAAATTCATTCATTCCAAAAGTGAAGTCTGAAAAATCAGTATTCAGGTTGATGAAACAGAAATTCCTCTACATTCTGTCCAACTTTACCAGCCTCTGCTAGCAACATCCATATATTCTTTTAAAATTACTTGATAGTATATTTCACTAAATTAAGAAAAATCACGTTCCAGTACCTTGTAGACATGTTCTGTTCCACTATAAAAACAGATAAAGTACATCCAAGAAACAGCAAAAAATCTTGAATATTTCTCTTTGAAAACACGAAATATGACATATACAAGTCGTCCTCTCTGCAAATGGCATTCAAGATTTTCTATTTTTTATACTTTTATTTTTTTTTTATTGCAAGTTGATCTTTTGATTAGGTTAGTCAAGCTCCTATCCCTTGGGGGAATTCCAATGAAAAAGACATGAGCTTTGTGATCTATACTTAAGTATTAGCCTTGGTTTTCTGGAAAAGAAAGAAAATCTGTTCTTCCAGACAGTAATTCTTTTCCTTTCCGTTCCCTACCAACAGTAAGTGACAAAGAAAATACTGCCTAGGGCTGAAATAGGTTTTATAACCTTCAGGTTATGGATTCTAAACAATAAGTATGAACCACACACTGTATTTTTCTACCATTCTGACAAAGTTTTCAAGCTATTTCTACTTTACCAGAGTGTATCTGACACATATTTAGCAAGGTCGGGCGGACAGCTGACAAATCTGTACTGAAGTTAGGAATAATATGTGCTTTGGAAGATGTAAATGAGTAAAGCAAACCTTGCATAAAACTCATGTGACGTAACAGTTAACACTGACTTTCAGGGATGACAATGTGAAATTGGACAAGTTACTTTGCCTTTCATTACTCCTTAGTACAAAATGCAAACGGAGCTGGAGTGAAAGTGGGTCACTGCAAAGTTGTCCATGTGTAGTAAATATTCTGTCACTTTTGTTGATTAGAGCCCAAACATAAAAAAAAAAATAGGCCCTCCTTTTATAATGCTGTTGCTAAAAGGCCAGGAAATGTGAAAACTGTGTAGGTGGTTGTCACTGCTGTGGTGACCACAGGCAGAATACAAATTAAGACATGAAAACTAAGTGGCTAGTCAGATTATTTTGCATTCAATTTGTATTGAAAGCAACATTTTACTACATATTGCTCCACATTAATTCTACAATAGAAAAAAATTGTTAAAAAGAAAGAGAAATCATTCAACTTTTTACCAAAGTCACTGGTTTTCTCTACGTTATCTATTTGCTATTTGTGCATCAAGGGAGTACTACAGGCGATGTTCTGCACTGTAACATATATGATAAAAGTTTCAAAATCAATTTTAAAATTAAAATAGTGTTTACAGAAGATGAAGAAAGTGAATCATATGGAAAGCCTAAAGCTGCTCCATACTTCTTTTATATTTTTTTTTTTTTTGTGGGGAGAATTTAGCCCCAGTGTCTTTCTATACAGAGTCCTTCCTTTTGGAACTGAGGAGATACTTTAAAGAGAAGCTGTCAGTATGTTAGCCAAATTGGGCTGATACTGTGGGCTTAGTGTTCTTACATGAATATTGTAATACACTGACTCACTATGCTGAACCTGTAAGTCATTATCTCCTTTTTGATGAAATCCTTCTCAAAAAATGGAACAGAAAAGATCTATCAATATTGTCCTTGGATTGAGTTATATCCTGCTGAATTTACTCGTCTTTTTATTGAGTAAGGCCTGCTCTGGTCATAATTATTCCCTGGAATGAGGACAGAAAAGAGAAAACTACTCCTTAAAAGTTTTGCCTGTCATAAAGTGGACAGAGAATTTCTGGCTAAATGAACAAAGAAAGAAAAAGTGGAGAGGAGGAGAAAAAACCCACTCTTTTCCCCAGATAAAAGTACTACCTCAGAAGGCTCCTCTAATTCCCTCATGGAAAAAGAAATAAAGGGGTAGTGAAATATTTTTATTCTTATATTTAATTTCTTTTGTTCTGTCAACTGCAGATCCCTGGCTTGAAATATTTAGTCTGTAATCTTCACCTTAGAATCCTAAAATTAGTGTACAGCACAGTGATGAGCCAAATTATTAATAAAAATCTATGTTAAGAACCCCTGCTGTATTAATAACAATTTCCAAATTAATTCTGAAGATGTCCATGAGAGAAGTAGAGCAGGTGAGTGTTACAGATGGGGTCTAAGCACTTTCCAAGACAGGAAGACCATTTATGATATGAAAAGAGCCCACTGTCCTACCTGTAACAGCCACCTATCACTGGAACACACCTGTAGAGCTAAGGGAAATGTTATGTTATAAGCAGGTTAATGAAAAATACATTCAGGTATGAAAGAATAAATTTCTAGAGGAATACTTTTCACTCTTAGAAAGAAAATAATTTTAAAAAAATATTTTTTATTTTAAAAATGTGTAAAACAGTTAATAGGGCATTTTGAGAATCAATGTAATAGATGGAACGAGGAGAAGAGTAAAAACAGTAGGTGTAATTTAAGAGATGTCAGGATATCTGAGAGAGTGTAACAAAACAGCCACCTTTCTGAAGAGAAAAAGACAGGGTGCAGTGAGTAAATTATTTCAGAGAATGAAAGACTGGTCTGGAAATTGAAGACAAAGGTTAGTAGCAAGTGAAACACTTCAACATGGAGAGGCATAGCATTTGCAAGGTGACTATCATCTCTATCAGACACAGTTTTGTTCTCTTTATATATAGCAGTTCTAAAGGTAAAATGGTTAGATATCACTTTTGCTGCATGAAGAAAACCATGTACAAAGAGGTAAAAACGTGTTTAATGTAAGGAAGAAGCATGGATAAAGTATAAAAGAGTTTACAGAGTTCAGTGTGGAGATGTATATGGGAAAGAGACCTGGACAAATGAGAGACCTGAGGGAACACATCATGGTCACAATCTGCTTGGACTGTGCCAGAGAGCAATATGGGAGTATCTAAGTATCAAGAAGCAGCAAATCAGGTAAAAAATAAATAAATTACTAACTGACTATATCTAAGCTGTCAGGTAAACTTGCTGTCCTGGTCAAGGCCATCCAGTCTGAGGCTGTGAGGAGAGTGTGGTGGCTCTGGTGCTGCTTCGGCACCTACATTACCCTCTTAAGGCCTTCAGTGATGGTCACTAGCCCCCAGGTCTTGCCCCACATTCTGCCAGGGAGAGACTCTGTGCTAGTAGGTCACAAAATATCTTTAGACATCCATATTATTAGTATCTGCCTCAGATCTATATTTACTCTCTTTTTATTGTTACTGTAGAGAATGAGGAAAGACTAATCACTCTTTAAAGTTATTCTAAAGGAGGTCAAATAACTTGTACCCCAAAACCTGAGTCTAGCTCAGCTATTTCATGACGAACAGCATAGCCTGGACCACAAGGTCAGGATGGGTCATGGTGGCCCCAAAGGATAGGTTTAGTCCTAGATCTGATCTGTTCCTGGAGGTCTGGATTGTAAATGGGATCCAAAGCTACAATTAGATCCAAAAGTGTGAGAAGGTCTGTTTCCAGGGCTGATTCTCTTCCCCAAGTCAGGAATAGCTGTCTCTAAGCAGAGTTTTATTTATGGACAGTGCGGCTGCTGCTTCCTCTCCTGACATCCAGCCTTTTGTGATCTGCCCAGCAGATGTCCCCCGGCCACTGTGGGATGAGAGCTCATGGATGGCAGAGATTTTTCTTTCTCTGTGTTGATTGGTCTCAGTAAATAACAAGCTTGAACTGGTCACTCAGAGCTGGAAACAGTCAATACGTAATCTTCTCCAGCCAATGAAAGAGGCATACTGGGTCACTTGTCGTTCTTTCAGTTCTTTTTGAAGTGTCAAAAAGATGTTATAAAAACTGGTGTTGAACAGTTTTCAATCACAAATAAATAAAAGATGTGCCAGTGTTACCGCTGTGACCATTGTTCTACAGCTAGTCATATGTATGCTAAAATGTGCATAATTTTTATTGAAATTTCACTACTGTACATATTAACAGAATGCAACACTAGCAAAAGCAACAAGACTTCTCATTATGATATTCTGTGTTCATACCTCAAATCCCTGTGGTCTTCCTAGACTTTCTTTACTATGTTTCCATGCAACAAGAATCTCTGATACAGACAAGCTCGTAGCTTTGACATCGATGGGAGCAGCAGTGGGTTCTGTATTAAGAAAAATTGAAACAATAAACCTCCACTGTAACAACTTGTGTTTATCAAAAACACTCTATCTGAAACTGTCATTTACTTCTTTTATTCTACCTTAATACTCAAAAGAAGGTATGACATTGTGGGGAACATGAAATATTGAAAAAGATGAAGAGATTTTTATCACTGCATTTCTTTATTCGTGTCATGCTATGTCAATATCTCATCAGTGATAATCGGCGCAGCAAACTGACAGAATCTCTTGGCTAGAATTTTTAAAAAAATATTTAGTACTTGTAAACACTCCCTCCCCCATATACCCCTTTCATATGCCTTGATCAGCCTATCTTCAGCAATAAATGGAGCATTCATTATCTTCCTGGCTTTTTAGTGCCATTCTGTCAGCCCAGGATGAGCGATACCTTGCTAGGGTGCTTAGTCAATCCCGCTCCAGGGTTATACCAAGTAAGAAGTGATCCTCAGAGCTGTAATGAAATGCTACATAAAAGAAATTTTTAGGACTATGTTATGTCCTTGAAGTCACAGGTACCAGTGTTTGGGGTGTGCCATCTTCTCTATGGTGTGAAGCATTGACTCTTCGAGTCCTGGGATGCGCACTTCTCTAAAGACACGAAGACCTAGGAATTTTCCTTCTGATTATCTGTGTTGTCACCGTTGGCCCTATGTCTGAGTTTTGATCTCCATGCTATTCATAGGAAAATCTGCAGTCCTGACCTACTGATTATCTGGAGCAGAGGGCCCTCCTTGCCCTCCAACCAGAGCAAGTGTCCTTCAGTGCTGCTGGGGTATGGCCACAGGCATATTTTACATTGCACTTTCATATCAGTGAACACTTTACAAAGGTCCAGCTTCTTTCAGTGGTTGGGAATTGGGTAAATGTACATAGAGATCTGCCATAACAAACCATTGAGCACACCACTAGTTTGTATCACCAGTTAGTGCATTGGGAGTTAAGAGTATCCAAAAATTGTCACATATCAAACTGAGACATGAGTCTAGGAAATCTTTTTGATCTTTTTCTTTATTATCTAAATATTACTGAAAATTTGCTTAAGACAAGCTGTGGAGACAAGGCTTGAACACAGAAAGTGAAGCACACAGTAGCAGCATTTCTCCACCATTCTGGTGTAATTCATTTGCTCAGCAAAAAGTTGAATGCATATTCCCCAGCAGTTGCAGAGCCTGTGATTTCTTCCTTGGTCTAATGTTCCTCATTACATTTCTAATATGTTGATCTGCTCTTGAAGGGCAGGCAGAGGTCTTGGCTTTTATGTTATAGGGAGGCACATTAAAGAGCTTTCTAAAAAATGGTTTTTGGGGGCTCGTTTAACAGGGTTACAGAAAAGGAATTTCTGAATTAAAATGATACAGTTTCTCAGTGATCAAACTGCCTTAGTTAGATGTCTAATATCAGTCTTGACTCATTAGCTACCCTCCTTTCTCTGATCGTATCTCAGGGATTTTTCTGGCACTCCTGCCTTACACTTCTTCTCTAGTATGACTTGTACAAATTTTTAATCCTTTTTGATGTTAGATTTTTAGTGTTTGCAGCTCTTTTTGACCTTCTTTTTTATTTACTTCTAAAGAAAAGAAGCGTTTCTGATGCGATGCAACAATGAGTATTACTATAAAATATATATGAAACTTTTCAGGTAACAAAGAATAAAAAAATAATCTCCAGGAAAAAGTGAAATGATCTGAATTTGATACTGAAAGAATTGCGCTATGTAGAAATGCATTCCTCATAATATGATTTTCTGTTCAATAGTTACACCCTGCTTTCTATTTTATGTACTACTAAGATTTGTGTAGCAAAAGCTATCTTCTAGTTTTTGTATTATTGAAGCAATTACCTTGTTGTCAGAAAAGATTGCAGTGGGATAAATAATTTGAGATGTACACAAAATGTTGGTTGTCAGCCTTCACATTTTCTATAAATGTAGAAATCATTTCCTCTTCACTTCATAGCATCCACTGGGGGGTGGTTTATGTATTGCTCAGAACAGAAACAAATAATATTTTCTGATATTTTTGAAAATTGTTTTCAACAAATGGAGTAGAAATAGTTTGTATTTTTTTTACATGAAGAAAATGCATTTCTTACATATCCAGAAATTATTCACCGCAGTTTCACTGATATTAGACATAGAGAATGTGAGTGTTCAGCAAAAGAACAGAAATCATATATTTAGGAATAAAGTATATTATAGCTGTCTGAAAGTTTATGGAGACTAAGTAGCATTTTTTATTGATTTAGATAAGATGAGGACCATATACTTTCTGGTAATATAATACAGTCTGTGGTTCACTCCAATGTCATGCTTTATTCTGTGTGTCTAAAACTAATGATAAGTTTGACAGGTTCATTAGGTTTTTCTATAATGGTCACTGATGTTATAATCATATTCTTTTCTTAATATCTTGGCATTATGCTAAACCTATTGGTGTCTGCCTGGGGGTCATACTGATTGAAAAAAAAAGGGCCAACATCTTTAATGGTCTCTTTAATATTCCCTGTTTGAATTTAAGATGCAGCACGGCAAGTTCTCAAAAGGCTGTTTGCAATATCCACAAAACATTGTCTTTCCATGTGCTGTAATCACACTTTAAGGGAACATGTTCAATTTGTAGGTCTTTGGGATGGCTGTAATAAAGCAGGACAAGGAATTACACTAATTGCATTGATCAATCATCAGAATGAATCCTGAATTTTGAGACTGGCAAGTAAGAAAGAGTTACTAGCTCTCACTGTGTTCTCTCTATCTGTGACTGCAAACAGATTTTTTTTTCTGAAATAGCCTTAAAGATTTCCACATGATTTAACTTTAAAAAAAGAAAATCCAAGGGCCTATCCATACTTGTGTTGTTTTAACTCTCATGTGGAACAGAGCCTTAGTCAGGACTCCTCATCCAATCACTTAATGTCCATTCACTTCTCATTTTGACTCCAGAGAGGATTTTTACCCAGTTCCCTAATTCAAAATCTGAGCTCTCATTTGAAGCTCAGAACCTCAGCCTGGGTAATTGCATTATAACTCCAAGCAGTTCCACATAGTTGAGATTTTGGTACTTGAGCCAGGACCCATGGCTGCGATAATTCCTTTCTGTGGAAAAATCCACAAAAGAGAACTATCAGAAAAACATGAGGAGTCATCCCTCTCGTGTCAACTTGTAGGTAAAGGAAGTGGTAGCATTTGTTCCTTTGCTGGACATAGTTACAGAGAGTATCTTCCAAATCAGGGGACCTCCAGTAAACTGTTCCAATTTCTGAGAAAAGCAGAGAAACATTATGCTCAACTCCACCTCTCAGCATGTTTGGTGTGTGTGCATGGTTTGGTGACTCCACCAGATCTGTGGTGGCATGGCTGCCTGCAGGATAAGGCTTTCTCCAGAATCTTGTGCTAGAAAGGGAAAAGATGTTTGATTTCCAAAACACCAAGAATGAGATGACTGTTTCCTTGAGATGACTGACTGTTTCCTTGGACATTTTCCTCAAACGTTTTCTATCTTCAGCTTCTTTCTGACCACTGTCTTTGCAGACAGCTTTAAAAAAGAGAATAATTAAAAGGGTGAGGAAATGAGCTAGCAGTGAAGCAGTGATCAGGCCTACAGTGCTGACCTCTGCCCTGGACCTTTTATTTAGTGGTGAAACACCCTTACTTGTCAGTAGAGCTCCTGAAACTTACTCCCGTAATGCTGTTCTCCTTTGTGCTTGCTCATGGCATACCTCCTCCTGTGGCTTTCCCTTCTCCATGGCATAACCCAAATTTTTTACACAGTGGAGTGTCATGCAGGAATAAGGAGCTGCCTTATTCCATTAAGGCTTTACCAGCAAGTTACCTACACACGGTGTGCTTACCTTGGCACATGAGTAGAAGTTGGACAAGAGGACTGATAAAGTTCAGGCTTTGTAGATTAAAAGTTCTGAGGAGTATTGCCATCTTTATGAACATAAATGGCTCATTTCCACCAAATGATGTGGCAGCCATTTATCCTTAGCATGTGAGGAAGGGATGCTCCTATTATATTGATTACACATCTGGCTTACCATGGGGGCTAGTGACATCAGTCAAAGGAATGCTTAATAAACTCGTACTTGTCAGGATTGTGATTTTGTTCTTTAAAAAAATCAGTGGAGACAACTGTGGCTGAACTTTTACACAGTCTAATCCAGATAGGTTGGCTGTCAGAAACAGGAAACAGTCCACTGTAGTTTACAGATAACGTGCCAATTTGTAAATTTTCAGATTCACCTAGGCCCCAAGTAGCTCAGCTTTAGCTATGAAATGAACCACAGGACTTCATTTCATTAAAGTAAGATTTTAATTAAAGACATAGAAGCTATATTTAAAAGTGTGTAATTGCATAGTTTTTCCTCTAAATGAAAAGGAAAGGGTAATTTATTGGTTTGTTTAAATAAGGATTCAGGGTGAAAAGCAAGGGGAGATGGGCCTAACCAGAACAATCCTTCATTCTTTAGTGTCTTGTTTAATATCACATCATCCACTAACCAACCTGATGCAAAACTTCTTAAACTTGAGGAGAAACAAAATTGTAAAAGCTGATATATGGCCCTTTGACTTTTGGATAATTGTGAGATTTGGTTCTCCATGGGATCAATGAATTAGTACAAATCCATACAAAGCAAAAATAAAATCTCTGTACATCTTGTATGTATTACAGAAGTGCATCTGGGGTCCCTTAGGAGGTTTTAAACAGCAAGACTGAGAGTCTTCAGGCTTTACCTTGTACTGCTCAGGGTTCTCTTTTTCATATGTAGAGGTTTTTAGTAATACTCAGTACACTGTTTATCAAAATTATAGAACTTTCCATTTTTGTGAAGATAATTTCATCAGGTGCCTGAAGAAGATTGATACTGAAACGAACAGAACTAATTCTGTATCTCCCATTGTGGCAATCATTAAGAAAAAAAACCAAAACACCTTTATGAAAGACCTAACTCATCTTGAAACCAGCTGGGATCTCTTTTTCTCCCAGAAGCTTATTTCTATTTCCTTTTATATTTTCACCTATTTCTATGCTACATGTATTCTAATTTGTATTTATTCTTGTGCTGATAGGCTGTGTCTACACTTGTAAACTAAACAAGGACAGGGAGACAAGGCACCAGCCTGAGCCTGGACATACAGTTGTCCATAGCATGAAGTAGTTAGCATGATGAATAGTGGTGAAGTATTGACGCTGGCCAATTAGTGCTGCCCCAAAATATATCTAGGAATATGCTGGTGCCTCGCCAGGAATGGTTCCCAGGAGGTATATGGATGCAGTCACAGTCTGGAGAGTGACAGTGTTCAAGTATGTAGATGTGAACTCTTTTTGGCCAGTTGGCTTCAAAGGTGAAGAATGGCTGGCTTGTTTTATTTGCTAAAATCCAAATGATGTAGCATCATTTTCCTTTACCTTTAAAAGTTCTTTACCATACCTAAGAATTTCCCTGATTTGCAGGCAGCATCTTATCCAAACTCAGCCTTTTTTTAGTAGGAGAAAAGAAACAAGTTCTTCTAGTTTCTACTCATTCCCTGCGTCATCCTGAGTTCGTTGTTGAGCATGAGCAATCTGAACTATAGATAAGATTTTAGAAAAGATTTGTGATAATTTCATCAGAATTATGCCCTGATACAAATTAAAACATTTGAGTCTTTCTTGTGTGTAGGTTCTAGCTATTAGGTTCCAATTTTGTAATGGACTGGCTTGTTACTACTCCTTATGTACTTGACCTAGTAGCTCTTGTATGTCATTCATGTCCCTTTTCCTCTAGTCCTCTAATTCATATTTTTCCAATGTATTGTTCAAATTCTTCCCTGCATCCTGAAGTTGTAATAACAGCAATATCATAACCATCTCTTCTATTACATTTATGAATATTAAATATATGTGATCTAATAGTGATTCTTAAAAAATTCTGCCAGTAGCCTTCCAGGACTTTCACAAGTCTAGTGATAAAGCTACTTTTTTCTACACCTATATAGAAATATTTTTTTTTTTCTCGATAGATTAACTAAAAATTATTTTTTGCCAACTGTTATTTGTTTTCATTATTCTGGGATGGAAAAGATTTTACCCCAGGTCCTTGAGCATATAAAGGGGATTAGCTCTCACTATCTATGGCAACTATTAATAGGAAAACAGAACAATTTTCATTTATGGTACTTTTGAACAGCAAATTCTGAGCTACTTAAATTGGAGAGGGTTGAATTTCAGAGCACTTGACAATACCAGAAGTTTTCACAACAGTTGGAAAAATTTGCAGACTTTCACATTCTTATTAGCTATCCTGACTATGATTAGCTATCATTTTATTTATTAAAAGTAAATGATAAAATGTTTAACAATTGTTGGTCCATTTCTTGATTATCTTTATTATCAATTACCTTATTCACATTTTTTCTTGCATTATATACTTTCCTAACTTAAAAAAAATCTTTTTTCACCTTAATTTTTGGCAATATTTATGTTATTCATATCCTTTTCATTATTTGGATTTTATTATGTATGATTTTTATTTATTCTGAATATCTTTTAGTGCGTACAGCTCAAGAATCTCAGATGTAATGTACTGCCTTAGAAACGTACCATTTGTTGCAGTATAAATTTCAGGTAGATTTTACACCTTTGGCTCAAAGATATCCCAAAACATTTTCATTTCTACTCTCAACTATTAATTCTAGCTTATCAAATAATTTCCTGCTATTTAATGATGACTTGTTTCACTGTAATTTGTTATGATCAGCTTTTCTATAGTGTTTTAATTATTCATCTAAACAAGACTATAATACCATTATTCCTTCTCAGTTAGTCAGTACTGGATAAAGAATCTGCTAATTATCACAGCTGGAACACAAGATCATTAGTAGTATTTACTATTTAAACTACTCTGAACAGCTAAATTCTCTCATAAATAACAGTGTCCTGTAATATTCATCTAAAATTAGAAAGGTCTTTCTCAGCATCCAAATTTATCAAGGCAATCAGCAACTGACCTCTAGTTTGACTCCCAGTTTCTTTAATTGCCCTTTTCTGAAATGACATGGAACCCAAGGATTTTCTGTTTTATCCAAACACTGGTTTTGTATTTCATGATACGTTATCACATCATCAGCATGTTGTGACATTCAACCATTTTTACTTTTATTTTTTCTTTCCTATGTAGTTCATACTTTGTTTAGTCATGTTTGCTAAAGCAAGGCTATGTGGCCATCACTCTTATCAGTACAGCCTTTTCCATCTTCTTGCCATCATACCTTTACACTCTCATATTTCCTACCCCATTGCCATGCTTCTGATTTTCCCAGTTTTCTTCTTCCACTAAATTAAAAACAGATATATACATTGCATATGATTTCCCTGATACTGAAAACTTGTATTAGTCATCCTGGCATTTTTAGTCCCTCAGTATTTAAGTGGAATATAACTATCAAGAAAAATCTCCAAAGAATATATAAATGTTAAAACAAACAGTGCTTAAAACTGCTTTTGTTCTTTGTTTTTTTTTCAATATCTTGTGCCTTTACAATTTTTATTCTCTATGGATCACAATCATCTGTGCCTGCACTGAAGCTCAGTGCTTTGTTTCAGTATGTTCTAGCATGAATCTGATACCATTATTTTCCTGGCAGAAAGTGGAGTCTGAAGATTTGTTCTTGCTTTGTTCATGCTTCTTTTCAGCCTCAGATTTGCACATTGCAACCTTTTTTCTGTCTGGCAGCCTAACTTGCTGTGCTCTGTGTGCTGTGGTGTCTCCTTCTCTTGTTAAAGGGTTTCTTTATGAAAGATTCAGACTTGTCTTTCCCTGGTGCTGGAAGATGTCTATTGTGTCCTTCTGTTCTGCCTTCTTATTGAAGATAACTGTGCATTTTTATTTTTGTTTTTTTATCCTGCATCTTCTATGCAACATCCTCATTCCTTTTTCAGAACTGGTCCCTGGCTCTCATCATCTCTTTTACTTCATTAAAACCTCTGACCTCACTTTCTGTTCTTTTCTCCTTGATTGCTTGCTTTCTACCTTTCCTAAGGTCACCAGGAAAGACCACTCCTTCAAACCTTTCTAATGCATTAAGCCATCCTTTCCAGAGGGTCACATTTGCTTTATTTCCTCTTGGGTTATCCAGCTATTTTTGTACAACCTTTTTATCTGCTTCTCTATTCTACTCTCTATTCCTCCATTACATTCACCTGCATCTTTAGGTCCTGGATAAACTCTCCCGTGAGGTGTATCCTAGTGATATTTCCTATGAAGTCAAAAGGCCAATGAAGGAAAAGAAATGTCTTAAAACATCTATAACCAGTCAGGCATTTTTCCCCACTTTAGCTTTGAATTATCACCATCATTGATCCCTCAGTAACCATTAGTATCCTATTATCTTCTAAAAATCTGACATAGAGATAAAAGGATTAACCTCTCCAGGTACTTATGGAAAAGCGGTCAGTGTTTCACTTGTGTTTGCTGAGATTCTTTACTCACTAGAAGGTTATTTTTTAAAGCCTTTTACCTCAGTCAGATACAGTTTATGTAATCATAGGTCAGTCAGGTTTTTTTCACAGAAAGGAACATCTTTCTCAATACCATCTGCAAAGCTGCTTGCCTAGGCACAACTCAAAGCCACAGCAAATGGGGTTTCAGTGCAGATCAGAGAGAAGAGAGGACGCTATGCAGTCACAGTCATCCAGAAAAGTGATGCACTCATTCTTAATAAATTAGAATTTCTTCCTTGTCCAGAACCTTTTCTATGCAAACTCTTGTGGGTTTTTTTGTTTTGTTTTTATTTTTCCTTGTGCTTAGCAGAGACACCAGGATTTCGACTTCTTTAGACAAATCTGTTATGTCAGTAAATAACTGTAGATCCTTTTGTAGATGTAAGAAACCGTTTAATATGTCACATAAAGTTTCCTTAACTTTTAATAATTTTATCCTAGGCCTTTATTCTAGATGTTTGCAGAGTGGTGAATTAAGTGTGTGATGAAAATCAAGTAAGCCAAGCGTTTGCTGGATCAGCCCTAGGACCATAATATATTGTACTGTCAATCTTTATTTAATATCTCCTCTTCAACTGAAATCCTTGAGAAAATATGTCTTTCAATTGTTTGCCTCCTGAAGTATGAAAGTCCATGCTTCTTTTGAAACCACTTTCCCATTTTTTTTCATAGCAATCTGAAATGTCTATTGTCCTCAGTCTCCATATTGCCCAGAACTTAGCTATAATAAACTATTTAATTTTTCCTTTAAATTTTCAGTATATCACCTAGGGTTATTCCGGAGAAAAGCTTTTTATAAATTAATTTTGCACTGCATTCTCACAGCATCCCATATTTTTTCCTCAAACATAAGTCTTTTAAAGTATTTAGCCCCACAGAATTCATCTTACCAAAGGAAAGTCTAATGTTCATAAACATAGAGACTGAATTATCACAGCTATGATGGGTGGGTATTTTCAAGTAACTGAATGACAATCAGAAAAATTGATTTCTAGAGATAGTGTCTGGGAGCAAAGAAAGTTAATTTTAATAATTCTAGTCAGATAACTTGCAAAATTTATATTTTAAAATAAATATTAGAAAAAATTGTTTATATATTACTGATTATTCCATTTCCAGTCTTGTCCAAATAACAAGCAAGGGGCTATCTATTACATTTCAACATTCAGCTTTTTCTAAAATAGCTCTTGCTATTTGAAGGAAAAAAAAATAATCCATTGAGGTTCTGTCTCCTTTCCTTGCAAAACTGTATTTTTATTGAACTTTCTGATTAGAGTATGAAGTTGTTAAATAATAAAAACATTAGTATCGGTCTTACAGTATCATTTCCCATTGAGGAACAGGCAAGTCAATTGTAGAAATGTCCAAGTTGTACTTGGCAATTTTTACATTTTAAAATGTAGTTGGTTTTATAATAATATGAATACTTGGTAACGCTGATCCAAACAGTGGAACACAAACAAATTACTGGAACTGCTTTTAGCCAAAGCAGCATTTCCAACCTCTGTAATTAGTGTGAGACAGTAGTAGTAGATAATACCTGCTACATCATGGCTCCAAAACTACACATTTTATATGGGCTAATATGGAATGACATTTAATGTTTTCCAGCTTCACATGAAATACCATTATCTTCACACTACATTTTTGCAGAGATAGTACGAAATTCCTCCCACCTGTACTATGTTTATTTTATTCTCTCAACAGGACACAATGGGATAACTAAAAGATAGTACAGTAAGTTACTACTAAGTAGAACTGAAGTATATGACTTCCAGTAATGGAGCTTCTCAAAATATTCCTGTGGATAACATTTATCTTCTTTTTACATGCATGGAAATTTCCATACACTAGCTCTTGTTAATACAGAACAACTTATTTTACCAGTACAAATGTGTCTTTTTTTTGCCACAAAGTACTGTTGAGAGTTATATCAAGTTGACATACTAATTTTCCAGAAAAAAATTTCATTTGTTCTGTTGAACTATTAATATAATTCATATTGAGTATTTGGACATTAACATAAATTCAGAATTTTTGTACTAATGAACCAAAAAAGAGAGAAAATAATAGAAAAAAAAAGAACAAAATTGCATTCTGTGCAGTTTTAGTATCCATTAACAAGGAAATGAATATTCATAATTGGATTTATTTAGTCTTTGAGCTGTTGTCTGATTAGCTCATCAAAAAAAGTATCATGAACCTCAGAAATATTAGAAAATATCAGCCTTTCTTTGATCATTGTTAGAGCAGCCTGTCTTAAAGTTAAGACTACAGATTTCATTTTAGGGATGAACCTTCATTAAAAGAGATTTTTTTTGGTTAGGACTGATGTGGCTTGAAGTCTATTCCTAAGCTTTGTCACTTGCTTTCTGGGTAACCTTGGCAAGTTAGTTCACCCCCTTCTCTGCAAAACTTCTTTAATATTACTTTGCACTTGTGCAAAGAATTTTGAAATTTAAGATTGAAAAAGCATGTAATAATAAGACACAATATATGAAAATAGCTTCATACAGTTCATAATACACAAGTTAACTTTATGTTGCACTGACCTCCTTCAGCAGAGCAGATGACCACAATAGGGCTGAAGGGACCATCTCCTTTATTGTTGTAAACACCAACTTTCACTTCAAAAGGAGTCAGAGGTGGCACACTTTCATCTCTGTAGATGAACTTTGAGGCATCTGAAGATGTCACCATTTTTTCCTTCCAGCCACGTGTTCCATTGGGTCTGAAGGCTACAATATATCCAAATCCTTCTCCATTCTGAAACTCTTCTGACACTGGCTAAAAAATAAAGTTCAGGTAATGATCAGACATGGCTTTACTAATTTAGAAAGCAGTCACTCAGTGACCGACCATAATCTGGCAGTTTGTGTGAGGGTGGTCCTTTACAGTTGCATGATAGGATTTTGCTTATCATACCTGGAAACACATAGGGACAATTGCTTCTGAAGAGGAACCCTGTAAGAGAGTTTCTTTGCCTAATCACCATACATAGGTCACTGTCCTAGGGTTGAATAAACTCTTGGACTCAGAAAGATTTTTTCTTCTATATGTCCCTCTTTGTGGTTAATGCTTTAACCAGTGGTCTATTAGTGGAATAGCCCCTTCCAGTGACCTTGTTAAAAACATAGACCAAAATATTGTTAAGGTCTCCTAACATATGACCTTAATGACACTTACTACAGTGGGACTTAGGTGCTAGCCTGTTAAATTTCTGTATCCAAATGGGGTGTCAAATCTTAGGGATTTAAGTCAAGAGTTCAATCTGAAACTTAGGAAATAATGTTCTAACTCTCAAACTGAGTCTTGGTGAAAAAAAGAAAATCTCATTTGCTTTTCTCTTCTCAGAGGATCTGTGAAATTAGCCACTTAAACTGGGACACATCTGCCATAAGCAAGCAGTCAGCAAAGGGATTTATCTGTTGAGAGGCTGAGCACTGCAAAAGCTAAATCTTACATGTCCAGCTCAAGTAATGGAATTTTTCAAGCTAATTTACTGACTACATTTCTTACAAAGTCAATGGACTAGTTTAGGAATTAGGTTATGTTCAACAGCTGTCAGCACATTAGGCTTATGGGAAATGCCAAAAATGGGTGTTTAAGCTCCCTCTCTTGAAGTGCCCATCCTAGATCTGCAGCTAATGAACATGTGAATCAGCTCAGGGGACACCGAATCTTCTCCCTTTCACATGGCAAGAGAATGTCTCATCACCAGGCACTTCACTTGCAGACACCATTTTCTACCCACCCTTCTGAAGCTCTGTGGTGCACACTCAAAGGAAAACAAAACAAAACAAAACAAAGCATGACTACAAAGGCAAAGGAGGCAAAAACAAGACAGACTTTGTAATCTAGTGATTTGAGTTGGAAAGGAGGAGCCTTGCATCTCTTTGCAAGTTGGCAATAGACAGTGACTATAAAAAAAATCCAGAAATACAAGAGAAGTATCAGAACCCTTGGATTTCACTGCAAATGCTAAATACACAGTCTGTGATTTAAAGTTGTGTGAATAAACTTTTGTTTGAGCCTGCTGAGTATAATTCAGGAGCCTAGGTAGATTAGTCTTTTCCTGAATTCCCAGAGACCCATATACCATCTGAATATATCTTCAGGCTTCAAAGGACTTTGTTGAATTCCTGTTGCTCGTGATAGACCGATAGTACTTTTTTGGATCCTGAAAAAGATGAGATTGACTGTGCTGGAGCTATGCTGATTTACACTATGGTTGTGCCTTAAGGAAAATCAGTGGCTAAACCAGACAGTACAGTAATCTGTAGTGAGTTGTTGGAGTGTTATCCAATGTGCTAGGATTAGTTCTTTAGCAGAAATTTCAACAGTTACTTTTAATTGCATGTTTTGTGTGTTATATTCTATATTTTTACCATTTCTTGAAGAGAGATAGTGACTATAATCTGAAATGGTAGCAAACTTTCAAACTATTAAAAAATGTAAATATGCTAACTTTACAATTTGTGTATAGATGAAATGCTATGGTGTTTTTATGATCTTAATTTGATTAATAACTTTATGCAGTTTAAGAGGTATGTGAAACAATAATGTGCTGACAGTATTAACCTTAGGAAGGACAGCACTAGGTATTGATGGAAACGAATTAATCAGGAACAAGGGGGAAAGATTGACACTTTTTGTCTTAATTACAGTTTGCACTCCTTGGCTAAAAGTGAAGAAACATCAGCTGTTTTTTGTGGGAAAAAACCCCAATGTGTAATGAAAGTTATGTTATGGCAATTACTAATTCTTAACTGTCTGTTGTATCTGTATGGGACACCCATGGGTCTCTGGTTTCTTTGGGAAGAAAATTTTGACCCTTGACAAAGAGGAGGATATAACACACTTCAGTAGTCTCCAACTCCAGTCACCTGAAGACCACTATAAACACACTCAATATGAATGCTAGATACTAAAATATCATATTAGGAACTAGGATTAGGCTAGCTTACATCAGATACAATTCCAGCCACCTGATGTTTTTGTCTGGGATTCAGGAAGATCTCTCATAACAGAAGAGATGTTGCTGCTTATAGTTATGGACTATAAAGCAAACTGAAATCAGCTCTGTCTCAGCTGTCTCAGGTAGCTGGTGTTGGAGAAGACAGACAAGACAACAGAAAGCAGCCTTCTCAGAGGTTCTAAAATCTTCCATTTTAAGCAGTTGGTCAGAATTCTCTGTATCTCTTACAATCCGAATATCTCCTGAAGTTGGCTAGGCTAAAACATTTTTCGTTAAAACCTCATGTATTTATTTGATGGATTTTTTCTTAGTTTATATGTATATATATACACATATACATATATTCTGAATCTTATACTCTTGATGATGAATCCAGAAGTCTTGAAAACTGCTCAAGAAAAGTCTATGTTCTACTGTGTTATTTATGATTAGCAGAGGAAGTAACTCCCATTCCTCCAATTGTCCACTGACATGGTCATACATCTGTGTTGCATCTTGCATCACAAATATCTTCTCAAAATAAAAGTCCACTTCAGGTTTTTAGTTTTATATTTTTATTAAATGCTGAAAAAAATTTTAAGGTTTAAAAAAGCTATAAGGCTTTAATTCTCATCCCTTAGCTATCATTTAATGTGGTGCAACATTTACATAAGATTCAGAAAAGTAAAATCAACCCAAGCAGCAGATCAGGAAAAAAAAGACTGCTGAGTTAGCACAACTTAGGAGCTGCTGCTAGGTGAGTTAGATTCACCATAATGCCATCTACTCAAACCACACTTTGAAACTTTAGTACATTAATTTAAAGAACAGTATTTTGTGTTCATGTCTTGCCAAGATTTGCTGTAAGGTAACCCCAGTGCATTACTCTTTACTTTGCCCTCAAAGAAGTAAACATGAAACAAAAACTTTAATCAGAAAAGTCCCTTACCTCCCATGCTATTACTAATTCATGTCTTCTTCCACTTCTGCCGCTTACATTAGCTGGAGGTGTCTTTGGAACTGTGAGCAAAAAGGAAAGAAAAAAACAACAAAAAAAACCCCAAAACAGAATGTCCAAGTTATTGAAGTTTTCCCCATAGTAATAAGTTGCTGCAGAAGACATGAGGCTGTTAAATCAGAACAGAAATAACAAATATAGCACTCCATGGAAAAGAAAAATTGCTTAAGTTTCATTTCACAGAATTCCACAGTCAAGCTGATAAACTCAAACAAAGCATAAGCTGAAAAGAAAACCAATATTGGAATAAAAAGCTGCTTAAGCACTGTCTTTTGTAGATTAGTCAAAAATTTCAAATGTACAGACCGTCTAACAGACAAACCAGAAATTATCTTGTTAACCTTTGTATATTTCAAATAGACAACTCAAAACCAAATGCCAGGGAAACTGACATATTTCAGACGTCAGGTAAACTCTTAGGACATAAATAATGTCTTTCCTATTTCCAAGGTCATTAGTGATTTTGAATATTTTAGTTCTTGTAAATGTACTCTTGTATGCCTTACCAGGGAGCCAATTTTCAGAAATTTTAAAGTAACCATCCTTAAAAACCCTGTATCATTTCTTGCAAAAGGCTGGAAGCAGTACTACCTACAGTTCTTTGAAAACTGAGACTACAATTATGGCTTTAAAAGTACATATGGGGAGTTTATGAAATAATTTAAAAGAAAATTTAACTAACATCAGTGTTATTTTGAGTGCCAGAAAAATTATAAACAGTGGGTTATCATATTTTGTAAAACTTCAAAATTCTTAATTGTTCCATTGTAATTGTATAGTTTCTTTTATCTTACTTAATGCCTCTAATGAAGCTCCTAAAATGACTAATGTCTTGAGTTTTTTTACTGTGAGCAGGTAATGCTTGTATTTTTTATTTGATTAAATATGTCCTAAATTTTAAACTTTCTCTTTTCTTCCTTACAGCAGTACATAGGTCATTGTTAGAAATGTTCTGTGAGGCATTAACTGTGAAGGCCTTATTGCATACTGTTTAGCTTATTTATTGAGTTAGCACTGTGCCTTTGAACTATAAAAACCCACCAACATTTAAATAAATGTACACAATCCTCTCTATTTCCCATGTTGATCATTAAGAGCTTTAAGTTCAATGAAAGTGCAATTTTTACTAGATACTGGAAGTTCACATAAAATTTCTGAATATGTTTGTGTGGTGTCTTTTTGAACTCCGAACCCTTTAAAGAACATAAGCCAAATTCTGTTTTTTCTCATAAATGATGGAAACCCACAAAGTTTATGAGTTGCTCCTGATTTTCACTGTTGCAAAAAAAGTAAGAGCCCTTTTATCTGTGGTTCTTAGCAGACTGATAGGAGTCATTTCTAATGTGTGAAACATCTCTCCCCAGTAAAGCTGGGTTCATCTGGCAAGCATGATGCCTTAGACATTTTCCTTCCTTCCTTCCTTCCTTCCTTCCTTCCTTCCTTCCTTCCTTCCTTCCTTCCTTCCTTCCTTCCTTCCTTCCTTCCTTCCTTCCTTCCTTCCTTCCTTCCTTCCTTCCTTCCTTCCTTCCTTCCTTCCTTCCTTCCTTCCTTCCTTCCTTCCTTCCTTCCTTCCTTCCTTCCTTCCTTCCTTCCTTCCTTCCTTCCTTCCTTCCTTCCTTCTATGATATCTTTCATAGTTAGTCTCTGCTGAAAGCTCTTGACTTCTGTATAATCAGATGATTGAATTGCTTTGTAGTTTAACTTTAGTTAGTGGGAAACCAGGTACCCAAGCTGAGCTTGTAGCCCAGGCTTCTTCTCCAGTGAATGCAGAGCTTTGGGGCAGTTCATCCCATCCAAAGATAACTGTCTAAACAATGAGAAGGATGTTTAGACTACTGAAGTGAGACACAAACTAGTTTAATCAAAGAACTAACATTTTCCTGTCAAAAAGTTACTAAAATTTTCCTTTCAGAAACAGAATTATAAAGTACTGAATGGTGAGGAATTGCCCTCTGGTTAAAACAAACAAACAAACAAACAAACAAACAAACAAACAAACAAAAACAATCAGTGTGTAACACTTGGCTGAGTGCTCTATGGTGAAAAGATGCAGATGAAGAATCTTCTGCCAGTTAATTAACATGCAAAAATTATGATGCTATCTCTAGTGGAGCATATGTAAACCTTGTTTAGCACTCATTTTTCTCTTGTGTTTCTAAGATATTTGCTGTTAAAGTCACAAAGATAAATTAAGTTTTTATGTAGGTTGCCTGTTACTGATGAGAGAGTATGCTGAAAGAGTACCCTTTGAAGCATCCAGCAGGATGGATTTATTTAACCAGCAGTGATCTCTTTCTAGAGTTTTCTTGTTAACATCTTTGCAGACCAAAGCCCCATTCAAATGAATAGACGTTAAAAGAATAAAACTGTCAAAAGGATGAATTTCTTTTGCACCAACCTGAAATGTGCATTCACACAGTGAAGCTCTTTCAAATGAATAATCATTAAAAGAATAAATGTATCAAAGGAATAAACTCCCTTTGCAATGCAGCAAAGCAGAACATACACAGTCAGAGGGAGATATTTTGAAATGAATAACTGTTAAGTGAGGAAAACTATTAAAAGGAAATATTTTTTGCCAGGCACTGAGGTTATGTATTAGCAATCCTTTCAGCAGCAACACTTTTATATCACTGTTATAACTGAATCTACTCACTCATAGCCTAAGTTTATTGCCATGCAATTAGTGACTTCTCAATCTTTAAGTTGTTAATTCTTGGCAGTGACACTCTTGGAGATGCACTTTCACCAAATACTCAAGCATAATGACTAAACTTGGCTCCCAGACACAGGATCCATGTGCCTGAGGGACGAGGACATTAGGACCTCTTTTCTTCAGTGTTTCTGCTTCATCTTTTTTTCAAGGAAATGTCGAGTGGCTTTTTTCAATTTTATTTTTTATTACAAAGAGAAGTGACAGATCCTCAATTTTGTAGTATGTCTTAATTTTTGTTCAGAACAAAAGTATTTAGCAGCCAAGATTATAATTAATTACAGTATTGCTGTAGAAACATGTAGCTAGATTTAGTCCCTGTCCTTCAATTTTTCAATCTGAATAGTGAGACAGAGGGAATAGAAGCATGAGCCTTAATAATCTCCTGTTTTTAGAGTAAGAAATGCTAATGTGAACTGCTCAAATTTACAGAGAATTTTCTGATAAGCAATTGAGTTCAGATTTCCCAAATCACAATTCTGTCTGTTAATCACAAGGTCTTTCTTACTATGGTTGAATCCTGTATTCATGAAGATATTTTCCACATGGATGTTTATTGTATAAATTCTGAAACACTTCGTCAAATAAAGTAAAATAATAAAAAAATGTTGATATAGCTACACTTTTTTGGGAGATGAATTATTAAACTTGGCTTTAGTCCTTAAGAAAATGTTTTCTCAAGGTACAATTGCAGTTATTTATTTATTTCAGAGATTTTTATGTATTTTATGATTTAGATGTAGCGTTAAAACCCACTCTTTTTAGCTGTGGAAAAGAAATGGTTAGAGGAAAAGGATTTGTATCCAGCTTGACAGAACTTCCTAACATGAGGACCAAAGTAACAACATGTTCAGCAGTTTTTTCTTCTCAGTTGTTTTTCTTTATATATGTATCTATCTATATCTATCTCCTGCAGTACACATCTCAGAAACAGAAGGATGTTAAGTGAGAACCCTTTCACTGTGTTAAAGGTTAGCTCTCAAGTTCTTGCCCTCCCAGGAAAACATTTCACATCTCATCTGTTCGGGAATGAAATGTAAAATGTGCCAGCTTCTCGGAAGCAGATGATACACTGCATTCAACTATTGGAAACCAAGGATGTCCCAACTGGTCTTAGGATCTACATTTCTGTTCTTCTCATTTCCTCTGAATTTTAATATTTGTAATTTATTAGAAGATAGAACTCTGTTCTGTTCACTGACAACAGTGTCATGCATGGCTGCAGAACTCAGTCTGAATAGCCTCCAAATCACCACATATAGGATTGAAAACTCCAATGCCATGGCATATATGCCAGAAAACCAATTCCTTAGCTTTCCTGTTATGTCTTTTAGTAGCACACACATTTGGATTCTTTGTCAACATATACTGCATATTAGTTTGAGCCTGCAATATTATTTGCTAGTAGCCTGTTTGTTCTAAATATACCCATGCAGCCAATGATTACTGTCTTTCTCTTCTCCTTTTGTTTTTCCCTGTGGAAAAGCACATTTTCTACAAAGGTTTTAGTAGCTCAGGTAATTGTCTCCAAATGTCACAGATACAGCAGGTTATTCATTTTTTTCTAGACCAAAACCAGGTACGATAATGGGAAAAGCAGAAACTTATTTTATACAGGTCATAAACAAATAAAACACCACCACCACAAAAAAAACAATAACAAAGCCAGTATAAACCAGGTAACTTTTTTTCTAGGACAGAGGCATTTCTTGTTATGTTATAAAGAAATTCTAGCTGAGAATAACATCGGCTTAATGGAAAATAAGGACTTATTAAAAATAAAACCTGTGTACAATCTGCTACTAATAGAGTGCATTACATTGTTACCTCATAAAATTGAGTTTGCATGCATGATTAGCGGGTTAAACTTTGATTCTACTCAATTTCTCTCTCCACGTGTTTCCCCATGAATAGATAATGTAATTGATGATTTGCCCCCAGGCTTCAAATGCCCAACTGCCTTAGTGGAATGCCAGACATGTTTAAATTCATGTTATTGGCTCTTTTCACCTTGTGGACCTGTAAAATATGTATCAAGGCTAGAACTTACAGAAAAGCAGCAGCTGGCTATAAGTTAGATGTGCCAGAAAATTGCAGTATTATCCATTCTGATGAAAGTAGCTATGAAAAGCAATCATGTTAACTAAATACGAACTAAGTAACAAGATTAGGGTTTAATTAGAAAATCAAAGCAAGTGGAAACCTGTTTATTATTCTGTTGATTTCCTTACACCATTCTGAGTATAGCTTCCATGGGTATTTTTAGATAATGGACTAATATAAAATGTTGTTACTGTCTTGGGGAAGAAGTGATAAAATAAGCGAGGTGTGGGGAGAGGAAAAGACTTTAGTCTCCAGCCAAATTAGTCTGTGCCATTAAATTACAGATGCTGATTACCATTTAAGTATAAAATAATGGAAGAAGAATCACACATTTGCTGCCTTGTGGATGTCAGCTCTCACCTGAGCACGAGCCACAGTCACCCTCTCTGCAGGGAGACCGATATTTCTGGAGTTTTACCCGGGCAGGGGCAGCTTGCCTGTTTGCACTTATGAGGCACGTCTAACATCACAGCAAATAGCCAGGTTACTCTGCCTGGGTCGTGAGTAGAGAGGCTGCTACTTCGTTCTCTCTGAAATATGATGTCCTTTCACATACATCAACTTTGAAGAATTGAGATCTATGACATTGTGGTTTAAATTAGCTCTATCCTGCTGAAACCAGTACAATATTAGAACCGGAGGCCAGGTTAATGGAGACTTTCTCTTAAAGCTTTCAGATAAAAAATTAGAAATAGAGAGATGCTGAAAAATAATATGTAAAACCAAATACAAAAATAATATATAAAACCAAATTAAAACTATTACTAACTTCCTTGGCTCTTTGACTTTCGTGTCTGAAAACTATACCAAGGGTGACAATTCTCACAATCAGTGAAAGAGGTGTGCCAGAGGACAGAGTTAACTAGGCTCTGGACTTCAGGAATATCTGGAGACCAGGAAAAGGTGGCTGCATGAACGAAGCAGATCATGAAGGCTCTGGGATTTCAAGAGTGCCACAAAAGTTGTAAGCAGCATGCCATTTTGTAAAGAATTATATGTGTAACATGGTTTTGTTTGTTTGTTTGCTTGGGGTTTTTTTGTTTAAGGCAGAGTCCATTGTGTTAGTGTTCTGACTTTACAAGTCTTTGCAGATTCTAACACATTGGGAAGCTATATCTTTTTGTAACTTGTCTTCTTACTCCCTCTATAGAATTAAAAAATGAGGCAGCATCTATCTTACTTATTAAAAACCCCCACAAAAACCCAAGCCATTCACAACTGAACAGAAACCAAACTTTTTCTTAAAGAAAGATCTTTGGAAATTGATGTGATGACAATAGATTGCTGCTATACCATGACATGCTAAACAGGCACACCAGATAAATTCAGCTTCAATTTCTCTGAAGGCTGTTAAGTTATTTTACTGGCACCTGTCTGGATTTCAGCATCATGCTACAAAACACTCCCTTCTAACATGACATTTGTGCAGCTGTAACCCTGATAGCAAAAAGGTATTCCTAAGAGGGAAGCTGAAAGTGCAAGTAAACATCTAGTGTGGCTTTTTTCCTGTTTGAATTAATATATTACTGATTTATTATTCAAGAAGGTCTGCATTATTATCAGCCACAATGCTGTTTGTCAGGAAGATCCCCATGTACTGGAGTACAGATCATTGCTACTGGAGTTAAAGAATCTGTCGGAACACTTTGTTCCTAGACTCTGTCCCCTGTGCTGTTGTGGGGGAGGAAGTAGAGAAATCAGGAGCAAAGTAATTTGAGCCCGGGAAGAAAGGAGGGGTGGGGGGGAGGTGCTTTAAGATGTGGTTGCTATGTCTCACTATCCTACTCTGATTCATTGATAATGAATTAAATTTATTTTTCTTCCCCAAGTCGAGTCTGTTTTTCCTGCAACCATAAGTGATGAGTGAACCCTACCTGTCCTTATTTCAACCCAGAAGCTCTTTCTTGTGCTTCTCTCCTCATCTCACTGGGTGAGAGGGAGTATGTGAAGGACTGTGTGGTCTTCAGCTGCAGCTAAAACCCCATAAGGTGTGAATGAAATAGACTTTCACTAAAGTGGTATGAACAAGTTTTAGTAAATATAGACTTTGTTTGGTAAACACTGGGAAAGAAAAAGAAGGAACCTAAAATATACGACAGCTAGATGAAATCTAACATTTTTAAACTTCAGTTTGTGAGAAAAACATTTGCTCACAGGTTAAATACTTCTGGTCAATTAAGAACCAGAACCGTCCTTTCAAAATCGAGGAACATATTCACAAATCTGAGAGAACATAATCCCAGGGGTGCAACCTATTACAGGATAAACTTTTTCCAGAATGTTTATGTCCTCTCTGATATGTACCACCTGAATGAACAGAGAAGTCATTCAAACATTTGAGTCCAGCAGAATTTTCACTGTCAATAAAATTTAGTACAAAATGAAGGAAACAATAATGGTGGTAAAATAAAGGGTTTTTTTTAAAAAAACAGTTTGAGGTTTAAGTAGCTCCTGTTTTTTATTTCATTTTCCTTTCCTCCTTTTCTTAATGGAACAAAGTATGTAGCATCTGAATCTTCTGCTATGAAATTACTGAGTTTCATACTGTGGGGAGCTTGCAGAAGACGTGGGGGAGAGTTGGAAAGGAAGCATCCTTCCACATACATACCACATACATGGATGGGACTCAAATCACTTCAGTGCAGTTCTGTGATTGCACAGTGAAGTTTAGTATTGGCTAGCAACTACACAGTTATTTAAGGAAAAAAAAAAAAGTATTTTTACAACTGAAGATAAGTTTGTTAGACTTCATCTGAAATAATGCATCCAGTCCAGTTCTGCGTGCCACAATGAGAAAGACATTAAGCAAGTTCAGGGAAGGTTACTGGGGATGGTGGGGCTGGAGCACTTGCCTTGTAAGGAGAGGCTGGGGAAGCTGGGCTTGTTCAGCCTGCAGCAGAGATGGCTTTGGGGGACCTAGCAGCAGCCCCCAGTGCCAACAGGGAAGTCACTGGGGAGTCAGAGATAGGGTCTTCATAGTGGTGCAGGGTGGGAGGGCAAGAGACAGTGGTCATAAGCTGAAATAGGGGAAGTTCTGGCTAGAGACATTAAAAGAAATATCACAATGAGATTAGTTAACTGCTGGCACAGATTTTCCTCCCTGGAGGTTTCAGGACTCAACTTGACAAAGCCCTGAGCAGCCTGCTCTGAAGTCAGTTTACTGAGCTTTAAGCAGGAGGCTGCACTAGAGACCTCCCAAGATCTCCTCCAGCCCCAATTATTCTCTTGATTCTGTGGTTCTTTCTAAAAAAAAAAAAACAGCCCAAACATTCTGCTGTGAATGTTGATGCATGGCATATACACAGACCAGTGAGCTATGGAACTGAGACACAAGATTAACATATTTTAATAGGTAAGAATTCTATTTCAGAATTAGAGAAGCAGACAGATTTTGGTATTTCCACTTGTAATTCTTATAATCTCCTTTAATGAGAAGACGGAATGCAACACAACTGCTGTATTCAACCAGAATATTTACAACTACAAAATCAGTTATACTTTCAAATTCAAGTGGAATCTTTGAATTTGACAGTTTTCCACTTTGTATGATTAATTAACTACTTACAAATTATTCAGCAGCAGAAACATAAAAAAACCCCAACAAACCAAAACTCTCTAAGCCTCCTAATAACAAAGAATAATGAAGAATAACCTGTAAGTGTTCTGAGATGCAGTTATCTTCTGAGGTTTTGTTAAAACTCAATCTCTGTATCTTTCCACCTCTGGAAATGTGTCTCACTAGCTCCCTAGGATTTTTTCTCAGATTCCAAATCCTTCTTTGCCTCCCTTCATTCTGCTTAAGTTACTGTCAGTGATTCCAAACTTTCCGAGACAGCTGCAATTTTGAAGAGACACAAATAGGATATACAACATATTTCTTGGGGTCCCACAGTACCTTCCCAGTCAGAAATACAACGAAATTTCTTTAAATGCACTAACAGTTCATGGTAGAGTGTGCATGACAAATAAACACTCAGAGCACAAGGTCTTTCGAGTTAAGAAGCTACCCATGGCTTTCCTATCTTGCTGAGAAAAAAAAGGGAGGAGTTGTGTGAAGAGACTGAGAAGTAGCCTATAATCAAAAAGCAATGGAAGCCTGCCAGAGGGCAGGCAGCAATGGCTTAAGTGTAGGATGAAGAGTGGGCCAACCTGGATGGACTAAGACAGCAGGGAATGGGTTTATTTGAAATTTCTGTAAATTAAACAGAATTCCTATAATTAAAACAAACTAGCTCCCTATTACAAAGAATATAACCCTGGAATAGTGATGACTGAACACACAGATGTGTACCAGGGAGAAGAGAATAGGTCTATAATTATATTAAAATAGTTCTTGTTTCAGGTAACCCTGAACATTAACCTTTTCATCCTCTTCTTACCTGCTTCATTGGTTCTGATCACTCGCGATGGTGCACTTGGGTCTCCAGTTCCAATTTTGTTGGTTGCTACAACTCTGAACTCATATTCCACCCAAGGGTTCAGTTCCACAGCCATAGCAGACTCCATGTCACCACTTATCACATCTGGAACTGCAGAGAGCAAAGAAATGTGTAGGTCACTCAGAAATCTGAAGCTCACATGCAGTCTCTCAATGGCAAATAGAATTTGTGATACAATGTGGCCATTAGAAATGATAGACATCAAGGATTTAATATGTCAGAAATCACAGCTAGGTTTTTGGCACTGTGGCACTCCTGAAAAGACACAGATTGAAGGATATAGGGGAGAGCTTTCTGCTTATTCACAGGTGCATCATGGCAGGTGTCTTTGTGTTGTCCTTTCAGAGCTGTTGCTAAGTAACGTGAAAGGAATGAAAAAAGAAAAAATAATCAGTGCTTTTAATTTATCATTGTTCTCCTAAGAGTATCTGTTCCTGCAGTTCCCAGTGGTTATTATTGTGATGAGAAGGAGTTTTGAGCAGTCTACTTGTGCTGTTTTAAATTTTTTCTCACCTGTTTTTACGGTCTGCCAGCCAAGAGAAAATGGACTGCGTGCTTGCAGGTTGTAGAGAGAGATAGGGCTGTGATTGTCTGCCCCAGGACTCCAGGAGAGTGTTGCTGTGGTGTCTGTAATTTCCTCCACTATTACAACCCCTGGGGGACCAGGAGGACCTAAAAATAAAGTGGAATAATCAAACAGTCTACACCATCATCATGGATGAGCAGCAATAATACAGGAGGTGCATTCTTTAGGGACCTGGTGGAGTTCAGTATGCATGAAACACAAGGGTTAAAATGCACACCACCACATCTCAGAGATACCTCATTTCCATGATTTCTGCTGGCAAATTATGATTGTTTCTACTCTTTAGTGCTGCATAGGTGAGTATCAATTAACTTGTCAGAATGACAGTGGAAGAACTAGAAATAGAAACAGATTAAAAAAAAAATCCTCCGTTATAATTGTTCTGAACCTAAAATTAAAGGAAAAAAAGAGCAATTTTACGAAGCATCCAGGCTAGACTGAAAAGTTGCAATCACATCTTCTCTTTGTGTGAGACTTGTCAGCAGGAAAGACAAATAGTGATCAAAAGAGAGCACATGTGGATGTGTTTCTTGAAGAACAATAATAATACTAATAACTGAAAAAAAATACAGCATTCATCCTTTTTCTCAAATTCACTCATTCAGGGAAACCTCCTGGATTACTATCCTGCTGGAAGTCCATTAACTGTTTGATTGAAAGCTATTAAAAACAAAACCCAGACCCAGATATTTATAAGGCTGATAATTACTATGGTTCCAATAAAAACAAACAAAAACACCACAACACCACCTCACTTGAGAAATAAAAGGATCATTTATTCCACTTAGCTGCACCAAATGAGAATATGCTAATCACTATTTGTATAGGCCATGTGACTGATCCAACAAGTGAGGTCTTTGGTAGCAAACATGACTTTGCAAAGAAAAATGTGACTCTAATGTCCCACTCCCATCTCCTGTTGTCTTCTTTAATTCTTCCTGATACTGATATTACTGAGGTTTGAAAACATTGTCCACTTGCACTTGCCAAACTAAATTGGAGGCAAGATTCTCCTGGTTCAGGATCCTCTTCCATAGCTTCTCTAACGAGATATTTAGGGGAAAATGTGCATCTCTGTCATGGATTAATGCAGAATGAAAATATCTGTTGTAGTTTCTTAAAAGCTTATTTAAGTCCTGAAAGACAAGACTTAATACTTCTGTAAAATATCATTATTATTAATAGCTATAATTAATTGTGACAAATCTGTATTATCCTAACATCCAAGATCCTTCTGATTCTTTTTCATCCTCCTATTGTTGAAGGCTGAATTTTTGCTTCTGCTCCTACACAGATGGAGGCTTGTGAAATCAGAAATGCACTACGAGATACATTCTTCCAGAATGAAACTGTGGTGATGATGGAAACAACTTTATTAATAGAAAGTAATTACTGCTACACTTTTGCAGGAGCCCAATTCTGTTTGCATGCATCATGAGCAGTACTGGAGCAGGTCCTTTGGATGCCTCTTACTGTGAGCTGTGGTGAACTCAGCACCTGCATATCAGGGAGGGAAACACTCAGGTCTGGGGTCTCCATTCGACGTGGCAGTTGTAGCCAGGATTTCTGCATTACTGAGCTCAGCATTTTTTTTTTTTTTTTGTGCTGTTTCATGCAATCAATTCTTTTGCTGTCTAGAATCCTTAGTCCATGAGTAGAAACAAATTTATATGAGTATCAAAGGCTAAAAAATTCCATTAACTGAAATATTTTTAGTTGCTGGGATTTTTTTTGTCATCTGCAGCTGCAAACAGCTTTTTCCTCTGATATGCCTTCAATAAAAGCATGTTTACATGAACTATGACAACAGTATGATCAGAGTTTTGTAATAGTTGGGCTCTATTGCTTTAGAGTGAGAAAGATATTGAATCCTTTAAAGGAGAAAGCAAATTACACTATTAACTTGCCTCTATTTGCTTAGCAATGATCTACAATCTAGTAGGTGACATTAAAATGTTGGAAATATATGGCATTTAGAAATAATAGCTACAAAAAAAAGAAGAAAAGGATGAATGTTTAGAATTCAGGAGATTCAATTCCTTCAATTCAAGGATGTATGATGGAACAAGATTCTCTCTAGTATGCACTGCAATCCTCCTCACAGGAGCTCAGGGTACTGCTCTGGGCTGTGGGAAGAACAAGGTTTTCCACTCCCACAGGTGGTAGGCAGCTTCAGTGCTGGGAGTCTTTCCTCTTCCCTTCCTCTACTTGCTTGACTTTGTTGTCAGTGTTTTTCATTGAGTCATAAACAGTGCTGCGATAAGATAGTGGCACTCCTCGGACACCTTGTGACTCTCGGCCCTCTGGAGTCCCATCTTCATTTGCAGTTGAAAGGTCTTGCTTTTCTTCCTGGGAGAAAATATGGCAGAAAGATGTGTCCTCTGCACTCTTGCATTCCTGCCAAGTGTTTTCTGTTCTTTGATGGGAAGTACCAGGTCAGGCCTTTGTCTCAGAATAGCAAGTCCTGAGGCTAATTTAATAAAATAGGGTGATCTTCAATCTCCATCATATATTGTTTCAGGCTATCTGTTGATGTAGGAAAATACTAGTGAAATTTTTATTTGTAGCCATAAGGGAAAGTTTAAAGGAAACCTGGGATCTTGATACAATCGTATGCTTTTACTGGATTGCAGCCCTAGGCATAGAATTATATCATGGTCCCCAGCACAAACAAAATTAAAGGGAAATATTTTAGTACTTTTCCTCTATGATAATATTTCTCCCATGCACACCAAATGTTGATAAAGAGTTTCTAGGCACTATATTACAGGCAAAAGAACAAGCGTCTTGCTTATATAAAAATATGTAAAATATATTTATGCAGATGTGTCCTGAAAAATTCTCAATATATTTTGTTGTTGGAGTTCTCTCATGTTTTTTAAACCTTTTAAATGCATTCCTAGTCATGACAATGTGTCATTATGCTTTCTGAGATGTGTGCTCTTACACAGTCTGCAAGATGACTGCTAAAAAGCTTTTCCATTTCCAACAGCAGGCATTCTTGAAAGCGGATTAATAAAGGACAAAAGCCTCAGTGATGACAAATGTATGACAGTTAGCCAGGACCTGAGTGCTATGCAGATGTCACTCATTTTTGTAGAAATCTCATTAAATTTTATGCTTGGATGTAATCATTCATGGTGTCAGCTGGATGGCTAATGCAGAGAAGCTTTTCTCCCAAGGGCTATGTTATTGTTCAGGATCTCTAAAACAATTTTTTAGTTGAGTATAGTCAATTGAGGAAAAAATGCACAGTCTGCTCAAATGCTTCTCTGGAAACTACACAGAAAATAACTGGTCATAAATGCACTACAGTGCAGTCGACCTTCATAGAGAAGACATTTGGGGCTGCGATAAGCTCTTATGCAGCTCCAGGAGCACTGGAAACCCAGCATCAAGGATATTAGTCAGTTATCTGCTTTCAGAGCAATTCCATAGATTGATATTCCATTTCAGGACATGCGTGACTGCATTTTGGCAAAGTTGTTTTATGTGTCTTTTTATTGTTGGAATGATCATCCTGAGAGGTCCTTTAGATTACTTGCCATGGTTCAATGTTAATGTGAGAGTTCTTGAAAGACTATTACCAATAATAGCTGTACTCATTCACTGAGGCAGTGCCCTTTCCTGTGAATCTCAGAATGGGAACTGATTTACTCCACTGTAGCCTGACTAGGATAATTCTTACTTTTACCAAACAACTAAGAAACCTGATATGTACTTCACGAGCACAGATTTCTTGACCTGAAGATTTTACTTTCCGAATGACAAGGTGTCAAGTTCTGAGAGGTCAAGAAAAAAGGAAAAGGTGCTTGAGAAAATGGGAGCTTGACTGTTTCTTTTAGCATAAATCCCTTTTGCTATGCCCTTCTACGGCAGATGAAGTGTTTGCACGTGGTGGGGAACAAAAGAATGGAGAGAAAGTTCAATGTATAGGCACCATGGCTACACATCCATATCCCCTTTCCTTCCA
The DNA here is from genome assembly GCA_907165065.1 of Caprimulgus europaeus. Next base: position 111,835,031 of record OU015523.1, read on the forward strand.
CATGTTGTGTACCCACATGGTTTCTGTAAGGTAGCTACATAAGGGCCCTGGGCAGATGGAGAGGTTATACCCCAACCAGAGGCAGAACAGACAGGGAGATTAGATTCAGGGTTGTAAGGTAAGAAAGAGAAGACGTTGATGTTTCAGCTTGAATAATCTTGACTCATTCCAGGGATGAGGGTCAGAAGAAATTCCTGGTGTCCTGCTTGAGAAGACCTTTAGTGGTACCTATGTCATTTTGTGCTCCTTTGCCCTGATGAATTCTCTGCCTTGTAAAAAATGAAAAATAGAGGATTTAGGCAAGACCACCTTGAGAGCTGCTGAGCATTGTTAGCTCAGGTGCTAGACTGCAGCCCGGAGCCTCTGAGCTGGATCTTTGTGTTGTGGCAATTGTGACTTGACACAAACTGTATGGACAGCACAGGGAACACAAACCGAAATTTCACCTTAGGAGGAAAAGTACCAGTAGCCTATGAATTGCATTGTTAATAACATAACTAGAAGGTCACAAATAGCATAAGAAATTTTGGACATGCTTCTGTCATTGACACGTCTTACTGACTACTTTTAGCACCATAGGGCATCAGTTGCCAGCTGTCCCATCAAAAGGGGTGATGCTCCATCTACAGTAATATGCTATCTTCCTATACTGTAATATTTCAGCTACACTGTAATACTGAAAAGGACCAGAGCACAGATCTGAACTCTAGCACTCTTATGTGCTATTATGTTGTCAGCCAGTACCTGTTGTAATTTCAAACCTGTGCAATTCTGACTTTCCCAGCCAATGCCTAGACACAGTTAATGCATTACCATGGGCTGGGGTACATCCTAACAGGCAGTTTGTTATGCCCATCCTGATTTGAGAGGGGAAGGGGACCAGAAATGTAGCTGTGTGGATGGGAACTCTGTTGTGCCCACTGGCCTCAGGGACCAGTTTACTATTATGGACATATTCTGTGAGTCCAATTAAAGGGGTCTGTGCTCAGGGCATCTTCCTGGCCTTTTCTACAGCTCAAATGTAATTTCAAGGACCAGCAAGTATCTGCTGACCTTGTTTATGTTCCATTTAATAATGTTGTGTTTGATGGCCTTTAAACCCAAGTGCTTGTCTTTAAGTTTTATTGACAATATCACAACTGAAAGGAGCAGCGTGGTCAACCTAACCAACAGTTCCTGTGTTGTATTTGCTCCAGGTCAGCAGAGTTCAGAGGAAACATTACTTCTGAAAAAATATATCATGAGAGTGGATTTCTTTCTTAGATTGATAGCTTTGCCAGTATACAAGATGAATAGCTTTAACCTCTTTTTTATTTTTAGAGCACAAAATGCGTACTCTAAAACCACAGTTTGTCATCACAAAGGCTTTCATACCTTCACACTACAGGACTGCTCTCTGCTCCATTTCAAGATCTTACAGCTTCCAGGTAGCTGTTTGATCTTAAAGCTCATTTTACTTACAGTAGGCTTTCATAGTGCATTTGGTTAGCTTTCAGTGCCCAGTCTTACAATGTGTATTATATATTGTTGAAGAAAGCTGATTTTCAGCTTATTTTCAAGGTATCTTCCTGACATGCATGTTGTACTAATATTTATATAGCTCAAAGGATTTTAATTAGTTTTGTGTATGCTAATAAGTTTCCAAGCATGTACAGCATTGACGCAGAGAATTAAGAAGACTGGATATAATTTTTTTCTTCCTCTAGAAAAGCACAATGTCTATTGACATCCATAACAACAGAAAATACATTTTGAGCAGTAAGAGTGAAAAGGGTGATAAAGACAAACGTTAGTGAACAAACTATTGCTAGAGTACCCAGAAAATATCTGGCATCTAATTCTATTAAAATCCTTAAGTATAGACCAATGTGATAGTCCTGGAAACAAAGTTAACTGTATTAATGATTAAAGACCACAGGTCTATTTCTAACAGACCTGAGAACAATCAATTATTTAGCTTTAAGTTTCTCCTAAAACATATTTTATAAAATATATACAAAAAAATTGTATATATAAAAATATGTGCTGAAATAATCCTTTATGTGATGATTGATGAATACAAAGAAACACAAATAAATAATTTCTCTGCATTGTATTCATTTGATTTTTTTTTTTTTTTACAGAAGATGGCACTTTTTGATACCACCTCAAATTAAAAATTTCAGCAAACTTGCCTGGCTATGCATTACTGCAGTTTCCTTGCAGAGAGCTAATGGCCTTTTTCTTTGCCATGCTCTCCCAAATGTAGTTACCTTGTAGTGTCAACCTTTGTTACAGGTTCGATTTACATCCTTTACATTGCAGAAAGTCAAACACTGAGTAAGTCATTTTAGGACTAGTACCTTTTGCTCCTTTGCAAAACCAGACATCAGGCTGCACTGTATCTAGAACATGTAAGTGGAGCAATCTAAAAGAAAGTTTGATAATTTGGAGATGTGCTGGCTGCTCCATCTATGGATGTTGTAAGGCAGTGTGTAATGCAGCATCCACCATCCGAGTAGTTTGCAATCAACATTACTTAGTCTCTTGGATATAACGTATTGTAAACCAGCTTTGCAAGTGTAATTTACAAATAGGACTTAAGTGATGGAATTTATTTGACAACTTAAAGTTACTGAACCCAGTAATTTATTATTATAAAAAGCTTTCATTTGTTAAATAAAAATATTAAAATACTGGAGACGGTACTGTTGGTTAGGCACTGAAGCTTTCACAATCTTTTAACTTCACAACCTTGTATTCCTAACTCAGTCAAATGATCCTAGAAAAAAATGTTATGCAAGAAAAGAATAACTGTGAAAAATAACCTGCGTTGATGTTTGTGGTGTCATTATCATTGCTAACAATATAGATGTTTGTATAGGAAAAATTACTCATTCAGTTCTTAATGTTTAAAGCACTGTCCCCATCCACATCAAATAACAGTATCATGGTAAATTTTTGCAGTGATCCTTTAATCTGCAAGAATCTCTCTAGTGTTCTCAGAGAAACTGCTGTTGCACCAGGAGTGCTACTCATATCAGTGCAGGTGAAAGAGATCTCTACTCTTAACAGACTATAGGTAGCCTCATGCTGATATTTGTGAGGGCATGTTAGACTCCTGTGTGACATTCCCAGCTCCCACTATTTTTCTTTGCTGAACTGTACAGATGCTTTTCTAAGCCAACCCTCCAAGCTTGCGGAAGAAAGAGCAAGGAATATGCAGTAATTGGTTTTATGCAAGCTTTTCCTTGTTGCAGCATATGGTGAAACAACAGCTCAAATGAGTTCCTTATAAACTGTGTTTCAAGAGCAAAAGCATACTTTTTGCCAAAAGTGAATGTAAGAAGTAGCCTTCTGCTCTTAGCTATGACTTCTGCTGGTGTTCTTCAAAACCTCCCTGTCTACGAGTAACAGATTATGTACCGATGAATTAAATAAACACAGAGTGAAAAACACTGTTGACCTTTTTAAATTTAGTTGATTCAACCAATGTAAGGTATAAAGGTTAGCACCTTCATGGTGTCAACCTTTTTATGACAGAAGTGTTTGGTGTTTTAATGTCTCTACAGTGAAACATAGTGGAAGCCCAGGATCATGAAGATATCCTTTGTAATGAAAATATGAATGCACAGATTGCTTCAAATTTCTACAGCATAATGGGGAAATAAGAATATAATAAACTCTTTTTGAAAGACAGGGTTTAAAAACCAAATTACCTTACCAAGCAGGCATCATCTTGAGGAAACCTAACACATCGCTGGCTACAAGATCACCTGAGACATCTGTGAGATGCAAGTCTCCTGGTTGGTACCTGGGTGCTTGGCAACTGTGTTTGTGATCATATCATTAGTGTCAGAACATGGCATGCATATTTATCCTGTATTAGAGCCTTCTGCTTTGGTAATCAATCCTTTATGAAAAATCAGTATAGAGACAACTTGACTACTGGTGTGCCAATGATAGATGGAAAACCAGCCAAGCTGAAACATTCTGCTATTCTGCTTCTCTGCTACTTAATATCCACTAAGAGTGAAGATCTGGGTGGATAAATAAAGGCTGGTAGCCAGACAAAGCACGTGACATGGGAAAACTATTCTTGGACGGATGTCAAGAACAGGGTTGACATTCATAAAACTCATAAATCACTTCTGCTTCTTAAACAGCTGATGAATTCATGTGCTGGGGCAAACATTTGTTGACTGTGTAGTGAATACCTGTATTCTCCTGTAAACATTCTTGTTTGCATGGCAAACAGCTATTCTGCACATATTTTCCTTGGGTGAGCAAACAACAGTAGGCATAAACGATGTGAAATTAGGCAATGACTTGGGTGTCAGAAATGTAAGTCCATAGCTGTGATTTTTGTTGTACTCATTCACTCCACTAAAACTATTCATTTGATCATCAAATATACATAATTCCTGTTATGGGATGCCTCTGAAGTGGCACATTTGTGTGGACCTGGTGCCAGAATAGTTACCACCCTGAGTGAAAAGGTATTTTCTCCTCCAGGTGTCCTTGAGCTGTATCAGCCTAGCCTATACGACTTCTGCTGCTGCTACAGGGTCTCATGACTGTCCTCCAGAAAATCTAAAAGTGGCATTTAAGGCTTTACCACTATCTGCCTCACTGCCCTGCTGGAGGGCACATCCAGTGCAGAGGGCATGTGCCTGTTATTGAGCTTTTCCCTTTCCCAATACACATTTCAGTTTATTGGCTTAAACTGTTGACAATGGTTCCCCTGAGGACTATGTTCATTTTTGGGGCAGCAGTGAACTGAATGAAGGAATCAGAGATACCCTAAATTGTGCCCTACACAATCATACTCTCATTTGTTCGTCTCCTGACTTCTGTGCTCCTAGCTACTCTGTCTCAGAAAGGGGGTTAAACACGTCTTGATCCCACCTAATAATCTACTGCCTGCAGGTATAGCATGCTCTTGAGGAGAAACAAGTGTGATTTTGAGGCTGGGACCGAGACAGCTAAAAAGAGATAACCTATCTTTTAGATGAACATTGCAGTTACTGAGCTAAGCTGGAAGCGGTTGACATTGCCTCTTCTGCCTTAAATCAGTCCTGGCCTTTGAGCTGAATCCTCTCCCTCATCCTCCATCTATTCAGAGAGTAAAGGACTTCTCTGGGGACTTCCACAGAGTCAAGGTGTCTATCTAGAGGGGATGGTGGATCTCAGATGAATAAAAAGATCATGACTTATTTTTTAATGTACCTAATGATAAGAACAACTTGTGATGATGAATTGCAGAGAATTTTGTAGAACCATATTTTGAAGAGGAAACGCTTTTGCAAGTTAGGTAGTAGCCCACCTGAATATAAAAAAAAAAAAAAGTCAGGTATATCAGGACAGCAGACCTCTGAAAGTCACTTTTGAGACTACTGAAATACTTCTCATTCACAACCCATTACAAGATTAAAATACAAGATACTTAAGCTGGAAAGCTAATATACTGCCTGACAGGTCCAGCTGCCAGCAGAACATCTCTTCCTAATGAAATCCGCATTACTGGTAGCAAGAGAAATAAGAAACAGAAAAGGAAAAATAAATAACTTGGGCTGGAAAAGCAGCTTTTAAGGAGCACAGAAATTACTAGGGGCCACTAAAATGTTGTTTCTTCTTTTAATATACATAATTTAACCATATTTTCAAAGCACTTAGAAAAGCATTTAGCTTTTTTTTGAGTAGTAGGTGCTGACAGGACTGGAATCTTGGTTTTGTCCAAGCATGATCTAGAACCTCTTTTCATATATAGTTTTGAAGAGTTCCTCTAAGACATTCACTAGAGAAAAATCATTATGATAATAACATTAGACATGTATTTCACTGCAACTTACCTAAAATCAAGAACTGTGAGGTAGTGAATTTGAAAATGGTTTGAAAATTGTTTTTTTTTTTAAAAAATATAACCCATTCTAGAAACCAGCAGAATAGAACCTTGTTACTGCTTAATTTCTTTTGTTGTTCACACACACACATGCACACATGTGTACATATGTAGTAAATCTAGAAGTCTTCTTGCACCGTTAATTACTTTCTTGAAAGCAATTAGACTAGAATTGAGATTTACTTGGCACTGTCCATTCTCTGCTCTTCAGGTTGTCTTTCACTGGTGACATTTTTGGAGTTTAAATCCTACTGTAGAAGGCAGGGCAAAGAAGAACAAGGGCAAAAATAGTGATACAGTTCCCTGACATATATTCAAGGGATCTTTTAATACAGCAACTGGCAAGAACAGTTTTAAAAAAGATAAACATGGTTTAAATATACTCCATGCTTTCTCCACATAAATGATACTGAGACATTGCAGTTGCTTTAAAATATTGATTATGAGCAATAGGAGTCTGCAAAGAGTTTGTTTCTTTCCTCCATGTGAAAAGGCTGCAGCAAGGTATTTTTTTCTTCCAAACTATAGCAATAAAGTTCTAGAAAACTGTCCTTTGATTTAAAAATAATGGCCCAGTTGAATAAATAATTCAATATAAATGTAGTCAGTTTGCTAATAACAATAATTCTGACATTCATTAATATCCAAAGGAGGGAAAATTAGATTATTTTAATTTAATTTATTCTATATGTCCAATTTATTTCCTGTAGAAATGGCATACAGAACAATTTTTTGAGTACAATTTACAGAGATATATTAAAAATACCAGGTTAACCTCAATGATCGAAATATTGTTGTGTGCTGGTATGATATTATCAGCATTCAAGACTGGCATTTTCTGCAAAGGCAAAAGGAGAGAGAGTAAATTCAGAACAAGGATATGCTGGAGCTTTCCTTATATTGGTACTTCTAAGAGTTCATAACAGAACTTCTGCTATCTCAGTTTGTCCATGAGCTGTAACATTTAAAACACAAAGATGTTTTGTAATATGCATAAAATAAAATTATTTTACCTAGAAACTGTACTGGAAATAAAGAATAATATGGCTTTGTATTTCAGGCTTTACTGCATAGTGGCAATGGGTTTTCTTCACTGAAGATGATGACTTCCTCTGTTAGGTGGAATTTTTCAAAATTAACTGAAGTATTTATTGAAACATCTGTTGTAGTTGGTCTCTTCTCTTAAGCAATGTCTGGTATCTCCAAAACCTAAATCTAAAGAAGTTTGAAAGGTGCTACAATTTGGGATCATCAGACAATGTCAAATTGCAGACCACTGAGAGCACTCTATAAACTGACATAGGGGGAGAAAAAAGAATTAGGGATACTGAAATGAAAATGAAATGCCTGTAACAGTACAAGGAGAGAAAGATTAGATTCTCCTAAAAATTTTTGATTTTTGAAATGCTGAAGTCTCTAAAGAGTAATCATTAGCAACTTTGCACTGAATGTGCTTTAAACATTTTCTGTAATACAAAACAAAACATCCTACATTTTTTGGTGAAAGCAATACTGACAATGTAGGATCTTATTGCCCTTATTTGCATAAGTTCTACAGATATCTTAAGGAAATTAACTGATTCAGCAAACCAACCATATTCTATAATTTAATGAAAACTGAGTATTATATCAGGACAGAAGGAGTCACATAGTAGAAAGCATTTTGTGAAAGCAAAGCAAACATTTCTTGCTGTACCCTACAATTATCCAATCATAGAAACAAGAAAAGGAGAACATTGTAAGCAAAGTAAATTTGAATTTAAATTCCATTATAAATCAGTCATAGTTTTAATTTCATCAGCAAGGTGGCATGGTAATGAAGCACCCACATACATATGTTCTGATACTTCTTACTTCACCCCTTTTTTTTCATCTCAAAACTCTTCCTCAGAGAAACATTTATTTTCTACATCAAATTCAATAAACTCATTTATATAACTGGTATTCTTAGAAAAAAGTTTTGTAGCCAGTCTACAGTGTCCTAGATAACAGTAAACTAAAAGATTTTTGTCAGTAGTATGTTCAATGGCATTAAAGTTGAGATTGCCTTGCCTATCCATAAAGCCTCCAGCTCCTGTCTGAGTGAGGTAAAGATAACACATAAGGTCTTGTGTAACCCACAAGGATAAATCATATTTCATAAGGCAGCTAAAATGGCATTACATGTCTGTGTTGAGGCAACTGAATATCGCCGTCCCAATAGTACCATAGCTCACAGAAATCTGATGGTCCTCAAAGTGACTTTATGGAAATATTTAACTGCTTCTTCCATCAAAATGTGAAGAGCCCTGCAGTCAGCCAGAAACATTCTTTCATATTTAAAGCATATATTTGTCCTAAAAGTGAGGGATCTGAACATATCAAATCTAAAGATGTGGTGGAATGTGGTAGAATAAGTATTTTTGAAGGATTATAATCTTTAAATATTATTTATTTATTTATTTTTCAATCTGGAATTTTTCAAATGTTAATAAAATATTTTCTTTGATTTATTTTTTTTTTTAAATGTATAATCCACAGTAAGGCTACTCAGCTGTGGATCCATCTATCCCAGCAGGAATTCAGTATCTTGACATTGCGGGAGCCACCAGCTGCAATGCCTGTAAGTGGACTGTAAATTCTCGAGTCCCATTAGACACTGAATGGACATGTGAGTGTACATATATGCAAGTAGTAAAGAATTCAGAAATACTCTGCTTAGCAGAATGCACATATGGTGCTAACACCCTGCTTTATTGTAAGCTAGTTGGTGTCCTAGATATGATCTGGGATCCTGCAAGACTATTACTCTGTGTTTCTGTGCATAATCAGGAATATTAAATGACAGGTAAAGCGACTCAACAGATTACAGGGCTGGGTCTAAAGATGCAGTCAAAATTAGGTGGTGAAAATTCCATGTGTGAAAAAACCCAAATATCTATCATATTAGGGAGATTTTGGTTCATTGTTCATATCTATCTTACAAAACACTCCATGGTCCCTCCTCTTAGGAAGTGAATGAAAATTCCTACTGTTAAACATGAGAGAGGGCTTGACCATAAGACGAAATGTAAAGCATCACATAAAAAAGCACAGAACTCATCATACCTACCTTACAGAGTCCTGTGAATGCTAATATTTACATTTTAACTAATCTAGTGTACATTTTGTGCTATTACTACTCTTAAGACAGTATGTCCATTAACCAACTGTCTTTTGTTTCTCTTTGGCATGTCTGCTGCTCACTTTATAGTGAAAATGCTATCAAAGACAGTAGGTTAATAACAAATGTTTTAAATAGCATAAAATCTGAAGAGTAGTGCCTAGCACAGATGTCCCTGAAGGCCACATATTTAAATTCCCTGGCACAATAGTTTCTGGTGATTGTGTTTTCAGGTGACACCACAAGCCGACTCACCCCTAACAAGTAGCTCAGTCTCATCTGACACGGTGTCCGCTGCGGTCTGAACCCTGCAGCCGTATCTCCCGGCGTGCATCAGGAGGATGTTCCTGATCATTAAATCTGCAGAGGACGCTTGCTGAAACAGGGATGAAGTGCCAGTTTAAAATTCAGTAAATCTTTGTTCAAGGTAGTTCATGAGGGTGTTTTGTACAGTGTGAGAACTCGTGACTGCAGCTTTCATCTTATATTTATGTGCCCTAATACCCTCTTTTGAGGATTATCAGAACCCTGTATTCATACAATTATTAATAGGGATTAAAGAAGAGGATTTCAGGTTTTTAATAACTTTGATCTTGCTTAAAGCACACCGTGCATATTTGCATGTTCAAAGAAAATTATTCCAAACTACCTCAAAGAAATTCATTAAGGAGAAGAACAGGAATATTTTGGATGCAGTCCTTGGTATTAAAAAAATCCTCCTAGAAATGAAGGACTCTTTTTTCCTCTTCCTTTCCCCACAATGCAGAGACATTTGGAGTATGCCTCGCTACTGTAATGAAATTAAGCTAACTTGAAAGATAATGTTGACTGATTTTTGTTAACATGGAGGAAATTAATACTAAATATGATTGAGGAAATGTGAAAAGATTCTTGTTTTTCCTGTTGAAATCTGTATATATTTAAATCTGAAACATGCAATCCCTGAATGAGTGTACACAGAGAACAAGTTCAAATTTTCGTATTCTAGCAAAGAATAATTACAATGCCCCAAAATTATGAGCAGAAAAGAGAAAATTGGAAAGCAGAATAGTCTTTTGGAGGATAAATAGCTTTTGCTAAGAATTTCTGTATTATTTCACAAATTCAAGCAATAATACTAGATATTGCATGTACAAAATCATTGGTATATTCCAACTGACTGGAGTCAATAAGTGTTGCTCCATTAAATTTAGTGAGCCCAAATCCATGGATATGTTTGATTTAATATAGTCACTACTCAGGAAAAGAACAGGTAAGTGAACAAAAGTCACCCTGACCACATGGTGTAGCAATTACAGTTTGCTTTCCCAATTCTGTGTCCTAAAAATGCTTGCAACTTTTTGATTTAATTTAACAATTTTAGCAAATTACCATAAGAACTTTTGTTCCTTTCAAGGCAGTTTTTTTCCTCTTAATAGTCAAATGGAAATAATTTAAACATATTAACTGATGATAGACAAAAGGTCGTGCAAATACCTCTAAATTTCCTTATCATTGCTACTTTGTATGATATGTGAACCTAACATGTTAAATTTTTTCAACATTAGTGTAGAGTTTGTATAACCTATTACAGATTACATATAATTAATATTTTTATATGGCTATGTTATATATAATATACAATTATATATATATCTGTAATAAATAATGCATATTTTTAATAATTACAGAAATACATAATTATAATGTATAATAATATATATAATATATTGTTGTATTATATAAACCACTATTATTCCACTATTCACTATTATATTATCTAGAGTTTATGTAATACCAACCAAGCAAAGATTTCCTTGAGTGTCATGTTCCCTGTGTCATAATCACAGAATCACAGAATCGTAGGGTTTGGAAGGGACCTTTGGAATTCAATTAATCCAACCACCTGTCAAAGCAGGTTCACCTAGAGCAAGTTGCACAGGAAAGTGTCCAGGAGGGTTTTGAACATTTCCAGAGAAGGAGACTCCACAACCTCTCTGGGCAGCCTGTTCCAGTGCTCTGTCACCCTCACAATAAAGAAGTTTTTCCTCATGGTTAAGCACAATCTCCTGTGCTCCAGTTTGTGCCCATTGCCCCTTGTCCCATCAATGAGCACCACTGGCCCTATCCTCTTGACACCCATCCATTAATTATTTATAGGCATTGATAAGATCCCCTCTCAGTCTTCTCTTCTCCAGGCTAAACAGACCCAGCACTCTCAGCCTTTCCTTATATGGTAGATGCTCCAGTCCCCTCATCATCTTTGTAGAGCTTCACTGAACTCTCTCTAGTAGTTCCTGCTCTTTCTTGAACTTGGGAGAGCAGAACTGGACAGAGTACTCCAGATGTGGCCTCACTAGGGCACAGTAGAGAGGGAGGATAACTTTCCTTGACCTGCTGGCCAAACTGTTCTTAATGCACCCCAGGATGCCATTGGCCACCTTGGCCATGAGGGCACATCATTGGTTCATGGTTGAATTGCTGTCCACCAGGACTCCCATGTCCTTCTCTGCAGAGCTGCTTTCCAGCAGGACAACCCTCAACCTGTACTGGAGGTTATTTCTCACCAAGTGCAGGACTCTACACTTGCATTTGTTGAACTTAATTAGGTTCCTTTCCACTCAGCTCTCCAGCCTGTGCAATGGTTCTAATTTGAGCCTTTTTGATACTGAATGGGTAGAAATGTACCCTGCATTCAAAATAATGTCTTACTAGGAGTATACATGTTGATACTTCTCTAACTGTGCTGGAAATATGTCGCTGACTTCACCTAGATTAAAATTTGCCCGTTTTTTACCACATACTTATTCTGTGTTCAGGTATTTGCACTAAGATCTTTATCCTTCTCAATCATTTGCAAGTTATGAGCTCCCACTTTATAACCAGTCATCCCTATGTGCATGACATTGTGCTTGTAAGTATTACATTTCTTGTCTGTTCCCATGTGTTATTTTCATCATCTGCTGTGTTGGTAATATGTCCATTTTTTACCATAAAATTGTCATTTGAATACTTTTGTCTCTTATGTTAAGGTCATTAAAGACAAGACAAAATAGGATTGGTTCCAAGATCCAATCTTCTCTTATATAGTTTCTTCTCTTTCTAAGTAGAAGTATTAATTTTCAGCACACTTGGCACACCTCCTTTAGCCAATCTCTTCATTTGCATTTTTGGAACTGGACTTGTCATAATATTTCATGTAGAACCAAGGCAAAATCTTTACCAAAGTGTATTTACAGGCAAAGAAGGAAAACAGAGGTGGGACATCAAGGCTGCCACTGAGATCAAAGCAAATGTGGGTATGATCTATAGCTTAATAACCCCATAGATTTAAGAGTGTTATATAAATACAATGGCAGTGTTCTACCTTCTGAAGTGGCCTTGTTAATGATGTTGCTGGAGGGAAGATACTCAGATCAGTCAGGCCATAATGCAATTCCTATATTCTTGCTCTGGCATATCAGAATTCACAGCAGTGGAAAGCATATCTAAGTACTCTGCAGCTCTAAATGCAAAAGAAGAACACACACTCCTACCAGGAGTCAGGTTCAGGATACAATTTTTTTAAGTTGTCTAACACAGCAGCATTTGCTAGCTGTTGAAACATGGGTTGCTCAAAATAATTAGTGATTCTAGTACAAAGACTTAGCCATTAGAAGGATAAGTCCAGAATCACTCCACATTTGTCCTCTCTTGAGGGCAATTTACATTTAATGTGTGTTTTGTTGTTAAGTGGGAGGGAAAGCATAATGGATAGCAACTGTCTGGTTTCACTGCTCACGAGCTGTTAAAAATCTTGGCTGTTACTCTAACTTCCAGAGGGTTAATGACTGTGTGAATCCTAATATTCTTATCAGGAAAAATATATGTATTTCATCTGCACACCTGTGTAACTGGGGAAACAAGCAGCAATTGAAAGAATCATTACTGTAAGTGGAGAGCAGTGCAGTACAATAGATCCCCATGAAACACATTTATTACAGCTTAACAGGATGTGCAGCCAACATTGCTTAGGATGTGTGAGTGGAAAGAAATTAAACTCACTGTGTTTAATACAGATAGACATATTCTCAGACATTAGATTCTTGATCAAGGGAAATAATGAGACATTTTAGCTTCCATTTAGATAAGCAGGAGATATGTTTGACCAGGACCTCCAAAAAATACCATATTATTTGCTGTTTGGTGGTATTTATAAAGTCTTCTTTATGACTTCTACAGGCTCTTCCAAGTCTTGGAAGATGGATTATTTAAGTTGATCAGTTTATCCTGCAAGGAGAGGTTCAAGGCCACAACAGGGCCTGGGGAGGGTTGAGGGGGCGGGGTGTGGGGGTGGGCTGGCCTTCCAAATATTATGAAAATCTTTGTACCATGTTGTTGCAGCTGCTGCTTAATTTTGAGTGATTACAATCCAGTTTGAAAAAGAGAGTAGTTTGCTAAGAGGGAATGCAGCAGAGATTCCATTAAGAAAAGTATCTAAGGTCAGAAACTTTGTCTTCTGCTTTTAGTCTTCTCTCAGTGGAAAAAGACATAATGCTACAGCAAAAGCAGAGACATACCCTCCTCTTTGGAGAAGAAAAAACTGGATGATGTGGATGTAAACTGTGTAGAAAGATGTCTCATCTGGACTAATGTGAGTTAGAATAGCCTAGTGTATCAACAACCATGTGGTCTCAGTATTATTCAAAGCTGAAATTAATGGGGTTTAAATTTCTGTCTACATTTAAATTTTGACTTTATTAAGTGTACGTTTTTAAAGGCTGCTCTTTATTCCACTAATGTTATGCTCTTCTGTGACAGGGCATTTTTTGCAATAAGTGCATTTTTTGAAAGTTGCATTTTATTAGAAAAATCTATATTCCTCTGTGTTCTGAATATCATGTATTACCCATTTAGCCAAGTATCAAAAGTATTTATATTTGTTCAGCATAAACTTCTACTGTATGGAATATATTTTGTACTTTACTGAAGCTAAGGCTTAAAAAAACCAAACCAAACCAAACCAGGTAGGTTCAACAAACAATTTCTGATGATTTTAAGGAAAGCTAAATGTAACCTTCGAGGTCAGCACCAGCTATGGACCTACTATAACGCTGAACACACTCCTGGTCTTCATTAAGCAGCAAATAAATAATAATACAGCTACCAATGCTATCTGTCATGGCTAATGGTTCTCTTTAGGACAACAAATTGTTGTATAATTCATATTATGCTCCCAAGTATGTCATTCATCAGCTTCTGGGCAGCTCCAGTGCTGAGTGCTATGTCAATCTATTTTCTCTCTGCTTCAGTGTGGCATGTGATCTGAGGTCATAGTTGTATCTGCAATGTATCTAATTAGCTTTACCCGTAAGGTATTGCATGAAGTAATTTTTCACAAGAATCAGGGCCACCTATATATAGCATTTGCTTTTATTGTGGAGATACTTTCCCAAACTCAAAAATGCTGCAAGAAACATGTAATATGTGCACTTTGCTCAATGGGAATCACCTTGTTGGATTTATCTTTTGCCCATTGCTCTAATGCTTTGGATTTGCTGGGGTGGGGGGGGTGGGAAGCCAACTTGAGAAACCTTTCTGGTGAATTAATACTTCTTCAGTCATCCCACATCCTCACAGAGAAGAAGTTGTATGTGGATTTTTTTCTTTCCATTTCATAAATCCTAAAAGGTGGTGAGTTGCTTTGCAGTAAAGTAACTTTTACATATGGTTTTTCAAGTGAAGAGAATTACACTTATTCTTCCAGTGAGAGCAAGTTCATTATCTGGAGTCAGTTGCTAGGAAACCTCCCTGTTAATCTGTCCATTCATTTTGTTCAATTTTTATCTCTAAACCAAGGTGGTTCATTCAGTATCCAACCTTTTCTTTTGAAGGCTTTGCACAAGAACAATCTATAATCCGCCTGCATTTGAAATGGAGTTCACAGTTAACGCTGTAGAGAATTTTTTAAATGTCTAGTAAGTCTTTTGTTTACTTTCTCCTATCTCTTCAATGGAAAAACTAAATGTTAATTTGATTATTACACTGTTTATCACATATGTTCAAACTACACAATCGTAGGTGGAAAATATATATAAAACCTAGGAACCTTTAATCATTCTCTTGTTATAATATCAATCCTAACTTTCATTTAATCTGTTTCTAATGCTGCTTATTTTCCACATTGATTGTCATACTTCCCTTCCACACTCCAACTGCAGTTCTGTGAATATAGCTCTGATTTATCTTGGAAAGAGGGATAAAAAGGCAAGGAAGTTCAAAATACCAGGTAGTCAATAAAGATGATGTGGTGACTTGCAGTTCTCAGCTTCTTCACAGCAAAGGCCTAGGGTCTAGAAAGGCTGCCTGTTATTGTACCGAGGATTCAGGTTGGGAGCTCAACCTGGACAACACACAGTGAAAATTGTCTCTCTGCTTGGGAAGAATATGTCTAAAAGGGTAGTGAGACTATCATAAATGATCATGATTCAACAAAAGCTTCAATCAATGGGAAAAAAGAGTCAGCAAACACTGTCTGCCATTGCAGAAAAACTTTTATGATTAAAGCCTAAGAGGTGTTTGAGTCATTTATTTACTATGACTGCAGGGGATGACTGAGGCTTGCTGGCTGTTGTTTAAATCTCTTGCCAGTAAGAGGTGAAGATGCTTTCCTACAAAGTAGTTTCTGTACGGAATAGAATGCTTGAGAAGTGAAAAAAGCTTGAAAAGTACCTAAACCTTTTGTAAGGTCATATTCTGTGTAAACTGAGATGAGTACAACAATGGTCTATAACTAAATGGAATTTAGATTTGATTCTAAAGGAGAATTGACCTGGGTTGTTAATGCTATCCTATTCAGCTTAAATGATTATTTAAAAGATATGACTAGTTTTAGAGATAACACACAATTTAGGTAAATTCCTGACTCATACTTTATTTGATTTAGCCAAATAACCTCTATTAATGAAATTCAGTCAGGTTAAATTTAAAAATGATTTCACAGTTGAATCTTGATTGTTTGACATATTTGATTAGCAACAGAGTTTATTTTTGGTGAATTTATCTGAAGCTAACTAATGATCTTACAGAATAACCTCATGGCAATGTTAGCTGTGCACCATGAACAGTAGGTGAAAAACAGCAATACAATAAAGTTATTTTAAATTATGCTGACAATTTATGTGCACATTATGATGGATTGTCGGCTTCAAGCCAACTTCTGCTCATAATACATTTAGGGCAATTTAAGTGCTATTTCATGCAAATTTCCAGGTTTGAACACATCAACCACTAGCCTGTTTACTGTTTATGATGTTTACAAATTGCAAATATTTAATCTGTTAAAAAGCAGCAGATTTTTCTGTTGATATAGTGATAATGGAAAATTATATTCCGAGTTCTCTCTTTTAATCATACAAGCACATTTGGAACAAAGAAGATTAAATTATTGTTATTGGTTTTGTTGTGATTAATGGTATGTGGTAGTATAATAATGGTAGTATAGTAGTATCCAGGATGGCGCAGGTTGACTGAGGGATACGTGATAATACACAAGTTGCATTTTCCCTATCTATGAGAAGTAAACCCCATGATTTTCAAGGTTTTCAGGTTTGTGGATTCATAAGAATTATCCAGGGGAGGTGTGGACTCTTACAGTGGTAATATTTTCGAGCAATTTGCATAGAGAAAGCAAGAGTAGTGAAAACACTTGTTTAGAGTGAGTGCTGATGGCTGGGAGCAGATTCCAGAGAGCGTTGGGGTGATGGAAGAGGTTAGGGAGAACTCTGAAGTGCAGCTTGAATAGCTGCAAATGGGTTTGATTCATTTTATTGAGAGAAGGCAGAGGAAGAAATTAAATTAAATGAGTAACAGATGTCAGTTAGTATGTCATGTACTGGAGTAGTTTTGTGAAATCTAGGAATTAAAGAACACATAGAAACAGTATTGAAAATGGAAAGGAATGAGAAAAAAGATGGGATATGAAGTGGCACGTTTCAGGACAGAGAGGCCCACTACACTCATGTTGCTAAATTCATGTTCTGTATCTCAGTTGGTATTACCAGGAAAAAAAAGGAAGAAAAGACTGAATACTGTACCTGTGCTCCTGTTTAAAGATGTAGAAAGAAGGAAAAGGAAAGCATGAAGCTACACACACGATTTGAGTGCATGAGTGGTGATAGTGATGGATGAAGATGACAGAAATGAAAGCAAAACCTATCTGGGACAAGTGTGCCATATTAAGAAGACATAAAAACAAGAAGCACGAAGAGCAGACACGTGATTTGGTTTTCATTAGTGTGCTGCACAAAGAATGTTGTGAGAGCCTTACATGACCAGAGATTTATTAGCAGGGTCCATATATGATGGTGCACATCAACTCTAGCAAAGGGTTACCTAGGTGAGAAGTAAAAAAGACAATGAGGAGAGAGAGAGAAAAAAGTAAAATGAAAACCTCTTCCTGGTGGCTATCCAAAAAGAGTATTCTCCTCTTGAGGCTCTCTCCAGTGCAGTAGGTGGCAATGAGGAAGATGATGATGAGGATTATTTTTTGCCTTTTTTCCCCTACTGTTGTAACCTTTTCTTTGGGACCTACTCAAGCTTCCTATATGTTCATGTTGATTGGAATATGTTAATTAAGAGCAGTTGTTGCACAATGGTTGATTGTTAAGCTTCTGAGCACGTATATTGTTGGATAATATTTATTAAGTATGTACATGACCAACATCTACTTTGTTGCACACTGTTGCATAACAACACAATTCGGGTTTGCAAGTACAAGGGCCACGAGAATAAAACCAGGAGATCGGCAGTGTAAGAACTGAAGGGGAGAAATACTGCTGGGAAGGCTCTGTAAAACACTGCCACAACAGCTCGGGAGAAAAATTGCAGAACTGCAAGTAAGAAATAGATAGCAAAGCTGTAAACACAAGACCTTAGTGTAAGGAAGGCTGATACTGATCAGGTGTTTAAATAATCAGCTGTGCCGTTATAACCTGGATTAAAACTATGCCAAGCAGTTAAAGGATCCATCAGCTGAAAGTAAACAGGGAAAGAATGGACTGTGATGAAATATCTTTTATTTACCCCAAGACTTTTCTCTTCAGAATGTTTCTTGTAAACAAGGGAAGCTACAAAATACCTTAATAGAATAAATCAGTGTAAAAATTATCTGACTATATTTCATGGGTTTTTTTTGTTATAATCATTTTTTAATAGCAATTAGTATTCAGGAATGTTAAGATACATTTTCCAAAATGTTTGGTTATCTCCCTCCTTCAAAGTAAAATTAAAGAGAGGAGATGCTATTTATCATTTCTCTCTCTTACATTCTGTTCATAGCCAAAGCCACAAGCACTTGGGCACACCAGTTTATTTACTTTTTTGATTCTAGGAAATGTTCAGAATGTCCCATTCTGACATAACATGCAGGTATGTCTATAAATTCAGTCAGTTCACTGGGACTGTTTATGTCCTGGAAGCAACATGTGGTAAAGTGCATTGTTGGACTGTGGTCTTCATTGTATTCAGATTTTAGTTTGTAGTTACCAGCCATAAAACACACATTTCAAGATATTAACTCCCTAGTTTACAATAAATTTGTGTTACCAGAAGACAAGGGGTTTTTTTAATTTTGAAACTGCTTCTGATCGCTCAAGTACTTAACTGCTGTGGTGCGACAAATGGGTAAAACCTGGTAATGAGCATAGGGCTGAAATATGTGGAGATTTGAGTTGACAGTAATGGCTATGTTCAGCCTCTTCCTTCAGCAGGAAAGTATTGCAACTAACAGTGAAACAAATTGATAGCAATGAGGTTGAAATATCAGCTTTATCCTGAATAGAAATTCTCTGTGCATAGAACACATATTTTCTGCAAGACTTTTGATAACTATAGCTGTTTTCCTCAGTGTGGGGAGGAGGACAGGTGTTAAATAAAATCCCTGTTTAATTAGCCTTTTTTGATTTTATGTCAAATAAAGAGGAAAGACATTAAGAGCCTACTATTTTAACTGATTCCATGCAGCATAGAACTTAGTGCCACCTACTACAGGTTGCCCAGGGAGCTTGTGGAGTCTCCTTCTCTGGAGACATTCAAGACCTGCCTGGATGCCTTCCTGTGTGAACTCATCTAGGTATTCCTGCTCCGGCAGGGGGATTGGACTAGATGAACTTTCGAGGTCCCTTCCAATCCCTAGCTTTCTGTGATTCTGTGATTCTGTGACTCCGTGACTTAGAAAATGCTTAGGAAATTTAATCTTAACTTCTAAAATAAGATTAAAGTACTATGAAAAAACTGAGACACTTGAAAATGTAAGGAGAGGTGCAAAGGGGTGCTCTCTCACAGGTGCTAGGTTATCATGTTGAAGTCTCCAGTGCTTAGATAGCAGTTAATGTATTGCTCTGTATCTACTGGACTTCTCTAAGAGCAACAGTAGATTTCAATTCACTTCCATGTGAACGAATGACCACTGTAAAATACAACATGACAAGTTGTGTTCATTGTTTCTTATGGTGGCAGTTTCAGTTAAGAACAAAGACCAAGAAGATATTGAGACTAAATCACTTTCCTGAGTCTGAAAGGTACTCATGCAGGTCAAGGTGAGGGATACTAAGAGCAATGCTGCTGTTTATTACTCTATGGATAAACCCAACAAATAATTTTGTTTGACTACCATAAAAACAGTATTGTTTTTCAAACACAGAGTTGGAATTATGATAGCTGGCTGAAAATCTACTCACAACATCATATGCCTTTAGTTAGAAAAGGGATACTGCCAGGAAAAAATTAAGGTCAGTGGAGTTCTTAGGAAAATTATGAATAGAATTTTGAACAGAACTTCTGAATTTGGCACAAAGGACAGGAAATCAAAGTTACCCTAATAAAAGCAAGCAGGTCTATATTTTCTGTTCTCGAGTGCTCACTGGTGTTGCTAGAAGGAAATCTTGGCAATTCAGACTTCCATGCAAAATTTTTTCTATTAATTACACAGATCACCTCCCACAGACCCTAAAATATTATTGAGTCTTTTGGCAGACAAAGTAAGACTTTTCTAATACCAGAAGATTCTGGGTATATGTAATCCTTTGCATTATTTTTCTGCTACTAAGTGTACTGTGGAGGCATACATACACAACATTTGTAATGTTTGTCTTTTCCTAGAGTGCATTCTACAGCTGTCACTCCAGTGGGGTTCAATGGCTCTTCCTTAATATTCCCTTCATGCACAACTTTGGTCAACTTGACATCCACACTTATCCTCTTGCCAGGCAAGTCCCTGAAGTACTTACATTGCTATAGGTACTAAATCCTTGGTAGCTCAGTAAATAACAGCAAAAGCACCTTCAATTTGTATAAAAATTAGTTCTCAGTACGAAAAATGAGAACACATTTTTTTTGGTACAAAAAGCTACAGATATAATTTAAAACCAGGGAAAGCGATATGTATTATTAAGAGAAGATTTTCTTTTCCTTTTAATTGTAGTTGCTAGGGAGCATGCATTTTTAGTAAGTGGAAATTTATCTACTGACTAAATAAATGTTACTTTGGTGATAGCTTTTATAACACTGCATTAAGCATCAGAATGTTTATCACACTTAACACCTGGGTCTGCCACAGTGAAAGTATAAGCAATGCAACCAGTGGTGAGAGGTTTACAATGTTTATTAATAAAACCCATTCAAATAATGTTCAATTTGTCAGGCTTTCAATCAAATAAACAAAACCCAAACAAACCTGAACATTTTTTTGATCTGATGAAATATCGGTGTGTGCAGAACAATATGGATGTATAATTCTATAACTTCATGTGCACAAAGGATATTATTTTCCTTAAATGTACTGCATTAAAAAGCATTTTGTTCGGGATAACTCATGCAATTTAAAAAAATATGTAATTCGATGCAAAATAAGGGTTATAGATGGAATTCTAATAGATTTCAAGTTTTCTTCAAGTTCCTTTTTTTCTACATTCTTTAACCTGTTTTTTTATCACATTGTATATCATTCCTTTGAAATTGGATAGGTTAAAGAAGGTTACATGATAGGAAAACCATAAGAGTTTTATTTTACCTTGCTTTCTCCTAGTACCTTGTCATGCTTTAGGTTTTAATGAAGTAAAGAAATGTATATTCATCCTTTTGATTATTTTTACTTGTTTATGTGGTTAACAGAAATGATAATGAGATACAATTAAAAACATTCCACAAATGAGTAGTTATGGGAATTACAGAATTTTTGTGTCATAACACAAAAAAATTGCTGTACTTTCACAATCGCTACTTTTGAGTTTTGCATCTCTCAACTGATTCATCTTCAAGGGAACAATGCAAAAATCAAGATATGCCTTTCAGTGAATGGAGATCTACACATATTTTAACTGCTACTTTGAAAAAAGGAGAAAGATGTGTCATATGATGTTTTCAACAGCATTCAGAAAATTTCAGTAAGGATTGTCCTAACAGGGTCATGTTTTGGTATCTCTGCTCTGAGGAGTGTTCTCCCCTCATCCTGCCTGTAACATGTTAATAGGTATTTTAAACCCTCTTCAGTTCATCCAAGCCTATCCTTCCATTCTCTCTTTAGAGGGAAAACCAGAAAAGAAATGTCTGGACATTTAAATGAGTTAGGAATGCAAACAAATGAAGTATGGTCTGACCATCTCTTGTGTGAGCAACATTGTAAAGGCAAATGAAGCTAGTCCAGTCCAAAAATATCAGTGTCTGATGCTTAATTTTAATATTTTTTTAGACTTGCATAGTATTCCACTATTTTAACAGTGATTCAACAGTGACAAGGTAGGATCTAATTTTGTAGCATTTTGAGAAATACACAATGCCTTCTTTTCAACCTGACTGTTATTTTCTGATCAGCTCAAGTCTGCTGTTTATAAAAAAGTATGTTTTAGGAAAAAAAATATTGCTTGTGTGCCTCTGAAAAGAAAAATCCATTTACTAATTTAGACATTGACCATTGACTCAATTTTCAGTGATCAATACTACTTTCCCCTAGTAAAGTATCAGTACTCTTCAGCAACAAAGTGAGAAGGAAGTCATAAACTCATACTAAAAGAGCTGGTTAAATCTACTAGGTTTCGTCATGTCAGGACAATAAACGAAATCAGTAATTTCAGTGAGTTTCGCATGAATGTTTGGCTGAAAATAGTTCTGGTATGTCACACCTCTTCTATGAAGAAAGGCTGAGAGAGTTGGGGTTGTTCAGCCTGGAGAAGAGAAGGCTTTGGGGAGACCTTATGGTGGTCTTTCAATTTTTAAAGGGGGCCTATAAGAAAGATGGGTACAGACTAATTAGCAGGACTTATTGCGACAGGAAAAAGGGTAATGTTTATAAACTAAAAGAGCGTAGATTTAGACTAGATATAAGGAAGAAATTTTTTACTAAGATGGTGGTGAAACACTGGAACAGGTTGCCCAGAGAGTTGGTAGATGGCCCATAGTGTCACAGAAGCCTAGAATGGTTTGGCTTGGAAGGGACCTTGAAGATCATCTAGTTCCAACCCCTCTGCCATAAGCACTAGACCAAGTTGCTCAAAGTCTTATCCAACCTGCCCTTGAATACTTCCAGGGAGGGGGCATATCTGAAAACATTGAAGATGAGGCTGGATGGGGCTTTGAGTAACCTGACAGAGTTGAAGATGTCTCTGCTCACTGCAGGGGGGTTGGACTAGATGATCTTTAAAGGCCCCTTCCAACCTAAACCAATCATAAGATTCTATGAATCTGTGATCTACCACGTTCTCACTTTGAATGAGCCTTACTTCTATCAGTTTCAGGACCTTCTCTGGTAGAAATGAAATTAATTAAGAATTCTTGTTGAAAGATCTAAAATATCCTGCTTTCATAAACCAAATTCTAGTAAACTAGCTTTACTTACAATAAATTACTTTGGAAATTTCCTAGCCTGAGGATTTTTTCTGGTGATTAAAAATTCCCTTCAACATAGAATATGGTGGAACTCACTGAAGGAACCATGTATCATATTTTAGGTTTCATATTTTCTGGAAATGACTTGAAGTTAAATTGTAATCACCGGATATTTTCTTGAATCAAATAATGTTTCAAACTTGAAGATAAAAAAAAGGAAGACAGTTTTCCTTCCTATATATTTAGTGCTGGATTTTGAATATTGGACTTCCTCAGATGAGGATAAGTGTGATAAGAACTTTCTCATTAAGATATATGTTACTAATGCTTTTCAGTTAAAAAGCTTATTGAAGTAAAAGCAAATTAAAAAATACAAAAAACCTCCACAAGACACACACTACAAATTGAATACATTCTAGCTTCCATAAAGGCAAGCAGAAGAATAAATTGATTGTAGCTGACACGATTTTTAATGCAAAGTTAACTTCACTACATTGTCCTCAAATTAGATATATTAACTTTTAAAATTTCCTGACCTTTTTGAGCTTCATTTTTCTCTGTTAACATAGCGTGGACATTTGATTTACATTTCATTAGTAGGAAAACTGAATTAAATGACTGCAGATTATATTTCCAAACTTGTTCACATTAAAGGATTTCTTTCTACTTAGAAAAGTTCAAACCATTTTATATCAAACAGATTTGAATTTACTTTATTTTACTGTTTGGTAATATTAAATTGTTTTTGAATCAAGAGGTAATATTTGAAATTGTTATGCATATTTTTTCCATATGATTTTTCTTGACTTAAATAATGGTCGCACAGCTAGAATCTACCTCATGCAGGGGAGTTGGTAAATAAAGTATATTCCTTGCTATTCAGTTATTAAAATATATGTTAGACAAGTAAAAGCATTGGGAGGTAAGGGCATTCCAACAGCCATGTTATCTGTCAGAAAGA
Organism: Caprimulgus europaeus; assembly: GCA_907165065.1. The sequence continues at coordinate 111,858,854 of OU015523.1, forward strand.
CATCAATGTTTATAGCAGCATCTAGTCTATATTAAAATCAGTGGAAGAATGTAAGGAGAATTTGATGCAAACTATCTGTTCCCTCCCAAAGATCATCAGATGCCTCACTAATAATAGCATGTATAAGTTACATTTAATATCTTCTTGATTAAAACTACTTGAAGTAATTCTAGTGACCTGTAGTTTGCACATTCTCTAGCTAACATCTCTTTCCAACATGAGTGAAACCAGTTTTCTATCATTTTGGTCAGAATTTGGTAAATGGGAGACATATAAAAGCATAAAAATTTCTATCAGTTCAGAGCACATAGATGACAAGCACATGGTCACTTACTGCCTTGATGCTTTCAAAGTGTCCACCTTCTTTTTCAAAGTCAATTGGCTGCCCATTTAGCGTCCAATAGAAAGTGACATCTAGTGTGCTGTCATGAAAGGCTTTGCAGCTGAGGACAATGCTTTCTCCGACCGTTAACTCTATCTTCTTGGGAGTCAGCTCTATTCTTGTAGGTTCTTGAAATATAGAAGGATTAGGAACATTTAGATGGAAGTCTAGTTTATAGTTCAAGGCCAAAATAATATAATTGAGTTATGCTTAGTCTACTCAGAGCTTACATTTACTCTTTGTTTCAAATACATTGTGTCAAATACTGAAATATATTGACAACGTATAAGACAAGACAGAAGTGAACAGAAGGTACAGCCAGTTTCATGGAAGAAATAACGCAGAACCCTAAATAACAATTTGTAGGAATTTGGAGATGGATTAATTAGTTAATTTTCTTAGTCTCAGAAAAAGCTATCAATTTTTTTTTTAAGGCTGCAGACCATGGAATCTTGTGATTACATGAAAATCTCTGTTTTATCACTTAAACAAAAAAAATGTTTCCAGGAATACTGAATATAGGAAGAAGCTTGAAAAATGAAGTAAAAAAACTTGAACTCCTAAAACTAAAAACCATAATCATATAAGAATTCACAGAAACGGGATTTAAAAATTAATTGTAACTCGGTGATTTTATTATTACCATACTGAGGAACTGTTTTTCCTTAAATTTTATATTGATACAATTATTACTTTGATCCTAAGCTTTGTTTGCATGCAGAAAGAGGTATGAGTGAGTTCCCAAAGCTAGAATATGTTAAAAAGGATATTAATTCTTTTACTTATAGAATTATTTATAGTCTGAGTGATTTAATGTGCATATTAATTCTTCTGACATTCATCTATGACATAACAGCTGCAGTATGCAATCTGATGCAGGAATATGGTGTATGACCAGATAGAGGTTAGCCCCCCTAGCTTATTTGAAATGCTTTTTTGTTCTGCTTGTACAATGCTGTTGTATGGTTGTCTGGGGATTCTAAGCAACAATGAAATATAACTAAAAAGAAATCTTTATCATCAAAGTATTTTTTCATACCTTTAACAGATACTGATGCGATGATTTCTGCAGATCCAAATACATTTACACCTTGGCATAAGTACCGTCCTTCATCAGACTTGGAAGCATTCAGGATTCGCAGGCTCCCATGTGGAAGAATAGTTATCCTGAAAAGGATAAATACATAAAGATAGAAATATATCTCCCATCCTAGCAGCCAAATTCCATGATGATATCTTTTAGAGCTAATAAATAGGATTAAGGACTGTCTCTGTAGCAAGGGGTGATGAAGATGATAATTGAATTATCTTCTGTTTCAAAAAGGTTATAATAAACCCATTTTACTCCTCCTTCCTTAATTCAAAAAGTTTCAGGGAGGCTTGAGTGGATTAGTATCCTTTGACACTTAGCAATGGTGAATTTTAATGAATCTTTTGTAAAGAGTAAAAAAGATGATCCTTCATAATTTGTCTTTAAAGTTTCACTGCTATATTATTGTCAAATCACATTTCAATATCAAGCACAGGCTATCCAATTTATTAAAAAATGACCTTAAAAATCAAATCTGAAAAGAATGGGGAAAAGAGGACTAGAAAAAACATAAAATTAATCTTAACCAGTAAAAAAAATGATTTATGGGATCACTATATAGTGTAGCACAGACATTTGAATAATCTCTACTCTTTTGTAGCTCAGCTTTTATTTTTTTCCTTGGGTCTTGTATGTTGGCAGCTCCACTACATCTCTAGGTAAGTAAGCTCACAGAAGCGTATTCATGTTCAACTATTCACATTTAGGAGTTTCAAATTTTGGCTTTGCTTACACAGTATGGATCATAAAGTCCATGAAGCTACACAGAGTTGAAAATGAATACATTTTTGCTGTTTTAAAATGACAAAGCCCCTAAATTTATTATATGTTAAAGCTGCAGCCCTGGAAGAGTAGTAAATAATCATTGCTCCTTTCCTGATAGAGAAGAACTACAAGCTTAAATGAAACACAGCAACTCTTACACAACATTTAAGTCTTGCTTGCAGATGTTGTATATCCTTTCCCAGGTTGGGTAACAGTTACGGATCTCTCAAAGGACATAGAAGATGTAGGTTGCAATCCCTCTGGCAGGCATGGACACTGAAAGCACATAATTACCAGCAAGTGCTTTCAGGTATCACATAGAAGTGGAGGAGGAGATGGAGCAGTTCTTCCTTCTCCTGTATTTTGAAAATAAGTTAAAAGACCTCTGTCTGTGTTAGAGAAAAAGTTTAACTAAGTAAGTGGGTGGCTCTTCCCCAGCACTGGTGGGATTTTTAGATATACCTCTCCAGATAAGTTTTTCTATCTGCTAATGTGGTGACTAGCACTCCTTCTGCTGGGAGTTGCCTATCGAGGCTATGATCAGAAATCATGGCAGTTATGATGTTGTGGTTTACTCTTGAGAAGTACTTAGCCGGGAGTAAGGGCTTTGATCACCCTGATTAACAGGTCTGGGTTTGGCTTTTCAGCAGCAAAAAGGGAAGAAATTCCCTTTCTAGGATGAATGTGTTAAAATGCAAAGCTGAGTTACCTTTGATTTAAACTAGGAGTGATTTATCAAAGCCTTAAGATTCATTAAAGTGCTCAAATTAAATCACTAATATGAGACTGCATATCTATTTTTAATTTTTTTTCCTGAAAAAAGAATAATATTCCCTATCCTCTAACTCTGTTTGTGAAAAATAGTGTTTTATTATCTGAGGTTTATAAACATTGTGGTGGAGAAAATAGAATTTAATTCCAGTGAAAAATGTACTTCTATTAACTTCAGATGTGAAACCACTCACTGCTCTCTGCAGAGAGACAGAAAAAAAAAATAGTTTCAAAAGTGAATGGGGCAGAGGAAGGACGTGTCAACTCTCAAATTCCCTAGTGGAATCTGATGATGTATCTCCCATCTTGCTCTAAACAAATACACATTACTATTTGAGTTGCATTATTTTTCTAAACATGATTTTATGGAAAACATAATTCAGCAAATGTCTCTGTATCAGAGTTTTGAGGTTTGGAGTTTTTTCCCAAAAAATAAGAAAGACTGAAATTTTGTTGTATTTCGCAACTTTGAAGAAACAATCTGCTATAGAACTGACAGGGATGTAAGCTTCCTTCCTTTTCTCTTGGTGTAAGTTTTGTTTTCCCGTCAAGAAACTCTGTGATCAATGCTTTGAGGACATCGTATCATTAGTATGACAATAGCCCTTGCAGAACAGTAATAGTTTTCATCAATATACTGTCAGCAACAGACAAATGAAAGGACACTCCTACAGTGTTTACAAATTATAAAAGCTTATAAGCAGTGTAAACTCTGATATAAAACTGTTTTTCATTCTGAGCTCGGAGGAAAAGAAAGTTAGATGCATATGGAAAATTATCTAATGCATCTTATACGTATTATCAGCTACATTTCTATTTAGCTAAGAGCTCTTGCTGTCCATGAGGAAAAGAGTAATCCCTCAGTCAAAGGAATTGCAAATGCATTTGCTGGTGAATTACTTGGCTTAGAAATTAATACTTTCCTTAAATGCCTAGTGTTTGTCTGTTCTCCTTTTTTTGTGTTTGGTAAAAAAGAAGGAGGCTGGTTATGATGGAAACTGAAATGCTTTATTTATTCACATAACACTTGCTGCACACAGCAGGAACATAGACTTCTCCTCCTTCCCTGTCAATATGTCTCAGTCACAGAAAGACCACCTGCGTAGTATGTCTACATATTTTAATAAGAAAATACCATAACAAAAGGTTTCTTAGATTCGTAAATAAAAGGGAAGCAAAAAGAGAAGAAATGGAGTTGGAGTAGAGTTTTTTTCCCTGAATTATTCTTAACTCTAATAAAAGGACAGAGATTTTGACTGAGAGTCAAAGAGTTTTCATCTGTCTAATAACATGGAGCAAAATTGATGAAGATTGATGTCTTGGAGTAAATAAGCATGTTGGCTTAACATCAATAGCAACAAAGATTTTGGCAAGAATTATTAGAAAGAATAATCAAGATATGACAGCAAATGGACACAAGATAAAATTCAACATGATTTAACTAAAGTACACTGAATAACACTAAATTTTTATGATATTTAATAAGAATAAATATTTTTCCAGAGAAAATACCCACCCACTGACAAATGCCCAGCCCATTCCTGGTTAGCAATCCAGGAGGAGTGAAAATCTCAAAACTGAAACCACAATCCGGGAAGAGAGAGAGAGAACATTCTGGTAAACCCTCATCTATATACTGAAGAATATCCCATTGGCATATCAAAGTACTAATTTGAATTTATCACTCTGACTACACTCCCCTCAGCTTCTTCTGCACCTGTAGACTAGCAAAACATGGGAAGTTGGAGAGACCTTGATTTCCCAGCAACAGCTAAAACCATCAGTATATTATCAACATTCTTCTCATATTAAATCCCATACTGAATCCAAAATATAGCACTATCCTAACTACTGAGAGGAGAAAGCTATATCCTGGTCAAAATGAAGACACCTCCATTAACATTAAAAAGTTTAGATGTATAATACACATTGTAGATATCTACACTCAGATGGATCAACATGGAACTGAATCTCACCCTCAAATCTTGATTTAGTTCTCTAGATGGAACTGCTTGTTATGACCTGACACCATTTCAGGGACAAAATCCCAGCTGCTGTTCACATCAAGAGCGTGACTTGGAAATTATTTTCCTCACTGTGCCCACTTTGCTGTGGCTTTGTTTTGTAAAATTAAACAGTCTGAGCACATGAACTTCAGCTACTACTAAACTGGGAGGGATACTTGAAGAGTGCCTTGCTTCTCGGCTACAAATATGCAACCAGTCTGTGGAATGGGTCTAGAACTATTACAAAGAGAAACTCAGAGTTAGGCAGTGTGGACAATGTAAACTTTTTGCTCCTTCCATTGATCCATACTACCTGCTGATACAGAAATAGACGTAAGCTATCCACGACACCTGCACCAGTGTGGCAGTGTGCTCCCCCCCCACCCCTGTTTAAGCTATAGCCACCAGTGGGGGTCAAGATGGCTGCATCCTGCTTACACTGGACTTTGGGGGACAAATGGCAACATGGTGCCCAAGGGCTGTCTGGAATAGTGCATAGATGTCTTGCTGATATGCAAATATGACTACCAGTCAATTATCTTATGCTATAAATAGCAGACAGCCCAGGGCCCGTTGAGCTCTCCTGACACAACAATGGAGTGCACACCAGGATCTCCTTTTGATTAGGGACACCTATCAAGGTTACTCTTTGAGGCTGAGAGAATCCTTATCACATCAGATACTCAGTAAGTGAATTGGTAATAAGCACTGAAATGTTGAAATCTTAGCTAAGTGATATAAGGGATTGATTCCATATATATAATCCTTTAGATATAAACTGCTGACCAAGTCTGGGACTAGGACTGCATCCAGCCACATCTAGACTCTACTCTGACAAGGAGTTCAAAAAGTTCAAGGGGGTCCTTTCTCAACCTCTTGACTCTATGGGAGAGTTTCCCTGACAGTTTTGTCTGACCCTGTCCTCTATGCAGTAAATAATCAAGTGCTCTTTGGCATCAAATCTTGTTAAACCAGTGTTTCATTTACTGTTGAACTTGGTTAACTCACTATTTTATTTGAATAATGTATACTGTTGCTTCTCTCTTATGAGTGAATTGCAACTGCGACAACAGGGCTGACAAATGTGACACAAGACCTATGAGAGGATTTAACTGCTTACAGCACAGACACAGAGGTTTACAGCAGGTGTAAGTGTCTTTCTGAAGTCTTTTTGAGCCAGGATGACACTGTAGGACTCTCAGGGGGCAGCAGGAGTTTGTGTGGTGGTATCTGACTGAAGCCCATATTGTAATGTTAGCAACTGTCTAAAGAATTAAGGGATGCAGACTGCTAATGAGCAGACTCTGAGCACCAATGAGCAGACTTGGGGGCAACAAATGTGATGCTGGTCTTTGAACTTAAACACCCACTCTTTCAGAAATCAATTAACCACAAGCTTCACTGCATACTGTATGCCCATGAAGCTCAAACAATCAAAAAAATAATAATGAAAAGAGCTAAATTGAAATTGAACTTCAAAGTGTATCTGATATCTGTGCATATTATATTTTTCCACTATGATTTTATCTGAAATAGTGCAGCTGTTGGATGCCCAATTTGCAATGCCTGTGGTTTTCTTGTTTAGAATATCAGCAAATTTGGAAATACATATTAGTAGCATTTCTATAATATGAATTTTGCTAATGATAGCATAACCCAGTAAACTAGATTGAGAATTGTTACAGAAACATAGGAGCATGAATGAGACTGCAAATTTCCTTCTTTAAGGCTACAGGATTGGACTTTGACAAGTGATTATTTTCACTGCAAAAATATTTGCAATCTATTTAAAGCTATTGTTCACTTAAGATAACACTTAAGATTGGAAACGTTCTCAGTGCATTTATTTAAACAAAAATGTGTTAACCACACACAGATCAGCCATTTAATCAGTTTTGTTCTTTTTTTTTTTTATTATTTTACCAATAAAGTATGTACCAAGGAGAGTAAGATCCCTGATAAAGAATGTGCTGTTTTATCTGTAACGATGAAACTTCATACTGTTTGCATATGGGACGTTGATGTGAAAAGAGAAAGGTGTTCTCTGACACCAGGTGTCTGCTGAGAAGCTGATGGATGGATGGATGGAAGGATGGATGGATGGAAGGAAGGAAGGAAATGCAGGATCTTTACTTATAGATGGTGTTTGGAAGTCCTTTATTTGGCAGTCAGAAATACCTTCTCTTAACCAATGTTGACTGACAGAAAGTGAGGAAAAGTGTTGATGGAGATGAACAGCATGAAATGTTCCACACATGTGAATGACCAAATTCAGGAACCTTTAGGGTTCATGTGATTTAAAGAAGAGGACTGAGTAGAATATGATATTTAAGAGTTGCTCATATGGGGATTTTGTCAGGATTTTAAAGACGTATCCTTTATTTTACAGTATTTTGATTAAAAAGTAGAAAATTTTTTCCTTCCTGCTGTTTTATGCACAGAAAACTTGTGAGAGTGATCATAAACTTTGGCTTTATTTTGAGGGGAAGAATAAAGAAGTAGGAAATACAGGCACCATTGTTTTGGTATAAAAAAGGGGGTCTATTCTGCCTGCCATATTGTGATTATTTCCCCTTTGATTAATTTTTAAGTGTAAAAGAAATGTATTAATAGTCTGGATACTTTTGCTGCTCTGCTGTTTTACAGATAAAATACTAATTCATTAAATTTGGTACCATCCACTAGGACAGTTCTCAGATATTACTTACAGCCAGTAGAGGACATACTGGTTTTGATGGTGGAAATTCTCAGCTCTCTTTATCAGCAGGGACAGTTTTACCTTGACCCACCATGGTCAGGACATACATTTGCTCTATCACATGTTAAAATCAATGAGCAGAGACTTCCATCAAGATTAAGATAATGAGGAGGCTGTAATTTTCATTCTGTTGCATCATTCATAGTGGATTCTCACAAGCATATGTCATGATGCTGTGGCTGGAAATTGTTTAAAAATTCTGCAATGAATGCTGGAGCCTGGATGCTGAAGGAGCTGAACAGTTGAGGCAGCAGAGGCTACAATTACTACACAATCTGCAGGATTTTACTGAGGACTTGTAGCAGATACAGTGACACAGTGTCTGGATCTTAATAAAAATGAATGCCAGACAGCTTACACTTGGAGCTTTAGTGTTTCAATAACAATTACAGAATAAGAGAAAACAGAAGTCAATTGTGTGGCCATTTTTGGTGGGGTTGAAAAATTAGTAGTTTGATTAGGCTATATACACTTTTACCTTTCTCTGGTTTCAATTTTTGTTGTTGTTGTATTTTGACTTTATCTTTCATACTAAAGTAATTTTTTAAAGGGCTTTAGAAAAATAATCACAGGAATTGGGGAAGCATTACAGTTAGTTAAAAGTTTTTCAAAATTTAACACCTAGAAACTGGGTAAGTTATTGAAGTGGTTAGAAATTTTTCTCTTGCATTTCTCATTGGGGTCTAAAATCAGGAGTATGAAACTGGTTTGTGTGCATGTTGGAAATAGGAATTTTAAAGATGCAAATAGAGAGAAGCTGCATTGACTCATTTAGCCTGTGGCCCCTCACAGTCTTCTGATCTGAGCAATCTGTCATTTCACCTTAACTTGGGCATGGGATCTGTCAGTATCCCTTTATGTAGCTTACAAGGAATTGGGACAAGTATTTGTAAATAGTTGAAATCTTTGCTTCTCCTTGAATGGCTGTGTGCTCTCTCATTTCCTCTTGCTTTCTCTTGCTTCTTCATAATAGGTGTACAAGCCTCTAACTCTCACAGAAAATGGATATGAGTTATTGCTATAATAAAACTGCTTAAGTAAGCAGAATGTCACCTGCTGTATATATATATTTTATATTATCACCCTAGATAGAGTCTTTTTATTTAAATGTTGACCTAATTAGAAACAAGACTAAGTTTGGCCCAGTTCCTTGTCAAAGACACAAAATAATTTGCATTTTCTTCACTTCAGGTTTTCAAACATTTATAATGGTGCAATTCCCGTGTGTGATTTCTTAGGCCATTGGAATATAGTAAGAGTTATCACCAATGTACTACAAACTGCTTCCAGCTTTATTTAAGCTCATCGATGCAAATTGTCTTAGGGCAGGTTTGGTTTTTTTTTTAAAGAAGCAACAACCAGGCCTCTCATTTTGTCCTTCCTGTTTGCTGCACAGTAACATCTGTGCATGAAAATACACAGCTCTCACCAGCGCAAATGGTGTCCACATATGTAAATATAATTTCAAGTGACTGACACTAAAAGTCAGTTTTTGTTGAAAAATGTAGCTTCTGTTCTAAGCACAGGGAATAAGTATGATTTCTGCAGCACTGCTGAGCAGTAAAGTCTGGAAACTACCACTATGTCAGAATTAATGTGACCTCCTGGCGTGCTTTTTTCTTTGTGCAAGTAGGCTGGTCATTATTGGTTTTAATGGTGCTTCATATCAATGACTTTATTCAGACCAGTACTTCAGCACACAATTGGCTTTAAAGACTTTGTTAATAACATTAATGTCGATGATAGTTTAAAGGTACTGAAATGTAAACATCTACTAAGATATTAAACTGAATGGGAGCCTGGAAGAGAGTTTCAAAACAATAATCTGTTACCTACAGAAATTAAATAAACAAGAAGACTTTTAAATTATTCTATATTTTCACTGGTACACTCAAGTAGAAGAGGTTATTTGGTACATTTTCAAAATTTAGCAACACTTTACTAATTGTCACCTTGCCATTCTGCTCAGAGATTTTGCCCCGAAATGTGTTTGGTCTTCTGTAAAGAAGAAAAACTCAAAGAATTCCTTAGAAGATATCTGAGGATAAGTATCCCCGAGAGCAGGAAAAGCCATTTAAGGTCTTTACTGCTCTGCATTGTAGTTCAAAAGTTCTTTTAAAAGCTTTTATGAAATATGTGGTTTAGGATATTATATTGCTAAACATGCTGAAATTACTCTGAAATGATTAAAATAATATATTTTTTACAATCTACACTGAACTCTTCATTCATTTTGAATTAAAATAAATTTTAATATTTTAATATTTTCAATAATTAAAGATATTTCTTCTTTTTTACACAGTATTTCAATGTTAGAAATATTCTACTACTTAGAAAAGGTTCCTGCATTTCAAGGAAAAGATTTTTATCACAATAATTTTTTCCCTGTTCCTAAATGACAGCAAATGAATTATTAACTTATTCTATTTTCCTCAGAAGCTTTAGAAATAATAAAATGCTTGTAGAACTTCATTATTCCCTCAGGAAAAAAAAAAATACATGGGAAAACTTCAGTTACTTTAAGGTATTTCCATGTTTCAGTTGTTAGCAAGAAAAGTGACATTAGTACATGAAGACAGACTTGGTATGCAAGAGGTAAGGTTCAAACAGACCAAGTGCTCAAGGGAGCAGATCTTTAGCCAGTGTAAAGTGACATAATTTAATTCAGTGACATGGATCTGTTTTGATTTATACCAGATGAATATACAGCTCAAAACAAACAAGCTATGCTATGCTTGAAGTGTTAATGTTAACTTTAGCAATATAATATGAACAGCAGAAACTTTAATTTCATTGAAATGAGATTCTTGTAAATTTAAGACTGTTAATTAGATGTTTACATGGGAAGTTTTCATATGCTTAGGGCACTAGACATCTAGCTAAAGCATTTTTATTGTAAGCTCTGTAATAACGTTCAGTGAGATGGAACCTGCTTTCCAACGTTGATTCATGTTCTATAGCATCACCACTAGAATATTAACTGGAAGTGGTATTTCCAAGTAACACAGCAATAAAATGTAATCTTTCCAACCTCTCTGAAAAATTATTTTGTTAGAGGTACTGTTACTGCTTTCATGTGAATGTAAAAATTGAGTAGATGAGAACAATTGACTACTGTTGCATTAGAACCCTGTTGTCATGGGCAAGGGGGAAGAAAACAGTGTAGTCTGTAGTAAATTAATATGCATTGTTTAAGATCACCCTTGTGGATCTGTTTTCCTCTTTTTAGTGCCCTCTCCCTTGCATACATAGACATTCAGTTAATTGAGTATAGTTGGGAACTGAATGCCATAATCCCAAGCAAGGTAACAAGATATCAGCAGCCGAAGTGGCTGCTGACTACTTGCAAGGAAGGCTGACAGTTGAGAATCAAAACAGCAAGAGGGCTGTGAATCCATCCAAATTAGCCAACATGGAGGTCTGAAAAGGGATAGGGCTTAAATACATGCTTTCTATGTCCCATTGTTTTAACGCATCAAAACCCCCCAAAATATGCATCTTCTTGTCTGTCATTTCTAGAAAGAGACACTAAAATGACATGAATCTGCTCAAAGCATGTGACGGTTGAAATAGTTTTAATAATCTACTGATACATGCTATCATTGTATAATTCTGTTAATTTCTCAATGCCTTTGAATTTTATTGCAAATTTCTCCCCTTCTAATAAATGTAAGGTCTCAGTTGGGGTACAGCCTGGTTTGACACATTGTTTTCATGAAAGATACAGATCTAGAGGGAATGGAGTAAGGAGATAGACTAAAAGAGTTTTTAAGTACTAAAATGATTTCTGAAAATGGGAAAGAAATAATTTGATCATGTTAGTTTTAGATTATTTTAGCTCTCAAAATAGATTTCGTGAGATGTTTGTGGAACTGTTGATGTTGAGAAGCTCAGTAGACTGTCTGTAGCAAAAATGGTGTAGACTAGTATAGTGGTAGAATATTCTATGAATATTATAATTGGTCCTGCTCTGTAGTAAGAGGTCCCCTCCAATTCTCTGATTATTCAAATCAGAGATCACCATGCTGTGAACAAGAAGGGGAGGTCCTTACTTGTTTACTCAGTTCTGCAGTAATTCTGAGTTTATCCTTGGAAATTCCAGCACTTCTTTCTTCTATAATTGTCATTGACAGTTAGAACTAGGGGGTAAGATCTAAATAATCTGCCACTATGTCTAGAAAGAAAGCAAAGGATAGAGGAAAAAAGCTGTATCATGGCTCCATTTTCACTCCAGACTACTTCACACCTTGACACAGGAGCTTTTAAATAGAGAAAATTGCGTGATAGAATAGACTTCACAAAAAATCTGACAAGTCAATGTGTACACCCGACAAACAACCTTCCCTCTCTAGTCCCATGATGCTGCCCTAATCTAGCTCTAATATAGTGACCTTAGCTACAGATTTCTACATTGTCTGCATCCAACACGCTTCCTGACCGCATCCTCAAGTGGTGTGCTTAAAAGTCAGTACCTCCTGTGAACACGTGATTGTTAATATTAAGATACTGGTGCAAGTTGAAGATTCAGAAACCTCCATTCTGAATAGCAGTGCAAACTAAAGGTTGCATGGTTTCTATAACACATACAAAATTATCACTAGAACGTTTGATCTGGAGGACAGCTTTTCTAAAATACTGCCTTTTCCTTATCACTAACAATTCTCTCTGATGGATGGGATGCAGTGTCCCTGAGCTTATATTTACTTATCATGGTAAGTCTGGGTGCACATTATTCCATCCCACTGCTGAGACCACATACTCCCAGATGATACAGATAATCAGTTGTGATTTGTTAATTTCAAGACATAAACTGTCATGGTTGTAGTGCCACACCACCAACTGAGAGTGGGCATTGGAGAGGGTCCCATATTTGTCTAGAGGCAGCAGTGAATTGTTGTGTATCATCAAATGTGTCACACCTATAGACTGGTGGAACAGCATTCTAAGGGCTTTGCTTCTGTAATTGTAATGAAAAACTCTAATGCCAAAAATTGGCTTGCTTCCTATTTGAGAGACTCAAAGCCACATTGGAGCATTCATATGGCACACAGACCCAAGATTTCCTGGCTTTCTTCATACCAATAGCCACATTAAATAAACATCTTCTCTCATCAGCACTGAAACAAGAACACAATACTTCTTTAGTGACATAAACTTACTTGTTTTCCTAAATTCTATTTGCTTTCTTCAACCTTTTATTTTTTCTCCTCAATCTTTCTTCCCTGAATCTCTTTCCTGCACAAAACAGCATGCCATGGCTTTCTTAACTGTTACCCCACCTCTCTTCTTCTCTAACCTTACCTACGAAGTGTATTATCAATGACATTGGCATGGAGCTAGGAACATAGAGTATAAAAAACAGGATGAAAAAGTTACTGTGTCACTCAGGATAACCCACTGTCTGACAGGCAGTTGTGTCACATAGTTACACAGATATAGACTAATCATAAAACCCCATTTTATAAATTTACTGTAGCAAGCTCCCTTCTCAGGATGGCAGAGAGGACTACTGAATCAAGAGACCTCTCTGCTCACTATATAACCACACCTCACTTTTGCACACAGAATTATTTTCTGTAGCCATTCAAAAGTACTTTGATATCTTTTTAATGACTTTACTTTTATAATCTGAATCTGTTAGACCAGATGACTACTTCCCAGGGACCTGGCAAAGCTAAGCTAACTATCTGAAGCCAGTAGTGTGAATGTGTCCTTAAAGCAGATAGTGACAGATGGCACCAGTTTTGCCTGTCATTTTGTAGTTGACTATGCCGATATCTCTTTTTCCCTCTCTTCTAAGGTCTGGGAACAAACACAGTCAGGGATCAGAGGTGATGAAAAGAAAGATATTTTTCCTAGAGATACAGAGAGGACTACATACAGAGTTTCTTGAAACCTGATGAAAGACTGCTGAACTAAGAGTAAACCTGAAGGGAAGGATGAACCTTCCAAGGACATAGCGGATGGGGACAATGTGTTTATAGGTTCACTTTTCTGTTGCCAAGTTTGATTAATTTTTAAAATATTCCTTGATTTTATTTCACTTCTAAGAAAACATATAATCTCCAGTGGTTCAAAGATTTTTGGTGCTTTAGGGTTGCTCACTTTGGTGAAAAGTTGCAGACAAATTCTCAAAACTGTGTTTGATTCATGCTTCTGTCACACTTATGGGCATTCCTGATGAACGGAGATTACACTTGTAGCATCATCTATTATTTTTTTTCCCTAATTTTTGAGTCTTTGAACTTGGAACCTTTGCAGTGCTCTTCACATAGTTGCTTGGATATGATTATAGCATTATTTTATGAACTGCACAAAAGTAGAAGAATGTAAGGAGCAACTGACCTTTCTTTTAATTCCAGATTTCAGATTTCTTCCAGGGGCAATCAGCAAAAGTAAAACCTTTTTTTTTTTTTTAAATAAGATTAATTTATTTACTGCTTCTATTGAAAGTGGAAACCTAACCTGCCATTTAACAATAGAGTTGTGGAAGGGAACATGATAGGATGGAGCCTGCTACAAGGATCCCGTGAACTACACCCCCCTCCCTTTTGAGAGGAGTGTGTAGTTTAGAACCTAAAAAAAAATTGGGGGTAATACCAGAAGTATCTGTATTTTCAAGGTACTACTTGGCAGGTTCCAAGTTCACATATGGACTTTTATTTATGTACATTTATAAAGCACTTCAACATCTGGGCTTATCTTTATTGTAGAAGTATTTTGATTTATAACTTCAAATATTGAATCTTATGAGATTCCTACTGAAATAGAAACTGTTAGTATAAACTGGGACATATTTGAGCTAAAGCAAATTAGCCCAATTAAGCATCTTTTAATAACTCAGTAACATTACCTTTTTGAGTCCTCTACCACTAATCTTCCACAGCTATCCCTTATGCTCAGAAAAGTGGCCATTCAATGCTACAGGGCCTGTAGTGATAGGACAAGGGGTAATGGATTTAAACTAAAAAGGGGGAGATTCAGAGTAGACATAAGGAAGAAATTTTTTATAGTGAGGATGGTGAAACACTGGAATAGGTTGCCCAGAGAGGTAGTAGCGGCCCCATCCCTGGAAAGGGGGGGCATATGTCAGTTGAACAGGGCTCTGAGCAACCTGATCTCGTTGAAAATAGAACCATAGAATCATTTATATTGGAAAGGACCTTTAAGATCATAAAGTTCAACCATAAACAATAATGTTGATGATGATATTGATGATGTCCCTGTTCATTACAGGAGGGTTGGACTAGATGACATTTCAAGGTCCCTTCCAATCCAAACCATTCTGTTAGTGCAAAAGAAGAAAACAGAGTTAATTTAATGACAATGTAAAGGGCTATGGGTTTTATCTTATGCAAAAGAAGGTGCAAGGAATGCAGAATCAATGCTCAGCAATTTGAGTGTGGTTACTTTTGTAACCCAAGGAGGAAAGACACGTTCTATGCCTGTAGTCTGTAGTAGAATAAATGGACAGCCTGCCTCTTCAGTTGTTCAGCAGTGACACAAGCAGAAGATAAATCAGTTTGTTAATCAGTTGGTTCTACTGCCAAACATGAAATAAGTATGGATTTGCGCTAATTATCCTTGCAAATGGAATATTAGTAATCACTATACCTGTGTGAAGAGTTTAGTACCTCTGAGTCATTTATGAACTGTGGTCCATTGACTGCTCTTTCACAGACTACTGTTTCTACCTAATTGAGATTTGCATCTAAATGCTTTTCTTGGTCAGGCTGGAATTAGTTGTATTTATAATTTGTCTCTCCACGTTTGGTATTTATTTCATCAACAAAACAATGATTGTCTAAATTACTAAACGTGTTTTACCTCAAGGTTTGATGACTGTTAAACAAAGGAATTCATTAAGAGGGAGATTATTGCCATCCTTGCAAATATATGCAAATAAAGGTGAAGGTACAGAAAACTTTATGACTTTCAAAGCACTTTCTTGAAAGGACTAGGCATTTTCAACAGTTTCGCATAGGGAGGACAGCAAATTTTGGAATAGAGTGGGGAAAGATAATTTGGGATGGAGAAGGTGACAGGTTCTTCTGCAACCTGTGCTTTTTCAGGAGGAATTTCCTCATTTCTGAACTACTCTAATGGGAACTGTGATTCAAAGGTCACAATTGTTGGGGAATGGCTTAAGGAACAGAGACATTAGCTCCCTGGGCAACTTAATTGTTGGGGAATGGCTTAAGGAGCAGGGACATTAGCTCCCTGGGCAACTTAATCACTGGCGTTTAGCATGACTAAGCCTCGGCTAGCACGTGGGACGGCTAGCACGTGGCAGCTGTGCAGAGAGTGTTGGCAAAGCTGCAGTGGCCAATCAGAGTGTGATATGTATGCATAGCCTTCTGATGTGGCCAATCGGGGTGTGACATGTGTGCATGGTCCTTGTGGGAAAGCATAAAAGAAGTTGTGTTCTGCAAATGAAGTTGAAGCTTGTTTACCATCCATATTGGATCGACCCCTTGCTTTGTCTACACACAATGAGGTTGTAAACTAAGAAGAGTATTGATGGCTAAATAGTGTTGAAATTATCAAAGAATAAAGTATGACACACTGGAGCCCTTAGACAATCAAAAAATAAGAACCATAGGGTGAGATGAAAGATTCGTGTTCACTTTGACTACAAAGGAACCTTATAGCTGCAAGCTATCACATCTTCTACAATTATTTTCATCTCAAATTGAGAATGTTTATGTTGTTGACATTATACATCATCATAAACTCAAAGCCCAAAGTTCACCAGAAAGAAAGGGCATTTGAATCAAGATATAGGTTTAATCCCATTAGACATTTTTCTGATCTGGTTTTACATCTGACAGTGTGAAGATACAGTGTTTGAGTTCTTGGTCAGGTTCAGCTATGCTTTAATTCTTATAATTTTGTGATCACTCAAGTTGGTTTTTTTTTTAATTTTCTCTTTTTTTTTTTTTTCTTGGATTTAATCTAATTCTATTTTTTTCCTTTTAAAGATGAAATAATCTAACTCTAGGAATACTTAGAGAAGGCTAGTCTTTCCTGGAACACAGATTCATGACAAAACATTTGCTTCTACTTTGCTTCTGCTTTGACTATAGAAATCTAAGCATGCTGTAGGCAGCACAGAAGCCTAAGAGACCACTGAAGATATGTTCACCTTTTGGCTAGGCACATTATGAAGGAAATTTTTGTCTGAGGCTCTGCCTGAATTTCAACACAATCGGAATTCAGTAGCTCACTACTTGCTTGTACATTATAACAAGAAAAATGACGGTACAAATATATGTTTAAAATATAAATTATACTGGTTTCCTTTTCATATCTGTGACAATTTGCATAACAGAAAAAGAGACAATATTCTTAACTAAGGTTTAGGTGATATTCAAGTATTGTAGAAATAATATTCTGGTAGACAGCTCCCTAGAATTAGCCATGGTTGTGGAGGGTTCAAATTTGCTACATGATGTTATTTTTTTCCCCAGATTTCCAGAATTCCATGGGTTTTGAAAAAGATTTTGAACATATACTGAACTGAATATGTAAAAAATGGTTTTAATATTCAACTTTCTATATCATTAGGCATATAAAAATGTAAAATATCTATATTCTGGAACACTCTAAGACATGAAGTACATTTTTGGCACTCAGTAAAAGTACTCATTATGAGAATGGCATGAATGGAAAAGAATAAAATTTATAAACAAAGAGAGGGACTTTAAAAATTAATTTGGTAGGTTTTATCTCACTAAGCTTTGTAGCAAGTCACAAAATCATAGAATCATAGAATGGTTTGGGCTGGAAGGGACCTTAAAGATCATCTAGTTCCAACCCCGCTGCCATCAGCAGGGACACCTCCCACTAGACCAGGTTGCTCAAAGCCTCATCCAGCCTGGCCTTAAACACTTCCAGGGAGGGGGCATCCACAACCTCCTTGGGCAACCTGTTCCTGTGTCTCACCACCCTCACAGTGAAGAATTTCTTCCTAATATCTAATCTAAACCTAACCTCTAACCTACTGGCTTAAAGCTATTTCCCCTTGTTCTGTCATTAACTGCCATAATGAAAAGTCCTTCCCCAGCATTTTTGTAGGCCCCCTTCAGGTACTGGAAGGCCAATATAAGATTTACCCAAAGCCTTCTCTTCTCCAGGCTGAACAGCCCCAACTCTCTCAGCCTGTCCTCACAGGAGAGTTGCTCCAGCCCTCGGATCATCCTCGTGGCCTCCTCTGGACTCACTCTAACTGATCCATGTCTTTCTTGTGTTGCAGGCTCCAGAACTGGACGCATATCTTCCAAATAAATACCAAGCCTTACCACCTCCCCTTTATAACTTATTTTATAGATCAATATTCCTATGTATGGAATTTTTTAAAAAATAAGTCATAGCTGCTTGAACAGAAATGCTGAAGTGTTATAGGAGGGTTATTTTCATGTGCAAATAGTCGTCTGTTGGGCAAATATCAAGATCTTCCTCAGAAAATATAAAATATTAGAATTTAAAAGGATTCCATTTAGATTAACAGATGGAGTCTTGTTTTATTCCAGGCAGTATGCCTCTCTCTAATTACTTCCTTATAGAATTACCATTTTCATCTTTGTAAATGCCGAATGAATTAATCACCATGTCTAAACAATGAATATCTTGGCAATTAAATAATGACTTGCATTTCACTATATGTTGTTACACTAGTTTTTAGTGTACATGTTGGGACACTAGCCATAAGATTTTGTTTCATTTGATTTAATTAATGGGAAACTGTTAAAACGAAATTCACAAATGCAGAAATTTAATTTGAAGGTTCATATGCTAGATCGAAGACAGTTAAAACATAGATAACCGCAAGTGAAAACAGATCTGCTTAAAAAGGAAACAGGGTGGATTGCTAAAAATATCTCTCAAATCAGGAGTATATTTATTCCGAATCTACTATTTTGAACTCTGGAACTTGTAGAGGAACTATACATTTTTTTAAACAGATGAAACAGTGTCTAATTCCTAGTGTCACTGGATCTTACTCTGTTATTCCACAATCAGTCTGGATAATCTTCCACCATAAATTTGAGCCAGATGAAGAATCAACATTTCCATCCAATTAGCCAAAACTCAGTACTAAGCGTTTATGACTTATGTTTATGACTTAAAAACAGTCTTATGTTTTTATTGGTTTTACAAAGGCATGGGAGGACAGACTACTTAATTCACAAAAAGTTTACTGAGGTTTTTCTTTTTTTAACAGTTCTGAATCCTCAGATTGCTTTTGTGCTGGCTTCAGTGTTGTCTTACGTAGCTTCAGCATGCTTGGTTTCAGAACAAACAATCTAAAAGTGGGTTTGCTTTCTTGTGAGTCGCAGCTATAGGAGGAGCTTCTGTAAAGCAGTAAAATTTCACCAGTGTAGGACACAGTTCATTTACAGGGTAGGCTCTATCACTTTTCTGTGGATTTAACAGACCTTCTAATCTTAACAGAATAGCTTTGAACTCAGTGCATGTAGGGAGTGAAATTACTTATGTATCACAGCAGAGGAATTTGGATGTATATGTGTATTATTTAAAATCAATATGTTAACATAAAAGAAAAAATGATAAATTTTAACCTACTAATAGAATTTTTCCCTAATGCATGCTTTTCAGATATGACATATGATTAAGAGGGAAGTCTTCTCAGTAATAGCTGAAATATCTTAATTCATTAATGTAATAACTGCTTCCAATTTTTATTTTATCTATGATCTTTGATACAGACATTTCCGCTGTTTCAAAATGGTAAAACACTGACAATTAAACCACTGGCATAACATAACTTTTTTATCATTACAAGTTCAATATTATAGTTCTGTTATAAAAGAGCCTGATATGCAAAATATCTGCCATATGTACAATGAAAATGCAGTCAGAATGAAGCACAGTGGGTAGCACAGTGGTAACGCATTTACCTGAGTGCTATAGACTGCTCTGTGACTCTCTCTGGAAGTGGACAATTACCCTGTTAATGAATACAAAAATCTTTTCTGGGTTGATTATAGATAATTTTGCCAGATCCAGCTGAGTAAAATGAATAAATCATTTCCATAAAGTTAACTCAGAAACAGAGAGATCTGTGGGTACAAAACAATGTATTTGTAACTGCATAGATAATGGTGACAATAAGTTATACTGAAATCAAATAAATCATGAGCAGTAATGAATAAAGGACTAAACCTTATAGTACATTAAGGAATATATCCACCAAAGTGGATGAAATGCCATTACATTAGATGTAATTGAACTAAACCCAGACAAATGACCATGACCTCAAAAAGTCGAAGCTAATAACATGCTGTGAAAAGAAAAGGTGTAGAAACATCAGGAAAAGGTATCTATTGCTTCTAGATTGGATCTTTACAAAAATTTATTAGAAATTGTGAATTGTTCTCTTTATCTTCCTCACTGTCTGTAGTTTCTAGATCTAGACATGTATTTAAGTATCACAAAGCTCCTAAAAAAGAATATCTCTCAAAATTTGTCAGTTGATGAAAATTCTATTGTAATTTATTATCAAAAACCAAGACTCAAAGCTGGGTATGTGATTATTTATTCATGTTTATAAAATTTACAGGATCACATATATTATTGTTTGTTCTGAAAATGTATGTTACAAATTTTTGTAGTAACTTAAATTCCACCTGACACATAAAACTATATCCAATCCTGCTGGAGCTGTCTGGATTTCCTCTAATAGCCATTGTGCAGTCACATAAAGAAAAAGGGGGGGAAAAAAAAGAAAAGGAAAAGGAAAAATTAAAAAAGGAAAAGTAATTTTCAAGTGCAAATTTCCATAGATTTATCACTGAAGATAAACTGCCCTGGGTGTGGCTAGATTTAGACAAGACTGGGCAATGTGAGTGACAGCCCTTCTTGAAGGTCCAAGGCTGCCTTTGGTCCTTGATCAACTTTCAACAATTTATCTCCTCTTGAAGTTTTGGGAACTCCTGTTCCCATCTCAGTAATGCAGGTTGTCCATACTTTTTAAACACCACGTAGGTGGCAGGGACCCAGAGAAAACATAAGAATATCATGCACAGCCAGTGATGGCTTGCTTTTCCCTTGCTGCCACCTGAATTCAAGGGAATTCAGGTGGCATGTGCTATCATGCAGAAGACTGGTGGCCCAAAAATCTCTTGAGCCATCAGGGAATGGCAACACTCATGGAACAGCAAATACTGCAATAATCCTATGACACTTCATTTTATTTTTTGTTTTATAAGTTATTTCTATTAGTTCACCTTTTGAATTTTACTTGTCTCTATTAATAAAAAGTTATAGACTCTCAAAGCTGACGTCCATATGTGATTTGTTCTGTACTCAACAGGAGTGACCTGTAAAAAGCCTGACCACCAGTGCAAACTGGTGATGAGGTATCATTTGTAAACTACTCCTTTGAAACTTACTATTAGTATACTTAAACTTTAAAAACTCTGTATGACTGCCTCAGTGCTGGTATATCTTGAAAATTTCACTGACTTCTGGTACTAAAAAAGATAAGGAAAAAAACAGATTGTTATTACCTCTCACCAGCCAGTGATGCTTGGATGAATGTTACACTATAAAGGCGTGAGTCTTCTAAAAAAAAACCAAGGTATTTTTTGCTGTTCTAAAATCCCAGCTTGGACTTTCTGCCCCTCACCACTCCCAAAAAAGAACTGTGTATAAACCACTAAATTAATCTCTTTTTGTTTCCATATATGTGCTTCCATAGTACAGGAGTCTGTTTGCCAGAGCTATCATTGTACAATGTTGCCAGAAACAACACATGCTGTACAAAAGCAAACTGGGAAGAACTTAATTTCTTAACTTGAGACTTGGGGGAAATACCTTCTTTTGGTGAGCCCCACTGAATTTATGGAGCCTTTTCCCAATGACAGATCAACAAAACAGGAAAAAGAGCATAGCCTCAGGCTCCAGAGAAACATGTCAGAATCTCAGTACGTAAAATTTTGAGCTGCATACGTAGTATATAACCTAATAGGTAGGAGGGAAAAAAAAAAAAAAAAAAAAGTAGTTTCAAACTATCAATAAAATGATGGGAGTATGATACCCTTAGTACTCATATACTTCAGTCTGACTGACAAGGGAAAAATTAGTTCTCTTTTAATATGTGTAAATCCTTGAGGAATAACACATATTATCACAAGAAGTTCAATGCTATTTGACTGTAAAGAGTTCCTTGCTATTCCAGTCAGAAAGGCTGAAGGAGGTAGGCTTGGCACATACAGGACAAGGCTGTTGACTCCATTGCTTTAAGAAGATAGAAACTGGTAGATGGGACCACAGTCCTATCTAAAACAATAGTACATTGCTAATGTTAGTGTCTGATAAATGCTTTAAAAGAAAAACGAAGAAGTCTATCACAGTCTATTTATAAAATCCACGTTAGAGATTAAGCCATGAAATACTGTTAAAAGTTAAAAAATATAATATATTCTTGCAATTCGGGTATTATTATTCAATTAAACATCTAATCCTTCACTGAATCTTGTTAAAACCTTAGTTTCTGTGATAGTCTATTGTGACAAACTCTAAAATGTAAATATCTGGAATGGAACTATCATAATTTACCACAGATGACAATGGGCATGGTTATGAACCATCACAAAAGGTAACTATACCAGATTGCATTCTGAACACAGCTGAACAGTTTGAAATGGAACATTTTGCCTCCACTTCCATACATACAACCAGAATTAGAAAAAGATTGTTGACTTTCTTGGAATCTCAATAATTACATTGCCTATAAACTCATTTACATCTGTTTATCTAGACACATTTGTGTGTATGATTATATTTTTTATAAAACTACTTTTTGAAGGAAAGAGAAATAAAATCATTCAGTATTTTTAATAACAAATAAGAGACAAGGACATTAGACAGGTGGTCATGCCTATAGTTCCCTTAATCCTTCCTTGAACGACAGTTTTGTGCACATTCACTGTTGGCAAGACATTTCATGCAGAGAAGATCTACATCCCAACAGTAGTCAGCCAACTGGACAACTGAAGTGAAAAATTAAAGATGTTGAGCTATATGTTTAGTGACTTCATCAATACCTACTTATTTAATTCATTCAAGTAATCTTTGCCCAGCATCTTTTAAGTCAAAGCCATTGCAGAAGTCTGCCTGTTTTAAATTTGCTACAATATAGTACTGTACATGTGAGGAAAGTGAGTTGATCATCCAGGATTTTAAGGAAGAAAGGTGAGAGTTACAGGTCTAAAGAGGTGGCTCCAATTTAGATGCTGCAAATATATACCCAACTTCAATCTTGATTTTTTGATATGACACAGCTAGGCAGCTAGTCTTCCCATACTACCATGTTGATATTTTTCCCAATATTTTATGTCAATCCATTAAGAACCCAATAATACCTCACATGGTTTCATAAAGGATAGGAGATGGAATGGGAAAAAAACTCCCACCAAACCCAAAACTTTTTACCTTTGTCTCTCAGACTGATGCTTTGACTTATATAGTAAGAAATTCCTACCCTATCAAATAAGTGGAGGCAGTTTTGGTCATCAATCAAAAGAGCCTATAAGGAGTACAGTGAACCACAGATAGCCAATAAAAAATAATATTAGCCAGGGAGTTTTATTAGAAAGTTATCAAAGCCTTGGCACCTAACTCAGGTCTATGTTACTACTTTTCATATTCAGAAAATAGTAAAATTTCTAAATTCATATGAAAATTCAAGAGCCAAAGTATCAGGAATTTTTTTTTTTTTTTGAGATTAAGTACAAAACTGGAAGGTGTCTTTTTAACGATTAGGTTTGTAAACTTATCCAAAGAGCAAAGTTCTTGGTTCTAATACTGCTTGATCCTATATGGTAATAATATTTCTGACACCTCTATAACTGCAAGAATCTAGAAAAAAAGAAGGAGTAAAAAATGAAACACAGCTTTATCTGTCTGTTTTATAGATGAACCCTTACCTTTGTTTTGTTTGGCCCTGTTAAACATAGGAAACTAGTGTTTCAGATCTTCTGAAAATCTCAATCTGAGTGTGCTGGCTAAAATCTATTTTTCAGTTCTACACAAACCTTTTGTGACTCTTCTACTGAGCTGGATCCTTTATGACTGCTTTTTTCCCCCTTTATCACCAATATTTTATTCTGACATCATTTTTTATTTGCTTATCTGATTGCTCCCCTTGTTTCATTTAACTGTGGTTATGACTTGCACTTTCAAATATAACCTAATGGATTCTATGAAATAAACCAAAACCTTTCATCATGCATTGTTCATTTTGACCCCACTGTCTGCAGTACACTGGTTCATTTTTTAATCTCTAAGATCTGTATTCCTGTCAAGTGATGTAGCAAAAATCAGTGAAGAATATAGTAATTGTCTTCATTTGAATGCATACAGTAATGACTGACAATTTATTCTCATTCAGTAGTAGCAGATTAGTATAGCTGACATTAAACCACTGCATTATTGCATTAAATCTATGATTTTTCACAGAAACTTGTTATATTCCTGTGTATTCCACCTAGAAGGTTTAGATTTATTATTTATGAATTTGATTCCTCCTTCAACATAAAATATTAAGAGTAGTTCTACAAGCCACTGAGAGAAAGAATTCACTTTCATCCAGGATGTATACAATAGTAAAAAATAATATATATATAGAAGTAAAATAAAACAGTGCAAAAATCTATTTTTTGCTTTGAGGGCTGAAAACATTCAGTATTTTTCAGGAAGAACTTTAAAAATAAACTTATTTAGTTAGTTTTATCTAGCCAATAAATTATTAAATCCTAAAACAGACTGACATCTAAAAGCAGCATTTTTCAAGGTTTCTCTGTTTTCCCACTTCCATTATCAAGGTCATGGAGTGGATTTTGTTGCCGTTTGTCACGCTTCAGAAATATAGTGATTGTCTGATAAATAAAATCAGAAGAATAACAGGTGCATGGAGTTGGACATTCAGAAAGGCATACGTACTTCATTCAGTAAGGATATCAGCTACTCCCAAGGCTCAGATGACTGCCATGGAATTTGTCTTTGATCCAAAGTAAAGAATTGAGAGGTTTTAAAAGCAGCATACTTCAGTGCTGTCTTGCTGTCTGAAAGTGCCACTCATCTCCTGCTCTTCCATATTCAAGCTAATTGATAAAGATCGTGCAACATTTGACTAACATCTCCCTTCCAGTCTACAAAGAGAATTGGACAGTGCTTTTGGTTAAATACATCCTGGTAAAAAAGTAAGGCATATTATGGGAAAAGAAGCTCTGACTCCTTTATAATCCATGCTGTGTGTCTAGCTGCTCCATTTCTGCTTTATCAAAATTAATTCATTTGCTCACAGAGGAGCAAAGGGGCAAACCTTGTAAAAGGATTAACATAATCATATTCAAATGGAACTCAATTATAGACTTTGGCATTTACGACCAAGTAAGTTCAAGAGAAACAAAAATGAACAGTTAAGACTGGAAACAGCAACACAAAGCAGTATCTTCCACTTCTGTCAGTGCAGGTGTATGTTAGCCTCACTGTCTGCATCAGCTTAACAGGTAGTGAAGAACGAGTGAATGCTTTGAACCTCCAGTTATTTCTTAGACTAATTCTTTAACACATCTCAGTGCCAACCTGAGGCCCACTGTGGCCATGCAGGCAGCCTGAGCTCACTCTGCCCTGTGACACCAAGATGTTGCACTATATGGCCAAATCAGTGTCACATACTGTGCATTGTTGATGGGTTCTGTGCCTGCTGCTACAGTTCTGAAAATAAATGGCACTACTGCATGTGCAAACACTTTTGAAAGTAATTGTACACCTTCAGCCTAGCGTGGAAGGGTTCACAGTAGAAGGATCTTAGGAGGCCCAGCCTGACCTTGCCCTCCTTTTCACATGCCTACAGTTCTGTGGGTTCATAGAGTACCACACTGACATCTCCTTATCTGTACCATGTCAGAGGGCTATCAATCTAAAAGGTATCAGTTATGTAAAAAATAATTATGGACTCACATAATTATGGAAGGAGAGATGCAAGAAAAGAGTTGTGATTATAAAAAAGGTTATAAAAATCTAAATATCATTATAACAGATTTATTAGTATGTATTAGTATTATTAGTATACTTTTGACATATAGTACTCAAGACTTTCTAGTCACAGAAATCAGTGGGGTCATTACCTTTAATATATTTAGGGTTGGAATTTCACTTTTTATAGCACATTTGATTGCCAGTTGTCTAAAACTTCCTTTCAAGAACATTTAAATAAAGGGTTTATAGAACTATAATTTCAATTATACTCATAAAATACTGAGACAAGATGGGTCCAAGGAAATATCTAATGCCAAAATCTGTTATGAACTCTCTTCAGAAGAATAAATTAATAAAAAATTTAATTTTCATTGTATCACCTCTCATAATACATTTCAAAAAGACAGAAACAAGCTGGTCTATCTAGAGCTCCTCAACTGCCATCCGGTAATTTTGAAAGTGATGAAATATGACATTAATGTGATTAATGCATGCATTTTGTAAACAAAACAATTAAAAATAAAGTTGAGTATTAGTTAAAATTCATGGCAATTGCAAACCTTCATTAACACTGCACAGCTGAGGACATTAGATAAAAGTCTTAAAAACTGCTTGCTTTTCAATCAAACTCTTGCTATTGAATGTTTTCTAAATAATAATTTATTATCAACTCACAGGGTAGATCCTAATATCCTTAAACCACTTAAAATTTTAATCTAGGCTGTTTTCCTTGGTTAGTTTTTCTGTTAAATGTAAGAACAGCAGAGGTTCTGGCTGTTGAGAAGAGCTATATTTCAACGGTGAAAAAAATCTGAAATGGTTATTTTTCCTAAGAAAACTGATAACATCAAAACAGAAGAAATCTTGTTGCCACACTACTTTAACATAATGAAAACTGGCAAAAGAGCATCTGTTGCATTTTAGAGCCTGAGTGGAGAGATTTTCCTGCTCCCTCTGATTGATACTGGAGTTGCATCAACAGAGGCTGAGCACAGCTAATGCATTTTACTGCTATCTTATTCCATTCTTATTTGACCAGGGGTAAGACAAACACAGTGACTGACATATGAACACAGGAACATGTTACAGAACTTGAAAGTATATTCTGAGGTTTTTAGGTGTTGTCTTCCCCCCTCCGCCACCCTAAGAGAGCATGATTATTTAAGAAAAATAGGACAAATAAATAATTTTGAAAGGAGAGTTTACCCCTAATCTGTTAATACGACTCACCAGTGCATTATGTTCTCTCCGGCATCATGTGTCAAGGTACAGCTTCATACACCCCTCCATTCTCATTTGGACAGCAATCCTCTGTGGCACTATGGTACAACCCTTAAAGAGTAGCTAAGAGTTTGCTAGAGATGTTGGAAGTATAGTCTTGAGCAAAACAAGACTGAATTTGTAGTACTGCTGCTGCAGAATGCAGACCTCCTCCAAAATGATGATTAATTCTTTCCTTATGTCTGAATTTTGCTAACTCTTTTTGGACTCACAGGATATTTAGGTTGAGAAATAAGAAAGTGGTGATTTTAGTTTGATAGGCCACACTTATAAGAATGACACTGCGTAAATTTTACTTTTCTACATTATATTGTAAAAAGACATAAATTTTTGAAAAAATTCAGAAAAAAAATTCAAGTGAATCAAGAACAAGGGAAAAGCTTATATATTTAAAAGCTTAGAGTTCTATCTCTTTGGTTATTTTAAAACACTTATTTCATAAACCTTTTTAGGACAAGAGAATGCTAGGTCCAAAAGGGCTTCATAACCTAGAAAGGAAAGGGATTAAAAGTGCAAATAGCAGGAAGCTAAAGACAAATAAAATTAGAAGAATACATTTCAAACCACAAGAGAGATCAGTTGCTGGAAGAAAATCCCCAAAACTAGCAAGGGAAGAGCTAGTTCCTCATCTTTTTATTTATTTGTAATAAACCTAGATTCATTTTAAAAGAAGACATGCTATAGTCAAATATGAGGTTTAGCAGGGAATTACTGAGGATCTGAGGTGTAAAGTAATTCAGACTAGATTATCCAGCTGCCTATTACAGTTCTAACCTGTATAAAACCATGAAAGATTCAGTTATTGTGTTCTTTTTGGCTGTTCTCACTAGCATTGACAGAGGAGCATATGCCTGACTGCCATTAGATGTTACACCGCATCCAGCAACACACTTCATAAAAGAAGAACCTTAAGACCATTTAGTGTTAAGGAGACATTATTCCAACTATGCAGCTTCTTGTTTGAAATGGATCATCCCCTGGAAGTTATGTGAAGCATGTGAAAAAGCAAGTTGCTTCTTTCTTTTCTGTTTTCATGAATGCGGAAGATTCTTCTTGTCTGTCTGTTGCCATTGGATTTACGATACAGAATGCATCAAGCTATTGTAGAACCTGTCCTGAGGTAGCAGAAATTATAATTCCTTGGATCTGATAGTTGCTATCTCTGTGTAAAGTAAATAGTTCCTTTGATATGTTACAAAGGAGAGTACAGCAAGATTTGTTCGATATTTTGAATTACCAGAAAAGCAGATCTGGACTGAGCTGATAAAAGCTCTTTGTTCTGTTTGTCTTTGCAGTAAATCACACTACCATACTCAGCACAGTAACTATATTTGATGTCAGCATGTTTTACCTTCTTTCATAAATGTATAATACGCTAAAATTCACTGAACATCGGTCTATCTAGTATTTGCTTTTATAAAAAAAACAAATATATTTAATTAAAAAATAGAAAAAGGGAATCTTATTTGACAACCACAAAAGCCATTTCACTACAAGAACAACATCAACTACAAATCAGAAAGCTAAACTCAGCCTTAGCCCTATTTTGGAGTGAGGTAACTGAAGACATTGGAACTATATTTGTACGACGCCTGGATATTAATGTCAGATACTACATGACAAAGCATTTGCAGGTTTTCTGACTGATAGGAGGATAATACAGTTGTGCCTACTCCTTCTTATAGACATTATGGAAGGTTCTTACAGTTCTTACAGTAGGGAGAACATATAGAACATTTAAAAGAAAGACAATACATTCAGGTATTCATGGAACATATTCTCATCTCAGTGGAATCAACTGTTTAACTTCTGACTGAAACAAAAATTGGTATAGGCAGGAGATGTAGTACTAGAATGCTGTTTAACTGAATGTGGCCTTCTTACATATGTTTTATTTGTCTTTCAAAGGGACTTTAATGGTTTATGAGTAAAATAGATTAAAAGAAAAGATCCTAACCTTGTTGCCAATCCGAGCCAACAATAAGTTAATATTGCAAGTTACTGACATTTGGAAAAAACCAAACCAAACCAAACAAATGCCTTTAAAAAAGTACTATATTTACTTGTCAAGAAGGATTCTATTGATAAAAAACAGTTGGCAGCATTTCTTTTTTGTTCAACAAGAAACCTTAAGCTATTAAGGAATTGATAGTTTTCAAGATAAATATGTCATCGTTTACAGTTATCTCTAGTTACTATACATAATTTGATGGCAACCATCGTCTGGTAGTATTCATCATGTGCTATATTTAATTTTCTGAGAGCATATATCACTTCTATCTTTGGCAGAAATCATCACCGATACAAGAGGAAAAGCAGAATGTGAAAACTGTAAGGGAAAACTAGAATGTATAGCATACACTCTGTTGTCAGTTGTTGATATGAAAATACTATAGCTATTGAAGAGCATATTGCCTTTATGTGCATTTGCATCCATGCCATTTGTGACAGTACAAGTGCTTAGTCACAAATGTAAAATTTTCTCTTGATTGTACATAATGAGCCATGATGGGTTCAGATGACACTGAGCATTCCATCTCCTCTGCCACAGAACTATGCCATTCTGGAGCAAAGTATTTTTCTTGACACTTGAAAACAATTTTTTAAATTTTTTTTCAGAGATTATTAAAGATACCTGTACACTGTAAGAAAGGAAGAGGCAAGGTTCACAGACATATTTGGCTTCTCTCAGTATATGCTGAACTGAAGCATCAAATGCATGAGATTAGTGCAGTTTTCCATGTTTGTAAGAGTACGAACTGCCTACAGGCTCACCATATATGGGAAATCTCCCATCAGTCAAAAGCATCAGAGGAGATAATGAACCATGAGAAAACCGCCTGGACAAAACAAGGTTTAACTTGCTTACTTGCCCTGAGAAGTGCGCTGAAGGAGCACAAGTGTGCTGCTCTGGAACATGTTGTGCCGCGGTCTTTTACTAGTGGGCCAGAGGACAAACAAGACATTTTGGTCATGTTATTTTCAGGGTAGGAAATATAGGAAAGATAATCAGGAAAAAAAGCGCTTCAATTTGTAACTGTAACAAAATTTTGCTTGGAAGGCAATGTCAGTGGTTTGCCAACAACATGAGAACAGAAAATGTAAGGATTATTGCCTCAAGAATGCTGCTGCTTAGAGTGCTCAATTTTGTTCTCTAATAAGCTTCTTGTAATAATTCATAACAGTCCAAGGTCCATAAGATACAGAAGAAGATTGTGTCTTTTTTAGAATATAAATGAGCAGACAGACTTTGGGCTAATATGTTAACCAATTCTAAGTTTATTTACTGCATTTACAACTCCTATTATAGCTTTTACTTAAAACCCCCCAAAATTAAGACTGTTTCAAGTGGTTATCCAGAAGTTTTGATATCTACTGAACTGAAATATTAGAATATGATATGTACTGAACAAAAAAAATGATAAAAGACTCTTGCAAGGTCAAGGTTCCAAAACAAGAACTGAAAATATTCAGAGACACATGGAAACAAAGTGAATTTACATCTTTCCTTTGCTAGAGTTCTACTCCTAACTTTAGATTGATTTTCTGTGTCAAAATCCCTGAAATTAGTAAAAAGGTACATACTTCCTCCCATCCGTTAAGAGATTATCAAACAATCTCAGTGATTCTTGCCATAGGAAGATGCTTTCTGACTGGCACAGGGCATTTCAGCAATACCTATTCTAGTGTATACCTAGTTTATTATTTTTTTGTTGTTTTCATTTTAAAACTGTTCTCGATGACTAGTGTAAAATGAAGACAAATAAAGGGATATGGGTTTGCTTGAAATAGTTAGGTAGTTATTCTGTATCTGCTGTGTATTGCTCATTCATCTACACAAAAAAAGAAAAAAGAAATCTTGATTTTTTTACTAAAAATAGTACGTGCATCTCCTCTATTATAGTAGGAAGAAATAAAAGCCCATTATTAGATGCATATAATAATTTATGTATTATATATTATTTATAATTACAAATTTAAGATGTATATTTATTATACATAATTATAAAATATGTTATAATTTATAAATATATACAGAATAGTGTATATATAGTATGTATATAAATAATATGGACACTGTAATAAATACTCCTGTATTTGCCCCAGAATGTACAGAAAACCTTTTTTTGTGATTAACATACATTTCTTGCAGGTATTTAATTTGCAATACACATGGATGAGGATTTCTTATCTATTAAAGTTTTTAATGCAAAGTACTGTTCTGCTTCCCATATTCCTGTATATATCATGTAAGAGGGTATTCTCTGGAGTTTAAGGGTTTAGCTTCTTAGAAGACAGTTTTGTGGTACTTCTAATTAGTTCTGTATTTTTTTGTCCTTCTCCTGAATGTGGTTGACAGAAGAACCAGATGATTTCTGCTATGTGCTCCTTCAGTAATTGTTGAAGTCAATGATCTTACAGAGACCTTATCCTCATTACTCCAAATGAGGGTCACATTACCTTTTTTTTTTTGTGCTAAAGATCAGTACTGTACAGCTCAACATCTTGGAAATACTTCTATCTTATTCTAATTAGAAAATTGAGGAAATTAAACATATTGAGCCTGAATCTGGTAACGTAGGAGGAAACTTGAAGATAATTGGAAGAAGGTATAAATGCCATGAAAATATTCTCATTTTAACAAATGCCAATTAAAATAAAAGCTATTTTGAGTCAAAAGATATTTTTTTCTTTCAAGTCCAGCAGCCTGTGATTCTTTGTTGATGAACTTGGCTCAGTATCTAGTAGAAAAACAACCTCTAAATTAGAATAAAGGTATTCTGAACCCTTAAATAAACATATTTGCATTCTGTTTCAATCTGTAGATACTCAGTCTCCACTTAACTGGGATAATGGTTGTGCAAATTTTTGGCCCAATTTTAGCTTGAGGTTATATGCAGTCCTTAGCATTAACGGAGGGAAGAGAATATAAACAAAAATAAGCTAAAACAACAACAACAACATCCATTAATTCAATCTAAGGCATGTTTCCATATCCAAAGGAGAAGTTGAATATGATTGAAAGCAGTGTAATAGCTGGATTGGAGTCAGGAAATTTATATCAGTGCCAAATCAATTACAGGTTGCAGGTGTCCAGAATTAATTAAAATAAATTACTATAAATCAGGCATTAGCTATCTGCCATGAGTGGAGAAAAGCAGAATAGAAAGTAAAAACAAAAAAGTATTTTGTTTATAGTGAAATGTCAAAAAATATCAGAAAATAAATGTCAGAAATAAATCTGTACATCCTTTGGCAGAGTTTTCTTTCTAAAATCTAAAATCTGTTTGAAGGTCTCTTCTCAAACTACATTAAAGTGTCATTTTTAGTAAGGGATTTATACTAAATGACTTTGTTGTATCTGATGTTTATACTTCCTGTGTTTAAGATTAGAGATAATATAGCTAACAGACATTAAAATAACCTGAACTCTGTATTGCACAGAGAGAAGCTTCAGTGCAGGTAAATAAGTATTGATTTATACTTGCAAGTACATAGAAAAAAAAAATCTTATATGAACAAATACTTAAGGATCTTAAATGTTAAAAACTGTATATATTAAAGAGATAGTATGTAAATATGTAGGGATGTTTTTCAATATTATTCTTTGTCATTAAAAAGTATTAATTTATGAAATAATAACAAACAGACAGTTCAAAGGTCAGAAAAATTGCTATCCTATAAAAATCCCTACAAAACCATAGCAGTCCAATAACAGAAACAATGTGGTATGTTTTCCTAAATCTTAGAAAAAAGATTGGACACAGTTAATATCCGCAAAGTCCCAAGGACAATGCAATTGCAACCCGCATGACACAAGTCACAGCAATGTTGTTTTCACTGTAATGAGAGACTTTCCAAACTAAAAATGTTGGTGAAATATATCAGTTTCCAGTGTTTCAAAGATCTGTCTGAATACAAACTATATCAGAGCTTTGCTTCTCCCTTTCTCTGAAGCTAAATTAAAACTTAAATTGCAACTAAAAAAAAAAAAAAGATAAAAGAGCAAATAAAATTCCAGGAATATGGAAGAGAGAAAGAGAGGAAAAGCAGAATTCTAGAAAAGTGCACACACTCTGCTATAAGTACAGTGGGAAGAAGAACATAGTGTTAGGGAGTGAATAAATCTGATTCTGTAAGCTTGCAGCCATGAAAGTGAAGGTCTATCTGAGTAATTGGGGCAGGAAAGTCACTACAATTTGGAATACTTTTCAAATAGAAATGTCTTAGGTCTGTGCCCAAGACTCTATGTGGTTTTATTCTCACAGAAAACTGCATTTGGTGGTGAGGTCCTAAAGATGAGATTTGCTTTATCTCAGCTACTTGAGACTGTTGGATCTGGTCTAAACTATGTATTGGTTCTCTGTCCCTATAAAGAACTGACAGAAGTAAATATATCAGGGGACAATTATCATCCCTCATCTTGGGTGGGTATTTTGAGCTGAGTGCAGCACTCTGACCAACTCTTATTTTATTGCTTACCAAAAGACCAAATGACTGGCTTAGAAAAATAACCCATTTTCTGGATTGCTAGAGCCTGGTGTGACTCAAACTCTCAGTCTCTGCTGAGAAAAGGAAAGTAAGACCTGTTTTGCCCAAAGTGGAATGTGAGGCAACACCATAGTCAGAGACATGGCAGTTCCCATGCTGACAAAGTCATGCCTGCACAGTAGTAGTGGTGACCATTAGGCTCATGAGATTCCTGCTCAGTATAGCTGTTCCTCCAGGGACACTCTCCTGCAGTCTGGTCAGAGATTGAGCGGGGTGCAATCGAGAAGTTGCTGCTGCTACTGCTACTGCTGAGTGGTTGTGTAAAAGACATGAAGACACTCAAATCTTTATGATAAGGCCACATAACATCTGAATGAAAAGCTGGGCTAACAGTGGGTATGACAATGAATCCAGTGCATTTTCTGCTTTGCATAGACTTTTGTTTCTGATCCTTCCTAATATTTAAAGCTGGAAACTGGAAAAAGTATATGTATACACACATGCACTTTTATATATATATCAGATGTTTTTATTTTGATCCTTACTAATATTTAAATCAGGAAATGGAAAAAAGTATATTTATATATGTAAGCATAAGATGTATAAGTGTGTATATATATAATGGGCCTAGCATTTTTTGATTAAAACAATTGTTGTACCATATTTTAGACTTGATTTCACATTACTCATATGGGTATTCTATCAATAAAAACTATTGAGATTTTTTACATCCTGTGATATTTGTTGAAATGTGTTTTTTTTAATTGATAGTGTTTAAGAATGCATAAGAGACACTTACTGGACAGGGCATTTAGTCCAAGATATCTGAAATGGAGAAAAACAGTAACAAAAAATATTGATGGAGAGGGGGGAAATTTGTATTGTGCATAGGAGCAGAGGGTGAGACAAAGACAGTGGAGTCAAGGAAAATTAGGTGGCACTATCTACAACACTCAATGCTCATGGAGGCATCTGAAAACACAGTGTGGAAACTTGATGTGTTACTAAATTGCATGCAGGGATGGTACAG
The DNA here is from genome assembly GCA_907165065.1 of Caprimulgus europaeus. The sequence goes on from OU015523.1 coordinate 111,893,438, forward strand.
GTCAATAAACTCCCTCTGGCTTTTCCTGTGTGATGCATTACACATGCAGTCCCTTCTGCCTGACACAAGTGTCAATAAATTTAGTTACCTATGTTATCTTGAAGAGGAAAGGGGGCGAGAAGAAAGCATTGTAAAGAGAGCTACCAAAAGCAGTAAGTCTAGTTGAGAAGCTATTAGCAATGAACTTCTTTAGTTAGCTGTGCTACAAATCAAGAGCCCAGCTTTTGAAGTGGCTTTTCAAGTGACAGAAAACATATACACTTTAAAAAAAAGGGAATGACAGCTAAGAATGTGAGAAATTTGTGAAAGAGATGAGGAAGGGAAGACTAACAACTTTATAAAACACCAGGTAGTAGACAGTGTCACTGAATTGGTTTAGTGGAGACAAAAAAGACTAGAAGTCTTGTGACCAGGGACACGACTAGCCAATTTAGGGGTTTGTGTACTGTAAAACATCTGTGAGTTTCATTTGCTTCTGGGTTTCTGGTTTGAAAGTGGAAACATTGCTTGACTCAATCCTGGGTACCACACAGTCTGAGTTACAGCCTCATTTTTCTGCCAGATCATTTCACACCGCTCCCATTCACACAGCATCTGTTTCTCAGGGCATAATTTGGCCTCAGATCTCATCCACCAAAATCAAAGCTTTGTATTGTTTTTTAGACGCAACACACACAGAGGCAGATAGATAACAAACCTGCATCATAGTTACAACCTGCACCTGAAGATTTTTAATAAAATGTTGCAGACTAAAATGACTGTTCTCATATATCACCATTAATGTGGTAAATGACTCCCATGACCCTTTCCTGTCTATAAATCACAAACTATGAAGATATACCAGAGTGATCAGATCAGTCAGTGGATGTTTAATTAAGCGAACAGTCTTTCAAGCTGCTATTTATAAACAAGCAGAAGTAATTTTTCTCTTGCAGTAGAAAATTAGAGTCTAGATGAAGGTTTACAAATTAGATTAAAGTATACTTTTCCTGGATTATATGTTTAACCAAGAAATGTTCTTATATTATCTCACATAACAAATCCTACACTCTTTTATGGACAATGATTAGCATTTAAAGAGGATCTGACGAGAGCTTCAGCATGCGTCAGAGAAAATATTTCAATTGTTTTCATGTGTCATATTGAGTATCAGCCTCACTAATACCACTAATAATACTTCAAAGTCTTTTATTATTCTGTGTTTGTGGCTCATGACAAGCAACATGTCCTGGGACAAACTGCCAGTGCCAGCTTTTCTACACGGAAAACATAAGCTTTTCATTTTGACTTCTGGAATTTAAATAATGAGTTGCAATTCTTCAACAAGGAATGAAACTTGCTTACATAAGCATCATTTGTTGTACCAACTCGCACCCTCATCTGGGAACTGTATGTTCTTGAGCAGTGCTTAGCACAATGGATGCAAAGACAACATTCACATCAAGTGTGTTATTTGCACATTTTTAGTAGCTGACAAACAACAAAAAAGAACAATCTGTTTTGTTAAAACAAAAATCCTTAGGAAAGGACACATGCAATTTTATTTGTTCCTTTCCTTTCCATTCTTTTTTCTGTCTTTGATTGGTTTATGAAATAGCCTTTTATGAAATTGTTGATCTCAATTAATATATTAATAGATGAATTTAAAGGACTATATATAGATCAGACAGGTTATGTTCTGATACCTTTTGGTTAAAAACAGTCCCTGAAATGACAAGCAAGGTGCCTGTTCAACTTTTGGAATTCAGTATTTCACCTTCTTTGATCTTTCTCTCATTACTTTAAATAATTTGCATTCATTGAAATATAACATTTTTTCTCTCTATAGACCTGGTATAGAAATCCCCTGGGATAGTTTTAAATGCTTGGGCAGCTTGGATAATATTCAGTCAGGTATTTCAGTTTCTTCATCATATTTTGGGCTGAGCCAATGAATCTTTTAATAGAAAACTGATATTTGCTACAAAATGAAAAAGGTGTCAGTTTGCAGTGCTTTAACAGTTTCTCGTTTTTGCCTTCTCTGATGGCAGTTCTTTGCTCACGGTCAGTTTACTGCTAAGAATGTGACAAGAACAGCAGCTTGTAATTTGTCAAGACTCCTTGAGACTTTTTTTAGTTGCTTCAGTAAGTTTAATGCCTATCCACAGACTCCCTTGTGTAGAATCCTTCCAATTGATCAAAATCCTCCACTTGCTAAGTGCAAAATCCAACTTATCAGTACATGGATAATAATGCGGCAGAGCAATCTACCGCAGAGCTCCATGGAGTGTTGTTAAGAACCCGGGGCATCAATTCCTCTTTTCAATCACCCTGCTATGAGAATGAGAGCAGCTGCAGAGAAATTTCTAAGTTTCTAGAATGTCCATTAAAAGCGTGGCAGGTGTTTCTTTTTTCCTAGCAAGGTTTCAACATTGTCCTAGAGAACATTAAGCCACAATCTAGAAAAAGGAGTTCCTGTCTTCAGCATTTAAGGAGAAAGGAAACTGCTTCTTCATCCCAGAATTGAGAGCTTTAAAGCAGAGTACATTTTGCTGCACTTTGTGTTCACTGAAGAGCCACTTCTTTTGTTGGAAGAGCTATTCTTGATCAACCTCAACATTCTTTTACCTTTTCCTCCATTTTTTGCTTGAAATGTGCATTGTGGAAATGTAAATGCAAAGTTTACTGCTTGTAATGTTACAAGTGAAATGCTTCAGTTGCTTTTGTAATTAAACTGTTAACTTTGTCCTATAGTGAAGGCTCAGCTAGTTCAATAGATGTTAACAGTTTTATATTTTTTTTTTTTTTTAAAGATGTTTCTAAGGCACAATTAATTATATAGTTTTGATACTTTCCTCTACCTTAAGCAGGTATCTGACTGATTTTCTTTTGGCTTCCACATAAAAGTTACACAGAATTTTAATGTAACTATCTGTGTCCAGAGTGTACTTCCTTCAAATCCTTCTTCAGTTCACCCTCCAGCCATTCTCTTACACAAGTACTTCCCAGATGGGGCTGATGGGGCAGTCTGTCTCTCTGTAGCCTTCTTGTTGTAATAAAATCTGACCTGTTGTTATTGTGCTCACAACATAATCCAGACTGGTACTTTAAGAACTACTGGGAAGCCCCAAACAGAGAAATTTGTTGAAGTTATGTTATGGTAATATGTAAATACTGAAAATATTAGACATTATATTTAAAAATAATAAACTTCTTAGAGGTAATTTATTTCACTTTAATCAGTTAAGGAAGGCTGTAAGTCTGAAACAGTTGCAGGAAAAATCAGATTTGGTTTTGGGGAGACATCTTTGAAATATTAGCAAACAAGCAAATGCTTCCCAAAGTCACATCACAGTTGGAGACTATAGTGTGGATTGAATAATAAATACTAATCATGGCTAATGTAGTTATTGTTGAACATGGTAGACAACTGACTTTTCAACATTTTTTTCTCACTGTCTAGATCATTCTGGATACAGGACTTGGGAGCAAAGGCAGAAGCTCATTGACTTGATTACAAATGAAACCTTGGGAAGCTACTCACCGGACAAAGGACCTGAATGTAGAGAAAACTGATTTTTATTAAGTCAAAAGTGCAAAAATTATAAGGAATTTGTATCTCAAGCACCTTGAGTACTGTGTTAAGTTTTGGGCCCCTCATTACAAGAAGGACATTGAGCTGCCGGAGTGTCTGCAAAGAAGGGCAACGAAGCTGGTAAAGAGCCTGAACAAGTCTTACGGGGAGCAGCTAAGGGAACTGGGATTGTTTAGTCTGGAGAAGAGGAGGCTGAGGGGAGACCTTATTGCTCTTTACAACTACCTGAAAGGAGGTTGTAGTGAGGTGGGTGTTGGTCTCTTCTCCCAAATAACAAGTGACAGGACAAGAGGGATCGGCCTTAAAATGCACCAGGGGAAGTTTAGGTTGGATATTAGGAAAAATTCTTCACTGAAATGGTTGTCAAGTATTGGAACAGGCTGCCCAGGGAAGTGGTGGAGTCACCATCCCTGAAGGTATTTAGAGGATGTGTAGATGTGGTACTTGAGGACATACTTTAGTGGTGAACTTGGCAATGCTAGGTTTATGGTTGGACTAGATGATTGTAATGGTCTTTTCCAACCAAACTATTTTATGATTCTATGGTTCTACGAAGACTAAATGATATATTCCATAGGGAATTAAAGCAGGGAGAAAGAAGAGCTCTTTGGGTCATTTGAAAGGAAGACAAAATTAAGTCTTTGAACTACAGTACTTTCTCACTCAATGTCCTTAGATTTATGTTGAATAGAATGAATCCAAGTATATAAATAAGTGTTACTCTGAATAAAAGAGCGCTCACAGTGTAAGAGATAATAATGCAAAGTTATCCTTTGGCTTTTCTCAGCTGACCTCACATCACTGAGAAGTTAACCATATGTACTACTAAAGAACATGTCTGGCTCTGGAAAGAAACATATTGTCCATGCAAAGAAAAGCAGTTGAAGACTGGTTGTCTGAAAATTAAATCAGATGACACATAGAGGTAAATAGAAACATCTTTTTTGTGCATTTACAAAACTGATGAGCTGAAAAGAGGAATAGGACTTGCAACCTGGAGAGGAGCTACCAGCAAGGTAGAGCTACCTATTGCTAGGCCGTTGCCATTCATGCAATCAAGCATTTTGAGACCAAATGAATGACAGGATGAGGATATGGTGCCACAAGTTCAAGACTTTTGAATATAGGCAATATGCTTTTTATGTGTTCACAAAGCTGTGTGAATGGTAGTACAGTAAATGCCACACAACTGTCATAAAAAAAGGGCCACAATAATTCACACATGTAAGTATAATTCCAATGCCTTGGTAGAAGTCTTTTTTTAAAAAAAATCTTATTTCCTAAAATGATACTGCTTTCCTCATAAAAAACAATACACACTTACAAGCAAATAGTATTAGACAGATAGTAGTTAAACTAAAACGGCCTAATTACAGAATTATAAGTTAACATGACCTGCACATGAAGAGTGCTCCCAGTTTTATTATCTGACCTATGTACAGTCAGGTTTTTTACACAGTTCTCTGCACTCTGGGGTCCTGTTGAAAGTGTCTGAATTAGTTTGTTTCAATATTATATTTATGCAGTGACAATTTTTGCATTAATGTTATAAGGCAAATTACACTCAACAGAACAGGAAACCCCCAGCTAAGGAATAAATGAATTTTAATAAACAAGGATTCATTTACTGCTGTAGTTGCAAGTATTTATTTTTATAGGAGTTTGTATTAGACACAAGGGATTCTCTTCAATATAAAATCTGGATAATACTTTCTGGTATATGCTTTTATCTGAGTGTCACATGAAAGTGCAGTTGAGCCATAATGCAGAGGTCAAACATCAAGCAGGAATCATGTCTTAAAGGAAAAAGCACATGTGCTTAAATTCAACAGTCTGAATCGCATGAGTCTTTTAAGCTGACATTAGAGTTTAGAAACCACTGTGTACTAATGGAATATTGAAAAGGATGTGTGATATCCCTGAGTGCGTATTCAGTGGACAATAAAGAACTGTACTGGCCTTGATCCTGAAAAGGGGAACAGAATGAAAACCCCCAAAAAATCACCACAAAAACATGACTACAATAATACTCTGTGCCTTGCATGTGAATGTGAGTAAGTGTTGAAAAACAGATGCAAGACAAAATGAATCACCCCTAAGGGCAACATGGTGATAAAAGCTTCAACTGATATACTTTTCTGAATGCTGCATTTAGCTCTTGAAGTACTAGGAATTTTAAGTCCCCGCAAATATGACTTTTCATCTGAAGGATATTCAGTACAGAGATAAAGTATACGGTGATGTCGTTTAAAACCAAGAACTCAAAGTGAAAAAAAGCATCTCTGTTGTCGTTTAACCCAAGCAATGTAAACACAGAAAGTCTTGCTTCCCTTGTCTTTACCTAGAAAAAAATATAATAAGTATTGTAATTCCCACTACAAAGTTGTCATAGAAAAATTAGTGCATGGTGTGCTCCAAGACATGGATTTTTCAGAGCTTACTGATGCATGAAAACAGAATGAGGAGAAATGCTAGAACAAGGAGATAGGCTGAGAAAGATTCATCTGCAGCTACAGAGATGTCAGTTATAAAATCTGAACTGTTTAGCATAATTTCCCCTGAATCCACTTAAGATCGAAGGTAAATTAAAGGTACATTAATGTTAATATTTTTTTAGCTTTATTTATTGAAAAGTTTGCTTACTATATAAGCGATTTCACTTTCTGAGTTGTAAGAGATTCTGTATATCTCTGTGTTAAATAGCATGCTATTTTCAATATATCTGTTAGCAAAATACAAACACATCTTTGGCACCTTGTCTCACTTTTCTATGAGAATGTAGGCTGCTTTTCTTTTGTAAAGAAAATTAGAGTTATCCATACAGATTCTAAAAGAAGATTTTTAACATCTAAATTATGTTTATTATTTAGGTTATTAAAACAACCACAGTAGAGTTTGTGCTTCAGAGAAAATAGAGTCCTTCAAAGAAATGCCCTTTTTCCTTCAGTTCAATGCTTTTAAAATCCCAAAAATGCTATTCATCAAAAGATAAACTTTATGCAGAAAGGAAAATTTTGGGGTGGAGAAGAACAACTGGACCCACAAGTCAGTAACTGATTATTAAACCATATATGAAAAGAGAAGTCTAGGGTGATGAATGTCACTGTTGTTGCAGTGCAGGCTGTTGAGTCTTTATGTCCTACATTCTTATTTGGCTCTTCCATCAGCCTGCCACAGAGCAGCCACTACTCTGCACAAACCTCAGTCCACGTCCATTTACCAACTAATGCACATTCAAGCTTCAGGTCAAACATTTATCAAAGGTGGTAAACCCTCTGCAGTACCGAGCTATTGCTCTCTTTACAACAAAGAGATCCTTTCCTCTCTTCCCTGATGGAACAATTGTCTTAGTTTTACTTGGATTTATAATGCAGGATAATTATAAAAGGTGATGTGATCTATTTTTTTTTTTAAACTTTTCTTCAGAAATATAAGGTGGACACAAAATGAAGTGATCAGGAAAGTTTTGAGAAAAAAGTAAGTTGAGAGTATGTTCCCATCCCAGATGAAAAAAACTACAAACAATGAAAAAATCATCTGTAGAACAAACACAATTCCCAAAGCACAGTAAGTAGGAACTAACTGTTATTCCTGCAGTTCCCATCTTTTTTTGAGAGCTCTTTCTGGCAGCTTTTGTTGGCTTGTCATTGCTGATGAGGGTGGTCTTCTGGAGACTTTTGCTCCTCTCAGCTAACAGAAGGCTTCTGTTGTCTATTTGCTGGTTAAGGGAAGTCTATGCTTTCTGTCTTTAGCTGACTGCTGTGAAGAAGTGACCTGACCACCTCTTCAGCTCGTGTTGAGGAGCAGTCATGTAACTGTCAGGCTAGAGTGCCAATAACAGAGACCTGACAGTTGTTGGTGCAGTGGCGCATGCAGACTGTGAGACATCAGGGAGGACAGACAGGGTCTTCTCACAGACCCTGAAGATACAAAAGCCCAAGATATGTGAAATAAGAAGTAAGCATCACCTAGGGACTATACTTAAAGGAATAGTAGGTGGAAACTCTTAAGATGGGGGAGACTGAAAAAACATGAATTCAGACAACAGCAATCTTCCTAGATCTCAACCTGTAGGTCATTTACACTATATCTGCAACTTCAGGACAGGCATAATGCCCCGGGAGCAGGTGAGGATGAGAAAGACCCATCAAAGAAGGCATCAAATCCAGCTGACCTTGGACCAAGTGTTTGTGTAAAGAGGAAAAGGTAGGTGATCATCACTAGGGTCTTCTTTAGGTGTGTGTGGGGAATTAATTGCTTGCACTGTCTGTTTCAAAAATCTGTAATCAATGACATAAAGCTCAGCTGGTGGCTGGCTGCTATTAACATCCACCAGGGACTTATAGAGGGGCCAGAGCTGTTTGCTGGTCTTGTAACGGCCTGTACAGTGGCAAAAAGTGCATTCAGCAGGTTCACAGATGTCACCAAATTGAGAAGATGATAGATATCCTGTACAGCAGGGCTGTTATTCAGATGGACCTCATCAGGTGGAGAAATTGGTTGAGATAAACCTCAGGATCTTTAGTAAAGTTCTAAATCTGTAAAGAATAGGTCTGTGCACAAATACAGATTCAACATGACTAGGTAAAAGCAGGTCTGCAGAGAAGAACCTGGGGTCCTGGTTTACATCAAGCTGAATATGAGTTAGCAATGTGTCCTTACAGTAAAGAAGGTCAACCACCTTTTGAGCTGTATTAGTGCAAATACAGCTGGGAGATTGAGAGAGGCAATTCTTCTCCTTTGTTTGGCACTTCTTATTTTGGGATTGTGTCTGGGGCACTGAGTAAAAGAAGGATATTGGCATGCTGGAGTGAGTCCAGAAGAGAGACACAGAGATGGTCATGGGGTGGAAGCACATGACAAATGAGTAGAGGATGAGAAATATTTTTTGTTTCAGCCTTAGAAGGCTGAAGGGTAGATCTTTTTTCTGTCTATATTCACCTGTTACAGTGTCAGGAAGACAGAGCTGGACTTAAAGATGCATAGAATAAGAAGTAACAGACAGAAATTAGAATAACTGACTAAAACAATACCATGAAGGTGTCCAAATACTGGAACAAGTTGACCAGAGAGGTTGTAGAATATCCATCTGTCCTGGTTTTTCTAGGATAGAGTTAATTTTCTTTTTAGCAATTAGAAGAGCTGTATTTTAGTTTCAGTGTTTCATTCAGATTTATTATGAGAAGAACATTGATAACAGTACTGGTGTCATTAGTTGCTGCTGGAGCTCAAGGCCACCGTGGTTGGCTGCTTCACAGCTGCATTACGACTGGGAGGGAGAAGAGCAGTGAATAGCAAAACCCAGAACTGGCATTTGGGTGTGCCAATTAAATATTCCATATCATATCCCATCATGTCAGTATATTAACCAGGGCTGACCGGAAGACAGGGGGATTCTCTCAGGGACCGCTCGGGCTCACTCTTCCGGGCTTTCGGATTCGGGACTATCTCGGCTCTGGGATCGTTGGCTGGCACAGGCCGGGCACCAGTCAGCGTGTGGTGAGCACTGTGTATCACTCATTTTTATAGTCTGTTATCACTGTTATTATCATTATCATTTTATTTTAGTTAGTAAATAGTTTTTATCTCAAACCGTGAGTTTCCTTGCCCTTTTCTTTCCAATTCTCTCCCCTACTCCCTGGGCGAGGGAGGGGGAGGGTGAGAGAGCAGGCTGTGTTTGGCTGCAAGCAAAAAGGGTGAATCCACCCAAACCACCACACCATCCATGGAGATATTCAAAGCTGGACTGGACAAAGTTCTGAGAAACCTGGTGCAGTTAGTTCTGTTTTGAAGGGAGTGTTGGACTAGATGATTTCTAGAAATCCTATCCAATCTCAGTTTTTCTATAACAGTCATGCTTCATTGCAATTTAATAGAACAACAGAAGAAAGAAAAGGAAAATAAATAAAAGATTAATGAAAAAAAAAAAAGTTATGTTTATAGTAAGTCTTACTAACTCCTCATGGTTACATATTTTGCTTTGGTCTGAGGACTGTGAAAGACTTAGGTTTTGCATTTTTAGTAAAGGAAATAATGATCCATTCACATCAAAGAGGTACTAGAGATGTAGAAAGGAAGCTTTAAAAAATTGCTGATAAAAAAAGTAGAAAAGTAAAGGTGTTTTTCAAGTTGTGCGTTACTAAATGAGGAAAACAGAAGTTGTTAATTAGTCAAATGAATTTGTGGATATTCATTTCTGTAGATAAAGAGATAAAAAATTACCAAGATAGACTGAGATTATTTGTAGATTTCTTTGGTCTTTTTCTAGTCTGGAACGTATTTTTGCATTCCTTAGTGGGGGGAGAGCTGCCTTTGGTTTTTACTAGACAAGAAGCTTTGAGGAAAGACTCATTATTTTTTTGATTGTGATAACTTTCCAGCCAAGCCACAGAAAATCTTTTCCATTCTAAACTCAAAAACATGAAGAGATAATGTTCTGTGGGTGGAAGTTTCTTAAAAAAAAAAAATAATAAAAAAAAAATCTATATATATACTCACTAAGTATATGTCACTTGGCCTAGTAGTGACAAATGAACTAAACCAGAGGATGTTCTTGCATATTGAAGAGTAAAGAAAATTTTGAAGAGGAAGAAGAAAGGGATGATGATGAAAATTTTCAAAACTACAGTGATAAAAATATAAGGTTAAGAAATAGTCACTAAACAGTCAAAAGTCTAAGAGAGATTCCTTTGGATAGTGGTAATTGTTCTTGCCAAAAAATCAAAAATGCATAGATCTGAGAATGCTGAAAGAGATTGTTTTAAAAAAAAAACCCAACCAAAGAAACAAAAATACCACCAAAAAAAAAACAACAAGGAGAAGTGAAAGTTCCTCCTGCTCTATGGTTTGAGAACTTTGTAAAACTGAAAGGTTTATGAAGGCTACATGAATCACTTAGCAACTTCAGAAAGTGCATTTTCACATTTTCAGATTCCTACACAACCATACTTCTATCAAACCATGTCACCTTATTATATTGGTACAATACTTTCATCACTTTCCAACAATATTAGACTACGTAATGAGGGGATTTTATGCATTGTGACCTTAAGTCTCATATATGAAAATAACACATATTTCTCATAGGTCTTCCCAATTTTTTAACTAGAAACTTTAAATTGTTAACCTTTTAAGGCTGTTTCAATGGCTTTAGCACAGTTAATTTAATGACACTGTGGTAAAATTTTAATTATACATTTCCCAGCTTTAGGCTGATTATGGTTGCTGTGAACATAGGCAAAGTCCAGTGAGCATACTACAAAAAGCATGTTAGTGACTGTGTACAGAGGTGACAGGCTATGGTGACAGTGGAATTTAAAAAACATAATATTGTATCAGATCCAATGAAGTGCTACAGATATTAATATTAGTGCTAGTTTTACAAAATATTTTTAATAATCTGATAAAAATGGCATATTAATTAACTTGAAAGCTATTACTTGTTAAAGTTTAAAAACAGAAAGTACATCAGTAATTTTTAAAAAGGATTTAGCAAGGGGAAAGCAGAAGGTCGTATTAGAAATAATTTCTTTCATAGTGGTAAATGGGTTTACAATTTACAAGCAGTGATGGATCATTCATATTGTCATTTTCATAAATATTTCAAAATTCTTGCCTCCTCTCTATCTTATTAAGGAGAAACATTTAATTTACAGTCCTTTTAAATTAACCCCGTGGTCAAAGGAGAACATGAGATTGATAGTGTTAAAGACAAGGAATGTAACTCGTAATCAGTAATAGCGTGATACTGATTTGTGATACTAATTACCATATTACCTCAATAAAGGAATACCCTGGCTTTCCTTACTAATAAATTAGTATCAAATTTTCATGAGGAAATATAGTGTCTGTTTTTTTTTAGTGAAGCAAAATCTGAACCTTGACAATTGCAAAGACTGATGTTCTATAGTGCTTGAAAATATACTAAAGTGCAAACATGACATATCCCTTGTTCTTACCTAAAGTAACTATTTTTTGCTGGATAAGATATAGTTTTATTGCCATATATTGCTTAGAAATATGCCATTGAGACTGCTGATTGGATAGTAAGTTAATGGACATATATAAAAATCTGTTCATAAAGTTAGACGGAGGCCTGAAAAACACTGATCTTGAGACAGTCGTTATTTTTTTATCATTACTATATGGATTCATTGTAGCTGATTGTTTTCTAAACTAATGTAATTGTTTTTTGTCATTCTAAATCCCATTAGAATGACAGTTTCCACCATGCTTTTTTCTAGATATCAAATCACTTGTTTAAGGTTTTAGATACAATTTAATTTACTGCAAAACATATCCAACTTTTTAAAAATATGCATAGACTTCTTCTCTGGGAGCAATTACCATATAAATACTGACAGTCCATGGGTTTTCGAGATTGACAGACTGGAGAATGTCAGAATATGTGAGAGAAGATGACAAATGCACCAAAAATTCCCCTTAAATTTTGAAATTTAATAATCAAAAATCACTATATCTTGATACCTGATAATCTGTTGAAAAAACAACCTAACTAATTTAGATTTATGAAGAATATTCCCTGGGAAGGTCCAAAATGAATTTTAGCAACCCATGTGTAGAAGAACTTTGTAGTATCCACACAGATCATAGTTGCTGAATAGTAGAACTAACAAAATATTGAGCATCTCTTAAAATTTAGCTTGCCCTTTACAGTGCTATGAATTAAAATATACACTCGAAGTATACGCTTGTATTTTGGAGTCTGAAAAGATTTCTTAATCCAAACAATCTGGGTTCATTTCACAAATTTCCCTTGGGAATTTCTTCTTTAACATTCTGTTTCTTCCTAATTTAAAAACAGACTTGATACCTACAGACTTTAAATATTTTATTGCTGTATGGTAACATGTCACTGAGTGACAGTAACTATTTATCTTGTCACGCTTTTGTGTGATTAATTCAGTGATAATACCCAGACATTCTGGCTGAGTTAAGACTCTCATGTGCTGCACAACTTAAACAGCCATTATTTCTCTACCAGGAAAATAAATAGGCATACTCCTTCCATACGTCGAAGCCAGCTATCACAGAACTATTTTCATCCAGGTAAATGCTCTTAGCCTTTAAAACATGGTAGCAGCACGTGGACAGCCTAGCAGGAATGGCTTTTGCTGTGCACAAATTCCTAAGATGCCTAAGGACTATTTGAGGACAGATACTTGATGCAGGCTAAAATCCAGCCCTAAAATCTGCACTAAAAGTGGTGTACAGCATATATAGGCAAGAAAATGTGATATTTGCTTTGTGTACTGTCCTGGAAACTCCTCTGCTGTGAGTGAGTGTCTCTCTTGGTCCATGGCCAGTCACTCCAGTCTTTCCTGAGCTGCTCTGGCACACGCGTGGCTGCATCAATGTGACCAAATAACAAGGGAAACGATCTAGCAAAAAAAAATAGCCCGAGTGAGATAAAGGGCCTATTTTTCACCTGAATCAGATCCCTAAATCTCTTCATTGTAAAGCAAGAGGCCTGAGACAAGGGAAGGATATTTCAGCAATTTTACTTTGTCACTGAAACCAGACCTGACTGCATCCACAGGTACAGAAAAGCAAATCTCTTGCCTGAGGTCCACAAAGCAGGAAAGATTTCAGGCATGATGAGTACTGGACTTTTTCTTTAATCATGTTCTATCTAAGAGAACATGAGTAAAGAATAAGAGTTGTTTAGAAGCATGACCAAAATCATTATGTTGTCAAAACTCATGTTACATAGTACCATAGTAAAACAGTGCTGCTTTTGAACAAATATCCTTTTTTTGTGAAGCGAAGATTTTGACATTTGTTTTTACTATTTAGTCAAGGTTATAATTGTTTCCCTTTTCTGCTTTATAATCAGATCTCTAATTCCCATTACGAGCCTGCCACAGCTAAATTAGACCATGATTTATGCAAAAATTGAAAAGAAGTGACTTGTAGAACTCTCTCAGGAAGAAAAGAGTTTCTGTCATGAAGTTTCTTTTTCTTAATGTCCTCAGTATTTTCTCTCTTCACTACTTTTCAATCATTAAAGTGCCACTTGGGAATCTGGGGATCAGCTGGTGACATGAACTTAAGTGTTTAAATTCCCAAGAATTTTAGATGAAGTTTCTATTAAAGACAAATTATGCTGCAAGTCATAGTCTGAAGAGCCTTAAGCAAAGAAAAACCTTTAGACTACTGATGACTTGTCATATTCTGCCTGTGTTGTGCACAACCAGGAAGCTGTTTATAACAATAGAGAGATGAATCATAGTTCCTGTACAGCATCCTTGTCTCTAAGTTGGAGAGACATGGACTGGATTCATGGACCAATTGGTAGATAAGAAATCAGCTAGATGGTCACACTTAGAGTTGCACTCAACAGCTTGATGTCCAAGTGAAGATGAGTGATGAGCGGTGTCCCTCAGAGGTTGATATTGGGACCAGCATTGTTTAAAGTCTTTGTTGGCTACATGGACAGTGGGACTGAGTGCACCCTCAGCAAGTTTGCTGACGACAACAATCTGTGTGGTGTGTTTGACACACTGGAGGGACGGGATGCCATCCAGGGTGGGCCTGTGCTAACCTCATGAAGTTCAACAAGGCCAAGTGCAAGGTCCTGCACCTGAGTTGAGGAAAACCCAAGCACAAATTCAGGCTGGGCAGAGAATGGATTGAGACCAGCCCTGAGGAGAGGGACTTGGGGTACTGGTGAATGAAGAGCTCAACATGAGCCGGCAATGTGCACTTACAGCCCAGAAGGCCAACTGTATCCTGGGCTGCATCAAGAGAAGTGTGGCCAACAGGTCAAGGGAGGTGATTCTGCCCCTCTACTCCTCTCTCATGAGATTCTAACTGGAGTACTGTGTCCAGCTCTGAGGCATCCAACATAAGAAGGACATGAACATATTGGAACAAGCCCAGAGAAGGGCCACAAGGATGATCAGAGGGCTGGAGCAACTCTCCTATGAGGACAGGTTGAGAGAGTTGGGGCTGTTCAGCCTGGAAAAGAGAAGGCTCCAGGGAGACCTTATAGCGGCCTTCCAGTACCTAAAAGGACTCCAGGAAGGCTGAGGAGGGACTTTTTACAAGGGCAGGTAGTGATAGGAAGGGGGGTGATGGTTTCAAACTGGAAGAGGGGAGATTTAGATTAAATATGAGGAAGAAATTCTTTCCTGTGAGGGTGGTCAGACACTGGAACAGGTTGTCCAAGGAAGTTGTGGTCGCTCCCTCCCTGAAAGTGTTCAAGGCCAGGCTGGATGAGGCTTTGAGCAACCTGGTCTAGTCGAAGTTGTTCCTGCACATGGCAGTGGGGTTGGAACCAGATGATCTTTAAAATGACCCTTCAACCCTAACCGTTCTATGATTCTATGACAGAATCAGAATTCATGAACTGTTTGCTTAACTGATTATTACATGAGTTGTGTAAGCAGATATTAATATACAGCAGATCAAATATTTTGTGATT
This sequence comes from Caprimulgus europaeus, assembly GCA_907165065.1. The sequence goes on from OU015523.1 coordinate 111,908,458, forward strand.
GTTAGGAACTTGAAAAGGCTGAGTTCTTCAGCTTTTTACTCTCTGTAGGGCTATGGGATATGTATATATATGGGATACTTACAGTTCAGTAACTGAGAAAAAAAATCAAGAAATGCAATTGTATGGAAATACTAACAAGGTCATACAGGGTGGGACTCAGCTTCCTAAGTATTAGTGTCTAGACCATTGGTGCCTGAAGACCTCCAAAACATCCACATGTGCTTTACGGATACTACAGAGTAGTTATGTGAGACCTGCACTCTGCTGACAAAGCAGCTGGAGACCAGGAGCTTTATTTTAGGAAACTGCATATCTCTTTTGACATAATTAAATCACATTTAAATTGAAAATTGGTAAGACATGGTGAAATACTTCTTCAAGCATCAACCCAACAAGTGAATAAGATACTGTTTTTCTAAAATAATGTATACTTCAATGCATTGTTACCTAAACATACAATTCTCTATTAGAATCAAGCATTATTTCCCTAAAAAGAGCCAGCAAATACCAAAAGATCTGTATAACAGTATATAAAGTACTATATTAATGAAAAATAATAGAAAGTATTGTCCTGAATACCTTTCCTGGGAAGAAAGACTAGGACGTTTCATTTCAAAGAAGTAATTTAGCATCTTGTAGATAATTTCCTTGAATATAACCACAGAATTCATTTTGTAGCCTGTGGGAAATGATATTTGTTAAACTAATTGAAATTCATGAGTGGCCATTTTATTTGGATATTTAACTGGGCACACAAAGTAAACCTTCAACTGCTTAATAATCTACTCCTATAGTTGGATTAATTCTGAAGATCTTTCTTTACTACCAGGAAAAAAAAAAAAAAAAAAAAGTTGTTTTCACCAAAAAGTGGAAAGGTAATAGACTGAGATACTATGCTTTCTGCATGGCAGATCTCACAGATGCAGAAAAACTTCTGCTGGATAGAAGTTGAGGCTGGTGCAGCTTAGGGACCAATAGCCAAACGGAAAATTACAATTCAGAGTAATTTTCCATCCACTTTACTTATATACCTTTTTTTGTCTTCACAGTGCACAATTTTCAGTTTAAATAAATGTTACATACCACAGTTAGATAGAACTAAAATTCTTTCAGAAAGCTACCAGCATGATTATGAAGAAAGCATATAAAATATACCTCCATTACATGCAAATACATGTTCATATTTTAAAACATACACTAACATGCACTAACAGAAGCACTTTATAAAACTGAATACAGATTTCACCTACAAACTCAAACTTTTTTTTTCTTCTTTTTCTTTTCCTCTTTGATTTTCTTTTCATAGCAATTGAGCTCTAAAGCCATTAAAAAAGGCACTTACAATGGAAACACTGACAGATCCTTAAACATAGTGGAGTGAGGAGTAAAACTGTAATAAGAACCTGTCAAAACTAAAAATGAAGGAGTCTGAGAGATCAGAAGAATATAAAAACATGTCAGCTTCTAAGTTTTTGAATGTTGATATTTTTAGATTTAAGTGCTCTATGTGTTTCCACTAATTGCATAGTAAAGTGTGTCCTGGTGCCTGGCTAGCCCAGTGAAATTGTCACAAGTGTGACAGATGAAATATCTAGGCATACAAGACAACTACTTCTGTAGTTCAAAGATCTCAGTATTAACCTGAAGGTAGGTAAAAGGCTGTAGTCTCAGCCTTCCCTGTGTCTGTCTAGAACATTGTAGCCATCCTATATTAATATTTGGAATTTAATGTCCTCATGCAAGGTCCCTTTCTTCTCTTTCTTTCTTCTGACCTCTGTCACAGCTGCTCAATATTAGAGAACCAGAACTGAAAGAACACAAAATGATGCAGACTTAGGTAAAAGCAAAATTTCAGCAGCCTCATTCACTTGCTTGTGTATTATGTTACACACAGCATGAACACTTTGTCCCCTCCAGTGGATTTATTCTTCATTTATTACCTATAGACAATGATTCTCATTTAATTGCTGCTGTTTAGTGTTTTCATGTTCTTCATAAGTCAGTGTGTGGCTTGAAATTTTATATCATGACATGATTATAAAGACAAAATTTCCTTGTTAATATTTCTCCATGTTTTTAATTCCTGATAACTTCATAAATATTAATTTCTCCCTATTTTCAGTATCCACAAATTTTATTTTTAATGTTTAAAGACTGACTGTTGGAGCACTTGCTGTTAATACCCAGTACTAACCTAGCATAGATAGACTGTGATTATGAAGACCTTGAGTTGGATAATTTGTTCAAAGGTAAAACAGTCCAAGAGATGGAGCTCATGAAATGTCTTTCCAAAGCTATGTTCAAGTGAGTGCCTTTAGGCTTTTGAATGGATCTGAAACATTTGAGGCTTTCTGACCGCATTAAATTTCAGGAGCTAGAGTCAAAGTCTGACTGCAGTGAGAACTGTATCCAGACACAAGTGCTACAGGGACAAACTCATCCTTCTGCTCAGTTAAAAACAGAAATGTCAGTTAAGGTATTTTTGCCAACCAGCTTTCAGTTGTATGGAGGAACACCTAAGGAGGCAACACAAGCTTGTAAGAGGTGGACTAGATGACAGTAGAACTACTAGTCAAGGGGAATTTCTTCTTTATAGAGGGGAAGGTCTCTTTTGTATTGAAACTTTTCAAACAGATGTGGCTAAATGGAGAAAATTTCTTTTTTGGGCTGGCAGACTTGGCAAAAATAAAACAAACATGCACTTAGTACAAACATTCTAGAAGAGGAATAAGCTGTGGCAGAAAATAAAAAAAATATAGGTTCTACTGTTTTATCCTTGCACTTCCCTCTTATTTAATTAGAATGCTTTTAAAAAAAAATCTTTGATGCTTTAACATTCTATGCAAACTCATCACGGGACAGTTCCTATTTTTTTATTCCTGGTATTTTTATCAGTGGTCTATGAAAAGCCCATTTTTAAAATATATAGAAGCTCATAATGTCAGCCTATTTCTTTTTAAAAATGTTTTACACAGTTCCCTTCCAAGAATTCCTTCTCAAAGTGCCCAAAACATGGAAACACACATAGTACCTCAATTGTTTTACACTTTACACTTCCTTCACATTTTTTATACTTCCTTTCCCAAAATCTTCCTCATTTCCTCTCCAAACAGACTCTTTTTCTACTCTTTAAAGCATAGGGTATGTATGCTTTAAAGAGACAGAACTGAGTTCCCTTGACACTGACATTCCCCTCACCTCCACCCCTCTATAGACAGTAGATGCAAGGGAACTGTTCTGAATGACACAAGAACTCCCTGAACAGCTGACTAAAAATTAAGTTGAACACAACCCAAGTCTTTCAAAGATTTGATATAGTTCAACCAGCTTTGTATCTTCTGTGTTTCATCATTTCCTGTTTCAACTTCTGTCAAAATAAGGAAGTGTCAAAAGCAGCAAATACCAAAAATGTAGCTCCAGATCATATTTTTATGAGCTATTAACTTCAGAGCTAGGTTATGTTTGGACACACATCAAGTAATTACCAGAACGCTTTACTAGTATTGTATTAAAATTGATTTACAAGTGGTGATCAGAGAAACCATAGTGAGTTTTGTGGAGAGTAGAGGAAAAGGTCATGTAGCAAAAAATATTTAACTCTGCAGCTACAGCATAGAGACATCAGTCTCAAAATATTTGATATTATCATCATCTTTGTAATATTGTTCTGTCATATGTTGTCAACATCTACTATACAACTCATACCTGTTAGTGAAATATTGTATGTAATGCTGATTCACTCCCCCCGCCAAAAAGCCAATATAGCACGAAAATTTACCCATTTTTCCTTCTTAGAACAAAATGAACGGCATGTGATGAAAATAAAACTCACCAAATTAAATGGCTTTTGCAGCTAATGAGGACAGATGCACTCTACTGCTTTCATCAGTATTGCATAAATGAACAAAAAGGCTTTACTTTTATCTTTTTGACTAATGCCATGCAAGTCAGTTTAAGTGGTTCATTCACATATGTTACCAGAAAGGAGAGAAGAATACTCCATGTACTTGAAGACCATGTGCAGGGTGGCAAAACTATTGTAGTGTACAGACATGCAGTCTTGTAAAGTGCAATGACAGCTGGCATTTAACCTGCAATGCTTAAACTATATTTAACATACTGAGCTAGATGGAACTTATTTAATCGAACATATTCTGTTAAACAGATGTGCTTCTGAGTACAGAAATTACTTATACAATTAAATCCTATAATGGAACTGTATTTTTCTTCTCTGAATATTTCTAAAGCTATTCTTAGACAGACTTCCATTGTGATCTAGCAGCATACCTGTCTTCTTAAAATTATTTCAAATGAATAACACACTTGATATTTCATGTGGTACTGACTACTTCAGCCTCTATGCTTCTAATACCCTCATACACTAAATTTGTAGTATTTGTACAGTGTAACGCAAGCATTTTTTAAAATGAGCTACAGAAAATCAAGAATAAACAAAATAATAACTTCTTTTGTCTGTCTGCCTCTCTGAACAATTTTAAGATTTTTCATTTCAGTCCTGTAGGAACAATAAAGTCACTACTGTCAGACATATCATCTTGACAAAATAATTATGGCATACTCATGCTAACATATGCATGTTCTTGTCACTTGCTGTATTTTCATATCATATGACAGAATCAAACATGCAAACACAATATTTAGTTTACCGAACAGGCTTCTGACCTCTTACTCTCCCTTAACGTTTTGTCTCCTTTTTTCCAAGTGATAGTTGGCTTTGGAGAGGCTTGTGGCTCGCACTCAATGACAACTTCTTGGCCCTTGGTAATAATTATTGTTTTCCTCATTTGATTTAGTGGGAAAGTGGGTGCTGAAGCTGTTAAAAAGAAATATATATAACTCTACAGAGAACAGTCACAGCTTCCTACAGTTTCATTGTAGAAGACTGGAATAATGTATTTGGTTTGGGGAATAGAATCTCCATTTTTGGCATGGAAATTATTACACCACAGATTAGATGGAATTTTACAAAATATTTGCAATCTAGCCAAGGCTAGATGGCATGTCTATAATTTAATCCAGTTATGAATTAGTGAGATGTCCTTCACATCAGCATACTAAAGTAAGATTGCTTGTGAAATCCAATAGCTTTAAAAATTAAACACTGCACTTGATTTAGCTACAACTTTTCAAATTTATTTATTTTTTATTTCATAGATAACTTGTTAGAACTAACTACTTCAAAATTAAAATAAGTTTAAATTCAACAACTATCCAAAATGCACTCTCTAGACTTAAATCTTACAAAAAGTATTATTGTTAAAGAAATTTTGTTGCTTTCCCTTTTTATATTTATCTGAATACTGGGAATTAAAAAGTGAGAACTTCTTAATAGAAGATATTTAACCATGTCTTGTTCTTTGTATTTCAGTCTTCAAGAAGTCCCATTGATTATAATACATCAGATAAAGTAATAAGCATATCACAAAATGACACTAATTATTATAATTTCATACCAAGGACAGTTGTTCTCAAGTAATTTCATTTATTTGTATTTTTCTTAAACTAGTTTTGCAAAACCAAAGCCTTCCCTGCAACTGTCTCAGCTACACATATAGGAACATATTACACTCCATTGCCTCAACTATATAGGAATTTCCTACTATTATTTTGGGTAATATTAATACCAAGGGTATTTATATGAACAATTTATTCTGTTCCTTTTCCTTTAATAATCCAGAAAATTAAACACAACTGCTTCTTTAATGCAACATTATGGTTAAAATTTAACAGGGGTACAATTTCAGAAGTGACAAAATGAAAGGCTGATTTTACTGCAGCAACATAATGGCCATTTCCAGTATTAGAGAACATCAAAGAAAATGTACAACTACCTGATATAATGGGTATACCTATTTTATAATAGAAATAAAAAAAAAAGAACAAGAGGACATTGTAACCAACAGGGATCTCTTTGCTGACAGAATCACAAATGACAAAGGAAAGTGATGGAAAGAGAACAACCACTGACTGTGGTTTTTAATTTATGGCTAGCTAGAAATATTTTGAAGAGTTATAAGTGAAATTCTTATGTTGGCCAGCTAGGAAATAGTGGAAACGTACTAGAAAGGTTATTCTTCAGATGAATCAAATCTTATCTCAAATGTAGTATATTATCTCAGTAACTTTAGCTGTGTTCTTCATTTGACTGGGAGTTTACATAAATGATTCCCAGGTGTAGGTTTTTAAATTTGCAAGGTTTGAGCAGTGCAGAGACCTCTAATCTCTGATATGGACATTGAATGACTTTGATAGACACCTGTCTCCTACCTGTACCATACTCTAGTATAGATCATGAGACTCTTACAAGTCTTTCTTACTTAACCCTGTGGAAGTTCTTTTATCACTATCATCCTATTGAGTGTTACCATAGTTTGCTTTAAGGAAATCTAGAGTGTTGGAAAGACATGCTTCAAGGTTTTCTACCTTAACTCCCCACTTCAACTTTTGAATAATGAATTTTTTATTGTATTTCTGGGCAACACTATGTAGTGTATTTGCTTTATTATGGACAATATTAGCTCGAGTACATAATTTCCAGTATTCAATGAGTTCTGGTGACTTTATAGGGATTTTTTACACCTTTAAAACTAAGATGATGCTTAATTACCTTTGAATAATGGCCTTGGTATAAATAATAATTTAATTTTAACAGAGACTAAAATATATTTACTTTCTTTAAGTTTCTTCTTCTGCACTTATTTTTGAGGGAATAAAAATATTTTTCCATTTGATTGAACTTAAATAGTTTTGTATGAGAAACAGTCACATAATGTAACTGAGTCAGTAATTTATGAAAGAAAATTTGCAGTGAACAGAAAGACCTGTGGTCTCTCCACCAGCAAAGGACCCACTCACATAAAAAACAAGAAGAAAAAGGAACCCACTTTTATCTGCTCTGCTAAGTTTGAACTGGCAGAAGCTGTTCCTTATCAGACCAAGAACAAATGTAATCATCAAAGGGGAAAAATGAACAGTCTGTTCTTTTTTAATAATACTCACCTAAAATCTTCAGCTCAGCACTGGCATAAATGGTGCCATACTTATTTTCTGCTAAGCACTGATACATTCCAGCATCTGAGAGATTCACACTGTGGATCATCAGAACACCATTAACCATCTCGATCCTGCTCTGTAATGGAATAAAAAAAAATAATAAAATATATATATAAAAGCAAACAGGCACTGGAAATTTGCTGTGCTATTAGCTTAAGGCAAAGGGACAAAAGACATTATTAAGCTAAAATAAGACTGAGTAACACATTTCCTTGGGCTTATTTTTTCTTGCTATATTAGGAATGTCAAGAATAAAACAGATGGGGGAAGGCAGTAGAAACTCCAAAAATATTTAAAGGTAAATATTTGCTTAGTGCAAGTTCACTATCTTCAAGGCTTGCTTTTGACTGTTTGCTTGTTTGCTTGTTATAATCCTTACATGATTTTTAAAAGCAGTTCATCCTGGGAACATTAATGAGGTAAGAAGTCAGTTGTGGCTGTAATAGATTTGATGATCTTCTCTAGCATATGTTTGGTTTTAGTCATGGCACTATTTTCATAAAAGTAGAGAAGAAAGATTGCTTGCATGACTTACAGTGCAAGGGTCTAATCGCCTTCATCACTAGTGCAAATTTCTTATTTGAAAGGTCCACTAGTAGAAAATAGTTACCACAGCTGGAAAAGAAGGGGCATTAATAGCTGTTTATGGAAATATGCACTTTATGGACCTGTATAGTGAATAACTTGAACTGCTATAAAACTTCTCTAAGTTTAATTATTACAGTTGCAGGTTTAATTAAAAATTGATAAAGAAGAGAGTGTTTGGGAATACAGAGGAAACTGTGAAAAAAGTTCTCTCTCTTGCAAGCCCTCAGTTTAAACTGAAATTCAGTTTGAAATTTCAGAGCCTGGTGTAACTAATGGTTTGGAAAATCAGAAAACCAAAAAGTACAAATATTTAAATTGCTTCAATTTCAGGACTAATAGCTCCATCTAAAAAGGCAGAAATGGATAAAGTAAAGGGATATAACTGTATTTTCAATATCTCACAGTTTCAAAAGTAAACTGTGTTTATGTTTCCTTTCTCATTGTCTGCATAATTGGATGTTGTTCACAGATAGAAGCGACTTTCACTGGAAAGAAAGGCATTGCATCTTTTATATATATAAATATATCATAAAGCCATTCTGCAAATTCATTTAAAAATTGAGACATTTTCTTCCTGAACCGAACATCTTCATTTTAATCTGCAAAAATGCAGGAAATAAAGTTGCAAAACTTTTCTTTTACTCTAAATAATTGGAGACTATAAAAATAGAAAGGTGTTAGGCAAAACCCACGTAATTTGGGCTGATGTGTTGATAGTTCAGTGAGAGAAACAGAACAAAGTGAAATAAAAAGCAGGCCATGCCATAAGTGGTTTTTTAAAAGGAAGAGGATTTTGGCTAGATCTAATTATAAAACATATCAGGTGACTGTAACTAAGGACTTCACATTCTAGAAGTCTTACATGGAACATTTTAATGGTCCTGATAGTGAGTTCTGTTACTTGCAGAGAATTTATGGTATTGAAAACTGATGAAAATATAGTTATCATTGTGCCTCTTATATTAGCCTGCTAGTGTTTTGAAGAGTATGATTATGTATAAACAAAAAGTGGTACATAACATAACACAAAATTAGGGGAAATATGAAGGAATCTGATTCAGTCAATACAGGACTTCTCTGAGTTGTTACTATCTTTTTATAGGAAAAAATTAGATACAAATAGTATAATACCACTCTCTATTTAAAAAAAATCAACAAACAAAACCAAAAAACCCACCATACTGGAGATTGCTTAGCTGTGCATTACAGTAGAATGGCATATGCTGTTGCAGACACAACTCAGAAAGTCTCATCTCCCAAATATTTCTGAACTGCAGAGAATTACTGATGAACGCAATTTTACATTGCTTGAGGTGGTTCAGAGGGGACATCCACAGAAAACCTGTCTGTATGCTAACAGTTAAGAAACTAACATAGAAAACAGTAATTTCTGAATTTCTGAATTACTGAATTTCTGTCCTTTTCAGTACTTTCTTTAACTAACTTTATCTGAATGAAAGGAAAAACATGTAACATACTGGTGACTCCTCGTCTAAAGTACCTGTGGCCAGAGAGGAACTCCATTTTTCAGCCAACGATATGTGGGCCTTGGCTTTCCAGTGGCTTTACATTCCCATCGGAGCTGATCTCCACTGTCTAACTGAGTATCATTAAGTTTCTCCACCCAATGTGGGTAGGCTGTAAGAAAAAAAATACCATTCTATATACAAAGAGTATAAACTGTTAAATCTCTAGCTGATATGCAAAGACCTATTAAATTAGAGATCTTAAATTATGGTCTTTACAAAGTTTAGCTTACTATTAGAAAGAAGCACATTTAACAAAACAACCAAAACAAAACAATAAAAAGTAACAAAATTAACAAACCTTCTTAACTTCAAAAGAAATGCTATAATGGCACCAGGCAGTGAGCAATATCATGCCCAGGAACAGAAATCTGCCTGATTAACAAATTCCAATGGATTAAACTACAGTACAGTATATTAATGCATTCATTATTACTGAATTTAAATGCATTTACTTGGTAGTCACAATAGAATATTTAGCAGCTTTTCAACACCCAAGGTGTTTAAATTTTGGTAAGGAGATCAATCATCATAGACTCTGTTTCATGTAGTTTCCTCACTTTACTAGGAAATAATGATTTATTTAGCTAGGAATGATTGGACATTTGGTAAAGTATTTGCACATACTTTTGTTAAAGTGTCTTGACTTTAATTCTTATTTCAAGGGAGAAAATTATTTTAATGTTTTTAAGCACAGAACTCATGAGATTTCCAGCATTCATCAAGAACATAAATTACATAGTCAGTCAATATTAAAACAGTCTTTTTTTAAAAGGTAGACAGCTGTTAGGTGTATATGTGATCAGTAGTACCTAAATTTCATGTGATAATCTATTAAAAAGCTGGAAATAGTTTTTGCAGAGAAGAAGATCTTTAATGCAGCAGTAGATCAGATAGCTATATGTAGGATCTTGTACTTTGGAAAACTTTGTATGACTCAGTGAGGAACTTAGCATTGATACGCAGTAATAAAAACGTATGCTTTAAAGCCAGTTTTTGGGTTTTCATACTGTAGCATAGTAAAGAAGATGATAGGTGAAATTAATTAACTTCATTATATTATAGTTGGGTGAGGTTTTTTTTTGTTTGGTTTTTTGTTTTTGTTTTTTAATAGTAGAGTAGCTAAAAAGCCTTCATTGCTAAAGGAATGTAAAATTCTTCTGCTTGGCACGAAGTCCAGATCTGTCATAACAAAGTCTCTGCTTCAAATGTTGGATAATTGATACCGTACTTAAACATGGGGAATCAAGTTTAAAAATAAATCTTTGGATCTAGCTGGCATTTGACAGGTCACTAATCAAAGACTTGAGAAGATATGAAAGAGCATGACAGGTGACTAACTGCTTCTAGCTTACATCTTGTGCATGGATGATAAAGAAAATGAATGAGGTGTCTATCATTCCTAAGCAGAGAATAGTCTGCTTCAGAGTCCCTGACCAGACGGTTGTTCAAAGCTGGAAATATATCATAAAAAGAATCACTGATTTCACTTTTAGTAGGGGAAAACAGAGATAACAGACCTAACCTCACTCCCAAACCCAAGACCAAAAACATCTGCTCCCTTATTCTTCTCATTACAGTCAAGGCAATACATGGCACGCTCCATACGTGCTCTGCTGCGCTGAATCACTTGATTCTTAAATTATATCAAAGGATCACATGAAATCCTCAGAAGCAGTTTGCCAGAGTCCCTGCTCACTTGTCTGCTAATTGTCCTAAATATAAAATTCAATAGCATTATGTAGTTGATGTTGTTTTCTTTTTGAGTGTTCTAGTATGCACAAAGGAAGCATGCCAAGAAACAATTGTTTCCTTTAAAATTGAGAACTCTAGTAAGATTTTGGAAGATGTGACAGTTAAACATGTAACCAAAAATTCATAAACACTAGCCAGTGGTGCCATAAAATCAGGCAGTTTCAAAGAGGTACTAAAATGTTCCTATTCATATTTAATTATTTTTTATAATTTTGCGTTTCTGAAAATTCTATTTGAACCAAAACATATCTAGTCTCATTTTTCTATGTTGAATTTGACTTCATCATCAACCAGGGTGTTCAGAATTAAGTGTGCACCTGTTTACACTGAAGTAAAACTGTCTTCCCAAGCTTGCCTGCAGAGGTTTTCTCAGTACCCAACTGCAATTCCCTCCCCTCTGGATGTGGCTGTTGTGATAGCGTAGTCATGGCTCAGGTTTTCCTCTGTAACCACGAGCTTGAAACTCACAATGGTATGATCAATTGGTATTAACAACCCTTTTTATTAGTTGGAGTATTTCTACCCTAAATTTTATCCTTATAGCCTAAATGGCCTTTGGATTTTCACAGAATCTCAGAATCACAGCATGGTGGGGGTTGGAAGGGACCTTAGGAGACCATCTAGTCCAACCCCCCTGCCAAAGCAGGTTCCCTACACCAGGTTGTACAGGAAAGTGTCCAGGAGGGTTTTGAACATCTCCAGAGATGGAGACTCCACAACATCTCTGGGCAGACTGTTCCAGTGCTCTGTCACCCTCACAGTAAATAAGTTTTTCCTTAAGTTTGTGTGGAACTTCTGGTGTCTCAGTTTTTGCCCATTGCCCCTTGTTCTGTACTTTGGCACCACCAAAAAGAGCCCAGCCCCTTCCATTTTCAAGCTATTGAACTTGCCATCAGCCAAGGCAATGACTCAGATTCTCACCCCTTTGAGAACAAGGTAGTAAAGCAATAGACGTAGCAGAAATAAATGCATGATTGAGAGAAATATTTTCATCACTTTTTGGCTCCCTTTCCTCTCTCTCTCTACTTCTTATTTTGGTACTTTCCCCTCTCTGCTCATTAGCAAGGGTCAATCTCCATAATACCTTACATTTGTTTTAAAACCCTTTCAATAATTTAAAAAGTAAAACATTTCACTAGATGTACAATCTCTGAGTGGTTTTTTTTTAATCAAAAATATGTTAACATAATCCTGATATACATATGGGCCAAGAAAACTTAATTCTATAATTACACTTAATTTTAATTAGAAAATATAAATTCAAAGAATATTCAAAACAGATTTCAGAAGTAACAGGTTCTTTTTTCTTTTTATAAATGCAACATCCATCTTGGGGAAAAATGGGTGTTTGCCTGGTTTTTATCTGTCCAGTGAAGAGTCTTGGGGTGAATATAGAACTAGAAATATGTGGTTTATTATTCAATAGTTTTTATGGATATTGTACACAGTTTACACAGTGCTCCTGAGATTTTAAAACCTCCGAGCAATCCTTTATTTATTTTATGCTGCATTTCTGCACCTGTTTATTCAAGGAATGTTGAAATACTTTACAAACACAAAATGACAATCAATCTGCAAGTTTACAGGCCAGTTTTTATATCCTCTGTGCGAAACAAAATTCAGATGCACAAAAATCAGCCTACTTTCTCAAATTATTAAGCAACTTTTTGACTGAAAGAAAATTAAGGACAAAATTTTGCATAGACAAATGACTTCAGATAGTGTCCTAAAATGTGAATAAGTATGGAGTTTGAGCTGAAAATAATTATTTTCTGGACACAAGCCAATTGGGAAGTATAGAGTAGAAGAAGAATAGGTAGCTATCACAGTGAAAATTTAACAAATTTAAACTGAATGTTCAGTTCTGACCACAAAAATATCTTCTCTACCTGGTTTTACTACATGTATCTGGGGACAACCTGTAGTGGCACCAGTGGATTTTCTTCCATACAGTTTTTATAAGGAATTTATTAAAAAGTTTTTAAATCAGGATGGCCCATTACCATGCATTACAGAGTACTCTTACTCTCAGCTGGAGGTGTTAACAGCAAACCTCCCCTCCTGCTGTGGCAGCAGTGCTGCTTGTGGGGCATGGCTCTGAGCAGGGTCAGGGAATTGATACAGTGAAAAGTGGCAAAAAAAGTGTTTTTGTGGTTTAGTTCACACCACCACCCTCTGTTAAACTGGTACTAGTAAGTAGGTAACACAGAAGCAAACCCAAGAAGTTCAGAGAGAGGAGTTCACAAACCAGTGCTCACAATTGTGAAAAAGCTGCTAGTCAGGATTTGTGGATGAAAAGGTTGATGCCCAAAAAATGCCCCAAAATTTTAGTTTTTGTACTCTATTCTATGAATCAATTTGAAGTTGGATAAAATTTAATGGAAACTATAGGCTGAGCCAATCACTTGGGGAAAAATCACACCTCCCAAAAGAGGTTGCTTTACGTATGAGGATGCCTTGCATTATCAAAACTATGTTTTCAATGCCTTTGTCACTTCTACAGCTGAATTTCCACTAAGTGATGAGACTACAACAATCTGAAATTGTCAGCATCCAAAATACCACTTTCTGAGCAACATCTGAAATATCAGCTGCATCAGGCAATCATGGTATATACGGATTGCAGCATCAGGTAAGAAATGAAATATCAGTAGTTTGTGATTACATGTTACCAGACAGGCAGACTGGGTGTCCTGGGCTTTCTCCAAAATACTCTGTGGTGACCTAGATCAGATGTAACTGACATAAGGCAGAAGATTAAAACAGACAGCAAGTGAGTTCCTACAGAGATATGCAAATTGTGAGACAGCAGTATGACACAGCTGGTCCTACACCCTGCTCTGAAATTTTACAAGAAAACCCTGGTAAGGAACGATGGCCTACATCTGAATTTCTGAGCCAAAATAATCGCTGTCTCCTAGAGGAATAAGTTGTCAGTGAAAAGACAATGAGCTTAAAGGTAAATAATTCATGTTGACTGTTGTTATGAATAAGAGGTACAGCAGGAAATGCTGTTTCAAGTAATGCCCCCAGATCCTTAACATATCGACTGTCACTGAAGGAAGCTGAGAATTTTGTAAAGTAACGTTTGACTAAATTTTGTTCTGCTAAAAACCTTCTTACCCAAAGCCTCTTACACCCCTGGAAAGGGTTGTCAAGGTTTGTAGGCCAATGACACACCAGTGCTGTCTTCAGGAGCACTGAAGGATACTAGAGGCTCACAGAGGAGTATTTAATCTTGAGGCCAAGAAAAAGCACTTGTAGTTTTTGCCCTTTTTGTTCTGCTGTACTGGAGGTCGCTGCTGGTGTCCATCTAGAAGCCCTCTATTACCTATTCCAACCTTGTTCCCTGCTAATGCAGATAGGTGAAAATGTCTCAGATCTGGTTTTAAATTACTTGTAAGAGTGTTTAAAATATAATAATAGATTTAACAGAAACTTAATACACTAGTGTCACTTAGCTGTTAATCAGAGGAATGAGACAATCTGGAGTGGCCCCTGTTCTACAATTTTAAAGCAGTTGTTCTAGTATTGCAAAAAAATGATGATTAACACAAACTGCACACCATCCATAAAGGCAGTGACTGCAAAAAATACAATTTTGTCAATAATACAATGGTGGAGAACTAAAAATTTTTATTTTTATCTGGACAAAGTAGAATAAAATTGGCACAGAAAATGTTTTCTATGGACTCTCAGATTTGAGGACCATCTTTATTTCTGCTCAAACCCAAAAATGTGTCCTAGCCAATGAGAGAGGCAGAGTTGTGTAGAACACTGCATCATGTTTGCTGTGATTTATGTCTATCACCCTGCCACAGACCTTCAGGACGCTCTGAGGAAATAATTTAATTTTCCAGCATTTTAATTTCTCTCTTGAAGAGCACCTTTTATACTCCTTGAACTTTGAAAGAGGAAAGTGGAGTTAATTGTAAATTATTTTATAAGGTGCTTGGCATCTAGTAGTCTCACAGCTCCAGAAAACAGTTGGCAAGTCTATGAGCTGGCATGTACCTTATAACTGAAATTATTATTATTATTATTTTTAAATTTCAGACATTTTAAGAAATGTTGAAAAATACCAAGCATGCTGACAAATGTCCCTGGCCCCAAGATCCCTAACAGGAGCTTTCATAATTTAGTGGAAGCAATTGGCAGTAAGAATTTGTAATACTGGAGAAATATTATTGGGGTATTGGCATAGTAGGAGGCGTAAAGTAGTTCCTGGGCGTTGACTACTGTTTTGAGTAAAAGTATTATAAAACCTTTGCTGCAAGTGCAATATGGGTGGCATGTCCTAAATGAAAGGTGTAAACTACCACCTTTGCCATGGCATATTTTTTCCAGCATATATCAAAAAAATTTGAAGACAAAAACCTGCCCTTGGCTCTAGATGGATGAGTACGAAAAGCAAGGTTAGAAGTATCATTCAGTGGTATGCTGATACTGACTAAAAACAAGGGAGCTAAGAGAAAGACACTGGAAAGCTGGAGGAGACAGGAAAATTGATTATGGACCTGGAATTATTGACGTATGTGGAAAATAAACGATATATTTGATGCCACTCCACAGTTATTTGATGAAAGTGTGTAACAAAGACAGAAAACTCTGTATGATTAGTAATGTAGAGACAGCACTAGGAACCATGGGCTGAAATCAAGAAAAGAAAAATAAAGCTGATTAACAGGAGGGAGTCCTTCTTAGACGTATGTATTTGACTGAGCACCTGTCTAAACTGCAGCAGTTGGAATTCCACTGTGATATTTGAAGACAGAAAACAATTCAGAGTCTGAAAGATTTGTTGCATGATCTGCTGCGATAGACCTTTCCTGCTCAGTATTTAAGGTTGTAGGATTCATGGCACGATAGCAAGTGATACAACCGGATAAGAAATAAGTGTGATTCAAGCATATATTCAATACAAGGAAAACTTTGATGTGTAAATATTCAGGGCATGTCTTATATAGGCTTTTGTTTTCAGCCTCTAGGATGCAGCAACAACATTATATAAAATTCATTATTTTTACTAAATCTTTTTAATTTCAAGTTGTGATTTTTCTCCTCATACATGTGATGTATGACTCAAATTTTTTTATGCTCACTCAAATAACTTTTAGAGAGACTGATCCTATAGAGAAAATGTTCAGCATTTCCTGAAAATCAGAACGTTCTGAAATTGTGCATGTCTAGATTGAGATTTTTTTTAAAAACAGAAGCATTTCTCCAGCTCTGATTCCTGTACAATGAATTTGACAAAACTCAGAACCCAGGCATGGCAAGGGTGAAACACTAATAAACTCTGATAAAAATCCTGAAGTATTTCTGATACTGTTTTCTGACAGATACCTCATATAGGGTTTTATCATATCAGGAGAAAAAAAATAGACTGGAAATAATAACAATTCTCTTAAAAAAACCCCCAAACAAACAAAGCCCCATAAACATAAAACATGAAATTGTGTTTAAGCCAGGTCTTTGAGGGTGTTAAATTTATTTATATATGTAGCTTAATTAAATACTAATTTTATTTCAGAAGAAAGATATTTTGTTTCTACTGGACCTCAGCATGCTTCCTGTGTAGTTAAAGCCTAAGTGTGGATAAAGCATTGCTAGACAATACTGTGTGCAGCTACACTTACTGTATACTTGTAGTTGTCCTCTGAAGACGTTTCTTCCACGAGAGTTTTCGGCCTTACACTCGTACATCCCTGCGTCCTCTAGCTGCACATTAGGTATTTCAAGCACAGCTTGGGATTTTCTCAGGCGGGCTTTACTTGGATTATGACCATTAACTTTCCTCCAAGTGATTGTTGGAACAGGGCTGAAACATTTAGTAAAATTACTGTTAGCACTCTTCCACTATTGAGAATATAGATTCTGTTATCTGGTAGTTTAAACACTTAATAATCTAAGTAGCAATAAAATATAACCACAATTAAGGTTCATATAATGCTTGATATACCTCCCTTTCTGTAGGGAATCCCTAATAAATGGTTTGTTACATAGAATGTGTCTTTTTCATCCACAAGAGAGGCCAAGTTTTCATTGAGATCAAGTAAATCACTTGAAATACTCTTTCTAGAGCTTCTTTAGCACTCCTTGCTTTAATCCTGAACGCTTCCACTCGTTAGGCAAATAAAATACTGACTTCAAAATCTGGATGAATTTAGCAAATTCTAACACTTCCCAATATTTGTGCAATGAAACTTCAGCTCAGGATATCAGTGATAATGGTCATCCAAGTGGGGGATTTCAGTACCATTGTATCATGGATAAATTAAGGTGACCAGAGTTTTGGAGACCCTTTTTGTTGCAATATTCTTTAGGTTACAAAACTGGTGGCTTAAGTATTTATTAATGGCACTGCTGCTTCTGACTCACAGCATTACACACCTGCTTGCAGGAGTGAAGGGGCTTTTCACTGTAGCTTGCTATTCCACACAGGTCTACGTGGAAGCTGTGTCATTTTACATTCATATTGAGGGAAGAAATGGATTAGTGTTTGCACCCATTCAATTTTCTTTTTAGCCCAAACACTTGTGACTTGTTGTGAACCCACTGAGCTTTTTGGTACAGACATACATTTGTCTAAATATGGCAGTGGATATTTAAGGAAGAAGAAAAGAAAAAATTAAAGAAAACCAACGTTGTAGTTATAAAATGTTTGATTGTGAGCTGTAGAACTAGACTGCTTGGGTTATTCCAAAAGAAGCTTAGAGGGCATAATAAAATAAAATGTAACTGCTATATGCTTGTACTTAAAAAAAAAAATAATTGTATTTATTTGTATTACTTTCAAGTCTATGCTTGGATATAAACATACTTGGATCTTGTGGCAGTGTAGATGGGGAAAAGTACGTCACAGCATAAATTAAAACTCCAAGCTTCTATTAATTTCTGACATAATTTGCTAATTTCCACTTGCTATAACTATATGAAGTTATATTAAAAAAAACCAGCTTTCCCTGGTTTTCAGGGTGTCCAGTTTGAGACACAACAAATACAAACATGGCAACCACTCATGGGTAAAACTCTAGTTATTCTTCAACCAGTTAAAATCAGGCTGTGAGTTACTACATTTGTACTCAAACTTCCAGACTAGGTACTCCAAATTCTAGCGCTTTATAGAGATTCAGAAAATTCCTAGATTTGTAATTGGAGGTCAGAAGGTTTCTCTAATCTTATCTCCTGAATGTCACAAATCACTGAATTTCATTATGCCTATTAACATAATTGCCTTCAAAAAGTCTGTTTCTTGGGCAAAATATAGTCCCATGTGGAAAGATATCCACTATTTATTTGACTATATCAGAAAGAGGCAATTATCGTTTCCCTTATCAGTTTGCTGCACTGATTACTCAACCTGACAAATGATACTTTATTTTGAATGTGTGTGGATTAATCTCTGAGGCATAGTTCCTACAATACCTCTGCAAAATGGTCCTTTATCACTGTAACCCACAGAAAAAATACATGTATCAAAATAAAATAATATTTTTTTTTTTTGACCAGTATAAGCAAAACACATCGATCTCTTTTTCTTCAGCACTCCAGTCATGGTTGTGTATAGATGGTTGTGGATCATGTGATGGGTGTGGACCATGAGCTCTATATTTCTTCCTACTGTATCACCATAGAAGTTTGATAGCTTGCCCATTATTAATCTTAAATTACTTTCTTAATGACTGATTTCAAATTTTGATGTCCTGTAGGTTTAGTTTGAGGACTCTTCTGTGCAGCTTGTATGGTTCTAATTTATAAAGTTTGTTTTCTGATAGAAGTTATTTTATGTACTTTTCTAAGACTAAAAGAAGACTAAAAGAATTTCCTATTCTTGTCTGCCACAAGAAATCAAACTGTTCAATTCTAAATATGAAGAATAAAAACTATGTTTCTGTCTGATACACTAATAAAACTTAGTCTTTAGGTGTACCATTTATGATTTTCCTTTCACATCCTTAGCTACATATTTGATTTGCTATACTTTGATAGCTATTTCTATATATGAGAAGTAGCATAAATAACAATTAGTTTAGCATAAGTAACAATTAGTTTCTTTTTCCCCTGCCTATTAGCACTCATATTTTATTTCTAGTTGCACACTTGACTTTGATATATAAATTTATACTCTTTCTTGAGTGACTTTTTTGAGATTTTATAACTCTCTTTTTGTTTTACATTCAGGTTTAAGAGTAAATTCCTTATATATTTGTCCTCTTTTTATATGGAATATGATTACGTTGTGATTGCTGGCTGCAAAACAGCCATCATGGCCAGACAAAGGTGTCATTAATCATTACTAATCACAACACAGGTCCACAGCAGGAATATTTTATGCTGGTTTAGTGCAATACTACCCAGCAACTGTTTTATGAATGAGATAGATGTGCAGGTGCAGTGCATTTGGCACCATAAGGGTGCCATGCTTGTTGCACATTATTGCTTATCTGCCCTTCAGCCCTGCCTCCAGTAAAATCAGTGACAAAAATTCCTTTGCTCTATTGTCATGGAAGAAAACTGGTTCTGCTGAATAGAACTGATAAATGGAATTTTTTCACAGTGTCAATTTCTGAGAAACAATGATGACATTATAAACTATGAAAGTGGTCTCATTTAGCTGCTATGAAATTATTTTGAAATTCATGCATTTAGAATTTTGTTTAAATTGCATTTAACTATTTTTTTAAAACATGCTTTCATGTTTTAAAGTACATAAAGAAAGTACAGAGGTATAGCATGGCAAATATTGAGGAAACTTCTTGTTCTCTGGGTCATTAAGAAATATATTTTTTAAAAAGACCACTTTTTTATTCATCAGTATGAGGTAGTAAGTGGAGTTTTTCAGGGAGATAAAATTACTTTAGCTGTGTAGTTTTAACGATTTCAAAGGAAAGTACTCCCAAACTGCAAATCACTATTTGCAGACAACTTGTAGTTCTGTTTAATGAAGCTTCTTATTTTCCTTGCATAACTTACAAGTGAGGTATGAATTTTATATCTAAAATAAAAATATATCTATACCTATTTGTCCTCTGTGACTTGTGTGAGAATGAAATGAAAGAATGAAATATATCTGAGTGAGGATGTGAAAGAATAAAATTGTGTGATTGTTCTAGAAAAGTCATAAAATCCACCATAAAAGCTAAATAACCTATGCAGATATTGTTCATTTCTTCCAATGATCCACAGCTTTTCAAAAAATAGAGCAACAGCACAAGTATCTCTAACATTAATATGAGCTTAATATAATATGCATAATTGTTAAATCTTATCATCATTACAATCCATTTTTATTTTGATCTCAACAGTCATCTATTGGAATATAGTTTCCTTGTTTATTATAACCCTCTTCACATTCAACTCTTATGAGTAATTTTATTCAAGTTTAAATTGAGTTCAAAAATATGATTTCCCCTCACTTTTGGAAATAATCTGTTGTATACTACTGGCAAATATTAGCACCATCGAGAAAAAAAAATCCCTCTTGATTTCAGAAATGCCATCATTAAACTTCTCGAGCTGAATAGCTGAAATAAAAGTTCTAAGAGGTCACTGGTGACTGTGATAGACATTACTGTGGGCTTTTGCACTTTGAATTTGAAGAAAATATGACTCATAGTTTTACATTTACATCTAAAAGAGATTATATGAGTCAATTTTCAGCAGTATATTATCTGGGACAAGTGCTATTGAATTTGTTGGGAATTCTTTACAAGTTTTATGTTTTGAAAAAAAACTACTGTAAGGTATTTTATACTTTTTTGGTTTTGTAATTTCAATGCAAAATAATTTCACAGAATCACAGAATGTTAGGGGTTGGAAAGGACCTTGAAAGATCGTGTAGCCCAATCCACCTGCCGGAGCAGGAATGAGATTAAACAGGAAGGCATCCAGGTGGGTTTTGAATGTCTCCAGTGAAGGAGACTCCACAACCTCTCTGGGCAGCCTGTTCCAGTGCTCTTTATTTAATTAAGTTCATCTTTTAATTATTATTATTTTTATTTCAGGAAAGAGGTGAAGTGTAAATGAGAATACTGTCTAAATTTCAAAATACCTTTCCCATGGATCTGAGCTTCTAGTTTATAAGCAATATCTTAAATAAGAATGCATAGGTTACTTTTTCTATTTTTGGTTGGTTCAAATTTATGTACTCTTTTGAAATATTTTAATTTCTACTGTAATTTTAATTTCTCTCCACACAATATTTCTCTTTACCATGCATCACTGTTCTGAGCTGTGTCTTCAAACCCACAGGTTCACATCATAATATATCTTGAAAAACTTTGCACTCCTGTGCATTTGAGACTAGAAAAATCTAGACTCTCTCCTTCTGCCCTCCAGCCTTGCAACCGTGTTAAATATCTTCTAATTACTACAGGATAATCATATAGGATTAAAATGTTGAGGAGAATCATGAAATTCTCTCCACCAGATACTTTCAAAAAATGCCCATCAACTGTTTATACCATTCTACCTTTAGAACATCTAATAAATCTGTTCTGCTCAGATGCAGAGATTTAAGAGACAATATAATAACTAACTTTTCCTTTCCTTTGGTTGTTAAATTATAGTTAGTACTCGTTAAATATAGCAGCTGTCAGTACTGGTGGTTTAAGACTAAATAAAGGACATTCTTCTAAAAAGTATTAAAGACATAACAACAGGTAAATTGTCACCAGCCTGCAATTTGATCAAGACTGTTGAGAAGAGAATCTGAAGCAACTTGAAAAGCAAAAGACATACATGACGTGCTATGCTAGTATGGGGGATAATACAGGAAGAATCCACAGATTTGAGTTAGAGGAAACAAATACTTTGAAGCAGAAATTTTGCCTGTGGTGAAGGTGATAAGTCTTTGGAAAGTGTTCAGATGGATTCTCAGGGCTGCAGTGCTACAGTACCCTTGTGTTTACTTGCCCTGTGTAAAGCTATTTTATAACTGGACTTTCTGTCATGTCATTTTAATCTGTTCCAAACTTTTTGGTAACTCTGTGGAACTACTACTGACAATTGCCAGAATGTGTTTCCTTCTGATCCTCTCAATCTCTGACACACATGTGCTTCTGGACAGTAAATCTGGAAGGCAAAAAAATGCGCCTCCATCTTTAAACCTAAAGCAAAGCCGTGTAAATGACTAAACAAAGTTTTTAGTAGCATTTACAAGTTTTCTTTTATGATTGTGAGAGAGAAAGGTAAGGTACTGGTAGTATTTCTTCTTCAGGAACCGTAGAGGATCATAGTGTGGTAGGGGTTGAAAGGGACCTCTGGAGATCATCTAGTCCAACCCCAGTGCCAAAGCAGGTTCACCTCAAGCAAGTTGCACAGGTCTGCATCTTGGTGGGTTTTAGTATTTCCAGAGAAGGAGACTCCGTAACCTCTCTGGGCAGCCTGTTCCACTGTTCTGGAACCCTCACAGTAAAAAAAGATTTTCCTCATGTTTAAGTGGAACTTCCTGCATTCCAGCTTGTGCCTGTTGCTCCTTGTCCTATCACTGGCCACCACTGTAAAGGCTCTATGAAAGAACAAGTCACTTAAAGGAAGGCAGAAATCAATCCAGCCTGAAAATTAGGAACAAAGCCCAATCCTGGTCTAGCACCTTATGACATAATATCTTATTCAGTATGAGCTAAATACGAACTTTAGATTGATGAAAGACTTAGAAAGATTTCTTTGACATAAACAATATGTGCTATCATAGGACAAAAAAATCCTGGATATATTCCTGTCTTATATAAACAAACTCAGCTTGAAGATGCCATGTTTATGTTTAAAAAGGTTCCTTCCTCTCATCACAAATTTATCTCCAGCGGAAAGGACATCCTTACTTATAACACTGACAAATGCTGTTCTACTGAGAATGTTCATTTCCCTCATGGAACTGTTTTGTAATTAGTAAAGTTTAAGAATAGCTTCCACAGCTTCTAGGTTTGGCATCTGATAGAATTAACTAAATCCTTTTCCTAAGGTATTGTGAAGAAACATGATATTTTGTCCTATGGGACTTAGAAACATATATTTCTATATAAGTTTTTGCCTATCTTGCAGTTTGATTTTGGGCAAATAATTCTGTTTTAATACCCTAAGCCACGGTTTTCCTGTTTTAGAAAAAGAAAACAGGCATTGTATGTCTCTGTGACCTGTAGATGAAAAATAGAACATTATGGTAAGAATTGTTTTTGAGGGTGAAGGCAAATTACTGACTGTGGACTTCTACACCATGAATTTGCTTAATACTCAGTGTTGAGATGCTAGAACTCCTTGTTCCCCTAGTAATTCTCCTATATATAGGGAAAACAATATCTGAATCTCTAGTTCCAATAAGGAATCTGATGTATAGTATCTTGAATGATTTGCTCCATTTAATGCAAGCCAGGGATTTTGTTATGTCAGTAAATTGTGAGTACTATAATACATTTAAAAGACAAGTCCAAATTAACTTCCTGTTTGTCTACAAATTCTATATTAAATCTGGTTAGAATTCCTCAACCCTCCAACCTTTATTTATCAATGCAGTAATTCATCATGTAGCTTTATACTTTGTTTTGACCAACAGTTCCCCACATAGGCAATAGCAATGTACACACAACTGGCACAGAATTCAGTGGAAATAAGTTGTTAATGTGCTCTGAATGTCCTTAGTATAGAATCAGGTTATCTGTAAAATCAAAGGTGTTTCTGTATGTCATCATTATTGCAGAAAGAGGCAAGATTTTTTTATGTTTGTGGAAAACTACAAGGAGACTTAGTCATTTCCAAAAGATAATGCCTAGAAAGGAGCAGCTGCTGGGGCTGAATGGCCATTCCACCTCAGACAAAATTTCTGAGCCATGTCTCTTGACTGGTACCACACTCTAAATATCTGCCTACATATCCCAAAGAAGTGGCCAACAGAACTATCATACTTGGCTCTAAAAACAGTGAAGCTTGTTTTATATCACTGGTGTTAGTATCATTTTATACTCCTGTTATATTCCCATATTTATACTTAATGATACTCAGATGCTGCTTGCCATCTTGACCTGATGCCCTTGGGACGCCGTGTAGTGCAGTTAACAGAGATCAACTTTTAAGTTTGTTTTAAAATGTGATCAGTGCACTAGGTCTGCTACTTTTTAGTGTAATACTAGGACTGGAGTGAGATGTGGATTCATGGATTTATATTAAGGAGATTTATGTCAGAAAATAATTTATCTCCAAGTAGATATTTCCATGAGACCTTTTATGATACTGGATTAGTGGGAAGGGGTCAGGTCAAGGGAAAGTGTTGTTTGCTTCTCTTGATAGTTTGTAGCAGGAGATGCCTCCTGCTATAATCTGAAGCCAGGAAGAATCTTGCTGTCTACAGACTACACCCGAATACCTGTTCTGAAACATTCTGGATGAATATAAATAAGGTAATATTGGAATTGTCAAGATCAACCAACAAAAGGATAAAAGGTAGGGAGAGAGATATGGAAGACTTAGGACATAGTTTTAACTGGCTGACTGTAAGGAAAAGCCATATTTCACACATTTGAAGAGCAGAGAGGGTTAAGTTTTGTCCTTGGCAGTTAAGAAAAAATATAGTGCAATACTGGAAACTTCTAATCACCTGCATTGAGGGACCATATGCATAACTGCATATGCAGTTTTATAACACAATAATCCTATAATGAGTCATGGATCCAGAGAAGTGTGCAAGCAGGATCTGTGACTCATTATAGGATTATTTTGTGAGTTTTGTGGTCTTGCCAGAAATTGCATATAGCTTAAGTTCAGAGGAAGAAAAAAAAAGATCTAAATGTTATAAAACCTTTGACCAAAGACGCATTTCTTGGGTACCTTTAATCTTCCTTCTTTCCTGAAATTACTCTCATCCTCGGTACCTTGTTTGCCAAACACTGACCAGACATCACAGAGACATCGTTTTAATATGT
This sequence comes from Caprimulgus europaeus, assembly GCA_907165065.1. The sequence goes on from OU015523.1 coordinate 111,933,317, forward strand.
GAACATGCAAAGTTTATTAGAGTTGCAAAAAGATTTTCAGTATCTAGAAGCCTTCTTTGCTGCCATTACCCTATGTCATTGTCTTAATGAGCAACGCTAGAAAAATAACTTCTTCAGATGCTTCATGCAATTCTCCAGTTTCAGTCAAATGCCTTTCATAGTCTCATAAAGATTTTTTAAATTGACAGTCTGATTTCTGCCTTGATATCACATTCACTTATCCAAACACTTTTTGCTATTATTTCTGCATATTGAAAAATCTTTCATAACCTCTCTCTACATGCACATAGTCTGTAATGAAAATATTGATAACGATATTTAATAAATAATAACATTTGTAATAAAATCTTGAAGGACGGTTAGAAAAATCAATTTAAAAATATCAGGTCAAGGAGGTAAAATAAAATCCTATATTCCATGGATTTAAAACTTTGGGATATTTATTAATTAGAATTGATTCAGAGTTCATTGTTTCAAGAGAACATTTTAGAACATTTCCTAGAATACAAGTCACTAAATTGCATTCACTTATGTGACTTAAAGATATGTAACTTCAACTTATTTTTATTTTATTACATTTAGAAATAAAATTTAAAAAATAGACTATCAGCTGAGTTCTTGCAAGCCATTTTACAGATGGGATAAATGTTTATGACTGAGCTATAAATCTTTTCAAAACAAAGTTTACAATAGAATTATTAAAGCAACATTGACTATAACAGCATGAACAATGCTTCTATCATAACAACCTCATCATAATTCAATAATAAAAGGAAGTCAATAACTTTATTTTATTCTTATCTTTAACTGGGAATATTTCATAATAAAAACATAGTCTTGGCACTGCTAAAGTGAACTAAGTTAGTAGTTAGAATATTGTTATACTCTATAGATGTTACTGTCATAGACAAATAGTGCAGGTGTAAAACAGTCTCTCAAAAATATAAAAAAACAAGCATATGGGATTTCAAGAAAAAAATTCAACACTGTTCTCTATTGATTTTTTTTATTAAAATCTCTATGTGTAGATCTATGTGGTTAGAAAGAATCAAAGTGAAAAAATGATGCATAAAACTTTTTTTTTTTTTTTTTTAGCAAAACGATCCTTCTGGCAGTCTACATGCCCAGGGGTCCTATTTTAAGAAAGAAGATTGAAAACTTTGGTAACATACAAGTACAGCAATAGTCCACATCCTCTAATTTGTTCTAATGAGAAATAAAATACGATTACTCACTCAAAATTGGCTGTTGGCACTGACATAATACAAACTTTTTTTTTCTGGCTAGAGACATAAAACCAATGAAGTATGAGGTTTATATGGAGAATAAAATAGAAACTGCTGTGTGGAGTGATGCAGGGCTAAAAATATAGTGAGGAAAAGACCGAAATGTGAGGGTGAGGTAGGGCGAGTGCATTGTACACAACTGGACATTAAAGAATCTGTGTGACAGGGTGGGTGTAGAAGTATTATTTGAAAGGGAGAAAAGAAGTCAACCTAGAATTATATGCCGGGGTGGGCGGGGGGGGAGGGAAAGGAAAAAGTGATAAATTTCTGACACTTCCTTTTCTTGTCTTCCTCTGAGGGCAAGGGTCTGTGATCGTTGAAGAGGGTTGTACCTTAGAGCTTTTCATGTGAGCTTGGTCAAATCAGTCCTATATCATTACATGAAGTATGAAAACTTCATGGTGAGGCTTTTAAAAAAACCACGTATTTCCATCCACACTTCCTTTTAAATCTCATGTTAAAATAATAATATTAAAATTACTTATGTGAAAATTGAACTTCAAAGTGAGGAAGTGTTAAAGAATGCTTGGATGGCTGTGACTGGAAATACTTCATTAATGTATATGTCATGTGCTGAGGACAGAACTTAGAGTCCTTTTACCTGTCAGTACCATTATTTTCTTATGTTTTTAATGGGGAGTAAAATGAAGACATCAGAATTTCTCCTTTTTAAAAAGTACATTAAAGAAGAAATGAAAGAATTAACCTCTGCCTCCAGATGTTTTTGGAAGCAAAGTCAGTAATCTTTGAGAGAAAATGAAAATGGCAACCCGATGTGACAAAAGGCAGAGCCCAAGAAATTGTATTTCTGGAGCAGGAAATGTCAGTAATGCTGTGATCTGTGCAAGACTGTCAGCTCAGAAAATGATGACTTTTTCACCAGAACTTACACAAAGAACAAGGTCTTGATCTATTTTCCTGATTCAAGTTCTGACATTGAAATGGTGGACTTGTTAGAAAACCGGGATTATCTGGACTATGAACCACCACCTCATTAACAATAAGCTAATTTATTTGTTTTACCAAAAATTTAGCTTGTCTTTTTAAATAACAAAAACCATAAGTATTGAAAATTGTGTTACTCAAAAGTAAATATCAACATAGTGTTGATTATTTTTTTTAATGTAGGTGTTTTGAATACTTTCATTCATTAAATTTTAAAGGAGATTTTTTCTTTTTTAAAAAATATTATTTTAGCAATACTCAATGTAGATCTTAATCAGAAATTAGTGATTACATAAATTTAAAAGATGTAATTCTGTTCTCATGAAAAGTTCAAAAAATAGATGTTAATATTTTGTTATTGCCAGTGGATTTTTTTAATTCTTCTTTTTTAAAAACATGATCCTGTGTCTAGTTAGAAAACAAACAAAAATGCAAGTGTTCCTAATAAAAATAATGTAATTAAATGGGTGGCAGAAAACATATCTGCGTACTATATATACAGATATATATGAAACAGATTTAATCAAAACACAAGTTGTTGTGTGGATGTGACAGTGAATATGGCTATACAAACAACCTTTCAACAAAAGTGGGCCAGCATAAACATCCAGCACAAACCAGAATACATTGCTAATTGCAAAATGCACAGTCTGATATAATACAGTTAATTTTGACTCCTCTGTCTGTCATGTCTGCTGTTATACCACAGCAGTAATTCATGGATATATTAAGTCATTTCTTAACCAATGACTGATGCTCATGGTAAACAGCATTATCTAATACAAATAACATAATTTTGAGATATTTCACTTTTGTATTACTTTGAATTCTTTAGCAACAACAAAGTCTAAGTGGCATCAGTAACTTGTCAGTGTTAGGTTAATGACTGGACTTGGTGATCTTAAGGGTCTTTTCAAAGCAAGGCAATTCTGTAATTCTGTGACAATATTTTCACTTGTAACTGGGCCAACTACATATTGCTTGGGTCAGAATAAAATACTTCTCAGAGAATTTCTGTCTGTCAAGCAATTAAGACATTTGATTTTAGTTGGAGACAAAAGCTGCATGGCTCCAATTTATCTAATTCCTACAGCCATAGTGACTGGCAGTTCTAAATAAACACTATTAATAAATCATTAATCTGTAACTAAAGACTAGGCTCTTTCTGGAATATTTGCCAAATGTCTGCTTCAGGAAATCTCACTGGTATGTCTGTCATTCTTGGAATTAAAGTGCAGAGAGAAGAGTGAGTGTTTCAGACAGCTAAATTAAAGCATGACAAAAACAGTATTACATTGGTTTTGAGACGGAAATAACTTCTGTGTTATTTACAATAAGAATTCAAAATGCCAAATCTCAAAATGCTAAATAAAAAAGGAACAAATTAGTTGCTGATTCAGTTTGATAATGGGGACCCATGGCAGTGTAAAAAGAAAAGATACATACAAGCTATTGGGAACAAGTGATGGGGACAGAAAATGAAAATTAAGAACATGAACAGGAAATCTGATGCATTTCGATGTCCCACCTCAGCCTCCAGGGTTCAAACCCTGAAATGTCATTCATGTAATTATTACCATATCAGGTTGAAAGCAATTTCAACTGAGCTGATTTGATTGTGCATTAATGGCTGTGAAAAGAAGATAAGGAATGTGCAGGGTAAAAATATCTGCCCATTACAGTACCAGCAAATGGGGTCAACTTATTAGATAACCTTAAATTCCTTGATGGTTCAGATGTTTTGGGTTTTTTGTTTATCAAAGATTAACACCAAATATGAATGTGTAAATAAGCTAATTGAAGCCCTTCTTGTCAACCTTTGCCTTCCTTTTGTGGCTATTTGAATAGTGACTTACTAGTGATTTTACTAAATCCCAAGGTGTCAGTGATGGAAGGTATCAGTAGCTGTGTTTCTTGCCTGTCAGTGACAGGCATACCTCCTAGGTATAGGCAACATGTGGCATACCTCCTCTTCACTGGAAAGTGACAGTTGACTTGTAATCTGTCAGCAGCTGTAATTTAATTCCAGCAGAATGAGGAAAACTAAAACTAACACACCTGTTACTGCTTCAGCCATAGTAAAGAGTTGAAAAGGGCCTTGTTACCAGCTATCGGCCTGGCAGAAAATTGGCTAGTGTTGTTGACAGAAGAGAGCCTGGAGCCACCAGCTTCTACACAACAGCCCTTTCCTCACATATTTCAGTATTTCAGAGAATTTATCCATTTATTGCATTTCTGTCCTCCTTTGTGTACCTCTTTCCTTATATTTGCTATATAAAACATACTGTGTGTTTTACCCTACAGAAGTTCTCCCCTCACATTTGCTCTCTAAACTACTGCTTACATTTAAATAGGGAATGAATTTCTGTCAGTGTCTAATGGCTTCCTATGGTGTCCCACACCTTGTTGGGACTGGTTTGGTTGCGTGCTTTCAACTTTATTGTGCCTGAGTAGATTTTTTTTTTTTTTTTTTTTTAGAATTCCTCTGTAATTATTTATGAATACTTTCTGTTGACCTGTTCAATGAGTCTATCTGGATGCTGGTCAAACAGGAAAAAACAGACAAGAAGGGAAGCAACTTCAAGACATATCTCTTCCAGCCAGTAAACAGGAAGAGTTAAGAGAAAAATCTGGAAAAATAAATCCAGCAATCAGTGACACATGAAGGTCAAAACGACCATTAAAAAAACTAAAAAGCCTTCTCAGGTAGTAGAGACACGAAAACCAGACCTGCCGAGCAAGGTGGAGTGGTGATCCTCAGGAAAATAAATTATTACTTTAAAATTTATTTCCTCTTACATTTCATTCCTACTTAGGTAAATAAGTAAAAAGAATTAGTATGGAGGATACAGCACTCCTCAAACTAACTGATTTGTGAAGTTTCTCCACAGAAATTACAAAGACAAACCCTTCTGCTATTAATCAAAGCCAGGCTGTAAGGAACCTGTATGTGCCTTGATAAGCTACAAACTAGAACAAGGTGGGATAGATGGTACTGAGCAGCATGAATTTGGGGGGTGGCGAGATGTCCAAAAGGAACACCATTATAAAAAGGAATTGAAAGGAATTCAATACAGTGAGATTTCTTTCAATGTATACACCCCTCACAGAATTTGATGAGATATTTTTTTAAAAACTCTACCCTTTTTATTTGTTTGTAAGTCTCTAGTGAAACACCACTGATGGAACACCTGGTTTTAGCTACATACATGTAAAGAAGAAAGAATTATTTCTTTGGATCACTAGAACTGCCTCTTCTGTCTGACTGTAGACTACCCTTTCCACCTTTATTCTTGGCAACAGTAATAACAGTAACTCCCACAACAAAATTGAAATCTTATCAATTTCATCGTATATTCTGTAATCTGAGTAGCGTATAGAAGTAATTTCACTGATTTATTTTTTATGAAACAGTAAAAACAAATTTCTAAAACCTTTCTCTCTCTAACTAATTTATCAATAAACATATAAAAAACTCCTTGACATGAATACCAAGCATCTGTTCTCTAGTAGTGCTATTATATTAGGTAGAAATTAGAGAACTGGCACCACCACAAAGTGTATTTGGACATGTTTAAAACATTGTGCTCAACTTCATATATAAACCATGCGCATTTGGGAGAAAAAAAAAAAAGCTACTAATCTTGTTTATTCTCCAAGTATGACATTTTGGCAGACTAAAATCTAATTTAGTGATTTATAGTATCACAGTGAATAAACATGTGAGTCTGGTAAAGTTTTCTATAAAAAAACTTTCCTTTTTCTGTTTACAAGAACATTACTTTTCATTTTGACAAAGTGTCATTTAGTTTGAATGAATTACTGTCCACAGAAATGGCTGGGTAGGGAATTCATAATTGGCTACTTAGTCCATTGGTTACTTTGAGTGTGCAGTAAGGACTGTCTGTGAAAATGAAATCCAGCAAAATAATGAAACAACAAATTAGGCATGTCACATCTTAATAAACAATGATGTCTAATTATGAAAGAATCTCTACTTACTTGCCAAGTGCAAAACACTCCATCTTAACAGTAGTTCCCCTTGCAGCTGTAACTGTGTAAGGAAAATGGACTTCAATTTTTGGTTCATATTCCCCCATCACACCTGAAAAATAAGGAAAACTTAAAATATAAAATATAATCAGTTTTCAATTTGTTGAGATTATCACAGAAAAACCCTGCAGCTTCCTTTTTGAACCTGCCCAGCAGTAGAGCTAGTAATTGATGAAGGCAGATAGCCTCATTTGATCTGATGTGCTCTGCTCAGGTCCAGTACATATTCTAAATGCTCTTCAGGGTTACCAGCAGCAAATGAGTGAGCTTAAGAAAAAGGTTTTATTTTCTCAAGCATGGTTTATATTTACATTTCCAAAAAATAAAGAGGCAATCAATTTTAGAAGGGTGAGAATTTTCATAAACCAAAGCTTTTTTGACTGCTGAATTGACAATTATGACAAGTAAATCAATACATCATGCTGTGTTCCACTGAGGACCTTCTAAGCTCAGCAAGAAAACTCAAATGACGTAAGTGCATTTGTGTATGCAGATACAAACATAGTAACACAGACACACGCAAAGTTAAGTTATTTCATTTTCAGTAACCCCTTTAATCTGGGAGATGATTAATTTTTTCAGGACAACACACTTAGTACTGTAAGATACAACTAGAAAAACATTCAAGGATGTGAAAAATCTAAACACTGAAATCAATAGAGTTGAAATAAAAAACTTGACTAAATCAACGTTTTGACATTGTTTTATGAACTTGTGGAGAAGTACTGCTCCTTATATTAAAAGGCAAATTCTGGACCATTTCTGTCATTAAAGCTCAAAAAGTTGGGGATTTTTTTGGTGGTTTTTTTTTTTGTTTTGTTTTGCTTTGTTTTGTTTTTTTAGAAAAAAATAAATTAACCTTTGTGTCCTGGGTATTTGCAGTGGTTGAACCCTCAGGTGGTACCATGCAGTTAAAATACAGTCAGGGCATCAACTAAATTGTAGTCATTTAAAATTTTCTGCAGCCTAGACTGAAATGATTCCTAGCCTAATCTGTCATAAAAACTATATTCCCACTGGGTTGTACTATGTCAATAAATTTCATAATTGCATTACATTCCTTGTGACTTCTTTTATGATTTTCTGGCACTTTTTTTGTGTGTGTGATTATGAATACCAGTTTCTAATTAATCTCAGTTGAGTCAGTCATGATTATATAAGTTATGTCATACCCTCTTTTATCTGTGTCCTTCACAGACCAAAAAATTCCAGATTCTTCCTTGCAGTGAATCTTCCATAAACTTGCAACCATTCCTAGCACCCATGTTGCACTGTTTCAAATTCCATTCTATCATTTTGAGATGGGAAGATGAGAACATCACAGCAAAATTGAAACCATAGGCCGATCACAGCTTTTTTGCTTGTTTGGTTTTTGATTGTTTGTTTGTTTGTTCCCTTTTGCTTTCCTTGCAATTCAGTTCTATTTGCCTTTTTGTGCTTGAGCTGGTGTTCTTCCACAATGGCATCCTAATCTGTTTACTGATTAACAATATCTAATAAAGGTATTACATTCTTATATTTAGATATTGTACAAATTTGTACTGGGTAACATTATTTATCACCTATCCACTCTATTATCATTATATTCTTTGGCAGTTCTTCACAGTTTTAATTTTAACTATCCTTAATAATTTTATATCAACAAGATTTTTTACCTCCATGTTCATTTCCTTTCCAGATCTTTTATACATTGAATGGTAAAGTTCCAGAAAAGTATTCTGCGGTTTCACCGACAATCTCCCAGTTTTTCAAACTGATTAGATACTCCTACAACAGGGGACTTTTTATCTATTGTTAAGTCAAAATACGCATGTCCTTCAGCCTCTCTGACAATTTCATTTCTTTGTTAGCCTTTGATGAGTGACCTTGTCAAGATCTATTTGAAATGAAAATACACAGTGTTACCTTGACCATTCCTATTCATATTTTCCCTGACTCTTCAGGAAAGCTGTATACAGACTGAAGCATGACTTCCCTCTTTGAAAGGTGTGTTCATGATATATGACTGCATGGTAAGGTTACTGTATGGTAATGTGATAAATACAATTCTATTAATTGTACTTTTCTATGTATTTTCTATCAAAACTCTTTACACAGAAGTCAGACTTACTTGTGTGCAGGTCCTCAGATGTTCCTAGGGGTCACTTTTGAAAAAAACCCCACCTTTTCTACCCTATACTCCTCCTAGGCCTAAGGCCTGGTGAAAGAAAATGGTACATTCCACTTCCTTTAGGACTACAGTATGAATTTGGCCTTGGGGATTTGTTCACATTTGTAATGTCAATATTTCTTCTAAAAATTGTTCCATTGAAACTTTTATTATTGGAACTTCATTCTTATTATAGGAACCTCCCAAAGTTCCCTTGTAGTGAACACTGCTGAAAATAGTTCATTTAGGCTTTATGATGCAGCTTTATACTCCTGAAGTGTACCATTTCAATCTCTGGCCCCCGTTGATTGTACATACTCGCTGACAGGATTGATGAACCTATGAGGTGTTTTTTGCTTTCGTGTTAGACATTCCTGAAAACCATTGTGTTGAATTGTCTTGTCCTGTTAGACCAGGGGTGCCCAAACTACGGCCCACGGGCTGGATACAGCCCCCCAAGGTCCTCAATCCGGCTCGCCGGTATTTACAGAACTCCCTGCCCACCCCCCCGCCAAGGGTTGGGGGGGGAAACCAAGCAGCCGCAGATGACTTCCTGCCACTTAATCCACGTGCCAGCCTCCGCAGTTCCCAAGCACCTGCCGGGACCATCACCTCGTCCTCAACCTGCCCCCCCCAGGGGGCACCTCTTAGCTACAAACCGCGCCGCAGCCACCCAGTCCTCCTCCTCCTCCTCCTCCTCCTCCTCCTCCTCCTCTTCCTCCTCCTCCTCCGCAACACGCGGTGGGCGAGAGGCGCAGGCTTCTCCTCTTCCAGGCAAGCTCAGTCGGCAGCTTCTGGACTGCAAGGTCCAGCCAGCTCAGGCAAATCATCAGAGCCCTGGAGCGGCGAAGTTCCTTCAGTCCCTTCTGGCCACCCTTTCTGGACTGCGTGGCCAGGCTGAGGAGGGGGGCGGCAGCATCAGCGAGGTGGGCAACTCCCCCGTCTCTCCTTCCCTCCCTCCAGCTCCCAGGCAGGACAAGCAAGCCAGCACCAGTGGGAAGCATGCACACCATCATGTCAAAAAAAAAAGAAAACTTGACTCTGAGTGCAGGGTATTCCAAGAAAAGTGGACTTCGGATTATTTTTTCATGGAGCACAAAGAAAGAGCTGTTTGTCTGATGTGCCAGAATTCACTGTCTGTGTTCAAGGAATACAATTTGCATCGACACTACGAAACTCAACATAAAGATAAATATGATTCTTTGGTCGGATAAATGAGAAAAGATAAAATATTAAGATTGAAACATGGATTGACAACTCAGCAGAATACATTTTTGAAGCAAAAGCAGCTCAATATATCATCACCTCACGCAAGCTATCAAGATGCCAAGATCATAGCGCACTGGCAGAGCATTCATAGAGGGAGAATTTGTTAAAGAATGCCTTCTTTCTGTTGCCAAAGAGATGTGTCCAGAGAAGGTGGATTCTGCACAACTTCTAATTTTCATTTGTGGGACAAATGATTCTTTGGAAGTCACAGAGGAGCTTGCTGCACTGAAAAGCATCAAAGGAACAACTACTGGAGAGGATATCTATGAGAAAGTTTACCAAACTATGAATGATTTGGAGCTGGACTGGGGTGAACTATTCAGTGTGACCACTGATGGTGCTCCTAGCATGGTGGGGTCCATGAAAGGAGTGCTTGCACTCATTAACAAAAGATGGAAAAACGCAACCATTCACATCCAATAGCCATACTCTGCGACATCCACCAACAAGCACCGTATTGTAAATTACTGAAGCTGGACTCTGTCATGAAAATTGTGGTTTCTTGTGTTAACTTCATTAGAGCTCATGCACAAACCACAGACAGTTTCAGGAATTTCTGTCTGAGCTAAATGTTGCCTATGAAGATATTCTGTACCCCACAGAAGTCTGTTGGCTGAGTCGAGGGAGAGTTTTGAAACAATTTTATGACTTACTTCCACAGGTTTAGGATTTTATGCATTCTAAAAACAAAGAAGTACCAGAGCTCAAAGATACAGAATGGAAATGGCACCTTGCGTTTCTGACAGATGTAACAGAGCTACTCAACAATTTCAGTGTCCAACTTCAAGGCAAGGGGAAGCTCATCTGTGATATGTATTCACATGTGAAAGCATTTCAAGTCAAATTAGACCTGCTCATTAACCAAGTAAAGGAGGAAAACTTCTGCCATCTCCTCACAACTCAAAACCTGCCTGCAGAAAAACCAGCAGTTGCATTCCCAAACAAAACATGTATGGATGTACTAGAAATGTTGCAAAAGGAGTTTCAAATTAGATTTAAAGAGCTTCTTCTCAATGAACAGGACACACAGCTTTTCTGGAACCCATTTTCTGTTGACATTGAAACCGTTGATCCGATTTACCAAAAGGAATTGGCCGAACTACAGACTTGTGACTCGCTGCAAGATGCATTCAAATCAAGCAGCCTTACTAATTTCTATGCATCTCTTCCCTCAGAGACATATCATAATCTCAGGAACCATGCACTCAAAATTGCAACTGTCTTTGGCAGCACCTGTGTCTGTGAGCAGACTTTTTCCCGAACGAAACATCTGAAATCTCCAATCAGATCCAGAGTAACTGATGAACACTTGCATCACTTGCTACGACTGTATCAGCCACATGCCAGCCACATGCCAGCCACATCACGACTGGCAGTGACAAATATGGAACCTAACATTGACCATCTCATTAGCCAAAAGCAGGCCCATAGTTCACATTGAAATAATATTTGTTTTTGTTGATTACAATTGTTCTTCATTTTAAATATTGCATTCTTTTTCCTGTTTGTTTGTGTACTACTACAAATAAAATATGTGCAGTGTGCATAGGAATTTGTTCATTTTTTTCCAAACTATAGTCCGGCCCCTGAGAGTGTCTGAGGGACAGTGAACTGGCCCCCTGTTTAAAAATTTGAGGACCCCTGTTAGACATTTGGCTTTTTTAGCCCTGAAAAAATGCAACTTAAAATAGGATTAAATTATTCTTGCCTTTAAAAAATATACTACTTATGAACATATCTGGGGGATGATACTACCTTTTGGATCTTATATTTTTAACTTACATTAACTCCCTTTAGTAGGTTCGATATGTTATAAGCACTGAATTCTCTTTATGAGTCATGCCATCATTTCACATTTCTAATGAAATGCTGATCTGCTAAGGTTTTGTACCATATCCTGTTCTTCTGGGTTATTGTTACATTAGCAAGCAACATGCCTGCAGCAACTTGCAGAAAAATGTAGAAAAATTACTGAGCAATTGTTTGGTGTCCCTATGAAAATCAGGAAACAAAACTCTATTATTGCAAAGGGATATTTTTCATCTTTATTACTTATGATCTTTGAGACCAAGGAGGCTTTTACAATTGTGTAGATATCAAGGGAATTATCAAGGCTTTACCTTCCCACGTTACATTATAATTGTTTTGCAATGGTTGTTGTACCTCCAAGATCTTTATTTTTCTCAGTTTCTGCTTTGATCAGTATAAGTCAGAAATGGTAAAGATTTGTGTTTATTTGTATCAGGTGCTAAAAAGAACCTGAATTTTAAGAAATATTGAGGCCTTGAACTATGTGCATTAGAATCAATCTCTTTCAGACTTATGTACATGGCCCTCTTTGAGAGGTTTGGTTAAGGACATAAAAAATTCCCTCAGTAATTTTTTATTTTCAGTTATCAAACATGAAATATAACAAAAAATGAAATATATCAGCACAGAATAAAAAATATAATATATGATTTTCAAACAACTAACAAATCACTAAGTTCATGTCTTGGGTTTGCATGGCAAGGTTTTGGTACCGGGGAAGGCAATAGGGGTGACTTTCTAAGAAGCTGCTAAAAGCTTTGCCCATATCCAACACAGCCAATGCCAGCTGGCTCCAAGACGGACCCGCTGCTGTCCAAGGCAGAGCCCATCAGTAATGTCTCTGTGATAACATAATTAAGAAAAAGAGGAAGAGAAAAAAAAGCTTCACACTTTGCAGTGAGAGAGAGGAGTGAGAAGATGTGAGAGAAAACCCTTGCAGACACCAAGGTCAGTGAAGAAGGAGGGGGAGGAGGTGCTCCAGGCGCCAGAGCAGAGATTTCCCTGTATTCCGTGGTGAAGACCATGGTGAAGCAGGCTGTCCCCCTGCAGCCCATGGAGGTCCATGGTGGAGCAGATGACCACCTGTAGCCCATGGAGGACCCCACGCCAGAGCAGGTGGATGCCTGAAGGAGGCTGTGACCCTGTGGGAAAGCCACTCTGGAGCAGGATCCTGGCAGGACTTGTGACCCTGTGGGGGACCCGCACTGGAGAAGATCATGGAGGACTGTTTCCCGTGAGAGGGACCCCACGCTGGTGCGGGGGAAGGAGTCCTCCCCTGAGGAGGAAGGCGCAGCAGAAACAACGTGTGATGAACTGACCCCAACCTCAATTCCCTGTCTCCTTGTGCTGCTGGGGGGAGGAAGTGGGAATCGGGAGAGAAATTAAGCTCAGGAAGCGAGGAGTGGTGAGGGAAGGTGTTTTAAGATTTAGTTTTACTTTTCATTATCCTGTTGTCTGATTGGTAATAAATTAAATTCATTTTTTTCCCCAAGTCAGGTCTGTTTTGCCTGTGCCAGTAATTGGTGAGTGATCTCTCTCTGTCCTTATCTCCACCCATGAGCCTTTCTTTATATTTTTCTCCCCCTTATCCAGTTGAGGAGGAGGAGTGATAGAGTGGGCTTTGGTGGGCATCTGGCACCCAGCCAGGGTCAATCCACCACAGCTCACATGATCTGAGCATTATAAAAGAGCAAGGAGCTGTTCTCAATGTGCCCGTGCTCTGCCTTCCCATGGAAATACCTCCTTTCAGATGATCTTTTACCTTCCCAGAGATGACCCCTGTGATTCAGTCCTCCTTATGCTAACTGGTTAGTTTATTACACTCCCTACTTCATAAGATGTGTCTTTCAGCTGAGTTAAGATCTGGATATGAAAGTACTGAATTTGTATTTGTATGAAACACACCACTTCAAAATAAATCTAATTTACCAGATCTTGAAATTTTGTTTCAGATTAAAAAAAAGGGGTTAAAAGCTAAACTTTCCTGTCTGTTCAACCGAATCTTATCTCCATGCTTTATTCTGAAACAAATCATCCCACCTTACATTTCCCAGTCTCTGGATCTCTGCCCTGTCAGTGTGTATGAAGAGAGCTCTCCACATTTCTTTCTGGACAGGGAAGACACTATCTGAGTGAAGCTGAACAGACATGAAACACTAATAACCATTCTGTTATAACTTCAGTTACTGAAAAGGCACTGATTCAAATGACTGAACATACATCAGGACTAAGCACAGATTGACCTTGCTAGAATTAATGGCATGCTAGTCACATGGGCAGAAATGGAACTCAATATTTACAGAAGAGATGATCCTATTCATAGAATGGTTTGGGTTGGAAAGGAGCTTAAAGATCATCTATTCCCTCTTTCAGATATGGTTTTAAAACAATACAACTACCAGACAGCTATTATTACGTATTCTTCAGTTAAAGAAAAATCTACTTAAAATCAGGTTTAATTTTAACAAGTGGTTTCACTTAACAAGCTGTTCCTCTGACTTGGATGCAAATCTGTGACTTGGATTCAAATCTCTGTTATCCAAAGTGTGTACGAAGCCTTAGCTACACTGTTGTCTACATTTTAGTTTTCCATCACAAGATAGAATGACACACTAAGTCACAATAATTTGATAAACACTGATTGTGAGGTACTCACATACCACAGGAATACATGTAATAGAATTTTAAATATTTACAGATATTGCTACAGCTAAAACTGTTTACGTTATTCCCTGTGGGCCATTTAATGGAAATGGAGAATGGAATAAAGTAGCAAGATCAGTTTCTGGTTGTCAGTACTAAGACAGCTAAGAACAAGCAGAAATGCTACAGACACGATATCAGTCATTATCACTTTGAAAAGGACTGTTATACCTCTTCATTCAGCCTGCCAGTCCATGACTTTTACAGCATCAAATGAAGAGTGCAGAATAAAGAGTCTATGACTGTATTCACACGGGACACTTTTTTGCCTTCATGGGGAAAAAAAATATCAAACTGCTGAGAAATCACAACACATCATCTTACTCCAGATGTGTAGAGGCTAATGCTTCTATTCCATTAGTCTTAGATATTAACTAGCTGTGCTGGTTTCGTCTGTGATAATTTTATTCACAGTAGCTAGTATTGGACTATGTTATGGGTTTGAGCTGAATAAAGTGTTGATAATGCAGAGATGTTTTTATTATTGCTGAGCAGTGCTTACACAGAGTCAAGACCTTTTCTGCTTCTCATACCACCCCACCAGTGAGTAGGCTGGGGGTGCACAAAAAGTTGGGAGGGGACACAGCTGGGACAGCTGACTCCAACTGATCAAGGGGATATTCCATACCATATGATGTCATGCTCAGCATATAAAGCTGGGGGAAGAAGAAGGAAGGGAGGATGTTTGCAGTGATAGTGTTTCTCTTCCCAAGGTACTCTTAAGCATCATGGAGCCCTGCTTTCCTGGAGATGGCTGAGCACCTGCCTGCTGATGGGAAGTAGTGAATGAATTCCTTGTTTTGCCTTGCTTGTGCATACAGCTTTTGCTTTATCTATTAAACTGTCTTTATGTCAACCCATGAGTTTTCTCTCTTTTGCCTTTCTGATTCTCCTCCCCATTCCACTGTGAGGGGAATGAGCATGTGACTGTGTGGTGTTTAGTTGTTGGCTGGGGTTAAACCATGACAATACCCTCTTGAATCTCTCAGAACATAAGCTTCAATGATGGCTCCTTAAACCCTTTCAGCTGAAATAATTTGGGCTTATTTCAAGCTGTTTAAGTAATAGCTCTTTAACTTACATCAGAAATTAGTTTTGTACGGAACAAGTTACAGGGAATACTTGAATAAGTGGCTGATAAGCTTTTAAGAGAGTAGCTAGAAAAGAATATAAGATTCTTGGCTAAGCCAAGAATTTCCTGTACTTGGGAGAAAGATTAGGCACAGATTTATACTTGCCATTATTTTATCAGCAAAAGATAGAAACCTCATAGTTCTGCGATTAAGAGTGTTTGCCACAGAGCTTTTGGTGAAGTCCCTGATCTTAATCAGATGGTGTAGGAATGTTAATCTGGTCCTTTTACAGCCTGGAGAGTGCTCTAATCACAAAATTATTGGGAATTGTATTGGTTTGGATGTTTCTCTCAGTTTCTGGGTAACCTCCTGAGTAGTGATGAACTTGACATGCTGCACAAGAATTTTCTAATAACTTTACAAATTGAGTTTTCTAACACATTGTAGTAACGATTTTTTGTGTGAATATGTAACCAAACCTCCAAAAATTTTGACTAAGGAACTATGATGGGAACTTTCATGTATAATTACTCCTCTTATAAATAACCTGTGATATAAAGTGGGGTTGTTTATTGTGTGGGTCTTTTTGTAACAAAAGAATATTTAGCATTTTTCCTGAAGACCAACATCATCCCAGTTCTGCTTATCCCAGAGCACCCTGAATGCAGACATTTACAATGGCAGTAAATTCACAATAAAAACCAAATTAATTCAAATATAATGATGATACTCACTATAACATCCTGACCACAGCAGAAATTTTAAATACATTGAGAAGACGTTATTGACTCATCTTCCATTAATCTTATTGTAAATGGAATGAACAGCATGTGCTGTAAGTCTCTAAACATATACTGTGGGAATTGTTGTTTTATGATAACTGTCCACAATATTCCTTCCAGTTAGACATCACTTAGTCTTGAGGTATAAATTTATCCTTTGAGAAGCCCTAAAAATGCTCATGTGAAATTTCATTCTGCAATGCATTGAACATTAAGGTACCAACAGTGTTTTCATGTTACTCGGAGAGCAAATCCCATCACATATCAGTGGATGGAAAGAAGTCTTTACTAGAACCTATCCTAATCTCAAAGAAAATTTAGTAATTAAGTTTCTGGGAAAAAATATCTTAAAGAATACAGTACAAGAATGGAACAAAAGTTTACAATTAGGGGATAAGATGTTTATGTATTTCTAATTACGGAGGTGTAAATGTAGAATAGGGTCACATTTGACCAAAACTAAATGTTTAAATAAAAGTTCAACAAAACTTTACTCCTCCCACTTTAAGATCCATCTTTATATTATACTTCATTTGACTAGTCCAGCAGTTACTCTCTGAACTCTGTCTGGGAAGCTTTTTCTAGAAATAGGATTCTTATCTTGAAATATTTTCAAAATTAGTTATTTAGAAAGGTGACATACATACATGCAAGGTTTCAACCTCTCTTAAACAGCAAATACAATTAAAAGCACTTCATTTTAAATTGTAAGTGTCTGTGTTATGCCTGAAGTAAAGGGAACTGGGGCCAAACCCTAAGGACACAAAAACAATGAGGTAAACTCAGAAGAAGCAATGAGGTGAGCAGTGGCATTTTCTCTAGTTCTTCAAGTGAGATTACAAAATTTCTAGCCTACAGTTTGGGCTGCAGATATCTCTGTTTACCCATGTTTGAAAACGTCAAGCAATAGCTATGAGCAAGACTGCTGGCTTTCTATATGTAAAGAAGTCTTTACTGAGTCATAACCTAGACTTCAGTCCATCAAATTTCTTACATATATATAATTTACCAGCTAAGATCTTCTGCTAAACCCAGCACATCTGGCATTGGACGAAACCAAACTTCATGCTTTGAACATTCAGAGATAAGGGAGAGGCTTGTATAAAACATTCCAGTACAAAGATTTGTGCATATATAGTTGTATGGAAACATGGTAACCTAAACATTTTCACAATGTATATAGATAATTTTTTCTGAGCAGCCATATACAACAAGAAAAATCAGGACTCCACTACACTAGACAACGTGGTGTCTTGCTTGAGATGCTTAAGCATATGAGTCAAATAAAAGCCACAAGAAGTAAAATTGCTTTTTTTTTGTTCCATTTTGTTTTTACAGGGGAGGAGATTGTGCTGAACTTGGAACAAGAAATCCATGGCAGGTTTCTTTTAGGCCAATGTTTATTTTATCTCCTTTCCAGTTGTGTGCTGTTCATCCAGGTCAGCCTCACAAAAGCTATTCAGAAACTTGGAAAATATTATTTAATCTAAATGATTAGGAGGAGGATCTAATTTTCATGGGCTTTCTAGTTATCTTCCTGATGGCATGTTTACAGTTCCGAAGAACTTAATTTTAATGACATCATTGTTTGTACTTCAAATATGACCTTAATCTCCATTTTCCTTGAAACTTGCACTGTTCTTTTACAGGATGAAAACAAAACTTCCCCGTTCCAGCTGGGTACCAAAACTGTCAAAATTGTTGCAGACGGTTTTGGTTTTCCATTTAAGATTCCAAGGGAAAGGTTTTCCATTTAAGATTCCTTATAACCATGCAAATAGAAGTACCTGTTATTTTCTCAGAAAGAAGATCAAGCTAACACTAACATTTCTCCTCCATTAGCAGCAGCTATTGAAATACTTGTTGTTTTACACCCAATAGCAACAAATCATCCTTGTTATAATTTACTACAGTCCTACCCTTGGGCAAAATTCCTGCTGTTCACAATCAAATTATTTCACTATGTTGACAAGAACAACAAACTGACAAGTCATTCTTACTTGAACATTATGCCACACCACACTATTGCAAAACAAGCAGTCACATGTGAATTTGTATCTAAGATCCTGGGACAGTAAGATACGTAACATTAGGTATGATCATTCTTAATAATCTGAAACTGTTCACAACTATAAAGTTTATTTTTTGTTATCAGTTTGCACAAATTTTAATTTAGTCATCATTAATTAAAATATTACCAGTACTCTTCTTTCTGAAATCTTAATAGCTACAGTTCAATGCAATATCATTCCTAATCCTGAGTTGAATTTAGAGCAAGAATTTTTCTTTCTAGTTCATTTATTTTATGCTTTGTATACTCTGTATATGGATCAGTTAACTCTTTCCTTTGTATAATTGTTTCATAAATGATCAGGAGGAGAAGCAAAATAAAAAAGTAAGAGTGCAGAAGATACGGAAGATGATACATGTTTAGAATCTTAAATTACTTTATCTAATTAAAAAAAGCAACTTCATTTCCAGTAGATAGCATTTCTACAAACTAGTGGGAAAACTTAGCAATTAAAGCTCTTTATATGAGGTTATTTTAACAGATTTCATAGTAAACTAAAATAAACAAAAATTATTTCACAGTGTAAGAGTCCTTGTTTTACACTGAGTGTTAGACCCTAATCTTTTAAAAACCCTTCCCAATTTTCCTCCCAATATTCTCAACTGGGTTCAACCCTTTTATATTGTCAAAATATCATCCCAGGATTTTATCAGCGGGTGGTGAGCAATTGTATTGTGCATCACTCATGTATATATAGTTATTATCATTATTACTCCTATTATTCTTATTATTTTAATTTTAATTTACTCTAACTATTAAATTATTCTTATCTCAACCTACAAGTCTCCTGACCGTTACCCCTCCAATTCTATCCCCAATTCCCTGGGTGGGGGAGCGGCTGTGAGTGGCTGTGTCTTGTTTGGCTGCCAGCTAAATTAAACTATCACACAAGCACATGCAGAACACATTCTATCATGGAAAAGTAGAAATTAACATCCTTAATACTTTGATAACTATGTGTTCTAGCATTATGCATGACTGTTAATGACATAGAATTGATAAATAGAATTAGGACAGACAGGATTTAGTTCACAGAACTATGATGACATGGAAAAAAATCTGAAGGTCAGGGTCTGCATTCAGTTCCGTAAGAGTATATCTGGTCAGATACACCAACCTTTGTTGAGGTGAAAATTCATTTGCTCTAACATAACAATGCAGAAGTTGTCCTCTGATGTTTGAAATTGTATAGGTTCTTTTTTTTTTCTGGAAATTTCACCATAACAAATCTACTAGGCAGTATCTACACAGATATAAAATGAATAATTACTTAATTCTCTCCTGTATAGTAATAATGTTAACGTTAACATATTTTCAAGAAAAATAAAAAAGATAAAAAGGAAGAAAAACTGGAATGAAAATGTGTGAACTTGAAATAACTGCCTTATACTATCAAGCATCAAATATTTTATACTCCCTAGGTTTCTATTTCCTAAATTTGAAGAGGTTTTCTGTTATTTTTATTAGTCAAGATAATTTACTGCTTCCAATCATCATCCAAGACTGCAAAGATCCATTTTAATGACCCTGTGTATTATTTGTAAACAGTTATTAAATAATTCCTCAAAGTTTCTAACGCATTATAAAGGCAGTTAATGAAATGATGCGTAATTTTTTCCTGCTAAAACATATCTTCTCAGATAGAATTTTAGTGTTTTTATAACTCAGCTTGAAGTGAAATTGAATTGTATGCAATGACTGATTGTCAAGGACATCTGAACAAATGAGATATTCATTTTATTCAGAATCTATTGAAGGATTTCTTGATGTTTTTATTTAATTTGCTTCAAATCAAGGAGCTAAGTTCCCCTTTGAGACACATCACAAAAGAAATAAAAGATTAATAAAAGCTCAGGAAGTTCCTACATTCTTGCAGAGTTTGACAGCAAGCCTTAATACTAATATTTCTTCCTCATAGATAAATAAAGACCAGTGTTGTCATAAGAGTGCTTTTCCTCACAAGCTGTCCAGTCTCCTGGGTAGAGGTACTGTTTATACATCCAAATGATGATAAATATATCAAGGATAATATTTCTGAGTTAATAATACACATTTCCAGAGAATGCAGAACATATAAATTGTTTTATTTATATAGTGCCCTTTGTAAAAGCAGTTCAAAACCACAAGCTCTTCCTGTGGTTTCTGACAAATGTGCCTAGCAGGATAATGTCAGTTGTGATGCCAACCATTAGAAGCCAGAAAGCTGTAAAATTTTTAAACTTAAGTGGCTGTTTGAAAAGTTGAAAGTGATTCAGTTAACTTTATAATAAAAAAGCTTAAAAATCTGTATTCAAAATCATATAACAGAACTCAGCGACATTGTGTCAAGTAAATTTTCAGGTACTTGGATATTTATTTTAGCACCATTCTTAATTTCTCACTTCCTTATTAGAGTCCATCCTCAGCTGTTTCTTTGTCTACAAATTAATTTTCTTTACCTCTAATGATCATGTCTTTTCAGCAGACATATTATCTCATATTTTGGAGTAGAGTGTATATATATATTTTAAATTCTGTCATTGCCCTTTAATATTTGTCAATGGACAAGGCAACAAAACCTAAAGCAATTTATATCAAAAAGAAAAAGTACAGTACTATTAATTGGCTATTTTAATTGTGATTCCAGATAGGTTTTAAAGGGTCCATATTATTGCATTCTGTGGAGGATGCAAGAACAAGTCCTACATGACAGACATGATTTAGCAAACAGAATTTTCCTGAATATTCTTTGCAGGTAGGTTTGTGGAGACTACAAGGTTAGGTAGAAAGTCTGTGTGCCTTCACTGAGGAACTTAGTCATTGTGGTGAAATTGTTCAGGAAAGCAAGCAACTTACTAAGAAATACTAAAGAACTCCAATACAATAAAACAGCTTTTCAGAAATCCCAACAGATAAAAATTAAGGCATGGAAGCTTGGTAGAAATTCATGTGTGTGAAGAAATGATTTGGGAAATTGTTGAGGAGCAGTTAATTTATGTGCAAAAGCTTCCCCGATACTCCAGCATAGTTCAGAGGGTGGGATTACCACCGTTGTACGACAGACAGCCGTGAAACACAAATTTGCTTGAAGCTGGTATATACTACCCATTTGACATTTAAGAAAATGTGTGGTGTTTTCCTTCACATCTTTTGTTTCTTAGTTCAGTGATGTAGACTGCTGCATTAATCCTTATTTATTCTCTCCCTTTCTTATACTGTATTGTGTGCATATACACTGTTAGTATGATACGGATAATTAATCTGTTGAATTTCTGCACAAAACTGGAACACACCAAAAGCATGAAGAAATGTCATAAGAAACAATAGAGCAAGACATGAATAATAAATATGACAATAAAATTCTGTTTTTTCTTGTCAGAGTTCAAACTGATTAAAAAGACAGTCAATGTTTAGGCTTTTTAATTTTCAAAGGTTGATATTGAAAAGATCAGGTCTGCTGTATTAATTCAGTAAAACTAAACATCTGAAACTCAATAACTAGCATAAGTACTAAACTAGCAAAATAAAATAGTAAATTATACAGTAAAACATGCAGCTTTTTGCTGTAGAGGCTGCAAGCTGCGCAGACAGAAATTTCAAATTGTTAGAATGAATAAACATTAACTTAATTCCATTCTAATCTGCGAACATACTTTCTCCTTACACTGTTAAACTAAGTTATCTTTGTTAAAGTCCAAGTTTTGAAACTCTTCTCCAGCACAGGACTAGACTTAGTTCTAGAAAAAGCTACAAGCAGGACAAAAACCTCAGAGTCTCTTTCTCTCTCTCTCTTTCTCCCTGTTTTATGTAAGTATGGATTCCCATATGCTGAACTTCTGAAAGGTATTTCTGAAGAACTAGAATGTATTCCTAAATGTGGAACACCTTGGGAAAAAAAGGAAAATATAGGCATTTATGGAATGATTAATTATTAATCTCAAAAATGACAATATTTTGACAGAAAACAAAACAAAAAAGCAATTATAATGTAAAAAATATGAATCTTTTTGCTGCAAAAGATTAAAAGCACAGTTGCCTCTATATGCAGATATTCCAATGGAATCAAGTTTACATATAATTTATATTGAAATGCCATACTAGTCCGAAAGAAATATTATTGGAAGGTATTTTATTTTGGTTTCTTTAAAAAAAAAAAAAAAAAAAAGTCCTTTTTGATAATAAGATTTAGATACCTCTTTACAGAAAAATTCTGCAGTTATATACCTTGATGAAATTTAAAACTACCTGGTTAACTAACTAGCATTGTAATCAAAGCTATATTCTGATTCTATTATATCTCCTGGCATCCAGCTGCTGCTCTGTATACCCTATGTGGTATTTGCCAGTCCCCCATGGATGTCTCAGATGCCTGGGGGTATCTCAGTGTGACAGTGGGCACTAGTGTTTAGGCAACTGAACTGAGCCTTAAAGAAACAGATATTACTGAGAAAGATTTGTTTCTCTCTGTCAGAGACAGGGAACCAGAATAGCAAAAAGGAGTAACTGTTCTAAACAAAATACGTCAGGAGGCATCAGATTGCATTTAAGCCTTTGTAGGTCTAAATATTCTCACAACTGTTAGATGTTTTAAAATAAACTCTCTACTTGAAAACCTTTCCTTTACTGATTTCTGCAATAGATGCACTCATATATTGAAAAAAAAAAAAAATCGTGGTTCTTAAATTAACTCAAGTATTTTTGGCTTAGTATTTTTGCCTCTATGTGGTACCCAGAAATAACATTTCTTACCATCGTTTCTCAGTGTCAGAGGTGTAGGAGGACTCAAAACTCTGGCATTTGTCACAGTGTTTTTTACCAGGCATATATAGCTGCCAACATCAGATGTTTGCACCTTGGAGATATAGAGATTCCCTGTCTCCTGAGAGATGAACCGTCTGCTGTCTTCTGCCACAAAAGATGGGAATTCATTAATTACCCAGCTATAGATGATCTCTAAAACAAAACAGAAAAAATAAGGTAAAGCAATTATGAAAACAGTATTATGTAATGTTAATGGTTACACTCAATAATATATTCACTACATTTATCTACATAATATAGGAAAAAAACAAAAGCTAAAGGCTTTTTAAACTTTTTTTTTGGTTGGTTGGGTTTTTTTTTAGAACTGAAGAGAAGACTTTTTTTCTCTCCCTGGAATTTTGGAAACAACACAAGCATTGAGTCCACAGGACAGATTTAGTTCAAGAAAATTAATTAAATTATTCAACAGATACAAAAATAACCCATAAAATATTAGATAATTCCCTTTTCTAATTTTTCAAACCAAGCTAGAAATAAAGCGTTCTTTTCTCTATTTGTTCAAAATTTCAGTGAACTATAGCAAGACATATCCTGTAGAGCTGGACTGTTAACTGCCTGGTGGGAAGAAGCCAGGGAGTGGTGGTCAATGGGGCAGAGTCTAGTTGGAGACCTGTGTCTAGCGGAGTCCCTCAAGGGTCAGTACTAGGACCAGTATTCAATATATTCATCAGTGACCTGGAGGAGGGAATTGAGTGCACTGTCAGCAAGTTGCTGATGACACAAATCTGGGAGGAGTGGCTGACACTCCAGAAGGCTGTGCTGCCATCCAGAGAGACCTGGACAGGCTGGAGAACTGGGCAGGGAAAAATTTAACGAAATATAATAAGGGTAAGTGTAGGGTGTTGCACCTGGGCAGGAACAACCCCAGGTTCCAGTATAGGTTGGTGACAGACCTGTTGGAGAGCAGTCTAGCAGAAATGGACCTGCGGGTCCTGGTGGACAGCAGGATGACCATGAGCCAGCACTGTGTCCTTGTGGCCAGGAAGGCCAATGGCATCCTGGGGTGCATTAGAAGGGGTGTAGTTAGTAGGTCAAGAGAGGTTCTTCTTCCCCTCTACTCTGCCCTGGTGAGGCCGCATCTGTAATATTGTGTCCAGTTCTGGGCCCCACAGTTCAAGGACAGGGAACTGCTTGAGAGAGTCCAGCACAGAGCCACCAAGATGATTAAGGGAGTGGAGCATCTCCCTTATGAGGAAAGGTTGAGGGAGCTGGGTCTCTTGAGCTTAGAGGAGACTGAGGGGTGACCTCATTAATGTTTATAAATATGTAAAGGGCAAATGTCAGGAGGATGGGGCCAGGCTCTTCACAGTGATGTACAATGGTAGGACAAGGGGCAATGGGTTTAAGCTGCAATACAGAAGGTTCCACTTAAACTTCAGAAGAAACTTCTTTACTGTGAGGGTAACAGAGCACTGGAACAGGCTGCCCAGGGAGGTTGTGGAGTCTCCTTCTCTGGAGACATTTAAGACCTGCCTGGACACTTTCCTGTGTGATCTCATTTAGGTGTTCCTGCTCCGGCAGGGGGATTGGACTAGATGATCTTTTGAGGTCCCTTCCAATCCCTAATATTCGGTGATTCTGTGATTCTCTGACTTTCCATGTGTGTGTATAGTTTTTAATTCTGAATACCTGTTTTTAAAATCAGCAGATTCTGATAACCATGCAACCTACCTTGAAGGTAGTATTACCACACTACAGTTCTATCTTCTACATCTGCTTCACTGAAGAATCATAGAATCATAGGATAGTTTGGGTTGGAAGGCCCCCTTAGAAGTCATCTATTTCAACCCCCTGGCAGTGAGCAGGGACATCTTCAACTAGATCAGGTTGCTCAGAGCCCTGTCCAGCCTGTCCTTGAATGTTTCCAGGGTTGGGGCATCTACCACCTCTCCGGGCAATGTGTTCCAGTGTCTCACCACCCTCATTGTAAAAACTTTCTTCCTTATATCTAGTCCAAATCTACCTTCTTTTGGTTTAAAACCATTACCCCTTGTCCTGTCACTAAACACCCTGCTACAAAGAATCTCAGAACCCTTCCTATATGCATCTTAAATCCCTGCGATCAATGAATAATTCCTTAAACCAAAGCTGCCAACTGCTTTGCCTTGTAATCTGATGGATCAAAGACTAATCAAAGTGACTTTTAAAAAAGGTAATTAAAGCCAGTGCCTTGGTTCTCATTTTTATGCCACAAATCATTCTGTTCACCTGAAAAGTGTATAGTTTTCCCTTTATACTCACAATAATTGGTTGAGAAAAAAGATTGTTTCCTATTATTCTGTATGAGGTTATATCATGGTTTATTAAAAACCGAGATGCATTAACATTTCCGCATTAGAAGTATCAATAAAGTTAATGAGATTCTGGTTTAGCAGGGAATTCCTTGCAGGGAATTATTCATGTGCAGTTCCACCAATTCAGATTTTAAAGCCTTAACCTTATGCATACTTTTTTACATGTTGTTCTCCTTTCAGTTTTATCTTCTGCTGTTTCATTTTGTCTGCAGTCTTGAAAAAAAAAAAAAAAATCTTCACTACTTAAACTGGCATATTAGCTATAAGACAATTTCTTCTGTAATCTTTTGCCATGACAGTCTTTACAGAACTGACTCCAAAATCAGAAAGGCAAAGCTAGTTCAGTTATATAAAGTCCCTACTACTGCTCCATTTGCACAGCAAGTTCCAAGTTTTCAGACTCAAATTTCTTAGATGATTACTCTCAGCTTCAGCAGCAATATGAATACAGTAATTGGATGTATCCCAGTCTGGTTCTCTTACACTTTTTTCCCTGCTGTATTCAAAATGGTTTTTTGGTATATAGTTAGTTGGAAAAGAAAAGAGTCAAAGGGGTGAGAGGAAACACCCTCAAATTTAATTTTTTTTTCTATGTGCTTTTTGGCTAACGATAGGAGACGAACTGGTATAGACATTCATGGTACAAGAAGTGTGAAACACAGTAACATTCTAGCTAAATATATGCCATAGCCAGGTGTGCAGTGTGACTTTAACATTACAGAAAGTATTAGAAATTCCAGCTCATCTGTCCTTTCTGTGTTGTACTGTTCCCTGACATGGTGGTCGGAAGGAATGGAAAAGCACAATGACTTTTTTTTTTAACTGATATATGCCAATAGTGCAAGAGATGCAGGATGTTCTGGATTAATCTTGAAGAAGTTCAGTCTAGTTTTTGAAGACAGATGAAAATTTTCTTATGAAAAAACAATGGTACTAGGATAAAAATACTATGATAAAGGACTAAACATATTTACCTGAGAGTAGGAGAAGACGTCTCCAAAACAGGGAACTCAGCTGCACACATTAACTGTTTGCTTAAAACCTTTTTCAGATCTAATTGTAATTTTGTGTGGTTACACAGGACCCTAAGGAGTTCCGGGCTCAGAGATTGCTCTCTGAGTGTTCAAAATTTCCTTCCTCTTCTGTTGTGTTTCAGGCAAAATACTAATTAGCCCGAAATATTTCTCTCTGAAAATTTCATTGTCACATTTTACTATGATATCTTATCTGGCAGAAATGATTCATGGCAGCATAAAATTCTACAAAGTGATGATGAACATACAAGTTCAAGAAAAATGCATAGGCTTTAATTGAAGACACCTGCTACCAATTCACATGGAAAGCAATCAGTCTCACTAATTGCTCTGGCTTAAAAGTAGTTCACACCAAATGTAAAGTAGTCATCATTGCAGGTTCGTTGGTAGTTCATGTAGAATAGAATTTTCTCAATTTATACCCTAAAAACACACACAATTAATTATTCATTTATTAATTAGAACTACTCCTAAGGAAGAGATTTCAGGCAATAAATTTTTGTGCCTCTAAGGAAATAGAATACTTTGTCTTCGCTGGTGCTGAATCTCGGGGGGATACTGTAATTTTGTCACCTTCTAAATGTTTTTTGCTGTTAAAAATTGAATGATGGATTAATGGGTACTAGGGTCCAGACTCCAAAGCACAGATGAAAGTGCTAACATTTTACTTTTAGATCATTGTTAGCCAATTGGCATTGAAGGAATTACTCCTATTTTCCACTTCTAAAAAACAAAACCCTGGAAAAACACTTTCAGATTCCTGAAGACTTTGTATCTGAATGTTCAGATTTGGCATTGATCTGTAATTCTGAACCTTCTTTGCAGGTGAAAATCACCTCACACACTGTATGAAGTTTCTCTCATATTAGACCTGGTTAATGAGTTCAGCAGATTCTTAAAGATAATTTTGAGGCTTATGTTCATACAGTATGCATAGGCTTCAGTGGAAATATTTCAGGGAAATGCTGCAATTTCCAATTCATGCTATGCACAACAGTGAGAAATAACCACAGCTAGCTTGGAATCTGAGGACCCAACAGTTTTTAGCTGGCAGAAATAGATGGATGATCTTGCAAAAGTAATTTTACAAAAAGGTGTTAAGAGAATTACTGTGATTATGGGAAAATGGGTGTACCTTGACATTGATCCATTGTAAAAATGTCTCACACTTCTACATTTGCAGCCATGGTAGAGAATGAAACATGCATTGTTCATATTCTGGGGCTCTGAATGTTCCCAGTTTGTATGCTAGCAACATTAAAATTTAGGATTCTTAAAGCATAGAATTGCTAATGAAAGCTGTCCAAGTCCAAGTCTGTCATAGTACATGTACAGTAAAATATTCTAAGACAACAACGAATATAGTTACATGCCAGGAGTCCCATACAGTTCACCACAGGAGCACATGTAAACTACAAGAAGAAAGAC
Source organism: Caprimulgus europaeus (assembly GCA_907165065.1). The sequence continues at coordinate 111,961,013 of OU015523.1, forward strand.
TTACATTTAAATATTATCTGAAATACCATTCTTACAAAATGGTAAACTACTGAGTGAACTTTTTAAATTTCAAAACAAGAAGCCTAAGACCAAACAGATGTGACAGGTCCTGTTTGTACACAGCTTACTGCATTTGTTAGTGAACTTCAAGCCTATGTATTCCTATAGTGGTTTAGGTTAAAAGATTTTAGAACCAGTGTCACAAAACACAACTGTCATTATATTAACTTTTTAATAGGAGACTAAACTCCACAGGTGCATCTAAAGTCTGACAGCTAAATAACACTGAGGTTCAAGAGATTTTGAAGCTAAAATTCAGTGCTACCAAATTCTAAACAAACCAAATTTAAACTGTAAAATCAGGAAGTAATAACTCTAGATATGAACTTTCTGAAGTAATCTCCTTTTGAAAAAATACTGAGTAAAAGGTTTCTCCATGCTGTACTCATTTTGGTTTCAACATGGAAAAAAAAACCCCTGAAAATAGGAAACTGTGAATAATGCAGTATATAGAAATTTAGAGTATTTTTAAAGAACAAATGCTGAGCTTATTTTTTATTTTTGTGCCCATCTTTTTTATTTTTAATGTGACATCTATGCCAAAACCATAAACATGATGTAAAGCCGTTCCTGGTAATTACAGTTGACTGCCAACACAAAAGACACTTTTACGTAAATACTATTCCTCAACACAAACAGAAACAAAGAGTAATAAGACAGAGAAATTATAAATTATAGAGGCAGTCCTAAATTGGCATTCTCCTGTGTCTTGGGCTGGAGAACTCTTTTGCTGGTAAACTCTGCTATATGCAAAGTCTTGGTATGAAAATTATTTAAGTCAATTTGGTAACCACAAAACTGACATTTCCTTTTATGAATGACCAGCCTTTTATACAGAGAAATGTCTTAGAGGAATTTTGTGTCTGTTTGCTGAAGGTCCTTTGGAAAGCCTTCTCTCTGTTTTATTATTTTATTAAGTACTTTTTAGGGGGCTATGTAGGTGAAAATCTGTGTCATTTGGTGAGAAAGTAGTGAGAAGAGAGCATCTATCCCCTACCAAAAGAAATTTATGCTGTGAAATTTTGTTTACTATAATTTCTTAAATTATTTTTGTAGATATATTTTCTCCATTTCACAACACCAATTCCTAAAATGTCACAATGTGATGTACTTCCCATAATGGATTAAGATGGAGTACTGACATATCAGCATTTTTGTGAGTACTGTATTGTGCTTTTGGAGATATCATTGTGATTCTTAAAATGTCAGTACTATGGTAATGCAAAAGTCTGCCTGTCATTGTGGGTCAGTAAGAAATAACCCCTTAAGTATTGTAATGAGAGTTGTGCTGGAGGCATTCAGATAGCACCACATATTCACTCTGATGTTTTTTAGTGCCTGAATGTCTCCCAGATTTGCTTTAAGGGTTTTCTCCTGAGAAATTGCTTGTTTCATCCTTTTAACATGCATTTTCTGGAGAGCCTTTTCATCACTCCTGTCAGCTAAGTGGCACTTTGGGTTACAAGTGAAGGTGTGACAAGCTAGTCACCATACAAACTCCTTGAAGGTCACATAAAACCTAAATGTACAGTCCCTACAATGGTTAAATAATGAATCTTTAAGGGCAAAGCATGAAAACACACATGCCATAATTGCATATCTGTCTAGTTATGGTGTTTGTACAAGAAGGAATTCTGTTTTGTGTATCCTTCTTGTGATGCAGTGGGAGCTACAGTACTCCATCTCCTCCAGTATTCCATTGAGAAAATATTTTTCTCTTCCTCTGGTTAGGATTTCCTCTGACTCCTCCAATTCCACAAGATGGCAGTACTTGATGAATAAATGGTACTGGTTCCTGATGACAGCCAAAATCTGAGATAATCTGTGAGTTTTAGCAACTCTGAAGAAGTTACTTCTTCTCTTTTTTTTTAAATTGACAGAAAAAGCAACAAAAAGTGCACTCTGGGTTACAGGCTGAATTTACAATACATAGCTATAAACCATGAAATTTGCATGATGGCTTTGCTTTACCATTCAGCAATATTTTGTTTAAATAGAATAAAGTATCAGGAAAAATATATGCCTAAATCTCCCCTGTTGAAAATATGAAACCTTATTTTATCTCAAGCCTACTTTAAATCTTTATCAATACATTTGCTATTTGGATATCCTGTGTACCAATCACAGAATAAGGGTGCAATATGCAGCACTCTAATAATGAAGAACACTTCACATTCAGAAGGGGGAAGGCTTCTTTAGCTAAGATGAATGATAACAATGGGTTCTTCCTCCAGCCTCCCACCACAATCAGATAAATAAATTTGTTGCATTCCTTTGTGCTGCTGTGGCTTATTATCAATGCTCATTAATCCTCTAAGAAAATATTTAATGAAGGTAATTTATTTGTTGCATTGTAATGCACCCACATAGAGCAAACAGATACTGTCTATTTATCAGCTAGCAATGAAATTGCTTCTTTTCTGCTCTGGGGGCTCCGTATCTACTACTCACCCGAAAAACAATTCTACCCATCACATATTTGTCTCTGTTCAGATTTAATTACAGTGATAAATCTTCAAATGTGTGAATAACCATTCACACAGCCAATAACAAAAAGTATGGTAGAAAAGGTAAGTGTATTGTGAGGATGGATCTTGGAATGGAGGATAAAAATATTATATTGTCATTATCAGTGTACACAGCCAATGTAGTCTCATTTATACATTTAACATGTATGAAATGTAGCCAGCCATTGAAAAGTGTAAAGACCAATGTAATCTCTTTCTCATACTTACGCATTTTAAAGAGACCACAAAGCGTATGACAAAAATATAGCCTCTGCTATAGGATGCTAGATTATGATGTGTGTTTGATAGTCATTGGCATGATTTTAATGTAAAAAAAAAAAAAAAAATCTGTTCCAGAAACAAACAAAATATTGTGATCAAGTGGAACTCAAGAAAACATGTCCTTCAGGCTCTTCTTTTGCCTCAGACAAGGTCAGATCTTATCAACCCAGTATTTAAAACGTCCAGTGAGTTAAATTCCTAAAAATAGATTTTAAGCTATTTCATTGCTTAATATTTGTGTGTATTTTGTTTTTTTCTATAGTACTGCTTAATACTTATCCAATATATCGTATTGAAAGTATTGAAACACTTTATTGGTAACCTATACTAAACTTTAAAAGTTACAATGGCAGACTATTATCCTCATCTGTATCAGGCTTCTGTTCTTGAGGCTAGATCAACCAAATCTCTTCAACTTTTCCTTAACAGTCATGGTTTTGAATACTCTACCTAGTTTTATTGTTGTGTCATCTCTACTACTTTTCTACATCTTATAATGTAGGACTCAAAGCTGGACATGGTATTCTATTTGAGACATTAACAGATAACTATTGATAATTGGAATAATAATCTCATGTACTGTATAGGTAGCAGTCTTTTTAGTATGTCCTAGAATTGAAGTATGCAGTTTTCCATTCTACTAAGTATTCAATTTTCTCTAATAGCAGTATTTTTCTAAGGAAGAATGCTGTTTAATCACTTATTACTCTTTATTTTATCTTTAAATTTGATGTTTTGGTAAATACAGTAATGTGAATTTTGATGAATTTTGTGTTACTCATCGAAAGCTGTTTCTCTAATGTGCTGATCTTTTTGGATTATCATTTTGTGGTCTGCAGTGATTGTAACCCCTTGCAGCTAGGAGTCATTCACAAATACTAAATATGTCTTTTTTCCACTAAGTCATCCAGTCTTTCAAAGAAAGAAAAATTAAATTTCATGTGATTCGTTCTTGACAAATCTGTACTAGATATTTCTTAACACTTCATTATCATATTATTGCCTACAAATTCAATGTTTAATAGTGTGTCACAGTAACTTTGCAGAACTCAGACTCAGTCGGATTATGAGTCTTTCTTTATTAAAAAAAAATATTTTCTTGACATATTTCACAAAAATTATTGAGATATATTCACAATAATGTTTAATGTAAAATAATGTTTAGACATGTTATAATTTCAGAATTTAAGGCCATTTTATCAATATATATCATCTTATGTAAGTAAACAATATGAGAAAGAGATGTAAATTTAGGGGAAAAAAGCTGATGGAGGAAACAAATACTATTTTAGTTAAGATTGAAAGAAGCTTTTTAAGGAAGAAAAAAACTGGGAAGAGAAAACTCTGACCACAAGGCAGATGAACTACAAAAAGGAAGTTTTAAAAATATTTTGAAAGCAAATAAAAGAATTCTAACAACAGCTCTACTATTTATACTCATCTATTATTAGGTAGTGTGGTGGTTTCACTTGGCTAGCACTTGGCTAGGAATAGAAATCAATACTTATGTAGAAAAATCCTGACTGCTCCATGTAAATTGATGTTCTATGTTTTATAACATATCAGGTAATGTACATGTCACTTTATAATGCTATTTTCTATGAAAAGCACAAAAAAAGGGGATAGTAAAAAGCAATAAAATTTAATGGTCTAAATAAGTAACACCAGAGAATTTAATTCAGAACTTAAGCATCAGCATCGCAGTTCTTTTAATCAACACTGCTGTCTTTGTAGCACTATTGAAACATCTATGGCCAGCAGGACTAGAGAAGTGATCATCCCTTTGTACTTGGCATAAGTGAGGTTGCACCTTGAGTACTGTGTTCAGTTTTGTTCCCCTCACTACAAGAAAGACACTAAAGTGCTGAAACAAGTCCAAAGAAGAGCAACAAATCTGGTGAAGGGTCTAGAGAACAAGTCTTATGAGGAGCAGCTGAGGAACTGGAGTTGTTTAGTCTGGAGAAAAGGAAGCTGAGGGGAGACCTAATCGCTTTCTACAGCTACCTGAAAGGAGGTTGTAGCGAGGTGAGTGTTGGTCTCTTCTCCCAAGTGTCAAGTGATAGGACAAGAGGAAAAAGCCTCAAGATGCACCAGGGGAGATTTAGACTGGATATTAGGAAAAATTCCTTCACTGAAAGTGAAGAAGAGTTGTCAAGCACTGGAAAAGGCTGCCCAGGGAAGTGGTGAATCACTGTCTCTGGAGATACTTATAAGATGTGTAGATGTGGTGCTTAGGGACATGGTTTAGTGGTGGACTTGGAAATGTTAGGTTTATGGTTGGACTTTATGACTTTAAAGGTCTTTTCCAACCTAAAAGATTAAATGTCTCTATGATCACTAATTTCCAAAGATAAGTATTAGACACAATTTTGTTCCAGCATTCAAAAGGGTAATCAAGACCTACATCATTATAAATTCCTCAGCTTCAGTTTTAGATTAAATATTCAATGACTGATATGAGACATGATTAATGCACAATTTAAAAAGTGAGATATATTTAATAATATTGACAGAAAAAAAATCTAGTAGAACTAACTCAGCATATTTTTATTGTTCTTTTTATCAACGATGCAAAGTTTCTGTAATCTACCTAGAATTCATGTTTCATAAAAGAACATCTTTAAAAACTTCCTGCAAAGGATCATCAAAAGGATCAGTTCTGGAATTCTTTGTTCTCTACCGCTGAACATTTTAACAATTAAAACTAAACTTATGAAGTTGTAATCATTAATCTACAGGAGATATAAATGTGCAGGATGAGTCACTGGTAAGCTCTGATTTGGATAGCTTATTATTATTATTATTAGAACATTTTTTATGATGGAAATATGTTGAATGTACAGTAACACAAGTTGATTGTTTCTTAATAACTTGAATGAACAACAATTCTGTGGTAATGACTAATTAACTATTGTACTGATGAAAATTGTGGCATTAGAAAATAATAAGGATTTTTTATGCTCAGGAAAACATATCACCATATAGAATATTTATATGCAGAAATTATTTCCTCTGTCTAAATATTCAATGGAATTTAAAGTAGATATTTTTCTCCTTTTTTCTCTTTCACACTTTACATCTCTCTTGTTCTCTGATCATGGTATGATACTTGATTTTCTTTACATTCTAATGGCACTGGTGTGATAATTACTCCAGCATGATCTATTTCTTCTTACCTAAGTCTACTGCAGGGGTGAGCACAATGAACAGTCATACTCCACAGCAGTGTCACCTGCAGTGAACCTCAGAACCCTGCAACCAAGAGGGCTGCTGCATTTCACAGAAATTTCATTTTATGGCTACTGCAACAACACTGTTAGATCAATCCTCTAATCATCTTTGCAGCCCCTCGCTGGACTCCCTCCAGTACTTCCTATTTTTTCTTGAAATGGGGAATGCAGAACTGGACACAGTACTGCAGATGTGGCCTGAATTCTAACATGGCCATGGCATGATACAATTAATGGATCTTCCTTAATTCGGGTCCTTTGCTTCTATGGTATATATTATTCTAAGATCTCACATCAAGGGCAGTACCATTGTCATCACTGTTATATGGAAACACTGAAGAAGATGGAAGGAAGTGACTTCCCAGCAGTCATGAATCAGGCCATAGTCGAAGTTAAATCTCCACTAATACATAATTCTTCTAATTTCTAGTATTCTTTTATCTCATCACCAGCTCTTTGTACATCTACAAGAAATGCCAAAACACACACACACACAAAGTTATAGTTGGTGAATCCTTAGGAGCTTTGGAGATGGATAGTTACCTTGGCACCCAAACCAAAACCAAAAAAAGGAGTATAAATTACATAATCCCCTAGAAGCTCAAGGTCTAGTGCTCAGCTCTTTCTTGGTATATTTACTAGGCTTAAATGTATGAAGAGATGGATTTTCCACAACACCTTTCTGAACAAAATGGAACATGTGAACATATGCTTCAGAGAATAACATAAAATCAAATTTATAGTCCTCAAAAGACATTTTTTAAGTATTAAGAATGACAGTGACAGACAATTCATTTTCTCACCTTAATTAAAAAATAACTTCAAAGTGCAGATGAAGAGGACGATACATATCATATTAGCAAACCACCCTAGAATGCTGATAATGCTGTTCAACCATGTTGTATAAATAAATCACTACAAATAACCTCAGCAACAATCAATCATTTAAAATTTAACAATGTAGAGACTGCAACTCTTACCTGTTTCTACATATAGACAATATACTGTTGAGTCCCTGTGCACATTGTTCTCCACTGCTGGAAAACCAGTAAACTGTCTCCATCCATCTTCTACTTGTCACATAATTGTTATTTAGAGATAATACATAACTTTCTGTTTTACTTTCAGTCTAGGGCACTGTCTCATGATTGTAATCTCTCTTCCTCAGCCCCTTAGCAAAAGCAGTCAAAGTATCTGTCATGTCATATTATAGATACATATCACATGGAAAAAGAAGATATTTGACCAACTCTCCCTGATTTTTTCTAAAAGAAATATGATTATTAAAGTAATGAAAACAACAGGTAATTCTGCTCCCTCTTGTGTTGAGTATATGCATAGTTTTCAGAAGACTAAATATGTTTTTCAAAGCCCTTTTTCTTTTAGACATGAAGCATGACGTTGTAAAGTCACAAGATCTGGACCGTAAACAGTGCAATTTTAGTCTTTTCTTGAAATTTTATCTGTAGGGCATCCTCTGTTTTCCTCTGTAAAATGGGTAGTGCTCCTTCTTTCCATCCTGCATTTGGCAGATCTGAAAATAGACTCTTCAGGATTGAAACTAGATGGTAGCTTGCTAAACTCCTAAAGGACCTTGTGGTTCTGTAGGAAAAGTCAAACTGAGACAAATTCTTTGTCAGTATTATCTATATGCTTCTTTCCATTCTCCCTTCTTCTTCCTGAATTTTTATCCCTGCAGTCTCCAATGGAAGACTTTCTTTATTATTGAAAGAGGAAAATACCATGAAAATTAACGCTTCGATAAACCAATAAATGAAGTTACATTTTCCAGTTACAGACTCTCCACTCCAGGGTAATATCATCCACACAACAGGAATTGTGTTAGATGGCTAATAAAGTGATCAGCAATTATTTTAACAATATTGGAACATAGCATGAGAACAGAGGAGATAGAAGTGGTCAATCAAATTAACAGAATTAAGTGTGGTATTAATTATTCTATTGTAAAAACATTGTTGTGATAAAAAAAGAAGTCACTTTTCCACTGTTATTGGTCTTGAAAACTTTTTTTTTTTTTTTTCATTAGAAGATAAAGGATGCACAATTACTGCTGCACAGGGATGGGAATTTGGCTATAATAATTCAGATTTTTGTCTGAACTCTATGGTACTATGCTTTTATCTATCCAGTCATTTTCTCCCTGAAAAATCCAAGCAATTGCCTTTAATGTATTTACTGTTAAGTTATAACTACCTTCATGCCAGTGAAAATTGTACTGGGTAGGAAAAAAAGAACATAAGTACACTCAGATATATATTTCTAAACAATTTATAGTTTCCCCTTTAAAAAGAAAAATGAAAACTAAATATCCCAACTAGTTTTCATACCACTTCATTTATTCGGAACAATCTTCCTGAACTGATTAAATAAGGCTATAAGAAAATCTATGTCTCATTAAGCATTGTATCACCTCAAATGTTTGTAAGTTCATTTTCATATTTTACTCACAAAAGAAGGAACAACTGACTTTATTACATAGGGAAACTTGCTAATGGCATCTTATAGGACTTACTTCAGTTCAGCCCAAAGCTTTCACCTTCTGAATCAAGGCTGACCTTCTAACATTTTCAGTAGTCATCTCTACCAGAATCATTGCTGAATTTAGTTAATCATTCCTAGTCCAGGAAGAGTTGCATATTCTGAAAACTCCACTGTTTTAATAATTTTTTTAATCCTGTAATATTTCCCCACCATAGTAATGGAAAGAAAAAGCTGGACTCTAGATCCTTAGAAGTTATTAATTTCTCATATCTTCCTCCTTATGTTTACTCTTGTTTCAGCTGTCTGATGAGCACTTTATTTATGTCTTCTTCTCCTTAGTTACATTGATTAACATGTGCACTCCTTAACTCTATTACTTTGCTTGGTATGAAGTGGAGAGGTAATCAGGATTAATTAGGAATTTTCTATCTTAAACAAAATGGGCTTTCTGACATTTAACTAAATGACAAGTTAGTAAAGCTGTATTGTTCCAGCCACCAGCTTAGTAAAACATCAGAACTAAATAGCAAATGAATTCTAATAGGAAGGTCATTATGGGAAGGTCAATTTTGTGAGAGCCCTGTACCACTGTGACTGTAACTGCTGGATGTTATTCCAGTCTTAAATCTATTAATATTGATCTCCTCCTATTTTAGAAGTTATATAGCCTGTGCCACAAAAAGTTTTTGCAATACCATTTCCTGATTTAATTGGTACCTTTACAATACTAGTTGCAGAAATTTGGTTGTGATACCATGAACATCCATTTCTGTTAAACTTGGCAGGACAATGCTGTCTTGGCTAATCACTAGACTGAGGGGTTCCTGATAGTTACATCTAATTTGTTAGGAAGAGGAGCTTGCCCACTACAGAAACTTTTCATCATTACTGTTCCACTTGTCAAGCTGTAGACAAGTAGCCACATATGGCTGTCACCTGAATGGCAATAGAGCACAAGCCTGAGGGCCAACATACTCAATGCATTTTTAAAATTAATTAATCTCCTTTGCTTCCTTCCTTTTCTCTTGGTATCTTCTTGCACTTTGATTCTCCTGAAATGACAGCTGGTTTAATATTTGTTGACAATAGTGTGGCTGTGAAACTACAGCACGTCCCTTAAGCAGAAACTTGTCAGGGCTGCCCCTTCATCCAACGTTGCATGCTGACTTAATTGGCCAAGGTCAACCAGCTTTCTCTCACTACATTTTCCTAGTCCCTGGGGGAAAGAAAGCTCCAGTGAGTGATCGAGTGGGTCTGGGGACATTAAACTTTCAGTTTCTAGTGTAGCTGAGTGTATATTTTGAAATAATTATTAGTTTTTTGATGATTTATCAACAGTGATAACATTTGGAATTTTTTTTTTTTTTAAATACCAAATCACAAGTTCCTTGTAGAACTTACAGTTGGGCCAGTAATGCATTTCTGTATATTTATTACTTTTCAAATTATATAAAAAAGTAAAAAATAAAAGCTAGACTCCTATGTCAAGAAAGTTTAAATTTATTATTATTTATCCATATGCCTACTATACAAACATTGCCTAGAATTTGGTGCACATGCAGATCATTAAAATGTAATTAAAATCTAATAACAACACATTGCCAACAGACTGGGAGTAACTCTTCATTGACAAAAATAACTTGTTACAAAGCTACCCTAAGAAAATTCTGTCATTCCCAAACTCTGAAATTTCATATCCTCAGTTGCACCCTTCAACAAGATTGAGGAAGGAAACCCTACAAAGTGCTCCAGGGAAGTCAGCAGGAAAATTATTGGTCGTGTATCAAGTAATGAAAAGACCACAGAAGAAAAATAAGAAGTTAATTGTGTTTGTTCATTTCATAATGAAAACTACAAGCATAGTCATCAATCAGTTGCACAGATAAAGGATACAGATTCCTATATTGAGCCATGTCAGGGGCCATGGACATTAACTTCAATGACAATACATATGGGAATTAATATTACTAGATAAGAAAGTTTCAGAAGCAGTCTAGTAGAAGTGATAAAGTAGCGGATGCAAGAAGGAAACAACTTCATGATTCTTCCAGGGAAAAACAGGAGTGAAGAAATGATATGATTCTATGGAATTAACCCAGAATTAAGACAAGAATATAGGGTTTAAAGGACTGTGAATCTGTGTCCTAACATTTTTTTTTTCTCTCATTATTGAAAAGCAATGTTTAAGCTTCGTTAGCATTCAGCTGAATTCAAATAAACACAAAATATAGTAAAGCCGAAGAGGGAAGTGCAGGAACCCTTCATCCTGTGATAGCTAACTCATTCAGTTGATACATGTGGCTCTCAAAACAGTGTTTTTAAACCTTTTTTATGTACATTCTGATAATTTATGTTGTGTAAAGAAGCGATAGACAAGTTGTGACATCTTGTCTTCTTCGTATACCATATTAAGGGTTTATTAAATAAACTTTTCAGTCCTGTACAGTTAGAAATAATTTTCTAATACCATTACTTAAGTGGCCTGTTTCTGTTACTCAGCATCATACTCAGTGAATTAAAATGGGTGAAGAACAAACTATAGTATGCAAATATGAGAGAAAAAACAGAGTTAAGATGTGTATCCTATATGTCTTCATATAAGATGGTCAACTGTTCATTAAGTTTAAGACACATATTTGTCTTCTATTACAACATTAATACAAGTCTTAAGGAAAAAAAAACCAAAAACAAACCCCTAACTTCATTGTTTCTCTAAATCTCACTTTTTCTAGCAGAAGGAGAAGCATCGGGGTGTTGGACAGTTCTACCTTCCTAGCAAGCTTAGCAGTTAGGAGGCGATGATAGTTATGTCTGGTGTATGTGAAATGTTCTATTTGCCATCACCAGTTTCATAAATATTCACCTCTACAAACTACTAATAGAAGGCACTGACTGATGAGTAAGTTCTACTTAGCTTCAGGGAGAGTCATAGTTGGAGGCATGACCTGTCCAGCTGTTGTTTTGGGGATACTGTCAGTGGCCAGTGCTTTGATAGGAACCAGCAAAACAGTCCTAATTTTCAAGGAGAGAGGAGAAATGTGACTTTCATCTACATACTGGTCTCTCCTGGAAGCAAATTATCTAGCTTTCTAGGCTAAAGCTGATTTGAAAAGTCAGATTAAAAAAAAAAAAAAAAAAAGATAGAAACTGGATGTAACTTTGCTGTTTAATACATACATAACTATATTGATATCACAAATCAAGGTCACAAAGAAGTCTCTCTTGTGGTGACAGGTTAGCATGATGAAGTAACATCCAGTCATGTCTAGTGAGAGACGGAGATTCAGAGACCCAAGTTTGCACAGGCTTCCTATGATTTTAAAGAAACTGGCAATGGCTAGTTCCACATAAATATGGAAGTTGTATAATATTGTGCACTGAAATACCACTTTTAAGTGCCTGGATCCTGGGGCAGAATCCACAGCCTTAAGATAACCTTAGGACTTTCATATACATGAAGTTAGACATCTGTGAATTGCATTCACAAAGTCTAGCTTAGTAAACAGAGAGCCAGCAGGTTTATGGATGCCTTCAAAACAGAATTTGCTGTGTCTTGCATGCAGATACATGAGCCAATTTCCTGTAAACAAGCTAATGAGCATACTGAGGGCAATCCAGCCCAAATATAACAATCTTGTTATCATAACTAATTTGCCTGGAGAAGGCTACGCCTAACAATTCTGTACCTGAATGTGGTCATTTAGAGCCTGTCTTGTTAGTTTTATGTGTAATTTGTGTAGTGTGGGCCTAACCAGGGGAATTGTAACTAGAGAGCTACTGCACTTCAGTTGGACTTGGCTTCTTGCAGTGGAGCTGCAGTTTTAGCACAAATGCAGCTTTCAGATTCCTTTTGCAGACCCTGGGCAGTGAGAAGTGCTTGGTTTGTGTTTACTTCCAAAGTAATTTTCTGTGTACGTCCGAAGTACACACAAACAGGGGCTCAGAACAAGTTAAAAAAGCATTATTTGATGTTACTTTCTCCAATTAATATGAGGACTAGGACAGCTGTGTAGGAAATAGAAGAATAGGACAAATCCTCCAAGATCTGGATAGAACAAGGTGGTTTTTAGCAGCTTGCCAGTTTAGCAACACATGATGTAGACATCCAGAAGTTGCACGGGTATGACTGTGATCTCCATAGCACTGGCATTAATCATCTTTGATGAAGCATTTCTCTTGAGAACTACAGTTTTAAACCACTAAAGGGAAGACATAAAAGATGAAGCCTATAACAGTTTCCAAACTGAGTAAAATCAGCTTTGTCCTTTAGAAAGAGATAAAAACAAAGTTATAGTTCAACATCTGTACAGATGTTATGCGGTGTGGAAAGATTGCATAACAGTGTTCACTCCAGACGGCAGCATCCCTTTGAGGCAGGAGGGAGCATGCATCTGCCTTTCCCTGCGTGCATCAGCAATGTTCTCATCCTAACAATGGGAATCGTCATTCCCTATTAAGCTCATACTGAAAGCTTTGAATAAAAGCCTTAAAAAGCTCTGCTGAAAGTATTAATTCTGAGTGAAACATGTAAATCTGGATGAAATCATCCATTCATTTTTAATCTCGCTATGGTAAACCTTGTAATTAAGATGATTAAATGACGGAATAAAACCCTATATTTACATCCTTTAGAATATCACAATGAAAAGCCATAATCCTTTTTATGGAAAAATGCAGTAGAGACCTTTTAAAATGGAGACATCAAACAAAGCTCATTATTTAAGCAGTTGGGAAGTAATGAACCTCTCACTTAGCAAGGGTACCTAAGAGTTAACTGTCTAGGAAATCCATATTGGAGAAAAAAAATAATGGAGGGTAGGGAAAAAACAAATGTTATGTTTATAGAAGAAAAAGAAAAAAGGATAAAATGTTATGTTTACGGATAGTCAAGTTATCCCCGAGTAATAAATTTCACAAGGGAAAACTTAAGGATTTTTAACAAAAAGTATATTAATGAAAAAGGTTCTAGAGCAGACACATTAAAATGGTACAGGACTTCCAATGAAGTCAGAGGCAGTATTTTTTTGAAGTGAAGGTTCTGGAAAAGCTGGAAGTGAGGAGAATCTGCTGGTGGCTCTTTGGAATAAGGAATCTGCACAAAATTATTTTTGCAGAACCTATTTTGTTTCACTGTTCTGCAAGAGGGGATAGTATCTCTCCCCAAAAAGTCCCTCATTTTGCTGCTCAGCTATTTCTCAGCAAAAATGAAAATATCTTAACAAACTCATTTATTAAAACCAATAAATAATTCTCTCATCTGAACCTGCACTTCAGATATTCTGAATATGTCTCGGGTGTATGTGTGTTTTTTTTTTTCCCCTTCCTTACTTCCTCTGTAAAATAGTTGGATAACAATCTAGTGAAAACCTATGTGAATAATCTATATATATCACAAGTTTGTGTTTGTTTGCTTGTTTCTTGCATTGCCTCTTGATAATATATCATAGCATTAATAAACAGAAATCAATTCTGTATACATATGAAACTTGTTTTCTGATTAAATTCTTGTCAAAAGAAATTAGTGTAGTATTTTTTCAGTCAGCAGTGCTTTGCAAAGACATTCAGATTTTTCTAGATTTGTGTTCTGTAGAAATGGAACGCAGGTATTATTCAATCAAAAGTATTTACTTTATCTTCTATTTGAAAAAAAATTAATAAACCTATATATCTTTTAAAATAGTGTTCTTTCACTAAGTCATCTTTCTTTTCCCACAATGATATGGTCATTCTCTAAAAGGGCTCAATCCTGAAATTTTTAGGCAGGTTTATAAATAGTTATTGACTTCAGAGATTGAGGAATGGGTTTCTGTTATAGGGCAAATTGTTTATAAGGTTGTGGAGAATGATTAGATTTGATATTGTATCATGGATTTATCTCCTGGGATAAGTAAGTGAAAATTATTTCTAAAGTTGTGATCAATATGAATAAATCAATAGAGTGGAGCTTGTAATATGGTGTTCTTCCGCAAAAAATTCTCAGTCATCAAAAAAATTCACATGACTCATGGTCTTGTTAATGCTAGATGTTCACACATTTCAAACATGGTTTAAAGAGTCTTTAGCTTAGATATTCACTACAATAGCTTAGTATTCACCTGCAAGTTTGTCTCTGAGGTGATTTTAAGGTTTAAAATTTCTGAAGACTATTTAGGAGACAATACCATCTTTGTTGATCAGACACAGAAACAAAAATGGAGTATACAGAAACTGAACACTTTATAAAGACAAACAGTTTAAAAATGTTTTTTAGATGTTCCTGTACACAAATCCTTGAAGTTCCTACGCTCTGCAAAAGAGTTTGTAGCTGGAAGAGAAGTTTCATATTTGCTGCTTAATTTCAGAATTCAGTCCACACACTTCCCCCTTAAAGTTCTGCTTTTGTCCAAAGTTATTTTTCATAAACTGACTCTAGTCTAGCAGTCGTCTTTCATAATGTCTTGTACCTTATTGCCAGAGTTTCATGTAATGATTTATGGTTGAAACGTCACCAGTTGTGGAATTCTTTGGAAGGCTGGTGGAGGTAGCTCTCCCCTTTCCCAGGAAACTCCAGCCACTGTACCAACACCATTTGCAGTCCCACTGCATATTACCACAAGGATATACAGCCCCTCAGTATTTTGCAAGTAGGGAGTTGGGAGGAAATTGCATGTGATTCTGCATTACATGGTGCACAAAAGAAAGGGAGCCCAAGCCTCTTCCCGTTCACACGAAGTTGTGTTTACATCTGCATATCAATACAATCTTTTACCTTTCAGTGATTACTCTACACTGCAGAACTTTTCTTGGCATAGCTATGGTGACAAAATTATGCCAACAGGGGTTCAAAATATTTTTCTGGAAGTAATTTTTCTACTGGCATAGCATACCAGTGCCCAAACAATATAAACTAAAGCATCTGAATGCTGTCTGAGAGCACAGTTGTTTCCACAGCAGGAGTTTTGCTGGCCCACTGATGAAAATGAAAAATACTAGTTTCTCACCATCAAAGGCAATGTATGTATTATGTTGTAGAACATTGCATTAGAATCTGTCTAAATATAAGTTTAAAAGCATAATTTTAATGAAAAAAATATAAACAGTTTTATGACATAAAAGATGCATTTTTTGGAATGAAAGATGTTACAAGTTTTATGACTACTTTGCTATTGATGCCCATCTATCCTTACATTCTCAGTTTGTTTGGGACAATCAAATACAGCTTTGGTGTTAAAACCGTCTCTCACTTTTTCTGCCTACATCTTTTCTGTCTCAATTTACTTATCATAATCAAACCTTAACATCATGCATTCAGTTCCAGCACATAGAGACTGTGGTGGCAACCTCAGAAATAGATTATAAAGGCAACCATATCAAAAGAATGCACTTAGGAGAGAGAATAGCATAGAGATGGACAGAAGATAACAAGCATTAATTCCATTGATGATTGTAATGCAGTAATACCAATCATTCTAGAATAAATAGAAACTGAACATATTTCTCTAACAGAGAGAGATTTTATTTTCTGCATCTCTTCCCTCTGCAACATGACTTTTTCTAGGGCTCAGATTTGGATGAAGAAAAAAATCCCCTCAGTACAGACCTAATCTCCCAAAGAGGAAAAAGAGGCTATACTGCCTCTGTTGAAAGCCAAGATATTCTGACTAGCATCATGTCTTCAGGTGTTACATGGTATGCAAATATAAATACATGCTCAGCTATCTGCAGACATTGCAGGAATGCCAATTGGAAAAGCAAAAATGTAACCTCTTTCGAATATCTACACTTTCATTTGGGAATCCACAGGCACTTCATGGGATTTATGATATTTTTGACTGCTTGCAATGATGCATTTGTACTGGAAACTAGTTATACAGCAAGAGGAAGCAAACAAAATCATGGCTGTACTACTGAAAACAAAAGACAATTTGCATTCAACAACTGTATTTTCACACTGACATTTAGAACAATTTCTGAAGGCTTCTAATCTCTAAAAGAAATCTTCTGTGACCTCAAGGCAGCATATCCACTACTAGTGGCATAGAGACTATTGTTGTTATGTTCAAGTTTTATGCGGGGAATAAGAAAATCTTGTAACAGAAATTCTGCTGCTATTCAGTGCCATTTGCAGCAGAGCTTTACTTACTCCTTTGATACTCCAAAATCTGTCAGCAGAATGGTGGATATTTCATTTTTGAAGTTCCACAATAAAATACACGTCGAATTTAAAATACTAAGCGTACAATAATGTGCATACTATAAAGGACCAGTGTGCAAACAGGTTGCAGTCTATTGTACCTGGTGAATGAAGTGGAGGGGAGCACATCAGAACAACTCCTTGACCTTCTCGTACAGAGACAGCACTCCTTGTCCGACCGCTAAAATTCTCCAGATCTATCAAAAGAACAGAGCATTTTAGTTACATACCAAAGACTTTAAATTTTGTTGCTACTATGACTTATATTTTATTTCCTCTTCTAAAGCTGACAGTTCCTTTTTTCATATCTTAATCTATAATAGGAGGGCCTTTAAAAAGAAATCAATTTCCATTACAAAAGATTCATTTTGCATCAGCACTTTATTACTTTTTTTAGTGCACTTGGATACAGTATCAAAGGAAAAGCAGCAGACAATATATATACTCTTACCAAAAACATTTAATAGTGCTTTTATTTCCTTTTTGCCATATCCTGTTGTTTTTTTTCCACCTATAGAAGTGATTCATGTGCAGTGAAAAAAGAAATAAAAGTGAAGTGGCTAACATCCAGAGAGATGATGTTGCTAACGTCATTTGGACAGTGAAGGGCATATTGTGATGAGAAGGGAAAATCAGCCACACTGGTTCTAAAATAAAATCTGGTCTATAGTACATTTACTCTTTTTGAATACTTTCCTAAACACAATCCAGTTGTGGGCAAATATATTTTCCCTTCAAAGTTTCTCTCCAGCATGTGAATAAGGAACATTTTACTTTTTTGCACAAAAACTTTTGAATGAGGCTGTAGGGTGCTGCTATGAACAGTTCATTGTGTTTATTTAAAGCCTCTCAACCAGAAGAACTGATTACTCCATTTACCACAGGAAACACTGGACCTGGGTTCACATTTGAGGTGGATAGCTATGCTCTAGCATGTGTCTCTGTAGCAGAAAACATGTGACAGCTCAGTTCTGACATCAGACTGGTGCTTTCACCCGTTCCTGAGTGCCAGTGATGCCGTCTAATTCTGCAATACATTTGTTATTTCTAGAGACATTTCTCTCTGATGTGGATCAAAGGGAACAGAGCTGCAATAAGGGTACTCAAAGAGATCCTTGAAAAGGGCACTGAAGCTTCGGCAGGCACTAAATGAGAATCCGAAATATGAACAGATGGGGCCAGTGGGAGCACCTCTCACTGACATTCAATGACCTATAGCTGTACCTGTTCATTTCTGCGTACAGACCAGAAGATGCTGGTATGAGCCAGACAGCACTGAACAGTTTGAATAGGTTGAGTAGAATTATTACTTTCATAACTGCACTCAGCTGACAGTTCTCTGTCAGATGCTGAAGCTCTACATCTTTCTCCATGCCTAGTAGTGCACGGAACTGAAGTTCAATGATTTTCAAAAGTAATATGAGCTGATGTTTGATGGATTTCATAATGGGTTTAAGTGCACTTTTTTCAGTAGAAAGAGCATTCTGAATGCTTTTTCACATTTCTAAAAGATGCCTTGGGGATAGGCAGAAACCTAAAATTTAAATGTAACTAATTTTCAGTGGTTTTGGCCAAAATAAATCAGTGTTCTCATTTCAAAAATAGATATTATGTTTGAACAGAGAAAAGGTAGATTGACTTCAGTAGAATTTTAACAAATAATAGGGCAATTTTTTCTCTTTAGACAATAGTTAATTAAATATTATATTACATTTTAAAATAAGCCCACCATGGGTTATAATAAAATCTGGTATAATTTCACTTAAAAGTGTCACCTAATGAATGTTACCTGGTAGTATATTCGGCACCAATGTAATTATTATTTTATGTTGAGAAGATAGTGGGCTGGTATATCCCTGCATAATCAGTTGTTTTGGATGGGAGAACAGCTTGCAATTAAAAGTTTTCTTAGTTAAGAATGTCTGGATTTCACTTACATGTGACTTTGAGTCTACAACTTTGTGTATGTTGGTGTTAAGTCCTGTATTTTTCTAAAAGGAAGCTGATAGATCAACCAATATTGTCTGTAATGTATTAAGAAACTAATGCTTCCATTTTAATGCACAATTTAGGAATACAATAATCTTCCTTAGTGTATTATTGTTGAGTCCTTGTAAAAACAACGTGTGTCCCTAAAGATCTTTTACAAGGTCAATTTTTCAGGCGAGAATGACACTGAATTTCTGTAAAATTCCTTCCTTTCAAGAAAATATGGTGAATTTTCTCTGTGTGGGTGTCCTAAGACATGCAGTTTGGTTTAGTACTCAAATGCCTTTAAAGCTCCAGACTGTATGCATGAACCAACCTCACTGAATTTAAAATGTAGACAGAACTTGAAGTGGTATGCCATGATTTCAACAGGTTTTGAGAACATGTTTCTAGAATAGCTGCTCTGTGAGAGATACAGAGGCCATTTCTCTGTGTATTGGAATATAATCATAGCAGTACTTCCTTATCAAGCTTTTGGAGAAAAACAACAACCTTTGCTGCAGACATGAGAAAATGTGCTTTAATACTACTAACTACCTGAAACCCATACTGCAAGACCACTATCTGCACTGTAAAAGGAGAATTTTTTTTTTTTTTTTTAAGAAAACTTGTGGATCAGGGAATACAATAGCTGAATAAACAAAAATATTGGGAGTTTAATATTAAAAATTCATACCAGTGTGAGGAGAGGTTCTCTGCAATTTAGATAGAGAGCGGGACAATGAAGTAATCTTTTCTACTTCTAAAAAAGTCTCTGAGATTTGTTTTCAAACTGTTTCTGCAATTTTTTATGAGCTTGAAAATAAGTAATCAGAATTTTCAGAACTGTTTTTATTTTAAAAATTTAAGAACGTCAGTCTTTATATTTCAATTAAAAATAAATTTGAAATATTGAATTATCTTTAAAAAAATTATTTCTGGAAATTATTTTTTTCTTGGAAAAAAATACATATGTCTTCTGGAGATTAAAATATTTTAATTTTAATATAGAATCCTGTGTCTCTTAGGTTTATATGTTTTCATCCTTCACATTAAATTTTTCTATGATGCACAACCTGGAAGCCAGCCAACACAGAAAAAGTGAAATTTGTGACATCTAAGTTGTAACCTCTATTGGCAAACGTAAAAGTTTTATAGTTTTTGCTATTTTTTTCCTCAGGTGAATAAATGCTATTTTCCAATTAGCTATAGCAACCTCAGGCTTTTTTTTTTCCCCAATTTCCTGTTTTGTGTGTGCACTGTGATGTGCAAATGTTCTTACTTTTCTTCAAAGGAAAACAAAGATCTTGGTTTTTAGTTAAAAATAAAAGTACTATGTGTGACCCAAGTTTCTATTTGTGCAATTAATTTAAAACTAAAGAAGGAAAGTAACAAAGAGCTTTGAATTTCAGCTTTTTGGCTATCTGTTATTTCTCAATTGAATTTCTCGTTAGCATACAGTGAAAGAAAGGATTAACAGGTACAAAAGCAGGGATTTAGCTGTAAAACAAATAAATGTAGGAAAACTTAAAAGGAAGGAAAGGTGAAAGATCATGTGTGCAATTCTGTCACATTAAAATAATTAGTCAAATATGGAAGAATCAAATGAAAGGGAAATTTAATTCATTTCCTTCATATCTCAGACATTTCGTATCTAGTCATATGGCAAAAAAGACAGTTACTAAAAAAGTATTCCAAACCCTATCATTTTACTTTAAAAACTCTAAGAAAATGAGATAATAGAAGAAAGGATGGACTGAACCCCCCTAAAGTTTCTTATTCACTTTTAAGGATGGGATCTGTAATTCTCTCACACAGCAGTGCTAGCCATCGGTTCAGTATTCCTGTAATATGTGTGACATGTTGGACAGCCCAGCACAGAATGGGTTTGTCCTTCATATTATGATGATATTTATGGTTGATTGATAAGAAAATGCCTTTTTGTATCCCATCAGTGTTCATCTTATGCCCTGAAAGATTAGATTTATTTACCTTTATCTCAATTCTAGTGGGCAACTTAATAGCAATAGTTAATGACATCTATTATATTATTTTCAAAGCAGTTCCTGGCATTTTAGCTACATGACATACATACTGTCTAAAATGAGGCATAGCCTTGACCACTTTGAAAATGTATAGTTAAGTGTCAGTCACCATTTCTAATGTAAACCCAGTATTAGCAATATATAGGCAAAACATGCAAAGAACATTTGGGATGGAGTGTGCCTGGCAGGAGTAGCACAATTGCCTCTACTGCAAAAAACCAAACCAAAACAAAACATCCAATTCAGCAAATATTATACAATGTCACTAGAAAACAACCTGTGACACAGGAGTGGTCTCTACTATGAAAGCGAAACAGTAGAGAAATTCCAGAGGTAGTGAAGACGCTAAATCCAACAGGTTCAGGGCAGTGCTTTCCAGATGTCCTATTTATACTTCAGGTGTAATTAGCTTACTGTAATACTTGGTCTTTGACAGGACTTACAAGCTTAGGAAAAGCACTCAGATCTCTGATCCACAGCAACTGCCAGGTGATATGGCTGTCTCTGCAGTGGCTATCCCTGTTCTTCTGAAAGGAGCTGAAGTATGGGTTTCTCTGAGTACACTTATGTACATACTGATGTATGTTGTGGAAGAATGACTCAATACCACAAGAGTATCAGTTTAAATAAGACCCAATAGAGAATAAAACACTTGTGCAGAAGGTGAAAGGAGTAATGGAAAATAAATGAGAAAAATTTCAAGGCAGTCAAAGCAACAGAAAAGCTTTGCAGGACTAACAACAAAATAAACAACTAAATAAAGAGGAAAATACTCTGCCATTGACAGAAGGACTTCGACAAAAGTTGGATGTTTTTTTGCCACTTAATTGCTTTCCAATTTGCCTTCACTGTAGATTGCCTTCTAGGAGTGCATAGGAGGGATCATTCATTCTCTGTATTCATCAGCTGGCTCCAGCTAATGGGGTAACAGTGAAGGGGTAGGTTTTTGTGACCCAGACAATGGTCCACTGACAATTACTATGAAATTAGGATCAAACTAAAAATGAAAAACAGATCTTGTTTTTATTTTAAGCAATTATTGCTTGGCAATTTAGCACGGAAACTGTGGAAGGCTGTGTAGTTCATTACTTAAACCAGTCAATTCATTTTTAAAGTAGAAATTGGACCGGTGCAGAGCAACATCTTCTGCCAGCTTTGTTGGGTTTAAGGTATTTTATGTGCAAATTTATTATGGATTTTAAAATAGATATCATACAATATGTATTAAACTGTTTAAAGACATATGCTGAAGATATCAAAAGTATAAAGCAGGCAATATTCTTTCTAATAAGGTAAAAATAGCTCTACACAAGGCAAAATTTCTCTGTCAGGCCAAGGACAAACTTATTCATTGCATTGTCACTACAGAGAGGGTAACCTTCCTTTCCTTGTATTTGAAAAACAGGACTAAGAAATAGACCTTGAGCTGGACTTGTAACTCCTTAAAAAAGGTAAGAGCTTACTGGGAAAAAAAAATCCATAAAAAATATGTTTTTCAAAATTCCATTATAACCTAAGTCAAAAACATGGTTTGACTGTACACTCTAAACAATGGGAAATATAAATGTTGTGTTTAGTAGCCCATAAACACAGGCTATAGAAGAATAAAAAGTAGGTATTAAAAAGAAATTACATATATAATTGTATAGAAAACATTAAAATTGAATGAATAAAATACAATTCTCACAGAATATCAAGATGCCCAAAGAAATTAATATGACATTTTGTGTAGACATACACCTATTTTCTAGGAATACCAGATTATATATGTGGAGTCGTACTATTAGAGTCATTAATTGGACCTAAGAGTATCTTTTAATAATGAAGACATTCATTAGAAAAGGTGTGAAAGGAAGATCAAAAAGATTTCTGCCATGACAGAAACATCACCTCACCACGGTTAATGGGAAAAGCATAAATCCTAAACTTTTAAAAATCACATTACCATATGACTTTTAGGTGACAAAATAAGGGCAAGATTCAAGTACTTTAGAAAGTATCATGCCTATTATCATTGCTGCTGTTATTGTTTGTTACCAGAAAGCTTTTGAATCCTTCACGGATCATCAGTCTGACCTGACTTGAAAAAGGTCTTTTTTTTTTTTTTTCTCAAAGAAGTTACTATGTAAGTATATAATGAGAAACAACAGAAAGAGAGAGAGTACAGAGGAGCAATGATGTATTTCAAGCCTGAACAACAGACACCCTGTGTCTCTATGCATCTGCAGACCGATTGAGGAGTTTTAAGGAAAGGGGATGGTTATACAGATGTTTTCAAGGAGTGCCAACAAAAGATGATAAGGAGCAAAAGAGAAAGCTTTGACTCCTGTCTGAAAATGTAAAAGATTAAAAAGACGAAAGATTCTGCATTTTTTTATATTTAGATTAACATCTTCCAGAATCTTTGTCAGATACTACAATGCAGGGTTTTTTCTCACAAAATAAAAGAAGTCATAATGGAATTTTTGAATAATGGTGGCCATTAAGTGTGTTCTTGTAAAAAAAGAATTTTCTTTCTACCATGTTGTCAGTTTGAACTATAATGTATACACTATCAATTCACTATCCCTGAACTAGTTTTACTAGGAAATGCAGAGGAATAGATAACTAAAAGAACATTGTTTTTTCTGTCCTTAATTACATATCCTCATACATATCATTTTAATATATCATAACAATTCAGAAATACCTGGTCCACTGCAGTCAGTAGTATTATCCTGCTTCTTGTCCATCTTTATCTAGTTGTCTATGTCTGGCTGTTTTCTCTTGTAAGTAGAGAACACCTTTTTGCATTTTCTACGTTTCCTTATCACAGAGAAGTCATGAATCCATGAATGTGGCTAACACATGCAACCATAATACAATTTATTATAGCAATAATTAACTATTCTGGTGAAGATAGGAAGTATAAAGAACTATTTCCTAAGACAAATTATTGATTCTTGTATGAAATATAGTATGTTTTTTTCTGTTTTCATTTCCTTCACAGTTTAGATTATTTATAATTACTTATTAATAATTTTAAAATTAGAACTTTTTATAAAAAGCTAAAAATAAAATTTACCTCTATTTATGATGTCTTATTTGTTAAAAGGGAATACTACTTTTCAATTAAAATATTCACTATATATAATTCTACATAGATTTTATATAAAATATAAATTGATGTACTTCTTCCACAGTTTTTTTCTTGACCAGCTAGTCATTTTTTGATGCAATCTAACTGTTCATGGAAGTGTACCCGAGGAGTATTATGTATATTGGGAGCTTTGAAGAGTTTTTTGCTTTGTTACACTTAATTTCAATAGCATCAATGCATGCCATCAGTATCATCAATAAATCTTAATTCTTCCCAGAATATTGAAGAAGAAAGGTAACTTGTAGATATGAAAATCTCCCTGAACTTCATTAGGATTTTTGCACTCATAAAACCTGAAGTACTGGATTAAAGTAAATGAGAAGAAGAAATATTTACATGTAGAATAAAATAACAAGATTATGTTGAAAATTATAGAGAAGCTATATGATTCAACTTGCCATGTTAATTGCACAGTATCTGAGATGTTTGTGATTACAATTGTTGATGGTTATAATTAATTAACTACAATCATTCTGTGTCTATCAGGTTTAATCTATTCTCCCAATAATTATTTCAGCATGCTTCTCAGCTGTCTTTCATATCCGCATACTGCAATATCAAAGCAAAACACAGAACCAAGTGGAAATATTATAGTTAAGGCTTTTTCACCCTTTCATTCAATTAATGATCTGTCTTTTAGGGGTAACAGCTAAAACCAAACAAATAAACAACCAACCTTAAATAACAAATGAAAGGAAATATTTTAAAATACAGTTGCCAACATTTAATCACCAAAATAAAGTGAGTCAATAAGTGGTACTATTTCCAGAGCTTCCAAGCAAATGGATTTTTCACTTGAGTAGTATAGGCAATGTATTTTTTTGTAAAGATTTTGTTTTATAGAATGTTATCTACATCTTGAGAAACATACATTTTTATTTGCATCCTTTTTAATACACCTTCATGGCACTGAGTGTTACACTATCCTTTATATATTCTATATAGATGATATTGATAATTCTACTTTCTTACTTTTTTCCTTTGAACTTATGAGTGCTTCTTCCATTTTTTTTTTTGTTTGGTCTTTTAGTCACTTTTAAAATTTAAATTAATTCCAAACATATATTGCAAACACTTTCTTGAACTAGATTTAACTTTTCCTTCCTTTAATTAGTTACTGAAGATAGAAATGCCAGTTAGGATTGGAATGACTAGCACAGTACAGTTTCTTATCATGTAATGTCATATAGAATTGACAGTGACTAATCTCCTCCTGATAGTTTATTGGAAAATCACTACATAGGGGTTGTGGTTCATAGGAGGCTGATCTGTACCAGTGTTAGTAATACAGAAAAAAATTGTGTAATCAAGTCACTAAGGATAAGATATTCTGTATTTCACAGAGGTAGTTCATATTAGAGAGTAAAAATTGCTTATACATATTTAATACTTTAGTTCATGGATTTTGGTCCTGAAGATAACAGAATGGCTTCACTTACATATATACAGGACAACACTGCAAATCTTTAGCCTCAAGGATCCTTTCTTCTACATCTCTTAAGTTCCAAGTCTGGCTTTGCCAAAGCTGGGATTTATGAGAAGAAAGGGTTTAAAACAGTTAAGGAATGAAATTATTCTCATCAGTGAAAGGTGTCAAAGGAAGTAAACTTTCCCAGGTTCAGAAGAGATGATGCTGAGCTTACCTAAATTAATATCTCTACAACTTCCACAGCTTCTGCATTTGAGGCTATTTTGCTTCTTTTTTACTTCACTGACAGTATACCACTGTATTTCCATGACGTGTTTCAACTGACCTAGTTTAGATCTCTAATTTAAGAAGAGATTAATCCTACCCAGGAATTGATTATTTCTCTTTACTGACTACAAAGGGGACCTAGATTTACAAATTCAGGCAAAGACTTTTTTTAACTTCATGGATATTTTTATTCAGTGGAATAAATCCAGCAAAGCTGGTACAGACAAAGACTCTGCAGAAAATATGTCCGCCTTATCAAGGTCCCCATTCTGAAGATAACAATGTAAAGATGTTTGATAGTGGTTTTTTGTTGTTTGTTTGTTTTTTTGTTTGTTTTCCTGACTAAATGACACTTTGCATAAATGGAGGGATTTTTAGAATTGCAAGTTATATCTGTGTGAACTAGGACAAATATAATATCAGAGAACTGTTCATATCTACATTTTAGAGAACAGCATGAGTGTCCGGATTCCGTTAAGAGCTGGAGGCTTTAAGACACCATTTCAGTAAGGTATGACATATCTAATCCTGACTCCACTCTAGACAAGTCATTTCACAGTGCTGACTTTTCACTAGACTAATGTGTATAAATGCCTCCATACTTCACTTCTGGTCTGTCATAAAGAAAAGAAGAAGGTCATAATCTCACAGAAATTATTTGTTTGCTCTTCTCTAAGAGTTGTGGGGCCCAGTACGACCTACAAGTCAATTGTGACAAGATAACTAAGTGCTTGGACACATCCAAGGAGTAAATCTGAAAGACCTTGGTCTTAGCTGAATAGCTCAACTGGAAATGAAGGCCTTACAAACACAGAGTGTTTCCTAGGTTGCAGCTGGTTGTTACATATGATGCCACATATGATGCCAGGTAATGACTTTCATAAGACAGTTTGTATTGGAGCATGTTATTCTGTTTAATATCAAGGTGATATGAGTCACTGCAAATCACAGTTCAGGATATGAACATGTAATTGAACAAGTAAGAATCATCAAAGATAAAGAAATTGTCACCAGTCAGCTGAGCTACTATAAATTACTGTCTATGTACTTTAACTTTTGCAGTGTTCATTCAGTGTTCACATCAATTCAAACCCCTCTGAAGGTAGTTTCTTTTCATGATCTAATGTGTGGCCAATGGATTGCTTGCTGTTTGTTTATTTGTCACATCAGTAAAGTTAAATCGTCATAGAAGGTTTCACAATTTCATAGGATCTTGGCTAAAGCTCTTTCATATGCTTTCTAAAGGGCATTTACTTCTCCCATCTCTCTCTTTGCATACCAATGCTATTCTTCTATGCCACTTATGTTCTAATTCTGTCACATGCTAGTGTCAGAGAGCTTACCAGGCAGTATTTCCTCCTCTCCTCTCCCCTCCTCTCCTCTCCTCTCCTCTCCTCTCCTCTCCTCTCCTCTCCTCTCCTCTCCTCTCCTCTCCTCTCCTCTCCTCTCCTCTCCTCTCCTCTCCTCTCCTCTCCTCTCCTCTCCTCTCCTCTCCTCTCCTCTCCTCTCCTCTCCTCTCCTCTCCTCTCCTCTCCTCTCCTCTCCTCTCCTCTCCTCTCCTCTCCTCTCCTCTCCTCTCCTCTCCTCTCCTCTCCTCTCCTCTCCTCTCCTCTCCTCTCCTCTCCTCTCCTCTCCTCTCCTCTTTCTTGAGACTGTTATGCTTCTTATCAAAATTATATCCTACCTAGGATATCTATACAAGAAACTGAATTAAGACACAGATGCATCAGTAGCACTATGAAAGCTGCCACGTAGTGACAAGATTTCACAAAGCAGTAATCACAGTCTTTTTTTTAGGAATGTGTATCAGGCAGCAATCCCTCAATAGTTCATCTGATCATTTAAACTCCTTTATAATTTGTCACAATTATGTATTATTGCCCATTGATCACAGAAATAAAAGTAAAATATGTTTCCTGAACTAAGTCAGATAGATGCTCCACAATATGGATTGATTTCTTTAAGCAATCAAATAATTGCTTCTCTTTTAACTGACCTTCCTAGGGCAAAGCAAATCAGTCTTCCCAGGGCGAAGCAAATTACTGACAAATATGCTTCACATATAACAGTGGCACACACTTCTCAAACTTGAAACCAAGCACAATAAAAGCTGTGAAAGCTGTTGGTTTGGAAGTTATGGGTAACTGGGTAGTACTAATAACAGCAGGGAAGAATATCAGGACAGCTACTGTTCTCATATGGACTGCTGATCATAAGAATATAAGAGAGACTCAAATGTTAGACCATGTTATCTAAGTCTGCAGCCACAACTAACCGTGGTAGATAAAAAAAAAAAATAATCCTGAAAGGTAGATATTTCTATTTAAATCAACTGAACTTGCTCACAGGACAGATCTGGGTGTCCTGCCAAAGAACCATATCCACTCTTACATTACTACTAATGAATTACACAGTACTTGTAAGCCTTAAAGCCATGATTGACCATAATCACAGACCTATATTCAGGCAATGATTTGGCACAAGAAAGCACAGGGATCCGTGATACGGATATTCAGTTGTGTGGGAAAAATAAACTACCGAGAGGTTAAAAAAAAAAAAAAAAAAAAATCAGACTGGAGAAGTTTTGAGACCTGAATACATGAATTCTCCACGTTATAGGAAAACTACTGCTAGAGGAATCAGACTTGATAGTAACTGGCCTTGTAGGAAAGTACAATAAAGCAGTTGCACCAGTTATTCAGAGAGACGTAAAAGAGGACACAGGGGAAGAATGCTAACAAGAAGTCCAACCATGTCAAATGTATGGCATGCATTTGGCAGAGAAGACTAAATACATAATAGGTTTCTACCAGCAAGGAGAGAACCCAAGCTTCTGTAGTGAATTTGTTGTATGAAGTAACTGAAAATTAATTTCAGAAAAACAAAAGAGGTAATGTTTTGAAAATAATGTCTGGATTTTCTACTGAAGTGGAACAAATAATTAGAGACTGTGAAATGAAGATTGTGAAGGTGGCTGGTCAGATTTTAATATTATGAAATGATATAAAGAATGATTTGGATATTAATGAATATCAAAGGAAAAATCGTATTAAAAAGTTGACAGACTCAGTACTTACAGAACAACAATTTCTGCAGCAATATTGCCAGCTGATCAACTAATGGCTTAGAACAAGCAGATCAGTAACCTCAGAGGTGCAGAAAAGGATTGCTCCTGAACATAAGTTACTAATTTACAATGACCTGACAGAGCCAAAGAACCTTACTAACAAGAAATTTAAAAAAATAAAAAAAAATTAAATTCTATATATGTGAATCTGTAATATTTCAGAAAGAATATCTTATTCATACTTGTCAGGTTGTAGATGGTTTATTTTATATATTAGAAAAGTAATTTGTTTTCCCCTGCTCCACTGAGAGCTATAGTTGTTTTTTGTTGGGTTTATTGTTTTGTTTTGGTTGTTTGTTTTCTTGGTTTTTTTACCAAAAAGGGCTCTGTTTTTTGCAATATGAAAATCAGGTCCTTTGAAAATTTTTCTGTCACATAGGTATCATATGTTGTTTTGATGCCATACTTGTAAAAGAGGTTGACAAATCCAAAAGACTGTAGAGAAAAGTTATAAGATTAATTTTCATTACAGAAAACATCTTACACTGATAAATGCCTAAGCCCAAGAAAAAATATTCTGATGAAGTTAAAGGTGAGAAAAGGAAAAAGGTTTTTCCATCATTTTGTTTTCTTAAAATAAAATATCTGAGCTTCTGAATCAATCTTCTAGTGTTTCTAGCTGATCAAACAAATAAATATTATGTGTTTAAGTTTGCTCCTAAAAATGGTCCCCTTGAATTCAGTGGGTATATTAAACTGGTTTAAATATGTGCATAAATGTTTGTATACATGGGAATATAATTTTTAACATATATACATATATATATAATTTATAAATTTAATGTATAAATTCTTTACACAAAAAATAATAGCAAACCAAGAAGTACTCTTAGAAAAGACAAAGAAGAAAAAATTGAGAATCCTTTTCAGTGATGTGTGGGAAAGAATAGGAAAACAATACAAGATTACTGCAGTGTCACCACTTTAATAATGATTGAAGAAATCTCATTTGGAGAACTGATGTATAAGGAGAAGATACCTAAATACCTGAGGAGAATTGCATCCATTCTATCAATGCAATTTAATATAAACTATTTTGTTTAAGTCATTGTAAACCATTTTACACATTTCGCACTCTAAGGACATGAAATCGGATTTTTATCAGTGTAATTGCAAACTATTGACGAGAACAACTACAGTGGTAGCATACATTCATTTTATCCAAGTCAATTACTACTAAATATTACATGCTTCCAGTTAAAAATACAAGCATGGATTGTAGGTTAAAATTAATGGTGATTAAGCTCATTCCAAGTAAAAACAAAATGTTAGAGTATTTACACTTACTGATTCAGATAAAGTAATATCGTAAATGCCTATGGCTTACAAAATATGAATCAAATGTAAGGAAACCTAAAATGAATGGTAGTGTGACTAAGTAATGGTGAGTAGTTATTGAGGAGATTCATGTGCAATGCTGATGCTGCAAAAGTCTTCCTTTTTTAAAACTGATTTTTACACTAATTATTTTGAACATGATAGAACAACATTTTAAATTATCTCTATTTTTTTTTTCTTGGAATATAGATGAGTGCTGTCCTTCTAAGGTGCCACCATAAAAGAGATATTTGTGTGTGCTACATTTTATTCTTAGTGTAGTGTTCAGTTGCCTGATAGCTACATCTGAGCCAGTCACCCTAATCTTCCTTTAAAGACAATGCAAAGAAACAGACACTTGAAAGCCCTAATTCGTTTGACCTATTTTAGATGTCAACTTGACATGAATGAATTGCATCCTAGTAATGCAATGGATTGAATAGGGAATAGAAACAATTAGATCAATTGCAACTGCCTATAGTGTAGATATGTGACATTAAAGGAGAATGAATAAAGTGCATTTAAAGGCACTTTGCTATTTCCTTTATCTTCAGAATGTTTTCTCAATACAATTATTTTGTCTACATGCCCTGATAAAACTGAGTAGAAGATGGAAAAATATTCCTCTGATATTTGTAAGAAGATTAATAAAAGGCAAATATAAAATCCCTGAACTATGCTGTCTTTTTTTTAGTAAAAAGTAATGAAATAGTTTTTTATTCTTATCAGTACAGGAGTGAGCTAACTCACTTTTTAAAAGGTGCACAAGAAATTAGGATACCAGTATAGTATCTTTTCAAACCTTTTCCATATAAAGGCAAATGCAGCCTTTAACATCATTTAACTTTAACTTTCTTTTTGTGGCACTAATTGTATCATAATATACTGTTACTGAAGATCAAAATTATAGCTTTAGATTGAAAACAACTTGGATATAGGTATTTAATTTTACACCTAATGTGTTACATCTTGTCCTCAGTACAGAAAATCTAACATGTAGTAAAGGATTTTACATTGCCTTTTAAAAGAACTTTAAAGTGTGGTGAACTCCATCTTTTGTCTACCTGTTTGGTAACTAATATACATATGCAGGAAAACTTCCATCTCAGTCTGCTGAGCCTGGGTGATTCTTAGACAACCTAATTTTCTGCACCTTAGGAATACACTTACTGGAGAAAAGAGGGTAGCAGAGGTGCCAACACCATAATACTGCATTCAATGTCCAGCTTCAGAGGACTAACATGCATAAAAGCAGCTAGGATTTCATATTTATAGTTTCAGTGGAAGCAAAAGGCATTCAAAATAACAAGGAATAAATGGAAGTGCCTTTGTTATGCACCCACTTTACTGCATTGACTTTATAAAGAGTGTAGGAAACTATTTCCCACTCTAGAAACACCTGTAATGTGACCTGCAATGTCAGAGAAGCAAAGCCTTTGGGTATGTATTAAGTAGACAACAAAAAAGATGATTGCTATCATGTAAACCTGCTCCTCAGCCTCAAAAGCAGCTTGAGTATTTCTGCCTGTGCATGACACCATTATTTAAACATTTCCAAGTTATTTGAGTGCTTCTTAGTTCTCTTAAGTCAGAGTTGAAAATTAACTTTAGATACATAATGATGGGATACATGTACAAAGGCCAGAGAAGCTTCCTGATTAAAAGTGGAAGAAGGATGGATATTTTTCTCTTGTAATGCTAATTTCTAATGTACAAATACTGAGACTGATGGAAGAAACAAGCAAGTCCTAGACTCTCAAAATAATTTTTCATAGTTATGTTCTATTGAATTGTAGTTCTATCAGTAATCATATCCTGGCCTACGGTAGAAAATTTAAATACACTCATATATTTAGTGTCTTTAATCAAACTACACAAATAGCAGCTGTTGAGATACATATCTATCATAAACAAACAATGTGAAATCTATTGCATGTGAAAGGATCTCATTTGTGTTTCATCACTTCACTTAACCCAAATATCTTATTATTTGATAGGTTGCACTGCAGTATTATTTGTATTCCTGATGTCTTGTTAGACAGTATTAAATCTCTACTCCTTTGAACACACTCTTATTTCTGGTCTGTTAGAAAGAAATGGTTTTGCTCCCCTGTTTGCACTTATCCTCCTTTAAAGTAATAGGTGAATGGGACTGTGGTATAATCAACATGATAAAATCCAAACAGTTGAACACATACTTACATGTTCACCAAGTAGAGCAGTAAATCAGTGATTTTTGACCAACAATCTTGAAATCCTTAGTGATTAATAAGGAGATATTACAGAAATAATATAGACAGTAAAAGTCTATTGCTTTTACAAAGATTTTAATTAAACACTTGAGGCTGAAAATGCAAAGTGGTCTATAGGAACCTCTGAGAGATGGCATAGATTAGAGTTCTGAGGTTTGGTAATAACTACTACAGAACAAAACCATAGACCTATAATTGAAGATTCAAGCAGCCAAAGGCAAAGGAAGTAGATAACAATGTAAAATAATGTGACAATGGAAAATAATGTAGAGAGAAGATAAATAATTTTATTCAAAAATTTTATTTTGAAAATGATTAATCATAATACAACATAAATAAGGTTAAGTCCATCAGCAGAACAAGCAGACACATTCACTGAAAGTAAGACTACAACCATTTATGCCAAAAAAATTCTTTTTTTTGTTCATTATTTTGACACTGATTTTGTTTATCCCAGACTTGATTTAGGTCCGTGGTGCTCTACTTAACTAGTTGTGTTCTTGGTCATTGAGAAAATAGGAAAATAAATTAAACTCCAGATTTATTTTCTGTACAGTTTTTCTTAAGTGTCATTTTTTGTTCCCCAGAAGACTGGTAAACCTTTCCTGAAGCACTTTGTAGGCAAAGACACTGACTG
This sequence comes from Caprimulgus europaeus, assembly GCA_907165065.1. The sequence continues at coordinate 111,993,948 of OU015523.1, forward strand.
GTCAGTCTTTTTAGATCTTATAGACACTGCCTTTCAGTAGAGCTGGCATAGATGCTCATAGCACAGTGCCTGTAGAGAATGTGTGTCCAATACATCAGCTATGAAAGGGGTGTAAATTCTGTTTGCCTCCAGCAGACTGCTCAATAGCTGTTTGTTAAAATAGCTGTTGTTCTGCCTTTTTCTTATATAATGTAAAATGTAATCTCTGGTATTATTAACTATGTATTCTATGCTATTTCATATCTATTATATTCTATGAAAAAAAAAAGTGTTTAAATGTTTAAATAAATTTTAGTTCAAGGCAAGTCTCTATTGCTCAGCTAGCTTCATCCTAAGTATCCATCTTAATGTATCTCAGGTATGAAAAGTTACAGTGAAGGTTCACAGATCTTACTGTGTCCTTGCTTTTTATCTTAATGTGTAAATAAGGAAAAGAAAAAAAGTGAAGTGTTCAAGGATATACATATGTATGTATTTGAGAATATATTCCAAGGTTGTTTTGCACTGTCAGTCTATCAATGATGAGAAAATGCACACAGTTTTTGCAAGCATTCTGAAAAGATCTGTGGTACATGTGCAGTGTGTAAGTGGTCAGCATACATCTTTACTATGGAATGATGGTTTGTCATTCAGAAAGAACAGAATGAAACAACCTTTCAGTAGTTGTCATTCAGATAAATTCTGAAACTATGTTCTTTCTCATTTGATTATGCAATATGAATATTTTCATGTGGTAGTGGATTCCAGCAAGCTTTCTAAGAGTCTTAAAAATGTAAGTTTTCTACAGATGAATTGTAGCCCATATATGGTTCTGAATTGCTTAGCTAAATGTGGAATGTCAAGCTTAGTATGTCTTCAGAACTGAGAGAAAGGTTTCAAATATAGCTCACAAGAGCAAAACTGGTGGAACAATGTAGGACATTCCTCTTCTTTCCAGAAGGAAGTGCAGGGCATCCTCTGCAGTTGCAACTCACAACCTTATGGTTAACATACAAATGGAAATTTGAAATGCAGTTTAACTACTGCAGACCAAAATAATTTCAATTTTCTACATACTATATCTTACAGTAAATAACTGTGATTTTCACATAAAGTACGCCTAGTCCTACAGGTTCAATCACAGAAATAGTATCAAAAAGAAGACATTTGCAATTCCTTGCAATTCTTAATGTAAGTAACTACTGAAAGAACAAATACAATAGACAAATACTATTTTTTAAGTTCCTCTGTATGTTCTCCTACCCTCTAAACCTTGTCTGTTCTCATATCCCCCAAACCTTGTCTGGGGCACCAGTCTGTTCTTTTATAAGTGAAGGACGACATATGCAGGAGGAGATAGACCTGAATCTTACACTCATGTAAGCAACGATGGTATGTAGCAGCGATGGCCAGGTGCTAAGCAGGGGAGAACATGCTCTCCCTAGATGACAAGCATCAAAGAAGGGGAAGATTAGGAGGAATCTGACTGCTTTTCATTTATGCCTGCATGTCGCTAAGTATCTTTACTGGCAAGCAGAGTGTTTGTGCCAGATCCATGGATGGAGTGTGTCCTGGTTTTGCTAGGATAGAGCATGTGTAAATAAGAAAAGCACAGCTGCTTTCATCTTTTGTTCTCCTACAAGGAATTCTGGCTGATGGAGCCAGAGCTTCCATTGCAACTTCATATGCCACGGTGCCACACAACCAGATGACACAAGTCCTATTTTGTAGCTGTCTCTTTCCTCATGCATCATGTAAGCTTATGAACCTGTCTTTCATTGTTTTGGGGGCATATGTAAAACTACTATTTTAAAACTAAAGCTGATATTTCTTGAGGATGTTTTATGTCTTCTACATGTTAACCGTACATTCAGACAAATTCTGTGAACCTGAAGAGACAGCTTGTCATTTAGATATTCTGTCATAGCAACAAGCTCACAATACTGGGGGGAAATCCTTAGTGTTCTCATGTTTTATTTTGACTTTTTCCCCTAAACAAATATCAGTTGCTGAAATTCCTAAACTAACAGTACAACCTTCTTATTATTAAGTTCAGAAATCTAAAGCTAGGTGTTCAATATTCTATTTTCTTCTTACAGTAATCCTTAAATGAATTTTCTATATTTAAATCAATACAAAGAGGTAATTGTTTTTCTTCCAGTTTCTCTGTGTAATCCAAATTGGTGTCAGAGGGCTTTCTGTCAGTCCCATCTCTCAGAATATGGAAATACATGTCTTTGTTTATCTTCTGAATAAACTGAAAATACTACACTTCACAGCCCTACCCTGCAGTAAATTTTACTTGAGTGCAACAGTATAGACACCTGGTGCTTATTGCATACCAAAATCTAAGTTATTTAACAGTGGAGGGACATATAGAAGATGAAGACAGAGTCATCATAGAATCAGCATATAATCCAGTGTGGAGGGGACCTCAGGAGGTTGCTGGTCCAATCTCCTGTTTAAGCAAGGTCATCCACAGGGTCAGACTAGGTTGGTTGGAGCTTTACCCAGTTGGGTCTTGAAAACCTCCAAGGATGGACACTACACAAGCTCTCCAAGGAACCTGTGCTACTGCCTAGCTGTCCATGGGGAAAGTTTCTCCCTATAACTCTTGCTCCATTTTGTGCCCATTTGCTCTTTTGCTCCTGCCAGTCACCACTTTGAAGAGCCTGGATCCATCTCCATGATAACTTCTCTGTAGGCACTGGGGAGCTGCTGTTAAGTCCCATAAAGCCATCTCTGCTCCAGGCTGAATGAGCCCAGCTTCCCCAGCCTTTCCTCACAGGTCAAGTGCTCTAGCCCCTAACGCCCTGGTGGCTTCCCCCTGAACTCTCTCTAATATATCCATGTTTTTTCTCTACTGGTCATCTCAAAATTGGATGCAGTATCAATTTACCATCTCATGGAATAAACAGTCCTCATCTGTAGGGACTGTTTTCTGCTAAGTGACTGAGTCTTTAATTTTAATATATTAAACTTTATGCTATTACTACTGTAATTACTTCTAAAATAATTTTGAGATTATTGTTAAAATAATTGAAATAGAAGTACTTCCTTTTCTCTATATTTAAAATATGTACCATGACAGAGCCCGTCAGAATCTCTTAGTACTAAACCCATGAATCTCTACAACTTGAGTAAATGGGCACCATTTAATGTTAACTCAGGGGACAGTTGTGACATTCAGTGCACTCTGGCAACAAGCTTCATTTTTATCAGACAAATTATTCAATATAGTCACTGTGGTGGTCCCTGTTAGAGGCAGGAAGACACTATGTATCTTTGTAAGGTTAGATTTTTCTCTCATTTACATAAGTGGGGATTTTATCAATATTATCTCCTCAGAAATCATACTTTGAGTAGTCCATTTATTTTGTTGTCATGTTTTTTTTTTTTTCTAAATCCTTTCTGAGTATTCAACTCTTTCTACTGAGTTAATGCCAAGAAATTAAAAAACCTACATACAGTAATACCAGAATGACATAGACCCTCCACATGGGCTGTCTTTCTAAAAGGGTTCTGACAGTTCAATAGGTAATTACATTAAGTCTTTTATGTACCAGGTCTCTTTGAGCTGATTATCTTGTATAGTTTGTGTCATTGAAATAAATTGAGTTATGCAAATATAACCCCACATGCAGATCAGTTTCCTTGTGCTTTTGTTATCTAAATAGGCAAAGCCCAGAGGCACAAAAGGTCAATGTGGGATATATTTTTAACAAAAGCCTAATGCTATGTAAAGCACAGTGTACAAGAGAGATAGACAAAAATGTATTTAATGAAAAGTGAGGGTGAAAATAAACTACAATTATTAATCTGTTGAAACTGTAGATGAAAGAGGTCACATTAATCCCTTATATTATTCCATTAACTTCACAGACTATCACAAAGGGTAAATTTAACAATTGTGTATTCAGGTGAGAGCTGACTGATATCTAATTTAACACTTTGTGACCATACTTTTGTGTCAGAATCAGTGTTACTGAAGAGTGGCAGTATTTTAAACCATAATTTGCCAAAATATATCTTCTATGTTTCAGATCTGAGTGCCAGTCAGACAAGTTATTAGCTATTAGAAGAAACTTAGCTGATCACCAGTATCTGAAGTCTGTCCAGAGTCAGCTACTGTTCTTAAACACACATAAAGCTAACCTTAGTTTTTACAGCATGCAATGTACAGGAACAAGTAGGCCTACAACATACACAGGTTTTGTGCAGGGAGCTTAAAAGTTTTTCCTATGGGCATACTGGCTGGAGACCAGTTCTGTATTTTCCATTGGGTGGAAGTACACTGACAGGAAGATCATAAGTTATTTTGTGAAATAACACTTTATCACCAAAACCAGTGTTTAAAATATGTAGGTATGTAAAGTTATGTAATCAGCATTAGCACTACAGAGGAAAAAAGCTCAGAAGCTGCTTCTCTGCACAGTATGCACCCACGAGACAGAGCAGCTCCAGGTTTTGACCCCCTTCAGAAGCTGGAAATATGGAAGAGCTTTACTTTGTACAGAGACATGGATCCAGCTTCTCTCTGCACATGGCAGCATCTTCCATACCTGCTACTTACAGAAATATACACCACCAACCAGTACCTTCCATTGACCCTGGAAAGAGGAATTGCACACACATTTTTCCCTATCTTTGACTACTGTATGTGTGTACAGAGGGAGCCCAAGCTATTTCCATATTTTATTGTTTCATTCTCATAGAAGAGAAAAATGACAGCTTATTCTGAAGCCAGATCTTTTGCATTGTTTTTCTGTTTGGAACACTGTAAGTACTGACAGCCAAGTTTGAGTCACAGGTACTCAGCCTACAATTCACAGCAAATTGATTTTAATACAGACTATTGGAACTGAAGTCTGACTTTGGCCAATAAACTTTTCCTTTCTCCTCCTTGAAGCTGTCATAGAATAATTTAGGTTGGAAGGTTCCTCTGGAGATCATTACAACCCCCTTGTTAAGGGCAGGACCAGCCTTGATCAGACTGCCCTGTCTGATTAAGTTTCGAATTTCTCCAAGAAAGCTCTCTGCCACAAGAGCAGAGTTAGAAAACTAACTCCTGGGGACAGACAATTTAGGACTAAAATATAAGGAAAATAAAAATATATTACTAATAATTTTGTTTACATTAATGGCCACTTAATGTCTAAATGTCTGAATTTGTTTTATATGGTTAGACATTGCAAGGTTAGTACAATGATTGCCACAGAGAATAGATCAAATATCTCATATGCAGTTGACTGGAGAAGAGAAAATGTGGGAAAGTAAATTCTTATGAGTAAAAAGATGGTACGTCAAAGTCAAGCAGCTAATCGAGTTACATACCCTAAGGTATACCAATAAATCAAGTTGTCATGAGTGCTCCTAATGAAAGACCCTTTGTGAAAGTTTTATGTTTACTCTCTTCAGCTAGTGTTCAGCAAGTGGATAACTGCTATGTTGCTCTCAACAGAAAATGCAAGAGAGTTAAAAATAAGAGTGTAAATTTTAAACATCCCTAGATACTTGAAGAAGTGATAAATACAGCAATGACCATTGCAATCATATGCTGTTACTCCTGTGTAACCATAGGATTTTTCTAAATTAACTATTGTTTAAAATAGACATATCTTCCAGGAATAAAAGAAAAAGAAAAAGAAGAAGAAAAAGAAAAAGAAGAAGAAAAAGAAAAAGAAGAAGAAAAAGAAAAAGAAAAAGAAAAAGAAAAAGAAAAAGAAAAAGAAAAAGAAAAAGAAAAAGAAAAAGAAAAAGAAAAAGAAAAAGAAAAAGAAAAAGAAAAAGAAAAAGAAAAAGAAAAAGAAAAAGAAAAAGAAAAAGAAAAAGAAAAAGAAAAAGAAGAAAAAGAAAAAGAAAAAGAAAAAGAAAAAGAAAAAGAAAAAGAAAAAGAAAAAGAAAAAGAAAAAGAAAAAGAAAAAGAAAAAGAAAAAGAAAAAGAAAAAGAAAAAGAAAAAGAAAAAGAAAAAGAAAAAGAAAAAGAAAAAGAAAAAGAAAAAGAAAAAGAAAAAGAAAAAGGATTTGCACTACTTTCCTAGCCAAGTTCTTCCAGTAGTTATTTTTAATCCTTGTGAAGTTACAGCTTATTCCCAATAAAAAAAAAATAATAAAAAACCCTTGAAGTTTCAAAGGCTGAATTTTATTAGTGCTTCAACTGCTAGATTGCAGAGGCCACTGTGATTTTATTTTTATTGCCTATGTATCATTGCATCAGTAGCCTTTCTTTGAAGAGCTAAAAAAACCCTAATTTCATTATTTTAGATGAAATTCTTGTTTTCTGCTCAATCGTCCAAATCCTCTCCCGTGCATCAAAATCCTTTTTAACTTGCAGGCTGCAGAAGGTAGAGTAGAGAGAGAGAGTAGGCCACAGAAGTTGCAGTGTGGAGAGGAAGATCAAGAATCTTCATACTGTCAGTATGAACAATCATTTTTTTATTAAGACTGACAATAAAATAGAAGCTGAAATAACTCAAAATGGTCATTCCTTTAGATGAAATGTGCCATGACCAAGGAGAAACAGACTGCTACCAAGGCTGAACCATAGGGTAATGTGAGCAACAAAGAACATCACCTCAGGTGCCCTTTTTATAATATCCTAAAACTAATGAGTGCCAAAATGAACAAGATCTCCTTCATCCTGTTAGACAAAGGAGCTCAAAAATCCTAACCCTGCTAAGTCTCAGGTGAGAAATCCTACAGCTAGACAGAGAAAAGAAAATAAACTGCTGCTGAAAACTTACAGTCAATTTTTTGTCACAAACTTTTTTCTTTTTTTTTTTTAAATGCAGAGGATCTCTATGTGAGCAATTGAACTCCATGGGAAGATCTATGTTCTGATCACAGGTTATCTGTCAGCTTCATGCAAGGTGGCAGAAGCTATGTGTCAGTCCAGTCCTTGGTAATTTCTATAGCTTTCCAGCAGACTTAAGAAAAGCAGTTATGCTGATAGAGTAAGCAGATTGTTGTGTAACAGCAACAGGTGGGTTTTTCCTGTTATTGCTTTCACAGGAATAGAAAGACCTTGCATTCACTAACTCTTGGAACATTTTTAATATTAGTCTCATGAAAATCTTCATAAGAATTGCAGCTTTTTAGCTCATCTAGATGAACCTGTCAGGAGACAGTCTACTAAATTCAACTTTTTATAGCTGTCCTTAAGTCTAGAATCTAAAGAGGTCAAGGATTTATTTTCTCACAGTAAATAAATTTGTGGTCAAATTTGTGTACAAGGAACAAGACCCCTGGAAGTTCAGAATGACCTCAAGATGCAAGCACAAATAGTTTTTTATGAGTTTTGCTTGTGAATTTCTTGAGAAGGACAAACAATTTAGTACACAAAAGAAAATTCAGAGGCCAATCGTAAGCAGTGACTGTTACAAAACTGCACATCCTGTGGTTCAAATCTCCCTCACATTTCATGTTCTTCTACCAAAAGATCTTGATGTGCTTCTCAGCCTTGGATTCTGCTCCTATTATTTAAATCTTAGGCAAACATGGTCTAATGGACAGAGCAGAAAAAGTCAATAGCATAGAGATGGCAAATAAACCATTCCTACTGTGGAGTGGCATTAAATGTATAATATAAAATAAAGATGTAAATATATATGTGTAAATATATATATATGTGTGTCTATATACATTCATATTTATCAGCTAGATAAATATAAAGCATATGATTGTCTTTAAAATACATATGTATGCATATATATGGCTGTTGTGACATCTAGTTAGTTGATTAGCAACAACTTCAACAAGGAGACTGTTCACTGCAATCTGAGCTCACACTTTGAGATCCAGACCTATATGCATACAATATAATGAAGAAAAGAAAGGCAGTAAATTGCCAATTTTATGCTATCTAAAAAATTTAGCAGAGCTGGAAAAATAGTGTTACATCATTGCACAAGTATCTGTTAGAGGTGGGTGAAAAAATCTAAATTCAGATTCTGAGAAACTGCAGGGAAGAGAATAAAATGATACATGTGCTATGGTTACTATGGAGAGGTGAATTATCATCTGCTTGTGTTCTTTTAAGAAAGAATTTGTGAGATATGGAGCCCAAGATCACGAAGAAAAAAACCCCACTGTTATAAACCCAGGAAACATTAAGTTGTGCAAATTCATGCAAATGGAATGAGGGTTCATACTCATTATGACTACCAGAGCTTTCTCATGATAGTTATGACAACAACTCATAGCAGTTCAGGATGAAAGGAAAATTATTGCAAAATACATTAAGAGACTGCCTAGTGTTACTTTAATGCTCCCAATACTTGGGCAAAAGCGCAGCACGAACTGACACTCCTTGAAAGAGTGAACAGCTGAAAAGTATATAAGAATAGTGTTTTTGTTGTTAATTGGGGTTATTAGAAACATTTTTTGCTTCAAGCTTCCTTTAATATTTTCTTGTGCTTCTGAATATGAATGGAAAGAGTGATAGAAGCAGTGGGTAAGAATCATAATGTGGTGAAGAAATGATACAACTTTTTCTCTCTAGTCATATTTGTAAGGGTAGTGGAAGGAGAGAGAGTCTGCTCCTTTAAGGGTATGTGGTCAAGGACTTTTTTTCAATACAAAAAGATAATAAGAAAAGGAATAAGCCATAAACAAAATATACAGGACAGTGACAAGAACTAAACCTGGTCAGTCACACTAATGGATGAGTGCAAGTGAGATTGTGACAACATTTATACCAGCAAGGTTATCTGATGGGGGACCTTGTCAAGTGGGAAACTAAAGGAAAAGTGAGAAACCACAAACATCATATACAGAGACACAGACCTGACCAAACAAATATGGAGACAATGACAGGAAACAAACCTCACCAGTTACACTAATTGATGGGCTATCAAGAAATCACAGGCATCACTTCCAGGAAGATAAACCTATACTTTGCAACTGATAAAGCTGTAAACCATGGGGACGCTGGACTGGGAGGGGTGCGGGGATGGATAGAGCTGTACAAACTCATGGGGAACGTGCAAGGGAAGGGGGAGGAGGGAAGAATAAAGAAAAAGGGTAAAAAAAGGGTTGGGTATGCATAAAACAGGGCTGCTCAGTATGCTTGTCTGGTTGAGCCCTGTGCCTGGTCACTGCAGTCTCTCCTATCTTCTTACAGCTTCTTACTAAATTGTTTCTTAACTATCTCTCTGAGTAATCTCACTCTCTATCTCATGTGTATGTGTACTGCAAGGACTAAGTGCCAGCTACTGGTGAGACCTCTGTGTATGTGAATGAAAACTGGTGCCAGCTACTGGAGCCAATGGGGTCTTCTACCTGCACCCACGGGGGCAGCAAGGGTGTGTGTTCCCAAAACCAGCTACATGGGGGACTGGGAAGAGTGTGGTGAGAGAGGGGCTCTGCACCAGTGACAGGAGTGGGACAGTGGGTCACAGCCTGTGTCCCTGGTGCTGGCTGCTGGGGGAGCAAATGTCTGTATCTTCCTCAGACCTGGTGTGTGTGGGTGTGCATAGGTATTCATTAACAAAATTCAAACTTTATAGACTAGAATAGACTATTTCAGTTGGAAAGTTGACCTACAACAATCATAGATTCCAACTTCCTGACCAGTTCAGGGCTGATCAAGTTTAAATACATTGTTAAGGGCACTGTTCAATGTTCCAGTCTATCTAGATCCCCCTGCAAGGCCTCTTGTCCATCAAGAGTGTTAACAGCACCTCCCAGTTCTGTATCATTGGCAAACTTGATTGGTAGTTGAAAATTGAACATAAGCTGGCGATGTGTACTTGCAGCCCAGAAAGTCAGTTGTTTTCAGAGCTGCATAAAAGGAAGTGTGTGAACAAGTTGAAGGAGGTGATTCTGCCCCTCTACTCTGATCTCATGTGAATCCATCTGGAGTACTACATTCAGCTCTGGGGCTTCCAGCACAAGACAGATAGGGACCTGTTAGAGTGGAGCCATGAAATTGACCAAAGGGCTGGAACATCTCTCCAATGAAGAAAGGCCGAGAGAGTTGGGGTTCTTCAGCCTGGAGAGGAGAAGGCTTCTGGGGAGATGTTATTATGGCCTTTCAACACATAAAAGGAAAATGAAGAGAGACTTTTTACCAGGGTCTGTAGTGACAGGACAAGGGGAAACAGAAAGAGGGTAGATTTAGATTAGATATAAGGAAGAAATTCTCTACTATGAAAGTGGTGAGAGATTGGAACAGGTTGCCCAGAGAAGATGGATGTTCCATCATTCTAAGTGTTCAAAGTCAGGTTGCACAGGGCCTTAAGCTACCTGTTCTGGTGAAGGATATCCCTTCCCATGGCAGAGGGGTTAGACTAGATGGTCTTTGAAGGTCCCTTCCAACCCAAATCATTCTATGATTCTGAGAAAAGATGGTTAACAACTGAAAGATTTACAAAACAAATAAACACTAAGACAGAACAGTGCAATAAAAATCTCAGAAGACAGCATGCAAAAGTTAGAATTACTGCATTAAGTCATAGTTATGCTTGATGCCTAGAGCACTATGGAATGTTTTGAAAAAAAATCAAAAGAAATGGACTTTAAACCAAAATGTAAAGATGGGTGATGTAATGGGGTATGAAATTTCTGTGTGGTTTTGTAATGCTTAAAGATTGTGTGAGAGAACATGGAAAAATGATTGAAGTGACCTAGCAAATAGCAAAGATCTGCACAATCAGCAGAGGCTTCTAAATAGGAGGTCATGTTCCTTGGCTTACATACAAATAGTATGTGAAAAGTGTCCCTCATCCGAAGTGTTTCTATGCTGTAGACTATGGGACCAAATAGCTCAGTGGAAAGTATTGACCAATATTTTTCCATTATCTTGAACATGATTTGCAATGTGCATTAACACTGAGTTGTTTGATCTAGCCTGATAGTGATAGGATACCAGGATTCTGCTCTGTAGCCTAGCAAACACGAGTAAGAGGAGCGACTTCTTCCTTGATTGCTCTGGATGCTTCTTCTATATTTGGAAAGCTGAAGTACACTTAAAAAGAGTATTGTGCTCATGTTCCAACATTTAATCTACACAGCTTCTGCTCAAATTATTAACTAACCTCTCATTCCCAGGAGTTAAAACCTTAAAGCTTTGTGCAAAAATGCAATTCTATTCCTATTTGTGGCATCAAAAGTAGGAAAAGAGGAAAGAATATTCTTAAGACATGTTAAGTAAGTGGCCACCTCCCACAGCCACTCCAGCTCCAGAACCTTCCTGCCTGGCTGCTGGAGCCCAGCCTGGCGCTCAGACACACACAGGACACTGACACAATTGGTCACACAGATTGCTACAGAGGAAGTACTGCCTCCAACAGCACCTACACACAGGACTCACATAAAACAGCCACAGACAGGCAAGTTTACTCCTCCTCTTCAGCTGGTAGAAATAGAATTTCTCTAGTGCAGGCACACACATTCTCCAGGTTCACAAACACACAATTTTTAGATCCCTTAAGCACCAGCATGGCCCGTCTGTCCACCTGTCACTGCTGCCCAAATCCCAGGCCCCCTTACCGACTTCACAAGTCTCCTAGTCGCTATCTGGTCCAGCTTATGCTCGCTGGCAAATATACAGCACTCACACACTCATCCCACAGGCACTGCACATTCGCACGCCCCCCTGGACGAACCAGGACAGACACCCTGCCTGCCTGACTCAAGAGATGTGGGAAGAACTATTGCCAGTGTAAAACCAAGGCAAAAGAGTTGCCGAGTACCTCAGCTTTCTCCATGTCACTTGTCACCATATCTACCATCTCATTTATCATGTTTGTACAGTATCTCAAACAATTGGCCCTAAGTTTGTTGTGTTTGGCCTCTTCATTATTACAGAAAAAGTAAAAGGTAGTAGTATAAAATAATATTCTCCCTCTCCTCAGATCTAGACCGTGCTAGAATTTGGGAACACTTATGTAAGTGGTGACCAGTTTTCTGTTTATACTTCAGTTAAAATGCTATAGACCTTTGGTATTTTACTCAACAATCACTGAAAATCTAGATGAAAGCTAAAAATCTGTCCTACATAGTACTTCAGCACTATTTTGTTTAACAATGTATATAGAAAAGATAGAAAAATCACCTAGCAAGAAGTCCAGTGTGAATATCCTGGAAGTGCCAGATCAAACCAAACACATTGTTTCAAAGAAGAACCTTTTTTTTTTGCTAGTCTGACATTCCTTCAGGCAACTATAGCTTCTGCATTTCACTGTAAAATGATTTCACCATTTTTCTTTAACTTAAATATATTACAGTGCAATCTACTTTTTGAGCTGAGAATACCACAGTTCTTTCACACCTTCAACTCTTTTTTGTCTTAACAGGCATTCATGAAATGAGAATGATAAGGTATGATCTACAAGAGTTTCCATAAAAAAGGAAAAGAAAAATATAATTTATGTAAACTAAGTGTTCTATTTTTACCAAGTAAACTATGCAAAGAACCTGAATAAAAGTAAATAGCAGTTTTATAAATCAAACCTTAAGTGACTAAATGCATTCCCATTTCAAACAGTAATTTAAAGAGCTGAAAAAGAAACATCGTCTTGCAGCCATTGTAATTCAAACATTGAAACTTGTAAACTTTTTATTATAGCCCTTTTTCAAAGTACCTGTGCCTAATATAAGAAAGGTATTTCTATTTTTGATAATTTCTGCTATCAGAGAGGTACAATGAATATACTGTTACTCCTCGTAAGTACTTTACTTGTAATCTGTTGCGGTGGGCTGACCTTGCCTGAATGCCAGGTGCCCACCAAGCTGCTCTATCACCCCTCTTCTTAGCAGGATGGGGAGAGGAGAAAATAAGATGGAACAAAAAAAACCCAACCCAAACTCATGGGTTGAGACAAAAGCAGTTTAATAGAAGCAAAGCAAAGCTGCACACAGAAACAAAAGAACAAAATGTTTATTCTCTGCTTCCCATCAGCAGGCGATGTTTGGCCACTTCCTGGGAAGCAGGGTTTTGTGTGAGTTGCGGTTCCCGGAGGACAAATGGAAATAATGAATGATCCCCCTTCCCCCTCTGTTCCCCTTGCTTTTATTTCTGAGCAGACGTCATATGGTGTGGGTCAGTTTGGGTCAGCTGTCCTGGTTATGTCCCCTTCCAAGACTTTCCCCAACCCAGTCTGTTGGGAGGGTAAATGTTGGAGATTCAGCCTTGATGCAGTAACCAAAGCACTGGTGTGTTATCAACACCTTTCTAGCTACTAATACAAAACAGAGCACTCTGGGGGCTGCTATGCGGAAAACTAACTCCTTCCCAGCCAGACCAAATATAGCTATGTCTATAAAATACAGGAAAAATACATTTTTTGTAATTACTTCAATCTTAATTTCAGGTATGCTACCACATAAATCTTTCCCAGTCTGAGTGTTTATTCAAAAACTGATGTGCGCCTCAAATAATTTATATGAAGGTATGCTCAGTGAATGAGGTCCTTCTAATGACAAAACAACCCATGGATGCAAATTCCAGATTGTATGTCCCATAGAAATGATAATGCTGATCACATTGAGAAGTGAGATGTTCACTAATGATTTAATTTGGCTACCAAGTCTCAAGATGCTGTCTAACTGTTGACTTCCATCTTGAAAATCAATGTAACCAGTTTCAGCTGTGTCCTTTGTACAAAGACAATAATTATTATCACTAAAGAGAATATTAATACGTCTTTAATATACAAATTACCTGTCTTTAAATCTCTGCCTATTTATTTATTTTTACCAGAGTATTCCCAGAAATTTGTGTTACCAAATGACTTAAGTGGAGAAAAAAAAAAAAAAAAAAAAAGAGAGAGAGAATATGGATGTACAGGCAAACATAGTGAGAAGATACATAGAAAAGCTTTTTAAAAAAGTTAAGCTGCTGATGGAAAACAATTTCTCTGATATCTGTTTTCCACTTTGTGCGTTCTACAGCAATTTTCTTTTTTCTTCTTTTTTTTCAGTTCAGGATCAAAGTCCAGTACTGCTATTTTACCCTCATTTTTTAATGACAGTGTGTTCTCCAGCTACCTTTTGACATTGTTATAGTATTGGTCCATATGTGCCACTATTGTGGTGCTCATAATGAGCAGTATATCAAAAAAATTCATAAACTGTTAATGCCCCAAAAGCTGATCCAATTTGTCAAACAAAAGGATCGCCTAATTGAACTAACTCCAGTATAAATATTTCATCTCAGTAGTAAGGTAGATTTGAGCAAAACCAGAAGTAAAATCCTTTGGAATGTAAAACATTTACAAAATGAAGACTTCTGGCATATTGCAGCACTGACCTAGTTTGCATGCATTTTCATAGCAACAACAGACATATCATTAGAAGATATCAATCATAATTACAACCTGGAAACAGTATCTGCTAAAGTGGGTGAAAGCATTTAAAGACCATTAATAGTGAAAGCATGGAACTATATGACAGACATTATTTACAGATTTTTCACTTGCTAAATCACAAACAGTATTTCTTGCTTTTAGAAAGCATTTGGTTCACATTTTGTACATCAGTGACCAATTCGCTTGGCTTGACTTTTTTTCATTAACTGAGATAAGAATAAATAAGAACATATATGCAATGTACTAGAAAGCCCATCATATTTCAGGAGACTCAATAACATTTAAATAAGAAAAAAAAAAAAGAATAAAACTTGGCAGACCTGACTAACTGAAGTAAACTGCTGAACACTGCCTTCACTTCAATGCACTCTCACAGAGTGCTGGACTCTAAATGAATAAAGTCTGAAGATGAATTCCCTGCAACTGATCTGGAAAGCTTGGCTATTTAAAAATAGAAACCATTATGTATTTTAGTGATCTCCAAACATTTTTGTAGAATGCAAAAGGACTGCAAAGCAAGCTTATTAGATGAGGTTGTGAAAAATTTATTCGATGTACAAAACAACTGAAGTGAGGAAAACACAAGTAGTCTTCAAAAAATTATCTGTCTGATAGAGGTCTCTCCAGCTTTCTCTGTATAACATGTAATTTCTTTAGACAAAATGTGTGTTATTTTAGAAGATAATATATGACTACTTTGGAAATGAATGATAAGGGACCTACAGAAAAGATGGGGAGGAACTCTTTCTCAGGGAGTGGAGTGATAGGATGAGGGGCAATAGTTTTAAAATGAAAGAGCGTGGTTTTAGATTAGATATTAGGAAGAAAATATTTACTGTGAGGGTGGTGAGACACTGCAACAGGCTGCCCAGAGAAGTTGTGGAGACACCTCCCTGGAAGTATTCAAGGTCAGGTAGGATGGGGCTTTGGGCAACCTGATCTAGTTGAAGATGTGCCTGCTCATGGTAGGGAGGGTTGGAACTAGGTGATTTTTAAGGTTCCTTCCAACTCAAGCCATTTCATGATTCTATGATATGTTGGTAACAAGTCTTTAAAATATGAATTTTTTGTTATTCTTATTACCTCAATTCATAGGATTATAGAATATCTCACGTTGGAAGGTACCTATAAGGGTCATTGAGTCCAACACCTAGGTTTTATTTTCTTTAAATTTCTTTCATAAACATTTTATTTAAATTTAAATTTCCTTCAAGTCTGAAAAAAATTTATATGTACTTTAGATCTATGTCACTTAAAAAAAAAAAATCAGTTGAGTTTGCTTCCTAAAAATGTGGGAATAATTCTATATGTCAGTTTACCATCTTTCTTAAAAAGTCTTTGTAAAGCATGTTTCTTTTCCCATCATTGATCTGATACCAAGTTAATTTAAAGAAGTCAAGGAATCCAAAGATTTTAGGTCTGGATACTTTTTTCATTGTCTCTTCTATTTCTAGTCTCTTTTACTTTGCTCTCTTTTATGTAAATTGCATATAGATAGATATAGATTGCAAATCTATCAGTACAGAAATATTTTGTGAAATCAGACTTATGCAAAAAAACCAGTCATTTAGGCTTTTTGTTTTGGTAATGCTGAGTTACATTTTACCATGTGAAAGTACATATTACAAATACATATGAATTGCACATAATATTTTTAATATAATACAAAGCCAAACTTGAAGTACTCAAAATAAAGTGGTAAAAATTATTTTACTTCACTATAATACAATTTTCTTAACCAAGATACACACAACAATTTGACATCATTAAAACACCACATTTTATTGACTCCAAAATGTGTTACTTTGGAATTTTATTATGAAAGAAATAATAAAAAGATCAAATTTATATTAAAAAATGTGAAACTATTAAATCTCCTATAAACTAGTACCCCAGTTTTTAAACATCCTTTGTTCCTATAGTACACAACTTCATAATTCAGAGAAATTTGACCAAAATATGCAGCATAGATTTTATCTATGATGCTTCCACTGTTTTTAGTAGATATGATTTCAATGAGATAACAACAGTTTGAAGAGTTAACTAAAAGTTAAAAAAGATGCCACTTCCCAATAGCACATTAGTGCATATTACCAGTTCTTATATAATCACCAATGAAACAAACAAACAAAATCTTAAGAGTTCTTATCCATATTTGCAGTTTGTCATGGCTACTCATGATCATAAATTAAGAGTTTCTATATTTCATTTGCTCCAGTTCAGATGGACCAATAACTTTTCATTGGTAAACTGCAATAGATCCTAGAAGGCAAAGACAGGAAACAGAAGACAGTAGCACAGCAAAATGGCAATGGAATTCAGAGAATGTGACTGAATAATGGCTATCGTAAAATCTCAAAACCTTGCAGTCACCAACCAAAATACAGGTGACAGTTCATTGCTGTTATATTAATGAGGAATGAGGGAGATGGTTGAGACCTCATTGTGAAGAAAATGTTAATAAATGGCAAGTATTTAGGTAGAAATCCCTTTTCAGGCAGAAATTTATCCAAGGAGCACCTGTTTCAATATAGTGTGTTCTGTAATAAAGATGTAATAATTAAAAAGAGAAAGTATCAGCTACTGAATTACTAGTAGAACTTCCTGCTCAACATACTGTAACAACTGACCATACAAAACCTTGACCCACTTTTCTCATGAGAGCTAATGAAGTACCAATTTAAGTTATTTAGCCTGAAGATATATAGAACTTTTCTGATAAAAATTCTGACAGTGGATATTTGTACTGTCAAGAAATACATCCATCATTGTAAGCACAACAGGTAGTAACTACTGTGATTAAGATGTTCAGCATTTTCCATTAAAAGATCCTGTTTCAGTTACTCTTGGTTTTAGCTAAAAAATAACTAAATATTCATTTACTCTCAAGGATGCAGAAGATTAAAGATGGGAAAAGCATGCTTTAGAAGGTATTCCCTCCCTTTAGAAGGACAGGGAAGGAAACTGAGCTTAGAAGCCTGCAAGTGGAAAATGTGAGATAGAGGCACTGCAGGCAATGAAACAAAATGAGCACACAAAAACTAAAGGAGAGCTAGAAAGTTGTTACTATCCTTTTTAGTCAAATAGATGCTTTCAGTAAGTAAGGAAACCACAAATGGGATCAGAGGCCTAATCGATAGTAGGAGAGAAATCAGAAACCAGATGCAGATTGAGATACGACTGATACAAAGGCTGAGAAAAAGATTAGCCAGAGTGATGAATAGGAAAGTGATCAGTTCTGGCTGTAGTAAGCACCTGGGGAAAAGCAGCTCCTTGTGAGCTCACATACAGCTCCCCAAATTACTGGATATCTTACATTAATCTCTCATGTCTTAGTTTTCCATTTATAAAAAGGAGATAGTAATAAGTACTCGCTTCACAGGGACAAGGTAAAAATAAATGTATTAATCTTCATGAAGCACTTGGATGCTGTAATGATGAGCACCATAAAAAGCTTCTGAAGAAATCTTGTCTTCAGAGTAGGTTTTGAGTAGTCTTACTTAATGAAGGTATGGGGCTGTGCACTGAAAAATAGAGAATAGAACACTGTTCATTAAGTGAGCAGTAATTTTTCTGTGACCTGAAAGAGTCTAGGGGGTCTAATGTAAGAAAAAAAAAAAGTAATTGTGTGACAAATCTATATTGTAAGACTCTTGCATACAAGACAAAATTCAGACTGCATAGACAACAATAAATCCCTCATCCTGTATCTTGGATGTTTGACCTTGCAAGTCTAATAAAATTCAGTGTAATATTTAATGCATAGTTAGATACACAGTATATAAGTTTCTGTCTTAATATGTTGTCTTTTAATTAGTGTGGTGTACGGAGTGGGTAGGTGGGAGGGCTCAGGATTTACATATTTATAGAATCCTGAGGGCATTTTTACATATTTCCATGCTTGATGAAATATAGGGTTGAAATCTAATTAAAGGGTTTGTTTGGTTTTTTTTATTATTATTGTTTAGCTGTGTGTGTGTTTTTATATGGAGACAGGTTATAATATGTTTTATAGAGAGGATTTGCTCCTTTATATAGATATACTATGCTCTATAAAATCAGCTTCTAATATCTGACTTTTAAAAACAGTACAGAAGAAATTATGAACTTCTAGGTCCTCATGTGCTGATGAAACATATCTACCCAATCTCACTGAATTTAAGAGTATCATATTGGGGGATTTGGCCATTACCATCAATGGTCTTGACATTAATTGACATTATCATCACATGGTCGTCATCACAGGATGCTTTTGATGTTATCCTTGTTGCTGATGATAAATTCTTGGAGCTTGTTTTTAGTTTATCCTCATAATAATTACAAGAAATGCAATGCAAAGTGACAGTAATATTACCATGTTCATGACATGGTGTAAAAAACATTACAAATAAAATGTATAATTATAACAGTTGAGAATGCAACTTCTATGTTGACAGTACTTCTCAACTTTGTAGCATTAGATAATTTAATTAATTTTACCATTGTTCTCTGAACACTAGTGAAAATACCAAGAACAAAGGACAAATTGGTCCTGGAACTGCACACTGTTCTAAAGATATATCACTGAAGTACTAAAATTCATTAATAAAACTCATGGATATTGCAGGAGCCCCAGCTCTTACCAACTAGCTCTCATGCTAGTTAAACCAACTAGCATGTTTTAACTGTGTTTTTACTTTTACGGTTCTTGTCTTCTCTCATCCCCAAACTGAATACCTATCTTTCTATTTCCCGCATCTCATGCTTCATGTGAAATCAGCTGTATAAGCCATTCTGTCCTTATGGAAAACCAAAGAAAGGCAACCATTGAATTTGGAGTCATATGTAGATTAATTTTCTATCCCATCACACATTGTTCTTTTCTTATTACTTTTTATTAAACTAACTAAAAGGCCTATCTGTATTTCTTTTGCTTTCTTTGTCAGTCTAACTCAGCTTGACTTCTGCTAATTCTCACTTTATGCATATGTTTCACAACCTTACAGATGATGTTTTCTTTGATAATAAATATCTCCTTAATTCATTGTAGGCTTTTCTTAAACTTAATACCTCCCCTGCAGTGTTATTAACTCAGCTAGAACTCAACTCTTTCCTAGAAGTTTCCCCCTCTGAGTTCCAAAATCACTATCAAAAGTGACTTCACTGCTTTTACGTTCAGTGCTATTACTGAGTAGGTCAGCTTAAATGCCCTGTTCACATCTCTCTTCTTCTCTCCCAGGCTTCTGATGCTCTGTTCCTTGTACTGTTGCACATTTGTGTGCACCTGCGCTTACGAATGGAAAAATACATTTCAAACATGTTTATTTCTCAACCAGATGAGGAGCCTGATCTGCTTCTCAGGAAGGTCACAATACAACCTTAGTAGCACTACAAATACTGTGGAAGAAATTTCAAATCAAACTACACCTTTAATTTGAAAGAAGGTAAAGTACTGCTCACCACAATCTGAAGGCTGTAAGTAGAGAGATGACATGATAATTACCAAAAGTCAGACTGAGTTAGAACTTGCAAAGGAAATTTATAAAGTGTTGTCTGGTCATGGCACAGAATTTTCCTTCAGACTTTTAAAAATTCTCCTATTTTGTAATATTCCTCTTAATTATTGTTCACTATATTTAAATGCTGTATTGGGTTTGCATGACAAGGTTTTGGTAGTCAGGGGGAACATAGGGGTGACTTTTGTAAGAAGCTGCTAAAAGCTTCCCCCATATCTGACACAGCCAATGCCAGCTGGCTCCAAGACGGACCCACCTCTAGCCAAGGCCGAGCCCATCAGTAACACCTCTGTGATAACATAATGAAGAAAAAGGGGAAGAGAAAAAAAAGCTGCACACTTTGCAGTGAGAGAGAGGAGTGAGAAGATGTGAGAGAAACAACTCTGTAGACATCAAGGTCAGTGAAGAAGGAGGGGGAGGAGGTGCTCCAGGTGCCAGAGCAGAGATTCCCCAGCAGCCTGTGGTGAGGACCATGGTGAGGTAGGCTGTCCCTCTGCAGCCCATGGAGGTCCATGGTGGAGCAGATGACCACCTGTAGCCCGTGGAGGACCACACACCGCAGCAGGTGGATGCCTGAAGGAGGCTTTGACCCCATGGGAAGCCCACACTAGAGCAGGTTCCTGGCAGGACATGTGACTGCATGGAGAGAGGAGCCCATGTTGGAGCAGGTTTGCTGGCAGGACTTGTGACCCTGTGGGGGACTCGAGCTGAAGCAGGCTGTCCCTGAAGGACTGCACCCCATGGAAATGACCCATGTTGGAGTAGTTTGTGAAAAACTGTCAGTCACGGGAAGGACTCACGTTGGAGCAGTTGGTGGAGGACTGTCTCCCTTGAGAGGGACCCCACACTGGTGTGCGGGAAGGAGTCCTCCCCCTGAGGAGGAAGGAGCCGCAGAAACAATGTGTGATGAACTGACCCCAACCCCAGTTCCCTGTTGCTGTGTGCTGCTGAGGGGGAGGAGGTGGGAATCGGGAGAGAAGTTAAATCTGGAAAGCAGGGAGAGGTGGGGGGAGTTGTTTTAAGATTTGGTTTTATTTCTCATAATCCTCTTGTCTGCTTGGTAATAAAATTAAAATTCATTTTTTTCCCCAAGTCAAGTCTGTTTTGCCTGTGCCAGTAACTGGTGAGTGATCTCTCTCTGTCCTCATCTCGACCCACGAGCCTTTCATTATATTTTTTCTACCCCCTATCCAGTTGAGGAGAGAGAGTGATACAGTGGTCTTTGGTGGGCATCTGGCACCCAGCCATGGTCAACCCACCACAAATGCCAAGACTAATGGTTCATTAGCATGACAGATTAGATTGTGAAAGATAGGTAAGTAGGTTACAGGCAGGTTAAACACCAGGCTTCCAGTCCTGCAGGGAAATGCATAATGCTAAAATGAGAAGTCAGTAGATGTACTATGCATCTTTAAGTGATTGCTGTAATTACCTTTCAAACTGTGACTACCTACATGACTGATTTCTATTAATGCTTCCAGAGGACACAAAGTGTAAAATTTATTGTTTAAAGTACATTTTCAGAGTTAAAGACTGAGTAGAACTTCAGCCTCAGAATACTTTTTTTGGCATCAAAACTTATATAGAAATAAATGAACTTGATAAGATTAATTAATCTCATTCCCATTTGAATGCTTTAAAATAATAACGACTTTTTTGCTGTTTGATGGATACAAGGATCAATGAGTTTGAAGTTATACCTATGAGCAATTCAAATGGAATGAGATAATAAATGTTGTTCAATGGAGTACATCCAGAATTGATACCCTTTTCTGAAGCTAGAGAATCAAATTTTCACTGTATTGATGTATAATCCCTAAGTAGGGATCTGACCTCAAGTTTTCAAGCTGCCTTCATTCTAACACTACCATGCAAAAGAGTTATCTCTTCTGGGTTGCTGTTTCAGAGCTTCCTGAGCTGTAGCTCTCAGCTTTGTCAAAATGCCCCGCTCAGGCTGAAGTAATATGTGATTTCTCTGCAGAAATGAATGAAGTGGAGGAATGAGTTAGTTGTTGTAAGGACACATGCAGAGTAACCAACTTTTTTCAGGAGAACAAGGAAAGTCTAATAGTTTTGCAGAATATCTCTGTAACACACAGTGCTGATTAGTACAGTCTTATGTTCCTGAATGGCAGCCTACAGAAAGCCTTCATGTGTAGCTGGGATTTTTCAAACTTAATCTCCTATCTTAAGATATCTGTCCCAAGTGTTTTATAACTGAAACATCAAGTTGCAGTCTGAGAATTAAGGTAGGATAGACACAGACTAGAACAAAATTTGAGTAGCTTTGTTTAGTGCTTTTTGGTATTAAAATTTTTCATCATTTTCTCCACATAGTAAAAGTAATAAAATTACATTATTTCATACAACTACGGCACGGCTGCTTCATATATAAAAGATGCAATGTATATAATTCCCCTAGTATGCTGAAGACTCTCAATTCAAGATACTCAGACTTTGTCTACAGTAGTATAGTGAAAAGTATCAAGAAATACTCGCCTGCACTGGACTTTCATCATGGACACTGTCATAGTGTCAGAAGTGTCCACAGGATTCTTTGGTGGGACCACAGCCTTCTCCAAGACAATTCTTGTCACATTTTGTGTGTTAGTAAGAGTGACTAGAGCCATTCCCAAAAGACAGTTTAGAAGTACTATGTGTCTTGGAAGATAAAAGAGTTTAGAAGTATGAATGTGGACCTTTCTATATGATTTGTTCTCACTGCTAGGGAATGTTTAATTTACTAGCATAGACACAGAACTCCTTTTGGAAATGACAAGATGCTGATTCAAGTTATCAGTGAGAAGATAAAAGAGAATTTCCCCACTCTCCTCTTGTCCTCAAGGAAAGAAAGCATTTGCTTTTGTAGATAGGAAAGAACTGAGTTTCCTCTGGTCTTTAACTGATCTACTACAGGGCCAAGGCAGTTGGTCTTTTAATGCTAATGTAGCAACGGAAAAATAGAAACTTACTGCCATTCTCAGACTGCTTCAAAAGCAGAACTAAAGAGACAGAGAGGCATGTAGCAAGTCTACCAGAGCACTTAGCTGGTCTTATGCTATTATAGACATGTCACTGTAGATTGGATCAGAAGACCACTTCTGAAAACATGCTGCATGCTTTGTGTGGAAGGAGAGTTCCGTATATAAAGTGTGCATTTTTTTTTCCTGAAGCTTTCAGCGCATATCACTCCAGAATACAGTTTAGCTCTCATAAAGTTTACTATCAGGCAATTCTCGTTAATGGTCTGTTGGGAAATTTGAACAATGGATAAATATTCACTCATTTTGCCATTCTTGTCAGAAAGAGCGGATGCTGTCTTCAGGTGACCTCTCAAGTGCTGATTTTATTTATTTCTCCAGGCTTGTTCCCAACTTGGATGCAAGATTCACCTATGTAAAGTTAAGTTGAAGGCAAAGATCATCAAAGATTCACCATACTCATAATGGTGAACCCAGAACTCTCTTTTTCAATAGGAAAGAGAACTGCTGAATAAAAGGAGTTGTAATGAGCTTTGCTATTTTTAAGGCATTAAGTTTATTATTCTAAGCTATTTATTAACTTTAAGAAAGAAAGGATCTAGAAATGAATGGCAGAAGGCTTAACTGAGCCTATTATATGTCTGTCATGATGACACTATGGAAACAAATACATACAGATTGCTTCACCTCTTGCTTTGGAAATTCTTATGTTTAACAACAACAAAGAGTTTAAGCATGTGCTTAATTTTAAGCATGTACATCTTCCCATCAACTTCAAAACAACTATGCAAATATCTTAAGACCATAGAATCACAGAATGTTGTGGACCCACAAGAATCATCAAGTCCAACTCTTGCCCCAGCTTAGGACAATCCCATGATTCAGACCATGTGTCTGAGGGCTTTGTCCAAATGCTTCTTGAATATTGTCAGGCTTGGTGCCATGACCACCTTCCTGGGTATCCTATTCCAGTGCTCCACCATCCTCTGGGTGAAGAACCTTTTCCTAATGGCCAACCTATACTTGCCCTGGCACATCTTCCTGCCATTTCCTCTGGTCCTACCATTGGTCGCCAGGAAGAAAAGATCAGCACCTACACCTCCTCTTTGCCTTGTGAGGAAGTTCTAGACCGTGATGACACCTCCTCTCAGTCTCCTCTTCTCCAGGCTGAACAATCCAAGTAACTTCAGTGTCTCCTCATAGGGCTTCCCCTCTAAGCCCTTCATCAATTTTATGGTCTCCTCTGGACACTCTCCAGTAACTTTATAGCCTTTTTATACTGTGGCACCCAAAACTGCACCCAGTACTCAAAGTGAGGCCTCATCAGTGCAGAGCACAGCGGAACGATCCCCTCCCTCGACCGGCTCGCAATGTCATGCTGGATGCACCCCAGGACACGGTTGTCCCTCTTGGCAGTCAGAGCACACTCTTGGCTCATGTTCAACTTGCCATCAACCAGAACCCCCAGGTCTCTCTCTGCAGGGCTTCCCTCCAGCCTCTCGTTCCCCAGTCTGTGTGTGTGTCCAGGTGCAAAATCCTGCACTTGCCCTTGTTAAAATTCATACAGTTGGTGATTGCCCAGCTCTCTAATTTATCTAGATCTCTCTGCAGGGCCTCTCTGCCCTAGGGAGTGTCCATAGCTCCTCCCAATAGGGTCAAAGTTTTTAGCATTGTGTATCATTGAACTTAGTTGTATAAGCTGAATCTTTCTATAAACAAAGTAAGTATCTCTACAGGAAAATTCAAATAATGTGGTTATACAAAGTTGAAATTAAACAAAAAATTCTAATTTGAATCAAAGTTTCATTTTTGCACCAGTTTTATATGAAAAAACAATACATATCTTTCAGTTTAAAATTATTTTTGATTCTTATAACAAATGCAAGGGCTAGATTTGCAGAATTGCATAGTAGATAGATGCAAGTGGTTTGAACATTTATGTGGGAAACTGTGGCACAGGAGTTTGATCCAAGTCCTACATCACTGAAGACCTTAGCCTTGAAATCTCGTTTTGTAAGAAAGATCTCACTATCTTTCCTTGTGAAATTGTGCCACCTTGCACAAATGAATAATGGAAGAGATAGGAGGCAGTCTCCACTTCTGAACTAAAAGTCAGATCTCTTCCTTCCATAAGATAACACAACATCCTCGGTCTTCATTTACCTGAAACTACTCATGGAGTGTGACACAAATGCATATTAATCTCAGGTTCACTGAATTACATTCTTCAATTAATAAATTGTTTATGAATAAAATGAAACCAATCTTATATACAATGATTTTTTTTTTGCCATGTACACCTGGTGTTCAGGTGTATCTTAAGCATGCATTTTTCTAAAAATAGCAACTTGAAATTATGCAGAAATACCCCAAAAGTTCTACAGGGCAAATTGCTATTGTAGCTGTAGCTATTCTCAACCAACACAGTAACATTCTTCACATTACTATGATGGTTTCAGAGCAAAGCAGTGCCCAATTTAATCTGTATTACAGGATGATCAGGGACATTTTTAAAAATAAAAGTGTGACTTGTTGCATTCTGATTTCTTTTCTCACTTCAGCTTCTTCTCATCTCTCTTTTATAGTATTTAACACTGTTTAGCTTTGTACGACTTAGAAGGAAATGTGGATATTGAAATGTGATCAAACATTTTGTTATGTTGCATATTCTGGAACTAACGTGAGAAATCAAGGTTTTTCTCATGTCTAAAGGGTTGTAATTAAATCAACTCTTTACAAATTAATATTAGCAAAGAGTAAACCCAACAAGGTGTCCAAGGAGCATGATGGTAAGAAAGAAAATATGGATCATTAAGTTCATTTCTTAGGAGGTGAACTCACTAACAGGCTGTCAGAAGTGTGCTGCGATGGAATGGGCAGTACACAGGCTGTCTCTGCAGAAAACTATTGATTTACATGCCTGCATCATGGCTGACTTCTTATTCTGTACATCACTAGACAGTCATGGTAGCTCTTCAATTGGAAAAGGACATTTACATTGTATATAATCAATACCATTCTCCCCAGATTAAATGAGAAAATAGATTTAATAAAAAAAGGGAAAATGATACAAAGATGCCAGTGACAGATTAATAAAATTGCAGTGAGGAATTCAATAAATAATGGGTGAGAAGTTATTTCCCCCTATCAAGTCTCTATTTTTTTGTTAGACCAGGCTATAAATAGCACAGAGATGGTAGGCTTGTGAAAGATTGAATAATCCATAGAAAAATTTTGGTTTGTGACTTAATGGAATACAGAGATTGTACACATGGCAAAGGTAAGCACAAAATACATCCACTGTTGTAGGCAAAGTTGTAACACACTGTTCCAAAGACAGGCTGTGGAACCCAGCACAAAAATATGCAGCTGTTGTGCAGCAAAGTACACAGATTTAGTCAATTTGGAATCTCATTATTTTTTTTCAATTTTCCATCAGGTTCAATTCACTTATTCTTCTTTAGCTCATGTACAGATGTCAGAAGTAGCCAGTATTGAAAAATTAATATTAAAGTTTAATTTTTAAATCCTTCCTTTAGGTTCCACAAATTTCTAAGAACAGAAATGAGAGAAGAAACCAAACTAAACATATCTAACAGTGTATGTGTGCTTAATGCATAAGTTACTTCATAAAACGTTTACACTTTGTTATTAAATTTCATATCCTCAAAATACTTTTGATGTTAGGCACTTTTTAAAAATTACTATGTGTTCAACAACGTTGAGTTTCTGCTTGCAGCAACTCTAAGTTTGCTATGGTTGCTTTATGTGGCTGATGCTCTTGCCTTTGTATATACATATATTTTCTTAATCCAGCAAAAACTTAAGCTGGAAAAACTATCTTTCCATTTTCTATTTCCATTTTCTACAGAATCTTTAAAGATGTGTTTGGGATTTGTATAACTCTTCCATAGAGCTAGCCACACCCAGAACTACGTAATTTATTTATGTTACGATTCAGTAATTATTCCTCTAATGTTCTTACATTTTAATGAGCTGATTAGAATCTTGTTAAGGAAACAGTATACTTTGTATATAAAATACTCCTCGTGATTGCAAGTATAAATGCCATTTGAAGCTGTAGCAAACTGATAGCTTTTTATCTTTTTAATAACCTGCTATGAGCAAACTTCTGAAAAGTGACTTCAAACAGATGATTTTTGTGATCAAGAATTCTGATTTGTTTGACATTTTGTCAGTGTTATCTTTGGGCTTTCCCTCTCCCCTCCACCCCCCCTCCAGTTTTTCTGCATAAAATTCTGTTGAAGACAAAAGAAATTTCTGGCAAATATTTGCTTTTATTAAAAACCATATTTCTCCTTAATCTTTGTTCCAGCACGGGTTTTTTTTTCTCTCTAGGTTTTTGTTGTTTGTTTGTTTGTTTGTTTGTTTTTTCCCTTACTTTCTTAAAATAAGATAAACCAGCATGGCCTTGGGCATGAAAAATCACAGAAAATGCAAAGAAGACAAAAAAGAAGATAACATTTTCTGTGTTTAAGTGCTCATAAATATTTTCTATGATAGTTTAAAATTTCAAGCAGACCTTTAACTGCACATAAATGATCTTTCCACTTTGCTACATATAAATAACCAGTGATACAGGAGGCTATGTTGAGTGTTATATCTCTAAACAGGTACACAATAATGTTCATTTAACACGTCTTTCTCTTTCAGATCCAAAGACATTGTATAAGTATTTCAAAGTTCTATTTTAATTATGCACACATATGCAAAAAATGTAGTACATAAACATTTATATTTGTAATGGATCACCAGTGCAGAAATACATGATAATAACCATAGCAACTGGGCTTTTGGTCATGCAATTTTGAGAAAACTAGAGCTAATGCAATAAATGCATTATCTCCTTTTTCAAGTTTTGTGAAGTTTAAAGTTTTTTGTTCTTTGGTTTGTTTTTTTTTTTTTTTGCATAGACATATTACAGCACACATTTTTTCCTGTAAGAGGGTGTCAAAGGCCTTGTTTAATGGTTCCTGTTGTTTCCTTTTGAGTCATATGCCATTTATCTCTTTAATAAGAACAGCTCTTCAAGCTGCAAAGGTATAACTATTTTCCACAGCGGTACAAACCATGCATTCAAGAAAGTCCATGAACTGAAATTTTAAAATTTTTCTTTGAAAGTGATAAGTTTCTAGGCTTCTGGAATCCACTGTTTTCAGTGAAAAAAGGGAAAGTGAATGCCATTATGTGTAGCTCTGTATCTCATAATCAGAAATGCTTTGGTTTATCCTTGGGACTATGAATTACCCTTCAAGCCATTAGAGCCCAGTAAAATTGCAGGGCACCAATTACTTTAATTACTTTAAGGTTAGGACCTTTCCTTACAAAAATCTTTTTCAGTGCTTTACTTTCTGCCTTACTGAAAATAACTGGAGATATGCAAGCATGTTGTTAACAAGCAATACTATAAAATGTCTTACTTCAACTATACCAAAATTTTATCTTAAAGCATTTCAACACAACCATGACATTTTAAAAAATCTTCTATTTATTTCAGGGTAGTGTAAGCTAATCTTTGTCTAGTTCGTCTCTACCAATCTATATGATGCTTTAGAGCTCAATGTTAATTACTGAATGAACATAGTCTAATCTAAAGGCCATTAAATTGTATACTACTTTGCCCAAGGTTGTTTTCATCTAATTAATGAATTTAAATGCAAGGAAAAAAAATCAAAAAAAGGGAAATTATATATAATTTGTTTAAAATATCTTAATATAAAAATTGCCTAATTTATGTCAGAAAGATTGTGATTACACAAGTTTTTCTAGATATGAAGTAAGAGGCCACCAAAATATTGTTTTAAACCATAAAACCATCCTTCATACTGCAAAGTAAAGACGTTTCCTTTGATAATCTGAAAAGCACATTTCAGTTTCTGAAGGGAATGAAGAGTATTAGCACTTTGGGAACCAGTGTCAACTTTTAATCACCCAAGATATCAAGTTTAAATTATTCAATTCTTTGCTTCAAGAAAATTTACCTGAACTTTCTGGTCAAATTCAAGACAGCCTCATAGATATTTTAAAGCTGAAATCACAATGGAAATCTTTATTTTAAATTTACTTTCAATCTGACTTACTAAAAGAATTCTGAGATATAAGCTTCTGAAGGGTTGCTTTGAGTTTACAGTGTGGTAAGACCAATACTGTAAGTTGCTGCATGATACAAATATTATTTAAATAGGAACACACTAGCCATTTATGATCAGGATTTGAAGAAGCACTAAAGCAAGAGTAGAAGGGTGTCATGTTACAAAGAAGTTGAACTATGAATGCACATTGAACTTAAAATTGCCCTTGTGAAGGGGTTGCTCATGAACTTCTGGAAGAACTTCAACCAGTTATGACTCTCTATCCTTTTTTAAAGATTTCTATGAGTTTGTAACAGCCTCTTTTCTCACACAAATTCTGCAGCATTTTTTGTTACACCTCAGCTCTTCCAGCTAGCATTCCTCCATTATCCTTGCCTGAGAAACTTCATTACAATTTCCAGGTAAATACTTTAATGAACAGAAATCATGTTCAAGCCATTGTAGTATAATGACGCTGAAACCTGCAAAAGCAGGTGTGCAAGCTTATAATAATTTAAAAATACAATAAGAATAAGTCCACCAAAGTCAATCTCTTCTTTTTCAGTCTTTTTTTTTAATAGTTTTATCTAAATTTGGTTTATTGAAGGAGATAATATTGTAACTAGAAGTACATGTGGTCCTGAATGAACTGTGGATGTAGCTACTGAAACTCATAGGCCTTATGTTGTTTGAGCTGCAGCTCTCTCTTTCTCTGTACTTTTTTTAAGCTGGAGGTCAAATGGCCAACTGATACCCATGCTCCTGAAATGGCAGCAGAAATCTGAGGTTCACAGCCCTAGTACTATCTATATTTACTAATTGTCAGGTTCTCTAATCAAATGATTTGTTTTATGATAGTTGTCTTGCTTAAAAGATAAAATGTAGCAGAATTTTCTCAGAGTTACATTTAAAACAAATAATACTGTTATAAGACCACTGTTCTGAAGTTTAAAGTTAAACATACTGCCCTGGGATGAGGAAACTTTGACAAATATCAGTATTGCTCCTAGGTCAGAAGTAGGTGGGTAGTGCCATGATCTTGCTAATAAATACCTTGACAGGGTCTGCAGCAGGTAAGACTAAAGCTATAGATTTAAAGAGATCTGACTTTACCAGGGAGGGGTGAGTTAAGAGAGAATCTCAGACCTCACACTGTCTCTGCTGAGTTCTTCACACTACCAGACGTGTTAGTAGACATACGAGTAGGCAACTTGTACTTAAGTTCACTGTTTTCCATTTGTGGCTATATGAAGATGTCCCTTATGTTTCATGATAATGTCCTATTTTCATCAGGATCTGAGAAATTAAGATGGATCTTTTGCATCTGTGCCTCTTAAAAACCCCTCATGGTAGGATTTACATAGGTAAAGAACTAAAAAGGTGTTGATTGCCTTCCTGTACAGTGCTGAAGGGAAGTCAGGATTTGAAGTAGAATATCTGAAATATATTTGAAAAAGAGAATGCTATAGATAGACCACAGTGTTTACTCGAGATCATGACTTGTTGATAGCTTCTGGAAAGTATATTGTAGTGAATGATTTCAAAAGCTATGACATTTTCAGTTTCCATTAGCAACTACAAAAAAACCCCAAACCTCAGTCTTGTAATGTATGAACGTATGCATAATAGATATGCATGAACATGGACATGAAACATGTATATTTATATACATATCTACATACAAAACTATGCTCACACACACACATAGTTATAGGTGCAGACTATCCTACAGATATATAGACAGTTTATCCCACTCCATTCCTAGGTTTACAGTTCCTTCTCTCTTGCTCAAATAGTATGGCAAAATGATATATGTTTCAGGACATTAGCAATGAATGAAATGTATTATTGAGGAGCATTCAAGTACGTCATTAAAGGATAGCATTTGGGGTCATGTACTAGAATTAATTTCCCTGATATTTTGTTCTATTTTAAAAGTACTCAGAAAAGCACTCTTTCCCACTAAGCATTTTATTTCTAATTTTAAGATTCCAGCCCAACAAAGTCAGTGGACAGTGTAATTTGTATAATTCAAATTACAATTTAGAGTCTTATCAAGCAATATAAAGATCTGATTTATCCATGTTAAAAAAATTGTTACTCACATGCAAACTGAAGAATAGCCTCTCTGCTCAAAATACTGCCAAACATGTTGGTGGTTAAACATTGATACTGTCCAGAATCCTTCATTTCGCTGGGATGGTTGATGATCAAACTTCCTTCTATTAAACTGAAGCGATAATCATTTTCAATGTCGATTTCTGTTCCATTTCGAAGCCATCTTAGGAAAAAAGAAAGAAAGTACTTGAGCATTTTGTGGCTAAAGGAAGACATGAAACTTAGTATACAGGACCTGACAGTACTGGCTGTTACCAAGGATGACAGAAACTCAAAGACAGCCTGTGCAGGAAGCCACTACCTTGGCAAAGCTTTGGAAGGAGACGTTCCACAACATGTGCCTGACAAAAGCCAAGTTTTTCTGAAAAAAACACCAGTAAAATTAGATCTTCAACCTCTGAAGAGAAAGCATATTCTTTGTTTTGCCTATGCTGAATCAAATTAGTAACCTTTTTTTTTTTTTGTCCCCTCCCCCTGCACATCATCCACAAAGGCTTCAGACTTGAAACCTGTATAGCAGATGCATCCTTTATGTCAAAAACAGGACTGTGCTTATGATAATCAAAGTTTCAATTCATCTACCATTCTATCATTAAAGCTTTAGGCCCAGATGAGCTTAGAGAGTTGACAGAGCTGTGTCTGCACTACATGAGAGCAAGGAACATTTATTTTCACTTATTTAAGCATTTGTTCTTCTGGGCCAAAGAAATTGACAAAACCTCATTTAAACACAGAAAGCAGAGGAGCGAGGCCTGTGAAGAGCAGGGAGGTAGAGCGATGCATGTAGGATGTCATGAAATGAAGGATGTTGGCAACGGACAGAGGCAACATAATATCAGGGTACACGAAATTCACAGAAGACTGGGATTAGCTGGCTGCTGGTCAAGGGTAATGCCTGGCAGCTACCAGGGACATAGAAGCTCAGATCAGATGAAGAGTTGGAAGAAGGAATACCAAGTTTGTGAGGTGTTTGGAAGTGAAATGAGAAGCCTGAACAGTAGAGACAGGAATAAAAGTGAAGATAAGGTGGAAAAAGCCAGGCTATATGAAACGTATTAGAATGTATTTTGCCTGAGCTGAAGCATTGAATAATTCCTGAATGAACACTTCTTTTTCTGAGATTTCAGAAGTAACCCGAGTCTCATAATTTTTCTGCTCTGTGAGTGGGTTTTGAGGTTGTTTTGGTTTTTTTTTCCCCTGGATATTTTCTGCCACAAAGCCTCATTCCTCTCACTTGTCTCCAAAGACTGAAACAACAAACCCTGCATTAGTCCACTGTCTGCAAGAGAAAAGATTTTGTTTGGTAGATTAATAGACTCCAGCACTCTGGAATAACCTCTGGAGAGGTGTGCAATATCTCAATTAAAGAATAGTAAATCATGTAAGAAGACTTTTTAGATTTGCTTTTGTGTCAGACTGTATAGAACATGAAATTGTTAAAAGAATGCAAATAAGAGGTAAACAGTGTAAAAAGGTATTATGATACACAGATACTTCACTGCTGGTTTGCAATAGGTCTGCAGTTTCAAAGTTGCCTCAGGAAATTGCAGGCACTTCCAAGTTTTGCCAGAGTTTAGCAAAAACTGGAAGAACTTGACAATGTCTACACTACAAAGGCAACTACAATGAAGCAAAATGATTACCAGTTCACCTTATCTTGTTAACATTCATAGTGAATGAGATACAGATGGCAGAATTCAGCTGACGTAGCTCTGAATTTTTCTGAATCCAAAGGTCAGAATTGCCAGAATTAAGATGAACTGTGAAAATATTATTCATCTTTTTTTTTTCATTATTGGACTTTTGATCACAGTGGATCCCTGTTTCATTTAAGATTTTGAATGAAATTATATTTACTCGATTCAGAAAGTATGAGAGGTTTAGATAAGGAAAAAAGTTCAAATTACATGCTTTGTCATTTCCAAATGGGAATTGACACAAAATTCAGTTTGCTTTAATTAACTTTCTTCACTTAGTTTCATTTTCAGTTAAATTCAGTGCAAAAATACGTTTTTGTAATGCTACCCCAAAACTCTGGATCTTGATGGCTGCCTGCCTCTATCTGCCTGTATATCTTGAGGTCAGTCCTGACTGACTGTATTCCCTTTATATAATCCAAGCACATTAGAGGAAAAGCAACACTGAATTGTGTGATATTTTTTCTTCTAGGTTCCCTGACTGATCTGGGAGGACAGAACCCCAAATATAATACTTAAAAGGTAATGAGCTGATAGGGAAAATCAGCTACATTTTTTCTTGAAGACAAGTGACAGATAGTAGTTAAAAATATTCTAATTTGACTTAAGCAGACAGAAAGTAATTTTATAATTTTCTTTTCCCACTGCCTTTTCTATCAGTACATGACACCGACAAAAATTCTAACTGGCTTATACGTGTCATAAGCAAAATAAGAAACACAGTGTTTCACAAGCAGTGGAAGTAGTGAAGTGAAGCAGTATCTCAGGGAATTCTGCTCCTGCCTTTAACTTGGTAACAATGGTGACTTGTGAGACCCCATGGGAAGCTTGTGAATGTCTGTGTTCCTCACTGAAGGTGTCTCCATTATGTTCTCCATTGTACAGGTCCTGACTTGTGGTACTAAATTATGATTTGCAGAAATGCTGAACAAATGGAATCAGCTTATCTCAGGAAGTTATTCCCTAAATCAATGCATCTAGATACCTTAATGACTGGAACTCAATAAATTAAAAATTGTTATTTCAGAGCAGAGCTTGAATAAGGGGGAAAAAGCTTTTACAAGGAAGAAGAAAATCTGTAATTTTGTGAGCATTCTCCATTTTGTTAAAAAGATGTAAAGTCCTAGCAAAAAAAAATAATTTGTAAACAGGTTATAAACATTGTGTCATAAGTTATACAGACCAAGGAAATTAATTAATTAACTGCAAAGACAACTTAGTTTTGGAATTTTTCAGTGCTTTAAATATTCTTTTAAAGTAGCTTTAAAAAACCAAAACAAAACAAAAATTACACTGTGTTTTGTTTTTGGCTGAAAATAATTCTTAGCATCCTGTGCCTTACAGTCCTTGTAAATAAAGATTTCTATTGTCCAGCACTTGTAGATAATAGGACAGAGTCTTTGGTGATACAAAATATCCCTTTTCTTTACTGTTTCATATGCCAAAAGTTGGGCAGTGACATACAACAAACCTTTGCCTATCTGTAGCCAGATTGAGGCTAAATTCCCTCTGCATTTGCCCTGGAGAACTTTATATTCCTTACAGAGTAGTTTATACTTCTTTTCCCTTCCCCTGATGGTACTGTGTATTACATATGTTGTATAGACAAGTGGCAGCAACGGAAGAAGGAGAAGTTAAACTGTGCTGTTAGAATTAAACCTTTCACATCAAATCTTTCCTTTCATGAACAGCAGTCAGGAAAGTTTGTTTATGAGACTGCTGACACCAATTAATCTCTGGAGAACTGAAGGAATGAATATCACAAAATCATAAAACAGTCCAGGTTGTAAGGGAACTTGTGGTCCAATATTTCACAGGAAAGGGAGCCTAAATGAGATTATTTATCACCTTGTTCAATTGCATCTTGAAAACCCCCAGTGATGGGGACTCTGCCATGTCCCTGAGGAGGCTGTTCCAGTGAATTATTATTCTCACACTAAAAAAAATATTTCTTATATTGAGATGAAACCTCTTTTGTATGATATCACTCTTGTATCTGTTGCCCTTTGCCTTTTCCATGTGTCTCCTTGTGTAGAGAGAGCCTTTGTCCTCTTTATAGTGGCCTTCTAAGATATACTGAAAATCTTTATTTGTTGGTTGCATTCCACTGGGCAAATGCAAAAAAAGGTTGGATCAAGAGACAAAGGAGATGACATAGGTTCTCCAAAAAGAAAATCACCACAAGAATAGTGAGGTTGACTGGAAGGGCTGAACGTAGGATTCCTCTCTTTTGGTGGGAATTTGTGCCTTTTTCCCATGGTCACGTGCTATGTTCAAGGGACTGATAGCACTTTAATAGTATATGGAACTAATTTGTTAATAATTTTGTTAATAATTTTTTTTTTAAGTTTTTTTTTAATAAACAATACAACCAATAGAAATTGCAAAAGGAATATCAATAAGGAGGAATGCAACATGGCTTTCATCCCCACAGTGAGGAGTTCATGCAGTTTCAGTTTGAAGAACTTTTGTCCCATTCTTAATCCCATGTTACATATCTTAGTCATGCCTGTGCCATTTGAGGAGGTTGTGCCATGCATCAGAGTCATTTAATAACTCACATCTGTTGCACAGAGGCCGATTCAGTGCTGTTGTGATGGAGACATCTAAAGGTGATACTGCCTCTAAATTTCTTTGAGCCATAGAAATGCAAGTTTTGTGATTCAAAGAAGTCTAAGAAGAATTCATCCAGAATGCTAAAGAATCCACAAGTGACATAAGTGTAATAGGTAAAAAATAAATGCAGAATTGATGGTTGTCACCTATGACAAAACACAATGATAAGAGTCCTTATGTTCTCTTTATGAATGAAGAATAACTCTATAAGAAAAGATAAAAGGTGTATGGAAAAAAATAATCAACCATATGTTCCTCCAGTCCTCCTGCATCACTTATAATTTGGTTAAAATATGAGCTGAGTCAGATATAGCAAATGGATAAGGTGACTGCAGCACACTGTTCCCACCTGTAAGTGGGCACCAATAATAAACTGAACTTTCAGACTCACATATGTGTCATAACAGATCTGTATAGCAGATAACTGTGACATAATAATCTGTATGGGAAAATAGGCAACAGACAATGGTTGCAAGGGAATAAAATGGTGGACTTGTGAGTGAAAAGACACCAGATTTGGCTTAGCCATGTTATCCTGTATTGCATAGTCATGTCATTTAAGGTACCTGTTCTCTACTGCTTTCCCTGAAAAATGGGATAGTACTTCTTGTCAGCTGTTGCATACACAAGCCAAAAACTGGGCAAAACATGGGTACATACAAAGCACAGAGAACATAATTTGAAACTTCACATGTTGCTTGCCTTTATTCACTACCACTTATCATTCTTGCTTATTCAGAATCAGAAAAAGCATTCAATCAGGAAAGCCATTTGTGTCATGGAGATGTTTCTGTTATATTGTTCTCCAAAGCACACTGATTCTCAAAGTGGGATTGCAGTGGCTAATATTCTGAAAATTAAAAACAAGGTGTAACAAAGTTAAACTATCACAAATTCTGAAACAGGTACCTGTATGTGGGAGTGGGATTTCCACGTGCTTGACAATTCAAAGATACTTTTTTCTCCTCAGAATCAGTTGGAAAGATCACATCATCTGGCTCTTGTACAAACACTGGCCCATAATCAACACTTTCTGTGGAAATAGAAGTTCTATAGTTTAGGAAGTATAAATAAATGTAAATGTATTATAGCTTTTATAAACTGAGATTAAAGTATACAAAATTATGTTTGCTTTCCAGAGGTTCATATCACATTACTTCAGATGCTATATTAAAAAGCGATAGTTAAAAGAAAAGAAAAGATAAGGAAGAAATATTACTAAGTTAACAATAAAATGCACAGTATCATTTAAGTGTTCATCATGCTTTAAAGTGGCTTTCTCATCAGACATATTTTGGCCTTCCGTCTAATGAGCAGCTTGAGAAAATTAAGCCAGCAAGAGGAGTTAACTCTAGAGAGCAAGGTAAAAAAATTATCCTGCTGCTTGAAGCAGCTTATCTCACAAGGAACTAAGACACAGCTTTCCCCTTTATGTCAAGGAGTTGCTAAGAAAAATCACTTGCAAAATTAAGGGCAGCAACTGGTGTCTACTATTAAAAAATATATAGCAAAATCTGACATTTCATTTTCTTTCACTGTCTTCTCTAATTTTGGTGTATATCTATATCTTCGTAAAAATTTAAATTTCTGAACAAGAAAAGCTGGAAAGACTCATAGAATACATCTATGACCCCAATTCATTAATATTGGGAAGAGGGAAATGTTACCTTCAAAAAGGGAAAGGTTGTAAGTATAGCATTCCTTATCACATAGGTCTGAATAACTAAATGCTCACTGTGCACTAGAAGACTGTGGAATTTTGATCAACTTAGACTTGCTCCAAACTCTTGAATGATTTAGTTCCATAATGCTCTTCAAATTAAGAGCACTAGCCTAAAGTGAGTGAGGGGAGATAACTACATTGTCCTACTACTTGTAATGAAACATATGGGAACGGGGTTTTCTTTGTCAGTTTTATGGTTTCATATATTCATGTCATAAAAGTCCTCCAGCTGGTACTGAGGACAGTATGACATCCTAACCAGTTTATAATCTCCTGATATATTTGTCCTACCAATACCAGACTGAAGTAAGAAAGGTGCACTGGAAGACTTTCGATTTTGGTCATTGAATTCTAAAAAATATTTACTACATTGTTCTACCAAGTCCACACAACTTCAGCAACATGTTATGGGTTCACAGTTTTGAGAACTGTGACTTTGTTCATACTGCTAATAGTTTCTGAAGGTCTAGGTGGACAGGGAAAAGTGCACGGGACTACAAGACTTAGCACAGAGAAGAAAGTCATGGAGTCTGAAAAAGGATGAGAAACGTGGGAGGCATAGGTCATAGTATGCTAGTTCAGAGATGCAAATTTCTGTGTCCTTAAATTCTATGGTATTTTGGGTTTCTCAATTCTATTATTACCATGCAGTGAAAAGACCACATGAAAAATCATTATGCTATTCAATCTTCCCTTTTACTGACTATATACTTATTACATACTTAATTTTTGGTCTTTCTACACTGCTATTCAAATGAAGATTTTGAGAATACCTTTATTTTCAGGTACATATGCCTCTACTGAAATAGATTCAAAAAATTAGCCTGTCAGTTTTTAAAGGCAGAAAATAAGAACAACATCAATTAGTAGTTTAAGCTTTGCATAATTTTCAAGTTTATTATCCCTTTTGGTAAGACTGTGTAAAGCAGTGTGGACTACTGTCCTGCATGTGTACACTACTTTCATGTTTAGGTACATCACTTCAGTTGGGTGTATTAGCAGAAAGAGATTTTATGTGACAGGTATCTGCATTATTTAAAAAAAAAAAAAAAAAGAAACAAAAACCAAAACCCAATCACAATAACTGATTTCTGATATGCACTTATATTATTGAAGTTAAAATAATTCCAGTACTAAGTTTTTAGCACTATAGCTGAGGCTGTCACAACAGAATGGAATCAGCTGGCAAAATGCATTTTAAGAAATGAAAATGTGGGTACAAAAAACATTGCATGGATAGTTTCTTAGAATTTGGTTACCTGCTTCTTACATTGCACAATAGAAAATACTCATGAATGTAAGCATAAGTAATCAGAGCTCTCATCAAGCTAGAGTCTAGCAAAACCAAGAATTAATTAATGAATACAAAACTAAATAACCTGTTTAGATTTAGATGTTATTCCATGCAAATTAGTAAGTGTATGGACAGGGAGTATATTCATGAACATCAATGATTTCACTTTCTCCCTAGGAGTGACTCTGTAGATAAAATATGTCAGCCTAAGATAGCTGGAAAGAAAAGATACAATGCTAGGTGGATGCTGGTGTCACTAGCAGTATAGGGGTTCTTTTTACTTGTGCTATTTGCAACAGTAATGCTAAAATACTGTGTTGCACTTTTCTTTTGGAAAAATAACCTTAACTCTTTAGGTGGAGGCTCGCATTTTTAATGGTAGTGTCTAAATGGATACTTGTGCTACATGGAATGAGAACAGGTTTTACTTCTGCCTGTAGTGAAGACAAAGGTACCAAAGTTCAGTGCCTGCAAGTCATGTTCCTAAAAAATGAAAATATATAGTTAGCTGCTTATCTGCACTTCAGTGTGGACTGCCAAAGATTATTTGGAGACTCAGAAGCCACATAATAAGGAATGAGATGTTCATCAGTTTGTAGCTAAATTGACTAAATCATTTCTTAGATTATCATCTGGACTGCAACAGAACTAATTGAAGAAAAGAGTCTATTGTGAAGAGACTAGAGCACTTGCTGAAAAGACAAGACTATATGTTTTAAAATTATTAGGCTTAATAAAGGGATGATTAAGTAAAATGGAATGCAGCGTGATACGTGATATGCAAGAAAACATTGCAGAATACGTAAGACACCTTCATTTGAAGAGGGCCTACAAGAAAATTGGGGAAGGACTTTTCATAAGGGCAGTTAGTGATAGAAAAGGGGTAATGGCTTTAAACTGAAAGAGGGTAGGTTTAGATTAGATATGAGGAAGAAATTCTTTCCTGTGAGGGTGCTGAGACACTGGAACAGGTTGCCCAGAGAAGCTGTGGATGCCTCCTCCCTGGAAGTGTTTAAGGCCAGGTTGGATGAGGCTTTGAGCAACCTGGTCTAGTGGAAGGTGTCCCTGCTGATGGCAGGGGGGTTGGAACTGGATGATCTTTAAGGTCCCTTACAACCCAAACCAGTCTATGATTCTATTATTTATTTAAGCTCCAGTGAAAGACTTGAAACCGAAAGTCTTAAGTATTCTATGCCTCTTTTCTTTGTTACAAAAGCAATGAAGGAAATACACTGCAGATGCAAATATTTCATTTAAATATTTTTTTAATATTTTGAAATCCTTTTTTAAATTAAAACACAGACTGTCTTATAATCAATAGAAAACTTTAGATTTTCTTCTACATAAAAGCTCAAATATAAAGAAACCTTTTGATGGCTTCAGTAGTTGTATCAATGATGGGCACGTAGTTTAGCTAGCACTTAACATTCCATTAAAGGTGATGGAAAGCTCTGAACTCTTCGAAAATTGTCCTGGAACACCAGTTGGGGTTTAACAACACTGAAACTGTGGGACTTGAGAACATTTCCCAGAAGCCCGCACACACTCTGTTAACATTGCTGTTTTCATGGTGGGATGAGACTCAGAGGTGCAAACCTCATTTCCCTTCCCCTATGTCCTGGTTTTGCTAGGATAGGGCTAATTTTCTTCTTATTAGCTAGAAAGCACTGTGTTTTGGTTTCAGTATTGGATTTGTTGTGAGAAGAATGTTGATAAGGTACTAATGTTTTCAGTCTGCCTGGAAGTTGAAGGACATCATGTTTTGCTAGTTTGCAAGTGCAAAGGACTTGGATGGGATAAGTGTAGCAATTAGTAAAACCCAAAATGGGCATTTGGATATGCCAATGAGATATTCCATATCATATCACATCATGTTCAGGATATTAATGAGGGTTGACTGGAAAGCTGGGGGATTCTCTTAGGGATTACTTGGGCTCGCTCTTCAGGAATTGTGGTTTTGGGTTTGGGATTCCTTTTCACTCCTCTGGGATTGCTATTGGCAGGTGATGAGTAATTGTACTGTGCATCACACATTTATATGTACTATTATTATTGTTATTACCATTATTATCATTATTATTATAATTACTATTTTAAGTTTATTTTACTACAGTTATTAAATTGTCCTTATCAAAACCTACAAGACTCCTTACCTTTAGCCCTCCAATTCTCTCCTCTGAGAAGTCTCCAACTGTGGGGTGTTTGAGCACCAGCCAAGTTAAATTACTACACCTTAATACAGAAAATGTAGGTAAAGCCAGGTTGTGAGGCACGCAGAAAGTCATAGTGAGGCTGGAGATTTGCAAGACTAGTCAGTCATGCAGCCAGGACTGAGGAGTGAGTTGGACTGAATGGTGACTCCACAGCCTTAGCAATGTGAATAGTCACCCTAAATTTATGTAATTAATGTATGGCACCACTCACAATACAGTTTTTTAACATTGCAGGAAAAGGTATGAACTTTTGGGAAAAGGTTTAATAAAATTTTGTCTGTCTTTTGTCATTTTGTGAACTTATCAGCTGTTATTTTAAGTAGCAATTACTTATTAGCAGTTTTCAACATTTTCCTATCAAAGACAACACTAAAGGAACCATATACCTAATTTATAATTTAAAACATGCAGTTCACTGGTAAA
This sequence comes from Caprimulgus europaeus, assembly GCA_907165065.1. The sequence continues at coordinate 112,034,888 of OU015523.1, forward strand.
TTAATTGTTGATATTCAAAATTCAGATAAATAGCTGCAAATTTATCCATGAATTTCTGTAATCATCACACTGCTTCACAATTTTCAGTTTGTCAATACGGTTTAATTTTGATTCTTGGGTAACACCATGTCTTCATCATCCTTTATACTGGCTATATTGTTTCAGAGATAGACATGCTCCCTGGGAGAATAAAGTGCAGACTAAAACCTGAAATGCTTGGAGAAAACATATATCTAATGATCAGTATGGGATTTAATCAGACTTCTCAGAAACAGGTGATTCTCATCTATCATTGCTTTTAGGGACTGGAGATTTTAAGTAGGTGTCAATGAAGTTCAACAGCTGAAAAGTAGACATGGGTTAGAAGTTCACTTTTTAATAACTTTGGTGTCATTGCTAATCTTGGTGCATTACTTGATTCAGGAATCCCAAGCTGTATCTACATTAATAAGAGCAGAGAATGCTTAGGAGGGCTTGACATCATTTTGCTTGAGGATTGCCAGTCTGAAGTGGGTGACCATGTGAATTTCACCTGAGTACAACTGGGCAGTTCTTAGTTTCTCTTTTAAGAGAAACTATTGCATCACTTATGAAACACATATTTAGTCACCATCAAAAACCTAGGTAGATTTTTCTCAGCGTATGGCATAACTGCACATCAATTAATATTTACAGAGATTGTTCATGTCTCCTTTTACAAACTAGACTGGAAGACTGCTCAATTATGCTCAAGAAAGCCAACACCAGGATTAATGAACTGTGGTTATTAGTCCCAGGTCTAATCAACTGTATCAGTCTGCTCTTTCTGATAAAAGTCTTCCTTGAAAAATTAGTCTCTGGGTTTTACCACAGTCTGATCATGAGCAGTTGTAGCATCATGTTCTTTGAGACCTTACACTAGTCTCATGAGAAACTACAGTGAGGGTTAAATTTTTAGATGACAGTAGACATGGATGATTGCTGAGGAAAAAGAGGGAAAAAGTGCCTGATTATAAAAGTGGATTTCTAGGTTTTAGAACCAGGATCAAAATAAACTTTTAACACAACATGAGACACTCTCATGTATCCCTCCTGGCTGATCCAGACACATGCATTTTTCCCAGGTTGTCTGTCCTATCTGCCAGTTTCATGTACATCCATAGGACATAGGGCTGTAAGACAGCGCAAGTGGCACTAGGTCAGTATGTTAAACATCTGAAATGCTCCCTGGTGTTCAGACACCACATTTATTTGTCTATACTCTCATGCTGAGCTCCACCTGCCTCTTCCTCTTCCATGAAAGAAAGAAGAAGGCCCAGGGAAACTGAGGTGGAAGAGGATGGTGAGGGGTCATGATGTTACCACAACCCCAGGTCTGTCCCCACATAGACAGGGATGACAGCAGGCTTTCCATGTTGACTCTTTGGCTTGAATTATGGAGATTGTCCATCCCACTGCATTCGAACAAGACTGAAGAGCCATGGACATTTTCCCCAGGGCAGCCCAGAGCTGGGCCTTCCATCAGTTCGGGAATACCTGGTAACGGGATGGTTCTGTCACAGAGGGCAGAATGCCGGTGGTTGCCATGTTGCAGGGCTGTTGGTACGGTTGCCAAGGACAGGTGCTGTGCAGCGAGCTGGCAAAGAATGGAGATGAGCAGGTGGGTGAGTGAGGGATGAGGAGAGAGGGCAGGGATGGGAAGGCAGGATGTTGGGGCTGAAGAGGAAGGCAGGAATTGCCTGTGGCGTGATACAGGGTGGCTGCTCCTTTTTTTGTCTGTCAGAGCCGGAAGCTCACGCAGGGGCAGGAGGAGACCATGGCACAATCTGGACCTCAGCCACACAGCTGCAGATTTCTACAGCTTCTTCCAAGGACACTGACACTAAGTTAAGACATCAAAAATGGCACCAGCTCTTGGCATCAACCCTAGTGGCAGTGCCAGAGTGGGCGGGTGGCTGGTGGTGGCCAATGTCAGAATGGGATGAGTGTCTCCTTGCTGACAGGGAGTTGTGGGATGAGAGATTTGGCTGCAGCAAGGGAGAGCCCTGGGCAAGGGTTGTCCGTAGTGAGCCAGAGTGGCTTCTACTTTTTTTTTTCCCCTACTTTTTTTGTTGTTTGTTTTTTCCTCCTCAGTCGGTGAGGAGCACAGCGGCGGCAGCTCGTGGGAGGAGGAAAGCAGGGGTTACCGGAGCTGTCAGGGAAACCCGCGGACACGACAGAGTCCCCTCTGGAGCCGCCGATCCCACGAGCGGGGCTGACGCTGCGGGGCCGTTGCCAGGAGCAACCGCGGGCGATTTAAACGCGGTGAAATCGGCAGCTGCACTCGGTCGGCGAGAAGCACCGTTGCGGTAGCTGTCAGTTCTGCGGCTGAGCGCCTGCGAGGAGGAGCAGGTCCTCCTGAGTGCTATCACACAGCACACACAGGCCAACCAGGTGATCAGGCCCGGTCAACACGGGTTTATGAAAGGCAGGTCCTGCCTGACTAACCTGGTCTCCTTCTATGGCAAGGTTACCTGCTTAGTGGACAAGGGAAAGGCTGTGGCTGTGGTGTACCTGGACTTCCGTAAAGCCTTTGACACCATTTCCCACAGCATTCTGCTTGAGAAACTGGCTGCCAATGGCCTGGACAGGCATGCTCTCTGCTGGGCTAAAAACTGGCTGGATGGCTGAACCCAAACAGTGGTGGTAAATGGAGTTGAATCTAGCTGGAAGCCAGTCCCAAGTGGTGTTCCTCAGGGCTCAGTGTTGGGGTCAGTCCTGTTTAACATCTTTATCAATGATCTGGATGAAGGGATTGAGTGTACCTTCAGCAAATTAGCAGATGACACTAAGCTGGGTGGAAGTCTTGATCTGCTTGTGGGTAGGAAGGCTCTACAGAGGATCCTGGACAGGATGGATCAATGGAGTGCAACCGACTGTATGAGGTTCAACAAGGCCAAGTGCCAGGTCCAGCACTTGGGTCAAAAAAACCCAATGAAATGATACAGGCTTGGGGAGGAGTGGTTAGAAAGCTGCCTTGGGGAAAAGGACCTGGAGGTGTTGGTCGATAGATGGCTGAATATGAGCCAGCAGTGTGCCTAGCTGGCCAAGAAGGCCAATGGCATCCTGGCATGTATCACAAACAGCATGGCCAGCAGGACCAGGGAAGTCATCCTTCCAGTGTACTCAGCTTTGGTGAGGCTGTACCTTGAATACTGTGTCCAGTTTTGGGCAGCTCATTACAAGAAGGACATAGAGACAATGCACCATGTCCAAAGAAGGGCAACAAAGCTAATGAAGGGGCTGTAGAACAAGCCGTATAAGGAGCAGCTGAAGGAAAAAGGCTTGTTTAGCCTGAACAAGAGGAGGCTGAGGGGAGAATATAATTAACTGAAAGAAAGGTGTAGTGAGGTGGGTACGTGTCTTATCTCCCAGGTGACTACTGAGAGAAGAAGAGGAAAAGGCCTCAAGGCAAATGAAATACAGATTGGATGTCAGGAAAAATTACTTCACTGAAAAGGTTATTAGGCAATGAAAAGGCTTGCCTAAGGAGGTGGTAGAGTCACCAACCATGGAGATATTTAAAAGACAGGTAGTTAGGAATCTAGGAGATATGGTTTAGTGGTAGATGAGTATGCTTCGACTCAATAATCAAAAAGGAATTTTCCAGTCCAATAATACAGTGATTCATTAATTAGCTGTTGGTGGCCAATGTCAAAATGGAATGAGTGCCTCCTGGTTGACAGGGAGCTTTGAGACTGAGAGCTTTGGCCTGAGCCTGGGAAAACGCTGAGCAAGGGTAGTCCGTGGTGAGCCAGGATGGCTTTTACTTTCCTTTGGACATTTTGATACCTTTTGCAGAAACATAACCAGCCAGGACTGCGAGCAGACCATGGCACAGTCCAGTCCTTCAATCACACAGCCAGAGAGTTCTGCAACCTTCTGCAATGCCACTCACCCTAAGCCATCAATAGTCTGTCAGAGGCCTCAACAGGGGTTGCCCATGGTGAGTTAGGGTGTCTGCTCCCTTCCTCTGTTAACCTGCTCATGCCTTTTACAGCCATGGATCAATGCAGGAACAGGAGCAGACCATGGTGCACTTCCATCCTTAGCCACACAGCCAGAGGTTTGCTTCCTTCTACAAGGACACTGACACTAAGTTAAGGCATCAGGAGTCTGGCAGAGCCCTCAGCAGGTGTTGCCAATGGTGAGCCAGGGTGGCTGCTCCATTTGCTTCTTATCCTGTCTTTTGCAGGCTCAAGGCCTGACAGGGACAGGAGGACACCATGGCACACTCTGGTCCTCAGGCAGGCCGACAGTGATTTGCTTCCTTCTACAAGAACACTGACACTAAGTTAAGTTCTCAAACAAGACACCAGCACTGGGCATCAACCTAATGGTGCAGTGGCAGTGCCTAAGGAGATGGTTGAATTGGCTTGTGGTGGCCAATGTCAAAATGATATGAGTGTCTCCTGGCTGATAGGGAGTTGTTGGACAGAGAGCTTTGGCTTGAGCCTTGCAAAGGACTGGACAAGGTCTTTCTGTGGTGACCTACGGTAGTTTCTCCCTTCCTTTGTTGATAGTATTGTGCCTTTTGCAGAAACATATGCAGCCAGGGCTTTGATTAGACCATGGCACAGTCCAGTCCTTCATCCACAGAGGCAGTCAGTTCTGCAACTAGCTGCAATATACAATATTTATTTTACATATATAGAAGTACACTCAGATTTTATTAGATGTGTATTTTTATACACACGTGCATTTATAAAATACATGTAACCTTAATACTTTTTTTTAGCCTACTTTAAATTCTAGAGACACTTAGAAGACTTTTCTTTTGACAGGTAAGTTCAGGCAGATACACATGCCCCAGGGCAGGTACTTTGGTTCTATTATGCTACATGCTAGAACAGTGTACAGTGCATGCATGATTGAGATTACAATGCAGAGGATATAAAGATACTTTCACATATTTTCAGATTTATCTTCTATATAGAACATATATTTTTATTTTCTTATTAGGCAAGATATGTCAATTTTTTTTGTTGTTTGAAAATTCTTTCTCTGTTCTTTTGCTTGAAACAAATGTATCTGTTCTAAACTTAGTTTATAGTATATAAATTGCATACCACATTAATCAGTGGTATGCAATTTTTTTTTGCAATGGTAAAATTTCTAGCAGTTTGTATTTTTAACTCTGACTGATAAATGCTGAATCTATCAGATTGTCTGGAATCAGGAATTCTCATTCAACAAAAATTAGATTCAGATCTTGCACATCTTGAGGTTCATTGATTCAAATGTTTCCAGTTGTGAACTGGATCCTGTTTTTTATTTTCTTCTAAAAAATAAAGATGGAAGGATAAAGAACAGTCTTTATTCAGGGTTGAGCTAAATTATATTTACTGCACCATTTCCAAAATCTTGTTGAACTGTAAGAAAGTTTACAAGTTTGCAGTTTTATGATTCTTCAAGAGTATTTAATGAATAATTCATGCTTTCTATGCACATTCCTTGGTTGTGACTTTACACATTGATACATAGCTTGAAGAGAAGGACTGTATTGCCTTAACTGCATGTTTACGCTAAGTAATTCCATATAGTTTAAATTCAGCAGTGAGCTACAGCATAATTCTTTTAATTTGAGATATCAGGAAACCCATGCTGAGTTCAGAGTGCAGATTAAATTGCATAAAGTCAGTATAAGAGGATCTTTATTAGAAGCCATGTCAGGTCTCTAAGCATGTCTGCTGGGAAATCAGTTGAGAAGTCATTTGAGAACTTGTATACTTAGGCAGTTAATAAAAGTATTTTGTCTTTTTCTTTTGACAAACCTGGCTCCTGAGTGTATGCCATATATTAGATGTTTGAATTATTCAAATTCTCATTCATAATAACATAAAATATGTTTACTTGCTTCTTATTAGTGTCCTCTCGCAGCAGTGGTCAGTCACGACCACATACAAGGACAGAGTATGTTGTAACATGCTGTAACATTTCCTTGTTTAAGAAGCCCTGGCTACACACCTATTTAACTATGTCACTTACCAAATACCAGTTGTAGGAAGATAACGAAAATATCTTTCTTTCAAGAGCTCTAAATACTGGAAAAAAAGTCTTGAGACCAAATAAAAATCAAGACATTTACTAATTTAATTGTGTAATGCCAGTTATTGAGATAGCTAACTTATTTCTGATTTCTAAATATCAAAGATATTAACTCAAACATGAAGTTATGAACAGAACTGAGAGAGGTTTAGAAAATAAGTTGCATTCAGCTGCTGTAGCAGATGTGTTCTTGTCCTCTTGCATGATGCAAATTATCCTACCTGGTCTCCTGCCATGAGTCTTCATTTCTATCATGACCATAAGTGTCTTGGTCTTTTCTAAGTCCTGTTTCATACTTGTGCTTGTGCCATGCTGGTGCTTCAGATAATCAAGGGCTTTTAAAATATTACTCAGGTGCCTCAGATTTACCTGTTTCTACAACTGTCTACACATCTGGATGTACAAAGACCTGCAAGTGGGGGAGTGGTGCACTGTTTTGTTCAGTCCTTGGAAGAAAGTTCAATCCTTCTTCTGAGTCAAGTGCTCTGTTCATTGGGGCATATGAGTTACTGCCCTTTTTAAGTTTTGTCTTCAGTCAGTGGTTCTTCAATTCCTGCTGCAAAATAGAAGCAGCTCAATTGCAGAGTAGGAATGTGGCCCCTATGTTTTGAGAAGACTCATGATTCCTGATCTATATCGAGGATATTCTCAGCATACCTCCTGGAAAGATGAAGGATTTAGGTGGTGGAATGCTTGCCCTGAGATTCTCCACCCCATATTCCATTTTCTTAGAAGGAGACAGGCATAAAATTTTCTCAGCCCTCTCAAAGTAAAGATTTAAGCATAGCAATCAAACTTCACATCAAATTTAAACACAGTAAGCTGCCTTTTTGCCAGCTGTTTTGTTTTTTTTTTTTTTTTCCCAAGAAAACACAATGGAAAAATTAGGGTCAATCAGGGAGAAGATGCTTTATAGTTCCAGCTTGTACTATATTATTCATAAAGTCTATATTCTTTTGCCATGTGCCTACCAATTTTTTATCCTTCTGTCTCTAGACATTTGTGCTCTTAGAGACCAGAATAATGCACTCTGGTTCTAATCTTGAACTTTGATTTTCACCTGCACATATCAGGTTGTGAGGAGTTATCAGTGTCTAATGCATGACCAATAACTGAGTTTAGTCTAGTCGCTGCTTACGCAGAATATTGCAGAAGGACAAATTTAGAAACCTGCCTTAGTTCCAGAAATGCTATCAAAGAGAATATATCTACTTGCACAATTCAAATTGTTTGTGTCCCAGATTAACCTTAATTCAGGGAACATATTTATACTTGTTCACAAAAACACATGCACAAATCATTAGCTTTCCATATTTGCAAGGTACTTTCCAGGGGAAAACAAACAAACAAACAACAAAAAAAACTTCAAAAACTTTCCTGAAAGGATCAAAAATGCTGTAATCACAGTCATTATACTGCATGAATGTAGTTGAACTGTTGAACTTCAAGGTATTAATCATAATTCTTTCCTCTGATACTTCCTTAGACTATTATATTTAAATATCCTTTAACCTCTTCCTCCCTCCCTCTCTTTCCTTCCTCCTTTTCTTTCTCTCTATTTTTCTGTCTTTCTTTGAATGTAATTCAGATAAGTATTATCACTAAAGAAATGACATCAGAAATGTGGCTTTTTAAAGTGTAACCAAATATGAGAAAATACATATTGTTACTATGAATTAGTGCATTTAAAGGTAAATGACACCATATCATCCTGGTGTGTTTATCCATGCATATGTGCATGCATGTGTGCATGTATGAAGACTTGACTACATAGAGTAGGTAAAAGTAGTTTTAAAAGATTTATTATTAATGTTTAATTTACATAACTATCATTCATTATTAAATTAGAAAAATTCCCAAGAGAAAAAATATATATAAAAGAGGGACTGACATTTTACTTCTTTGCTTTTCAAATATACACACATTAGTTGAGTTGATGAAATTGTGCTGTAAGGGAATTTCAAACCACTGGTTTCTGTTTTCATGTAGCAAAAACTGTATAAAATTATCCTGCATAAGAATCTTTAAGAAATAACATTTTAACTGGTAACTTTAAGGCTAATTTGAAGAATCTAAAGAGAAAGAGGCCTGTTTCCACTTTGTGACATTTAATAAAATTTAAAATTGTCTGAGAAATATTGAAGTAAGCTGATAAAAATGTACAGCTTTCAAAAAATATTTCAAAGATTCAGAGAGAGAAATTAAACTTACCATCATGTTTGAAGGCCTCTGAAAAGTGGTAGAGATTTGTTGGGGAGTGATAATGTTGTGCAGCTCCTCTCCAGCTTGGTGAAGATACACTTCCTAATGCAGGACTGCTTAATCGTGGTCTGTTCTTGGAATTAAATGAGGTTAAAGATGAACTACCAGATTTGATTCTTAGGATAGCAGCATATGAAGTGGGGAGACCTGGAACAGCTTCTGAATATTCTGGAAAAAAAAAAACCAACAAAACCAAAACCAACAAAACCCAAACAAACAAGAAATGAGTTATTAAATTTCTTATTTATTATAATATGTTAAAACAAATAATTTCAATGTTTTCAATTCTATTTCTATGACCCTAAGTCACTACTGAAAAAGTGTATGCCAAGACATCATCTTTCCATCACAGCCTTACATTCTTTGTATATGCAGTGCAGAAACACTGGCTGAAGCTAAGTATGTTCCTCATTTGAATACTACTCTGCAAATCAAGTGGGATCTCTAAAAAGTCCAAGAGTCCATATATGCACAAATATCTCTCCTGAAAACATGCATGTGCCAAAGTCACTTCCTTTTCTGTCTCTGCAACTTCCTTCCTTTTTACCTTTTTTACCTTTTGAGCCTGTACTTAAAATTTCAGTGTCTACAAATAAAGAAGAGTGCTCAATATTTTGATCTCTATATAATGCCAAGAGAAAAAAATAAATTATGTTACTATAGTGGATTAAAAATAATACTCAGAAGCTGCAGGAACAAAGCAAGTATAACTATTGAAGTCAATAGACCTTAATGTGCAAGTCTTCAGGAGGCGAGAAGAACCTTTAAAAATACACTGACGTAGAAGAGCAAAGGGAGTTAGACTGCATATCAAGTGCCTGTGAAGGAACTGATTTTTTAGAGGACAGTGGAAGTGGATGGCAGAAAAAAAAAATCATTATTCTATCATCTCTACTGATAATAGACATTTATAAACTGGATGTTTACATTGGCATAACATGAACAATGAACTAAGAGTGTTCAAAAACTTTGAATAGCACACTCAGTGGAAAGAAAATCCTTCTAAAGTATTAGGTCATGGCCTTGCTGGAGAGCTTTTGGAAAAATATTCTGAGCTATTTCATATTTCAAATGGTTTAAAATGGAAGAAATATGTGTTTTATTTTATGAAGACTGTGACAGTGAACACTTAAGAGTCTTTCAGGTTTTAGAAAAGGTCATTTCAGTATAGTATTTTTTTTATCTGATCAGATGTTAAAAATACACCTCTTCTACCTTATAGAAGGAGCTGAAATTTGGCAAATGCAGATGACCAGTATTTTAAAATTACCATCTTCAACTATGCAAACTTTAAACATGAAGATTATTTGATGAAGTGATATCTCATTTAAAATTTGCATTTCCATTTAAGTTCTGGCAGTCAGATGGGAAAGGCATAAATAGGAAGAATCTGCTTTAAGTTGGTTTTCATCCTAGTTTCACAAACCATCTATTTTATAATGTGCATCATGATGTTTTGTATACCATATACAGGATATCATCTTTCCTGGCCAACAAAGAGAGGGGAAATAGGATATCATAATAATAAATTAAAATGCAGTGTAAAAATATACCTTGTAGGACCTCTTGAAACATTACCATTGAAATATAAATGTGATTTCACAATTTTTTTTTTTTTATTGTCTTTCAATACATTCCTTCAACATGTTGTAATATTGATGTATTTTAGCTCTTTCAAAGTATTTTTTCTTCTTAAGCGGAAACTAAAGTAAAATCTTTCCAATTCCAGAATATTGAAAAAAATCTTTAAAATTACATATTAAAACCTATCCCCATTTAAATAAATTGTTTTCATTCTGATTCCTCTGAGATCAGAATCTCAAGGTCAGTGAGGGTTCTTGAAGAGATTTTTATATTTTTGGTTTATTTTGGTCTCACCAAAAGAGAATTTATTTTATGAACAAAAATATTTTTTGCTTTAGAAATATGACCAATTTCAGATAAATGAGCTGCAGTAGAATTGTGCATATTTAAATGTATCCCATTTAGTGTTTAATGCCGAATGGACATCTTCCTCATGAGTAGAGAAGGGAGACTTTACCTGGGGAATATGGACACAGGAAAAGAGTAAGACCCTCTCTAACAGAGTTTACATCAGAGGATGGAAATGTTTGGTGGTGAACGTAGCAGTCCTGGTGGCAGGAAAGCTGATCAGTTGTACTGTAAGTGGGCACTGGGCACTGTCAAACTTCTCAGTTCCTCACAGCTCAGATCCTCTGATATCCCCAGGGGTGCTGATGCCCTCCTTGGAAGTGCTACAGTAAGTCTGGAAATGGGCAGATTGGGACGCAGTCCTGTTTTTCTCACATGGAGTTGGGATGTGGCCAGGTTGTAGCTGGTAACAAGTATGCAAGGAACAGTGCAAAAGGGCTCTTGCTTTGAAAATACAACAAATCTCTTTGCCTTTTAAATACACACGTATTCTTCTGCTTTTACCCTAAGGTAAACAAATTGTAAGGAACCAAAAAGAAAATACTAAAATAATGTCTGGTGTCACAGAACTATTCCTGTGTATATTTTTTAATATAAGTAAACTATTACATGCTTCTAACAGAGATTTATATTCTGTTCTAAAGGATCCATTTCTGCAGCTTTAAAAAAAAAAAAATAAGATTGTTGAAGCAGTTCTGATTGCTGTTGGGAAGACATTATTCCAGTGTGCACACAGATATAGAATAAATGCACACTGGAAGGAATTTTACTTTATAATTAAAAAAAATTGCAGACCTGCCTTTGGTCCAAACTTTAAAGCACAGCATAATAAACCCTAATAAGATTTCCAAAGAATACATGATTGCAATCACATCTATAATGAATGCACTGTTCCTTGAGTATTTTCTGCAGATACAGGCACATTTCTATTTTCAGCATGATATTTTAGCTCTATGCTATTTGCCCTATGGCAGAGGACATGGATTTGGGAAAACTTTATGTTAGTACTTTTTCAGCAAATGATATATACTTTGTGTGAAATATTATATAATTAGGCTATTAAATATACTGTCTGCCATACATATATCAGTAATAGAACTGTAATGTTTGAAGACATGTAGTCCATTTGTTGACAACAGAAGATAATTCCTTAGATGATGTTCCTGAGTATATCAGCTATTCCAATTTGAGAAGATACAGATTATTACTCTTACGTAATTTCATTGGGAAAATTATGAAACAGTCTTGCCTAATAGGTAGAAGAAAGTCTGAGCTGTATATTGCTTCTTTTGCAAAGAAATGCAGATTAGCAATCATAGATTAAATGCTAACACTAATAATCCTGATTCTTAGCTAAACAGACCATTTAATATACCTTCTATGTTCCTATTGCCTTGTATTGTCATCTTGGAAAGTGAATGGATCAAGTGCACAACTCTGCGTGTTTCTACAGAAACATACTGTTTTATAATTCTTCCTCTTGTTTTCAATACTATTTTTTTCAGTTCAGTGACACACTGAAAATAAAATGCAGCCAGGTCCCTGCTCCTCTAATGATTCTGCCACTTAACCCTCTTCCTCACTGTGTCTCTCATTCTCTGCCATCTCTACCTGCTTCCATAAAACCCTCTGAGATTTATCTTGCTTAGAGGAGAGGAACATCCTTCTATCGGGTTCTGCCAGATCTATCACCCAGCAAACAAGTTAAAACATATAAGCCACCTTCAAGTCACAAACAAACACTACAAAAATTATATCTTCCATTATACTCAATTCATTTACTAACAGTCCAAATTGCAGATTGTCCATAGACAGCAAAATAACCACTAATCCTTCAAAATTGTACTACAAAATACTTTTTTTTTTTTTTTTAAATTGGAAGGGCATGCCAATTTATGACACAAGGCATGCTACAGTTCCTAGTAAGCTTGAGCTAATAAGTATTCCTGACCTAATTATTTTGGGATCAGAGGTTCTGTCGTTATAGTGAGTGCTTGGAACAGCTGCCAGGCACAGGAATGCATCTGAAGGGGAAGGAGGTTTGAGGAGATGTGGAAGCCAGACCAACAGGGACATTAAGCAGTAAGTAGGACTAGAAAAAGGAGAAAGTACAATAGCAAGACTTGCTCCAGGCTGCCTAAGTTATGCCAACATATCACATTGCTAGACAAAAGTAAATAGAAGTCATGCTGAAATCTCCCATGGTATGCAGCCTCCCTTTCTGCATAAGTCTGAATCAAAGTGCAGTTTCTGCTATTGTCATTTTTCTCATTTATAGGCTATAACTCTCCTGTTTCTTTGCATACATAATGCCATAAGCTACTCCAGTAAACAGGTTTCAACAACTCTGAAATAGTTTTCACAGAATCACAGAATAGTTTGTGTTGTAAGAGCCCTTTAGAGGTCATCTTAATCCAACCCCACTGCAATGAGCAGGAACATCTTCAACTACACCAGGTTGCTCAGAGCCCCATCCAACCTGACCTTGAATGTTTCCAGGGATGAGGCATCCCCCACCTCTCTGGGCAACTGCTCCAGTGTTTCACTGCCTTTTGTTCCCATATTTCTTATAGGTCCCCTTTTATTACTGAAAGGACAGGATAAGGTCTCCTCAGAGCCTTCTCTTCTCTAGGCTGAACTGCCCCAACTCTCTCAGCGTTTCTTCATAGGAGAGGTGCTCCATCCTTCTGATCATTTTTATGGCCCTCCTCTGGACCTGCTCCAACAGGTCCATGTCTTTCTTGTGCTGAGGACTACAAAGCTGGACAAAGTACTCCAGGTAGGCTCTTAGAGGAGTGGAGTAGAGAGGCAGAATCACTTCCCTTGACCTGCTATGCTTCTCCTGATGCAGACCTGGATACGGTTGGCCTTCTGGGCTGCGAGCATGCACTGCTGGCGTATGTCCAGCTTTTCATCCACCAGTATCCCCAAGTCCTTCTCCACAGGGCTGCTCTCAGTCCCTTCATCACCCAGCTTCTTTTTGCTAAAACAGTATGTGTAGGAAGCTTGTGGAAATGAACTTGTTCTGTGCTCCCTCACCAATTCAAGACTCAAATTCTTTTTCCACTTAAAAAAAAAAAAAAAAAAAATCTTTGTTTTTTAGTTGAATGGGGAACACTTGTTCCACAGTGGTAAATCCAGGGTTCAGAAGAACAAAAGAATCAACATGGTCTCAGGTGGCATGAATATAAAGTACCATGGGAAGAAAGAGAAGGAAAGGATACAAAAGTCACTCTAAATGGTGAAAAGGTCCTGCAGTAATGGTAGCATTACAGAAGCCGGTTTCTGACCTGCCATGGTATAATTGTTTTGTTTGGCTGGGATTAGTGACCAGTGTGAAACTTCATCCTGACTCTGATTGCTTTGTCATTCTCATGGCAATGCTGTATCTGAGTAAAGCTTCTCTTGTAAGACATAACTGGAAATGGTGAATAAATTATACATAAGCAAATATTTATTGTTTTGTTTACTGAAAGCCTGTAGCTTGTGATCATTACTGACAACTAGAGCAGAAATCAAGTTTACCTGAAAAAAAACCCCCACTTCCTAATCCAAACATTCTCCTCCAGAGATTTAGACTTTTGAACCACCTAGTTGCAGTGTCTTAATTAGAATATATTTTTATTGAAGTACTATTTACAATAAAATTATTTATTTTATTTGGTTTGGATTAGACTTCTGAGACTTGGGAGAATTAATTTATTTTCCATTATTTAAGTACGTAGTTAAACTGCTGGAAAGTAGATGCTACTCTCTAATGTCTTTTTTAGCTTTACCCTTTAAAACCTTGAGAAATTCCTTCAAAGACCTATCATGGCTCTCAAAACTCTGCTGCGCTTGAGCTTCACAATTAAATTAAATTTTCCCTAACCCGATTGTTAGAAATAACTTAAGTATTTGGGATGAAACATCCAAAGTTTTTTCAGCTGCAAGCAGATGCACATAGATATATAGCCTGAAATGGCAACGATATTAAGCAACTAGAAACCAGGCACAATAAAATCAGTGGCTTGGATTAGCCTTCATAGTTCTTTGCTCTAAAACTAACAGATTTATAGTCATCTTAACAACAGTATGACAGTTTTAAGATAGACTATATATTTTTATTCCAAGTGCACATTTTCTTAAATGTGATTTCCAACAGTAAACTATTATTTGAATTAGTTTGGGTAACTTTTTAATGAGTCTGTTTCAAATCATTGAATTATTAATGCCTCTTTTATTATTTCCAGCACATGCTGCTGTTCAGCTTTTCTTTTGTCGGGTAGAACACAACCAGGAAAAACAGCACCACAGGTAATAGAGAAACAGTCTTCTACTGATTGCTAAGGGTTTAGTTTTTTTCTTTTAGAAAAATAAAAAGTATTAATTTCAAGACAATTTGAAAGACATTTACTCCTATAATTTGTAATAGATGTGTCAGGTTAAATTCAACTTCATTTCATGTGTGCTATAGGACAACTAAGCTGAGAGAAAGGGGATCTTTTCCCACAGATGTGCACATGCTTATACACATTCCTTCTGTACAGTCCACGGGTACCAATATAAATCACAAACACTATACTGTTTATTTTATCTGACAGATTTGTTTCAAAAGATATAACCTATGTCAACATAGCTTCAACAATGGTACTATGTAACTTGACCAAAATACAGTCTCTCTTCAAACAGAGAAAGACAACAAGGTAAATTCACTGAATCCATCCTCAAAACTTTTTTGAAAACTGTCTTTGTAGTGTTTGAAGTCTATGGAGGGTGAAAGATTCTGACTCTTGGGGTGATGTTTTGTTTTCCTTCATTCTGGTTTGTTGGGGGTTTTTTGTTGTTTTTGTTTTGTTTTGGTTTGGTTTGGTTTTTTTTAAAGTGACTCCTGGTCAGTTACTAACTCATTGACATTTCTCAACTATCTAATTAAAATGTAGTCTCTCTTATAATACTTGCAAATATGACCTTCATTTGGATATTTTTGCTAGCTAGCATGTTTAATCAAATGTCACTAAGAATGCTAACCCATTTTTTTCACCGTAACTTTTAATTACTTTTTTTCTGTGAAAGTGTTCAGTCTTCTAAGCTTATGAAAATGTTTTCATTCTGTAAACTGGATTTTATCACTATTGCTACTCAATTTTATAAACAGAAATATATTTCATATCTTGCTTTGCATATGCACATCAGTTTCCTTTTAGACTGCTCAATGACATACAGCTTGGCAATAACCTGGGAAAGAAATGCAAGAACAGCAGAAAATTTTGTTGATATGGTGCCCATCCAGGGCATCTCCTTATGAGGACTATTACTAAAACACAGCAAAATGTCCATACATTACATTTTCCTAATGGAATGAGATTAATTATAACAAACAAACAAACAAAAACCCCAACAAGAACAAAACCAGAAAAAGAAAAAAGTGGAAGCCATCAGATTTTCTCGAGAACTAGTTAGTGCACCTGATCCTCCTCTGCATGCTTCCCACTGCATAAGGTTCAGTTTATGTCTCAGAAATCTCACTTTAAAGATGCTGTTTTATCCTAATTATTACTCAAAACAACAGACAATTCAAAAGCATACATAAGCAATCATCAAAACCAAACCAAAACAAACAAAATGACTGGAACCTTCATCTGGACTTCAATTTAAACATCTTTAATCTCTATGACTGCATGTGAGCTAGTAAGGTTGGGTTCACTTCACAGGTAGTGAAGAGGAAGAATATGGCATGTGATGTGATTGACATTCAGTAAATGGCTACTTTTTGCCACAGACTTTAAAAGGAAATTAAAGTGAGTAGCTCAGATGTCAACATTTCAACTTGTTCAGATGTCCATTGTTCTAGTTCTTAGTCAAGCTTAATTTGTGTCTTTTCTACTCAAAATGCCCAGTTGTTCTGCAGAGAAGTGAAAATTGGGAGATCTAAATTGGTTTTCAAAGCAGCAGTAGGGTATGATTTAGAAGCTCGAAGTTCTCAAGGAAAATATACCGGTGGTCTTCACCAACCTTTTTCACCATAGATTTAATAGTATGGGAAAGGAAGAAAATTAATCTCTAAGATGATTATTCCTTGGGGAAAAATCTGATTTTTGCCAGGACTTGGAGCAAAATAAGTAAACCTTAAATCCAAAAATTGTTCTGTTGAACTTATCAGTAGTCCAGTGTTCAAGGAAGATACACAGTAATTTAACTTGAAAATCCAAAATAGCCTCTTTATAGAATTTGCTTTTCTCTTAGAAATCTGGTCATACAAGGCAGTAATACTGACAATACTATGGAGAGGTAAGGGGGAAAAAAAAAAAAAAAAAGAAAAATTAGGGATCTATTTTGTTTTCTTTTGAAGTAGCAAAGGGAAAATGCTTTGAAGACTTAAAGCACTGACTGAAAGATAGGAAAGAATATTTCCAGCGGCTATTAGCAAATGAATCAGCATCTTTGGAATATTATACTGTTAGAGCTAATTTAAATTTCATGAATTTTTATGAGGAATTATTTTGAATAATATAAAGATGTTTTTGTAGAGTTAGTCATTGTTTCCCTTCCTACTGAAAAAACAATCTATTTTCCATCTTACTTCCACTTCATACTCATAATGCAGCAAATAGATGATTCAATATACAACCAATTGTTCCCACTTTGCATCCAAAATACAACATCCGCCAGGTCAAGTAAAATATTCTTTCAAATAGAACACTTTTAGCTACAGAACGTTTACAACTGCCGTAACAAAAATAATAAAAGTAATAATATGTTCCATTTATGGAAGAACATTAATCCAAAGTAAAGTAATTTTAAACTTACAAAAAGGTTTTGAGATTATTGTCATTTTTTTCTATGAAAACAATTAATCTTTCCTCTTCCAAAACATGCTAATATAACATATACATGGCAACTAATTAGGGTATGCTTTTGCCATAGCATAGGCTTCAAACACAGTGATTATGTTCAATAAGTGCTTTGCACCTTTTTGAAATTCACTGAAGTCATGTATTGCAAAGTGTTTTCAGATGCAAAAAATACAAAATTCTTTGAAAACTCTTCTCATTAACTTACTGAAGGAAAATTTAACTCCAAATAATATCAACTAAACTTTATAATTCAGCATATTTCATGTAGCTCAATATTTATTACTTCTGATTTTTGCACTCTTAAGACCACAGATTTGTCTGATACTTTACCAGTGTGTGGAATTTTTCTGCCTATTCGTCTAATGAAAAGGGGTACTAGGCCAGCTTTGAAAAATAAAACTTAGCACTTGGAATAGACACTGTAGATAGCTGAGGACATCACTGTCCTCATGCTATTGAATAATGAAAATGTAGAAATTAGCTTCTACTTAACTTGTGATTTTTGGCCTGAAGTAGCGCTACTTACTAGGTGTAATTTGTAGGCATGTATGAAGAAGTGCTCTAAGACTCCGAGGTGATTTTGTTCGTCAATTTTTAGATATACTTTATTCTCCTACTTCTTTAGATATATTTCATACAACATTTTTCAGCTCAAGCATGACATGTACAAACTCCTGAACAAACTTAAGATCAAAAAATAAGCCCACAGAGGGTGGAAGGAAAGACGGGTAGCATGGGAGGAACACGGAGAAATTGCCCAAGTAGCCACGGATCAAGTTAGGAAAGCCAAGGCCCTGACAGAATTAAATCTGGTCAGAGATGTCAAGGGCAACAAGAAAAAGCTTCTATAGGTATGCCGGGGAGAAGAGGAAAACTAGGGAAAATGTGGGCCCTCTCTGGAAGGCAATGAGAGACCTGGTCACCCAGGACATTAGGAAGGCTGAGGTGCTCAATGACTTTTTTGCCTCAGTTTTCACTGTCAAGGGCTTGTGCCACACTGCCCAAGTCCTAGAAAGCAAATGAAGGGTCCGGGAGAATGAAAAGCCACCCACTGCAGGAGAAGATCAGGTTTGGGAGCACCTAAGGAACCTGAAGGTGCACAAGTCCATGGGACCTGATGGGATGCATCCGCGGGTCCTGAGGGAACTGGCAGATGAAATTGCAAAACCACTATCCATCATATTTGAGAAGTCCTGGCAGTCTGGTGAAGTTCCTGCAGACTGGAAAAAGGGGAACATAACCCCCATTTTTAAAAAGGGTAACAAGGAAGACCTGGGGAACTACAGGCTGGTCAGTCCAGGTACCAGGACAAGGTTTTCTTCAAATTGTTGGAATGCAGCCTGGCAGGAAAGGACTTCAGGACTACAAGAACTACAAACCGGTCAGTCCCATCTGAGTGCCAGGCAAGATCATGGAGCAGATACTCCTAGAAACTATGCTAAGGCACATGGAGAATGAGAAAGTGATTGGTGACAACCAACATGGCTTCACCAAGGGCAAATCATGCCTGACCAATCTGGTGGCCTTTTATGATGGGGTTACAACATTGGTGGATAAGGCTAAAGCAACTGATGTCATCTACCTGGACTTGTGCAAGGCATTTGACACTGTCCTGCATGACATCCTTGTCTCTAAATTGGAAACGTGAGTTTGATGGATGGACAACTTGGTGGATAAGGAACTGGCTGTATGGTTGCACTTAAAGAGTTGTGGTCAACAGCTTGATGTCCAAGTGGAGACTGGTGACTAGTGGTGTCCCTCAGGGGACTGGTGCTCTTCAACATCTTTGCTGGAGAGGTAGACAGTGGGATTGAGGGCTCCCTCAGCAACTTTGCTGGCAACACCAAGCCATGTGGTGCGGTTGACATGCTGGAGGGATGGGATGCCATCCAGAGGGACCTTGAGAGGTGAGCCTGTGCTAACCTCATGAAGTTCAACAATGCCAAATGCAAGGTCCTGCACCTGGGTTGGGGCAATCCACAACATAAATACAGACTGGGCAATGAATCGCTTGAGACCAGCTCCGAAAAGACAGACTTGCAAGTGGTGGTGGATGAGAAGCTCAACATGAGCCAGCAATGTGAGCTTTCAGCCCAACAGGCCAACTGTATCCTGGGCTTACAGGCCAACTGTATCCTGGGCTGTATCAAGAGAAGTATAATCAGCAGGTCAAGAGAGGTAATTCCCACCTGGAGTACTGCATCCATTTCTGGAGTCCCCAACACAAGAAACACATAGACCAGTAAGAACGAGTTGAGAGGAGGCCACTAGGATGATCCGAGAGCTGGAGCACCTCTCCTATGAGGACAGGCTGAGAGAGCTGGGGCTGTTCAGCCTGGAGAAGAGAAGGCTTTGGGAAGATCTTACAGCTGCCTTTCAGTACCTGAAAGGGAACTACAAGAAAGCCAGGGAGGGACTTTTCATAAGGGCAGTTAATGACAGAACAAGGGGAAAGAAATGGTTTTAAGCTGAAAGAAGGTAGGTTTAAATTAGATATTAGGAAGAAATTCTTCACTGTGAGGGTGATCAGACACTGGAACATGTTGCCCAAGGAAGTTGTGGATGCCCCCTCCCTGGAAGTGTTTAAGGCCAGGTTGGATGAGGCTTTGAGCAACCTGGTCTAGTGGAAGGTGTCTCTGCCCATGGCAGGGGGTTGGAACTGGATGATCTTTAAGGTCCCTTCCAACCCAAACCATTCTATGACTCTGTGATTCTATGTACTCTCTAGCAGGGTAGTACGGAGCATTACTAATGTGAGATCCATAGATTAGACTTAATTGAAATCTTAACTTATTTTCCCCATGGCTGGTGATCATCACAGCGAGCTGTCAATTCTGAATGTGAAGGAACAACCAGGTACCAAAGGTCAACTATTTCAGCACAAAACAGTTAAAGTAAGTAGATGGATAGAAATTCTTATTTATTGCCCTTCTTTCCTACAGCAATATGCATATCAGTGTTAGGTGGACAATAACTGATCAATCCACAGCAAAAGAGAAATTTATAATTGACATTGTTAATAAAAAATATTTTATTAAATTTTTAATACTATGATGAAAACTGAAGCAGTCAAAATCTTAAGTAATAAGTGTGCAAAGGAAACTACCTGCTGATTTTCTTGGCAATGAAAATGTGTTTACTTTTGTAAAACCAAGGCTTTTTAAGAGATCAAATAGCTACTTGGCCAGAAAAACATAATCTAGGATGTTGCTCTCTTTTCACAAACGTTTTCAAACACATCCTGAACTGATTTGAAAATAGCAGTGTGTCTGCTGCTGCTCAATCACAAGCTCTGGTACTGCCTTAAAACTACCAGATGTGTCAAAATCCACACTTGTGCTTTCACATATGTCCCCCAAACAAGGAATTAGGTTCCTATAAACATATTTATTGATAACTTACCATATTCCCCCAAAGCTACACCTGATGGATGGCTAGATAGATTGTTATCCAGCTTTGCGTTTTCTCATGTGCTCATCAGACAAATTTGGTCTGTTTTACGCAAAAACCTTGCTAGTGAATACTATGTCTCTTTGCTTGCACTTTTACCTGTCAGTAAAACAGGACATGCTGCAATCATGGATCTTATTCCAGCAGACACAGCACTGACTGGCTGAGCAGGGTCAGTCCAGCCTAGCAGAGTCCGCAGGGCCCTGACCGCAGCCTCCCTCCCCAGCAAGGAATGCCTCACGCCCTGCAGAGCCCTCAGCAAGGACCTGCTGCAGGATGGTTTGGTTACTGTGGGTTGGCACAGGGTTATTTTAAGGAACACAGAGCCTGGGCAGGGACAAGGACTGACACAGGAACATGACACAAAAAGGTTGGGGCTGTGCAGGCAGATTCAGTCCACCCATGAGGAGTCCTGCCAGGCTTGGGGGAAGCATGGGGGTCCAAGCCTCACCAATTATTCCTGTGATTTATATAAACAGAAGCACAATTCAGCCTATGATCTTTATCATTAAAATGCAGATTTACTAACAAAGTACTGGAAACAAAAAAAAAAAGGTTATTAGAGTATATGCATATGAATGGAAACAGTGTTCATTTCAAAACAAAGGGGGCTACTGCTTCAAGCTCACATCACCAGGCAGAGCTTTTATCAAGGCACAGGCGACTTTGCTATCCAAACAGCTTCCCTGTCTTCAAACCTATGTGGACAGAAGAAACTGAAAGTTAAGAGAAATTAGTCATTTATTTAAGAGAAAATGCTGTAAACAATTTTGAGACCATATTATTACTTTTTAAACATTGTAACAAGTGTAGACAACTTTTCATCTTTGGATGAAAGCATCTGCGACATTTTTCATCAAAGTATGGAAGTACCAGTAACAATAAAGTTTAAAATTTCCTAAAGAAATCAAAGATGAATATAGCTTACTGAGAAGAGATTATGTATTAATAGTAGAAAAAAATAGAATTTTTCAGGTTTATGTAATCTACAAATTAAGATTAATTTGGAGAGGTAACAGCTGTACAGTGTAAGACTTGTTTAAAGAATTTTTCAAAATTTTCTTTATTATGAGAGGATGGTGACAGTTTAGAAGCTGTGCAAGCGAACAGAGATCAGATCAACATTCAATGCAGTGGGTTCAAGAGCAAGAAATTCTCACAGTGCTTAATTAAAATAAAAGCATAATCCAACTAAAGTTTATCAATTAACATTTAGCTTTTTGAGAAGGATTGATTTTACTTTGACATAGAAATTTGTAGATAAGCTTTTGATTAGCACAGAGACATTTATGATTCACAGCTAAAATAAAGTTTTTGTTAAATTGCAAATTTAATTAAAGGTTACCTAGGATAAGGTAAGTTTTTCTGTTCACTGTGATACACATTCTTACATATTATCTCAGTTATGTGTGTTTATGTGTCTGGTGGAAGCAAACAGTCTTTCATCCCCTTTAAAATATCTGTCTCCTGGTTCGAAGCATCTATTTGGTTTTGAGGCAGCTAATGTATTCTTCCCTACCCTTGGGTCCCTCTCTAGTTCTCTGTGGTTTGCTTTACTGTTCGCTAAATATTTTACAGTGCACTTTCCACCTTGGTTTGCTTCTTTGAGACCTTTATGCAGCTTAGTCTTCCCTTAGGAATCCTATGAATTAATCACTGGATGTACTGCCAGTGTAAACAACTATTGCTAGCAATTAAACAATCCTTACACACAGAGAGTGAAATTCACTCTCATGCTCTGGACAAATACACTGACAAAGCACTTCTTAAGTATTTTTGAGTATTTAAAGTGGCGTGTAGGTCTACAAACTGTTAAGGAGGATAAGATTTTATCACAGAATCACAGAATGCTAGGGATTGGAAGGGACCTCGAAGGATCATCTAGTCCAATCCCCCTGCTGGAGCAGGAACACCTAGATGAGTTCACACAGGAAGGTGTCCAGGTGGGTCTTGAATGTCTCCAGAGGAGACTCCACAACCTCCCTGGGCAGCCTGTTCCAGTGCTCTGTTGCTCTCACAGTAAAGAAGTTCCTTCTCAAGTTAAAGCAGAACCCCCTGTGTTCTTCTGAAGTTTTTTCAAAAATAATAAAACATTGGGTTTTTTAAAAAAAAAACCTTATTATAATAAACATTATTCCACTGTCCTTCTGCATGGACACAGCAGTTCCATGAAAAGATATATGCTGAAGCTTGTCTCACCTTCTTTGTCTGAGATGAACTAATAGAGATGAATACACAAACCTTTCAAAACATTAAAAATTCTTCCAGTCTTTGCAATGAAATAAATCAGAGTGCACTCTGTAGGGATTTGTATTTGCATAGGGTAAATCCATAACACAAACACATCTGCATACTTTATTCCTAAATTCAAAATAACTTTGTTATACGAAACCCTTAGTATTCCGGTCTTTTAAGGAGATTCTTAATTCTTCTCCTCTATGTTCACAGTGGTTGCTTTTAACCACAGGATTAAGAGCCTGCTTGTGTGCATTTTCAACTATAGAACTATTCTGGTGGTGAGCCTCACACCCTCAATGAAATATTTTCAAATTCAAAGGAAAGCCATCAAAAGGATACAGCCACCAAGACCGACTAGCAGCTCCTTGAAGGACACAGACTTGAGCTGCACATACAGTCCTTAATAATGGAAAAAAGTGGAGCTGTACAGCTGATCTCCAACTGAGTGCAAATTATTTAAAAATAATAGGAGCAGTGAGATAATTCCCTAACACAGCTGTTTTGTTACTCAGATACAGCAAAAAGTACAGTTTAATAAGAAGCTACCTATCAGTTTACTAAACTTTAGAAACATGATGATTTTAATTTTCAAGTTCACCAATAGATTTTATGTATTTGAGGTAAAAAAAAAAAAAAGTTTATTTCCCTTAGAACTTCATCAAACTAGTCCTAAATAGTACTTCCTTCAAACTCTTGTAGAAGCTACAGTCTGAAAAGACCTAACTTTGGTAAAAAGATGTCATATAAAAGTGAAAAAAGGACTTTAAGTTATGAAAAGATGAAATATTAAGGCATTATTTATGGTTCTGTTTGCACACAGAGAGATAACTTTCAAAGTTTGATTAATTACTACAGGTAAGAAAGAGCAGACAATTGACTACAAACTCAAAATAATACTTTAAAATATTTTAAAAGATTTTTAAAGGAATATAGATGTTCAGTCTTTAGTTCCATTTTCAAAAAAATTAAGCACACAGTGGCTCATCTTAAAGTGCTGTTGTATACAGTGAGTTTGGAACTCAAGGGATTTCTCCATTCCAGTCCGCTGGAGCCGGGCTGCTGTTGTCCTGTAACACCAGGGCCAGGCATTAGCAAGGCTGAGCATTTATCCCCAGTACAAACTCACATGTGCAAACTATGCAGTCAACACTGAACATCAGTCAATCAACACAAACAGGGCAGTACTTCTACAGGCATACTCTGCCCTATCATCCAGATCATTAATGAAGACATAAAACAGAACTCAACCCAGTATTGGCCCTAGGGGTACAATAATAGCCACTGACCTCCAACTAGACCTTGCACTGCTGAGCACCACCCTCTGGGCCTGGCCATTCAGTCAGTTTTCAACCCACCTCACTATTTGCTCACCTAGCCCATACATCAACAGCTTCCCTGGGAGGATCTTATGGAACAGAGTGTCAAATGCTTCCTAAAGTCCAGGTAGGCAATATACACTGCTCCCTCCTCATCTACTAGCCATGATCATTGGCATTATCTCCAGTCCTATTTTCCCAGGTTTGTTCCTCCTCGATCTACTTCCATCCCTTCTGTTCTCCACATTTAACTCTGTGTTGGATTTGTTTAGCAAGATTCTGGTGGAGGTGGGGCTACAGGGGTGGCTTCTGTGAGAAACTGCCAGATGGTCCCCCTATGTCTGACACAGCCAATGCCAGCTGGCTCCATGATGGACAGATCTGCTGCTGGCCAAAATTGAGCCAATCAGCAATGGTGGTAGTGCCTGTGGAATAACATTAAGAAAGGGGAAAAAAAAATACTGTGTAGTTGCAGCCAGAGAGAGGTATGAGAATATATGAGAGAAACAACTCTGCAGGCACCAAGGTCAGTAAAGAAGGAAAGGGAGGAGGTGCTCCAGGTGCCAGAGCAGAGATTCCCATGCAGCCTGTGGTGAAGATCATGGTGAGGCAGGTTGTCCCTCTACAGTCCATGGAGATCCATGGTGGAGCAGATATACATCTGCAGCCCATAGATGACCCCACTGCAGAGCAGGTGAATGCCCAAAGGAGGCTGTGACCCTGTGGGAAGCCCACACTGGAACAAGCTCCTGTCAGGATCTGTAGCACTATGGAAAGAGGACCACACACTGGAGCAGGTTTTCTGGCAGGGCTTGTGACCCCACGGGGGAACCGTGCTGGAGCAGTCTGTTCCTGAAGGAATGCACACCATGGAAAGGACCCATGCTGGAGCAGTTCATGAAGAACTGTAGCACATGGGAAAGAATTACATGGGAGAAGTTTGTGGAGGACAAACTTGACCCTTTTGAGAGCCCAAACTTGACCCTTACACTCTTCCTCTCCTCACACTGGAGCAGAGGAAGAGTGTGAGGAGTCCTCTCCCTGAGGAGAAAGGAGCAGCAGAAATAACATGTGATGAACTGACTGAAACCCCCATTCCCCATCCCCCTGTGCTGCTGGGAGGGAAGAAGTAGAGAAATCAGGAGTAAAGTTAAGTGCAGGAAGAAGGGAGGGGTGGAGGGAAGGTGTTTTAAGATTTTTGTTTGTTTTTCATTATCCTACTCTGGTTTGATTGGTAATAAATTGTATTAATTTTCCCCAAGCTGAGGCTGTTTTGCCCATGACAGTAATGATAGTGAATGATCTCTACCTGTCCTTATCTTGATCCACAAACCTTTCATTATATTTTCTCTCCCTTGTCCAGTTGAGGAGGGGGATTGATAGAGGGGCTTTGATGGGCACCTGGTGACCACAGGCCTTTCTCAGAATCATATTGTAACAGCTGTATCTCCAGTCCCTCTCAAACATCCCATAGGTTTGCTCTTTCTCGTGAGACTCAAGATGATCTTGTTTTGCTGCTTATCAGTTACAGTGTTCTGGATGAACCTCTCCATGGATACACCCGAGAAATTCCTTCACTGGTTCATTAGTCAGTGACTTGAGACATGGGGACCTTGATGTTGCTTCTGTTATCTCCTCTTCATTAAGCTTTGTGTATCTAGGTGTTTAATTTTATACTTTCCTTGCCTCTGGTCCTGGTATTTTAAGGATAGACCAGATAGCCTTACATTCCTCGTATCATTACAGCTCAGGTAAGCGCAGTGTATTTCCATGGAAAGAATCTCAGAGTAATAGCCCAACCAATGTTTTTCTAATTTCTTTTTTGGGTGTATTTCTCTTCTTCATTCACTGTAGTGGGGCGTAGAGAGACTATACTTCCTAAATAAAACCTTTGGAAATATTACCTTTATTGTTAGTGAAAGAAATTGGCATGTGTGTACCTCAGTCAGGTTTAGAAGTGTGACTTAGATCAGCCTCAGGATATTTTTAATAATTTTACCTTTCCAATAACTTTCAGAAAACTGAAAGATCCATTTTATAGGTGTCATAAATGCTAATAGCATACAGGTGCGACATATATTTATAATTATATTATTACTAATACTAATACTAATACTAATACTAATACTAATACTAATACTAATACTAATACTAATATATATAATGGCAGTATGAAGAGCTTAGCTTCTTTGAGCAAACTGGGAAAGGTATTGTATAAATTTCCAGTGATTGAGAATAATAATTAACAAACAAGAAGGCAAATATTAAATTAATTACACAAAAAGCTGCTACATTATAACTACTTTACATATTATACATACAACTAAAATATCTCAGCATTACAAACAAACCTCACAGTGCTATCCTGCAAGGTGTTTGAAGGAGAATGGAGGTCTGGAGTCTTCAATAAAGACCTACAGTGAGAATGATTGAGCCAAATTACAATTAATTTCATAATGCAGCTCAACAAAATGTCCTGTAACATCATCCCATCCGACAGTGGACAGTAACATGCCTCTTTGTAGACGAATCAATGACTTATTACAACCCAAAATAAATTATCCTGAGTACGTTGCCTAGTCTTCTGATAATGTCATTGGGAAGAACTCCTATTAGGAATTAACAAGAAGAAATACATGATATGATAATTATAAAGCTAGAGCCAATTCATGTTTTCTTATTACTAACAACAAGTCTAAGGAGAAAATTATACCAGCAAGCAACACTATTACAAATTTGCACGCACGATTCTAATAAAACTTATAAATGCGTTAGAGCCATCTATGTGGGTAACAAATCATCTGCAAGCATTGGCACTATAACACATGTAATGAGATTAGTTGGAACCAGCACTGAAACAGCATGACAGACAAACTGAGTCCCCCTACGTACATCAAATGAATAAGCAATGAAAACGTAAAACACAGCAGAGAAAAATCAACACAATTGATTTTAGAAGTCACCACAAAGGACTTTTCTAAGGCAATCAAAAACATTTCAAAGTAGCATTAGTTTGCCAAGCAGTTAGGGGAGTACACATGGGCAACAATAAGAAAAGGCTTGTCATGTCTTAAATTGTTTTGGCTTTATTGATGATTTCCATTTCAAAAACTAGTTGCCATTTTATAGACATGGAACACAGCAGGATTTTTTAAGTAAGGAAGATTTTAAAATCAATCAAGGCTATCTAAAATGTAGATACCTTTCCAGGATAATTTACAATAGTTATTTTTGATTCAATGTAATTAAATGCTGTCATGTAAGTAAATTTTTAAATATGAATAGTACAGAACAGAAAGATTTATTCTAAGTCATCTAGTTGGTATATAGGACTTTACTGCAAACAGAGTTAGTATGACTGTTTTGAAGACTGAGGTTACAGTTTTAATTTTAAAAATCTCACCATAAAAAAAAGATATTGGATCAATAAGCTTTGTCATTTAATGGGAATTTACATTCCATGGGTTTTATGTTTCCATCTATGTTTTTCCATTACTAAATGACAATGAATATCAATCATGGTAATAGATAAAATAATCTTCCTTACCTGAAATTCCCCTTACTTTGAAATAATGAAGTCCATAGAACTGTTATTTTGGGAGGTTTCAGCCAATGTAGCATAGGGTCAGACAAGACCTAACAGTCACCAGTAGGAAGGGCATATTTTGGGATACACCCCCAGGCACATGGCTTTCAGAGCCAAAGTATTTCTAACTGGTTTTGCTGAAAAGTATCTTAAGCAAAAGGGCTATAAAATCTACTAATAAAGCATATGGGAAATTCAAATTTGCAATAACATACTAGAATCTTTTTATGTCAGTGCCCATCTCTATTTGTCTCCAGAGCAGGTTGGATTTGTGGACCTTATTAATGAAGAAAGTCAGCATTATGTAATTCTATTTTATTTGCCTTCAGACTAGAGTCCATAGATCTAGACAATGGAGCTTCCACCACACCACACACACTGATCAGCCAGGGCACCATTCTGAAACTTTGGCTCCTAATTAGCAAGAAAAACCTATGTTTCTATTACATACTTCTTGTGTGTGTGTAATTTAGTACTGGTGCTGTCTTCTAAACAGGAAGATCTTTCTGTTTTGGTACCTTTGAATGTTCACACAGCCCATATATAAATTTCAGAATTTTCACATTGCTCTGCATACTCAGATTTTAAAATTTTGCAAACTCTAATAGAAAAAGGTTTTAACTCAGAGGCCAAACAATGTTTTAAAATTACTAAATTGGCTTGCATCAGCTGTATTTTAAAAATTTTACTCTTGCCTGAAGGAAGTTTACATTTTTGACAGTTATTGTTTTAATATTTGATCCTTAAACTCTATTTGAGCTGCTGGCCCTCCTATCCTACAGAGAAATGCCATAAAGGCACATCTGGAAGGATTAGAGTATATTTTTGGCCTAGTCTCTTTTGTATTAATTTCACATCCCTTCTGTATAAATGAGCAGATCTAGGTCCTGAGGATTATCTCCCTACAGCCTTCCATGAGGATGAACAGCAAAAACATTGAAATTTTATTATTCATTTGTTTACATTTTCGTAATCTCCTCCAGAGGGAAAGAACTTGATCAGAGAAATGGCCCTAAAATATTTTAGAGCATGTGTCCCTCTCACTGTTCCCAAGGCAGAACATTTTTGTCTCACTTCTTCCAATTTAGCACCAGGAAGCTCTCTCAAAGGAGGAAGAAACTTCCCAAAAGCTCTGATCCTTGTTGCTGTATGGATCTGTGTGGATCAGGTTATTTCTATGCTTCTGCTTTTACCTGTCTATGAAATACAAATTGAGTTTCTGAAAGCTACAGCAAGTGACAGCAGGAAGGGGCTGTTTCTTTCAAAAGTCATTTGAGAACAAGTGATGCTGGAGTTCTCCATTCTCCACTCTTTGTCTTCTTTCAGTGAGCTTCTGGAAAGCAGAAAGTTAGTGAGAACAAACTTTGTGGTCTGATGTTGAGGGCAGCAGAATCAAGGAGGCTCATGTGTTTCATGTGCTATTTAATGAGACTTAACATTTACCCAACTTTTGTAATATCCATTACTACTTCAAAGGAAAAAAAAGATGACCTTCAGTTTGAAAATTGTCCTTGACTCTATCTAAGCTCTGAGATTTGAAAATTCAGATTTTTAAAATGGGAGAGTTTCTTACATTTATGCTCATTATTAGCTAGTGGAACCACATCTGAAGGCAAATACTCTGCAGAGAGTGTGGAATTTTAAACTCCAGTATAATTTAATTTTTTTTTTCATTTTTAACTTTCATATATATCCCTCGTAGGTGATGGACACAGAACAGCATTGGAACCAGGAAAAAGAAAGAGAATAAATAAAAGCAGAAGAGAAACAGTCAAATTTCAGGTTATGGAAGATACATAGACTTAAGAAGAAAAATAAAGTGAGTCAGTTGTGTTTCTTTCCTCTGCTCTTTACAATGACTTTATTCCTGACAATGGGGTAGAGGAGAAGAGAATAGCAAAGGTACAAAAAGAATCAGAAAGTCTGATATAGCAAAACTAGAGAAGTTAAAAGAATCACAGCATATTGCTGATTGTAGCAATAAGGATTAAAATCTGTCTAGTCTCATTTGTAATTTTGCTATCACTAGTGATAACAGAAACAGTAAAAAAATACACAGTCACCAGCATAATATTCCTGGAGCTGGTAGAGGATAATACAGACAAGACTGGACCCAGACGAGAAATAGAGGCGAGATGAAGAATTCTAAAAAGGATCAAAACTCTACACCGGCAGGTATACTGCGTGGTACTTGGCCAAAACACCTGCTTTTCTGTAGAACTGCCTATATGTTATTGATGAGCACTCACTAACACAGCAAAAACAAATATCAGCTGCTGCTATTATTTTAACCTCTAAAAAAAGATGGGTCAGACTAAAAAAATACCACCAGCTCTCTTGTGCTTAGTCATTTAAAACATTGTTTGACCTTTGAGTGAAAACCTTGCTCTAGGAGAGTTTGCAAAATTTTGAAATCTGAATACACAGAGCAATGGTGACAATTCTGAAATTTACCTATGGGCTGTGTAAATGTTCAAAGGTCTCAAAACAGAAATCTCTGTTTAGAAGACAACACCAATTCTTCAGTATAGAGATTGCAGAGCAAAAGAAAAGTCACTTACTTATGTACTCTGCTATGTTTTTGGTAAGATTTTCCATCACTTTCTTAGGCAATCCTCTTTGCAAAGATTACTGCACCAGATTATTTACACAGTTACACTGGGATAGCTGTGATTATAGCCACCATTTGGATACTGAGTTGGTTGAGAACACGAATGGCCAATGATGACCTTTACTGTCTCTGGGAACTTACTTCTGTAAGGCCTATTGAATAAAACTCTGTTCGTCTCTTCACTTCTTGCCTGGCTGCCTCCTTTCTCCACACATAATCACTATTTGTGAAATCCTGTGACATCTTTAAAGGTTCCTCCAAATCCCAACTATTTTATAATTCTAGAAGCAGAAGATAATCAAAGAAGATTCAAGAATTTCTGATCAGATAGGCAGATTCCAAAGAAGATTCACGTGACACTATTGACTGTCTCAGACTTCCAGAAGAACCAATAATCAGTGCTAATTTTGCTGGAGATTTTGGCACATACTGCTGTATTCTAGAGACTACATTGGTCCCAGACAAAAACTGAAGGCTAGGATTACATGGAGGGAGTCTGTGGAAAGCCATACCATTTTTAACAGAAGGTATTATTAATTGCTCTGAAATAGTGAGCTTTTGAGTTCATTAATACCAGTTGATAGCTCTTCAAGCTTTCATGGAGTATGGGAAAAACCTTTGCACTAAAAGGATAGCAAAACTAAAGTCTTTACACTGGTAACATCAGTTTATTCTAGCTTCATTTTCCATAGCTGGAAAAAATATTTATTTTTTTTTTTACTGTTCAAATGAAATCAGAGATTATCTTCAACAATTATGCTGTAGGTCTTCTGTTTTATCCATAGTAATCCAGATTGCTCATGGTTTAGTAAATTACACGTTTGTCAGTTTTACCAATTTTTGTGAAGAGTAACAGCCCAATAGATCATGGAATATGGTTTTTCATTTGCTCTAGACTGTTCCTGTAAATCAGATTTTAGTTGCTGTAAAGAGAATGCTAAGAACTTGCTGTGGCAATAAAGGTGCAATCTTGAAAAGATAAAATGAAAAAAAAAAAAAAATAGTTTGAAGTAAATAAATCGTAAAACTTTCCCTTTCAGGGCATGAATTGTAGCAGGTAGGGCTGCCATCATGTCAGAAACTGTCCATAAAAAACTGAGGTCAACTTTTCTGTAGAAAATGTTTCTAAGGATATAACAGATTGTATCTAGAAGAAATGGGTTCTATTTGTATCATATTACTTAGCTTTCCACTAAAAGTTCACCTTCTTTTATTTTTTTAACTTTTACCAGTTTATCAAAGTGAAAAAATTGCAAGAACAGATCAATTTGGACAGACGTTTTGCTGAAAAAACTTCTTAAATACTGATATAATAAAAATGTGAGAAGCATCCTAGAATACTCAGAAGCTTAACTATACATGGTGTTCACACAAGATTTAGGAGATTCTTATTCATGCCTGTGTTCTTTTCCATTTTCAAATAAATATCTATTAAGCATAAAGACTGATTCTAGAAGTTAAATGGTAAGAGGATTCCCTTGTGCTGTAAAAGCCAAGACTGCTGAGTGTTCACTTGTAAACTACCCTGGTGTTAAGAAAACTCATCTGTTGTTGGGAAGACTGAGGATCAGACTCTGGAAAAGCATAAACTGAATCTGAGTGACACATCCTTGATATGCATTTTAAACACAAAGTTATGAATATTACCATATTAACTTCCTGTTTGGTTTTGTTCTTGGATTGCTTTTCATGCACACAATCTGGAAGTGCATGTCCTCATCTTAATATTAAAATGTCTAAGAAATGCTTAATTCTATTATTTCTAAAATGAGGAGATCTAAAGGCATTTATTTCAGTCAGACACTTACTTTAAGTTGAAAATAATAATCTCTCAAACAACTACTGTACCTGTTAACACAGAAATATTGTGGTACAGGTTTTTATAGAGGGTGGTAGAGGATATTGAATCCACACTCAGTGAGTAGCAATCTGGTGTTTACCTAAACTACCTTCCTTTTGGAGAAGAGACTTCCATCTTGTGGAACTGATGCACACATGTTGTGAATCTCTGAAACTCTTCAGAGCTTTCTGAATGTAATATTTTTTTTTTTGCCTGCAGCTCAGGTAATAGGCTGTAGGGTTATGGCACTGCTGTCGAAGGGGCTGATTCAGACCAGTGTGTTTGTGACTCTCATGGGTTGATAAGATTCTCTGCAGGGCAAAGAGAAATCTCCAGCCTCTGAGGACCAAAAGCAGACGAAAAGGACCAGAAGTTTTTCTCAGCCATAAGGATAAGCTGAATGCATTTGAAACATGCTGTCTTAAAGGAACATTTTGAAAATGCTAGTTAGGTATTAAACATATTTTGTTTAAGCACCATAGATAAATGAAAATATAATGTAAATAGGAAAATATTTATCTCATATAAAGAATACTACTAGCTATATCTTTCTGAATTTTGATTATATGCATATATGTAAATACCTTAAATATATGGTTTTGTGAGATAATGACAATGTAAAGAATGTTACAATTGGCATAATATCATCTAACTGCTAAACAAATATACCTACCAAACCATCATTTCCAGTCCTGTTGTAACTGCAAAAATCTACAGTTTATGGAGTTTTTTGCACTTTTTCTTGTTCAGCCTACTGTATAAAACAGCATTTTGTTCAATGTCTCAGATAATGCTTATTTTCCAGTTAAACATATCTTATTATTCCACATACCCATATAATATCATTTTCACTCACAGACACACTTCAGTCCCTAATGATTTTGAATAGGTTTGAAAAAAAAAAACCTTACAACATACTTAAAAACAAAAAAGAAATAAGATAAATACTACCTTTATGTATTTTTGAGAACAAGATTTTTACAGCTGTTGGACAAAAGACAGGAAGCAATTTACTTTGCTTTACTTCCAAAATCAGAACCAGAGGCACCTTATGACTCATTCACTTCTGCAGTATAAAGTCAAACAAATAGTACTGAAGTCATTGTAGGCTATTTTAACTGTTATAAGTGGACAAGCTACACAGAAAGGACTTTCTATGAGATTTATTGCATAGCAAGCCTGTTTCAGTGGTGCAATTATGAGAACTTGATGTCACACACACAATCAATAGAAACTACTTTGCCTGCATGCGCAACAGTTTTGAGGTTTTAATGTGTCATTTGTTTGATAAAATATTAGATGTCATGATACTATTGAAACAATTAAATACATCCACCTTTTCCAAGTGGGTTTTGTTTCAATCGGACAGAAACTGACCTTTGGTTAGCCAGCAGTAATTCCAATGTGTAAACTGAAAGTAGTTCTTAAAATTAGAAGGACAAGTAATACTGTCTGCTGATACAAATACAAATCCTTTTTAAAGTCAGTGAAACAAAGTCACTGTCCTTTAATGATCCTACAGCTCTTTGGGGTGAGTCCACCCTTTCTTATGAAAAGGACAACAGTCTTCACTCAGCTTAGTGCCTCATGATCTCATAGTATTTTTGTGTCTGTTGCAGAGACCTTCCAGACACAGGGTCCTTTTCTGCTCTGCTAGGATCTTTCTACACTGAAACAGTCCTTCTAGCATCACCTGAATCAGCATTATAACAAATTGCTCCCTCTAACTCTGCTTGTATACTGGGTACTCCAGAGACAGTCCAGAATAAAATTTGGTAATAAGCTTCATTTTAAAGAAATACTCATATTTAAAATCAAGTTTAACAGAAAATAATATCCTAGACCAAGGACAGAGGTCTCATTATTCTATAAGTATAAATCATAAGGCACTATGTTAAATAATAAATGGATGTTGTATTGAATTTTTTAACAATATGAATAGACAAAAATTCATTGCATTTATTTACACCAAAAAAAAAATTATTCTAGCATTTGTGACTTTCAATTATTTAATTTAGTGAACTTTTTATCTGTTTTAGCAGTATTTTTATTAGCAATTTATATTAGAAAGACCTATACTCCAAATTTAGCTCCAGCCTAGACTATACACTCTACTCTGCCTATATAAATACTTAATGAGGAAAAATACTTAATGAGGAAAATTCACTGAAATGCCACGTAGAAGCTGTGAATTTTTTTTTTTTTTTTCCTCCTTATAGAAGATCAGTAAAACTACTTGGAAAGGTTTATGCCCACTTATAAGAAGGAGACATAAAGGAAATAAATGAAAGAATGAATAGAAAAGTGAACTGACTGTTCTAACTCCAGTTTGACTGAATTTACAGTTTGTAAATGCTTTCTTCTCTGGGTACCACAATAAAATGTACAATACAAACACCCAAAGGCAGAAGATGGATCACATATCTGTATTAACCAAGAAAGTAGATCTGGGTTAATAGGTCTTGTGGAAGTACAGTTGTTAAAATGCAATTCATTGTTCTGGTAAATTTAAGTTGCAAATTTTGTGTTTGCAGCTGGACAGGCTTCTGAAGATCACACCTGTTCTGCTTGCTGCTGAGTGCTTTGCGGAAGATATTTGTTTCTGATTCCATATTCAATATTTGGAAGCTAATAACCAGTAATAAAGCTGTCAAAAAGATTTTTAAAGGCTTGTAAGGACATGGCATGCTACTGCCATTTACACATTTGCAGACTCTCTTTGTCCCATATATCATCAAAATATTTGCATATGATTTAATATTATATACATTTTATAAATGTTAAGACCAAGGAAAATCTTGATCACTCTCTGGCATTACTTCCAATATAATTTCCACCAAAGATCTTAATTGAATGAGCCCTATTTGAGCTTCTGAACATTGTACTAAACAAATCCAAAACATACTTAAAAGTTTTAATTGTTTTAATTGTTTTAATCTCACTGTCAAACTACTTTGTGGGGTTTATATTTATTAAACTAAAATAAGAGGTTTTTAATAAACATTTTATTTGATAACACAAACTTCCCTTAAAGATTTTCTTCATATGTACCTTTCAAATGCATTTTTAATTGAAAAAGTATTGGAAGAATGTATAGTGTACTTATTTAAAACTACTATATAGGTATATATAATTGTGAGAAAGCAGGATAGATGTGCAATATCTTCCAATTTGGACTTTGTTATCAGTTTGTGATTTTGCCTGAAGCAGAAAGGCCCACATACTAATTTATTCACTGTCAAAGAGCCCAAACCAGTGTTTTTTGCACTTTTGCTATAACTGGTGAAATTAAGATTGCTGAAAGTGGGGGTTTATTTAAGAATAAACACTCCATGAATGTGGGGTCCTGAAGGAAGTGGTTCAGACAAACTGAGAGAACATGTAGATGTAGAGCAAGGTGGAAAAACTAAACCAGAGAACCTTTAGAAGAAGTATGGTGGAGCTGTTGCCTTACTGAAGTAGCAGATGATAAGATAATAATGGACTGAATAAGATTTTGAAGTAGAAAGATTGTTTGGATTTTTTTTGGTTTTTAATATATTCTTTGATTCAGTAAGGATATTCATTTATACAGTGTTTTTAATGGGAGTGCAAGTCATTCCTATGTATGTTTATAGTATAGAAGACAGTACAGAATTAACCGAAGACAATGCTAGAGGCAAGAACCTGAAGGACTGGCTAATGTTTTGTCTTTGATAAGCTCTAAGAGATGTTATATCTGTGTTTTGGACAGCAAAAGGACACACTCTATATAGACAACAACAGTTAACAGCAGAGAATGCCATTCCCAGTGAGAATGCTGAGAGGCAAACTTAGAACAAGAAGAGCATGCATTTCTCTTGCCTCCATTTTGCTCTTACTTTTCTTTTGCGTGTGTCATGACCAACTGGCCTAACAGTCATTCACATTCACTGGTGCAGGTAATAGGCTGCAAGCTCCACAAATTCCCCAGAAATGACTGAACTATGCTGATTTACGCGGGCAAAGGTTGATTTTTTTGGTTTTGTTTTAGGTCTTTTGTGTTCCCCTACTCATTAAACTAGGAACTTCATTACTGTCGTGGATGTCAAACTTTTACAACAGCAAGAGAAAGAAGCAACAAGAAAAGGTAAACACTGAGTCAACCACTTGACATATTTATTCCTCAATCTACAAAACAAAACAATGATTCTTTAAGATCTTTGCCTGTGTGCTTACATTGAAAATATCAAAACAGGTTTAGTCAGAGGACTTGGTAAAAAAATCTTACTAATTTCCAAGGTCAACCGGCAGCTACACTTCTTTGGACAGGAATAAACACCCTCCATACTACTTTTGTTTAACAAACTCTTGATACATTGCATGCAAGCAGACTGGATATTCAACACTTCAGAGCTTTGTTTCTCTTTCAAGGCAAATTCTTATATTTTATGCAGACAAAGGTCCAAAAATGTAATTTACTTCAAAGTATGATGTGTTATTCTGTAATAACTCCTGTATTGTTTTCTTATTATGTGATTAGCTTGTGTTCAAAGTCTTACTGTACTTTTTGACTAAGAATTTGTAAAATAAATGGTCCATAGTTGCGAAATATTACATGTATCTGTGAGTTCTTCATGGGTCACTGCTGCTGCACTAGGCTTTCAAGACTTTCCAGCAGGTATAATGGAGAAATTTGGACTGGGCTTCATTAAATCTGTCTGAACTTGATGTCATATTGAATATCTAATATTATAGGTAGGTAGAGAAATTTATGCTAGGTCACTACAAAACTCAGTTTAGTGAGAATAGAGACAATCCAGTTGAAGATCAGATAACAGATATAAGACATTACCAGCAAAAGAAACAGAACTTGAGCCATCCAGGTCAGTTTTAAAGTGCATGGGCTAAAGGAAAAAAAAGGTTTGAAAATTTTTTTGTCTGAACTCTGATGTGCTGTAAAGGGCATTAACAATCTGCCATATTGTATGTTTTTAAAGTAGGTATGTAATTAAAATAAGACTATGTTTTCATTCTTCAAGCTTCTATTTTTAAATTATTTTATCTTATTGTAGAATACATGGGTTTTAATAAAGATTTTATAAATTTTCAAATCTTTCTCATTCAAAGCTGCACTGAGATCATTGTGAGTAAATATTTTACAGTTGTATTTCACTGAAAACAGTAGACCTGTTAGAAATTCCTGGTTATTAAAGGAGGGAGTGGCATACTGTATATCATCTGTAGGTAGTGCTCAGCAAATAGTTTATTTGAACAACGCTTCTCTTTTTGGCTTCAAAAACCTCCACAAGTAAATATTGATTTCTTTATGTTTATTCTTCAGGTTTTGTATTTTATGGATACGATTAAGAGAAGGATACTGTTTACATTTGAACTTGAGGTTTAGTAAGTTCAGTAAGATACTTCTACTGGGACTGGTCATATGAGTCATACATATATGTTTATTTTCCCTGGCTGGATACAGAGATAGATTATTTCAGAAGTTTGACAGTGCAGCATGGAGCTAGAATTCTGCTTTCTGGACTATTCAGCATGTAGCATTTTAAATTTTCCGAGGTGCAAATTTCTAGACTAGTAGCACTTAACTAGTCAGACAATTAACTATTCACCAGATGGGCACAGCAAAAGACAGTATTACTGTACCTTGTAGAGCTCCACGTCTTAGAAATTACTCTGATAGTTTTTCCTTAAGAATATATTTAATAATAAGCTAATAGACAAACAGATATTGATATCATTCCTTCTCATGTACTAATTATATTATAATCTGACAAAAGTTATGACAAAAGCATAGAAGAGAAAATAAACAGATTTAAGAACTAATTAATTCTAATTTCTTACAGATCACTTTCTTATGTTTGACTGGTGTTGACACACAAATTCTGATGGCTGCTTGTGCAGATTTGTCCTCTACCGTCTTGTAAGTATGACCTCAGATCCCAACATTTTTTTTTCTGTTAGTACATGTTTGCAGCCCTTCTTGAACTTCTGCCTGGACATCTACTGTCATAGAGCTTGGAGGAGCTCAGTGGTCTTTGAGACTTCTCTTTCTCTGTCCAACCTGGCAAAAATCATTCCATTGATGAATGTTCTATTATGGAAAGAGGTAAAATGATGATAAATTAATTCAGCAAATAATAAAAAAATAAATTGTGACCAAATTAATTATTTGCTTTGTTCCTTAGAGGGCCATGCCTTAAATCCACACTTCAGGATTTACTTCCAGCAGGGCCAAACTGGACTTACACAACACTTGATTCCAGGAGAAGTAACTATACTTTTAACTATGATTATTTACTTTCTTGAGATTTTTTTTTTTTTTTAATTTTAAAATCTGCTGTAAAGGGACTCTTTCCCCTGCCTACATCACTCAAAGTTTTTGTATTACTTTGTCATGATAGATGAGGTGAGTGGAAAGCTTAGTCTGAATAATCCAAGTACAAAACAATTTGCATAAATTAAAAAATTTCAGTATTGACAGCAAGAAGATAAAATGAGAAATTACATTCTTGTGAAGGTTATATGCCTAGTAATAACACATAGAAATGTAGGTATCTTTATTAAATTGCCTGATATAAATTATAAAAATAAGACATAATAAAGATCAAAGAGAGGTCTCAAGAGACGCTAACTCCTTCATCCAATCATATGCTTAATATGTTTATATTACCTGTCACTTATCTCATGAACTATATTGTTTTAAGGTAAAATAAGCAATTTGAAAAAAGACTTTAACCTTACAGCTATTTAAATAAAATATAAACCTAACATCTGTCTTGCCTTTCCACTCTTTTCATATAGCAAGAGCTCTTGCTATAAAACGATGCCAGAAATACAGCAAATTTTCAATGTAACTTTCCAGAATTCACCTTTCTAATAATCCTCCTGAAGAAGACATGCTCCATGCATCTAACAAAGTTACATCCATTTCATCACACTGATATACCAGGTTTTGGGGGATTTTTGTTGTTTTTTGTTCCGCCTCCTTTCCCCAGGGAAGTTAACTACAAATATATTTATTAAAACATGATCTTTGTCTTGGAAGGAACTTGTTCATACCACAGTGTGGGTTTATCTGTGGAAAGAAGTGCAGAGGAGTAGAAAGAATTTCTGTGATGTTATAGTGCTAGGATTTCAGAAAATTAGTATTACAGATATATCAGCAGGAGTAAAGATAACTTTTAATATAACCCATGATCTCTCAAGGAAATAAGTAAAAAGGAGTACACTTCCCTTTAAAAAGGAGTAAAGGTCCTTTGTGTGGGATATCTGAATGAAGGCATCTTGCAGAAGACAAAAGAACTTCAGAGGGAAAAGAAAGAAGACATCAGTAGCATTGATGTCTCACCTGTGAGAAAAACAAACATTGTCCCTACTAATATTCACAAGCTCCCTGAACTTCATATGTTAGGGGAAAATATATTATGAACTTCAATTTCAGGAAGAAAGGTGCAATAAACCTACTTTCCTTCAGTGATGTCAGTGTTAGATTGTGGTGGGCAGAGGAAAGGCGGAGTGCATTGTCATCCTCACTGCTCAAATGCAGACCTGAAGGCTGCATATTTTACACAGTGAAGAAGTAATAATTTCAGGTTGAATACATATTATTTCCTGTGTGTAGAAATGAAGAGTGTAAGAAGAATGAGTCTTTCAAATCTATTTAGAGCAGAGTGTTCAAAGAATCCAGGATGACTCTTCAATATTTCATTTAGATAATAAGTTAAGGCTTTGCTCAGTTCAAGTATTACACATAGATTCTTGTCATAGCTTAAAAAAACAAAAGGCTCTTTTGAAGTAACCACAGATTCATTAGCATTATATTTGCAGTGAAAAGTTTGAATAGTTCTTGTATTATGTATTATGCAAACTATGTACCCTGAGGCTGTGCAGATGCATTTATAAAGTAGCTATTGTTTCTTATGATTTTATGATTAGAACCTAGAGATTCATGACTAAGGAATTCAGTGTTTCAGAAGCTCACTGCTTACTTATACTTGTGAGTTATGTAATACGTAGGCAAATCCATCTCTCAAAGCCTAGAACATCTCATTAAATCTCTATGTAGAATAAGTGCGTTTACTACTCTGAGGTGTGATTAAGTGATGAATAGTGTAGAAATTTCTGGAGGAATGTGGTTTAGAAAGTGCATCCCCCTGACTCTCAAAATCTTCAAAAGACTCTTTTTGTGAGTGACCAAGTTATCTGGATTTTTAGTGTTAATCGAAGAAACTGGACTAGAGAAATAAGAATGTCATTAAACCTGAGCTAATATAGTATACAACTTTATTAATGCATTTTTTTTCTGACAATTGCAAAACAAAAGCAGTAATTTTGTACTTTAGACAAAGTAACAACAGCAACTACATTTTTACATCATATAATTTTTTTAAAGTTTTTTTTGTTTGAAATAAATTTATTTTACAAAAGCACCTGAAATGAGAAAGCCTTTCTTATCAGGCTAATGTCATCCTAATTATTTAAAATGTTACACTGACTACAAGTATGATTAAATATTTATTTAGATGCCTTTCACCAGTATTTATGGGCATCAATAACCTACCATCTAAAATTTTATTCAGTCAACAAATATCCTTCTATATTTAAAGTTAGTAATTTTAAGTATGTGTGTATAGAATGTGTTGAGTCCTTGAAATTATCCTTATAGCTGGCCTTCCATTTTTCAATACAATTTTTATTGAATAATTATTTTATTGAATAATTCAAGTATCTATGTCATATTAAATTAACATCACTATGTGCTGCAATCTCTTAACGTTATGCATGAAATAACATTTCTGATTTACAAAGACACAGTAACCCACAGTACTTAATAAAAAAAGAAAAGAGGCTTAAATGCAAACATACCACTTTCTTATCTAAGCATGCACCCCTATTTCCTCAAATGCTAGGCATTTGGCAAGATGGATAAAATTTACTAGTCTAATTTTAGAGATAAAACTTCATAAATGGTCTTTGTTCATGCACTTCTCCATTATGTATTCAATGATTTCAATATCCAGGGACACCAAGAA
This sequence comes from Caprimulgus europaeus, assembly GCA_907165065.1. The sequence continues at coordinate 112,076,036 of OU015523.1, forward strand.
GATCAGATGCCACTGTCAGTGTGAAATATCTGTACTTTTAATGGCTGTTGAATTAGAAGCTTGAGAAAGGAGCAAAACCAATACTAATCCAACAAACACGAAATAAATAAAACAGAATTATCAATGAGAAACAAAACTTGTGTCAAAGTTCCCAAGATTAGTGACACTACATAAAAGTCTTCTGTCTTTAGTCTTCTTTTTTTGAAGGGTAAAGATGCTAGCTGAATATTACAAAACTAACTGAGTGTGGACAGGAAAAAGCATAAAAGACTGCAACCTCACTTACTAGAGGAACTAAAAAGAAGAAAGCTTCAAAGTGTTATTGCACTTTTTCTTAAGAATTACCCACTGCTAAAATAAAAACATTGTCCTTGGTGTTCTAGCTTTGCCTTGTAGAAACTTTAATGGCTTTTTTTTCCAATTTTCAGTATCAAAAGTTTCTGTTGAAAAAGTATTGAAATGCACTCTATGATCAGCACTGAGTATAGAAATAATGACTAGGTTTTATGGCTAATTCTGGAGACAGGAAAATCCATTAGTCCCTCCTTGCTTCAGCTTCATGATTTGTAATATTGGGATAATCTTCAAATTTTTCACAAGAAAATGTGTTAACCTCCATTAGTCTCCAAGGAAAAATAAATAAAATATACTTTCTACACTAAGAGTGAATGTATGTTTAAACCTCATACGAAATATCACAAACAGATCAATGTAGCTTAGTCTGTTTTGGGCTCTGCTGAGACCAGTTTGAAAACAGAGTGAAATACAATCTTTGGATTTCGACCATAAATAAAGCAGTTCTTAACTATCTATTTCTCCATTTTTAGCTTCATAAATCTTTATGGTAAACTGACAAACCACACTAAATGTGGTGCTAAGGGTGCCATCTATATCACAGGTGGTTTGTTTAGGGTTTTTTGGGGTTTTTTTGGTTTTTTTGACCCACTGTGTGGATTCGTGAATAGAGTAGAGTAGAGTAGAGTAGAGTAGAGTAGAGTAGAGTAGAGTAGAGTAGAGTAGAGTAGAGTAGAGCAGAATAGAGTATTTCATTTGGAAGCGACCTGCAACCACACAGTTCACTGCCCAACTACTTCAGGGCTGACCAAAAGTTAAAGCATGTTACTAAGGGCATTGTTTGAATGCCTCTTAAAAATTGACAAGCACTAGATATCCACCACTTCTCTAGGAAGCCTGTTCTAGTGTTTGACCACTCTCTCGGTAAAGAAATGCTTCTTAATGTTCAGTCTAAACCTCCCCTGGTGCAGCTTTGACCCATTCCCACGCATCCTGTCATTGGATGGGAGAAGAGATCAGCACCTCCCTCTCCACTTTTCCTCCTCAGGAAGCTGTAGAGGGCAATGAGGTTGTCCCTCAGCCTCCTTTCCTCCAAACTTGAGACCTCAGCCACTCCTTGCATTCCTTCCAGCCTTTTCACCAGCTTTGGTGCCCTTCTCTGGATGCATTCTATGACCTTCATATCCTTCTTAAACTGTGGGGCCCAGAACTGCACCCAGTATTCAAGGTGAAACCACACCTATGCTGAATACAGTGGGATAATCACCTTTTTTGACTGGCTGGTCATACTGTGTTTGATGCACCCCAGGAAGCAGTTTGCCCTCTTGGTTGCCAGGGCAAACTGCTAACTTGTATTGATCTTTCAACCAACCAACACCCCTAGATCCCCAGATCCATCTCTGCAGGGATACTCTCCAGCCACAGCTCTCCCAATTAATACTTGTGCCCATCCCAGGTGCAGAATCCATCATTTCGTCTTGTTAAATTTCATATCAGTGATGATTGCCCAATGCTCCAGTCTATGTAGATCCTTCTGCAAGGCCTCTTGTCTCTCTTGAGAGTCAACAGCATCTCCTAGCTTGGTATCATCAACAAACTTGCTAATGGTGCTTTCAACTTCTGTGTCCAGGTCATTGATAAATGTATTGGACTGGCTCTAGAATTGAACCCTGAGGAACACTGTAGCTCTATTCACAACAACCTTTGGAGCCCTGTCCTTCAGCCAGTTCTTCACTCAGTGCACTGTGAACCCACTCATCCCACAGTTGGACAACTTGTCCAGAAGGATGCTGTGAGCACATCATCAAAAGCCTTACTAAAATAAAAAACCCCTACATCTACTGCCTTCCTTTCATTCACTGGGCAGGTGACCTTATCACAGAGGCATAGCAAATTAGTTAAACAGAACTTTCCCTTTGTGAACCCATGTTCCATATTCCATAGGTATCAAAGAGTTTTAGTGGGTTTTGTTGTGGAGGTATGCTTACTTTCATTGCATCAGCTTTAAAGACCTGATCAGTAAAATTACTATAGGCATTAGAATAAATTATGGCCTATAGGAGGACTCTGGCCTTGTCCCACAGTGGGATATTTTCCTCTCACAAAGAAACTGTAGAACTCTGAGCTTAGTAAATTATAGTCATGTTCAGCCATCTGTTCCCATGGTGCTAAGTTTGGGGGTCCAAACAGGAAAATTAAAATTAAAATCTTGGGATTTCAGGGGATAATCATTTACACCCTTAGATCTCCTAAAGCAGGTGTGCAGCCTGCTGTTGAAGTTAATTACCAACCATTATCAGTGAAGCTGGCATATTGCCACTTTTCTAAAAGTAACTTTTTCTCCTGTTATAGGCTGAAAATACTCTTCCTTTTCATTTCAGTCTTCCTTCCACTCAAGTAAGTATGTTGAAGATTGCACCTTCAGATTAATCACCTTCTCATAACAATAAACTCTAGATAACAGCCAGTTCAGAAAACATTCAGAAACACCAAATGGGGCAAAAAAACCCAGTACCCTGCAGATTAATTAATTTATTTTCACTAGTAGCTATGATGAACTAAATGGATAATTAAAATATTCAAGTATTGATTCTGTGAAGTATTTTAATACATATTATTTTATATATATGTATGCAATTTTGCATACATATATATAAAGAAAATTATAGCAATAAGATTCAGAAATCAAAATACAGCCTTATTTAGTGTTTTGTTCCAGGCCCTGTTGCTGTGACAGGGACAGTGACAATGTAACCAGTTGGCACACCACAGTTTGAATAGAAATATGATGTTTCTGGATCAGAAATATGCTATCACACAATGCACTGTGAATGGATTTGGGATTTCCTATGACATTATGGCATATCTGGTACTGGTATCTAGTACTTACACAAATAGCAGAGAAACATACAAAATTCTCAAATTTAATCTTGAAAAAAATTCAGGGGGGAAGAAAAATAAATCAATGTCACTGAAACATGGTTATGCCATAAGGCTTTCTTATGGTCATGGTCAGAAAGCAGACAGCTAAATTTAGCTGCTCAACTGAAAAATATAACAGCTAATTAACTATTTTAATTTTAAACCCATTAAAAAACTCCAAAAGGCTAACGGCATGATCATTTTCTTTGATCAAAATTCTACCCTCAAATGCATCTTCATATCTCTGTTTACTTTTGAGGGAACTGTAAATGATACCTGCAATGTGGGAATTACAGATAAGTGTGAAATTCAGAAAAATACGTTTAAGGATAAACAGCGCACCTCTGTAATATTATAAACACTCAAACTGACAACAAATCACTCCAATAGTAAAAAAATAATAGGATGGGGTTCACACAACTAAATGCAGGTGCCTACATTATGCAAGTCATTCAGAAACATTTAATAGTGAGTCAAGAAAAATAAACATATCTCAGGTGAAGAGCATAATTAATTTCCCACCAAAGTCAAGTGCTTTTCTTACCCAGGATTATGAGCAGAACTGAAAGTGAGTAGTCAGGAAATGGAAACCTAAAAATGGGTAATATAAATCCCACATAATATATCTAGTTTTGAAATCAGAAGCAAAACATGAGTTTTGTCCTTTTATTAAAAACAGGAATTGTGCTTCAAAATGGTATCTAAGCTATGATTGTGTTTATCATATGATTTTTAAAAATACTTTGAGTTCTTCCTTCATTCTAAGCTAGCAATGTTTAATTTAATAAAGGAAATCTTACCAGTGATAAGTTTATGGAATTCTGATTATATGCTTTTAGTCATAATAATAAAAGAAAAACAGTTGTAAAGTTTTTTCTCCACCAGATTAAAAAATGCTTTAGTAATATTCATCAGACCAGATCATTTTAGAGAAAAATGTGTTCTTACTTTTTTTGATGTTCGCAGAGAATATAGCACTAGGATGGCAATATAAACCAGTAAGAAGTGATAGAATGCATATAACAATAGAAAAAATTAAAAATAGTATTGGGATAACTTGTTAAAATACTCTTGGTAAACTTTGTGTTCTTTTTAAAAACAAAATGAGAGTTTAGTGTGCAATGTGAATTTTATTAAAGTCAGTGGAACAGTAAGACTAATGTAATACTATATCATTTTGACAGATACTGAAAGACCAAGAAAAATCTAAATAGAAAAATATTTAGAGATGGTCTTTGGGGGTTCAGAAATATCTATAGTATAACACTTTCAAAATGTAGTTCCTTGAAGTGCACAGCAGGTCTTATTTCTTCATTAGAATCAAATATATGAGCCATGTTACTTAACACTACACTAATCGATGTATATGTAATATGTATAAAGACAAATAATGTATTTAATGTTCATAGCAAAATACAGAGTGTAAAGATACATGGAAGTTGAGAACATCTGCTTTCTTTAAGGTCTTAGAATGGTTTGGGTTGGAAGGGACCTTAAAGGTCATCTAGTTCCAAACCCCCTGCCATGAGCAGGGACACCTTCCACTAGACCAGGTTGCTCAAAGCCTCATCCAGCCTGGCCTTGAACACTTCCAGGGAGGGAGCATCCACAACTTCCTTGGGCAACCTGTTTCAGTGTCTCACTCCCAGGTCCCTGGATGCTCTAGGATTGCCTCTAGCAGCCAGGCAGGGAGAATCCCCCCAGTCTCTCCAGAGCTGCCAGAGTACGTGTAACACCCTTTAACATGGAGGATCACAGTACTGTATGATCAACATTTTTTAGCAATCTGTCTGGAAAAAAAAAAAAAGTACCTTTAAAAAAAAAAAGCCAGGAAAATAAGTGAATCTATTTTTAAAATATATAATGGTGTCAGTGAAGACAACAGCTCTCCTTTGACAAAACAGCTATTGTACACTTAAACACAGAGAAGTTTTTAGTGTCCTGAGAGGTTCCACTGAATCACAGGTCACTTGTATCCTATTAATGTATCTTTCTGAAGTGGCTTATTTTTCAAATGTACAAAATTCAAAGACCGATTTAGAGAACAATATTGTTCTGAGTGGCAATGGTAACACAAAGAGAGAAAAGACGACTTTGTTTCACATAGCAGAAGCGATAGAAGCCTGTGAAGCTGGAGCGCAGCAAGGTTGACATACGGTGGCATGGAAATGTATGACATCTCTGTGCATGTAGTTCTATTAAAACTTGCTGAATTTAATTTATTATTCCTGCTTATCTGTCTAACACATTTAGGTCATATTTGGCTAAGTACACACACACTTTTACATGCCTTAACAATCATGTATTAAATTGAGTCATGTAATTCTGTGTTTGCAGGCTCTCTTGCTCTGTTGGTGTGCACAATTGCAAGACAACATTTACCCTTAATGGTGTCAGAAGAATGGTCTGAGGTTAGAGCTGTTTCAGAAACAGCAAGATCATATTTTTCTTTTATCACAATTGTTACAAAGTGAATTGCATATTTTGTCTTTTTGAATTAGGACTGTCCTATTAGTCTATTATTTGAACTTACTTGATTCCTACCTCTTCAAAATGAAGATGAAAACCACTTTGTTCCTTTTCTTTTTCTTTCTTTTTTTTTTTTTTTTTTTAATTCTCCTTTGATATATTGTTGACAAAAGCTGCTGCTGCAGACCCACAAGGTGGAGAGCAGTTTTACAGTTATAGTCCTTGGGTAAACATGAGCCTGCACTGTGTCCTGGCAGTAAAAAGGCCAAAAGCACAACGGGCTGCAGGAATATGGATAGAGCCAGGAGACCCAGGGAAGTGGTTTTCCCTCTCTGCTTGGCATTTGTAAGAACTTATCTAGATACTGTGTCCAGTTCTGAACCTTCCACAAGAAGAAAAGCAGCAACTAACTGGAGTGATATCAAGGAAGACTATAAAGATGGTGAGAAAATGTGAGGAGAGGCTGGTGGAGCTGGACTTGTTCATCCTGGAGCAGAAACAGCTTTGAGAGAACCTAACTGCAGCCCCAGTCCCTGTGGGAAGTCCTTGAGGTGTTGGAGTTGAGCTCTTCACAACCATGCAGTGTGGGAAGGCAACAGATAGTGTACATAAATTGGTAATACAGAGGTTCAGATTGGATATATAGAGAAACCTTTTCCCCCTGAGGAAGGACCAGCAGTGACACAGGTTGCCTAAAAATGCTGGGTAGTCTCTGTCTTTGGAGGTTGTCAAAAACTGACTGGATAAAATGTCCTGAGTAACCTGGTTTGTCCCTATAGCTGACCCTGCCGTGATTAGGAGGTTGAGCTTGAGACCTCTTGAGGTCCCTTCCAGAATTATTTAGTTATTTTATGATGATATTTGACTCTCAACCGTTTGCACCATCAGTCATGCTTGTAATCAGATAAGTACCATACCTGTTTACTGTTCACATCCATTTACAGACACTGATGAAATTACACACGGAAATTTCTTAAGCAGTTATTCCAATCTTTTTTTCAAATCATCAAGCTGATTAGGAACGTTAGAGAAATTTTTTCTACTTTGTATGGGGACTATTTTCTTTCCGCAAACAACTATTAAAAAAAAATGTCTGTTATTTCTGCTGGCATGTCCAAAGTTGACCCCCACTGAGATCAGTAGTTAATCCTTTTATGATCTGAAACAATAGGATCAAGGACAAATTTTTTTATGATACAGCAATATCTTGTAAAAGCAGCTGTCTGGACTGACTACCTTTGATTATTCAGTTTTTTCTCCTCAACTAAAGCATAACATTTAAAGCTGTATGCAGCAGACAGTACTTTCACTAATGGTGGCCACATGGGCTTTGCTACTGCAAGGAATAAAGACAGCAGAGTACCAGGACAAGCAGGTGGAGTGAACAAAAATACAGGTGCATGCTTTGTCACCTCAGCTTTTATTAAAATAACATAGCACTGGTTATTTTAATCCCAGGATGAGAGAACAATTGGCACAGCAGATCAACAGCAAGAATGATGCAGGTGTGTGTTTTATGAACTCAGCTTTTTGAACAGCATTAGCGGTTAGCAGGCTGACGCAGGAAGGACAACAGATAACATGGTTAAAGAAAATATTGCATTGCCTTTTATTATGCTGTGATGTAAAGAAAAAACAGAGAGCCAGTGGCATGCTTTAATAAAAAATTTCAGGCAGGCAGTATTTAGAGGTTGAAGAGAAGACAAAGCTAGCTGTGAATATTATTAATTTCAAATTTCCTGGCTTTCTGATTCATATTCAAGTCTGGAAATTGATCCTGCTATTTGACAAGACAGCCTAAACATGAGGCCCATATTGTTCTTGAGACTGGTTCCCTCAGGTTTTCTGGGCAAATCTTCTCTATCTAATCAATTGAGAATTCTTCAGGCAGAGGAGAGAATACAAGAAAGCTTCATGATAATGGCATTAATGTGGAAATACAGGAGTCTAGATTCTTTTCAATACCTGGTTAAGTAAAAAGATTTTGTTGTGTAGCTCAGTTTTTCATTTATTCAAAAAATTTTGAAATTATTTGTTTTCTCCCATTCACATGACATTCTTCATAGATATTAACAGTTTAAGAGCAAAATTTAGCACCCTCTTATTCTCTCTGCAAGCCTCCTGAAAATGAACAGTTTACAGGCTATTTTTCTGTACAGATCTGCGTGGTAGTTTCTGACCATGCTATAGGTGCTTTTGGGATCTAAATCTGCAACTCTTTCTGCTTGCTTGTTGCAAACCTGTATCCTTTAGTACACCAAATCCTCTTTCCTCTACCTCCAGCTAAAGACAGATGATCTGTATTTTGAAAGCTCAAGGTAAAACTGTTTTCTGGAAGTGGCTTTTAAGGCATTAGGAAGATACTATGGGTAAAAATATTTTGCTGTTGAAGAAAGTCTCTTTAAATTGATACTGTAAGATTTTCCGCATGCAATAGTATCCCCTTTTAGGTGTGACTTTGTTTGACAATTAAACAATATATATTTAGAATTATAATTGTTCTGTAGATTGCTTATTTTGGTTAAGGTGCCTTGTATATAATTTGAAGCAAATGAATGCAAAGAATTGAAGCAAATGCCAGAAGTCTTCACAACTTTCATGCAAATTATGGCAGTCAATGTATGAAAAGACCTTTAATAATTAAAACTCTTAAAATTTAAAACTTTAAACCACTTTTTTCCTCCTGCTTCAAATGGTGGTTAACACTGATTTCATACTAATAACATAATTTATCATGCTCTGCAAGTAGAGTGATGTCAAACCAGAGGAAGGATTTCCATGGTCAGAAACTAAACAGTCAAAAGATATTAGACAAGAAAACAAAATCATCTTTATATGTAATCAAACACTGTCATTGAGGACAGTTAACCTTAAGATTAGTCACACTATCAGTCTAGCTGTTAATGCAAATATCGCCACATGCACCTAACTAGTTGGGGGTGTTCAGTTACTTTGCTGGGATCTATTCAACTGAAATCCAGCACTGATCAGAGGCCTCACAACTCCTAGCATTACCATCGAGTATTTCAGCTATTAAATACCAAAAAGTAATCAAATAATAATTTGATGGATATAGTATGAATGAATGGGGAGGCTAGTTGGCTGGGAGGCATGCAAACATTTGTAATTCATAGTAATTTATATTAAAATTATAAAGTTGTGGTTTCGCAGACCACATCTGAAGACTCTGTGTAGTTATCATTCTCTATTACATTAAGCAGTTGGTCTACTCTTCTGCTGACTATGGAATTTTGGGTGATAAATTTCTTGAAGGAGTTACTTGTTCTGAATTTGTAAAATGCCCAGCACAACAGGCTCCTAGGCACCGCTATATTATTGACAAACAAACACAATAGTATACCCCCCCCCCCCACCCCCTAGTATTTTATGTCACCGAATGCATGGGGTTGGATGGCTTTTACTGTTTTTTGTTTTCCTTATTTCTATCGCCTAAGAGAAATTAAACTCTCAAAGCTGCATTTCTCTAGGGGATTAATGTACTTCTTAGGTAAAGCATTTGACCTCAGGACTTAGAGTGTATTTCTCATTCTTGTTTGTGTGTCTCTGGAGGGTGTTCAGCACTTACCCAGGTGTATGGTTTCTGATTTGTCTTGATGCATTTTGGCTCTTTCTGTGATATACTTTGAAACATTAACATAAATTTTTGACTGAAAATGGTGTATATTTCATATGAAGGTTTGCAAAAGATAAGCAACAATAAATCCAAACAATTCCCTCAGATTGTGATGGACTTGTAATGTGAAAACAAAATAGTGTTTAGGAAAATTTAAAAATGAACCACTGTTATGATACAGAATTCAGTGTACAACGGAGCATATATTATGAAATGTAACTTGAAAATTTTATCAGTCACATTTGCGATATATGGCACAATCAGCTGGGTTTTTTTTTGACTATGGCAAGTGTAATGTATAAGCAAGTGTCGTTTCCAAATAGGTTTTTCTTTATGTCCGTCACTTCTGTATATTTAAACTGTATCCTTGAAATGATGCTGCTGAATATATACATAATCATCAAATGGCATTAAATTTTTAAACATGCATTTATTTTTCTGCTCTCTTGCAATAATCTAATTCTTATCCCTATAATTTTAAACCCTTAAACCAATTCAATTTTAACAGAATTATTGAGTAACTGATAGACCTGAAGGACAACTGGAAGCTCAAAAAAGCAGGAGCATTCTGACTACATTTTCTGTCAGTCTGCATATACGTTAGAATGAGAAAGATTTTTAAAGGAAAATTTGGCATAGATATGATGATTTAATGAGTCTATATACACAGCCCAAGTTTTTTATGTCAGGTTATGAATTCACTACATGGTCCTTAACAAAACTCCAGACCATGCTTGGAGTACCTAGCCCTGCTCCTTCTCTACTTCCTCCCTATCTTCTCTGGGCACCGAAATTCCAAAACACCCACACCACAGATTGACAAAGATTCCACTGAAATGTAGCTGCTTTAAAAAACAGTTTTGCTCATTAGAAAGAACTGAGCAATCAGGTTGTAAATCACCAGAACAGAAGTTTAATCTGTCAAGAATCTGTGAGAACCAAACAGGGGCTTTTCAGGCATTCACCCAACAGAAAGCCTGGAAAGTTGTGAAAGGGCAGGGACTGTGCCCATCAATCCCACCAGTCAGCCAGAGCTGCCTCTACCAGATGGCTATGAGACAAATGCTGCTTGTCTGAATGCAGATAGACCTTGATGCACTCCCATGGGAATGAGGAGTTAGATTAAGGAACAGTGCATTAGGAAAACAGTAAACATGCTAATCTCTTGTACTTCCTTTAAGTAAAGCACCATTGCACTTAGCAATTTTATGCAAATCCTGTTTTCTTGAAGCTGTACACTTTTGATGGCTTGTTAAACCAAAGACATCTTTTAAATGAGGTTCTGAGAAAAAAAAAAAATTGCTTGGTCTTTACTGTAAATCCAAAGTATTAGTTCAGCAATTGTATTGAGGGCTACAGGGAGTTAAGCAGAAATTCTGCCTGTTAAAAATATGGGGCATGAAGTGTAGCATCAATTGCCTTTACAGACTCGAGAGACCTGAAGCTCTGAGATTCAGTGTCTGGATCTTCTGCTAATAGTCTACTGATCAGATGGAAAGTGTTTTATCCTAGGATGTAATTAGTAACATGACAATGCTAAGGCAATTTCTAGGCCAACTGAGTTTACTGGAGTTACTCCAGATTTAAAAAGTTTCACTGAAAAATGGAATTTAGCCCTTAATGTTTGACTAATGGTATGAACCTAAATTAATGCAGGTTTTCTCATTTAAGCTTTTACTTGAAATGATAAAAAATGAATAAAATTAATATAATCATATTATTCTCTCAATCCTTCCAGAGTATACAATTTACTAAGTTCTATATTTATTACATTCTGTGCTCTATAGATTTTCAGGTATATCGGAACAAAGAAAAAGACCTGAGAAAAAATCACTTGCCCATAAAAAGAAATGTAAACTAGTTTTGAATGCACATCATGCTTTTTCATCTTTGACAGCAGCAGTATTTCAGAAGATACCAGATATGAGGTATTTATGGCAGGTGCATTACTGCTTAGAAACTAATCTCACACACATGGCTGTTAACGTGAAATATGGATTTTAATAATCCAGCTTGGTGAGATATGTGAGCCTGCCTGGTGGGGATATGATTAGCCACAGACCGTAAGATTAATTGAGATACACAGCGCAAGATTACATTTAGTGAACTCCAAGCCAGTCTGATTATGCAAGAGACCACTTAGTTAAGGCTGTATCTTTTCGGATATAAAAACAGATAAATCACAAACTCTACTGTGACAAGAGAGTCAGAATGGAAACTGTTTAAGTCAGTGAGCCCAGTGAACAGATAATCAAAGTAAAATATCCAGGTATCTTGTAAGTAGGAAAAATAAACCACTAAGAACAACAACAACAAAAAAAGGCCCATGTAGTTCAAACGGCAAAAAACATATAAGGAATGAGATTTAAAATGTATGCTATCATCATTATTTAAATTGATGGTTTGAAATTTACTTTTTGTTTAAACATGGTGATACTCATTCAGGAGAGTACTGTTTATAAAAGGGAATTTCTTTTTAGTTTACAGTGGAGTCTGAAATTGCATCAAGATCAGCTCTACACAAGATACCAGCTTGAAGGAAAAGGCACTATCAGGAAAACTTTAAGTAGTTTTAATCCAGTACCATTACTTTTCCATAATGAGTGTATCTTTCCGCTTACTGCATTCCTGGAAACACAAATTTTTAATACAGAAGCAAAAAGTACAAGGTGTTACTTGCAGAAACCAGTGCAGCCTGGGCTGAATGCTTTTCTCCACAGGTTATCAGTGATTTCAATAATTTACCTACTTACTCCTTGCCTCAGTTTTCCTGTCTGTGAACTCATCAGTAGCTGACAGAAATACTGAAGGGTATTCAGATAGTATTTTTTTTTATTATTTTTAAAGCCATATGAGAACCCAATGTGGGGAGTGCTTTCAGAGAAAATTCATTGTTGCACCTAGTAATAACTTCAGAGGACCAAAGTGACAAGTGGTGTCCTTCAAGGGTTGTTATAGGGACCAGTGCTGTTCAACATCTTTGTTAGAAACAGGGACAGTGGGACTGAGTGCACCCTCAGCAAGTTTGCAGATGACACCAAGCTGTGTGGTGCAATTGACATGCTGGAGGGCTGGGATGCCACCCTGAGGAACCTTGAGAGGTGGGCCTGTGCTACCTCATGAAGGCCCAAGGCCAAAGGCTAGGTCCTGCACCTGGGTTGGGGCAATCCCAAACATAAATACAGGCTGGGTGATGAGTGGCTTGAGACCAGCTCCAAAGAGAAGGATTTGTGAGTGCTGGTGGATGAGAAGCACAACATGAGCCGGCAATGTGCGCTTGCAGCCCAGAAGGCCAACTGTATCTTGGGCTGCATCAAAAGAAGCGTGGCCAGCAGGTCGAGGGAGAGGATTCTCCCTCTGTACTCCGCTCTCGTAAGGCCCCACCTGGAGTACTGCATCCTGGAGTACAAGTTCTTATCTCTCTTTTCTTTAGGATAAAAGTGATATCTAATAACAGGAAAAAAAAAATCCTTTCAACTGTATAATAAATAAGTGTATGTTCACAAGAACTTACATGTAAACACACAGATTTACTTTAAATTTTAGAGAAGGCATACTGGAAATTACTTAAAATAAAGATGATATTTCAGGTTTTAATATGCTTTGAAAAAACAGTGCTTCATTTATTGAACGCATTGAGATATCTTTATTTTGATATCCAAAGCATTCTTTATAGAACACTGACAGTAACTCTGAAAAAAGTATACAGAGTTCATAATGCAATTACATCTGTTATGTTTTCTTTTATGTGTAATTACAGTTTCATTGATAGAGTCAAATGCTTAACTACATTACAAAGATGAATTACAACACATATTAAATATAATAGGTCTAGTTTCTGAACAATAAACTTTGAAGTTACAAAAACAAGTTATTCATTCAATTAATATTGAAAAGAGGAGAATAAGTAAGACTTGCTCTTTATTAATGTTGTTTTATTTTATTGCTCAAATGCGTTTGTTTTAACTTCATCTTGTATGGAGCAGGACAAAGGTCCTTTTGAAACAGTAGCTCCGACAGTGACCATAAATGGATGCCTAGGGATGAGTAAAATTGAGACAAGCATACATGCTGCTTCCCACTCTAAACATTCCCATTCCCAACCTCTGATTATTTTCAGATTCTGGAACTTCTTTAATTGAATCGATTATATTTTTTCTTGACATATTGCAATCTTCTTACCTTTAGATACCTTAATTCTTTCACTTATTCCCTGCTATTCTTATCTTCTTGTCACTAGTGTTGGTTATTTGCTGGATCCTGAAACCTCTCTTTTTTCATTTAAACAAAAAAAAAAATTTAAGATTTTACAGAGCAATTTGTTGTTGCTTTTTCTGTCTGCTGAATTTCAGACTACCATTTTCTTTGTTCCTTCTTTTAATGCTTATATACATATGGAATTACTTCTTGTTACACTTGCTATTCCTTGCTAGTAGTTTCCAATTTTATGCCATATTCTTACTGATTCTGCCCACATATATATTTTATACTTATTCTAGTATACTATGAGCATTTCCACATTCAGCACAGCTTCTTTTTGTGTTTGAGATCAATAAATAAAATCTTATGGACTAGCAACTTGTTTTTTACAGTAAATCCTATTATTTATCTGCATAAGAATAATTTTTGGCTTTGAATTTGCTTCACTACTTTAGACCTTTAGACTTTCTTCTGATAAGACCTGGACTCTGGATTTATTGAAGGATGCTCTAGTGAAGTTCAGTGTCATTACTTTGTTGCTATTCCCCCTTTTACCCATAATGATAATGAACTTACCCCGTTCCTGATCATCTTACCCAAGCTGCTTTATATACCCTCACACTCTCCACAAGTTTCTCTCTGTGATTACAAAGTCTAGAAGCACTTTCTCTCTGACTGCTTCCTTTAAAACAACATTCAGGAAGTTGCAGTAAAGATTTAGCAGGTTTAGAAGAATTTCATTTCTGTAACACAAGTTTCTCATCAGATGCTGTTCTCCATTGACACTAAGTCTCTTGCTTCTAACAACCCTACTAACTAGTTACAAAAACTCCTCATTAAGCTTCCTGGTAGGTATCTCTAATAATAAAGTCCTTAACATCTAAATTTTTATTTAGATCTATTTTATTGTTGACAGTGTCTTTCAACAGATATATTTTCCTGTGCACTTTATATACTTGGGAACATCAATATGCATCTTTCAACACTTCCTGTTTTTTCTATGTGCCTCCACCTAAACATATAAATAATAAACCTGAATCAATATTATTGCCATGAGACTCATTGTAAGATTCTGCCATGCCAATCAAGCCACAAATTAAGCTTGTAATGTTACTATATTAAGACTCTCAGCTTCTGTTTATTCTCCATATTTACAGCAGATGCACACACATATGCACACACAGACAGCTTCTTCCAAAACTGCTGCTGCCTTGTCACACGTGTGTGTCCACTGGCTGAAATTGCCTTGAAACAATGAGAATTTTGGAACTTTCTGGATTAGGTCAAAAGAGAGGAAAGGATTTGAATCAAAAGTAACAAGCTATAGAAAATTATGACACTGCAGGTATTTCATTTGAAATATGCCTTGCTCCTGAGGATTCCATGAATTTATAATGCTTGCTTCAGGTGCTTCTTATAGCACAAAATAATAAGGGAGGAAAGGAAACGTGGTCTTACATGCAAGTGAAAATTTAAAGATTAATAAAAACCCCCTAGATAAATTCAATGCAAGTTTGGATGAAAAAAAAAAAAAATTAAAAATGAGAGAGTAACAGATTAATAAGGATGTTCTGCACACAGCTGGAAGAAACAAGACTTGGAAATGAAATAGATTTAACTCGTGTGCCGGTGTTAGTTTTGTTAACAAATCTACAAAAGGCAAAACTCATAGTTGCTGCACATACTATACTTGGTCTCTGGCTGATGCAACTTTAATAAGGAAGCTAAATTAAATTTAAAAAGAAAAAGAAAAATATATAGGTCACCACTAAAGTTTGATTTCCTGCTTGTTACTGATATAGGTTATAATTTCAGTAATCAAAGCACCTGTCACTGTACTCTATCAGAACTATCACAATTTTTCATGGAAATGCATATATTTATTTATTAACAATGGAACATAGAAGGGGAAAAAAAAGCTGGGAGGGACTTTTGGTTTAGATGTTCCAGGTGTGCTGCAGTGCTGCAACCATCAGCTCAGTCAGCTGTGGCTCCAGCCCAGCTGCAATGCCTGCTAAATACAGCACTACCCACTTGGTGCTGACTCCTTCAAAAGGGGAGGCATATAGTGGTGTGTGGTGAAGTAATTCCATTCTGCTTGATATTTCTCAACTAAACTAGAGGATTAATGACCTGATAGACTATCGTGCAACAGGAAGGACAGAGATTTTGCACAGGATGGGCTAATGGTATTCTCAGGGACACGCACTACAGGGAGCCATAAGTGCCTTTGCATTCAGCAGACCTCAGTTCAGCCTCACAGAGAAATTGGTAGATCTGTCTGGGACTGAAGAAGAAAAGAAGGACAACTGACTTTCCCTCAAGATAAATCAATTTTTGGGACTCCATGAATGATGAACTTTGAGGTGCTATAGGGGAGATACAAGAGAGGAAATCTGTAAGCCTCCATTCAGAGGATAGAATTGGTGATTCCTAGGGATATATTTCTACTACCTCAAAGAGAGGAGCTTCATAGAGAAATAAAGTGTTAAAGAAATTGATCTGTATTATAATATTGTCTACTTTAAAGTATTTTTAAATAGGCTACATTACCTCCATTTAAAGAAAGACTAATGCACAGTTAAGAGGTATACTACTTATAAATGAGATAAGTTGGGAGATAATTATTTGCCTGGGTTGCTTGACAGCAACCTGTTGAAATGCTTTCATGGTAGTACTTTCCATTAAATATATTGTTTCCTATGGACAACTTTCACAGTAAAAAAAAAGTTTAGTTTTTTTGTTTCATTTTTGGTTTTTCACTTTGGTGAGGAGGAAAAAAGTGAAAGAACAAGGTACAACTAAAAAAATAATTTTCATTATTCGCTAAATAAGTGGGTTTCTGAAAAGTATGCATGTTCACCGTGATTCTCTTGTGATCTAATTATAAACAAGGTTACTAAGTAACTGCAGAGCCTTGTATCGATGTTTTGGGCATCGTGCAATATACGTTATCTGTAACACAACCATTTTTTCATACAGAGTTTGAGTGAATATGTGGATTATATCAGGATATTGGAAATTCATGTGTTGCAAAAAATCTGTTATCAAAGTAGTTGGTGACATGAGAAACTGCACAGGTAAAAGTCACAAGGGCTAAAGCATACTACTTCAGTTGCAAAATACAGAGACACTTAAATTAAAGGGGAGATTAAGAAGGTCTTCAACTTTGAGGTAGTGTCTGAAAGTCCAGGACAAAAAATCATCAACAATATAAGAGTGGTCCAGCAGGACAAGAGGTAATGTTTTTAAACCAAAAGAAAGTAGATTCAGACTAGGTATAAGGAATAAATTTTTTGTGCTTAGGTTGGTGAAACACTGGCACAGGTTGTCCAAAGAGGTAGTAGATGTCTCGTTCCTGGATACATTCAAGATCAGGCTGGATGGTGAGCAACTTGATCTAGTTGAAGATGTTTCTGCTCACTGCAGAGGGGTTGGACTAGATGACCTTTGAAGGTTCCTTCCAACCTAAACCGTTCTGTGATTGTATGATTCTACATTCTCAGATAAATTGTCTAAATATTTACATATATGAAAACAGGTATTTAGGAGACTTTCAGAAATGTCACGGTAACATGGCTCTAGTAATTATATAACTTATTATTTAATTGATATTACCACTAGGCAAGTTTAAAAACCTGTTTCGTGTGTTACAGTTTAAATCCATAACCAAGTATTTTATGGGCTTCTTA
The DNA here is from genome assembly GCA_907165065.1 of Caprimulgus europaeus. The sequence goes on from OU015523.1 coordinate 112,093,247, forward strand.
TAGAAAATAAGACAGTTATTCAGCTATTTCTTACATTGATGAAAGAGATTTAGACACATGGAAGCTGACATCTTTTAAGGTAATTTTTTGATTCATCCAATTTCTTAGATATTTTCAGTATGTACACAGTTGAAGAGAGATAGTGTGTATCTGTATAAATATACCATGAACAATCATTTATTTCATGGCCCCTAATGCAAGTGACAGTTCTTATAAACAGTGTGGCCTGCGCTAACATAAATTGTTGCAGCATCAAAGGCTAATATGAAAATATTTTTATAATTTAAACAAATAGAATTCATTGCCAGCCTGTAAAATATCGTTCATGAACTTTTTTCTTTTGGTGCAGAAACAATATGTCCATATTATTTCTTCATTAGTTTGAAAAAGAAAAAAACTTAAACAACTGTATCTGAAAAAAGACAGTGTTGCAGACACGAAATAGTTTTAAGTAAAAATGTAGCATAAAGAAATTTGTTAAGATTATGTGATGAATGTATATCACAGTTGTCGTACTTTGCAAGGCCTGTGAACTTGTCAGGTTTTGTCTAAACTTGTCTTGGCCTGGTTAAAACTTTGTTTTAGTTGACTGAGCTGCAATAAATAAAGAAAGAAGGAAATTTTAATTACTTTTTTTTTTTTTTTTTTACTTTTGCTTATCTTCAATGAAGTATGTGGTATAACCATATTTTTACATAGATAGCAAAAACCAGTTGCCCTATGTAGAATTAAGTATTTATGACCCTAGCATAATGGTGTAGTATAGAGGAGAACAAACATAGTATGGTAGCAGAGGCCTCAGAAGCAGGGATAGAAGATGCAATGCAGAGCAATGCTGGTGTGGGTGATAAGAAAAGGGACACAGGATGACAGTGGAGACCCCAGAGATGCAAACAATGCAGACCTGACAAATCGGCAAAAAACAGTTTTAGATGTGACAAGGACAGCAAAGAGCAAGTACTCAGCATGGTGAAACTCTCCTTATTTAAAAATGTGGAGGTATCCTGTAGTTGAAGATAGCAAAGAGCAAGGTCTATGAGCAGGGTGGAAAAGAGGAAAAAAAAATAGTCTCAAGTGGGCCTTAGAGCTAGAGAAACAGGCTGTCTGCATCACAGTCCTCCTGGGCAAGACGCAGTGACTCACTGTTATGCGCTGCTGAGAATGACACCAGGAACCCCAGAATCCAGAGCAGCCAGGAAGGGCGAGCACAACAGCAGAGAATGGGCTAAATAGTAGGAACTGCTGTGTAACCATTTCCACTGTGTCACTATTAAGATATTTTCTACAACAATACTCTCTCTCTTACTTTTTGTTTCTTTTTTCACAACCATGAGACCTGGACTAATTTTTTTTTTTTTTTAATTAGATTGTTCAAATTTCAGTTATATTAACAATAAATCCTTCATTTTACATATAAGGTGTGTTTCCTTTTGCCTTCCCGATTTTGAGTGTCATGCTAGATTTTAATAGATGAAATGGTGTAGTGGGATGTTAATAAGGTGTTTAGAGTAACATGATTAGCATATGAGAGGGTGTCCTGACTGAAAATGCTTCAGTAACAGATGTATTGTTTATGATAACTTGTATTAAAGAATTTTCAGTAGCTACTCAGCTGAGTGATATTTCTGAACAGTGTGAACATGAAAAAGCCCCACTGCTTTAAGCAATTCTTTCTTGGTGATATTTAAAATATGTTTAAAATAATATCTGGTTTCATAAAAGAACAATACTTTTAAAAATAACAATAGAATACTACCAAAAAGAAACCTATATTTGAAGCCTTCATTGCATGACATTTTTTAGAGGCTTTTGTAATGTAATTGTACAACACAGGTACAATGACTGTGGAGGCACAGAAAGATCTGTCACAGAAATGTGTCATTCATAGAATCACAGAATGTCTTGGGCTGGGAGGGGAATTAAAGGTCATCTAGTTCAAACTCCCTGCAGTGAGCACAGACACCTTCAACTAGAACAGGTTCCTCAGAGACCCGTCCAACCTGACCTTAAATATTTCCAGGGATAGGGCATCTAACCCCTTTCTGGGTAACCTGTTCCAGTGTCTCACCACTCTCATTGTAAGAAATTTCTTCTTTGTATCTGGTCTAAATCTACCCTCTTTTAGTTTAAAACCATTACCTCTTGTCACTAAAAGCCTTGATAAAAAGTTTGTCCCTATCTTTCTTATAGGCCCCCTTTAAGTATTGAAAGGCCACAATAAGGTCTCCCTGGAGCCTTCCCTTTTCCAGGCTAAAGAACCTCAACTCTCTCAGTCTTTCTTCCCTCTGATAATTTTTTGTGGCCCTCCTCTGGACCTGCTCGAGCACATCTATGTCTTTCTTGTGCTGAGGACTCCAGAGCTGGACACAGTACTCCCAGTGGTACCTCACGAGAGCAGAGTAGAAGAGCAGAATCACCTCCCTCAACCTTCTGGCCAAACTTTTCTTGATGCAGACCTGGATATGGTTGGCCTTTTGGGCTGCAAGTGCACATTGTTGGCTCATGTTGAGTTTTTCATCCACTAGTACCCTCAAGTCCTTCTCTGAAGGGCTGCTCTCAATGCCTTCATCCCTCAACCTGTATTGAAACTGGGGATTGCCCCAACCCAGGTGCAGGACTTTGCACTTGGCCTTGTTGAACTTTATGAAGTTTGCACGGGCCCACTTCTCAAGCTTTTCCAGGTCTCTCTGGATGGCATCCTGTCCCTCAGGCATGTCAGCTGTACCACTCAGCTTAGTGTCATCAACAAACTTGTTGAGGATGCACTCAATCCTGAGTCTATTTCATTGATAAAGATATTAAATGGTAGTGGTCCCAGTATGGACCCCTGAGGGACACCACTCATCACTGATCTCCATATGGACATTAAGCCATTGACCACTGCCACCACCATTACTACTTCTTAGGTAAATGCTAGAGTCTGAATATAGCTGGAGAATATAACTGCATCCATGCTATTAATTTTCCAAATAGGTACAAATCCACCTGTTTTACCTAGTATCTAATCTGGTCTAGTGTTGTCAGGCTTTTTGTCTTACTGTTATTTTCAACTTACATATATTCCCTTGTACATCAACCTCCTCCCTAAAGGCTGTATTCTTCTTATATCAGTATATTGGACCATCGCATTAGCCTTTACACACATTACTCAGCCTAATTCAACCTTGAAAATCAGAAGAGAATGCTTGTCTTAAATCTCAAACTTTGAGTTCTTTTGGAAAAGGTTCAGGAGAACATATAGTACTGTAAATTACAGGAATATCAAGCTGAAAAGTGGAAAAGGTGGGGAAAAGGTTCAATTTTCATTAATCAAACGTTTTGTACTGAAAATATAAAGAAAATGTTAATAATACTTAGAGTGAGAGAATATTTTACAGAACCAAAACTGATATAACTGATACATATATATATATATATATATATATATATATAAAAGCAACAATTTCTTAATATAGAGGACTGGCTAGGCAAATAAGATATATGTGAAAACATTAATTAATTGAGCTATATGTTCTTAGTGAACACTTTCTGCAATGCAACTGAAAACAGTGCTGTCAATTAATTCTAGTTTATATTGATGAGAAAGTTGTGTTAAATGCTCATTCAATACTAGATAGGAAAGAGAATCTAAAAAGCATTTAATAGTCCTAATGACACATGATTTGAGAATTTGTTTTTATTACCATTTTTAGTTAATTACTTACAGCAATTGCAGTCTACATCTTTGTTACAAGAATATGGACATCCTTAACCACTTTCATTTTAGGTCTAATTTTTTCCATATGAGCAAAACATTCTTACTGACGTTAGGCATACTGTATTTAGCTAGATTTTTCAAAAGTTATAGAAATAGCACCACCTCAAGAATAAAAGGAATATGTACTGTAATTATATACTGTAATTATGTATCTAGAAATAGCTTTAAAAAGTAATGGATACACCCAGACTGGGTTCATTATCAAGTAACACATTTTTTTCAACAGCCTGCCATGAGCATCAATCCACTGCATTCTCACTCTCCACTTTTTACAAGCTTTATACTGAAATGGATTTCCTAGTGAGATTCATGTCTATCTGAGTGCCATTCATACTGTTATTCACTGTAAATATCTCCAGCAGCCCTATTAACTTTAATGCATTAGCTCTTCTTCTATTTATTGCAACTTAACGAATGCATAGTAATTTTAGGTTTGGATACTGTTAGTAGGACAGATTTTCCAAGATCGTGTAGCTCAGCAGATGTACTCTCATAAATTACCACAAAGCTATGTGCTTTTTTATGATGGTCATAAGACAAAATTATTAGAAAAAAATTTTTCTATCCTCCTGCAGACTTGGCATTCAGAAAGGCTACAGGTTTAGTAAAAGCATCATGTCTGTTTGGTATAATGATTATATGTTCCACAAGGAACCAGGATTTAAGCAGAAATTAGGATATTGGACCAGGCCCTACGGTATTCTTCATGGTAAGGCAAGAAGACAAGAATCCAGAGAATATACCATCAAACACCAGATAGCTACTTGTGTCTGACAATTGGGACTATTATTTCACATTCTATTCAAAACCATAACATAAGTTCTTTCCCTTCCCTATTGTTTGGAACAACACTCAAACACAAAATTTTGAGGGCTTGTTGAGGGCCTACATGAGCAAATGAAGTATATTTGTGTAGTTCACTTCATATCTATAAAGATAAAGCAATGAAAAAGAGATAGCTGAGCAGATTTCGGGGAAATTTTGACATATAAAATGTTTTCCAAATCCCTCCCACACTTGAAAGTGATGCTTGAACCCCTGGAGAGCAGTTTAAGTAGCTGTAATATGCACTTGGGTAATTCATGGAAATCCTACATATAAAGTGCTAGTATAACAAAGAAATAATCTTGTTTTGATTTAAATTTAGACTATTAAAAATAACTAACCAAGCTGCAAGATCCGTAATATAAATCCTACAGACAATAAAATAAGTTAAATCAAATAGTGTTACCTAAGAAAGACCATCATTTCCTAGCATGAAATACATGGTGAGCATTGTATGACTACTTATGGCTTAACAACTTGTGTTATATTTGGAAGTACAAATAGAAATTAAATGAAAAAATAGTATTAGTTTTATATATTCATCAGAGTAAAAATAGCTATCCGGAGCTGAAGCTCAGTTACACTCAAGAAAGGTTTCTGGAGTTGCATGATGACCCACTGAAGAAGCAAGATATCCTTACAGACCAGAGAGAAAAATGCAAAGTTTTCCACAACAAAGTGGAATTCTGTCAGTAAAATGACTGTGGTGGTTTGACCCACAAAAGGACCATACAGCCCTGGATTCAGTCCGCCCGGCCAGAGATGGAAAGGGAGACACAACAAAGGGGTCACGGGATTAGGAATGAAGGACTGACACAGCTTACTCACCAGTTATGGTCACAGGCAAAACAGACTCAAACTTGGGGAAGAAAAATAAATTTAATTAATTGCAAATCATCTGAGTAGACAGAACAACTGCATCTTACAACACCCCTTCTTCCTAGGCTCAAATCACTTTGCTCCTGATTTCTCTACCTTTCTCCCAGCGGCACAGAGGACAGGGAATGAGGGTTGCAGTCAGATCACCTCTACCCTGCCACTCTTCCTGGCATGGAAGTCCAGGAACAAGATGTTCCAGAGCAAGTTTCCAATGGAGTCATGAACCACTTCGGGCTCAGTTCCTAGCTCCGGCATGGGGACATCCACAGGCTGCAGACTCACCTCCCACTCTGGGGTGCACCCCCACTCTGGCAGCGAGTGACTCTCAGGGTCTCGAGGACCCTCAGGCTCAGCTTCTCTGCTCCAGCATGGAATCCTCCATAGCCTACACTTGGATCTCTGCTCCGCCATTGAATCTCCGTGGGCTGCAGAGGACTTTGTCTTCTCCTACTCCATATGGTAGAACTGAGTGTGGGTCTCTGTCTTTCCCCCTCCTCCTCTTTTCTCTGGAAATGAAGCTCTCTCTCTCTCTGTCTGTCCTTTGTTTAGGCTGATGGTTGTCTTTTGTTAGGTCAATGGCTTCTCCTCCAGGTACCAAACCTACTTCTTTTCAGGACAGTCTTTCCCCTCACAAATATGGATTCACTGAGAAGTTTCTCTAGTGCTCACTGGCCCAGCCTGGGCTGGGGGGTCTCCGCCTTGGAGCCAGGGGAGCTTTTCACTCTCACAAGGTGGCCCTTCCCCCAATACCACCCCCCCTCCACACACACAAAAACCCAACACAATGACCAATCACATTTAATCTTTCAGAGTGTTTTGGCTCTTTCATTGACTTGTGTGAAATACATTGCAAAATAGAGCCACACCTAGAGTCTTAAAGTTTTCACATTTTTCAGTGCTTTCTTTTGCTTTATGTGACCATTAAGAAATGTTTCTTAGAATTCCCTATTATAACTCAATATATGCATACAATATTTGTGATTTGGAAGGTTTGCCTTAGGCATGGTTCTTGAGCCATGCTATTCCATGTGTGTGTAAAACCTTGCAATGTCTGAAATAAGCTCAATTATTTAAAGGTTTTGGAAGCTATCATTATAGCAAAATATCCTGAAAATGTTCATTTGTACCACTTATTTTCTGAACTACTGGTGTAGGACTGAAATACACAAACTTCTCTAGAAATATCAGCTTGATGTGCTACAGGTGAGAGAGCAGGCAGACTGCCTGCCATGAAACAGATGTTTCTTTTGTATTGCTGCTTCTTGCAATAAACTGATTGATAGAACAACCATGCAACTGTGAGGAATCCCACATTTACTTAAGGTTATTGTATTTTGTCATAGGATAAATGTATATATTTAATATACTCTTCCATCCCACTCCAAAAAGTATCCTTCATAAGGAAAGTGAAATTTGGCTTCTTTCCTGTTATCTGGATGAAGCCTTTCTGAACCAGGAATTCTTCAAGTCCATGGAATCATGAACTAACCATTCAATACTACATTATTTTTCTCTAGAAATTGCAGGGAGAGATACAAGGACACATATCTTCGGTTCTCAAACAGGAATCAGAAATCCTGTGGAAATCACTACATTCAATTGTGAATAAAAGTTCACGTGTGAGCAGTTCTTTTAAATGTCTCTTTGACTTGCGTTTTGCATTGAACACAGCATGTTAGCAGCTGGAAACTCTTGCACATGACTCAAATAAATGAGACATACATATTCCATGTTTCATTTAGTGAGATATGCCAGGCTCCATGGAGTAAATTTCTAAGAGTCATCTTTCAAGGCAGACAGCTTTGCACTGCATGTCATCAGCTCTTCTTTGTATGACATACAATGATGGTAATCACATCATCACAGGTGTGCTAAAGCAGGAGTGAGGCATATTGGAAGTTTTCGGTTTGTTTTTTGGGTTTTTTTTGTGGTTTTGTTTGTTTGTTTGTTTTTTAAATAACATTTCTCAAAGGAACACTACCTTCCAAACTTGTCAAACAAGGGTTAGTCTGTATTCTATTTTGTAATAAAGGTAAAGCTAAGCATTGCAACATTTATAATTCTTTATAATTTGCTGGACAAGAACTTTCCCTTGGTTTCATTTATCTAGCTTTCTCTGCATATATATGTATATATATGTATATATATATATATATACACACATACACTCTCATGTTCATGTGCACATTGTGTGGAATTTGTGGAACCTCAGCAATTACACTGTCTAATCAACCCCTTTCTGTTAACTCAGGAAAGATTAGAAAAACCTTTAATTTTGTTATTGTATTTAATTCCACTGGATTTTAAAACATAATGGGGTAGTTTTTCAATATAGTTCAGTATGTTTTATGCATAAATAATAAACTTTAAATCAAATTATTCTTGTTTACACCTTAAAATATTATTATGGGTGAATTACCAACTTAAAGATTTATTAGTTTTGAATATATCTTTTTCCACAAGGAATTTATCTTTTTAAACTGGTTGTCATCTTTCTTTTAAACAGGAAATTCTATTTACCTTAGACCTTGCTGTACTACTGCCTTTTCATATTATGCATTATGCAGACATTTTTCTGTGTATATCGGTACTTTTGTATCTGCCTGGATGACAGTTACATACAAGTTAAGCTATCAGTCCTGATTTCACACCCCCTATTAATTAATTTAGCATTAAATTAATGTTAAAAAGTTAATTCCAACTTTAGAATTACTTCAGTTTTCCTGGTTTTGGAGTTAGTGTATAGGTCAGTATGCAACCTTAGCTAAACCTACATGTACATAGTGTGGAGACACTGCTGAACCCATAGAAATGACCTTGAGCATTTTCAGGGGGTCGAGGTCTCAAAATGGTAATCTGACATCCTGTGCTTCCTAGGACTGCACCATAACTGAGAAGATCAGAGGAGAAGCAAGAAAGGAAAGAGGATGGGTATTTCTCAGCAAGCACTGAGCAGTAAGATGACTGTGATTTTATGTAAACGTGTGATGGCTGAGCTCTTATTTAGACAAGTAAAACTGAGTGTGGGAAAGGGTTAAGGGAGAATATAGCTGTAACTGTAATTTGGATGAATACAACATTTTTGTATCATAGAAAACACCACTTCTGAAGCTGATCAAATAATAATTTAAAAACCAAACCAAAACTAAAAACCAACAGAAAGAGAGTGGCAGACTTAATTATTTTCCTGACAGTTCTTGTCAGCTTTTGTTTTATTCAACAAATATTGAAAAGATAAGTTATGTAATCAGTTATGCTTTTTTTAAGCAGGAATGATCAACATAAATAACTAGAGAAAAGTATGCAAAGATTAAAGTTAGTGGATTAATGTTTTCTTGATAGAAAATTAAAGAATACATATAAATGTTTTCTACAAAGAGTGAGCTTAGTATAGCAGAGCTAATGAGGGTTATGGATCAGCACTTGACTTGGACTCCAAATATCTGTATGGGTTCCCAGGTGTTATTCATAATACTGTCACAGACATTATTTTAGATTTAGCACGTCTTCTCTCATTACTCTTGGTTTCCTTTGTAGAAAATAGGGGCAGGCATCCCTGTGTTGTCATCCTACTTCTATGTAATATTTCCTCTGAAGTCTCCTTTAGGAATGTAGATGTGTTAACTACAAAGACTCACTGTCCCTGCATACTAAATACAGATTATTTTGCACAAATGAAGCACAAGGATATGACTGCACATAAGAGCACATCAGAGTTTGCAAATGAACCTAAGTCCCCAAGACAAGTAAATTTCCTGAAGAAGCCTCTGTCATTTAATAAATACTAATTTCTCTAAAGGTATTTATGACTGCTGTCTAACTTGATGGTGACCTAGCAAATTGCACACGACTGCTTCCCTCCAGGGAAAATGTTCTGCTGAAAGAGGCAGAATAACTCATGCAATAGAAGTGCAGAAGCAACTAAAGAACAAGGTGCTTACAATCAAATGCTGCATTGGGCCCAAAGTATCCTGAAATAAGCCCTGACTAATGATTTAATTCAGCTCTTCAGCATGCAGGTGTATCTGTTCTGTCATCTAGAGGACATGCAAATCACTAGCACATGCAAAGAAGGAGCTGATGTTACCAGATAATGGTAATGTGCACCTGTGATTTAGAAGGAAAACCAAGGCCTTAGAACATAGGCTACATTAATTATTATAAAACACGTTTGACTAGTAATCAGTAGGCCTGCTATATGTAACAATAGTTTAGCACTTGTATTTTGATATCGTAGCACAGATTTAAATCTAACTGCAAACAAAAATGCCTACACTAAGGTTTATAAACAATCCCAGATATTCATAATTTATGACTGGTTTATGCACAATTGTCAAGATAATCTTTCTGGAACAGAGAAATGAGGTGATGTCAACAGACAGTGGCTGACTACTTGCTTTCTCTTTCTCTGAGCTAGCATTTCAGATTTGGAAATGTCTTACAGCAAAGTAAATTACTGATAGTACTTCATGCTTTCATCCTTTCACTCTAAGATTAATTACTTTGCAGCCACTTTACAGAATTTTGGTTTGCCTTTCTTTGTATGAGAGTGTATTCACATATAAAGAGGAATGAGGGATTGAGACTAGGAAATTGCTTTCATTTTCCTCCTAACACAAAATAACCTATCTTCTCAATATCAGACTAAAAGGTCAATATCTAATTTAGATTCCTCTTTCTATAATCCTTGAGATGAGTAACTCTTGACTTCAGGCAAGAAGATCTTGTGATTTAATGCTTATTTAATGTGAAAAAAAGCTGAGGACTTTGGCCCACATTTAAAAGCAGTCATTGAGAAATGCACAGTGCAGATTTATTTTTATTTTGTAATTAAAAACATCTATTTGCTGCAAATTCCTGCAAAACTCTTGTGGCAGTTGCCACAGCTTTGCCAAAGCTCTCTGAGCTAGTGCTTTTCAAGAGGCTGTGTTTGGGTATATCAGTAGTTCAAAAAAAGGGACTAAAGAATGAAATCAATCATTCTAGATTATCCACACTGCTTAACTGCCCTTAGGTTCAATGCTCTGAGCACACAACTTTTAACTTCATACTCTACCTCTGTTTTGGGCAACTCAACCCTCTCTCAACAAACCTGATAGTGAACGAGCTAGTCCTAACAATTTTTCCCTTTGACCAAATGACCTTTTGCTGCCATTTGTCCTCCCAGACTGGAACTGATCTCTGATACGCTTCTATATAACATCTTAGATATAACTGTTGAGCCCACTTCTCTGGAATAAGATGTGCAGCCCATTAAGTCTCAGATTTTTCTTTGTCTGAAAAGGTTCTATCAGATATCACAGAAAAAACATAATCTCTTTGTCCTTCAGTCCTTTCACAAGGGTGAGACCTACCAGGTTCCCAGTTTCAGTGCTGTAGGTACACAATTTTTAAGTTAATTCATGTAAAAGGTACATTTAGCTTTGTACAACAGAGAAAATAATTTATTACTTCTTTAGCAAAGGGTGGGCATGGAAAGAAAACAATAAAACCATCTGTAAATATATCTGTATTTTCCCCTCAATTTCTTCTCACAATCTTGAGAATTTGGGGAGATGTAGGTCAGACCATTCCTTGGAAATTCAGGGTATTCTGTTGCACATGGCTTTTCTTTCAAATTAAGGTATATTCATCTCATTCCTGCTATCAAGTGGGTTTTTGGGGTTTTTTTGTTTTTTTTTCAAGTGGCACTTCTGTTAAGATGAACCTCTCTTTAGCAAACACAATCCTTCCATTGCTTTTCTTTGTTATTTTTTCTCCATCTCAGTGAATGCTGGTGAAATTATATATATCTCTAAATTTTATATAGATATAACTGAGAACCAGTAACTTGAAAATCATTCTCTTTCTGAAAGATTTCCTACCCCGGACTTCTCTTTTTTTCACCCAGAAAGTTTTTTGCAGTTTATTTTGCCTTCTCAGCTTAACTGTTGTTTGACCACAGTCCAGTTTATCAGGTTAATGGCTGATACTGTTTGTTTTGCAGCTTAATCTAGACACACAGATTGATTTATCTTAGAGAATTTGTCAGTCTGTGATGGACTTAATATTCCTTGAGGCATTCAGTAATATAGTGATTTAGGGGTTAACTGGCTTTCTTCAGTGATACACAGGTGCCTCAATTTTTTTTTTCCAGCAGCTATATTAAAACATAAATTCCCCTGATTCTGGGAATGGAATGTGAAGCATTTACTATTGTATCATACTTGACTGTTACTGAAAAGAGTCATCATGTATCATGCATTTTAGGTTCACAAACTCCCCTTTACAGTTTTTTCCTTTATTTCCTCCTTTTGGCTAATAAGCTACACATTATCTTGCAACACTACAAATACATACTGAACAAATATTTAAAGAATTTCAAACTTATTCTAACTGCCCTACAAAATGCTAATTTATTATACCTAATGTATAGAAAGTTACTATTTCTATTTTAATATAAAAAGCAGAGCAAAAAAAGGAGGATGAAAACTATAGCAAGAGGCTGCTTAATGTCATTTTAATGGATACAGGCATGAGGCAATCTGAACTATGTCAGACAAGCATTGTTTGCTGGGCACTTCTATGCCATTGGCCTTTAGGAAAGAAGAATGTCTTTTGATCTCTTTCTACTGACTTTGTGTGACCTTTGGCAAGTCACATTAGTTGGGTGTGCAGTATCCATTAAAATTAGTAAACTATTGCTTTACTTGTTCTCTTGAGATTTGTGAGGCTTAATTAGTGAATTTTATAAATCTTTTCTAGACTCACAAATGCAAAGTACTATAAGGACAAAGTTTTATTGTCACTATTCCTTTGGGAAATGAGTTTCTTAGAGCTGTAGGAGATAATTAGCCACATTTTGCAGGCTGTTTTGCAGCTATAGCCACCATTAAAGTAATTTCTTACATAATATGAACAGTACTTGTTCTCACAAGTTTGAGAAAATCAGATGTGGGTTCTGGGTTTGTGACTTGGCATTTTCTTTCCCTTCCACAATTTGAAAACTCTTAGGATGTTAGGATTTGATCCGTTTCCGGTTTTTTTTTTTTTTTTAAATGGTGATAAATTTTCACTTAATTTCTACAAAACTGCTCATATTGAGTGTTTAAGAAACACATTTTGCCTAAAAATTCCTTTATTAAGGATCACATTCCCCACTTCCTTGCAGTTCTTTCCCCACAACTGTAGCCATAGAAACTATATTAATCCTTCTTAAAATACTTGGAATAGCCACAAACTATTTTTGCCAAAAAATCTTGCAAATTAAATAAAATAAATGGCTGTGGATTTTCTTGTGCAGTTTGTGACTGATATCATCAAGCCTACCATGAGCTGCCTCTCAGCTGGCCATTTGCAAATGGACTGACTCTGGTTTTGAGCAGTCAGTGTCACCTTCATTATTTGGATGAAAATCACATCAGCTGACTGAAAGTCAGCCTTGTTTAGAGGAATTATAGTAGCCTGACTCACTCTGAGGCATTATTAAAGGCATTAATGCCCTTTTGAAAAGTTTATCTTATAGGCCAGATTTTTTAATGTAGATGCATGAAAATACACATACATTTCTCTCATGTTTTTATTTTTCTGATGTCTCTATCTCTGTCATCAAACTTTGTGAATTTTCCTTCTTAATATTTATCTAAGATGAATGACAATTTAATTTTTTTCAGACAGATTCACCAAGTCAGAGAAAACCATCAGATTGCAGACAAAATTAGATTTACCATCCCTCCCCTTTGCCCTTTGACTGTTTAAAAAAAAAATATTAAAAACATATTCCAAAACTTGTTTATCAATCTGGATTCTGCTGTGTTGTTTTATGAATGGTGTTCCATGTAGTTTAAATTTTTCACTGCATCTAAGATCTTTGCTTTGTGGAACTCCACTAATTGTTCACAAAAAATCCTTATCCATGTGATCATTCTCATTTAGCAGTGACCTCACAGTACCCATGTTATTCTCTGATTTCATTATCACACACGGATTTTCAGCAGGTTCAATTTTTTAGGTAACTCTAAGAAAGTGCTTACATTGCTCATAAACTCTGTCATGCTTCCTCTTTCACTAGCCAGCCCTTCCTAGGCAAAGAGTACGAATTATGTTGCTCTTCCAGTCACGTGACTTCATTAAATTTTTGTTACACCATCTAAGTCATATATGTGATAATAATCTTAATATAAGATTCTGCTGTTTACATTTCTTGCATTAATACATATTCATATAAGATGTTCATCATTTTGATTTACTCCTCGCTTTGTTCTCCCTCCTTTCATTATGATATTGATAATCCTCTCGCCTTTAGTTCACAGACCTTCTGCCAGGTTGATTCCTCTTCTTTGTGAGGAAAAAGCTATCACTCAGCAACCTCAAAGAGCTTCATCCTGTGGTGTAGGAAGCCATTACCTGGAAATACCACCAGCACAGCTAGGCCTGAACCTCTGGGATATCCCTATCCTTTCCAGAGCCTTGACCTTCAGCTAGAAAAACTGACAATAATGGTATCTATGACATAAGGATCCCACTCTAGCAGTATCTGTAGTACCTCTGCAAATGAGAATCATGGAGCAGTGTCCTGTGTGAAACATAGGCCACAGCATACTTCCAGTAACAACTTGAATTTCGTCTCTCTATAGTTGCTGTGCCTTACAGAGTAGCAACTAGAGCAAATTGGCATCCCTGGAGTTCACTACTATTGCTCATCAAAACATCTGGGCATCCTGAAGAGTCTGGCCATGAGATAAAAAATCTATATCTAGAGCCCTACAGATTTGGGAAAGTGTGCCATGGACTTACAAAAGTGTATCCTGATAAAACAAACCGTGATAGCAAGAAATTCCTGTCATCTTCTTTCAGTAATCCAAAGTATAACCAAGAGACATAACTTGAAATTTTTATTAAATCTTTCATACTCCTGAGAAAGTTCATAAACAAGAAGGGCAAGTGGAAGACCATTTACATGATTCTAGTATGGTAAACCCCAAAATAAGGCAAACTTACGTTAATGGCATGAAGCATTTCAGAAGTTCTGATGTATTGAAAAGAGTTTGCTTTACCCCTGACACTCACAGAGCATTACACACAAAACCTTCAGACCCTGCAAGGGGCCAACAAAGCTCAATCCTCTCTACAGTCCATTCAACATTTACCTGCTCTCATATACCAAATATTCAGAAGGTGTCCTCTCAACTGAAGTAGCATATAAAAGGAAACATTTATACTCGTTATATATAATCACAATACCAGTATAACGACAGATAGGATGTGGAAATTAATTTTGACTTGTAGAGATCATGCACTACAAAAAGTCATGTATTGCAACATGTTCTCTCTCTAAAATGAATGTGATGCATATTTTTATAGTAATAATGAATGGCCATTTGTGCAGTGAGTGAAAACAGTATTCTAATCAGTCAGTGGAAACCAAAATATAACTTGTTGTGCTTAATTCCCGCAGTCTTACTAGATCATTCCCAGCAAGAAATGCTACAGTGAGTCACAGCTACAGATTGTATAAAATCTTTTTTTTTTTCCTTCCAGTAAAATGGTTCTTTGAATATTAAAGGTTTGAAAATCTTTGAACTGATGCTAGCAAAAAGCTTGCCAAATATTAATATCAAAAATCTTTTTAAAGATAGAACAAAAATAATGAACTATGCAATCCAATTTATATACAGAGTTTATATTATTTCAGAGTAGAATAGTATTTATTGAATCTAGCTGTCCTACTTATGTAACCATAGAAAGAATGGTCTCAACCCACTGCACAGAACAAAGTATTTGTTCTCTCTATTATAGAGAGAAATACTGTAGATCTATGTGAAAAAGTGTGTTCCTATCACTTTGCTTTCCTCCTCTACTAAATATTCATTCATGCATTGGATCCTGGTGAGAAAAAACAAGAGGGAAGCAATCTGAAATACACTCATCCATCTCCAGCATAATCTTCTTTTCCTTGTTCTCTGCACGCAAACAGTATTAAATTCTACCTGAACAAGGATCCACAGAGAAGCAACTTAAGATATAGATATAACATAGTGCTCACCTGTGTTTTAAAATGCCTCAGTCAAAAAGTGACAGTATTTGCACATTTTGTATTGATAGATGATATGTTACTGGCATCCTGAAGAGTGGCATTTCAATAAGCATGCCCAGGCTGAACTAGACAGCTCTTTATGTGGATAACCTTCTAAATGGGAAGCAACACAGTACATTCTTTCTCCCCGTTTACTTTATAGTTGTTATCAACTCCTAACAATTCCAGTTTAGCTTCCAGCATTGTAAGATAAAAGTTAAGTCTATACTTTTCTAATTTGTTTGGGTTTTTTCCCCAAATTCAGATTTTTTTTCAGCACAACATTTGTATGAAACACTACTCCAGAGCACTAAGATTGTAAGTCTAAGAGGTGGGCAAATTTTATTGTTTTCTACTTCTTCATCACAATATTTGTCTTAACTTGATAATGTTAATTGTCAGCAGCACGTACTGTTTGAATTAGCACTGGACAGTTTGACTAATGCTTTACAGCTTAGGTATCACTTTTGAAAATATTGCTGAATACTGTTTCCTTGTCTAAGCTAATGAATGTTATGGTTACTTGTCACCATCATCAACACACTTAATGATAAGAATTATAGGCTTCCAATTATTTCTCTTCCATAGGAAAACCACAATCAAAATAGTGCTGTGGAAAGACTGCTACATAGCACCTCTTGCAGCGTTGCCCTCACTGTTGCAACTGATGGGCAACATTCTTAAAGAATTACTAATATACTCAAAAGCTTGTAGCTGTAAGAAACTCTCTGTTGGCTCCATGCACCTGTTACTGATAGTCATTGATAGTCAACGTGACTCATTGGTTAGGCTTTCATTGTAAAAATTTACTAAATCCATCAAGAAATCAGAACTGAAATGTCGCACAGCAACTTACGAATCTTGAAAAACATACTCCTGGGAAAGACTTTCAAATTTATTTTTTTTTTTTTTTTTCTCTCTAAGGTGAACTATGTGGTCAGTGCAACACGCAGGGTATATACACAGGGCAGACCTGTTTTCAGTTCTCTCATCCATTTTATTCAGAGAAAGATTGTAAACAAAAGTACCAAAGTACCTCATCTTCAGGGAAGCATCACAGCTACTAGACTATAGGATAAATATCTTCAGGTTGATATCCCAGTTTCTCCTGATTATATATATTTATATTTTGGCTAAACTTGATTACACTGGGACATGAGATGGAGATATTCCAGAATGAATACTACCAAGTAGATTTCTTGCCAAGTGTTGTGAAACTTGAAATTAAACATATTAGATTTGTCTCTCACATATCATTCAATGCTTTAACAGGGTTTCACTTGCTGTTTTGTTATTCTCTGGTTTGTACATTTTAAATTTAATTTTCATTCTCATCTATATTTTTCATCACAAAACCTTGTAATTGTTTATGCAATGAAATTGTTGTTTCCTCTCCCAATAAGCCTGGTTGCTAAGGAGGAAACCTCAATCTCTTTGGAATAGGTTTTTGTGCTGTCAAGCATGATAGAATAATAAAATATAGTTGTAATAATTTATTTAAATTAAATGACATTAAATATTTTCCAGAAATTTCTGTACAAATTGCAAGGAATATAGCTTGTAAACTGATGTCTTGAACTTTATGAACAGATGGGGAAATACTTCTCTAATCAAAGGAGCTACAAAAGCCAGCTGACAGAGTCCAAAATCCTTTAACATAAGAAATAAGAAATTCCAGACAAAGAATATCTGAATATAGGTAACTGCCTCTGGCTCAAGATGAAGCCATAAACTGTCCTCTGCAGAGCAGTGCTGAATGAGCTTTCTTGTTAAATGAGACAATGAGCAAGAAATAGATTCCTGTCTTTTATTTAGTAGGAAAGGTTCAAACTGCTTTTTGTACTTTGAGGGCACAAGAACTTTTATCACCTCTGCCAGGGCTGCTCTAACAGTGTAGCAAAAACATTCAGAATGAAGCTACCTCAATCTCTGCTGCTCAGGACCTTCCAACTGCCATGGGATTTTCCATTATCCCAGGGAGGACAGGGAAAGACTGGGGATCACTCTGGGGAGCGAGGAGACCAGGGAAAGTTCAGTTCTAGTCTATCTTGTAACAATTTGAATTACTACCTTTTAAATTTTCCTGCTTCATCTCGGGCTGGCATCATATCTATCTCAGAGGCATGTCCTGAACATTTCCATCTCAGGCTTCACAGGGAAGGGAATAGCTCCCTGAGGAGTACTTATGGGGCTGTGGTGTGCGTAAGTTATTTTGCTGCTCTGTTTCACAGTGTGGATTGTTGAGTGAACATCTACTGGCACAAACTTAGGCACTAGGAGGACATCTAATAGCAGGTATATGCACCCAGAGTCTAAGTATTCAGAAGTTTAGGCAAAGACTGACCTGGGATTTTGAGTTGGGTTTTTTTTTTTATATTTGGTATCCACAAACTATTACGAAATGATCCCTGAAGTACTTAACATTCCTTTGTCTGTATTAAAAAACCTCAAAAATTTTAATTGTATGAAGATATGCCCTGTCCATGCTGGAATAAACTGAAAAAAGCAAAACAACTGTTTTTAGCTGCAAAAATTCCAGCTCCTTGCAATGTATTTCCCAGATCAAAAATCAATACTGAAAAATGGACTCAGCAAAAACAAATTAACTGTGCAAGTGACTTGGACTTTTTCTACAAACTTTTCTTCTGCTGTTTCTAACCCTTTAAGATATCAGATGACTGGTACATAAGGGAAGAGGTGCATTTTTATGATTTGTTTATTATGTTATAGCACAATTTGTTAGCACAGCTTTAGAGGTGAATCTCAACATAGAGTTTTCCAGGTATATTCTGATTACTATGATAACAGATGTTTTCTATTCAAAGATGGAATAAAGAATATAAGCACTTGTAGGACCTGTTTCAAATATCAACAATGGAAAATCACATTTGATCACTCACGCATGGCTTTATATTCCTTACTGGTATATAGATATGAAATTTACATTTTTAGTGTAGTTTATATATGCTTTCTTCTCTCTCTCTTTTTTTTTTTTTTTTTTTTTTCTCATGAAGTACATTTGATGTTTTGTTCTGCAGTTTACTGAATGATGGCTGTGTTCCAAACAGCTTCAGGAAAGTGATCAAACCAATATATCATAATACAATTTTCTAAGACCGACTGATTCAAATAGGCTTCTGACTAAGACTGACAAAAAACAATGAATGTTCAAGATTACTCAGAATTTTAATGTGAATTTTGCCTTCTGTCCCCTTAGAGTTAATTAAAATTAGAACAGACTTTTTCATCCTCTTTATCACTACAGCTTAAACAGCTTCTGACTGACATCTCAGCTGACTTATTTTCCTTCCTAACTTTTACACATATGCCAGCCTGGTCACAAATCTAGACAGTGATTTTTCTTCACATTATTTGCAAGTCTAAACAGCATTGATGGATAGAAGGAACTGATAATTCCCTCTTCTTCTAAAGACAACCTTTTCCTTCATTAATTCCTTATGCACTGGAGAACTTAGACCTTTGTGAAAAGTGAAGAGTAGATGTATATACCATCTAAACAGTTATAGAATGGCAACTGAGGATTTAAAAGAAAAAAAAAAAAGTACTAGTTCTGATGTTAAAAACATATGATAAATTGATAATAGTATTACCTAGGTAACATTAGGAGCTCTCTGTTACTTCAAGATATATTTGGAAGTGCACAAACATTATATTCTATATTGTATTTCCTTTCCAATATCTACTCCTCAGCAGAACTATATCATGTACCTGTTATCACTTCTGTGATGGAACTCAGTCATTATGTAACAAGCTAGAAGGATTCCATATACCATATAATGCCCAGATAATGATACAAATACATCTGAGAGGGAGGTTACCCATCAGGCATTTGTCTTTGGTTCTTAGGACTTTTCTAAACCAGTCCCAGTGCAGATTGTAGCTTCCAGGACTTTTAAAATAAATGCTATTGAACTACAGCCTTTGCAGTGATTCCAGTCATGAACTTCCATAGTATAATACACTATGAAAACATGCAATCTAGCTCAAAATATTGTGTTGGTGTCTTCTTTTCCTTTAAGAGAGAACAGGCTGAGAGTTATAAGACTATGTCTTTAGTTATTACATTCCCCCTCTCTCTCCTGTCTGCTCTCTCATATCATCTCCCCAAATGCCAGGACAACACTTAAAGTGAAACTAGAAAATTGCCTTTCATTTGATATGGCTTTATAACAAAAACTAAGGTCTTAATACTTTTGGAAGGATAGCGAAAGCTGTATTTAGGGCAAGCCATTCATTCATTTTACATTGGCCACTGAAAAATAAAAAGTCATTCGCTGATTAGATGGGCTGGGAACATAGCAGTGGTCACAGTGTGAATTAATGAATGCTGAGGTATACAGCTCCAGAAAAGCTCATTTATATCACAGGAATATCATGGCAAGACTTTCATAGATCTTCCTCTCTTTTGTGCTGTGGCATGATTAATGGATTAGATGTGTTTGTGTGTTTATATTCTCCCATGTCTGGGATTCCCACTGTAGAAAAATGTCTCCCTGCTTCAATATCACCACAACATGTATTCATTTTCTAAAAGTAGAAACAAGTAGAAAGAGGAAAAAAAATATTTAAATTCTTCATCCTTTCTTTAGGATATTTGTCCCTTTCATATTCTCTAGGAAAACAAAAGCTCTTTCTGTAAAATGAAACAAAACACAAATAAGAGGTTTTTTTGGTTTTCATTTGAGATATTTTTTCATCTGGAGCTTTTGTACTTCTAAAGCCTCAGTACAAATGACTACAGTTAAGTGAAATCTGCAAGCCCCTAAGTAACAGCTTTAGAGAAACAGTAAAACTGACATTCACAGAAGTTATACATATATTCCTTCAATTAGCAGTGAGATACTTATCCTTATCAGGGACATTGTCATTTTTAGAGCTTCCCTGCCTCCTCATCTGTTGCATTCTGCTATGCTGAATGCATTTGAAACTGAAGAATGATCAAAATCTATCAGCTGTCAGTTTTCAGAGTCTCCAACCTCTGCATATGTGCTGCTACTCTGCCAAGGCCATGCCTAAATGCCAGTTACTACAAGGAGGACACGCATATTGTTATATAAGTTGCTACTAATTTTCCCAATTATTGTGGCTAGCACTATTGATTCTTCCATCAAAATGAACAAATTGGACAGGACAAAGCACTGGAAAAATCTCTGTCTAATTATAAACACCTTCTAAACAACACATCTATCAAGAATAATCATGCCTTTATCATCACTGCAACCTATTCAAACTCTTAACAAATTCTTTAAAATTAGTGCCTTATTGTCTACTTGCTCACATCAATTTTAAGCTCTGCAAAGGCTGGGATTTTTTTTTTTTTTTCTGTCTCTCAGTGTTCAGAACATGAGTTTGCAATTAGCAGTCTCTGTATGTACAAATCCCTCCCAGAAATTTTTAAGACTAAGAAGAGCTAGGGCCCAAAATAATAGGAAAAAATCCAGAAAATACATATTCATGTTATTCATCTGACCAAGGTAACCAGTATGTGTAAGAGTGGTCTTCTCAGCTGTTTCTTTTCCTAATGTAGCACTCCTAGACTGTAAGGTACTTCATACTACGCTCTCACCAATCCAATCTCAAGCATTGCAATTTACAGCTCAGGTGTGGCAGCTGCATCCAAAGCTTCCCATTACTCTTTCTTGATCGTATTTGTCTTTTTGCCCTCAAGTCTTTCTAGACATTCTGATCACCTGCCAATGTCTTCCAAACTGATGGTATTGTAATACTAGCTTGATGTTTGGAAAATAATGCAAGAGAAATGAAGGTGGCATGGTTAAAAGAAAGGAACAACAGATCCAGAGACAGAACCAATACAAAAGGATGTACAATTGTATTTAAGTGGAAAAAAAAGACCATACAAAAAACCCCAAACAAACATACAAAAAAACCCCCAACCAAAAAACCGCAAACAAAACTCTAAAACACTGACAAAAATAAAATGGTGAAAAATCCAATCTAAAACTATGTAGTCCTTAGTTCTCTTTGTATTATACAATACTTCTTGATTTTTGAATTGAAAAGCCACAGCAATCATGACGTGGATGAGAATTAAAATACTGACTACATAAATACATTAAAAAGGGAAAATAGGCATCTAGAGTGACTAGGACAGTTGCAGGGATATATTTTGCTGGCTTGTACATATCTTACCATACACTAAAAAGATGAAACTCATTATAGTTCTTAATTCTTAAAGAGACAAAGATTAACTTAGAGACTTCCTTTAAGGTATTTTATTGCATATAAAAATCTGTGTTACCAGTAGCTTTAATTAAATGTAATTCACAGAATCACAGAATCACAGAATGCTGGGGATTGGAAGGGACCTCGAAAGATCATCCAGTCCAATCCCCCTGCCAGAGCAGGAACACCTAGATGAGTTCACACAGGAAGGCATCCAGGCGGGTCTTGAATGTCTCCAGAGAAGGAGACTCCACAACCTCCCTGGGCAGCCTGTTCCAGTGCTCTGTTACCCTCACCGTAAAGTTCTTTCTCAAATTTAAACGGAACCTCCTGTGTTCCAGCTTACACCCATTACCCCTTGTCCTATCATTGGTCATCACTACAAAGAGCCTGGCCCCATCCTCCTCACACTCACCCTTCAAATATTTAAAAACATTAATGAGGTCCCCCCTCAGCCTCCTCTTCTCCAAGCTAAAGAGGCCCAGCTCCCTCAGCCTTTCCTCATAAGGGAGATGCTCCACTCCCTTAATCATTTTGGTGGCTCTTCGCTGGACTCTCTCAAGCAGTTCCCTGTCCTTCTTGAACTGTGGGGCCCAGAACTGAACACAATATTCCAGATGTGGCCTCACCAGGGCAGAGTAAAGGGGAAGAAGAACCTCTCTTGACCTACTAACCACACCCCTTCTAATGCACCCCAGGATGCCATTGGCCTTCCTGGCCACAAGGGCACAGTGCTGGCTCATGGTCATCCTGCTGTCCACCAGGACTCCCAGATCCCTTTCCCCTTCCTCTCTATGTCTACATCACTTTCAAGATTGAGTCTAAGGAGAGAATTAGTGCCACCTTTCCTACAAATATATATAACATTATTAGTTTCCTGAAACAAACAAAAAAACAAAATGGCCTGTGCATATTTACTTTCTGCCTAAATCCCTCCAAAGAAGTTTCAAGTAGTGATATTCAATGCTGTATTGTTGCAATTGCTATTTGTCCATACTGGTCCATACACATAGACTACAGGATTTTAGCCTGCCTTCAAGTAGGAGGCTGTTATTAATTAATGTCTACAGAAATTACTGCCTGGTGAGCAAAAGAAACCTGACCAGGCAGGATTTGAATCCATAGTCTTATATTTTTTACAATTTTTTTGTCAGTAAACAGATTTTCAAACAGTTTAGCCAGTAAGGTTAAACTAGCTTGTTAAATGAGCTACGACTGGGATAGTAAATAGAATTCCACTCTTCTTATAACATAGTCGCATAAATTTTGTGGAGGATACTGTAATCCAAAGATAGGAGCATTAGAAATACTTAGATAGATACTGAAATTCAATGTACACATGAAGAGCTGCTACATTACAGCAGTGAATTGAGTTACCTCTGAGTACTTTTCATACCAGCGTGCTGAGTCTCTAAACACATTTAGGACCCTCCATCATAAAATGGCCTACATAAGTATAAATTTATACTAATATCTACACAAAGTTATTCCATAAAATGCAAAGTGGCATGTGGAGTAAGAAATTAGTCATTTCATATCACAGATAAAGCTACTTGCTTACAAGTAGTTAACGACAAATATTTTACATAATATGCTTCATCCAAGAAAGAAAGCCAATCTATATGCAGAAACACAGACACATATTTGCACATACTGTAAACAGTGACACTGAAACACAGGTATATTGGAAATAGCTGACTGAAAAATTAACTATTTTCTAGTCCCTTTTCATCTGTAGATGAAATGCCTTATTAATTTAACACAATTAAAGTAAGTAGCACAATACTATGGAATAGCCTAGCCTTGTTTTGTTAGTCTCCAGATTATTTTCAAGCAATTTTGGGGACAGTAAAGGGAAGCAAAACCAGCAGAAACACTATTTTTTAAATTTGTGCATGCAGAGAGAATTTTTCTAATGGACCTTCTGGAACCAACCAAATCTGGTCTTACCATCCACATTCACCCCCCTGGACTTCAGTCACTTGACACAATTTAGAAATATAATAACTACAGTTTTTCTTTTGAGTCAGGGGCAAGAAGAAAGCACTCTAGAGAGCCACATGACTTACTGAGGCCTAATCCAAGGCAACCAAACCTGATCCTTCATATCAAAATGTTCATATAGCTACACTCACAGGATTTGTACTACATTTTTCATAGGGAGGCAGGAAAGGGGAGTAATGCCTTGTTGATGCCAACTCACCACTCGGTTTCAGCAAGGAACTGTATTGGGCATGTCAAAATGCAACCCATGACATTGATTCAGGTCTTCCCCAGCTGATTGCCTCCCACTGTGAGTTAAGCCTAGACAAAAGCTCTTCTCCCCTGTGGCAAATGTCACATGTGGCAGACCAAGTAGAGGACATAAACTTATACTGCCCATTAGCCATGTGCAGCCCAAGATTCAGTTTTGTCCAGCTATGACCTGGCTTCAAAAAAACAAAAAAGTCTGTAAATGTAAACAACCTCACAAACTGTAATAGTTCACCTCATCTTTTATCTTTAGGGTTTAGAAAAAGGCTTTGCAGTATTAAAATATCAAGATGTATGTTGTTATTAACAAAGCCAAAAATAGATCTTTTAAGAATGTGAAAAATGAGGGTAGCAAAATTTAGTTTGATCTCTGATGACCTGAAAAAAAGTGCCAATTTACAGTTCTCTTGCTGGGTACTAGAACAAGTGAAAATAAAGCCAATTTATCTCTAAACCAGCAAATTGCTTTTCAGTAAACGGCCCACGAGGGGGCAATAAAAACGTTAAAGAACCTTTGACATGGTAAATAATTAAAAGACTGGTCAAAACCTTGAAAGAAAGTCCCCATTGTCTGCAAATTACAAGACTTCAAGGGCACTACCACAGAAAAGGAAATGTACAGTAACACAGGAAATGACTCAAGTGCCAAGACCAACACAATAGCATTAAATATTAAATATTAAGTAACAGTAAGCCCTAAAGGAAGGGAACTTAACATCAAGATCTAACTTATGCCCGGTATCATGTGGACTTTTGCATATTAATGGTCCAAGTAATAAATTCAAATCAAAATATCAACAGTGTAATAATCTACAAAAGGAAGTACATTAACAGGTCATGTACATAGTAATAACCTCTTAAATTGACTAATTAAGTCATAAAAGATAAAATTAGGTACCATAATTAAGTATTCTATAAGCCATTGTCTAAGAAATATTCAACATTTTCCCTTCATTTGATGAAATTTTAAATACAGTAGACCCATACTGAAATATTTTTATTTCACTGAGTTACAGTAACTCCTGAGCAAGAGCAAGTTAAATTCCCAAAGAACTGTGATGATTTTCACCAAAACTGCCTTTGCTTTTAATAATCCAAGACGTATGCTGCTCTAACTCAGTCAAAAAATATCTCCCTCCCAACTGTAACATCAGTCAAATACCCAGTCCTCTGTATAAAATGCCAATATTGTTCTCTTGAGCTCTAATTATTTTTATGGGGGATTAGCTAGGTTTGAAATGAATCATAAACACAAAATCAATGAAAATCATGTCATAAAAAATGAGGTAACACACATTAGGCAAGAATAAAAACAAATTTTCAGAATGTCAGTTACTCTCCATTGTTAATGCAAAAATAATATTTTAAGTTATTCTAAAAATCAAGTAAGTATAACAAAAATAATCAGCTCTACCAGGTTAGCCTATATCAAAACGGGATCTCAAAATAAACTTATTACTGCACCCATTTCAGCCAATTATCCTTTTCCTTTTTTTTTTATTTTCTTAAACATTGCATTCATATTACAGCTCTTCACACCTACGAACAGCTTAATGTAAATTATGAATAAAGCCATTAATTTACAGACATTACCCTAACCTTATATATTGAGACAGCACAACATATTTATAGCTACACAAAGCAGAAAAAGGGCTGAAAAGTATTCATACATTTACATCTGCTGGTACATTGCAACTCTGATAATATTTAAGGTTTGAGCAGCTGCTAATCTCCACTTTATACCAAAGTACATGGTGATCTTGTGTGAATAAGTATTACTCTGTGACTAATTTGAAGTTAGACTCTTTGACCATTTGTAACTAAGCCATGCATGAACACTGGTCACAAATTGTGAAAAACTATTACTCTCAGCAAGTTGTGACTTACTAAAGAAGTAGAGATGAACATACTTGTGTGTTGTCCTAATTCTTTTCAGATGGTGACAGTATGATTGGCACTATATAAAATTTAGAGCTGAAAAAAACCCTGTTAAGAGGCATGTAAAACACAGACATGGAGTGCCATCCCTTACATGTGCTGGCTAATCCTATCACAAATTCAGGGTGAAGTTTCATGAACAAACATTATGATTTTATAGGAATAGCGAGGCGCTATGTTAGAGAAATCAATAATATAACAATACTCCCTTGTCTTAATTGGAATTAATGGATTTACAGAAACATTTAGCAGGAGCACTCTGAAATAGCAACCAAAGCATCACACCAGGGAAATAGTTTGAAGCACAGGAAAAATTATGGGTATAAAAATAGAATGAGAAGAAAGCAGTGATATAGATTCTTATACACATTGCTTGAAGAAAGTAAACCAGAAGGTTAATTTTTCCTAAGAATGTTCATAAAATATTTAAATAATCTGAAAACCTAAATGACTTTTCCCAACTAATTTAGGGCACTGACTATCGAATTAAAAAAGGACTTGTACACAAGTACATGAATATACCTCTGACCCCCTAAGTCACTCCCCACTGATGCAGGACTTTCTAATTAAAACATTATATAGTGCTCACAAAGCAATATCATTTACAGACTGCAAACAAATTTTAATCTAATTGTGCAAGGGAGATGAGATCTATCTGTATGTGTTTGCACATCTGTACATGACATATAGCGGCTTCTAAATTACCTATGTCATGTAGTCTTGCATCAGGTATGGAATCATGCCATGCAACAGGAAGGACTAGAGTCAACTGGTTAGAAAGCAACTTGTCAGAAAAAGACCTTGAAGTCTTGGTGGGTGACAAACTGACCATGAGACAGCGATGTGTCCTCATGCCAAAGAAGGCAAACAGCCTCCTGGGCTGCATTAGGCAGAGCATTGCCAGCAGGTTGAGGTAGGTGATTCTTCCCCTCTGCTCAGCACTGGTGAGACACATCTGGAATGCTGTGTCCAGTTTTGGGCTCTCCAGTACAAGAGAGACATGAACAGACAGAAGTGAGTCTGGAGAAGGGCCATGGAGGTGATTAAGGGCTTTGAGCACCTCGTTAATGACGAAAGGCTGAGAGAGCTGGGACTGCTCAATTTGGAGAAGTTGAAAAGGAAACCTTGTTGCTATCCACAACCACCTGATCAGAAAAGATGAAGCCAAACTTCTCAAAGGTGCATAGTGATAGGAAGAGAGGCAACAGAAACAAGTGGAAACATAAGAAATTTTATTGGATACACAGGAAAAAAAAAATAGCATTAGAGTAGTCAAATACTGGAACACATTTCCCAGAGAGGCAAGGACATCTGGTTTTGGAAGCTTTAATGATAAACGTAACATAGCCCTGATTGAGCATCTTGATATAATTACCCCTGCTTTGAGCAGAAGGTGTACTAGTTTACCTCAAGAGATTCCTTCCAATTTTAATTGTTCTATGATTCTACTGTTTTATTCTATCTGCATTTTCACTGGCAAAACTTTTTAAAAATCTAAAAGAAATCAGCCAACCAGAAAACAACATATCATAGAATTATAGAATGGTTTGGGCTGGAAGGGACCTTAAAGATCATCTAGTTCCAATCCCCCTGCCATGAGCAGGGACACCTTTCCACTAGACCAGTTTGCTCAAAGCCTCATCCAACCTGGCCTTGAACACTTCCAGGGAGGGGGCAGCCACAATTTCCTTGGGCAACCTGTTCCAGTGTCTGACCACCCTCACAGGGAAGAATTTCTTTTTAATATCTAATCTAAACCTACCCTCTTTCAGCTTAAAGCCATTTCCCCTTGTCCTATCATTAACTGCCCTTATGAAAAGTCCTTCCCCAGCCTTCCCATAGGCCCCCTTCAGGTACTGAAAGGCCGCTATAAGATCTATCCGGAGCCGTCTCTCCTCGAATATATGCTGTAAAATGAAAAGATACTCTATGGCAAAATAACTAAACATCTTTTTGTCACATTTGGTACTGTTACTTGCACTAATAGTGTCTGTATTCAAATAATTAAACCTTTGAAAAAATATATAGCACATAGGGGCCATACTTTGAAAGCATTTCTTCTTTGTGCTGGTGGTTTTCCAGGTGATCACAACTCTTTGTATACAGATATACATTTATCTGCCACTCACAATCACCTCAGGGGTGAGGGGAACTCATTTCTGCAAAATTATGTTTTGGAAATAATGAAAAACAGAAGAGCAGAACTGTCTAGAAGAGACCTGAATTTTGACTCCATAGCCCTCTCTCTACATTTTTCTATGAAATTGTGCAACTTCAAGGAGATAATACTTCTTTCAGTTGGTGTCAATTGCAATCGATCAGCATTTAGTAAAACGAGCTTCTGTGCACTCTCTGATTATGGTCAGTGAGTTTACACTGAGACTTAAACAACTGTATCTTCTCCTCCTGGAGAAATTCCTTTGGCAAAAGATATAGAAAATGCCTGTAAGACGAAACTCCAAATAATCTTCTGCTACTGTGTCAAAACATAGGAAAACTGTGAATATTATTTATGAATCAGTACAGCACTGATATAACGGTTGCGATAGTGCTTTGTGTAGTTTTTAGTATACTCTAAGGGGAAAGAACACTTATAGCAGAAGTGGAACTCAAAGCAAACTTATTATTTATTTATGTAGTTTCCTGAGAAAAAGTTATTTGCACCATCAAGAACATTCATTTTAGCAGTGCTTTTATAGTCTACTGAGGGCATTACAGTCCATCATCAGACTACTGTCCAGAATATATTCTTCTTTTTTATAAGCAGTTTCAAAGAAAGCTTTTAAACCTCCTGTTGTGGGTTTTTTAAAAAGGACAATCAGGAATTATCAAGTGGAGAGGGGCTGTCCTTATGACTAGGAATAATGTGCTAATTAAAGGCCAAACTATTTGTATTTGTTTGGCAGCAAAAGACTATTATGTCAAGGTGTTATCACATTGTATAACAATGTCACAATACTGGTACTTTCACTTTCATCTCTTTTTTGATGTCATTACAAAGGATATGAAACACAACACCACACTAAATCAGCCACATAAATCTGTGTAACTCCTGATAACTTTGTGACACCATTTGTGCTGCAAAAGTTGTCTTGCTGAAGATATAATGGGTCCATTATGAAGGAGACAACTCGATTCTTATATTAATGCATTTTAGATTTTTGCATGTCTATAAAATATTGAGATAAAATATTGTATTTGAAACTTACCCAAATTAAAAAATTACACAAAATATACCACAAAGCTCCAAAGAAAAACAAATACACACACATATACACATGCAAATTCTAGCTAAAAATGATTAATGAAAAGTATACCTAAAAGATATAGAGGAAATTTAAATGTACTCTTTTATCTCATAAAATAGGCTGCAGAAAAAAAAAAAAAAAGTTTTGAAATGTCTGAACATTTGCATTCTCTGATTAATATTGTTAATCTATAGATACAGAATCTATTTCCTTCCCTGTTCCAAAGCATCAAGATGCATTTTTACGACCTCTTCAAGAAAAGTCCTAGAACAACGTAGACACCTGTGTAAACTGATTTTTTTTCTTCTTTCTTAACTGTGCTGAACAAGTTGAAAATAAATGTAAATGAGGAAGGAAAGCAGCCAGAGTTCCTCTGGGTTCCACTGGGAATGTAAAGAACATGCTGCTGGTGATATTTCTGCTGTTGTATTTAGTGCCAACAAATCTCCAAAGAATTTTTGTTTCACAACACCAAACTGTTGCAAACCTTAGTTAATGCACTTTGCATAACAGTACTTCACTTTCTCAAGCTAAGCACCTAGAGACCCCAGAGCAAGACAAGGAAAAATAACCTCTGCATACATTAGAAAATACACAACTACAAAGCCTTATTCTGTAGAGTTAGTAAGCTTTTTAGTATTCTACTTTACTGTCAGTACAAAGTATTTTACAAGCATTGAAGCCAATAAGTTAAATGGGTAGACTAATGTAATGGTTAATACAGCAGTAGTAGGAAGCATGCTTTGTCTGACAATGAGATGGTAAGAAAAAGTATGACAAAAGAAGAAAGGAGAGAAGTGAGAAAGAGAGAAGGCAAAGGCAAAAAGTTTCTACACATGCTATCACATATGTAAAGATCAACTAATAAAAGGAAAAAGGTTTTCTCATTTTTCTTGGCAGAAGTAGTGACTCTAAAACTAGCAAAATTAATGTCCAACATCTTCAAACTTCTCTGAAAGCAGAGAAAGGCCCAGAGAAAGAATTTAATACACATGGAAGAAGAAGACATGAGGCATAAGGAAGATTAAACTATAGGAAAATGGGTCTTTTCCATTCATCCTTCTGTTAAGGAAAAAAACTTTGGCATATGATTGCTGCTTATTGGCAAACTCATTGGTGCCTACATTGATTTTTTGAAGCCTTTGACTGTCTTATCCTGATCCAGTACTGATTAAGTAATTCACAGAATGGCTGAGGTTGGAAGGGATCTCCCTTTAGGTATTTATAGACATTGATAAGATCCCCCTGAGCATTCTCTTCTACAGGCTGAACAGTCTCAGTCTTTCTGCATAGGAGAGATACTACACTTCATGGCCCTTCATTGGACTCCCTTCAGTATGCCCGTGTCTTTCTTGTACTGTGGAGCCCAGAACTGGACACAGCATTCCAGATGTGGTCTTACCAGTGCAGTCTAGGATACCATTGGCATTCTTTGCAGCAAGGACCCATTGCTGGATTATGTACATCCTGGTGTCCACCAGGATACTGCAAAGCTGGTTTCCAGGTGGGTGGCCCTCAGCACCTGGGGCTGGGGTTGGTGCCTAGGGTTGTTCCTTTCTAGTTGTGGAACTATCTCTTTGTTGAACTTCATGAGGTTCCTGTTATCCCATTTCTTTAGCCTGTTAAGGTCCCTCTAAATGGAACCATGACCCTCTCAGACACTCATCCTGGATTTGTGCCAACAGAAAGCTGTATAAAACAGCAAGAGTATACTCTATCCCATCATCCAAACCATTAGTGAAGACGTAAACCAGGATTTGACCTAGCTTTGACCCCGGCATACATCACTAGTTACTCACCTTCAAATAGACGTTGCATTGCTGATCACCACCCACCAGAACTGGCCTTTCAGCCAGTTTTCAATCCATCTCACTGCTTCTCCAGCCCATACATCAATAGCTTGCCTAAGAGGACCTTACTGGGATGGTGTAGAAAGCCTCACTGAGGCAAAGGTAAACAATATCCACTGCTTCCTCCTCATCTACCAAGTCAGTAGAAGACTCCTAAGATTCCATCATTGAAGGTTATCAGGTTGTTCAAGCACCACTTCCCCTTGGTGAATCCATGTTGACTATTCCTAGTCACTTTCGTGCCCCTCATATGCCTAGAAATGGTTTCCTGGATTAGTTGTCCTATCCCCTATTCAGAGATTGAGGTGAGACTGACTGACTTGTAGTTCCTTGCATCCTTCTTGCCCTTTTAGAAGATGGGACTGACATTTGCTTTCCACCAGACCCCAGGCACCTCTCCCATTCACCACTATTCAGACATAATCAAAAGTGGCCTCACAATGACATCACCCATCTCCCTTAGTACTCACGAATGCATCCTATCAGGTTTCATGGACTTCTGTATGTCCCGTTTACTCAATTCTCTCACCTAAAATAAGCAGTTTGCTCAGGTATTCTGTAACGTGAACACATTCCACTAATGGTACGTCTTCACTGTTCCAGACCTTCCCTCTCATCTCTGAGTCCTTGAGTTTTTAAAAGCCAGCCTTACTAGTAAGAACAAAAGATGAAGAAGGAAGTTTCTGATTTTGAGGACTTAGATTTCCAAGACTGCAGATATTAAAAAAAATAAAAATCCATCAGCAACAATTTCAATCTGACTTATTCACCTGCTATTAGTTGCTTGTGCATTAGAAATACAGGACCTGTAGTCTAATGCCTTGAATAAGCCTATCTCACTTTATTTCTCAAATTCACATTTCTTATTTACATTATTAAACACTATGCACATCTTTGACAATGAGCAAAGAGACAGATTGCCAGAGGATAATTTTGGCATCTTCGTTTGGGTTGAAGATCCTTCTTGAGGTGCCACCGGTTCCTTTTTTTCTTTATAGTACAAGGGGTCAAGGAAGACTATGTTCTTGCTTTTAATCTCTTCACTTAATTCCTAAAATCTGGTTGAAAGATTCCACTCCTATAAATACAAGCCATTTAACAGCTTTCGCTTAGTCTGTCATTGTCACACAGTTATGCTGCTCAGTTTGAGAGTTCACACTTGCACAGAAGAGGTGAAAAGGAATGCAAAAATTAATGGAATGAGAAAAAGAGATAAACTTGGGAAATCGGGTGAATCAGTTGGAAAGTATACATCTGCTAACATCCCATACTTCTGTTTTCTGTAAATATTTTCAATAACTGTGAAGTACAATTGGGAGCAGCAGTGTTAGCTACAACACACTTGCAGATTATTTCATTTGCTGACTGTGATTATTTTGTCTGGGATAGTGTTAATTTTCTTAATAGTTCCTGGCATGGGACTATGTTTTGGATTTGTGCTGAAAACTGTCGATAGCACAGGGATGTTTTAGTTATTGCTGAGCAGGGCTTGCACAGAGGCAAGGACTTTTCTGCTTGTCACACCACCCCACCAGCGAGTAGACTGGGGGTGCACAAAAAGCTGGGAGGCGACATAGCCAGGATAGCTGACCTCAACTGGCCAAAGCAATGTTCCATACCATATGACATCACGCTCAGTATATAAAGCTGAGGGAAGAAGGAAGGTGGGGATATTAGGGATGATTGTGTTTGCCTTCCCAAGCAACCACTATGCATGATGCAGCCCTGCTTCCTGGAGATGGTTGAACACCTGCCTGCTGTTGGGAAGTAATGAATGAATTCCTCATTTTGCTTTGCTTGTGTACAAGGCTTTTGTTTTACCTATTAAACTGTTTTTACCTCAGCCTATGACTGAGGGGGAGTGAGCAAGAGGCTGTGCGGTACTTAGTTTCTGTCTGGGGTTAAACCACAACACTGACTTATGAAAGAATTGCATGCTTGACTGATCCAAATAGTCCCATGAAAATTTGGCAAGCAGAAATTTGTGATTATCTTCTGAAACACTGCAAATGCTGTAATTACTCTTGAATAAGCAAGTTCATCTAAAAAAAGTACCAAAAGGGGAAATAGAGAAATATTTTTAGCAAATGTCTATCTACGATATTAGTGCTAATTCTACTCCTCTTAACCACTATCTAAATTCTGTCTGACAGATATATTGAATTCATTCAATTCTCTCTTTCTCTCTTTTTTTTTTTTTAAATCCCAAATGAAACAAGTGAAATATTCCCACTGTTTTGTCTGGAAAATAAATGACAGCTGAAGAGAATACTATTTATCTTAGCCTTGACAATGAAATAAAATAGAAGTATCAGTGCACTAAATATGCATTGCTAGGCACTTGCAGGTACAAAAAGTTGTGCTAATATAGGTATTATGAGACTCTCTTATTGGAATAGATGGAAAAACCTAGATAGGTGTTCTCAGGGTTTTAACACTTGTATCATATGAGAAAGTTCATATTTCAGAACTGAGAATTGTCTGATTTTGATGAACTGTTTCTGAATAGACAAGACTGAGACAGCCATGAAAAGGAGAGGTATGTAAAAAAGTATGCACTAGAAGAACTCCACTGCATTGTAAGAACACTAGTAAAAAAGATGAATAATGTTTTTGGGCCAGGAAACACACAAACGTGAACACACTGAAGGGACTCAGGAAATAAATCATCTTTATACTGAAGTCAAAGTAAGAAATACTTATAGCCAGTTTGGCGGTTGCTATTTCCACCTAGTAGGTATGGATAATAATAAAAAAAGAGTTTTGGTATGCACATATCCCTTAAACTTATCAAGACCCTTTTATTTGGAAATGCTGTTTTCACAACAGGCAAGTGTTTGGAATATAGAAAATTTAGTATCCTCTATATGAGACCAAATTACAGTTACCTTGTAGATTAGTACACATCTTAGAAACAATCAGTTGGTCAAAATAAACATCAGTTAGGCTTTCAGCCTAGATCCTAAAATAATCTCTCAGGAGTGTTCTTTTTGTCTTTGTTGATGATACACAGAGGATAGACTCCTAATTTAATGTGTCTGAATTGGATGCCTACTATAGGTAGTAAAAATACGTCCACTTATTTCCAAAACTCTTACACAGGATGATAAACAAAGCAAATATATGGATACCAGTTTTATGAAGCAACAAATATTTTAGCAGATCTGTGTCCTTTTTTAGATAAACAAATATTTATAAAAAATAAATTTCAAAAACTTAATTCTTCTTCATCTTAATTAGAAAACAAATACAAAAAGAATCCTATACACCCCAGGATCATTTCTGAATTTGACTCCTGTTTAGAAGATAGATTGATTTTGTTTGTAGTCTACAGTTGAACGTAGCAGAGGCACAGTTTTATAAGGTATCTGCAAAGCAGCTTTCAGAAATGAAATCTCTATATCTCCACAGATGAGATAATTAGAATTTTGTAGTTGGATGATTAACTGAGAAAATACTCTTCTAAATCTTTCCTTAGTGTTTTGAAAAATGTACATTTACACATGATCTGTTCGGACTTTTACACTTGTATCTATTATGAATTTAGACAAGTACCAAAGCACTTTTACTCTCCAGTCATCCTCCACGGCTTTAATTTCATTAAAGCAAATTCATTGCAAGCTACTTTACTGTTAAGACAGCAGAGTGTTGCAAATTTTATTTATTTTAACTTTTTGGAATGTATGATTCAACAGAATTAACAGGAAAAAACAAACCAAACCAACCAAACAAACAAACAAACAAAAGACAAACAACCCTTCTGCTCTTGTGAATGTACTGCTATTAGGTTTAATTGCTGAATCTCACTTGCCAGTGGAGGGGGCGGGGAAAGTAAATTAGAGTTTTAAAAAACTCAGGAAAAGGCAATAGGAATTAGATTTGAGCAGTTATTGGGCACAAATCTATCACGAGGATGAAAGACCTTACAGAAATCTGCACTAATGCATTTGTGTAAGATAGACAGATTTGATTTAATCTTGCAAAAAAAGAACACTGCGTAACTGATATGCCTGACTTATGAGACTCTACTCACTCTGAAATTCATATTCCTGCGAAATGAAGATCAAAGAAGAGTTAGTAGCACATGCTTGTACAAGAATGCTCCTGCTTCTACATCATTTAAGAGGGAAATATCACTGGATGGCCCCATTTGTGTATTACAGGGTTGCTCTTTGGGCCTGGTTCAGGGAATACAGATATTAGAACAGTTGATTTGACTATCATTCTTTGCAGTTGCAGAATCTACAGGTCAAAACTCTCTAGCTTATTTTAAAAATCCAGATAAAACCATTTCTGGTTATTTGATCTTATATTTATTAAACGTTTCCTAAGAAGCTCATGGAGATATCTTGAAGTAGGTTATACCAGCATCTCTAGGTAGCAAAATGTCTCTTTTTCTAACTCTTCTCAGTCAGGAAAAATTTCAACGCAGTCCTTGAAATTTATTTGAAACTTCAATTTGAAGCAAGAATGAAGAAAGTATAGACTTGCTGATAAGGGAATGGGGTGTAGCATGTGAGGGACATGCACAGACAGCTCTACCAGCAACTCCTGAAAGTTTCATGATGGAGAATTTTTTTTAAACAACAAATTATTTCCTAATATGACAAGGAGATCCCTGCAGCTTCATTATGAACTAAAATATAAAGCAATTGCATAGGTCAAGCACAAAATTGATTAAATAGCATATGCACATAAATCAATAAATTCCATTAAAACCAATCTCTATTTGCATTTTGGCCTGTTTGACACCATTAAGATGAAGCTACTAATCTATTAACTCCATCAATATCTAATACACCGAGATTAGAAATAAGAGGGACTAATTGTGAACTAATTAATGGAAATCCTTGCCTGCTGGCATAATAATATGTTGTTAATCTAAAATTTGTCATACAGTCTTGCTATTTTATTATATCAAGATCACAGGGGCTTGTTTATCTTTGCTAGTGTATGGCCTCAAGTATTAATCATCTCTAAGTGTGTGGTTCTTGGAATTTATAATAAAAGCTTAAAAGCAAATTTAGCTATTTAGCCATTTGCAATTTAAATATAGGATGGAGAAAAACTGCTACTAGTGGTCATGTCTCACCTGACACAAGACCAAAACAACTTCCACACTAACAAAAACACCTCTACAAGAAATAAAACACGTTGACTGGTTTCAGCAGCAAGAACTTTTTAAAAATTATGTCAAACTCTGTACCAGCAATGCAAACCCAACCAATTTCTAGCATACAGACTCCCAAAGACATGACAATCCTTGCATTGTAGTAGCTTGGGCAGACAATAGAACATGCTGCAGATAAGGTTTCACAACCAGAGCAAAGACAAGTTTCATGGCTCCTAAACATGAATGAGCTCATCAATTGTTAATTTCAGATCTTTTTTTTTTTTTTTTTTGGTTACTCTTAGATAAATTAAGCCAAATGTTAGACAAATTTACTTCTAAATGACTTATGAGAATATTGTGATCAGAGCTCTGGAAAGCAGTTTTGATGAATTTCTCTGCAGATACATTAAAATTCTTTGTGGATTTAGAAACAGGACATAGATCTATATTTAATCCTTTACTTTTATTTCATGCCACAAAATCTTCATTAGTGGCATGCTGAGACTAGAACTAGCTTTTTTATTTTATAATTTCTCATTTCTTAAACATCAAGAAAATACCACAAACACTGTGATTAACTCTATTTTTAGTAAGACTTATCTCCCTTGAGCCAGGCTAATAAATTACTTACTTCTTTATATATTTTAAACAGATGAATAATATCTCTATTTGATACCTCCAATCATTGTAGGAAGCCAGAGCTTTTTAGAATATCCTGCAGCACTGCCTACACTGCTGAATGAAATAATATGGGACATCCCCTAACCAATTGTTGTAGAAGGAAAACTGATGGATGTGTGCATAAAAAAAGGGGGAAAGGAGAAATTTATTAAGCAGTTAACAAGAACAGATATAACAAAAATGTTCCAGGAAGACTCAGATCAGAAATTAGAAGCCTTTATAGAAAAGTATAGGTTTTCTCTCTAGTTAGAAGATTAATTAGTATTTAAAATGATTTTTTTCACTGACATGAGTAACGTAAAAATGAAGATAATTAAGAAAAGTTCATGACAGAACTCTATAATTTATGAAAAATTATACTTTATCAAATTGGTAACTACTTTACTGGAACTCAATAATTTGCTTTTTAAAGTATTTCTAAGAATTAGAAATATTTTTAATAATAATTTTCCTAAGTAAGAAAATATTTCATTTAGTCATTTTTAAAGTATTTTGCTTATTATAAAAATTCTTATCTCAGGTATTTTGAAACCTTAGCAGCAAATATAAGAACAGCTGGTCAGAAGAAACTTAAGAGTAAAAAAGACTTTGTGGGTTACTTGGAAAGGACTTTGAATTTAATTAACTTTTTTTTTTTTCATATATCACACACAGGTAAAAGGCTAAATTTTTGCTGTAGATCTCCTACTTAATTTTTCTTAGATTTTTAAAGTTATTATTTTAAAATAATTTATCCTCTCTTATGGCTATAGAAGATATTTTAAAAGTACAAGCAGTTTTAATAATTGAGAGGAGCAGTAGCAGTTACAACAAAAATGCTATTATTATTTCAAATTATTATATTCCGTGTTGGGCTCTATGGATTTCTCTTGCTGTCTGAAGAACTGAAGTTGTGACAGGTATAGCAAAACTCCACAAAATTAGCAACAAAAATGTTGCTAAGAAGAGGTAGTCTGGCATGTGCACTACACTGTCAAATTACACTACAGTACTCAGTAACCCTCTGTGCAAATGGAGAGCCATGCAGACTTATAACCTTAACTACCACAGACTACATTATAAGTTACAGCAATTATTTAAGGCTATCATGAACAGGAGAGAAAAGACTAAGAGAGAGTTTAGAGGAAATTTGTTTTATTTTTTCATTGGTTCACATCTTTTTCCAGTCCTAAACCTACTCCAACAGAGGAAATTCTGAAATGCAATGGAACACTCACAGGATATCTTGCTAAACCAAGTATTAAAATTCTTTTGACATCCTTAAAGATGCATTTGAACATTTATTAAATCTTTAATTATGATACAACCTTAAAACTAAAGAATGCAGTAGAATTCTAGAGGTACAAACTGGTCAGCTGTTAGTTTGTTATTTTTTGGGTTTTTTTTTTCTTGCACTCTTTCCTGTTAGACAAGCTAAACTGAATGTAGACAAACTATACCAGATGTTAGACAAACTAAATCATATACTAAATTTCACTCACTGAGGTAAGCAATGCCCAAATCAATGATGAAAGTAATTTAAAGAAAGATCTGGCATAGATTCCTGTTAATTTTACTATGGGCATTCCTATTTGACATAAGTAGATTTAGAATGGATTGTCACAAAGCTCATTTTATAGTATCTTAACACAAATTAGCTATGAGGTAAAAGTTATTTATTTCTGTACTCTACCGTTTCAGCATGTTTTCAGTCTACTTTTTATTGTTGCATATTTTGCATTCTAAAATTCTTTATTAGTGGTTTGCCACTTTTAACTTTTTGAGTAGGTTAGAACTTCAATGACAAGTGAACCCCAGTTGGAGAGTTAGGGAAGAATATTCACACCACTTGTTTTAGTCATCTAGCTGAAGCACCTCATTTAAGAGTAGTTTCCACACGACTTAGTGAAAAGCAGCATTTCCAGAGAGAGATTCAGAACTGCTAAGTTACACTGATGCTTATATTGGGAGATATTTGTGAATAAACTCATCTTCTACTTCTGAAATGTGCTGACTCCATGAACCATTGTTCTTTTTTAATCTCTTTAAAAATCAATGCTAAATTTCAATGATGCCAGATCCTCTTGCAGATAATGAAATTATACTCTTTCCTTACTTGACTTGCTTAAATCACAGGCTCAGTCAGAATACCTATCTTCACATTTCTTCCCAGACAAGGTGAAAACACTATCATTCACAGTGTTATAGGGAGTTTAAATACTATCACTTGAAATTCTGTGCTGAGCAAAGATGATACTGTTAATGCCTGTGTGGTGAGCCATGGCAAACCACCTACAGCTTTGTACTGAGCTAAATTGACACTACCTATAGTGCCATGACTAAAACACTTCTTTTCACAGTCACACACCATGTTCAGGGCAAACACTAGAAGCACAGGCCATGGTGCACTCGCCACAGGGCTCACACCTCAGTGGACATCAATGGTACATAAAACGTTTAACCACTGAGCTCATGAACTGTACTAGTTGTAGCAGTGCTAAATTTAATTAAAAAAAAAACAACAAAAAAACCCAAAAACCTACACAATCCCCTCACTCAGAACCACACAAAAATCCCAACCAAAATAAACTCTGGTGAAGTATTTAATGAAATACTAGATAAAGACTTTCTACTTGAATACCTAACATTAAGGTTAATAAATCCAACAAAGTAAACTAAAACCACTAGTGAAAGTAGCCTCAGTACATTGCACAGCTAGCCATGCTGAATAAAAGCCAAAATGGCAGGATCTGTGCTTCAGTATTACCAGCATTTTCACACTACTGCACCTAA
This sequence comes from Caprimulgus europaeus, assembly GCA_907165065.1. Next base: position 112,132,821 of record OU015523.1, read on the forward strand.
TGGGGAAAAACCTACTTATCAAAGCAGTCCACTGAGCAAAGCAGTTACCAGTCACGGAGCTGTATGAAGCTCAATAAACTTTACCGCCTACAGTCTTAACACTGAACAATATATGCACATTTCATATTTTTTGACAGAAGAGATATTTATTTTTCACACTTTATTTTCATTCAATTTAGGATAGAGATTTAGTTACACTACAGTTAAGAAATTGCTCTCACCAAACTGCTAGCAGCAATTTAAACAAAGATAGCTATAGAGTTGACAAGTGCATTTTTAATTTGAAACAGCAAGAGGTTCACTCATAGCTACCTATGTTCATGTGCTCACATACATATGAAGTGTATTCATTATTTGATAAGATATGTGACCTCTCCACATCAGCCAGCTTGCCTCCGATTTGGAGAAACTGACAGATTTTATTGTTACATAGTTTATTAATTTTTGCAAATTAATACAAAAAGGGTTCATGACTATTTTTTTAGGATGGCTCCAAAAAGGAGCAGTGTTTTCAAATGGTAGTAAAACCATTTGATCAAAACACGATCATGGATAAGCAAACAAACAGAGAAACAAAACCCCACCAGCTTTTTTAGCACATGAAGACTTCTTCAGGTATAATATAGGCAACAAATATTAAGTTCATGTTGGGTAGGATTGCTTTGAGTTTAATCTACTGCCACTACTCAGATGGGCAAATATGAAAGAAAAAGATAGTTAAGACTTAGGGAGCAGCAGAGAAATATCTGCAAGGAGACAGGTTATCTCATCACTACCTCTTACATAGGTAATTATCATATATAGAGAAGCTATGGACTTAAGCTGTGGGAGGAAAATCGTATCATTGCAGAAAGTTTATAACTTTAATAAGTACATGACTTTTCATTCCAGCACAGCAATGAGTTTAGCTCCCTGGATCATTTCTGAAGGTGTTTTATTCACACTCTGATTTTTTTTTCCCAAAAGTTAAACGAATGCTTCCATCTTCTATTCTTTAAATTTATTCAGTCCATGGTAGCAATTTGATTTCTCCCATACAGTTTTTGTGATGTTATTTGCTATAACAATCTTTTGCATTTGAATGAGCAGGGAGGTTTCATTTACTCCAAATGTGTGGTCTGCGGTTTGCCAGTTCAATCTGTTGTTGACAAGCATATGTGACCATACTAAATAAAACCTGAAGACATCCCCCTATACACTTTGCAGTACACCACCAGAAGAGTCCTGACTGGAAAGTTTAACCAAAGAAAAGTAAAGTCTCAAGAACACAGGGAAACTTTCCAATAATGTGCTTGCTACCTAATGCTAGAATTAAGCAGTGAGAAATAAATATAAAAAAATCCTTTCTGGTTTTGGGTGGGTTTTTGTTGTTGTTTTCTTTTTTTTTTTCCCCCTAAGATTTTGACATATGGTGTAGTGTTTTTCAGCAAAATTTATCACCAATTAGAAGAAAAAAAAAATTATTTGGCTATATGTATTTCTGTGGGTAGGAAGCAGTATGTAAACTAGAGTCTATGAGGAGGTTTGAGCTTGGCATTTCTTAGGGTCAGAAGCGCTAGGTGGTACTGCTTGAAATAGAAGCTGGACATGAATTAACAATCTGGTTGTTCTCCTATTTTGCTCACCTGGTTCTATGATAGTAAAGGCAGAAAGATTCATAACACATCTAGTCTGATAATTTGATATCATGTTGAGAAACTTCTGACCAGCCCTGTGGAAGAGAGTGATAGAGAGCTTGCTATGCTCTGCATGAATGCCCAAGGCAGAAGAAAGAAAGAAAAAACAAAAACAAAACAAAACAAAACAAAACAAAAAACCTCCCAGCCATAGGGTTTAATGCAATCCAAAATTATTTAGAAGGCAACCCAGTATTATTCCGTTCCAACACAGATGCACATACACACACACACACATATTCACTCACATCTTCCATATAGTATCTATTAGAAACTTGATAAAACATTTAATTTTTAAGTATATTTAATTTTGCTTTCTGACTTGAAGCATTGTCATATCTGCCAGCTCTCCTAGTAGAGCTGTTCCAATATTGTTTTAACCTCATTACTAGAAAATTGCATCTAATTTCAAAGCTGAATTTGTCATCATTTCAAAGGTTTCACTGCCTTTTTATTGCATACCCATTAGGAAAGTCCAGGCCAATGCTTAAGAAACATTGTTCTAGCATCTAATGACTTTTTGAAATGAAGTTACTGACATTTTATTATTAACTTGTTGTACTGTTATTGCTGCATTGAAACTGGAAATTATTCTGCATTATAAGCTAACTATTCCTTATACATGTCTGTCACTAGAAGAAAGGGAAAACAGGCTCAGTTGCTTGTTGAGACCCAGTATTATTGTTTTATTACTCCTGATCATGAGAAGTAGTCATCTAGACACACATTTTGGGAAAATGATGGTCACTTCAGAGAATTAATTACTTTTTCCAGCAAATCTATTACAAATATTCCTACAAAAATCTTATCACTGTTGAAATGTGTTGCACAATTGCTGAATTCCCAGTAGTATGGATGAAAGGAACAGAGGTTCTTGGGGATGAGGACTTCTGATGAAGTGTCACCCACTGCAATAGTTAGAAAAGTAAGACATGCAATATCTGGGGAAAGTGCTAAGAACTACTTTGAACATCTTGCTGGCCGGCAGCAGGAAACTGGCTTTATGCATTAAACCATGGGTCCTGAGTGCTGCCTTCAGTTCACTGTGGTACATACAGCTGAAAGGCTGTCCTCCACCATCCTGTTCAGCTGAACTTTTGGCTGAAGGTAAACACTTTCCACAGTAGCTGAGAGGCAGGTTTGGTGGTTTGTTCTAATGCTTCTGCTAAGTTAGTCTCTACACAGACTTTTTGACCTTGTTTAGAGTGACTGCAAATTTTAACATTACTTCAGGGTTAAAAAAAAAAAAAAAAAAAAAGGCAACATTTATCAAATAGAACAGATTTTCTGTCCTAGTAACCAAAGTGCTCTATTAAATATTTACTGTGTGAAACTTTTTTAGTGACAGGATAGAGATGTATTGCCTTGCCACATATGGTACCTAACTGGAGGTGCTGGATATAAGGATAAAGTTCCTGAATATGCTCAGGAGCAAATAATGCAATAATTCACCACCTGCTGTTGTTACTAAAGACACTCAAAAGTCAGCAAGCTCCTTGAGAGTCAGGGTTTTTTTTCCTGGCACCCCATGGCAGAAACATTTTCCCTAATATGTGCCTGACTATGCTGAGCCAGAACAAGGAGATTACCTGATGAAGCAGCATTCGTAGTCTACACATAATCTAGGCACTTCTCACTGACCCAACACTCAAAACTGAACATTTCTTCCCAGTCAAAGTTTTCATTGTTATTTTGTGAAAGTTTTGTAGGTATAGTGTACACACTACCTTAGAACAAAATATATTTGTTCTTTTTTTATCTGCTATGTTATGAGTATTTAATATATATTTGGAAATATTTTTTCTCTCTATGTCTTTTAATCACCAAAAATTAAAAGAGGTATAACTTCATATCCCTAATATTAGAAATTAGTCTGTTTTAGTGCAGAATTACAGAAAGTAATTCAAATTCAGATGGGTTTATCTACCTTTTACAAGCGGCTGTCTCTGTACATTGACTAAATAAGGAAGGAGAACAATTATTCCCTAACTCAGACATTTCAGTTTAACTATTCAAGTTAAATGAGATTAATCTGGGCCTGCATGGTTGTGGTTTCATTTGGCTCTTTGTGACAGTTTCTTAACAGTAGATTTCTTCCTACTAGCAGAACTTTTAAAAGATGCTTTTATAGCTTTATTACAATTGTTTTCCTGCTGGCCCATTATCTTACTGTCAGCCTATAAAAGTAAACAGGCAGCCTGATATGGCTAAGAAAAAAAAAAAAAAAAGAAAAAAAAAATCAGGCAAAACATAATGCAAAACAGAATGACTCATCCCTTATTGTACTTAGATAGAAATGCTAGGTCATATCAGTACTATAGATGTTGAGCATCCTTAGCTTCAAATGATGGCGTTTTGAAATTCAAAGAGATTTAGTCTTTAATAATTTAACCAAAAAGACGGAGATGGATGAACAAACACTTTAATCTAAACCATTATAAACTGGTAATACTGATTGACATTTTGACTCCATGTCAAGATGAGACTCCAGCAGTACATCAGGACTGAATCCCAACAGCAGGTCATCTCCAATATAATTCAAAAAATATTAAAAGAAGTAGTAGAGCCATTATCCTACTGTGTAATCTTGGGATCAATAGATATTTCTGTGTAAACTGCCAGACAGAAAGGTAAAATCATTATATTAATAAAAAAAACCATTGCCTCATTATATTTTGTATAATTCTATCAGTAAAAAATGTGATTTATTATATCTAATGCAATATAAAATATTTTAAAAGCATCTGATTGCAATAAGCTGACTCTAAACAGCTTGTCACATTAAGATTTATCCACCAAAAAAAGAGGAAACACCAAAATAAGGATAGATGTGCAGGTTAAGTTTTCTCCAGATTGATGGTGACAATAGAACAACTGGAATCTATTTTCCAGTGAGTATCACAATTTTTTTCTGGAGAAAGAAGGTTTGTCATTCCAGTTCCAAACTGGAGCTAATTTAAGTACCAATTTGCTAGACAATTGTTTGTGTGATTGATAAGAGTTTGTTGGGAGGTAGGATCTTTTTAATGATCAATCTAAGTGTATTAAACTGAGAAAGTATAGTTAGGTAGGTAATTAAAATATATTATAGTATGCCAGTGATATTAGCAGATACGTTACAACTGTTATGTCATGAAATATCAATCATTAGTTTTATTCTTCTATACATTACAATGTTTTTGTTCTGATTCTAATTATTGCTCACATTTACTGTGGTCTTATCCTTGAAAAGGCCTAGCTCATCATGCTAAAAGAAAGACATCTGGTGGTTGCCTAACATTTGGTATCCTGCAAGTGGAAGCATCACATATCAGCAGATGAGCATATCATTACATAGCCCCATCTAGGTATAAAAACCTACTTAATTTATTCCAGAATTTTTTAAACATAGGAAAACAAACAAACAAAAACCCAAACAAACTCACATATGCAAACAAGCAGAAAGGTTTCTCAGAAAAACACTTTCTTATGTGCATACTCAAAGTGCCTCTTTTCATGACTGCAACTTTTCCAGTGTTTAACACTCCTGATTGCTTAACATTAAGCAACACACTCCAGGGTTCTGGAAGCAGTAAATAATTTTTACCTTTCCATTCTTCTTTTTAATTAAGAATTATACAAAGTGCAACATTTAGCAGATAACTGCTTTCCTCCCCAATTCAATTAAGCACTGAATCCAGGAGTGAGAATGTAGGTAGCAGCCTACCTTCAATTTCAGCACTGCGACAAATGGTTTTCTGGCTTTGCATTGTCTGCAAACACAGTGTTCCAGAATGGGCAGTAGAAGGGTTAAGTGTGTTCTGACTTTTCCATTTTACTTGGAAGACTGAGAATGTGAATGTCCCCAGGCACTAGTACTTATCTAGAGCTCTGTCTCCAGGCTTTTATGTTTAGCTATCAAACATGACCAAGTTGCATGGTATTTGCTATGCTGTCATCAGTACAGGGCCAGGGGGCTGGGGGGAAGGTGGTTGATTGTATAGGCTTATTAATGATAAACACTGGTCATTCATGTGTTCATCATTCATTTGGCAGACAAGCAACCTTTCGTATACAGTCCACTCTGATGTAGGAAGGACATTGTCTAAAAGGGGAGGAATAAAACCGAGAAACAGTCCTGGCAGTCAGAGTGGTATGCATATTTTATATGGTTTGGTTAATGAGTTTATGAACCTTAGGCTATGAATTTTAATCCTGGCAGTGGCTGCTGAAATTCTGAAAGTCACATATTGAGCAGGTTTGAGATGCATTTTGGAAGCTGATACGTGCAGATGATAGAAACAATTTCTAAAAGCCTCCAAGTAGCCAGATGGAGAGGGATGGACATAATAAAAGACAGGAAGCACCTCAGATCACTGCCAGCTGTAGGTCAAAACTAGACAGGACACTTGTGTTTGTTCCACATACGCTCTCTGACTTAAGAGCATTTTCTGTAAGTGCCCATTCATATCATATTCTAGCAAGCAACTGTTCAGAAAAAGTCATGCTGTTTTTAATTTTGAGCGCCATAGTGAGGGATATAGAGAAAAATTCACTATTTAGGGAGTCTTTGCTTGGTAGTGAGAATGTTTTATGTGAAAAGGAATGAGCAATACATAGAGATGAGGTTTCAAGACAAGTGTTTACTCATTTAGCATTATGAGACCACTGAGTCTCAGAGATACTGCCTCTATTTTGTGAAGCCTTGCTACTTTCATTATACCCATAATTTTATTGATGACATGAATTATAAAGTCTTACTGAGAAAAGGAGTCTCGCTTTGACCTGATTAACATGCAGCAGATAATAACGTAGAAGTAGATAAATGGGCACAGGAACAAAAAGGCATAAGGGATGTATGTTAGAATAAAACAGAATCAGAACTCTACAAATGCCATTCACTCTATTACGTAAACATATACTTAAACTTTGAAACATCCTGTCACAGAGAGCAATGATTATTAAAAAGAATGCCAGGAGCCCTACTCTTAAGCTAGCTTTTTGTCAAATGTCTTACATCTGCAAATAAAAGCCACAATCTTACTTTTTCTGTTGCCACAGTCTTACTTTTTCTATTAACCATGAGCTGATAATCTGATGTGATTTTGTTCTGGTTTAAAAATATTTCTTCTCTTCCTGAAACACAATGAGACATATCTGCTTGCCTCATTCCAAGGCTAGGGAGTGCTTTAAAAAAATGCCTTTCAGCAATATTCAATTCCAGCTTCTCTCAGAAATCAGTACAAGAAAACCTTAGCAACTCTAGACAAAGAAAACGTTCTCTGCTTAGCTGTTACTACTGTGAACCAAAAATAAATAGGCTTTACTCTGTGCATAAAAGCAGACTGCAAAGTAATTATGGGGAACCAGGACAGTAAAACCCCAGGAACATACCCCCACTCCCATTGTACGTAGGACAGTGTGGTCCAAATCATAAGGTCAAGATGACACATGAAGAACAAACTGGTTGCCATATTATCCAGAAGACAAAATTGCTGACACCATACCCTTTATCAGTCTATGGTTTTGCACTGAAACATCACAATTACACCTATTAAAATGCACTGGACATATAATTTGTACCTATGTTTATATATTTAACTCTCAAGAAAGTTAAAAATTATCAACAGGTTAAATTCTGATGAACTTGATTTAAATTTAAGCTAGACACTTCTGAACTCACTTCAGGTATTATTGTAACTGAATCAGATACAAAAGGGTCCTCTGAATTTCAGAATAATAATTCCCCCTCAGTAACCTGTTCCCTTACAGCTTGAAGTCTTTCCCTACCAGAAAGCCTCATAGAAAGAAGAAAACAAAACAAAACAAAATGAAAAAAAAGTATTTCTTCCAACTGTCAGTTCAGAAGTGAGGCAGACTCTAATCTAAAATGAGAGTTCAATTCTTCTTCAACTCCAATTTGGTTTGAAGGACAAAAATATGCCATAAGAAAAGAAGCAACATATTATCAATCCTGAGACCTTCTTCACGTCTGTTAATTATCAATATTCAATAAATGTATAGTTTCTGAGATTGTAAGTGTATAACTGTGAGCTGTAGTCTCAGATGACCTTTTGCTTACACTAAAATAATTAAACTTGAATAAGAGATATAATTCAGTCCTCAGTCTTGTATTCAGAAAATAGTACATTTTTCTCCACCTAGAAATTATTTTTCACATAGCTTGATCACACGTGCATACATTCATGCATAAACAAAACCCAAATTACCAACATCAGTTTTAAGATTAAAATAGTATAAAAATAGAGTCAACACAAACTAGAGAGGTCATCTATTCTCCTCTTGGATGATTTCCTTCACCACTGCAAAATCAATGCAGTAATGTAGTATTCTCTTCCAAACTGGCTGCTGCTAAGAGTGATGCCATGATGTGATGATTTAATGGATAACTACTGAATTTTAACAAGGCCCAAAACAACAGGAGTTGAATGAACTTTATCTTACTGAAGCAGCATCAATACCTATTGCTCTCTCATTAAGAACAGTGCATTCAAGCATCTTACTAGGCTACCACAAACTGCATCAGATATAGGTACTGTTTGCCATTGTAAACATGTTTTAGTGAGTGCTATAACATAAAGGCAGTTCCAAATGCAGACTCATGTAATGAAATGTGAAAGGTATGGAGACAATAAAATACTAGCTACACTGATTATCCAATTAAAATAACTTTGAACCCAATTTTGTTATCTTTGGTTAATTTCAGCTCTTATAGCATTAAGTTTTCTAATGAATTATTATAATTAATGAAATCATTACAAAATTATCTTTGTGTATGAGAAAAATAAATGTGTTACCGCATTATATTCAACAGCATGTGAAAACAAGTACTGAAGTTAAAAATTATTTCTTACAGGAGTCTAAATCTACTCCACTAATACAGAGTACATCTTAAGAATCCTGAAGAGTGAAATGAAATGTAAGAATAGGAATATTTTAGAAACAATCAGATATAAGCAAATTAACAGACTAGAGGAATAGTCATTTAATTTTAAACATGGTGCTGAATGACTGGCAAGATTTTTCAGGGTATTATGTTATTTAAATAAAATACTTCTGTAAATAGTGACTTTCAGTTTAAATTCCAAAGCAGTTGTGTATTTTAATGCCATATTAGAATTAATCTTTGTTAATGCTGTAAAGCCTTTGCAAGATGTTGCTTTAATATACGTAGCTAAACAGCTGAAACTCATTCCTGTAAATGCAATTTTAGTATACGGAATTGGCAGCATATGAAATGTGTCTCAGAAATTTTGTAACATGTTATTGTGTTGCACAGAATTAGATAATTCTATTTGGAGCAAACTCTATTACTTAAAGGTATTCTGTTTAACAGCAGCTTAGGGTAAGGAGATTTTAGCAATGTGAAACCAACTGCATGTACATTAATTTCACTGTGTAATGCCTTCTGCCAGATGTTGACTTTTAAGTTAAAGTTTGCAAGGTAGAAGATACAATTCTCAAGAAGAAATTCTACATATGAATTTCTGAAATGCTTCTGAATTTTAATTTTAGCAATAAAAATAAAATTTTCAACTTAAAAAAAAAATTACATTAGTAGATGGTGATTGTAAGAAACAACCACTAGAATCACCAAAATACAAATGCTACCAAGATTGATACCGTGCCTGACAATACAAGAGAAAAAAGAAAAATATTCCCTGTCCAAAAGTAATGGACTTAGATAATTTAAGATAATGAAACTACATGAGGAAAACCACATTAGATCAGACTGTTTCATGTATGTATCCAAAGCATGTACATTGATAGCCACAGGCACTTTCCTTTATTAAATTATGGTGTCCAATATCACAGAATCATAACAAATTAAAATATTTTATTTCATTGGCTTACTAAATTTCATCTTGTGATGACACAAAACCACTGAGTTTTGGAAGAATTTGAGAAGAGAGTAGCTTAGTAACTGTTGAGAGGAAGTATAAGGGGCAGCAATAAAAAAATGGGGCAGCCAAAAAAGATCAATTAGAGACAATATGCTATCAAATTACAAAAATTCTCATGTTAGAAACCTAAATGTTTATTAATTAGCTCACTTGCAAAGGTAAAGACAACTAAGCTAATTTCAAGACAAAAACCTGCAAAGAAATATACTTATTACATGGTAAAAAATGATCAATAAAACATACATAGAATTAAGAAAAAAAAAAAAAACAACCTAGTAACTAGTTTCCCAAACCAGAACACAATCTCAAAGTGAAACATTCTGCAGTGGTTAGTCTTTAGGAAAGCACTGTGTTAATTAAAAATTTTCCATATATATTTTTTTAATAATAAAGTCATCATTGTCTTTCTAAATGAGATACATAGCTGTCATCTTTTTTAAACATTAAAAAATTAAAGGCAGATGGACAGCTGATGTAAATCTCAATAAAAACTTTTACAATTTTACCATATAGGCAAATAGTTTTAATAATGTTGATTGTCTCTGACACACTTTTACATCTTCCTATTTCTGTTTGCAGTTAAAAGCTTTGAAAAATAAGCAGTTTTCTTGTTTTTGTTTGGATGTACCTGAAAGACAGCCAGTGAGTGACAGAAACAGAAACAGTTTCCATGACAACCACATCATTGGTCGCAAAGGTCTTCAGTCTCTCTTTGTGCAGTTGTTAGCAACGTTGACGTTTCTTCATTAAAGCTTAGCCTAGTGAGACAAAGACAAATCTCTGTAAGGAAAATTAAAAGTATCTTGGAATAAAATGATAGACAATTCAAAAGACAATCTGGTCCTAATGCAATTAAAAGTACAGTTCCAAAAACTCCGTATGCACAGGAGCAGGTAGACTGACAGATATTCAGAGGGAACTTGTTCCAGTAGTTACCTGTGTTAATAGCTGAAATGTATCTGGCAGTGCTTTGGATATATGTATGGTTATCACCCCAAATCTGTATGTGAATGGAAGCTTTAAATTTAATAGAATCATGGAATGGTTTGGGTTGGAAGTGACCTTTAAAGCTTATCTAGTCCAAACCCCCTGCAGCGAGCAGGGACATCTTCAACTAGATCAGGTTGCTCGGAGTCCTGTGCAACCTGACCTTGAATGTTTCCAGAGGATAGGGCTTCTACCACCTCATTGGGCAACATGTTCCAGTGTCTCACTGCCCTCATTGTAAAAAATTTCTTCCATATATCTAGTCTGAATCTACCCTCTTTTAGTTTAAAATTATTACCCCTTGTCCTATTGCTAACAAAGGCCTTGCTATAAAGTTTGTCCCCATCTTTTTTTATAGGCCCTCTTTAAGTATTGAAAGGCCACAATAAGTCTCCAGAAAGTCAAACTCAGACAGAAGATAGTACACATATCTTTCACAGAAAACATCTTCACAGCATATAGCTTGGCATGTGTTCTTTTCCTGAAACCAATATGTTGGTATTTCGTATAGAGTACTTAAAAAAAAAAAAAAAAAAAAATTGCTCTAGGGAATTCACTCATTTTTATCGCTTGCAAATTGGGTTGAATTTCAGTTTCTTCCAATTTACTCATTGTTTAAAGGATCTACCAATACATTTGAAACAACCACCATTCATATAGAAGAGATTATTCATACTTAACCTTCCTTCACCATTCTTCAGGTTTTTGTTTGCTATCTGTCCCATGACTCACATATACAACTTGGTGCACTACATCTTTTGTCACTCTGTTCTTAGTTACCTCTTTGATAATATCAGTTATATCAACACATTGAAACACAGAGATTTTGTGTTCAAATGACTGAAAACTCAGTCTAAAATATGATGGACATTTGTCATTATGTATGGACATGAGTGTACTTCTGGTATTTGACTTGAAAAACATTAATCTGCATAGATAAAGTTCATTTCCTACTCTTAATTAGTCATATCTGTTAAGGAAGCCTTTGAGATCCTCTTCTTGGAGTGCAAGGAATGTTCAACCCCTATAGGTTTTGATCCACAGCTACAAGAGCAATCCCACAGGGCAGAACAATGAGACAAAGGAGAATTTGGCTTTGTTCCCCCTATCAAACTCCTTCTGGGGACAATATGACTCCTTCAAATTATAATCAGCTTAGTTACATGCCACAGTTGCTGTTTTGGAGGACCTATCAGGTATGTTAAAACATTCACAGTAAGCGAGCAGAGGAAAAGCTCAACAGAGTTGGGGAAAAAAACCCAACAAAAACAAACAAACAAACACTCAAAACAACAAATAAACCCCAACTAGGACAATAATGTAAAAGTTGGTTTCTGCTGAGTTATTCCATTTCAACTGCTCTTTGAGCATCTCTAGTTGTAACCTACTTCGACAGTCTTTCCTTCATATATAGGGACAAACATGCATGCATACACATATAGACACACACAGTTTGAGCACAAGATGAAAGCATTTGTTTAGGTGCTGGGAGTTATTCCTGCAACAATCGAAAGGTGTATCTTGTCAGCTTTCTTTTATCCAGTGCAGCAAGTACAGCTTTCAACACAGATAAAAATTCCCAATTAGGATTGTACTTCCTCCCAGGTAACTCAGACCAGGCAAACTTAATATCAGATGTTCACATTAATATAAGCATCTCTGAAAGAGAACATAACAATCTGGTAGTCAAGTGACTTTACACATAGTGCCTGTAGCTCATCTAAACCTCCACAGGAAACCTCCTCAATTAATTATTAATGTCAGCTGCCTTTGTTTTTCACTTCAGTGATAATCTGCTTTTCAGTCACTCTGTTCCTTTGGTTAGTGAATTATCTCATTCAGCATTCTTTGCTGGCCAGGCCTTTGGGAAATAAGTATTTTCATTAATATTTAATTTTTTTCCCTTATGGCTATATCTGTTAAAGAGGGTAATGCACAGCTTCCCCTCATCCCTCAGTTTTATCACTCTTCTTTCTCTTTTCCTCACTTCTCTTCAGCTGCTTTTATAATGATGCAACACAGAAATTATGTTAACTTGGTGATTTCTCTGTTGCATAAACAGGGAAAAATATACCAAATTTTCCAGCATTAAAGTGTGAGACTGTTGATGTTGTTATTTTTATTATTATAAATATTAGATATTATTATGCCTATTGGATCAGACTGTTAAAAAAGAATATTAAAATTTATGGTTGGTAGAGCAGAAACAGAATCAGGAATAACGGGATTTAAGCAATGGGTACATCATCATAAAAGGTGAAATTATTTCTCCTTGCATTCTTGAAATATGATGATTTTAAGTTCTCTGGGAAAATGATATATTTTTAATTACAGTTTCATTAAAGATAACAGAGTTATGACAACTTCTGCCAGATAAGGAGCCTATAGTTCAATAGCTATAACAACCTTTAAGTGACAGCTTTTAACTGTGACCTACATAGGCTGATCCTATCAGTGTAAAACAAAGTTCAGTCCTGTTACACAGGCATATTAAAATGTAAAAGCAGAGCACAATGACAGGGAGATGCTCTGAATTAAGTAATGAATGATGGACACTGACCTTCCTATTAGGATATTTATTGTATAAATATGTTGGTTTATCTCTGTAGGAGAATTGCTAGCAAAACAGGCAAGAGGAAATTATACCTTTTTAAAAATCTACCTAGAAATCTTGCTTATTTTAATAATGAAATTATCTTACATCTTTAATTATTTTTTTCTGTATTTCTTGTTTCCTCAGGGATACCTAGCAAGCACTTTGCTGGCCATAAGGACGAATGGAATGCATAGTAACATGGTAGAGATATTGTACATCTAAGAATTGAGAAGCACAGTTCACAGTCTGACAAAAATATTGGTATTGCATATATGGGGCTATTGCAGGCACGTGGGATAATTATAAAGGTGCTTTATATGAAATAATACAGGTAAGAGCATGAAAATTATACATTTAATAAATATAGGCATATAGTCTAATTTCTATTCTAGATTTAATGAAGGGAAGTACTCCTGGTTTTACTATCAATGGCTGTTATCTGACCTTTTGACTGACTAGGCTCTCACTTTTCAAGATTCTTGGATGATTGAAGAATGCTCATAACAAAATTACCAAAACTGCACTAAATCTATTGAGAAGAGCATCTTGTTGCTTAAAAAAAAAAAGTTATTGCTTTAAAAACAGTTAATGAATATTGTCTTAAATCTTGTAAGGAAGTTCTTAAAACTGACTCATTCTTAAAGTAGCTTAAGGGCATATATACAAGCAGTATTCACTTGTTGTTTGGTTTGTAAAACTTTGTAATTTTCTCACTTTTTTTCTTCACCTCAGAATGAGGAACCTTTTAAAACAAGCACTTACATTTTAATCCTAAGAACGTAGAACAGAATATACAGTCACTTACTACAACAGCTGAAGATGTTGCTTAAAAGGACTTTAAAATCATTTCAACTGAATGGTAGCTATTTTTTTTCACCAACAAATATAAATTTGGACATCACAAAAATCCACCTGGCTTGTTTGCAACAGTTTGTTGGCTTACTTGGTAATGCAATGTAAGAAAAGAAGATAAAGTTGTTCAGAATATACTATGTTCTATAGATTTATTTGGCATAACAGCATGATTTGACAAAGCTCTGCAGTCTAGTTTTTAAAAGTGAGGATGGAATGTTTAACATTTGTTGAGTTTTTTTTCCTGTCTTGTTCTTACTCTGTTTTCTTCACAAAATATGCAGATTGAGTGAGCTTTTTCTTATATGGAGGGTATGAATTTTCTCTGATGGCAAATTGTAAAAATCAGCGATCTAAAATAAACTTTACGTACATAATGTGCAGCAAGTAATTTATCTAACAAATTTAACTTCTGGTTCTGCACAAAGAATTAGCAGATGTAGTTTTCAATTTCTGCATGGTACTATCCATACTTCTTTCTTTTCCCCAGAATTTCTGCCAAATTACTTTGCAATTTGTTTTCATTCTGTGTGCTGATTGTAGAAAATTTATCAAAACATTCACTATTCAGTATGTTTTAATTAATTGTTTTGGCTAGTATTGACAGAGTGGATATTGTCTCATGGTTCTGTCTCCCAAAAGAATTTGTGAATACTTGGAGCCTGAGTACTTACGCAAAGTTGTCAGCACTAATGTGCAAGACGTGCGAACTAGATTCAGTAAAACTGTGGTCTTTTTAATAATAATAAGACCTACTATCATTAATGTTTGTTTTCTGGCACTTAGGATAAATTTATATGCAACTGCAAAGATTTGTTAATTTTTTAAATTAAAATAGTTAAAAAGTGGAGCTTTTGGCATTGATACTATGATATCAAAGGGCTTTCTTCCATTATCACTTCCTCATTTCCCTTTTCCATCACATGCATATTTATCAGTTTATCTGTACCAACATGAAAGGGATGATTACTTAAATCCAGATCCTCCTCAAAGCAGTGTAACATGAGTGTTTGTATTTACAGTGGCTATACTGCTCAGGGGAAAGGATGTGACTTATCACAAAAAAAAAAAAAAAAGTTTTCTGTGTAATATTTCTTTTTCCTGTATTAATTTATATTGGAGGAACGCTCAAGTCAGTGGCAAGTCAAATTATTTCATTTTCCCTTTACTTAAGACAGGGGAACATGATCACAGTTAATGAAGAAATAACACCAGTGGTAAGCAATTCTGATGTTCTAAATGGACTTGAAAGAGCAGGAACTGAAGAGAGTAAGAAATTAAACTATTGTCATGTACATGTTTGAATTGAAAGAAAAAATAGCATATCTTACAAAGAACAGATATACTTACATAGATAGAGGTAGTATTTTTAGGAAATATTTTTCTTCATATTTAGTAAGTGGAGGATGTTGGCCTAAGGTGCAACTAGACTGCTAATAAGTTTCCTCAAAGGGCAATGAGCTAAATCTCACCGACTAGGCTTTTTATAAAAGGCTTTTTATAATCTTGGAAAAAGACAGAGGTCTAACTGAAGATCTACAGTTTAAAGCACTGAAATAAAGCCTTCTAATCAACACCTAAGTCTCTGTCCCTCCCTGCATAACCTTTACTTCAATCAGGGCTTGGAAGACATGAATCGAATTGCCACAGTCAACAGTTCAGCTTGTCTTCCTTGCTCCCATGAGTATCAGGCCTGGCAACGCTTAGCCCATGGGAAATTAGGGGCTTTAGAAAAGCAAAGGCTCAGATGTTAAAAAGTTCATCATGAGCAGAGGAGATAGCTTGGCTGGAAGTTTTTTAAAAGAGTTGCCTGTTGAGAGTTCCCTGATGATATATTTGCATATGAAGTTAACTACTAGATCATGATTATGACAGACACTGGTTATGCAGAATATAAATAACCTCTATTGAGTTCATGTGTGTGTTTGCTTCCAATAAAGAATTAATTTGCTCAGTCCAAAATCTTTTTGACAATACTATTTACAAAAATGTTTAAATTTAATAAAAACATATTAAATTAATATTTGATAAAAGTCATACCATACACACTTCTACAATGAAATGTCAGTGGAATTTCTTATAGGACAAATAAAAGTGAAATGACATTAAGCCAATGTAAACAGCAAGGTATCTTGTAGGATTGATTACCACCCCAAGGGAAGATCATTTATTTTCAAGGTTTAATAATAGTTCAACATATTGTAAAGAAAATTTAATAAAACACAAGTTTAAGCAGTTTCATAAAACAATTTCTGAGTTGTTTTATGAACACTTAATTTACTGCTAACAATATTAAAAGTTTATTCCGCAGTGGAACCTTTCTTTGCCAGGTTCCTCCTGTCAAGCAATGAGGACTTTCAATGCCTAAATTAATATTTTATGAGGTTTTTTTTTTATTTATGATGTTAATATAGCTTTCAAAGGTACCAGCCAAGTTCTAAGAAGCAGTATAGAATGCTACTGTACAAAAGAAGCAAATTGGATGTTTTTGAAAAGTGGCTCTATATTGGTGAGTGAACATCTGAACTACTGCTCTGAAAAACAAAACAAAGTATTTGATTGTAAATGCTGAACAAGAATCTCAAAATGTTTATAAGTCAAAGAGGTTTTGAATTATTCAGATGTACTAAAACAGTTTTGAGAACTCTGCACAGTACTCATAAAATAGGAAATTAATATTGTATTAAACACTGATTATTTTATAATATTGGAATATATTTATAAATATATATATTTAAAAGAGTTTTTTAATGTGAGGTACAGAATATGTCCCTTTCCAGTACATGTATATCAAGCTGGTGATGAGAACAAGGAAATTCTAACATTTCAGCCAATTGACTGCTTTTTCGTTGTGTTTAATATTACTTTTTACCAAATCAACCATTAATAAGTGTAGTGGGGAGTAACAAAATAGTTTGGCCAATAAAGTTGGTCTAATGCTGAGATATTTCAGGGATCCCTTAATATTAATTGCTGGAGGAGTTAGATCCTCTTTGGAATTCTTACTGTAATTCAGACATAAAATGTTATCAGCAGACTCAGGGGAAGGAGAGGATGGGAGAAATAGTTCTTGGCTTCTTTAAACTAACAATAGTGAGGTGCTGCTATTTGGCTACATTTTCTTGAATATAACATGAAAAAAATAGAGTACTACTCAGGAAAGTCATGTTGCTCAGTATATAACTTTAAATACTGGGTGCTCAGAAGAGATAAAACCATGGACGATTCTGCTACTCTCAGGCAGTAAGGTAGCTCCAACATGCTGCTCCCACTATGAGACATGGACATGTTCTCTGATGAATAAAAAAGGTATTGAATGAGGCCTTCTGAGAAGGAAATCAGGGGAATTAAATCTGTTTTTTTCTCTCATCCATTTTTCAAACAGACTGACAGTTTCTAAATTCGTCTTACGTTTCAGAGAAAAAGGAGGTGCTGAGGATGAAGCAGTTTAAAAAGCCTTGCTGCTCTTGTTTAGGTATGTGAACGAGCACTCTGCAACACAAATCAACATCAACCTCATCATCATGACTTTTCAGTTTCTCAGAGCCTGGACTGGAAGTAACATAGATTTGCTCACAGCTACCACAGTTAAATTCTCTGTTTTCTTCTATGAACTTTGTGAACAGTTATTACTTAAAGTCCCACAAGCCCTTATGACACTCTCCTCGAATTTTTTGTTGTTGTGTCAATATTAATCACTTGTAAATAGGAAATAAAGAAATGTAGGAAATAAAGAAAAAAACAGAGGAAAATTATGTATAATCTGACACTTTGGAAATGAGGTGAGCTCTCTTGTTAGTAAATGAAGAGAAATAGACAATCTGAAGGAAAATTAATCCAAACCATTTTTGGCAGCTATTTTGGAGTGAGATGAACAACCTTATTCTTTTTGCTAACTAAGATGGAAACCCGATTGCAGCAGAAGCCTAGACAGCTGTCCTGTATTATTCAGTTAACTTTCAGATGGTTAAAACTGAGTGATAGCAATCTTCAATTTTTTTGTCCAAGTCTGTATGAAAGTTTCCATAAGACCTGAGAAACTGAACTGGTCATTTAACTCCTATCCTGGTGGTCTTGCAATAAAATTGCCCTTCCTCTATGACAGACATGCCTTGGTATTTTGCTTTAATTATTCAGGAAATATGTAAAAGCACTTTCATTAAGTCCTACGGATGTCCTCAGAGAACTTGAGAAGTTGAAGGAGGAACAGCCATAAAACTGTGGGTCATGTTAATGACCTGCCCTCAACCTGCATTATTTGTATTAGATTTGATTTACATGCAATCAAAAATTGCAGGAAAAATATATATGTACATTGTTATGCTACTTTTTTCAGGTCCAGTTATTTATCTCCAAGTTCCTCTGGGAGATCATAAGATGTGCCAGAGTAATCACATCTGGAAATTGTATTTCTCTGCCAGGCAGGAGGATTAAGGACAATGATAGGGCCAGCATGACACTGCTGTTGTTTTGTGTCTCAGTTGTACTCAGTAGATCTACCTCTAACATATAAGAGGTGCAGCTCATCTTGTCCTCCCTTCTGCGGCATCCAACTAGTGCCAAGAGGGAAGATGACTGCAGTTAAATGTCCTTAACTGCCACTTGCATCTGGTATTATATCAGCGAGTATAAATAAGCATAGCTTAAGACTTCCACTTAATGCAGCTGCCAGACTAACAATATTATGCAATTTAATAACACAAAACAGCATCACTACTCAGTTCTCTACAAGGATATAAAACCCTGTAGATTTTGTGTATATCTTAGTCTGAAGTAGTGGCCATGATCTCTCTGTGGACCTGTAAATTCAATTCATTTCTGTGCTCACTTCCAGACAAATCAGCTCTGGCATAACAGGGTGTTTTGTGCACTTAGGTGTTCAATACTACACATGAAAAGGATCAATAAATTTTCTGTGCCTAAGATGTGACAGCTTATTCACTTTATAAAGCAGAGGCAGGGCAGGCTTCCAAAAGTGTGTTAAGGAAAATTAAGATTCTTCTATTCCCTCCTTACCTTCTGTATATGGGCTTTACAAGATGCTGCCAGCCTGTCAGAAGGACAGTCATTAAAAAGAATGTAGGCTACATGCAGTGAATTGAGGAAGCTGTTTCATGAGTAGAGAGGATGGGAGACACAAAGAAAGGTTTGTGCGTAGGAAGACTGTGCGATGTGAATGATTCGTCATTGCATATTTGCAACAAGTCTGCTTCAATGCCAATCCACAAATTAGAAAAATGTCAGTACTGTATAGAAAACTTGTCTTGACATCTCATTCATGAAGTCTAGGTCAATACCTGTGTTAGTCACTCTGGAAGATTTCATATTAGTTCAGCCCTCAGGTTTAGGTAACGAGACAAGTTTTAGTCAATTACTTTATTTTAACATAATATATAATCAAATAAATACAAAATTTTAGCTAAAAAGATCCATCTAATCATAGAATCATAATTTATGTTGGAAAGGGCCTTTAAGATAATTGAGTCCAACTGTAAACTTAACACTGCCAAGTCCACCATTACACCATGTTCCTAAGTGACACTTATACACTTCTTTTAAATACCTCCAGGGATGATGACTCTACCACTTCCCCAGGCAACCTGTTATAAGCAAAACACTATTCTGCTTTTCAAGTACGAGATGTCATTTTGTAATTTTTGTACTGTTATTTGAGAAAGAGTAAAGCACATGTTCACTAAGTTGAGGTGATCTATGTATACAGACCCCATGACAAGGGCACATCACCATTTTACAAGGATTTTGCATAAGCATGAAGGTTTTATTGCTTATGCATTCAGATAAGAGTATTATCCTCAAAAATGAAACAGGTCAAAAGGGTTACATCTTCAATACAAGACAGGATACAAGTTGCCTAAGCTTGAGAGATGCAAGTCACTGCAGATACTTTTAGAAACACCTCTCAATACCAAGTGTATTTTAGAAATATATACTTAATTCAATCTCAAACTATTCAGATGAATAAGAAAAAAAAAATAATAAAACATTATTTGTTTTATTTAAATGGTTAGACTAGACTATTTATTTACAATTAATAGTTGTCACATCTCAGGATAGAACGGAATTTATTTAATATAAAGTAAAAATACATTATTTTCGGAACTTAGCTGTTAGAGCTGTAGATAAAGATGTAGAATTTGAAAATGATTCTGTGAAAAATTAGTTTGGAGAAAATCCTTAAAACACTCAGCTGTTGTTCTGCAACAGTTATGGTAGTTTAAATGTTAATAATTTTCTTCTTAGCTATTTTCCACTTGAAACACTGCAATACATTTTTAAACTGCCATACTGAAGAATATTAATGATGCAACAAATTGACTGGTGCTGCAAAGATGTATCTGGGTTTTTTTATTAGCATATTTATTTGCATATGTTTCTTAAGTTTCTAATTACAACCAGTAGTAAAAGTGTCTAGATGCTTAAGGATGCATTTTTATATTTAAGCGTTCCTCATTATTATTACTTATATGGCAGATAGTTCACTAAGATATAATGGTAGGATGTTAAAGTGGATTAGAAATCTCATTATTAAAACACAAGCTTGTCTGAATAGAAGGGAAAAAAAATAAAGTACTCTAAATGGAATAAGCACCTCTTAATTTTCTTTCACAAATCTCATTTTATTATGAGCTAAATGTCAGAGACATAAAGATATAACTGGTGGCATGATCCCATCAGGGAGGTTTGTATCTGTTATCATATTGTATTTGACATTATTTTCCCAAAGATTTTTGATAAAGCCAGTGAACCTTACTAAGGGCTCAAATTTCAGCCAAATATATTTTAGCTTATTTGGGGTGGATTGTTTATTTTTTAAGAGTAAGATGTGACTGCAGTCAAATAACATCTCTTCCTATATTTTAAGTCAGTATTAGGGCAGACACCAATTATGAAATTGTACTGGCAGGTTAACCCTCTAAGGGCAGTCACATACTTCATGTTCTCAGTGGCAAATCAAATTTGACATTTAATTTGAGGCCCAGGATACGATAATGTAAAACTTTCTGCAGTACTAGTGGTAAAGCAGGAGGGCAGATATCCTGGTTGCTTCTTTTAAATAATCCTCTCCTTATTACCACTGCCTTCATTATTTTCTATGGGGATTTTTTTCATAATCTTTAAGGGAAAATTCCAGTACATGTTTAGAATCACAGTAGCTCACAACTAGAGAATTTCAGGTTCCTTCATATATTCAAATGAATGGTCTACTGTAAATTTCGTCCATATGTGCTATCCAGACAACCTGTCATTTCTGATTTTAGACCAATCCTCAGATGAGATAACTCTTAGGAGCTGGTTGTGCTGACACATTCTCATTTGTTTATTCCTTGGAAGATAATTTAATTTTATGTTACACATGAAAGTGTGCTAATAGTGGTTGTAAGTCTTTTATTATTGAAGATTCATTTCTTGCAGAGATTTCCATGTAAGTTGGCAACTCTTTAGTGCACTTCAGAGTAAAGTACTGGAATTCAGTATTTTCAAGAAGCAGATAGAATTCCCCCTCTCCTGACAAAAAAGACAGATTTAAGGTCAGAAATTAAGAATATAGTAGCCTGAAAGTGCAGGGGTTGGTTTGTTCACACACAAATTAAACTTAGCCAAGATACTGGATTAACCATCACCTTGGAGGTTACCATTACATGCCAAGAAAAAAAAAAAAAAAGGTAAAAAAAAAAAAAATTGTGACAGTACCTTGACCCTGTAAGCTGTCATAATAACAGCCATGAATTTAGCTGTGAAATGTATACTAGCTCAGAATCAGGTCCAGAGGCTCCAGCCATAGAGGAGTACATTAACTAACAAAAGATTTCTGCATTATTCAATATTCGTACACAAATATAATCAAGACCAAACAGGAGCATATTTCTGTGGAATTATCCAGCCCACACAACACATTCATATCTAATTCAGCATAACATTAATTTTGCATAAACTGGCACTATCAGATCTGCACAAAAGTCTGTAAAGACCATGTTCTTTCCCTTTTTTTCTACCATTTCTGCATTCTGTGTTAAATGGCTGAAGTGTTTTTAGTATCATTTTTGTATTGTTGGCATCCTAAAATGGAGTTTACTGTCATGAAGCTCAACAGCTTTAGCACTCCCTACAGGGTATCCACAGTTCCCTAATTATACCACAAAGTTACTACAGTTCTGACAGAACTGGAAGGATATCTCCTGGTTTTGTTTGCATTTGTTGGTTTTTTTTTTTTTCATCATTCTTTTTTTTTTTTTAAATTTCTGAAATAATTTCTTAAAATTTCTGAAATAATAGTTTCTGACTTAATTTCTTAAAAGTTTTTTCTGGGGAGACAACATCCTCCTTAACTACAAGCTTCTTACTGGTGTCCAGAGGGCAATGTCATTGTGTCAAAAGAATATATTTCCACTGATCTCCCCCAGTATTTTTCATGTATATCAAAACTCATCTTGCAAAAAATGGTCACCTTTCTTTAGCTTGCAAATTCCAAGTGGTTATAAGCTGTGTTTAATGACAGAGGGCAATCTCTTTGTATTTATTTTCTCTATTACCATTCTTGAAGGCAGAGAATTTAGAATTTAGAAGCAAGAACACAAACTATACACAGCTTAAAGTTTTCAGCATGGTATTTTCTTTGCTGTACAAGATGTTTCACTTTGGCAAATTCATGTCTATAAAACACAAATGAAGATCAAAAATTCAGCTAAATGCAATGAAACATTGCATTTTGTGTTATCGCTCTACTCTGCCCTGGTGAAGCCGCATCTGGAATATTGTGTCCAGTTCTGGGCTCCACATTTCAAGAAGGACAGGGAGCTGCTTGAGAGAGTCCAGCACAGAGCCACCAAGATGATTAAGGGAGGGGAGCATCTCCCTTATGAGGAAAGGCTGAGGGAGCTGGGCCTTTTTAGCTTGGAGAAGAGGAGGCTGAGGGGGGACCTGATTAATGTTTATAAATATATGAAGGGTGAGTGTCAGGGGGATGGGGCCAGGCTCTTCACAGTGGTGTCCAACGATAGGACGAGAGGCAATAGGTTCTGCTTAAACTTGAGAAGAAACTTCTTTACTGTGAGAGTAACAGAGCACTGGAACAGGCTGCCCAGGGAGGAGACATTCAAAACCGGCTTGAACACCTTCCTGTGTAATCTCACGTATCCAGCAGGGGGATTGGACTAGATGATCTTTCGAGGTCCTTTCCAATCCCTAACATTCTGTGATTCTGTGATAATGAAGGAATTGTGTGTCTTTTGGTGTTAGTGTACTAAAATTCTGCTAGTGCATCAGGAAAAAATCAGCCAGTTAAATACAAGCCTGGGGCTAGTGGATGCTCTGGTATATGCTGGACAAGTGCTGGCACATCCTATTAATTATCCAGAGAAGGCTCCATCAGGACAGAGTTTTCAGTCACTTGCTTGACAGGGAGTGAAGTATCAGGCCCATCACTCCACCTACTTAGGATGATTTTTTGTGTTTCTGGAAGATATGTGAAATTATGCCTTCTTTTATTAAAGTTTAGCCATTCCCTTCCAAAAGACAAAACCCCTTTGGTACAGTCCCGAGTACTGGTTATAAGGGAACCAAGGTGAAATTGAGGTATGAATTGAATGTGCTTTTCTTCCCTCCCTGATAATTAGTTGGAATCATGTGTTTTACAATTCAATTTCTAACCCCTGCTGCCAAACAAGAATAGCAGGATGGTGAAGAGACCAAGTGACACTTTATCTGAAAATGAATGCTGTCTCAGACTGCCTTGTCAACTTCCTGCTCTTCACTAGAGGTTTCATGCAAAGCAGCGGAGGGAGAGAAGATGCCAAGAGGGAATAGGGTTATGTAAAATAAGTTCTTAAAAATATTATGGTAATGCCCTTTGTTAAATGTGATATTATGCTTTCTACTTTTCTTATCTTGAGTGTTCCCTTGGATTCTAGTTATATTAGTTTATTAACAAAAAATTAACATGATCTATCCATACAACTTAGTATTGTGACAGGTCTCACCGTAAAAATATCTGAGCAACTGGAAAGAGAAAATGATATATTCACTTCTTTTCTGTTTTCCATGGTATGTTGCAATTAAAAATATTTAAATATTTTAAAATTATTAAAAATAAAAGAATGAGAATCTCATTAATTATGATTATAGAGATAACTACTGAAAATGGAGAGGCAGGTATTGTCTGAGCTTTGAACATTGTAAGTGTGAGTAGTGTACTACTTGCAGTTTTTTTATTTGTATTTAAGGGACTACTTGGTCCCAAAAGTTTTCCTATTAAAGGGTCAAAGCTTTGGATTATTTAAAGTAATAAATAAATAAAATAAATACATTAATCTGGTTTTAAATTAAATTGATTTTGTAAATTAAACCAGACTTAAACAAGGACAAAGGAACATTAGAAACATAATCCTTCATAGCATAGGAAAGCAGTCATATTAGCTTGGGCTAATTCCAGTAAATTGAAAGAGAAAGTCCCTAATTGTAGATCCTTCACTTCAGCACTGAAAGTATATAGTAAAAGATAATCTCCCAGCTAAGAAAAATCCAAAGCTAAAAACACAGGAGAGAGTTCAAACCAAATAAGTGAAAAAAGATTCTATTTGTATCACTGTTTAAAATTTTCAGTAAAAAAGACTTCATAATGCATCCAGAAGGAAAAAAAAAAAAAATCTCTAATTTGTTAATGCTGCCACTAGTTTTGCCACACCTCCATTTACCTCTTATTAGTATTTCAGAAAATTTAGCTTGTGGAAGTACAATTAAAAAGAAATTTGGTTTCAACTTCACACTTAGATATATGGATCTCTTCTGACAATTTATTTACTAAGGATGCAGACATTAAGAAACCAACCTAGGTTACACTCATTCAAAGGGCTTATAACTGTTATGCAGACATAAAAAAATAAACCTAGTTAATACACGTTACAACAAAAAGTGGAGATTACAATGTGTTTTAGTTTATTTTTTACAAGATACAGAGCAGATGATGTTTCCTGAACCATAGAAAACTCATGACCATCAGAAAAGACCTATGGCACTGATATTGTGAGGAATTGTGATATAATTAATAAAATAATTAATTTCTTCTATATATTCTTTCCTCCCAGACAAATTGGGGTGAGAAGGGAGTTGGATAACAGTTTATGTAGCAACAGGAGGCAGACAGCTGATGAGAAATCTGGTTTCTCAGCTTCTCTTAGGAGGCAGAAGATGGTGATTCCTTCACATCCATCTGCATTGTGTGAACAGAAATCAGTCTGATTATTCTGTTATATTGGGGACAGAAGGAAGGAACTACCCTTCTGCTGGTTTGATGACTAACTAAACATAGCAAAGGTGCCACAGTTCTAAGGAACATCATCCAATACATTTAGTGTTGCAAAAAGTGTGGGGAATAAGGAAAACAAAACTTTTCTATGATCTGAATTCAGTGAAGTGGAGACATTATGCAGTAAAAGTAATAAAAAGACTAGAGGAGAACCTATATTACCTTTTCATATTTGTAAACTTCAGATTTGAATTAGCTGTTTTACTTCCATTCTTTTTTATTTTAATTTAATAATTTTCCTCACCTGTTCTTTACAATGTAAATTGTATGACAACATCAATGACCGAGGTGAACGATTAAAGACAGATCATGGCATTGTGCCCCCAAACAGCTTCTGTTTTCATAGCACAAGCAGATTAAATATTACAGGATAGCTACAAATCCAAAAATAAACCTGCTGTGTCTCCCATTCCTATATACACTGCTGTAGCACATCTTACCCCCAGTTGTCCTTGTTCATTTGCCTCTACAGGCCAATCTTCGACCTTGCCTATTTGCATATAATATACTAGAAAGTTAATGCAGTACAAGTTGACTCACTGTTTAGTATCTCTGTGGTTTTTTTTTTTTTTCCTTTCACAAAAAAAAAAAAATAAAATTTTGATAAATCCTTTTTTCCCTTGTGGACACTAGATTTTTATAATTCCACATCACCCTCAAGAGTCTTCAGGAAGAAATACAATTTTAAAAAATGTAGAAATGGAAAAAGAAAAATAAAATGCTCACACCTCCTTTCTATGGGTATTTTTATCAGAGTCTTCCTCAGATGATCAAGGACAGGACTGAAAATTCTCTCCAGGACACCATTTCCTGCTTTTGCTTCAGCCAATTTCCCTTGGCTACTGCCCACTAACAGCAATTCCAAACAGCCAGTGGCAACAATGGCTTCCAAGCTGACAAAATAAATTTTCATTTTAAAATGAAAAATAATGCCTTTTTTAACCTTTATCAAACAAAAGGAGATATTTTCATTGTTCATGCAATTAGAAGATTTACTGCTTTTGACAATGCAACAGGAAATGTAAACACACTATTTCAGACGTACAGTGTAATGTCACAATTATTACAAATACTTGATGAGCCATTTTTTACAGCTTGGTTTATGCAGTAGTTTAAAATCAAGTGAAAATAAATTAATAAAATCCACAGACCGTTAGAGATTTTTAGCACCAGGCTCTTTGTCCTACAGGCATTGCAATGTTCATTACATTCCCCTGCATGTCCCTGCTCCTCATGAAATTAAACCACCATGATTCTTCCACCCTTCACCATCATTTATCCCTTCAGCTTTCTTAACGCAAGAGCCATTATGCCCAGGTTTCTGGCTGAGACATGCATCACTATGTCTGGTCCAATACCGGCTGGCTGCATCTGAGCAAGTTGGAAGACTAACGAAAATGCTTCAAAACCTCTCTAAGTCAGTTACAGAACAGAACATTTATAAACAAATGTACCTACAGATATACATACATACTTTCATTTAAACCTTACCCTATTGTCTTACAAATTGACAAATTTAAATTTTCAAGATGTTTTCAAACCTAAACTTTTCAGTTTAATATCCAGATGTCCATCTAGTATGATCTTTATAAAAATATTTTGTTACATGGAGTTAAAAAAGCAAAATTCTTTGTGTTGTTACTTCTATCATTTTTAGCTAAACAGTAAAGATAGAAAAACTGAAGGGGTTCTTTTTGTTGGTTTTTTTTCAGTTTGTTTGTTTGGATGGGTTTTTTCCAAAATCATAAGACTTTTATGGAAAATAATGCTTTTGATGTCATTTTTTGTATGGCATGCCAATAATAGTTTTGAGACTTAAAGTTAAATACACTACTTTTAATTTCTCAACATTCTAGGATATAAAGACTTTCTGGAAATCATTGCATGATCTTTTAAAAAATGAAATAATGTACCATAAAGTGGTATTGGTATTTAAGGCAACATAGTCTACATCCTAATTTGAGAAAAAGATCCAGAAAGTAAAAATAGTTTATATATTAAAGAACAGATAGTACTATGTGCAAGTAAAAATATTTCTTTTTCTGTGTGTCAAGTTACTCATACATTTTACTTTTTTACAGACAGACTTGTTGCACAGGAACATAAATAAAATATTGAAAAGATTAAGACAAGCTTAGAGATAAAGGACATATTTGAGTACTTAGCTGTACATCAGTGTTTTGGCTTATGGAATTAAAAAGTAAACAGTAGGTAATTCAGGAAAGCTTTGGTATGAAAATACAACCATAAGAAGAAAGAAAACAAGAAATATGTCACAATAAAAGAAGGCATTTAAGACACAATTACTTGACTTTAAATGTTATGTACCTTTAATAAAGGTTCAATTAGACAGTCATGACTTTCAGCTAAGTAAATTCCTCTGTCTACCTGTTTAGCTTCTTTAAAAATGAGTATGATGGAATGACTTAAAGACATGCTATCAATCATCCTTCTCCTTTCTACAAAAGATAGTCCACAGAAAGTCACTGGACATGTCTGTCACTTTCTGAGCATGACAGCTGTAAACCGAGATATCATTAAGATTCAAACACTATTGTTATTTTCCGCTTTGTTTGCAAGGTAGAGATCTTTCCATGAAATACATCAATATAGCTGTTCTTATTGTATAATTTTAACAATAAAGACAGCTGTTCCAATAACAAATTTTCTCCGAGTCCACAATTTTTTGTTGTTGGAGTTACTGGAAATATAGGTGTACTAGAAAAATATCTGCTAAATACTAAATTAAGTGACATACAGATAGAGAAATCAAACTTAAACAAAAAGCATCTTAGAATAAACTCTTCTTCAGCTGGTACAAACCTGTGTGTGCAAATATTTATTTCTTCCCTTCAAAATAAGATGTTAGTTTAGCTTGGTAACCTGAGAAAATAAATTAATCTAACAAACTTCAAGTTAAAGTTGTTCACTTAAGAGCATCCACAAAGCAATATATAGTTCAAACCAACTAGCTTAAAAATCAATTTAATTAACCCGGTGAAAGGTACAAAGCAACTCTGAAAAATTTGTGAAATCAAAGAAATATACAGTATAAAACTGATTGCTGACTATGTGGCCACTTGATTATATCATGGTCAGGTTTTGTGGTCAGTGTGATGGTCACACAATTAACATTTAAAGTTTCATGGTGTTTAGTCTTGCCAGAAGCTGAACTGGGCGTACTCTTCCTATCATATAACATGAAGAGACTGTAACTACTTAGTGAACTCCTCTTATTTATTTCCCTGTTAGCCTTTAGGCTTTTGAGAGTCACCCTTCTAAAGAGCGACAATAAAATTATTGGAGTTGTTATAAAGAAGTGTTAAAATAAGGTGTTAAAATAAAACAAATTATTACCTAAATAACTTCACTAAACAATTTAAGTTAGTTCCAGTAAAATCATCCAAAGAGAAAAAAAAGCTATCATAAAAACAAATGACAGGAGAGATGGAAGCTCCAAAACCTGCTCCTTCTTTGTTGAATATCAGATAATTTACTTATTCATTAATTAACTGTCATAGTAATCTTGAAGTACATATTGTATTGTTTATCTTAATTAACACACAACAATGCCAAACTACCATAAAACATGTTCAAAAGTATGTGAGAGACAAGAACTAATTTTTTGCTAACTATCTTAACTACCTACTCACATCACATCTTAACAATGCCTTCTCTATTAAAAGTACTAAGACCTTTCTTTGTATTGGGTCAAAACAAACTCTTGCTTAAAAATATTACAGCCTTTCAAAAAAATTGTTAGTGTTTTATTTTCTAGAATATGTTATTCCTTAGCTTATTTCTAACTTTTCCACTTCTTTCCTACAAACCCTAAGTTTTTCTCCATTTTATTAAATACTCAAGCTTTAATTTCGCTCTCAATAGGGAGTGTTACAGACAAGCAATAGGTCCTACTGGCCTTCTGGGTGCTCTGGCCAGTTCTCCTTATTCTTAACAAGAAGCGAGTCTAACTTGGGCACCTCCTCTTCTCCACTATCCATAACAAACTCCTTAATTCTTGGAAAAAAATTATATCTGTTACTAATCACAGCATCACAAGCTCCTACTTTGAAAAGTATTTCATAAAACATGTACCTCAACATGAACAGCTAAAGAGAAACAAAAATAAATGAGCTATGAAAAAGAAAACATAGTGTTGTCCTATCTTCTGTTCCTATTAGTACATTAGCATTTTTTTTCCTAATTGAGAGCAGCCATGGAGACAGATTTTATAATCCATGCCACTCTTGTCTTGGAGTTTTTACCTCTGCTATTCCTTCAGCAATAAATTATTAGAAATACAGAAAGATGAAATTCACATTAAATCCAAAAAGCATAAGAAATTGAATAGAATCTGAGAAGGCTGTATTAAAAGAAAATAAAGTACCTTTAAATGTTATTTTTGCCTACAGTTTTATATGGTCTTTTGTCACTAACAAGCAAAAAGAGATCAGTTGCAAACAAAGCTTCTGGAAGGAAACAAAATCAAACATGCTGAATCTTGAGCTATTCTGTCCACCACTGTTGAGCCACAGAGTTTTTATAACTGCCATACATACATAATACTGTTTGTGAACAGATATTTCTTCTACACACCCTCCAATGCAGGGCTTCAAACACCCACAGCAGCATCTAGCAGGAGTTGTGTATATACTCTGGGAAACCTTCTGATGTTGCCACATTAACTACCTTCAGTAGAACTGCAGATTATTCTGTCTTTGGTTCACACAATCCCACAGGACGGCTGATATTTTACTCGAGAAAATCCTCTATGTGTGGGGGTCTACCTCAAATGATCATCATATTATATTTTATATTAGAGGAACAAGAAAAAATAATTTATTTACTGCATTATGGCATCAATATTCTGGATTTTAGAATCCAGTTGTGAGAATGAACCCTGAGCATTTACCTACGTAAATGGACCCGAATAGCATAATTAGCATTGCAGAATTGGACTCAGCATCATTTTACAGGATTATACTTTGTCTGGACATCTCTGTAACGTCTTCACTCATTAGGCACACTCTTTTCTCTTTGAAGAATCAAAAATAGATGCATGGATTTTCTTCAAGCTAGACATACATATCTCTGATAAGAAGTTTGAGAAGCTGCAGTTCAATGTCAATTTATGGGGAAGTTGAAAACTACTGAAAATCCTGACATGAAATGAAAAATATTGCTCAGTGCCCTAAAAGAGGAAACAGTGGCAAAAACTAGACAGAATTGTGTCTTTAGTCTAGTAGGAGATATAAAGAATAGATCCAGAATCTAAGCATGCTGTTTAATCCTTAATTGATGTATTCATCCATAGGAATTAAATTTTGCATTGAAATCAGGTTACCAGATGCCAAAATGTCTATTGCAAACAAAAAACCTAGCTGACCGTTACTAGAACTAGTTATTTACTATTATCATAACTTGGTACAGATAACATATCAGAAAACATTTCTTGAAAAGCTGTCTTAGATGGAGAACTTTCCAAATGGAAATCAAAATTCTTTAGCAGCTATGACTGTGTTAATGCATATGACACTATTTTTTGTTTGGTTTTGTTTGTTTGGTTGGTTGGCTGGGGTTTTTTTAACCTAAGATTAAATAGATAAATTCAAATTTTATTATATTACTTAATTGAAGATCTATTCAAAAGGCCTATTAAATCAAAAAATAATAAGATACATGACAAATTATAATTTTGTCCAATGTGTAATAAGCCCCTGCCATTACTTGATATTGATCTGTGAATGAACAATAGGGGAGGTGGAAAGCTAGACTAGTCAACATCTTAGTCTGAGAAAAGTAAGCTGTTATATTAGGGCTTTCTAGAGGAATTTATTTGCTCTCATTCTGCTGATTATTAAGAGAACTCAACAACCACTATTATAACATTACAGAGATTATGTAGCTCTTCAAGGAAATAGGAACAGATGGATTAACTTTTAATATATTAACATTTGTCTGCAGAGAGGTGCAAGAAGACTGAGACAAATTTCTTCTCCCTCCCTAAGAAAATATAAAAAATTTATCAGTGCTTTATAGGAAATAGGTAGTCTTTTTATTTTCATAGTCAATTTGAATACTGTATCCTAAATAAGGAAAATTACAGGCATGAAAGTGTCATTCAAAAAGAGTGAAGATAACAAAAAAAACACATTTGCATGAACTTTTTTGATCAATCAAGGAAAATTTAGTCACTTAATATTGTTATCATTGTACACAGATTTGAATGGCAGAATTCACATACATGAATCTTCTGGTATCTTAAAATGGTGAGGCTCTACTTTTTCAAAGTAAAATATATTTAAAGGGTTAAAAACTATTTATAAAGAAATAAGTGAACATAGTAAAGGTCTAGGAAAAGTGAATGTACAGGACAACATTCTTCACACAGAAGAATCTTATGCCCCCGGTAAAGTAAAAGAGGTATAAGGTAGGATATGTTCTAACCAACACTTTTTCTAAGGAGTGGATTATATTGTCAAAGAAGGGCAAACACTGGTTAAGACTTAGAAAGCAAAGCCAAACCCTGGAATAGTCAGTTTTGATAAAGAATAAATCTTTCCATTTAAATATAATTTAACTAATATCAGTAGATTCTTTGATTATTAAAAATAAGTGACAAAATATAAAAATAGAATATGCAAATTATAGGATTTCTAAACTAAAATTCTGTATTTCCTTGGAGGTGCTATAGTATTTTTATTAATAAATAAAGACATAAAGAGTTTATTTGAATGAATGCAGTATCAGTACTTTCTCCAATCTCAAAAACATATTGCCAGAAGTGCCTTTTATGGTAGCATATGAGGGATGTATAAAGATGCTTGTGAAACCACTTTTTTATGGCTACAGCTGGCACGGATATATTACTAACAACTAGCAAACCAACAATTTGATACCAAATGTTTGTAAATCTATCTGAAAAAATAAAACAAACAAAAATCTACAAGCTGAATTTTTGTTACAAAAGCTTGTACAACACAATCAAAAAACACTCGAGTATAAAGCAAGGGGTGTCAAATAGCCTGCTGTAGTTATTAATCACCAGATGAAAGGAATAATATTTTTACATTTAGGCCAATTGTGTTTTCGTATCATTTTTCATCAAAGAAAATTAGTTCTCAGTTACTGAAAGTCTAAAAAAAGAGATATAAAGCATTTCAGAATGTCAATATTGGGGGTTATTTAAAGTAATGAAATTGTTATTACAAAAATTTGGGACTTTATTAATCTTCTGTCAACTCATATATTATTACATTTCACTACATTCACAGTAAAGTACCTACATGTCTACCATTTAAGAATGAGCAGTTGTGTTGCCTGTATTGTTAAGATGTCAACTGACAAGATTAAAATGTCTAAAAAGTGTCATCACCTATTTTATGCCATTTCTAAATATTGTAAAACAGAATGGTGTTAGAATAATATGTTTCCTGGAAAGACAAGATGAGAAAGTAGAAGCAACAGAACAGATTATGAACTGGAGTTACGGATGAGCATGAGATATATGTTTGATAATAACCAAACTTTCCTCATTTATTAGTTCATTCTTTTTTTCTTGTCAACAATACATACCCAGTTCTCCAATATATGTGACCTATGCACATTTTGCAAGGGCTATAGGTTTTATTATTGATATTATTTGAGATATGGAAGTTCCCAGAGAGTGCTAAATAGTTATTCTGCTGTTGCTGATAGTTAAATTGTAAGGAAAATAAATATTTATTTCATATTACTTATATAAATACTCCTTGCTAACAGTTGTCAGCAGCAAATGTTAAGAATGCAGGCTGCCAAAGGACAGCTCGACAGTGCAGAACTTTGTAGACTGACTGTCAGCTATAGAGATCAGTTGAAAATTGAAGTTAGCCTTTTGAATTTATTTACAAACTAATAATAATTTTACAAAAGAACTTGCAATGAAATCAAATATTTTGCTGCTGTATTCTAAAATAGATTTTGCTTTTATTTTAAGTGGTTACTAAACTTATTTTAATTTTTTGATATAAAGCTAATTATACTCTTTACTATTTTCATCAATGACTTTGATACAGGGCTCGAAGGACTGCTAACTAAGTTCACCGATGACACCGAGTTGGGAGGTCCTGTAGACACTCTCGAGGGCAGAGCAGGCCTGCAGAGAGATCTAGATAGAGAGCTGGGCAATCACCAACTGTATGAATTTTAACAAGGGCAAGTGCCGGATTTTGCACCTGGGACACTGCAACCCTGGACACACACACAGACTGGGGAACGAGAGGCTGGAGAGCAGCCCTGCAGAGAGGGACCTGACCTGGGGGTTCTGGTGGATGGCAAATTGAACATGAGCCAACAGTGTGCCCTGGCTGCCAAGAGGGCCAACCGTGTCCTGAGGTGCATCAAGCACTGTATTACAAGGCAGTCAAGGAAGGTGATTGTCTGGCTCTACTCTGCCCTGGTGCAGCTTCACTTTGAGTACTGGGTGCAGTCTTGGGCAGCACAGTATGAAAAGGCTATAAAGCTACTGGAGAGTGTCCAGAGGAGGCCACTAAATTGGTGAAGGGCTTAGAGGGGAAGCCATATGAGGAGAGGCTGAAGTCACTTGGAGTGTTTAGCCTGGAGAAGAGGAGACTGAGAGGAGATCTCATTGTGGTCTGTAACTTCCTCACAAGGGGAAGAGGAGGGGCAGGTGCCGATCTCTTCTCGCTAGTGACCAATGATAGGACCAGGGGAAATGGCAGGAAGATGTGCCAGGGGAGGTTTAGGTTGGCCATTAGGAAAAGGTTCTTCACCCAGAGGGTGGTGGAGCACTAGAACAGGCTCCCCGGTGGGGTGGTCATTGCCCCAAGCCTGGCAATATTGAAGAAGCATTTGGACAACGCCCTCAGACACATGGTCTGAATCTTGAGATTGCCCTATGCTGGGAGAAGAGTTGGACTCAATGATCCTTGTGGGTCCCTTCCAACTCACAACATTCTGTGAGTCTATGATAATTACAATCTTCACCCTTTTTCTTTTTTCTTGCCAAGGATGTATCAGGTTTTCAAGTCAAAGATGAATTCTGATACATAGTAGCATTACATTCGTGATAACAGTAGAAAAACAACTCTGCACAGTAATGGAAATACAATGATACAGAAGTATTTGAATCCTTGGGAGTTATGGGTGGAAAAAGTATAGTACTGCTTTTCAACACATTGATTATTTTTTTCCCTTAGAAACTCTCCAATGGGTGAATTGAATATAGTATCCCTTTGGCCAGGCATTCAGATTAAACTATAATGTGGTTTGACTCTGAGAGCAATAAAGAGGGAAAATATTGAAAGACATAACTGAGAGATTAATCTTGATTTGAGAGTGCTGAACTTAATTTGAAAAGATCATTATTTAACTCTTATGACCAAACAGACCGGTTGGAAATAAATAGCAATTTATTTATTTATTTTTCTTTATTTTGTCCTATAGATGGTCTCGTCATTCCAGTGTAATCTCCTGAATTCTCAGTTTGATATGTGGCTAATAATACTGTCTAAAAACCTAGCTGATGCTTCTTTAATTCTCCATCTATTTTCTAGAACTCTGGATGGCTGAACTTAAAAACCACTTAGGTCTTGTCTTTCCTTATCTAGCCATCAGGTCCTCTCTAATTATTTGGATAAAGAAAAATGTGCATTAACTTTAAATAGAGTGAGGTATTGAGGGATTGAAAATCATCTCTAAATATACATATTTTCCATTTCAGGTTTCAAAAAGAAGAGGAGATCCAAATTATAAAGAATCTAGGAAAAAGCTATTGTTCTTGACATTTCCTATATATGCAGAAAGTTCAGACAAAGGTATAACGATAAAATAAAGAAGTTGGCAAGCCAAAAGTCAAAATATGACCTAAATGTCATAGAGTCTGATTTTCTGTCTTTTATCTAAAGGAACTTTAAAAGCTTAAAGCAATGGCACTTTCAAACTAAAAACATCTTCCTATGTAGGAAGGATGTAGGAAAAAATCACAATGAATTAATGAAGAAACTAATTATATTCAAATTAATTATTACTTCGTCTTGATATTTTAAAACTTGAATTACTTCTCTCATGTATGGTTGCATAGTCTCACAATAACTTTGTGTTTGCTCTGTGATCCAGTGACACAGACTACCAAATTAAAGCATAATGTTACAGCAGAAACTTCATAACGAGGTTTGATCTCGAGTAAATACCCCTAGGTCAAAGCAGCCATCCAGTCTGAACTCTGTGGTGATGCTGATAACTCTTTTTGCCTTACTACTATTTTATGGCTTGTATGAGAGTGTCTAGCTGTAAACATACCTTTAAATTGCTATAATCATTTCCAACACTCCAAACAATTACCTTCTTTGAACTATTGCTCTTTGGTTACAGCAGTATTTTTATTTTTTTTCTGTAAGGTTTCATTTTTTCTACCTTTCTATTTTTCTGCATGTACCAGAGAAGTACACAGACCTTTATGTGGTGTTCAGAATACTCCCCTTCTGTCTAGAGTGTAAGATTTTCACAGATACAATTGATCCATTTCTAAAATGAGACCCAGAATTGTACTAACTTTCCTCAAACGGTATGGAATTGCGTTCTTTACTTGCAATTTGCTGTTCAAATTGAGACCTCCCAATGAAATAGCTTACATATGACAGAAGTCAAAAAACAAATGTGACAGACTTTTTCCTGTAGTTTTCAGTTCCCTCTACAATTTACGGAGTTACCAATTCTTAGCTGCCCTTCTGCAGCAGCTCAGAAGGCTGGAGGTGAGACAGGGCAGAAAAACGGAGGTGAGTGCTAATGTCAGGCTGTACAGAGACACCTTCCTTTTCTGAAGGATTGCTACTGAGTAACACTGAAAACTGTTACAGCAAAAAGACATGGAAACAGCAAACTTGAGGAAATTCCAGTGAGCAAGAAATAGAGAGAGTTTCCTCATGCTTCTTTTTTCCAGGCTCTTACAAAGTCCAAACAGCGGCACACAGAGTGATCCAGTTCTCTTCATTTCCCTGAAACTGTCCATTGACACAGATTTGAAATTTCTGTATCTAAGCAGTAAAGATCAGATCTAGTCTTTATTATTGACCCATCAGACTGTGGTGGAAAGCAAATTACTTTGAGTAATTTTTTGAGTTTTGCAAGTAAAGGTCTTGCAAGTTTTGTATTGTAGGTCTGCTTTAAAAACAAACTACTTGTTTTAGCAATAGGCTTTGGAGGTGCCATGCAGAATGCT
Organism: Caprimulgus europaeus; assembly: GCA_907165065.1. The sequence goes on from OU015523.1 coordinate 112,169,377, forward strand.
TTCAGTCTCGTCAATGAGACATGGCAAGTCATTTCCAAAGTTCTGCAAGTGACTCACATGGCTTGTTGCCTACAGCATCTGCAAAAATATTGATAAGAACAATGCTGAAATTAAACTGGCACTGCTGTATTCAAGAGATTTTTTTGAGTTGCACATGGGTAACAAGCAACCTTACAGAGTGGGAACACAAATGCCTTTCTTCTACATGGCAGGGGACAGAGAATAACATCCGTTCTGACTGTCATTGGTCCAGGTATTAATAATCAATTCCAGAGAATAACTTTATGCTTGTGATAGGTACAATGCCCAAAATCTATCTTGCAGTTTATAATTTTGGGAGGGAAAAGTTGGTCAAACAACACCTACAGAAACTCATATTTGCTTTCCCTCTTGTTTCTGGAGCTGTGAATCTCTTTTTAAGCATGTACGCAATGAAACCCCACAATCTCTATTGATATCGAGTCCCCAAATCTTGTCACTTTATCTTGTACATGGAAAAAAAAAATCTTAGATAGTTATACTACACTGTCAATTTTAACACTATCCTTTTTTCATTTCTTAAGAGGAACTGAGGGTATAACATATGATGCTTGATATTTCTTCCTGAGTCAGTACTGAATGAGCTATCAAACATGAAGTGAAACTTGCTACCACAGGAAATCACTAAAACCAATGTTTTATAGTCAAAACTGAAAATGTAGTTTTTACAGACACACATACAAGGTGAGGCACACACACAGTAATCTGAGTTGGTTGATGCTTTTAAGCTAGACACCGTAAAATCCCCAAAGTTTTTACCTCCTAATATACTGTTTGTATAACTACTAAAATAATTTTACTGATCCATTTTTAGTTACTCATTGCCTGACTGCTCCATTTCTTTATTTTGATAGGAATTGTCGCAATGGCCTTAAAGAGTCAGATACATGTCTGGGATCATAGGCATGAAGTGGGTAACATCTGAGATTGCTCATGTACTTGAGAGACTGCTTGTTAGATGCAAAATTGTGGACAGAAAAATTAGATTATCTTTTACAAAAGCTACGATATAGTGATAACAGTAAAAGTTGCCTGAGGAGTAATTTGAAATGTTAGACTTTCACATTAGAAACCTATGAAAGTTTTGATTCTCAACATTTATAGTCCTGAGTACCTGGATTTTCTGTCTTGAAGATCTCAAAATCATTGTATTTATCATGGACAGGCACATAAAACACCCTCCCAAAAAAATCCCATCTTTTTTCAAGTTTTTTTCACTTGTTACCAAGCAAAACCAATACTTTTTGTGAGCCATACAACTGTGTAAAACAGCTCACTGCAACTTCTGCACATCCATATATTTCTGTTCCAAGCACTAAACTATCCACCTCTTCTTAAACCTACTGTTTCCGTAAGTGACTTCAAGGTATTAGATCCTAGGACTCAATATATGAAAAATGTTAGTTTATATTGAAGTATTTTCTTCTTTCAAGTAAGCAAAGGGGTGAACAGTTCAAAGTGTACACCATCATGAGTAGATGGTTTATGCAAATGACTATGCTTAAGTGCTAAAAATACTTAATCTTCAGTTTCACTTTACAATGTGATGCAACAGAAATACAAAAAGGGAAGGAAATTCCTTTACTTGCTCAGGTTAATCTAACTTCAGTTTTCTTTTTACAAGCTGAAATGAAAGTCGACAGTGTTAACTTTACAAGTACACTAATGTATGCACATCACTTCTATTCTAAGTGTGACTTTGGCCCTTAAATATATTTAGGTTTTCCAGGTAGTTAATGATGTTTTGAAAATTTTCCTACTAATCAAAAAATATGTCTGGAAGGATCCAAATGTGTATTTTAGTTATGAATAAAGAGAATTCAACTGGGAAATTAAAGAACTTTCTGGGGTTTTTTTTGAATGTATCTTCCTGAAAATTGAAGTGATTTCCTTTCACAGAAGATTAGCTGATAGTCAACCTCATCAAGACATTTGATTACTAATACAGAACAATCACCTACAGTAATTTTCATAATAAGCACCTGAAAGAAAATCAAGATTAACATTTTCAGTTACCTGAAAGAAGCATTAGGCTGTATCTATTTAATAACTGTCTGAAAGAAATAAAGTACAATACAAAATGCATGTTATATGCATTGCTTGAGTATGTGTATTCTTGCTTTATGGCAATAGGAAATTACTGTTAGGACTACAAAGATGACATCAAACTTGACAGTTTGTGGAAAGAAGTACCTATTGAAAAAGAACTGCCCACCTACCTACTTACCAGCTTGTTATTTAAATACTTAAAATTAATCCCCTTTCTGTCCTGTTGCAGAACAGTTGCTTCAGATAATAAATCTTTCCTTAAACATTAATGACTACTTTAGGAAATGAGGTATACATTCTCCTTAAAGAAGATTCAAGATTTCTTTGAGCTACAAACCTAAGAACAGCACTATAAGAGAGAACATGATTAACATACTGTTTTCAATTAGATACTTGAGAAAGAATGTTAGAACTAAGAACCACAAAACCGTAATTAAGAAATGTGGGATTATTCTACAGGGTTTTTAGGGTTGAAGCACATACTAAGAGAACGTTTGGTTCATGGAACACAAAAATGTTACACTATGCATATAAATAAAATCTTCAAATTATCTAACAGGCATTCTCCAAACAAAAGTAGAATAAGGCACTGTTCAGTATTACAGATGAAGCAATACTTAAGGTGATTAGTTTCTGTCTGTTAGACAATGAAAACCTCAGAAAAATGTATTTTACAGGATTAGATATGAAAAGATCATAATAAACATTTAAAAATACAGTTACAGCTGAAATTTGAAATTGTATCTTCCTTTTATTGCAGGATAAGAAGCACCTGGCTAGAGCTATTAATGTGTGGTAAATTGTCATCTTTCAGTAGCACAGGTTTTTCTTTAAAACATAATCTAAAATGCTTCTCAGATATTAAATCCCTGCCAGAATGAAAAAAAAAAAAAAAATCTACTTGCTTTCACATAAATACAAATACAAATATTACTAGAATAAAAGAAAATAATATCATAGCACTTGATAACAAAGACTTGTTTTGTAGTGGTTTGGAGTGAAAATACTTTTTTCTCAATGTAGTTGAAAATGTTGTTATTATTATTATTATTATTATTATTATTATTATTATTATTATTATTATTATTATTATTAGACCTAACAGATCTAAGATATTATTACCATGCTAAATTAAAAGTGTCCATTGTTTACGAACTTCCTTAAAAGCTGTGCTAGAAGCATAAATAAAAAAATATTCTGTCTTGGGTAGAGACCTGTCAAACAACAGTCTAGAAACAAAGCACCATTTCTTCTACATGAAATATGATGGCACAGGCAGGTTATGATGGATAGGAATTCAGTCTATGCAAGTCAAGCAGAAAAGTAGTGTGAACTTATGGCTTCTAGGCTAGAGTAAATTCATGAGTTTGTGTTTATCTAAACATACCCACAGGTATATTACAAGTGGGATTACAGACGATACCTACAAGTTAATATCAGAGTGGATATTTCTGTTTTATCGGTAGTATAGTTAGCCACGTAAAACAGTGTGGCTTCCTCTGGTGAGTTCTTATTAATTATGTGGGAAACCTGTGAATAAGCTCACAGCTCTGCAGGTTATTGTATTGGTATTGTATATATTGCATTGTATTGGTCTAGTTTTATTGTATTCAAAGTTTTCATTTCAAAAGTTGTTATCATTATAGATGTAGGAGAAACGTAAAAAAACTCTGCAATATCTTTATGAAACACACCACAGCTAGGAAAAGTAGTTCTGGAAATTGTCATCATAGTTCCCTGAGTCATTACCTCCAGAACCTGAACACAGAAGTATAAACATGAATACTGTTAGTAATTTTCTCTTCTAGTGTATCTGACAGGCATGCTATATGACATGAAATAATTCTAAAGTCCCTCCTCAGATTGGCAGTGTACATAACTGTCTCTATATCCAGATGTTATAGCTCCCCACTTTTCTTACAGACTTTTTTTCTATTGCACACCATATTACGTTATCAATATAAACATATGTCACAAGAAAAGTTTCTTTGTGGAGGCACAGCCTCAGAAGAGAAGAAAACATAAGACAAAATCAATACCAAAACAAAATCAATAAAACAAATTATATCTACAGTATTGTTCATCCTATTCCTGTTTATATTTTATTTACCAAGCCCTCAGCAGTTTCTTATTGTAAATTAAGTTTTTGCAATTCCTCCAGTGTCCTACATGCAGTATAACAGAAACCAGATCCAACTGTAAAACTCAGAGGATACACAATTCTTGCTTCTTCACTTATGAAAGAAAAAAAAAAAAAAAAGAAAAAATGAAAATAAACAAATATTAAAGAGTAACAGTAAATCTGAAAGATCTGAAAGTAATTAATAATCTATAAATTGTGGGAATGTATTTATTTATAGGATTGTGATTATAAGAATGTTGCATTTAAAGGATTTATCAAAGCGTGTGTCAAAAGGGAGATATTCTTATCTCTTGTGATATGAGCCACTGTGGCATATAGGCTTCCCTGAACATGGTGATTTTGCAGTCATGAGGCTACAGAAAGTCCTGCACTATGGACTGGGATTAAATGTCTTTGAATTCAGCTCATATGAACATGGTGCATTGCTGCTTAAAATAAAGGTCAGGCAATGCACTGTTGTTCTTGAAATGGTAGCCACTTGGGCTATGCAGCAATATTCAAAGTGATGGATACCCACATTTAAGAAGGCTACTTGTATTGGGTTTACATGGCAAGGCTTTGATAGCAGGTGGGGTTGTTGCAGGGATGGCTTCTGTGAGAACATGCCAGATGCTGTCTCCATGTTGAACAGTGAAAGATGGAATGGCTGCTAGTCAAAGCTCAGCCCATCACTGACACTAGTGGCACCACTGTGATAATGTAACTAAGAAAGGGTAAAAGCCACTGTGCAATAGCATCTGAGAGAGAGGAGTGACAATATGTGAGAGAAACAGCCCTGCAGACACCAAGGTCAGTGAAAAAGGAGGAAGAGGTGCTCCAGGTGCTGGAGTGAAGATTCCCGTGCAGGCTATGGTGAAGACCACAGGGACACAGATTGTTCCCCTGCAGCTCGTGGAGGTCCACAGTGGAGCAGATATGCACCTGTAGCCCATGGATGACCCCACATGAAAGCAAGTGGATGTGTCTTGAAGGAAACTGTGGCCCCATGGAGAGCCTGTTCTGGAACAGGCTCCTGGCAGGATCTGTGACCCCATGGGGGACCCATGCTGGAACAGTTTTCGAAGAACTACAGCCTGTGGGAAGGACCCACATTGCAGAAGTCTGTGGATGACTGTCTCCTGTGGGAGGGACCCCACGCTGGTGCAGGGGAAGAAAGTGAGGATGAAGAAGTGGCAGAGATTAAGTGTTTTGAACTGACTGAAACCCCTTTCCCCATCCCACTGCACTGCTCAGGGGGAGAGGAGATAGAAGAACCAGGAGCAAAGCTGAACCTGGGAAGAAGGAAGAGGTGAGGGGAAGGTGTTTTTAGCTTTGGTCTTATTTCTCATTATCCTACTCTCTTATCAATTGGCAATAAATTAAATTAATTTTCCCCAAGTCGACTCTGTCTTGCCCACGATGGTAACTGGTAAGTGATCTCCCTGTCCTTATATCAACCCATAAGCTTTTATTTTATTTTCTCCCTCCCATTCTTGCTGAGGAGGGAGAGTGACAGAGTGGCTTGGTGGGCACCTTGTGGCCAGCCAAGGTCAACCCACTACACTATCAAATGAAATAGCTTTTTCTATGGATGATTATTGCTTTAACTAAAAATTAAGTAAATATATAAATAAATCCAACTATGTATGAAGAATGAAGACAGGTACTTCTGTACCACCCAAACATTTTCCTCAGTTTCTTGTCTTGAAGAGTAATCAACAGCAGAAGTTTAAGGAGGGCTTAAGAGTAGGGCATGGAAAGAGTGGTCCAAAACCTGGTGTGAACAGTTAAGGTAATGCTGGTATTTTGTAAGCAACTAATGGTACTTATGTTTCTAAGCACCAGAGTAGATGACTAAGGAAAACCTTTAAAATACATTTAACTTTAACACTGCACAGGTAAAAAACAGAATCGAGAAAAAAAATGTATCAGAAGTAGGAGGATATTTAAACTTAAAATTAGTCACCTCTACTGATCTCTGGAGCATGTGTTCTAAAGAGCATGTTCCTTAGCATTAGCTCATCCTTTCTAGAGGTAGTTTTCTAGCTATACTTACTCTATGTTGTGGACAACCCTAGTATCAGCAACAACTCTCATATATTGCTTTTAAAATATGTGTAAGATTTCACTACCATAAAATTCACTTGTTTTAATGTACAGGAAGCATAGCTGTCTACAACAAAGAAATTTATACTTATCTTCTGATGTACCAAAATAACATGAGAGAAAAGAAAGTATTAGTTCACAAACACGAACCACCAGTACTTCTAGAATGTCATTTCAGGCTAAAGTTAATTTTATTAAAAAAAAAACCCAAAAAACTAACAAAAACAAACAACCAAACAAAACAAAAACAAAACAATCAAACAAACAAATCCCTTAAAATCATCCAAACTCCCCCAGATCTCAGGTCTGCATTTGAAATAGGCATCTAGAGACAGCTCAGCTTGTTTTTAGGCTAATCCCTCCCAAAAGTCATATGGAGTTTTAGTTTACTTTTCACAGTCAGCTTTAGCTTGCAAACACACTTCGTTAATGTAGCTGAAATAGCCTTTGCATGTAGGAGGCATGTATTTTAAAGTAACAATGCATGTGTGAAGCTTGGAAAGTGTTACAGTATAGTGGCTACATGGAGGAGAAGATAAAGTTGCTAGCTGTCACTGTGAAGTGATCCATTCCCTATTTCAAGTGATGTGCTTGAGCCCACAGTGAACAAAATTCACCCTCAGGAGAACGATGGGTATTTACATCACCACAATAAATCAATTGCAAAATCCAATGAAATATACTGGTAAGAATTTGTCATATGATCTGCTTGGTCTGCTTACTATCTGCAAAATTTTCAGCAACTCTAGCACTAGATTACCAGGACATGATTTTCAGACAGAAGTCAGATCTGACTTCTCTTGTCTGTTTGTTCATTTACTTGAAGTGTAGCTTTTGCACCAAAAACTCTACAAAGTTGTCATCTGCTCTTAGAACCCTTCCTTAACTGTTAACATCTTTTTTACATGAGCAGGCACCTCAATATTGTGTGCACATGTTTGTGCATGTCCCAGATGGATTATACAGTCAGCTGGGAAGTCACGCATAAAATAATTTTTTTATCAAATTCTGATGAAAAGGTATAAAAAGTTAAAAAATCTTTTGAGATACATTAATATTCACTGGTTTCTTTTACTATTTCTGTTACTCTTTCTTCAGAGCTCTCTCATTCACATCTCAAAGGCTCAAAAGGTATACAGCTATATCAAATTTTACAGGAGTTCTCTTCAGACTTAACAATATGGTCATCACCCCACATCAATTTGTGATCTTAATTTCCCAACTAAAGGTACTGGAACTGCATAACTATCGTCAGAGTAATGACATCTCTCCATCTGCCCTTAGACAGAAAGAAGACTATCTTTGAGGTGAACTCATTGCAAGCTTTATACATCTCATCTTTTGAAGTTATCATCCAAATCATTTATACTAGATCTGTCAATTAACTGCTAGTTCCCCCACTGGTTGTGCCCATATCCATACCTAACTATATCATTAAACATTGCTACTCCTTAGAAAGTGTGGCTCTCTTACCTGGGAAAAATATTTTCTCTTAATTGAGATATAATAAAGTATCTTCCTTTAGGGAAAAAAAAAAAGAAAAAAGGCAAAAAAAAGAGCATATATTTGTTCTTTCTCCTCTTATCACTAGGCTTCTTAACCCATATTTCTTTTATTCCAAAGCAAGAATTCTGAACACAGTTCATTTTTCTACTATCTCTACCTTTCTTGGGAAGTATGCCTACTTCCACCTCTGTAGTATTGCCAAACTCAGTCCCTACTTTCACCATGACTTTGTTGGCATTCTTACTGTTTCCTACTCTAGTGCTGCAGTCACTGCATTATTTATGATTTCTGTGTATCTCTACTTCAGGGAACAACAAAGTGCTGCACAGTGATTATCATTCTACTCCAAGGCAGTATCAACCTCTTGAAAGAAATGAGGCAAAAGTAAAGGAAATAAATACCTATGGAATAGGTAAATGACAACTAAAGATGAATATATTAAATAACAAATAATTTAAAAGTTGTAGATAAAAGTCTTGAGTTAATAAACTGTCTGTTTATTATTATTGTTGACAGAGTATAATATGCAAGTTAAATATAATGAAAATGAGATTTCAGAATGTCATCTTCATTGCTTTTTAAAAGACATTTTAAAATTACAACTTTCTGCATTTAGGTATAAGACACTCACTCAATTTATCTTCCTATGTTTATATTCATGACTATCTGAGGCAAAATAATTTAGGGAAGATTTGAGTAAAATAGGTTTCAACATAATCTTTAAAAACCTGGAATCAAGTAATTCTTTTAGGACGGTACTTAGGAAGACAGAGAGGTTGCTCTTAAGCATATTTAAAGAGTATCCAAGAATTAAAGAAATATTTTAGTACATTTTGAAGGAGGTATGTCATTTTCCACTACTATCAATTAAGAAACTTATATTAAAGGGACAGAATTATTTCATTGACTATCTGGATTAGCTATAGTCCAGCAAAGAGCAGCTGCTATTCAAAATGTCTTCTTTAGACATCTTGTGTTAGGGTGGGTGCTCCTGCATGTCAGGGTTTCATAGAAGGTCAAGGTCCTGCAGAAGGCACAGTCCCAGGACCATGTAAAGCACAGTCACCTAGCCCTAACCAAAAGGAAATATTAAGCAGAGAGTTATCTCTGAATTCTCATTTTGTTCTGATAGTCATAGAATCATATAATTGTAGAATCATAGAATGGTTTGGGTTGGAAGGGACCTTTGAGGGCCATCTAGTCCAACCCCCCTGCAGTGAGCAAGGACATCTTCTACCACCTCTGTGGGCAACCTGTTCCAATGTTTTGTCTCCCTCATTGTAAAAACGTTCTTCTATATATCTAGTCTAAATCTACCCTCTTTTAGTTTAAAACCACTATGCCTTGTCCTGTTGCTAAAGGCCCTGATAAGAAGTCTGTCCCCACACATTTAAGTGTGACACTCAAGATTATGTGCCTGCCCATGCAAATTTAGGATGCTGAATACTTTCTTGATTAAAGAATCCCTCAAAATCTCACTGTATTTAGGAGTATCAAGCTGTGGAATTGTCTGGATTTTACATTCATTGTTAAAACACCAGGGGAGAAAATGGGTTATTCTTTCCTATCTCAGTTCAACTTCACAAACTCAATGCCCTGTTCCCAGTTTCCTGTTTCTAAGATGTCAGAACACAAAATAGCTTACATGATTCTCCTTCCTCATGCTGAAACCCATCTTGAAATACAAAATTATCAGACTGGACAGAAAGAAAAAAAAAATAGATAATTTGATCTCTTCCATCACTGGCAAACCTGCATTTCACTTCTCATCTATGAAGCTTTCTGGATTGAACTTGCTGGATACTTAATACAAAAATGTTCTGGCAATCTACAATGCAGAAAAGTGGAATGAAGTCTCCTCACTGCCAAAAGTTATAACAGGAAAAGCTCCTGTTCAGCTAAGAGTTTAAAGTCAGAAGAGGAGCATACCAAGATGCTATAAGAGTAATAATCTGAGTTGTGATGACAGACAGTTGTGTGAGGAGAACTGCAGTTTTAAAAAAATAAAATAAAATAATAATAATAAAAAATCCGTATATTTAGCAGATGTCATTATGGTCTTGAACTGGATCGAGGCCATGAGCTTCAGCATGTTTGGTGCATACATAGCAACCAAGTCTTTTACAATTTTTAAGGTCACAACAATCATTTCCTAGATCATTTTCTATAGAAAGCAAAAGGTAAATGCTAAAGGACAAGCAAAGTCCAATATGTGATGCCTTTTCATTTCAAATAAGCTTTCTGATCTGCTCTTGAATTTAAGCATCTAAATTGTTCTTTAAATCCTGTAAGCCTCACATAGGCTCTACAGCCAGCAGTCTGTCCTTCCATTACAGCTTATTCTGCTTTTTCTCTCCTCTCCCAGATAATATAACTAAAATAGACCTTTCTAAGGATGAAATTGTTTTTATAAATTTATCAATAGCAATCCCACTATTTCCATTTTTTCCTCATATCATTACACCTTTTCACAAAAGCAATGATGTAAACTGAGCTGTCTTTTATAGCATTCCTTACAGAAAAGTTAACTTAAATGCATTCTATCTAATATTAGATATGGTAGAACAGGAATTTCACATTGTGCTACCACTAAAATGCAAACTGTTCTAGTGTTGCTTTCTAGTGTGTATTTCTAAACAGAGGTTTAAAGTCAATTTAATTATTTTAGCACTCTCCTTTTGGAAATAAAACTATAGGCACCAACTCTTCATGAATATTCAGCGAGGTTTTGTTGTATTACTTTTTGTAAAAAATAAAATAAAAGATTGTATTAAAATTTAGTCCAACTGACAAAGTTTTTGTGCTTTGAATAATTGGATATTGGAACATCTTTGGACAAGTTTTTTTCTTTGTTTTGTTTTCATTTTGTGAGGAAGCCATGACAGGCTTGATAGGTGGGCCTGTGCTAACCTCATGAAGTTCCACAAGGCCAAATGCAAGGTTCTGCACATGGCTGGGACAATCCCAAACATAAATACTGACTGGGAAATGAATGGCTTGAGACCAGCTCCAAAGAGAAGGACTTGCGAGTGGTGATGGACGAGAAGCTAAACGTGAGCCGGCAATGTGCGCTTGCAGTCCAGAAGGCCAACAGTATCCTGGGCTGCATCAAGAGAAGTGTAGCCAGCAGGTCAAGGGAGGTGATTCTCCCCCTCTACTCTGCTCTTGTAAGGCCACACCTGGAGTACTGTGTCCAGTTCTGGAGCCCCCAACACAAGGACACAGACCAGTGTATTTGGTTTGTGTGGCAAGGTTTTGGTAGTGGGGGGGCGGGGGGACAACATGGGGTGGCTTCTGTGAGAGAAGCTGCCAGAAACTTCCCCCATGTCCGACCCAACACAGCCAATGCCAGATGGCTACAAGAACAGACCCGCCACTGGCCAAGGCAGAGCCCATCAGTAACGCCTCTGTGATAACATAATTCAGAAAAAAAGGAGAAGAGAGGAAAAAAAAAGCAGCACACTTTGCAGCTGGGGAGAGGTGTGAGAAGATGTAAGAGAAACAACCCTTGCAGACACCAAGGTCAGTGAAGAAGGAGGGGGAGGAGGTGCTCCAGGCGCTGGAGCAAAGATTTCGCCACAGCCTGTGGTGAAGACCATGGTGAGGCAGGCTGTCCCCCTGCAGCCCATAGAGGTCCATGATGGAGCAGATGACCACCTGTAGCCCGTGGAGGACCCCACACTGGAGCAGGTGGATGCCCAAAGGAGGCTGTCACCCTGTGGGAAGCCCATGCTGGAGCAGAGTCCTGTCAGGACCTGTAGCCCGTGGAGAAAGGAGCTCATGCTGGAGCAGGTTTGCTGGCAGGACTTGTGACCCCGTGGGGGACCCGCGTTGGAGCAGTCCCTTCCTGAAGGACTGCACACCATGGAATGGACCCATGCTAAAGTAGTTTGTGAAGAACTGTCAGTCATGGGAAAGACTCATGTTGGAGAAGTTTGTGGAGGACTGTCTCCTGTGAGAGGGACCCCATGCTGGTGCGGGGGAAGGAGACCTCCCCCTGAGGAGGAAGCAGAGGCAGAAACACCGTGTGATGAACTGACCCCAACCCTATTCCCTGTCCCCCTGTGCTGCTGGGGGGAGGAGGTGGAAATCGGGAAAGAGATTAAGCCTGGGAAGAAGGGAGGGTTGGGGGAGGTGTTTTAAGATTTGGTTTTACTTCTCATTATCCTTTTGTCTGATTTGTAATAAAAGGTAAATGCTAAAGGACCAGCAAAGTCCAATATGTGATGCCTTTGACTTTCTTTTTTTTTTCCCCCAGTCAAGTCTGTTTTGCCCGTGCCAGTAATTGCTGAGTGATCTCTCTCCGTCCTTATCTCCACCCACGAGCTTTTCATTATAATTTTCTCCCCCTGCCCGTTTGAGGAGGGGGAGTGATAGAGTGGGCTTTGGTGGGCATCCGGCCTCTGGTCAGGGTCAACCCACCACAACCAGTTAGAACGAATCCAGAGGAGGCTACGAGGATGATCCTCTCCTGTGAGTATGGGCTGAAAGAGTTGGGGCTGTTCAGCCTGAAGAAGAGATGGTTCCACGGAGATCTTATAGGGGCCTTCCAGTACCTGAAGGGGGCCTACAAGGAAGCTGGGGAGGGACTTTTTACAAAGGCAGGTAGCGATAGAACAAGGTGAAATGGCTTTAAAATGGAAGAAGGTAGATTTAGATTAGATATTAGGAAAAAATTCTTTCCTATGAGGGTGGTCAGACACTGGAACAGGTTGCCCAGAGAAGCTGTGGATGCCCCCTCCCTGGAAGTGTTCAAGGCCAGGTTGGATGTGGCTTTGAGCAACCTGGTCTAGTGGAAGGTGTCCCTGCTCATGGCAGGGGGGTTGGAACTAGATGATCTTTAAGGTCCCTTCCAACCCTAACCATTCTATGACTCTATGATTATTTGATAAATGCAATTACTTTTACACTATACCATAAACTCTAGTAAATGGCTTGGAGCTACAAATCTTTTCACATTATCCAAATAAACCAAGTTTTAGATAAGATAACATTTTTATCTCATTAATTTTCTTATAAAAGTGGAGATACTTTTATTTAAACAGGACTGGTACTGGTTTGCTACCAAGTCTCATTTACTGCTTTGATTTTTTGTCCCCAAATCTTGTTTTTCCTACCTGCTTCACCCTTGTGCCAGGCTGTGCCATTTTTGAAGATCTATCCTGTGACGCACTGATCTTAGTTTTCCTTTTTGCCTTGACTTACTTTAACTCACTCACTATGTTCTCCCTTTGTAGAGACAGAAGGCTGTGTAGCCCATACTAAGAAATCAGTAGAAAAGAAAGTCAAACCTAGTGCATAAAAAGGATTCTTACTCCTTCTGTGGGATTTTGTAGTTGCTAACATGCCTCTTTCTGTCCTCAGAGCTTTACTAAATTTTTTGCTAGTTCACAAAGATGATAAACCTCTTTTCTGTGGAAATCTGTCCTTACAACAGTCATGCTCAAAAACTGTGAGAACTGTGAGGAACTATGGTTCTTCCCTGTCTTTCATTCTGGAGTGTCACCTTACAAGGCATCCTTTCTCATGGCAAAGTTAATCCTCGGAAACAAGAGTAAGTTTGTACACTGGATGATGTAACAACAGCTAAGTGCTGTAGTTGTGCAGTGATACAGGAAGAAGCTCTCTACATGGGAGTGAAATTCATCCAAGAGCCTCATCACTCCACCTCCATCTGCAAGTGCATGAAAAATCCTGGTGGAGGAATGAGGGCTCAACTTCACCATAGGAGAGCAGAAGCTGGGCAGCTACATGGTGCCATAACCCAGTAAGACAAGAAAATTCATCACTGTGGTTCAGAGCAGTCCCTCCCATGCACCAATATTTTGCTTTTCCCAGTTTCTGCCTATTTTTCCTTCAACCTTATCTGTTATTTCCAGTTCCTTTTTCTTTCTACCTTTTTTTCCCCACCCTTCAGTCTTTCCCAGCTCTTTTCCCCTAACTCTTGCCTCAGGATACCATCTATTATCCTAAAATACCATTTATTGTCCTGTTACCTAAAGAGGCTTCTTCAGCTTTGCTACACTGTGTTTATAGTCGGCTGATATCCAGGTACATCAAGCCTATAAATGTTTGCCTTACTATTTTTCAAGTTGAATCTTCAAATTGCACTAACTTATATACCATACTACTTATTAACACAAAAATATTTGCTTTCTTAGAGGTACTGGAGTTATACTTTATGGAAAATATACCTACTTACACAGGCATTCACTGGCATTTGTTTATTCATCAACAAGTTGCCAAAACTGTGGATGCCTTGCTAGAACGTTCATAATATACATTTGCATGTCCAAAGTCAATATTGTCTCTGAAAGTATTTCATTAGCAAGTTCTTCTAAGATGATAATTTGATTTGATAATTACAAAGACTGAGAATTTTAGAGGCCCCCTTGGTGAGCAGTAGCAGTCAATGAGAATCAGAATGACTGGCAATGAGGGAAGGAAACCTCCTAGGAGACAATACTTATCATCAGGTCTGTTGGTAATAAACAGTGCTAGTAATGTTAAAACATTATTCCTCAATAATTTTGATTCCTTGCATCTCTTCTCAGTATTAGAAATGAGTTTCCAGCTTATGTCTTGTTAGAATAAAGAGGTGTTTATTTTTCCATTACATTCCACTCAGACTGGTCTGGCAAGTACTGGGAATGCCAGGCCCAGAGCACTGAAGAAAAGGACTGCTAGGTCTCTCCTGGAGTTTCACATACTTCAGGCTGTCAGGATAAACAGGGAGACCCTCCATCAGAGTGAAGCCACAAAGATGACAGTGTTGATTCAGAATATTTCTTCTGTTTTGGGAAATATTACTAAGACAGACACTACCAAACTTTGATGAATAAAATTGCCTGGTCAGAGATTTGAATGCTAGAAAAAGATATTTAAGATGTCATCCACATATCCACATACATCTTTGAAAAAAAAAAAAAAAAAAAATCTCATTAACCTTCTTCAAAAATCAAACGTCTTTTCCTTGATATAATTATAAAATAACTAGAACAAGCATTAATAAAAAAGGAAATTTTCCACTGAAGTGGGGATGTACCCCGTGGTCAGTCTGAGAACAGTACACAGCAGGGGCTAGTCCTTTTTTTCAAAGGATAATAGAGGCTTCAGATGATATCAAATGAAGAGTCTTTCTAATAAAATAGCTTGCCTGAAATGTCCAGTGATATTATTTTCCTAATCTTTCCATTTGTATGAATCTGCTACCTACCATAAAGCTTGCAGTATGAACTGAATGCAAGACTAGCTATTCTCAGTTACACCCAAGATGTCAACAATAGAATATCTATTCAAATTGGAAGGAATTATTTATCTAAATAAATAAATAAATAAATAAAATAATAAATTGTCCTAAATGTCATGATTCCCTTCAGACTCACCTTTAAAATCTGATGCAGATTTATACTGACTAAGTTACAGTTTTAGAGTCTCCAGTCCAAAAATATGATAGGGCATGGCACAGTGTACCAAGAAGCCCAGGAGAAACAATAATGGGCTTTACAATATTAATCTTAAAGTTCTACAGAAAGATTGCAAATTCTCACTAGATTTTCTGTGTTTAGTGTTACCAGTAGGCTAAAATGCTTGATAATAAGCAGAATATGTAGACATATATCAGCTGCTGTTTATGTATTGATTTAAAACAGTTTTAGACAAAACCTTTTTCTTAATCTAATTTTGAGCTGACAAAAGCAGATGAGATTCAGAAATTAAAACTGCAAGATAATGCCTGGTTTAAAGGTACAGCTTCACTTATTTATACGGAATGACAATTCCTAAATTAACAAGTAAAGAAATAAACCTGAATGTCATCGGCAAACTCAAGGGAAACATTTCCTCTGTGTGTAGCAAGTGTCTCAAAACGTAACTGAAGCTTATTTTCTGGAAATGACTAAATATTACTATCCTTATATGATCTATTGCATTTTAGAAAGGACTAAGTAGTATTACTGCAATTAAATTTCCTTTTTCTTTTCAAGTTTGAAGTTACTTTTTTTTTTTTCCTTTTATGTGTCTCCCTCTAGTTTATTACAGGAAACAAATGATTGTCATTTCATGCATCATCTCTCATTACTGAAAAAATATCCACTCCTGATCCACAGTACAGGCTGCTGCTCGCAAGTATAACAAGCATACACTAATGTTTGTTGCCTAATCTTGCATTGTTGCTCATACTTAGGACAAATGTCTGCCAGATAGGCAACTACTCTATTTTTTTTTCAGATGCTCCTTCAACTTCTTAAACAATAATTAATATTGAAAACATGACAACAGTTAGGCTGGTACAGGGTCAAAAGGACTCATCCACTCCTCCACCAATGTTCGTGTCTCGTCTTATGTTCCACTTTCTGCCCCAGAATGAAATTATCTTTTAGTTCTGACTTCTTAAACTATTTTTTATTTTTAGGACTCGAGTGCTAGCAATATGAATATAGACAGTTATTCCCCTCCACAAAAATATAAATCCAAGTTTTACAATAACTTGCTTTGTATCAAATTATTCTTTTGTAGTAGTAACTTTTACAAGAGTGATGGATAGAAATTAATTTCAGTAAACTCTGATTTTCCTCTGTTCCCCTTGGTATTTTAAGACTAGTTGTCTAGAATGTCTGATATTTTGGTTATTACAGTATCTTGTTTTCTAACTCCTGTCTTGCCTAATGAGCTGTCAAGTCATCTGTTCTGCCCATGATCATGATTTACTAACCATAACTGATGATGATATTTTCTGACATGCATTTGCCTAATTTGGATGCCATTTCCATATAGAAATTTTACCAGTGTGAACCTCATACTACTGATAGATCAACAAGGATTTTGTATTTTTAAATCAATTTTTTAGGTCTAGTAAAAAATTCTGCATTTCATTTAAAAAAACCCAAACAACTCTCTCCTGTAAGCATACACAAGTATACACAAGAATATTCAAGGCTAAGTTTTTTCACTACAAAATCTCTACAGTCACATTGCATAAAGTCCTTGAGAAGAGAGCCAATATCAATGAATCCGTAATCTATGAGAACTAAGAATGCAGCTGAAGCCTCTTGACTGTTAAACACTAATCTTATTGTAAACAACAGCAAGCTAGCTCTCAGATTGCAGTAGATATTTTTAATATCATTATCTTTTCTCTGCAAGAGCAGTCCATAAATCATAAAAAGTGTGATGTGATAATAAAATCTGGTTTAAAATTCTTTCAAATAACTTAAAATGCTTTGTTTCTCTCTTGATATGTGTAAGATTTGATAAACTTACTTTATATTTTATTGTAATTGGAGGCCTATTTCTGTAGATTTAATTTATAGTCTGTAAGTTTTTAGCTAATACTATGGTTAAATGCATGAGAGAGAGACACAAAAGTTCTTTCTGATGGGTCAGACAGTGTGTGTGAACCATAGACTTACTTTTAATGCTATAAATGTGTATGCGTGTGCATGTGTGTGCATGCGTGTGTGTGCATGAGAGTGAGAGAATGCTTCTTTCATTCGTTGAAAAGTAAATGCATTAGCAGAGTCATGGCAAGCTTTCAACCTTCAGTTGTTCTAAGCTTACACTGTTTACACAAAGTATAGATCAATGCATTATGAGCATAATAGATCAGAGATGACTTAGTTTAAAACATTTAAAACTATTTTGCTGACAATTTAAAGCTATTCTAACTCTATTCTTATTTAAGGGTTTATATTAAGTGCTTTTACTAGTACTTAATGATGAATATGATTTATAAAATGACATTTGCAGCAAAATATAGTCTTATTTGGATATGGCTTCTTTTATTTTTCTAAGCTGTAGTGTTTGCCAAAAGGAGACTGACACCTAAATATTATGCTAATAGTAATTCTGCCTAGATTTAAATATATTTTATGTGAAAATCAACACAGACTATGGAAAAAAAAAATTAAATTACTACACATGCTCACATTGCTGACATAGCAAAAAGCTATTACTTCTGACAACAGATTTTCTTTTATAGTGAAAACTATGATGATAGGACATTTACAAATGCTAGCACTTTCCAACCTTGGCATTGTGATCAACATGAAGATAGCCTCACCATGTTTCCATAGTGTTATAAAAATCTGCAAATGACCAGTAACTGTAACAAAATAATTTATACAAAATAAATATAAGTGGCATCTGCTGCTCAGAATACTTTAGCCTTATAGTTAGAATTTGAAAGGCATATTCTAAGCAAAAATGCTGGTGAGTTAGCATTTTCTTAGAGGCTTGTGGGAAATTAGAGGTCTATCGATGACATGCATCATCGCTTCAAATGAACTGTGGAAACCAATAAAATAAGTGTGCAGATTCCACATACTTGGAAGAGGGCACAAAAATTTTGTAATTTCTCATGATTTCATGCAATGCTTTTTCATTATTATGTCACTTTTGGCACTTCTGAAATTGAAAATCTAATAAGTAAATAGACTAAAGCTTAAAACAGCTTAGAAGGGGAAAATGACTTAGGAGGGCTGAGGATTAGGACTGACATATTACTTGGACCATGAAGTTCTATTTTGATGTTAGAAGTTGATGGAGACAAACTTTTTAGCAGGGCCTGTAGCAATAGGAGAAGGGGAAATGGTTTTAAAATAAATGAGGGTAGATTTAGGTTAGATGTAAGGAAGATCTTTTTTACAATGAGGGTGGTGAAACACTGGCACAGGTTGCTCAGAGAGGTGGTAGATGCCCCATCCCTGGAAACATTCAAGGCCAGGTTGGATGGGGCTCTGAGCAACCTGGTCTAGTTGAAGATCCCTGCTCGCTGCAGGAGGGTTGGACTAGATGACCTTTTAAAGGTCCCTTCCAACCCAAACCATTCTATAATTCTGTGATTCTGTGAAGTATCTTCACAACCTATCAAGCTTAGCCAAGATGCAGAACCTATGCAAACACATAGGAAAGGACATAGAGTAAAATCAAAGAGCTCCACCACATGTCCTCTTGTACGGGTGGTTTAGAATATTCCTGCCCCAATGTGAATGTCATGCCTAATGCCAGGAACTTTCAGTCTTGTAATAGAGAACTGCATGTCCTAGTATAGCAAAACCATATAACCCCAGCTTTTCATTAGCAGTTTAAATTAATGCATCACAATGAAAACTGAAAATGCTAGAACATGTTTTCTTTTATTCACCTCCTCCACAGAGGGGGTGAACTTTGCTAGGGAAAAGGCATGAGAGCTGGAGATAGATGTGTCATCATCAACCTAGCAAGATTCACTAGAGGATATGTATCAAAACCCAAAGCTTTCTGTATTAAGAGGGTGGCCAGCATTGATAAGGAGGAGGAAGAGAAATAATTTTTTAATCTGCTTAGCAAAGATAGCAAAAAATATACACTGTTTTCTGGATGACCAAGATACAGACCAATATGTTAGTACATCTGAAAAAAAAAAAAAAAAACTAAAACAAAACCAAAGCCTCTTTGGAGGCTAAGAAATTATTACCTGTACTTTCCCAAAAGATATTTCCCATGATAAACATTGCATGCATATAGGTACTCTCTATTCTGGCTGGCATCACTTGAAATGCACAACAGATCCCTGCATATGTCTTTATGCACTAAGTTTTCAATAATTTAAGATTGATAACTATTTTGAGGATTCATCAATTTAGTCATTCATTATGTAATTTTCATTTATATTGGTGTAATTCTAAGGCTACAGAATTAAAACAATTTCCACATATTCCAGAAGCATTTGTTTCTTTTCTCTTAATTTGGTCCTACTGCAAGTTAGCTATTATTTCTATGTTACTTCTTTTTCTTATAAAATGAAAAGCATAATTCATTTCTTATTTTATCATCTTTGCAGAGAAATATATAGATTGCCAAAGAAATCTTACAATAGAAGCTTCAGATTACTATTTAGCTGTACTGAAGTCAAATGCAAAAGCTAAATTTTGTCCCTAACTTTTGGCACATATGCTTTTTATCTGAGGTTACCAGATAATAAAATACCTTATAAATCTTCCTCTTCACTGAATGTTGCTGCTTTGATAAGAAACAATTCATTTTCTTTTTTTTTTCCAAAATTATTGCAACAAGAAGAATAGTTATTGATAATACTAGAACATCATAATTATACGATATTATCTTGAAACTACCCTTTTACAAAAGATTGAGATATTATTAATACTAATGTGAAAGACTTCTGGAATTAACAACTTCTAGAAATACACTAGGACAATTAAAGCAAATACTAGACATAGAGAGGAGATGAATAAACAGAGATTCAAAACAGAAGTAATTAATTCAGTACGCTAAGAATAATGCATTATTTCAGACATTGGAATTGGAACACTTGCCTTGGAAAAAAAAAAAACAAACAATTTTTTTAGTATCATTAATTAATTAAAAGAACCTATTTCTGCCTGGGATGGTGGTTATTCTCTAAAGCCTATAATGATAACCATGACATTTGTTCTAATATAGACTGTCTATAGCTTTGGAATACCATGTGATTTTTAAATTCATTTCATAAGTATGAAAGCCACACATTAATTTCAAAAGTCTCAAAAAAAAAAGTTGCTCGGTTAATCTCAAGTAACTGAAATTATACAGTTTTTTTTTAAATATATTAGATCAGAAAGGATTGACTAAATGTAAATGGATATAAAATGTTTGCAGGGGAATAATTGAATTTGAAAAATGTTCTTTTTTTGTCTGGAAATTTTGTATTTAGCACTAGAGTCAAAATCCTGCCTGAGGCTTCCTCTCTTAGAGGATCAGAGAGTTATTCAAATCAATACAGACTGTATAGTTGGTAGATAAATATAAGCATTCTGATATGAGGATATTTTTTTCTTCCCTGAAGAGCTAGAATATAGGTTATGAATTGCAGAAATTATGATTTTCAAGTCAGGATACAGAAATTTTAGGAAAATACTGACAGTTCACTATCTAGAAAAGCAAATAATTTCACTATTAGGAGTACTCAGTAGAATAAAGAAACAGAAATTGAAGATGTAGCAGTGTCACACCTTAGATCAAGAAGCTGATTTAGGGCACATCACATACAGGCATCCTGATGGATTTTTTCACAAATCTCTGTTGTCTCCTTGTTTTGACAAAAACCAGCCATCCTTTTCAAACTGTAGATAGGAGCTAATATGAAAGTAAGAATATCTTATGAAACCAAAAACCAGCCAACCAATTAAATCCTCTTTCATCCAAATATTCAAATGATCATTCTCAGTCTTCCAATTTTCTCTGTATTCTTCCCTGGAAAACCATAAGAGGGGAGGATTACAGCAGAGTTGATATGGTGAGTTTTAAGAGTAGCAGCTGGCTGTATTTTTCAGAGCTGATCTTTGTCACAATGTTAAATTAAATGTGTCACCAAATCTCTTGAAACCTGTGCTTAGAAACATGACAGAAAAGGTTTCACATAGAATAAATTCCAACAACACTGTGCTTAAGGGAGTAATTTGTTAATATAATAATCTTCTATTCTCTTTGGGCTTAACCCCCACAGATAATTGTAACATTTAAAATGCATTTTTAATATTGACATTTAGGACTGAATACAAATATTTTATGTTTTAAACATATATCTAATATATCAAATACAACAGTTCAAAAGTCATAAGCTTATTTGTGCTTTCTGAATTAATTTTGTCTGTATTAGACTATTTAAAGCCTTTAGTGGGTTTAGAAGATTTTTCTATCTGTTAGAACTGCTTTATTACCTCATTGTTCTTTAAATAGTTTTTAAGAAAGCCATTTCAATTTAATTTCCATTTTCACTGAATTAATTATACCTTCTGTGTAGAAAGCATGATGTGTGAGAGTGAAAAGGAATTCTAATCAAGCCCCCCAATATTACAGAGAAGTACAGTGTAGTATCACTTTCCTGAACAAAACAGGCACAGTTCTCAAATACAATCTTTTGCTCATATTCTTACTGGAATAACTTGCCATTCCTTAATGCCTAAGGATTATTGCATTTATTGTGTTATTTTACAGGATATATACTTTTTATTATTATTTTTTTTTTATTTGAGACATTGTTAGTATTTCATCCTCTAGTAAGTACTCTTTGTAACTATTCCTTTCCTGAACATAAACACCCACTCATGCATAGTATTTCAGTTTTAACAGTATCTGTCAACTCTACATTAGCATTTCATTATGGCTATAGAAAATATTTTGTTTAATACATAAAATCATACTAGCCTCTTTCTCAGCCACATTCGATAGGTAGCCCACAGCCAGTCACTGTACTACTAACACAGATAAGTTTCTCTTTGGTTTTCAAGATCTGAGTTCCAAATTTATAAGATCATTCTCTTCTTTTTACTAATTTTCAAGAGTGTTCTCTCTTTCCTGAAATTAGACAATATTAGGAACTTGAAAGTCTACATGATTTAGTCAAACAAAATTGTCCCTGATATTCAAAGCACAACTGGTCTTTTGACTATCATTCACAAAAGCTAGAGCACAAATAGTTCATGAGAGCTTCTACTGTGTGTAAAATGTGCTGCAGATCCATTTGACTTAACTAGCCAATACTACAAAGACTGCTTTTCAGTTCAACTTACAGCAGTTTGTGATTTTTGAATGAGCAGAGATCCTATTTAAAACATTAGAGCATCAAAACATTAGGCAGAGCATTAGAAAAAAACAACAAAAACAAAAAACCAAAAACCACCCCAAAAAAACACAACATGAGTAATCTCTGCCTCAGATCAGTCTATGAATAGATGTTTTTCAGATTTTGTATTATGTATTTCAAATTGCCAACTACTTCCTTCAAAAGACTAAGACTGAAGAACAGACATTAACAAAAATAAAGGATATTGGTATGAAAGACTTTAAAAAGACTAAAGGTCACAGTGAACAATTCTGTGATCATCTCAGGAGCAAGACAGTAGATAAACAATCTTGTTATTGAAATTAATTTTTTACAGAATCTTCTCAATATGAAAATATAAGGTAAGGCTAGTACAAGTCCTTATTAAATAATGGATTTACTATATTGTGTACTCTTTAGAGTTACTGTGCTCAAGGAATTGGCTGGCTCAGAGACTGTCAGTAATTTTTTGGTTTGCAATGAACAGATTAGTAAAGAATGCTCATTTCTGACTTTAAAGTAAGAGAGACATATGGATGCTAACTGACATAGCTCCTCATCTGTTTCAAGTCAAACTTTGCCAGAAATAAGGAGATAAGACAGCAGAGAGCAAAACCAATATAGATTTTTAGAAAGTTAAAAAAGTATTATTCAATTTAAGTATAAATCATAGAAATACTATTTTGCAGTTGTAGGTTGACTTAAAGTGCTGCAATGACTAAAGTGAAGGTAAAGGCATAAATAAGAAAAAAACTATTCCACATAAAATCACTCATAACACATAGTTTGCAGTTAGCAACTACAAACATAAAGAGTTCTCAGTGGTAATCAAACAATGTATTTCAAATCAAATTAAATAATTAAAAGTTGACCTTTTTACCCCATTTGTTACTTTAATTATGATATATCTTTAAATTAAAAACAACAAACAAATTAAAGGTTTCTAAAATATTAAGAATAAAACATTTAAGAACACTTATAGGAGCCTGTCAGTTTTATTACACTTTATTTAAAAAAAAATAAAATACAGACTAAAAATAGTAAAAGTCCCAAAATACTTAAAATTCTCCAAAGATTTAGATTAATGTGCTGTATACATAAAAATGCCATTTTTAATAAAAAGAATGGAAATAAAATTGCTTCAGGAGGTCTATTGAAATCCAGATAAAGTACACTGGTACTTTAAAGTTCAGGTTGAAGATTAAAAATTATGAAAGTGCAGGATAAAGCCAGGAGTGTATAATTCACTGAGTGTAAGATTTACATTAGTTAAATAAGGGATTAAGCCCTAAAAACCAAACCAAAACAATTTCAATTATTTATTTGTAGATGTACATAATTTTATTATAAAATAAGACTTCAGTAGCTTTCATCTCTTTAGAAAGCATGCTAACCTGAAAGATATGGTATTATATGAATAAAAACAAACAAAAGAAAAGTCTGTCCAAAGACAACCAGGTTAATAAAGAGTACTAATATTTCAGAAATGTCAAGTTTTCCTCCTATTCAAACTAGGAAAATGCATATTCTGACTTAGTCTGCAATACCACACAATATAAACACAATTATCAATACAAGCTCCAGAATATACATTGACTGCTCCTTACCGGTCCAGGCAAAAGTTCAGAAAGTGTCAGTTTAGAGGCATCTCAAAGTAAAGAGGGGAAGATTTTTTTTTAATTATTATTTATGAAAAACATTGGTTAACTTTTACCGGAGTTTTACACAATTTAAAATAAGGAGGTAACTAGAAAGATGACTTGTAGAAATCGATAGATTTCTGAGGAAGAACAATTAAAAAACATGCTCCACTATTTTCCATGGGGAACAACAAAAGGTTTTAAGAATTATTCCACTGTATTATCAGAATTCAGCATTTTCAGACTTCATGAGCAACTGATACCTTCCTTTTATGCAATATGCTTGCAGGTTGGGAGGAAGTTTATACACTGAAAAAAAGAAAGTTAAACAGTATGTTCTAAGTTGAGTTTTATAGCTAATAACAATAGTTAAATTAACAAAATCTCAGAGGTGCCTTTGTATTAAGAAGACTACCCATCAGGTTTTAGTTGTAGTATTAATATCTATTTTTTTTTTCCATATTTTTAATGTTGTTTTGGTTGGGAAAACTTAAGGTTTTATTCTTGAGATGTTAATTTATTTTTGGGTAGGGTATCTCAAACCTATGCAACAGGGAAAAAAACCCCTCATTTGTCATTAAGAACAAGCATGCTGAACCAACAACTGTCAACTTGTAATCAAATAAAGATATTTAAAGCTAAAAGTAATAAAGCAGCTTACAAATTATCAAAAAATCATATAGCATGGAAAAAACCTGCTCTAGTAGCAAGGACTGAAAGAATAACCAAAGTAATTGTCTGCCACACCTATAATCTCTACCTTTCTAAAGGAGAACAGATAGTGTTAGCAAGTTAAAGGTCTCTTACACATCATCAGAAAACTCATTAAGGTACTTAAAATGGTTGAAAGGAGACTTCAAGTTAATTCAACAGAGGCACTGTTTAGCTAATACAGTTCCAAATTGCAAAAAGTGCCTGCACAGAACAAACACCTTAGACCTGGCATGATTCCTAAGGCAGTCTGGTTTTCTGCACTATTCCGAAACCATTCCCATTGTAGCCATTCTATATTGATTGTCATAGATCATTTCTCATTTCTCATCTTTAAGTAGGTTCATTTTCATTCCTGGTACATTAGGTACTGTTTCAACCTCAATCTGAATTGCTGTTTAATAAGATAAATAATCATAAGAAGTAATTACTCAACATTTAAGCTGATTTGTAGCTGTAGCTGTGAGATTGACAGAGTATTGCACACATACTTCTGTTCATTTGTCTTCTATCTGAGAGAACAATTTTTTTTGTTTGTTTTAAGTTGTCTAAACTTGGACTAAGAGATAGGAAATTGCAAAATTTCTCACACAGTTTTAAATTTAAATACTTCATTTATCCTAAATAAAGTGATTGAGGATAGTGACCTAGACAGGCTGGAGGGTTGGGCGGGGAGAAATTTAATGAAATACAACAAGGGAAAGCATAGAGTCTCGCTTCTAAGAAAGAAACCCATGTACCAGTATAGGTTGGGGACAGACCTGTTGGAGAGCAGTGTAGGGGAAATGGACCTGGGGATCTTGGTGGAGAGAAGGATGACCATGAGCCAGCACTGTGCCCTCATGGCCAGGAAGGCCAATGGCATCCTGGGGTGTATTAGAAAGGGTGTGGTTGGTAGGTCGAGAGAGGTTCTCCTCCCCCTCTACTCTGCCCTGCTGAGGCTGCATCTGGAATATTGTGTCCAGTTCTGTGTCCCTCAGTTCAAGAAGGACAGGGAACTGCTTGAGAGAGTCCAGAACAGAGCCACAAAGATGATTAAGGGAGTAGAACATCTCCTTTATGAGGAAAGGTTGAGGGAGCTGGGTCTCTTGAGTTTGGAGAAGAGGAGACTGAGGGGTGACCTCATTAATGTTTATAAATATGTAAATGTCAGGATGCGAATATCAGGAGGATGGAGCCAGGCTCTTAGTGATGTCCAGCGGTAGGATGAGAGGCAATGGGTGCAAGCTGGAGCATAGGAGGTTCCCATGTAAACATAAGGAAAAAATTTTCACTGTGAGAGTGACAGGCCACCGGAACAGGCTGCCCAGAGAGGTTGTGGAGTCTCCTCTGGAGATGTTCAAAACCCACCTGGACATTTTCCTATGTGACCTACTGTAGGTGATCCAGCTCTGGCAGGGGGGGTGGATTTGATGATCCTTTGAGGTCCTTTAAAATCCCTAACTTTCTGTGATTCTGTGCGATTCTGTGATTCAGTATTTCTTGCTCAGTTCTCTCATCTGTCTATCAATATCTATTTTCATTGTTTTAAGATCTAAAGGTTCTGATCAAAGTATCAAAAGCTGAGAGAGTCCAAACATAAGTGGAAAATCAAAATCTGTACTATACACTCCCCTGTTATCCATGTTATCATCTAACCACTGTGTAATGATTATTAATTCTACAGTTAGATTTGTAAGAAAAAAAATTTTCTTCACTGATCCCACTGGCAGCCATTCATCTCCTTCTTACCTGTCAGGACCTTAAAAGATGTGATTAATTATTCCAGAGTATTTTACTGTAATGAAGATTTACTTTTTCTAATTCCCTTCTCCATCCAACATTGCATTTATCCCAAAGATTTTACAAACTAGGTAAAATAAGTATAGGGGTTCCTTCACTTTAAATACATTGAAAAAATAAAATAGTACTTCAAGTCTATTGAAAATTGAGGCTGTTCAAGAATCTAAATTGTGACAGAATTAGGCTATTGAAACAAAGAATAAAAAGACTTCTATGACATGCAAATACAAGTCTGTGACAAAAAATAACCAATCAACTTAAAGTTCTAGTATTTAACTTTCTTCCTCCAACAGCCTTTGGTACTACTCATAGTAATATGCTGTAACACTGTCACACCAGTTGAAAAACTAGACTTAGGATTAGTGCTAGTAAGAAAACATACTACTGTTGCACCATGGAGATCCTGAATATCACTATACTCTGTGTTAATGAAATACTGCTGGAAGAAAGAGTCTTCTGAACTAACAACCAGACAAGAAGTTTGTTTTTTAAGTGTGTGCCTCTTTTTCAGCACAGTTACACAATGTTGTTTCCCTGCTCTCTAAATTTCCAGCAATGCTTCAGACTTGCTGGAAAGACAGTTGGCATCTGCAAGCTAGACAAAGTGGGAAGTAATAGAGATTGACAGAGGGAATTTTCTAAGGTTTTGGATACGTCTGCAAGAGCTGTCTCAATTAAGGGAGTTTGTTAGCTTCTTAACAAAAGGGCTCAGTACTTGAGGCCCTAGATCAAATACTGTTACTAGCTATTCAGATTGGACCATGGAAAGCATTTTTCATCTCATGCTGACCATTGGATTATGGCCTACCATGCTAGAGGAAAATCCCTGCACAAAAATACTCTGGTTTACTGAGTGTTCAGAAGTTATATTAGCACAAGAGGCAATAAAATGAAACAGACTCTTGTTAAATTAGTACTTCCCAAAAAATATGGCTGAATGCTGAACTTCATCCCAATATCTAGTTCTGTACAAACTCAGATGGTATTTCCTCCCATCAGACTCTGGGTCACTGCTGTTTCAGCTACGGGTGAGGTTAACAGACATCACCTACCTGAATATCTGTATCTTGGTGGGAAGTTGACTTAAAGTCCTGAAGAGTTCATAGTTTCTAAAAATACCTCCCAAACCAAGCTAGATTAAATAACATCCATTTAAAGAACTGAAAATTGTCTTCTCTGGAGTTAAAAGTTTTAGAATTTCAGCTGGAATTGGTGAGAGATATTTGTTTTCCCAAATGTTATTCTAGAAAGCATTGTAGGATTCTTTCTTTCACACTTTTGCCACTCCCATGGTACCATTTCGTTACGTCTTGTAAAAGACAGAAGACAACTCTAGTAAAGAATGGAAGTTCAACAACTTTTTTTTTTTTTTTTTTAACTGACAATCATTTTTGGTGAAAAAATTCCTACGGACTTTAATGATGATATGAAATATACTTCCTAACACTATTATGTATCATGAACAACAGAGTCTCAAAAATTTTGGCCTATACTGCAGAATTTAGCTTAATATGCTGTGCTGCTCTGCATAAGGAAGTAGTTAATCAATGGCTCTGTTCAGGCACATGCAAAGTTGAAAATTGTTCCCAGCTGTAGATTTATGTGCACAGGAGAACATCTATAGTAACGCTGGGCTCTGAGGACATAAAAGTAGAACCCCTCCTTCAGAGCAGTATTTGCTTCAAGTACTCTTCCCATCCCACCTCCATCTTCTCAGTCTCAGAGGCAGAAGTACATCAGCCATAGGCTTCTTTCAGCATCTTATCCTTGGGATAAGAAAAGTTATTGATGAGAAATCTTAACCAGTTCTTTCCCAATATAATTCTTAACAGAAAAAGTCAACAAGATAATTTATTCTGTTTAATAGAAATAGACTGGTCTGTAAAAATACCATTCCCTGGTTCTTTTTATGATAAATTACCCCCCAAGAAAATATTTCAAAGTTTTTCCAATATGCAGTCTGGCATGTATCTTATTTTATACAGACATATAATGAATCCTTTTACGCTTCTCATTAACAGTTATTTTTAGCACACCTATGCTCTCTGCAGTTCATATCTAATTTTACCACATATTCCAAATGAGAACAAAAAGAACATATTTCAGGCTTTTACTGAAGCTAGATATTTGCACAAAAGAAAGTGGAAAGTATTTAAAAGTTCAGTGAGTCTATAGTAATTTGCATCTACCACTGTCATTGTTTGTTTTAGCTAGCTGACCCTTAGAATACAGACTCTGAACACAATAGTAAATCTGTATTTGACCTAGATTTAGTAAATATTTATAAGTTCATAAAGCTCAGGACTTTGAAAATAAGAATTCTCTTTCATTTACATTTCTTTTTATATTTCTGAGATTTTGTTGCTGTCAGCTATGTCTAATCATCTTGTATTAGGAAGCAGACAGGACTTAGAATAAGATGTCCAGTATCAACCTTTTTACCTAATAAAACATCAGTACAGCTCAATTGCTCTTGGCATTGTCCACAGTCATTTAATTTACCTTCTATCTGCACTCAAGAGAAAGGATAGCAACATTTTCTGCCACTCTCGCTATCAAGTAATTCATTGCAGTCTGTGAGGGATTAAGAGGTAAGGCAGCTTCATGTCTTAAATTTTCAATCTCTTTCTATGAATAAGTGCTGACAACACGGTTTTCACATACCCATTTTCATCTCATGATCAAAGCTGCATTTCTATTAGTTAAGAAAAATGCAGCTCTGCACACATTTCAAGTCTATGTTCTTAATAATCAAAAAGAAAAAGAAAAAAATAGGAGTACAATTTGCAGTCTTATTGCCGAGGTACTAACGCCCTTAAGTCAAAGTATTCTCAAAAGCTGCACAGCCTCTGATTAATATTCCAGCACAACTCCCACAGAAACATCACCCAAGTTGTGCTGGGCACTGTTCAGGTACAAATAGTCCTATTCCAAAGAGCTCACAGTTTAATTTCAAGGAACAAAATTGAACAGCAGCAAGGGAGACCAATGGAGACCAATAAATTAAGCTCAAGCAGCTATTGAAGACAAGGTAAAAAACAGGAGTAAGGCATGGAGTAATTTCTTCCTTAGGAGGCTAATAAAGAAAATTTGCTTCAGTTTCATGGAAGTAACTATCAATACACATTTCTGCTTTTATTTTTCTAAAACCCTTATGTTTTCCACTTGTAAATGACAGCTACGTACACATTGCAATGGTTTTACGACAGTGTTTCATCCACTTGAATGAAAAGTGACTAACACTAATCACCTTGAAGGACTAGCAAGAAACCTCTTATAACGGTCAACTATGCATCCTGTGCATTCAGCCACACTTAGTGTTTACCAGCAACAATTTCCTTTCAGTTACCTGCAGAGCTTTGGTGAACCTACCTCATTTCCACACCATTAACTTCCAAACATTTTTTTCTTCCCATTGTCACTCACCATGATCTCTTCCGTGTTTTTCTGTCAAATCCAATAGCTTCTCCAGCAGTAGTCTCGCTCTGTCTCTCTCAGAACAAACCCAGACCTTGCTTCTTCTAAAGAGACTTTCTCTCATTCGCATCTGCCTTTCTGAGTAGTTTGGGCAGTACCTTGGAAATTGCTCACCACCATTATTCTATGTTCACTCCAAAAGTATGAAGCGTCCCATGATTCCAGGCGTGGTAGGCAGAGCCAATTTAACTGAGTTACTCTAAGGAGGAAGACACAATGCTTCACTTGCCCAGGCAGCAATATTATTGTACCAAACACCAAGCAGTTCATGGTTGGCAGTGCTCTGAAGCATGGGGCTTTATCTCCTGTAAATAGGATTAGCAAATGAAAATATGTATTCTAGTTTCATACAGCAGGATTATCAGCAAACCAATGCATTTCTGTGATATTCCTTTTAGGTTTATTTTCAGATGATTACTAAGACAGCTTTTGTTAAACTCTTCTGTGGAAAAAAAATGCACATATTCTAATGTTTAACATGTTACATTTCAGATTTAGACTATAAATTTTAAATCATCTCTTTAGTAAGAATAATAGAAACATTTCAGTCATTAATTTTCCTATTAGAAGATAAAAAGTTGTGTTGTAGAATCACTACAAATAACAGAGCAGCTTAGTGAATCAAATATATGGCCACTCATTACACTGTTTCAAATATTGTGTGCTTCCAGCTTCAAGGTATCAATTTTATGCACAGAAGAAAATACTGCTGCACAAGTTTTTCTTTACGAGTCTCTCAAAAGCAGATTCTGATAGTCAACTATTTTTGAAAGTCACTGAAAATGGTAAATCACCTGCTCATGTTAATTCAATGTCAGTTCAAGAACACTGTATTTGTCATTTAAAGTTTTATAACACATCTCCAAAAAATTTATCATTTAGTCTCACACTGAAGCAATATAAGAAAAAAATTCCCTGAACTGTTTCCATATTTACTATAAGACCATCTTCATTACAAATTACTTAGTGTTATTTGCAATTTAAAATGTAATGTAATACACTTGTGCACAAAAAACCTAACCTTCTGAACTTTCACTCAACAGCAAAAGTAAATTTACCAGCCTGAGCATGGATTATCTGAGTTGATTCTACATGACAGTTGAAATATCCAGAGACTTACTTTCCAAAGAGTGAATGACATTTACTGTCTGTGGGACACACTTCCTGTGAAATAGATGAGGGAAATAACAGCACAGCCAGAATTTGTGTTCCCTTCTACAGCAGTCAAAAATAAAGACATCAGGTTACATGGAATGTAAATCTCATTTGTATTTGCGAAGAGTAAAGTCAGGACCCCGAATTTTAGGAAAGCAAAATTTCAGCTCTTGAAGGAATTAGTCAATAGAACCCTCTGGGAAGCTGCCCTCAGGGACAAGGGAACAGAACAGAGCTGGCAGTTCTTTAAAGATGTTTTCCATAGAGCTAAAGAGCTCTCTATTCCCAGGTGTAAGAAATCAGGAAAGGAAGGCAAGAGACCAGCATGGCTGAGTCAAGATCTGTGGGTCACATGGAAGGGCAAGAAGGAAATGCACCGACAGTGGAAGCAGGGACAGGTATCCTGGGAACAGCATAGGGATGCTGCCCAGTTGTATAGGGATGACGTCAGGAAAGCCAAGGCAGAGCTGGAGCTGAACTTGGAAAGGAACACAAAGAGTAACGGATGTCATCTATCTGGACTTCTGTAAGGCCTTTGACACAGTCCTCTGCAACATCCTTCTCTCTAAATTGAAGAGATATGGATTGGACGGGTGGACTGTTTGGAGGATGAGGAACTGGTTGGACAATTTCATCCAGAGGGTAGTGGTCAGCTGCTCAATGTCCAGATGTAGATCAGTGACAAGTGGTGTCCCTCAGTGGTTCATATTGGGACCAGTACTATTTAATATCTTCATCAATGACATAGTGGGATTGAGTGCACTATCAGCAAGTTTGCTGATGACACCAAGCTGAGTGGTGTGGTTGACATGCCTGAGGGATGGAATGCCATCCAGAGGAACTTAGACAAGCTTGAGAAGTGGGCCTGTGTTAAGTTCATGAGGTTCAACAACGCCAAGTGCAAGGTCCTGTACCTGGGTCAGGGCAATCTCCAGTATCAATACAGGCTGGGGGATGAAGGTTTTGAGAGTAGCCCTATGGAGAATTGAGGGTGTTGGTGAACATAGGTCAGGAATGTGTGCTTACAGCCCAGAAAACCAACCGTATCCTGAGCTGCATCAAAAGAAGTGTGGCCAGTAGGTCAAAGGAGGTGATTATGACCCTCTACTCTGCTCTGGTGTGACTCTACCTGAAGTACTGCATCCAGCTCTGGAGTCCTTAGTACCTGTTGGAGTGGGTCTAGAGGAGAGCTGCAAAAATTGTCAGAAGGATGGAACACCTCCCCTCTGAGCAAAGGCTGAGAGAGCTGGAGTTGAGAAGGTTCTGGGGTGACCTTATTGTGGCCATTCAATAATTAAAGAGAGCCTATAAGAAAGATAGGGGTAAAATTTTTAGCAGGGCTTGTTGTCATAGGTGTATTGGGTTTGCGTGGCAAGGTTTTGGTAGCGGGGGGTGGGGGGGACACAAGGAATGGCTTCTGTGAAAGAAGCTGCCAGAAGCTTCCCCCATGTCCGACCCAACACAGCCAATGCCAGCCAGCTACAAGAATGGACCCGCCACTGGCCAAGGCTGAGCCAATCAGTAACGCCTCTGTGCTAACATAATTAAGAAAAAAAAAGGAAGAGAGGGAAGAAAAAAAGCTGCAGACTTTGCAGCTGGGGAGAGGAGTGAGAAGATGTAAGAGAAACAACTCCTCAGACACCAAGGACAGTGAAGGGGGGAGGAGGTGCTCCAGGCGCCGGAGCAGAGATTCCCCTGCAGCCTGTGGTGAAGACCATGGTGAGGCAGGCTGTCCCCCTGCAGTCCATGGAGGTCCATGGTGGAGCAGATGACCACCTGTAGCCCGTGGAGGACCCCACGCCGGAGCAGGTGGATGCCTGAAGGAGGCTGTGACCCCGTGGGAAGCCCGCGCTGGAGCAGGTTCCTGTCAGGACCTGTAGCCCATGGAGAGAGGAGCCCACGCCAGAGCAGGTTTGCTGGCAGGACTTGTGACCCCGTGGGGGACTTGTGCTGGAGCAGTCCCTTCCTGAAGGACTGCACACCATGGAATAGACCCATGCTAAAGCAGTTTGTGAAGAACTGTCAGTCATGGGAAGGACTCACGTTGGAGAAGTTTGTGGAGGACTGTCTCCTGTGAGAGGGACCCCACGCTGGTGTGGGGGAAGGAGACCTCCCCCTGAGGAGGAAGCAGTGGCAGAAACAACGTGTGATGAACTGACCCCAACCCCATTCCCTGTCCCCCTGTGCCGCTGGGGGGAGGAGGTGGAAAATCAGGAGAGAAGTTAAGCCCGGGAAGAAGGGAGGGATGGGGGAGGTGTTTTAAGATTTGGTTTTACTTCTCACTATCCTCTGATTTTGATTGGTAATAAAGTAAATTTGTTTTTTCCCCCAAGTCGAGTCTGTTTTGCCCGTGCCAGTAACTGGTGAGTGATCGCTCTCCTTCCTTATCTCCACCCACGAGCTTTTCGCTATATTTTTCTCCCCCTGCCCATTTGAGGAGGGGGAGTGATAGAGTGGGCTTTGGTGGGCATCCGGCCTCTAGCCAGGGTCAACCCACCACAATAGGATAAGGGGTGATGGTTATAAACTAAAAGAGGGTAGATTCACACTAGATATAAGGAATAAATTTTTTACATGAGGGTGGTGTAACACTGGAACAGGATGCCCAAAGCGGTGGCAGGAGCCCCATCCCTGGTAACATTTAAGGTCAGGCTGGACAGGGCTCTGAGCAACCAGATGTAGTTGAAGATGTCCCTGCTCATCGCAGGGGGGTTCGACTAGATGGCCTTTAGAGGTCCCTTTCAACCCAAACCATTCTACGATTCTGTTTCATGATTTACATAAAACCTGATACAAAGGCTATGCTTTAAAATGCATACATTTTATATACCACATAGTGCAACAATTTCTTCTCCATAACCAATTAATATGAATCAACCTGCTGATTTGTCTCCGCTGACAAAACTTAGTCCTGTACATCTGGATAGCAAAATAACTTTGCGTTATGTAGAGTAATCAAAAGTGTTTGTACCCATGCTTAAAAATACAAAAATATTTTAAAGTAATAGAGTCCTTCTTTGCCTGCTTCAGTGTTGTTATAAAATGAAGAAAAAATATTACATATAAGTATCTTTTGATCTTTCATCATAATTTGTAAAACAAAAGCAAAACATACTTTTTTAGTACAACTGAAGGATGCAATGCTAAAACTGTCAGCTAATAGGGTAGACAATTGTTGCTTTCATTGCAGACAATGTCAGATTGACAGAACAACTAGAAAGATGTATACTAGAAGAATAAATGGTATTCTAAGTCAGAGAGTTCAATGTCCAATCATTAACCAGGTGAAAGCAATTTTCAGTACTGCCCAACAGGAGGTTCTAAAGATCCAGGACAAATACCCAGGCTACTGAATTCATTGGTTTAAGCAATTAACAGCCACAGGGGAAGAAAAATAAATAAAATAAGAAATAAATTTCCAAACTGATGCAGACATTCACAAAAGGAAATTATTTTCAAAGCTTGCAATTAGAAAATTCTCTGCAAGGAATGACATAGTAACACCCTTCTTCCAGAGGAAAAAATAATAAATAGACATAGGCTTTAGCATAGTTAACAGCCATCTAATTTCACATAATCACATCTTTTAAAACATCACTGCAAACAAAGAAGCAGTAAAATACATGCAAATTCTCATTATTAATTCTTCCTTCTAAAATATCTGCTCTGGTCTCTACCCTCCTCCCCCTTCTTTTTTCACCCTAGCAATGATTTCTGCCTCTCACAGATTTGATTGCTCTGATGACCTCAATCAAAAGGCAATTATCCAGCAAGGATGGAAGGTAATTATTCCCATCAAAGAGAGATTGAATGCACCTGAATAGACAGCTGCAGTTCTTCCAGGGATTACATTATTACTATAGAAATTACCTCCATTAATTTGAGATGCATGTCAAATTTACGATAAAGAGTTGATTTGTTTGCAGGACAACTACTTTCCCATTTCACCCAACAGTCACTTTACAGGCAAGAGCAACAGTAAATTGTAAGATACTTCAGTATGTAAGTGACAACTGTCAGCATGCATCTATCTGCTCAGGAGTGAATGTGACATAAAACCAGGAAAGGGAATTGAAGCTCCAGGTATATGTATGTTATATAATTCACAGAGAGAGACAAAAGTATAGATACTTCAGCCCAAGCTTGCCAAAATCCTGCTGTAGCAACAAAAGCATCGGGGCAATAAACATTAGTAAAAGAAAAATGATATGGCTCAGCAAGAAAATAAGTTCATTCAACCTATTTACCTTCAAACATAGATAGAAAATTGCTTAATTCTAGAAGAGAAAAAATATAAAATCTGTAAGTTATTATGAAAGATTTATACTTTAACATTTATAACAATGTGCTATTTTTAAAGAAGCTGACAACTTACCTGCTCTCAGACTGCTGAGGACATATAAGTCTGAGGACTCGTAAGGTGCATCTTAAATACTGAGCCTTTTCTGAAAATTCTGGGTAAGGACTCTAATCACTGTATTCACTCAACATACTAAAATTCTTCCTTCCTTAGGCAGAGTTATATGATTGAGAAAAGGAATTTCTAACATAGGAATTTAAATTTCAGGAGATTTTGATATACCTCTAAAAGTAATCTAGAAGTAATCAGATGTTTCAGAATCTCAGTGGGTAAAACTGGTCCCCCTTAGGTCTGGTGCTTGCCCTGAATTAAAAGGGACCATTTTCCTTAGCAATACTTACCTCCTAAAAGGCATAAAGCACAGAAAGCTGAATCAGAATGCATTTTACTCACTTACTGCTGAACTATAAGGTATTTTAATGGACAGCCAGCCAATAAACACATTTTTATCATTTATTAGAGGTTATTTTTCCGAGTAGTCTACATCTGTAAATCTTGCATTTTAATGCAGGAAAAATATGTAAAACGTACCGTTCTAATGTTAATATATTGTCATAAATCTCAGCAAGCAGTAAGGTCATACATTGTAGTGTTAATTAGGTATGTACATGGCATATTTAATTTAGAAATAGGGAATTTTCTATTGCAATCTTACATCCCTTTGTTCTCAGAAGTATACTATCTAATCTTAATTTTATAATTTTTTTCTATAACCTTCTTCTTGGACACTGAAGTCTCCAAAACCACTTGCGTTCTTATTATCTCAAAAGAATATCACACAACATGCTCTCTTTTAATGTGCAATCCAAAAGAACCAAATACTTTTCTCTTCATCCTGAACTTCTCACTATCCTCTCCATCTTCTCTCTGTAGTTCACTGAAATATGAGAGGAGAAGGGAGTAAAGTGTTGGGGGAGGAGAGGAAGGGGAAAGGTGAGAACAGAAGGGAGTATTTGCCCTGCCTATTTCAAAGTTCTTTTTTTTTTACTTTACAAAAATACATCTACATTTCCAGCCTCGAAATGATAGCTGTTCAGTTCAACTGGCTTTGCTTTTGCAGCACATGTTTTTGTGCTTTCTTTTTTTGTTCTTTGTATGTTACAGTGAGATTAAAGCACAGTCAAAAGTCACTTCCTTAAGCTTATTTTACCAGTGACTAGACATACAAATCCTGGTTTAGCTTCACCTCTTTTTTATCACTACATAGAAATGTGTGGTTGTTACTGTCTTGAAATTCTCAATAATCAGTGTCAATTCATACATGAAATAGCTTTTCTTTTTACAAGAAAAGAATAGCAGAAATGTACTGTAGAATTTGGAATCTCTACTGATCAGTGCTTTATAAAGTTTGTATGCATCAGAGATGGGTAAAAGAAAACACAAAACTGTATTTTTCTTCCTGGAGAATTTTTGATACATGTATGACTTCTATTCAAATTATCTTTACTTTCATAATTATTGAGGTCAAACCTAGCGTTTGCAAGTTGCTAAATAACCTTCAGCCCATACATTATTAAAAGATTGTCAGCTTCTGATTTAATTATCATCAAGCTGATTCTAGATACTGTGATAAACTATATAAAGATCCTAAGAATTCAGGCATATTTTCTTGTATCTTAACTAGATGCTAGGCAGCCTCCTGGTAGACATTTTTCTATTTGGTCTTGACCCAGGTAACACAAACTCATCACCAGGGTCATCCATTTTTTGTGCACAAAAACTCTTCAATCCCTTCTGGGTATTTCAGAGAACATGGGGGAACTGGGCACTTGAGGAGGCCAAGTGACCAGGTTTCTGCATTTGCCTTACTCTTTGGTGAGGAACATATTATTGGTGAGTTATCTTAAAATCATTCTTATTTCAAGCTGGGTTAAAGAAAAATGCAAATAAAAAAAAAATAAAAATGTCTGAAATAGCTGACATGGTTACAAAAAAGAAGAGAAAATTGGCATTTAATCTCCTTGCACTATGGTTAAATAAAAAATCCCTCTGTCTAGCAGCTGTGATGTGGATTCTCCATCATCTGTGTATTCTACTTTTCTCAATGCCTTGTATCTCAGGTTTTATCCCTAAAAGAAAACGTTGTCTTGATAAAACCAACTTGGTTTTAGAATTAATTTCCATTTTGGAGCCCTCCAGTAGGTGTAGAGAGATTTAATCTAGTTTTTCTAAAACTAGCTTATTTCTTTTTCATCTCAGTGATAGTCTGACCACTCATCTTTCTGTTACTTCCTTAGAAATGCAAATTTCTTAGATTAGATCAGTTCTTACACCTGACAGATAAAATACCCATTCCTTGACTCAGTGAAGGTGTAAACTCCCTCTATCTCTTTCTTTTTGGGTGAGTGAAGGTGACTTTTATTACAGTAGAACTCAGACCCTTGGCTGGTAGCAGCAGTACAATAATTTCTTCCCTCTCCCTTCCTATCTAAGCGAGACCTATGGTGACCTGAAGAGAAGATATTATTTTGGGTTGGGTAGAGGGATACTTTTCCAAACAATCTGCTGGTTGAACTTACTCACCAGTGAATAAATTATTGTTAAATGTGATGGAAAGGAGATAACAATGTCTATCTGGGAGGGAGTAAAAAAGGGGTGGAATGATTCTTCATGACAGCGGCCTGCTATTAGTTGGACTATGCACAGCAATTACACCCATAGCACAAAAGCTGTCATGTGAGGTACCTTCTCCATGAATTCTTGGATGTCTACATTGATTAATATAGTGGAAACAAACACCTAAACGGGATATATGGTTCATTACTGCTTTTTCACAAAGACACTGACATGAAGATAATTAGTCTTTCTGGCATGACAATGGGCCTGGGAATATTAAATCCCAGCCCCAACATCCCTCCTAGGAGGATGCTATAACACATACTCTTTTTATTCAAATCCCTACTAAGCTATTGCAGTTTGCCAGTGAGGATCTCCTCTTTCCTTGTTGTTCTTAAGAACTGAGGCAAGCTACTTTGCAATGAGAAGAGTAATAGGAATATCTGCTGCAGCAAATAACCTGTTTGAGAAATAGTACAGTAAGAGGTTATCAATTTGGATCAAACAGACAAATTGTACCCTCGACCTCTTGATATATCTGCTACTGCATCCGGTACTGCATTGATTCACAAAGTTGAATATTCAGTTCGTTGCTGTACAACAGTAATCGAGGTGTCTTGGGTAATCTAGACAACTGAATTAGTCATGGTCATCCTCTACTAATTATGACTATGGATGAACTGCTTTTGATTCACTAATAAGTTTATTAGTAAATCCAGAGTACAATACTCCCCATGCAGAGACTAGCTTAAGGGTAAATAAGAGTAAGGTGACTTACATGAGAGTATATTATCTGGTAGCACCAAACATATAAATTTTATATTGCCAGGAACTGCTGATAAGACAATTTTTATGGCATGCTGTGATATACAGCTTTAAATTATGGAGTTACCATTCATACTGTATGTGCCTTACAAGAGATTTATCTGCATCTTTAAAGGTTTATACAATCAAATATTTCTTTAAAGATCTATACAAAATGCAGAATACTTTAAGATATATACATCTAGAAATCATAAAATCTCAAAAATAATTTAAAATGAGAACATATTAATACAAAAAGAAGCAAAAATTAATAATAAATCACACTATCAGCAAAACTCATGCTACCATTTTAATAGTCTTGGTTTCATTTCTGATCACTACTGACTAAGCAGAGATAAATGGAAAGAAAAAAAAAAGAAGGGGAAAACATGACAGCAGGTCGGCTCTGTTGAATTTGTACAAGTTAATATGAGAAATGTGAACTTTCTACCATGCTTTGTATATTAATACGTATGTTCTTTTGGGACTGTAATGTGAGATTGGTAAAATACTTGATGCTGCTCCATATTCATTGCTTTTCTAATAATAAACAGTGATGAATTACTGCAAATACCTATTGCAGAAGTGTATGAGAGATGGATATAATGAACACACCAAGGGGTTATATTTTTAAGCCAGTATGTGATCGTAGTATGCACAAAACCAATTATATAAGTAATGCCCACATCACTCATGCTCTGTTTTGCAGATCAGCACACATTTTAAAATTCACAGTAATGAGAACTTTGCTGATTGTTAACCAGGGAGGGGATTTCAAGCAGCCCTTTTTGAAAAAAAACAACAAACAAACAAAAGACCAACCAACATTTTTATAGCCTTATTTCCTGCATTAGAAACTGGTAGCCTTTCTGAAATTATGGAGGAATACAGTACAAAAAGAACACTTGGAAATATACTAATTCTTTGCTAGGGAGATCATCTCTAGCAGGAGATTAATCTTCAAATTTAGTCTCTTTCAGCTTAACTCTGAAGAGGCTAATAGAGACAGTGAGTGTTAAATGGAAGGAGGGAGTCAGAGTTTGACTACCAGACATAATTCACTGGTTTATAGCCATCATGATTTATACCAATCTGTTTTCCTTTGCTCTGAAGCCAGTTAGAAAACCTAGTGAAGCCTGGCTTTAGCTGCAGGGCAGCCCACAGCCCACCTGACACTGGCCTGGCAAGTTCTTCTCTTGTCTCATCTTTCTCGTCTGCATGGTCCTCTGCCTATCTCCACATACCTGTTTTTCTGACCCAGTATACAAAGTAAATATTTCACTAAACACTATTCAAAAATGATGTAAATTCACAGTTGTATTGTAATTAAAAAAACATATTTCATGCACACATTATGTATTCAGAATGGCTTACAGAGTTTGTGCCCTCTCTAGCTGCATTAATTCTGGTGTTGATGTGGCTCTGCAACCTCATTCTTTGTGCTAGCCTCGGAGAAAACTCAGCTGAAAGTGAGCAGTTTTCTGCAAGGTTAGTGTGCAAAAATGCCTCAGGTAAAGGGCTGAGGAGCTGAAAGGGAGGTGGCAGGACTGCACACAAGCAGGGAAGGAGGCGGGATGGCAGGTAGCTCAAAGCTGAGCTTAAGCTGCAAGGGAGCCCCAGGCTCCAGTGACACATTTCTGCAGAAGAGAGGACGTAGGTAGGACAAAAAAGCATTTTACTTTTCTATGACTGTGTTGAAAATGAATTTAAGACTTAGACAGCTAAAAAGATTTAGATGGGTAATGAACTGATATGTCTCATGGCTTCTAATATTCTCTAGGGTTTGCTATCTTCCCCCTTACAACTGCTTTCCGGTATCCATCTGTTGGATCTTGTCTCCAGCAACTAGACTTGATAAATATGCAGCGATACCAAAACTACTTCCTGACACATAACTTCAGTGTAACAATGGCAATCACTAAAAGTGTGGATATAGGGTATGCTAGATGTCTGCAGCAGAGAGAGCTGGATTACTGTATTAGAAAACTCAGCATGTCCTGAGCACAGGGTGCCCCATACTGAGGGACATTCAGTCTCAGAAATACAGCATCAGGGCATGATAATTCTCACATTTTACAATAAGGTAAAGAAAACACATATAATGCCTCTAAGACAGATGCATAGATGTCATTTCCCATCTCAAAGGCTTTATCTCCATCTTTTATTTCTAATTTCTTCATGGAGAAGTCAGAGGATTACTTCAGGGTTAAGTACAGAACTGCCATACTAAAAATCCCGATCCGTCATTGTGTACATTTCAACATCCTAAAGTAGACTTTTTCCTAAATCATTAATTGATTTCTGCAGATTATACCATTATTTAGGGAAAGTAGCAGTTCTACAAATACCATGATGACACAACTTTTTTTCTCCTGACAAACATTTTAAAAATGAAAAAAAATTCCACATCACATTTGAATCCATATACAGAGAATGTATTCAGAATAAAGATCATACCTTCTCTCTCCAAACACCTGCTTACTTGGCATAGTAAATAAATATTCCACCAGACACCATTAAAAAAAAAAAAGACAGATGTAACTGCAGAATTCTGTGTAAACTCAAAGAATTCTTATTTCACACCTATTTCATATATATCAAATGGTTTAAAGAGTGTCAGCTGTAGCCATAACAATACAGAAAAAAATGCAAATATTTTCTAGATTGAATGCAATTATGGAAAAATAATTAAATAACACTATCCAAAAGACTACTTATGAACAGCATATTTCACTATTCTGCAAAGAAAAACCCATTAAATTGAATCTCTAAAAAAATAATTTTGTTCTACAGTAAGAAAATTTAATAGAGCCTTTTTATCTACAGCTCTTTGTCCTCAAAATTATACATCCACAAATATAGTACCAGAAGGTTCTTGCAACAGCTCTACCATATTGGTGTGGGTTAAGAGAAAGCATATTCTGTGCTCAGTCTGTCACTGTACATAGTTATTTGCTCACTGGATTTATTGAACAGAATGTAGAAAATCCACATTCCACCTGAATTTCTCAAAGTAAAGTGTTTGGAGGGTTTTTTCTCTGCTTAGAATTTTTGCTAAATTTTGATGAAAGTCAGTGTTGAATATTTTTTCAAATTGTGTTCTGCTGTTACTGGAATGGAAGAGGACAAAAGTCCTCACAGACAAATGACAAAATTGCATAAATCTTATCTCCTACTGAAACTCTCTAAAGAATGATATCAAGACTCAACATTCATTTTGTCTTTCTACATATTATCATATATATTCTACATTACTACCACACCTTTCCACCCTATAACAAAGTTAGTTTGAGGTTCCCAACCTTCAATTACATTTGGGAAGAGAAACTTAAGACTGCTTTTCTTTCCACCAGAGAGAAAACAAAGAGAAGAAAACAAACATCCTCTATCTGCCCCTAGCCTGCTTACCATAAACAGGAACACTTTAGGGTAACAGAGAAAAGAAATTACTCTAAGTGAATTGTTTAAGTGATATGTATTCAGAGTGGAGGACTTCAAGAGCCAAAGTATTTCTCTTGGCTTAGCCAGACAGAATAAGGACCAGCACTATGCTTACACTGAACTGGCCACTTTTACCCCATTCCTTTCTATTTTCCCAAACCTGTTCCTCCTCATTCACTATGATCCCCCCTTTCCCCACCTTTAGCTCTTCCCTTAGACATCGTATAGATTTCCATATTTCCACAATCCCCTTAAAACTTCTCATAAGATTTATACAATCCTACCAAGCTCTCAGATATCCCATAGTAAGTTTGCTCTTACCCATGAAATCCACAATGATCATGTTTCCTACCTTTTGTCAGTTATGAACCTCTGGCTGAAGCTCTCCAAGGTTATGCTCCACTGATCCTTTCAGTGTCCTGTAAGCTCTTGGTTTTTGGTATTGTTTCAATTGTATCCTGATCATTTAAGTTTCTATATCTAAATGTTTAACTTATTACTTGTCCTGATTCTTACTGTTCTTACATTTCAGGTGTCCCCATAACTTTTACCATCCACATATCTTTCTGATATATTTTTTTCAAACACCGTAATTAAGGGATTATGACAACTGCCATTTGGTAGCTTCAAAACAAGAGTCTGACTGTGCAGGATTGTAACCTTACTTTCTGGATTATTTTCAAATTTAAAACGATCTACCCTTCAAAATCTTCTTATATTTTGAAACATGAGAGAAATAC
Source organism: Caprimulgus europaeus (assembly GCA_907165065.1). The sequence goes on from OU015523.1 coordinate 112,212,446, forward strand.
ACTATGGTTCAGACTTTTTTCCAATTAAAAGATTTTGTTACTGATACACTGAGTCCTTTGTTTATCACACCAATGAATATTATCAACCTTTCCTGTGAAGTACATGGTATAATGGGGTTCTGGTCCATGACTGCTACTACTACTGCCTTACCAATAGAAATAACAACAACAACAACAACAACAAAAACAGTATTAAAGAACATGCCTATGGAGAGTAGTTGAACCTCCCTCTGCAGCCTTGGCCTTTGGCTGTAGATGCCTCTCGCTAGTAATCTGCAGCCCTAAGTCATTGCATCACTTCGATTTCCTGTATTAAGACCTCTCAAGGCAGAGTCTCCATCTTTCTCTATCTGATGTAGGGGTGTTAATCTTCATGAGGACTCTATGAAGCAAATAATAAAAAACAACAATTATGACAACATCATTTGCTTTTTTTCTGGCAGGACTGCATGTCACATCTTAGAAAAATGTCAGGATTTCCACAGGCCACAGTGTTGATATTGATGATTGTATTGCACAGTAAAGCATGTAGATTCAGAGTTTAATGATTTTACAATGTTTTCTAGCAAATGCAAAAAATGTTATCCCTAATGACAGTGTAAACAAACAAAAAAAGGCCCGAGCTTTCAACATGACATAGAATTCCAATTTTATATGTAAAGATAGTATTTCATCATCAGTATAAAAAGTTCATAGTATAAATAAAAAACTCAGCAGAACCAGAATACTTGATCCAAAGTTCTATAAGGCAAACTCTTTACTTCTTTTATTTACATTAAAGTTAAGTCATTCTGAACAAGCAAAGCCTGAGGAGTATGGATGTCTCCAGCTCTTTTAGTGACATGCCCTTGAGGAGTTATGCCTCATCATTCCTCAGTAGACAAAATCTTTGAGGGTTTTCAAGGACAGCTCTAAAGAGAGGTTGTTGAAATATTCTAGCCAAAAGGCACAAAGCACTATGAGCAGATTTGTGTCCATTATCATCTCTGAATATTTCAGAAATTAAAATAGCTATATAAATGTGATGTCTGAACTATTTGACTGTGAGGCACTACTAGTCTAAACTTTGATGTTATTGAATTTTACCAAAGACATCATCTCTAAGTGAAACAAGGGAAAAATTGCTGTTATTCTTAAACAGAATTTGATGCAGAGAGAATATCTTAAGTTTCTGTTGGCATTGAAGAGGTGGAAAAGAGAAAAGGCAAGCAAAATCAAGAGGAAAAATGGGAAGAATGATAGATGAGGAAACTTACTCTGTTCCAAGGCATACATAATTATGAAAAGGAAACCTCTTCAGAAGGTGCTTTACTCTGCAGGATGTACTTTCTGAAGTTGTTTTAGTGTTGTTATTTGTTCCATGGCACTGGATTACAAATTCAGTGAAAGGAGTTTACAGAAATTTATGTATCATCAATTATTTATACTCAGATGTATTTTCATGTTTTAATTACAATACAATTTTTTTATTTCTTTCTAACATTCTTTAAGTTTATTTAAGTAATTTAGATCTTCAGGTGTTCACAGATGGGAGATGTTCATTCTGGGGAATGTGATGCCTAACAACTAAACCCACTTTAAAGCATTTTTCTTTAAGCATTTATGATATTTCAGGGGAAAATAAAGAAACAAACAAGCAAATAAAAGCTCTCTGTTCCCAGGTCCAGTTGAATATGTCGAAATTAAATAAATCCAAATAAAATAAAGTAAAATAGAAATTCACAAGAAAACCAAAGTCACCTCAAATTATTGTTTACTATTTACTTAGCTTTTTATGGAACTAAAAATTAGAACCAAATTAAGTAATTAAAAATTAATAAAATAATATAGGAATTAATTAGATGTTAAAATTGGAAAACGAAAGAAATCTTTATTAAAGCATTGAAAATGAGTTTTTAGGGGGTTTTTTATATCTTCAGTTATATCAAACTTTTATAATAAAGTAAATATAATACTGAATGTTCCACTTAGACATTATGCTACATAGAGAAATAATATGCATTTGAAACTATTAATCTAAAACACACTATTTCAGTTGTCCTCTCTTTCAGCATAGCAGCCTGCTCAGATGGAAGTGATGGAAGCACCTGTTTTCATCATGTAATTATCAACAGATTGTGTTAAAATGTTATACCTGTAGAATATCTCAGGGATATACTTGTGTACTTGAATTCTGACATGTTCAGCTTAAGAAATAGGTTTGGGAAAATAATTTGAAATAGAACAGAAAAACACAAACCACAAACCCATCAGTGACAGATTTCAGATACATACCAAAAAGTGTGAGACAGTTATTTCTGGCTAACTTACTGCAAGGAAAACATAACTCAGAAACAGTTGTAACAGAACATCTTTTTACATTTCTTTATTTTATAGTCCACTGAGAGTTAAAACTGATTTAGTATATGATTGTGGTTATGTTCAGCTATTTTAACTATGTACAAAAACTCTGTCTTCCATTACACATTGTAAAGCAGCAATTACAAGTAAAGAATATATGCAGGACAATAACCAACTTAGCTTTTTGAGGACTCCCAGGATTATTTATTTTTTTTTTCTCCCTGGACAGTTTGCAAACTCAGAGAATGTTGAGACAATGTGAAAAACAGATATAACACAGTCTCCTCATGTGATCTCTCTATACGGTAGTGGAAAAAATCAACTCTCATAAGACACTGGTTGCAAAAGATTCACTAGGTAATCGTACAGTATTAAGCAATTTGGTTAAAAATCAAATACTTAACCAAATACAACTCTGAACCTAAATAAAATCCACTTTTCTCAGATTTCTGCAGTGTTCAAAATATACCCTGACACAAACTAAAAGTAACATTGTGTTGAAATTTTCATTAATATGTGTTAGCTCTGGCCAAGACTTAAGGTTGGTTTTACAGTTTTTGTAAATATTATGAAATATTTATAATTAAAAGTTTTTATATTTTTTAAAAATAATTGTCACAAAGCAAGTCAGGAGGACTACAAGGCTGTTGTGTTGGCATTCAGGGAGAAGTTATAAATCAAAGCCCAACCAGAACTAAGCCTGGCTAGTGCTGTACAAGACAACAACAAATGTTTCTATAAGTACATTAGCAGCAAGTGGTGCTCCCCAGGGAACAGTAGTAGGGCCAATTCTGTTTAATATATTTATCAATTATTTGCATGACGAGGTTGAGTGCACCCTCACTAAGTTTACAGACAACAACAAATTGGACAGGAGGAAGCCTTTACAGAGGGATCTGGACAGGATGGATCAATAGGCCAAGGCCAACTGTATGAGTTTCAACAAGGCCAAGTGCCAGGTCCTGCACTTGGGTCACGACAATCCCATGCAACGCTACAGGGAAGAGTGGCTGGAAAGGTGCATGGTGGGAAAGGACCTGGGGGTGTTGGTTGACAGCCAGATGAATGTGAGCCAGCAGTGTACCCAGGTGGCCAAGAAAGCAAATAGCATCCTGGCTTGTATCAAAATTAGTGTGGCCAGCAGAACCAGGGAAGTGATTTTGCCCCTGTACTCAGCACTGGTGAGGCTGCACCTTGAGCACTGTGTTCAGTTTTGGACCCCTCACTACAAGAAAGACCTTGAGGCACTGGAGCTTGTCAAGGGAAAGGCAACAAATCTGGTGAAGTGTCTAAAACACATCTTATGAGGAGCAGCTGAGGGAACTGGGGTATTTTCGTCTGGGGAAAAGGAGGCCGAGGGGACACCTTATTACTCTCTACAACTACCTGAAAGGAGGTTGTAGCAATGTGGGGGTCAGTCTCTTCTTCCAAGTAACAAGTGATAGAACAAGAGGAAACAGCCTCAAGTTGCACCAGGGGAGGTTTAGATTCCATATTAGGAAATAATTACTGAAAGTTTGTCAAGCATTGAAATAGGCTGCCCAGGGAAGTGGTTGAGTCACCATCCCTGGAGGTGTTCAAGAAAATGTGTAGACATGGCAGTTCAGGACATGGTTTAGTGGGCGCAGTGGTATTGGGCTGATGGTTGGACCTGATGACCTTAAAGGGCCTTTCCAAACAAAACAATTCTATAATTCTATGAAAGTAACAAACCTACTACTTGCCTTTCTCATGATTTTCATATATCTCTGCCATAACTGACTGCAAGTTTTTTTCTCATTTCCTAAATTACTGAGTGACAACTTTGCTCAGGTTCCTTTTGAAATTAGAAATAATCAATTGAACTTGATTCACTGGGGGTTAAACAGCAATATAACAACTATTTCTTCAAAGTGATAAAATACTTAGCAAAATATTCAAGCAAAATAACTTTTTTCTTTTTTTTGAGAATCTCTTTTAGCTGAAATTATATTTTTCATTTAAAATATAATCAATTACAAACATTTTGACAACATATTGATTTTTTTCACAAGTAGGTGATTATACTATGTTCTTGTATGACTGCCACAGATAAATTTTTCTGTAGATGTTTGCAAGTACTACACAGAAACATTTACGATTGCTAAGAGAAGCTAGAGTTTAAAAAAAACAGCAGTCATGGATGTGTATAGACTTTTTTTTTTCATTTCCATTGAGGAATGCTATCACACCAGGAAGCAGGCAAATTATATAGCCATAAACTTCAAGTTAAGAAAGACTGGCAAGGATAAAAAACAATAAATAAAGCTTGATGGCAAGATATTGAAACACTATTTTTCTCAGCTTACTTCCTTGGATATTCTCACCAGTGCATAGCTGGTAAATTCCTGCTGATGTTGACTTCACCATTCAGGCAACAAAGCCAAAAATTAAAGTGAAATATTTCCATGAACATCACAGGTTAGATTTGTCGAGATCACTCTCATCACTTTCGCTGAGGTACAATACATAACTTAGTCTCTATATATATCCACTTTTACCTAACAAAATTTCTGCTAGCACATGGAAGATGCTCTTTATCTCCCCGCTTCTTTATACAGCTCTATAAAGTAGTTGGTCCATTACTATTTACGAATAAATTCATCACTAATCTTTCTGTAGACCCTCTGAACTAAACTCACAGTCTGTTGACTGGAATTTGCAGTGAACTTGTGTTGTGTTCTGCATTTCTGTGATTTAAGCCTTCCTGGTTTAAAATCAAATACTATCCTTATACTTAAAGGTGAAGTAGGACAGGCTGGCCTAAACCCATCAGAACAAAAATAGGCAGTGATAGATAATGCTGAAGTGTAAAGACAATTTGGCTGATGAAATAATATTAAAATAATAGTATTTAGTGGTGGTAATTCAGCTTGTGTCTTGCTCATACTAAACTCATCAGAAGTTTGAAGCTAGAAAATCACCAAAATAGCCTTTAGCTTCCTCCTGTTTCCCAGCCATTCTATAAAAATAGGCAGTGCACAGACACAAACATATAACACCATATTTTGCAATTGTCACCACCTCTTAAACTAATATCATTCAGTTTATGTCCAAATGATAGAATAATACAATATTCTGTAGGAAAAAAAAAAAACAACAAACCAAACCAAACCAAACCATAATAAAAAACTCCACAAACTACTTTGGGATGTTTTTTCTCTCTTTTTTCCAATTAAATACAAGATTATGTTACTAAAGCACTTCATAAACCTTTAATCTCTGCATAAATGGGTGCCTAAGTATCTTTTCAAATTTATTCCTAAATAACCCACCCCTAACTTCAGGGACCCTTTGATGTTTAGCAATCCAAGTGTTGTCAACATTCAAGGTGCTAAGCTCAGCTTCCATTTCCTGAATTTCTTGCGAATGTCTAGGTCAAGGTGGTCTCAACAAAAAGATTTGAAGCAGCATCCTCAGTGCTGTGAGACTCTACTAACACAGTCTTCCTTACTCCCACTCAGTAAAACTCTTTGTTTCCTTATCAGCTCTGCCAAAGTAGTTGAACACACTCAAAATACTTGACTGTTAACAAAGATGCACAGCAATCAGATCATTAAACCTTTGCTACTTTCTCTTTAGCTCTCTACAAAATTCTGCAAGAGTAAAAGCTTCCAGAGAATATCATAATTCAAACTAAAGTTGGTATCGAGAGGCAGAAGGATGTTTCCCTACATTCTGGCTCTAAACTCAACCAGAACAAACTCAGCCTCCTGGTACAAATCACCTGTGTAACATACTGTGCAGTGAAGGGTTTCAGCCTTAGCATGAGTGATCTCCACACTTGTTTTGTCAACTTTAAGGATACAAGTTATAAAAGCAATCATGTAATTAACTTTAAAACAAGAAAAGCCTATTATCTAGCAATATCCTGTTAACTTGGTAGAATAAAGCCAGGTTCTTCCTTGTTCTTTAATACTGTCTCCTGAAGAATGAATTCAAGCATTTTACTTTTTCATGTGAGTAATTAACATATAAGATAAAGGATCAGGGACAGAACCTGGTATTTATGCAGGTCTCTGGAGTCTCCAGAATCATACTTATCACTCCAGGAGATACATCCTTGTTGCCAATAAATTATTTGAAAAAGCTCACCTGAGTAAAATTAGTGTTTTAAAACAACCTGAATTAAATATTTGAGCAGTTACAGAGAATTAAAATAATATTTGAAGAAATTACTGTTTCACAAATGTACATTACACACAGTGTTCTTGAAGCACTCTTTTTTTTTTTTTTTTTTCCTTTAAGAAAGCCTCCCATTCAGTGGTTGCTTAGTTCAGGACACTGTAATTTCATACCACTATTTCACTGCCATTGGTGCACTGACTGTCACTTTGGTATTAGCAGTGTTACATGCTCTTTTAAAGGGTCACCATTACCAATTCCGGTCGAGACTGGATAGACTGACATGACAATAAGAGGATGGAAAGGTTACTTCTTAAAGCTATTAGGCATGACACACAGCACTATCTAACTCAAATTAAATTTGACAGTTTTTGGTGTGCAATCCCTTCAGTTTTAAAAATGAACTAATGATCTACTTAATTTATTCTGCTGAGAGGCATCATAGTTTCAAGAATGAGCACTCTTTCATGATTTTATAGCCTAACACTTCGATAAATGTTTTTAAAACCTTAAGAAAACATCAAAAAATGGTCAGTGCATTTTAAACCTATATTGGATTGAACGGACGATCTGTGAGCACAGTAGTTTAGTTATGTTTCCATATGAATTGCTTCCCTTTTGGAGAATGTCCCATTGAATGCTTTCTACCAGCTCTGGAGATGATCTGTCAAAAGATGGTACTACAGATGTTTCCATTTGAGAGGAACTTGGGAAAGAAGTAGAAGAGGCACATGTCCTCCCAAACAGCCTATCAGTCTTCCTCAAGAGCAGATCCAGAAACTAAAATTTATCTCCTTTAGCAGTAGAGGCTGAAACATTTTTAAAAGAAGGTTTTCCACTAAAAGATACTTCATAAAATGTCATAGCACTGGTGACAGAATAAGGATATACCCATTCAGAAAGCTTCATGTAAAATTTTTAACTTTTAGGTTCTATTTTCACTGCAAGATGACACAAATTTGTTACGATTTTTTGAGCAGGATCCTTCTAATGTCTTGTTTACGTAGCACTCAGTAGTAAGCAGAGTGGAAGCATTGTCATTATTATGCAGATTATTAATTTGATTTCTGCAGATTCTCCTGTGACTCTTCACAGTCATCTACACTTATGAAGTCATGTACGATGACACTATGCTGACTTCTGTTCGTTTCAGAATCTTATAAATGGATTATCATTTCTGAATTGGGAACCTGAGTACTGGGTACTATTTGTATGAATAATATTAAGATATAAGGGCAATATGTAGACATAACCAGGCTGGCAAAAATAAACAAATCAACTGACAGGAATCAGGAAATAAAATGATCCCACTAAATTAAATGGAAAATTTTACCTGTACGTTTTGCAACATTTTTATCTTGATCAAGGTTAAATATCATGGTAATTACCGAAATAACAACGAACAGTGTTAATCTTGGCTAGAGGAAAAGGCACATGTAAATTTCCAGTTACAACTGAGATAATATTAAGAGAAAATGCTGGCAGGGAGCCATTAAAAGGCATTTCAGGCAGTAGAATTTATCCATGGAGAGACTCTGTATAGTTTGTTCAGGCATACAAATTTCATTAAAATAATTGTGATATCAGAGAGATCAGAAATGTTTGAAAGATTTAAAATAATCGAGTTTGGTTCCCAGAAGCTAGATGAAAAATTCACCTTTCCCAGATTATGAAAAAATATAGCATAGTATAGATATATAGAATAGCAGTTATAAAGTAAGGAGACTGATAAGCAAAAATAATCATGATGTGCAGTTTTAAATCAGCAGTTTTTAGAAGAGTTAGCCAAGCAGCAATCATCTGTTTTACTGTTGTCCTTAAGCCTCAAAACACTAGAAAGTCCAGGGCCATGGAACAAAGTTGATGCTATAGTAACACAAAGAAAAAGTTTCATCTAGATTAACCAAGTAATTATGTATCTATCAGCTGTGTGCCATTCTGTTGAAAAATAACAGGTAAGACTCAATTAATAAAGAAGGACGAGGCCATGTCAACTGGCATGAATTATACAAAAGCACTGATAGTGTACTTAATAATTAAAGGAAGGCAATTAATCCAAATCAGCATGGATTTATGGAAAGTAGATATTAATTTAGATCTTAGATATCTTGGAAGGATCTTTATCTTTTTATGCAGTTATAAATTTGGCTGACAGAAACAATAGTGCTGATACCATGTGCTTAGATTTTAAAAAGGTATTTCTTTTGATATCAGAATTATTCAAATTAAATAATTCTTATTTCTTATTAAAAATGTAAAGTATCCTGAACACTGAAATCAATGAAACACTGATTAGTTGATAACATGAGTAAAAAGAATTGTCTACTTGTACGATGGTTGTCTACTGGGGTCCCAGATGCCTAGTTGTGTCTAACACCTATTTCACATAATCTTAAAATTACCTTAAAGCACCTCTAGTTGTAACAAACAAGATTTGTAAATGACACAAAAATCAGGCTGCTGGTCTTGGATTACTTAATGAGTCAGAAAAAAAACAACAACGCCCTATCCCACCCACTCACCCCCTCCCCACCCCCCTCTTGGTAGCTTGTTTTTCAATGTCACTAAAGGCAAAATAGCATTGCTAAGTACCAAGAACATGGGCCATATTTCTAGAATGAAAGATTCTGAATAACTTCAAAATCAAATCACTACAAGCTAATGTCTCAGGCAAAACAACAGTAATTAAAAAAAAAACTCTGGTAGGTAAAATAAAAATTATTGTGTATATATGTCAGTTCTCTTACACAACTCTTACTCAAATTCTGTGTTTATAATTCTCAGAGGATGTTAGGGAGCTGGAGATGGTTCAGAGAAGTGCTATTATTAATTTTAAAGTTTGGAAATTATGCCTTCTGTTGAAAAATACAAGTACTTATACTAATGGAAACATTAAAGGTAGCTTGTCCAGGAGGAAACAACATTTAGAACAGAAAATAGCCAATGGCGTTTTTCATATATTAAAGGCATGATGTCACAAAATCAAAGGCTGAAAATTAAAGCTGGAAATTCTTAGGCTGAATAAGTACACATTTAATACTCCAATAGATTAAGCACTGAATCAACTTTACCACAGGTTTTTGCAGTGTCTTTGTCCATAAATGTTTTGTTTTAAAACTTGATACTTTGTCCTCAAATATTTGCTATAGTTATAGAAATTTTATAAAGTTTACTGCCTGGTTTTGAGAGATCAGACTAGGCAATTGCAATAGTTTCTTTAGTGTTACTTGAGGATACTAGCTCACTCCATTACTTAAATATAGCTCTCACTGATAATTTCTCTGAAACAGTAAAAGGTGCACCTTTGAAGAACAAGATAGTCTCCCTGATGCTATTCTACAATATGGAATATAGGTACTCAGGGGGTAAACAGAACAGCTTATCTGCAGTTACCATTAGTGTTGTTTTCATTTACTTTCTTATCAAAATTACATATGTTCTTACAGCCTCATTCATTGCACTGAGAGAAAAAAAAAACCTTTCAAATCCTGGTTAACTGTAATAATTTCTACTAAGCAAACCCTACAACATACTGGCTTGAGGTTTTGCTAAGGAAGAAGTGCAAGTTTAAGAAATTCCAATCACTTAACAGCTGTTTTTCAATATTCCCTTTTTAGAGATCCAGGTTCAAAAAATCGTAAAGTATACACATATGCTGGAACTTATTCTATACTTTTTAAAGTATTACAGATTTTCAAAACATCACTATTGAGAAATTACAGATATCCAAAAGATTTACATGTTTGGAAACGTATATATCTAGTGTCTTCTATTCATTCAATGTACAGGCAACTTTAAGCTTTAACTGAAATCCTTCTGTTCGGGAAGACAGTTGCTTGAATCCAACATATATTTAAAGATCTGGTCCATGATATATGTCTGTCAGCTCCAAAAATCTCTAACATGGAAACAAAACACCACAGGTTCCTACTTACAGTGTTTGAATTGTCAGAGTCTCTTAAAGGAGACACTGAATTGACACTTACTTACACTAATAATTTATAACTGTATGGAATAGTTCAAGATTGGTTTTGAGTATGTCTTAAGAGAAAACTACAGAAACCTTCTCAGCAGGCTGAAACCCGTTGACCTGATTTCTACTTTCATAACCCTTTAAGGGACAATATATTTTGCTGATGCTACCCCCTGAGCCACACTTATTAAAATTCTTTGTATCCATTCATATCTGCACTGCAGGATTATCTCTGGAAAGCTGTATTTTCATCTTCACAAAATAGATAAAATTATTCATAAAGCTGTAAAGTAATAACTTTGCAATTACCCATACTTATATTACATTTTCACTTAGGCAATTGAGATCATTGGTCCAGTGACACGAATTCACGTATTTCTGTATGAAAAAAAAAGAAACAATGTGCTAATGAAATGTGGTGGAATATTGTGCTTCATGTCCTTATGTTAGTTAAGAAAAATTCAAAGCCAGTGACACTGTTTTGGAATTATAGGTGTGGATACTTTAGATTGGAAAAAAAAGGATGTGCTTTCATATCACATTTGAAAATTCTGAGGTACACTTAAATTATTAATTATAAGCACCTTAACATTTATTTTACTTAATGTAAGTATGATAAGATACAAAGCTATTGAAAAATCTCAATGTTTTTATATATATGCCTGTGGGACTAAACCCTGAAGTTCTAATTCAGGAAAAAAAAATATTTCTATGATTTGAACCCCTTAAAACCAGAGTTAAAAATTACATAAATCAGAAAAGTATTAATTTTTATTATTTCATCTCTGAAAAATAAATATATTACCTTCAAAATTAATACCTTGCTCGTATTGATACAAGCTGGAGGATGAAGGCATTGAGAGCAGCCCTTCAGAGAAGGACTTGGGGGTACTAGTGCAGTAAAAACTGGACATGAGCATCAAGGTGTGTTTTCAGCCTAGAAGGCAAACTGTATCCTGGGCTGCATCAAAAGGAGCGTGGACAGCAGGTCGAGAGAGATGATTCTGCCCCTCTACTCTACCCTGGTAAGATCCCACCTGCAGGACTTGGTCCAGTTCTGGAGGCCTCAGCACAAGACAGGCATGGACCTGGTTGGAGTGGGTGCAGAAGAGGGCCACAAAAATTATCAGAGGGACACAACACCTCTCCTATGAAGAGGGGCTGAGAGAGTTGGGGTTGTTCAGCCTGGAGAAGAAAAGGTTCTGGAAGGTCTTATTGAAGCCTATCAATAATTAAAGAGGGCCTATGAGAAAGATAGGTACAAATTTTTTATCAGGGCCTTTAGTGATAGGACAAGGGGTAAAGGTTTTAAACTAAAAGAGGGTAGATTTAGGCTAGATGTAAGGAAGATCTTTTTTACAACGAGGGTGGTGAAACACTGGAACAGGTTGCTCAGAGAGGTGGTAGATGCCTCATCCCTGGAAACATTCAAGGTCAGGTTGGATGGGGCTCTGAGCAACCTGATCAAGTTGAAGATGTCCCTGCTCATTCCACAGGGGTTGGACTAGATGACCTTTGAAGGTTCCTTCTAACCCAAACCATTCTATTATTCTATAAAATACTTTTATTTTTCTTTTAAGTTAAATGTTTCAAAATACTAAGGAGTAACATGATGGCTGGGTAATGTACCTTTGTTTTGTTTCACCCCTAAAACACATATGTGGACCAAAATATTTTACCCTAAATAGATACTGGCTTCTACATGGGAGTATCAAAGTGAAATCTAAATGAAGTCTAGTGAATCTAATGATTTCTCCCGGCTTTTTATTCAGCCAAACTCTGCAAATGGTTCTCTTGGTATTTGAATCAGGATAAATTAACAGGCTTTGAATTCAAACGTGTGAGGGTGAATCAGCACTTGCTGAATTCCTCTGTTAATGATCAGAGAATATAGCAAGTATTCCTCCTCCTAGTCTTTCCTTGGTAATGTATCCAGATCTGTTCAAGGTTCTATAATGTCTGACCCCACCTTCATTTCCAAGTGGTTGAGCCACAATCATCTTAGCACCAATGTTGCGTATTCTCTAATACATTGCAACTTAAATGAAATTTAACATCAGTGTCAATCCAGTTAATAAATTTGACATTTATTGTCTTATAGCAGTAGTGGTTCTTCAAGGCAAGAAATATAGGGCTCTTTGGCTCTGCATTCTGGGAAATAAACCTCAAATATGTAGTCTTGCAAAATGCACAAAATATCTCTGCCAGAGCTATCCTTTATAACTGAGATGACCATAAATTTCTCAAATATTTCACAAGAATCCTATCCAAGTATCAGTGTAATCCCTCTCTCTGTCTCTCTCTGAATTAATAAAAATAAAGACAGAATTATGTAAGGGTCTTATATCAGTCTTTGAAGTATAACTGCTTTTCTGTTTATTTGATATTGTGGAATAACCTTCACCAGCTCTCCCACTTTTGTTGACTGAATCCTGCTAACCCCAGGTGGCACATAAATGATGATGTAAATTAAATTTGACATTTCTATTGACTGAGTCATTGAAAGACAAAAAGCAAGCACTGCTGATTTCCTATATGTTATTTTTGTATGGAAAAATACCCAACCTTATTTTTCTAACAAATAAAATTCTATTCAGAAGAAATTCCCCTCCCAATAAGCACCTCTCCTTGCCAGCTTCTTGATCACTTGGAGAAGGAAGTTGTCATCAACACGTTCCAGGAAACTCCTGGATTGCTTAAGCCCTGCTATGTTGTCCTTCCAAAAGATATGAGGGTGGTTGAAGTCCCCCATGAGGACCAGGTCTAGTAAATGTGAGGCTGCTCCTATCTGTCTATAGAAAGCTTCATCTTTCCTGGCCAGGTGGCTTGTAGCAGACCTCTCATTGTAATGTCACCTGTCCTCTCTTTAATCCTAACCCATAAACTATTGGTCAATTCCTCATCCATGATGGGAGCCACCTTACCATGTCTCTGTGATGCCAATCAGGTCATAACCTGTCTCTAACTCCTCTTGTTTATTTACCATGCTGCGTGTGTTTGTATAGAGGCCTTTAAGTTGGGCCTCCGAGGAAGAAGACCTACTGACCTACTGGCTAGAGTAGCTGGAATTCCATTCTGACACTCCTCCAGTGCTCTTCTGCCAATCTGTGACCCTTCTCCAGGCTCTAGGTATCTGTTTGCACTGGCACCAAACTGGCAGCAGTGGGGCTCCCCTCCCCTGCAACTTTAGTTTTTTCAAGCACGTAGGTTTCCCTGGAGGGATGCAGGAAGATCCACCATAGCCATACATGCCCTTGAGATGGTTGGCCTTCTGGTGCTTATTATGGGAGGCAGCTAAGGAGCATTTGTTGCTGCTCTGTTTGGTCTGGCTTATTCCCCAGTTGGATACGATGGCATGAGCATTGCCGTTTTGGGCCCCATCTCTCAACTCCTTCGGTTTAAAGCCTGCCTCACCAAGATGGGCAGCCTGGTGCCAAGGATTCCCTTGCTTCTTCTAGACAGGTGGATTCCATCCTTCCCTAACAGGTTATAGTCCTCAGAGAATGTCCTGATGTCATAAAAGCCAAAATCCTTGTGATGACACCAGCCACGTAGCCAGGAGTTGATATGTATTATGTGACTTTCTGGTTGCCCACTTTCCTACAAATGGTAAAATGGAGGAAAAGATTACTTGGGCAGCATTTTTTTTTTCACTTGGACCCCCAGGGTTTCATAGTCTTCCTTGATTTTGCGCAGGTTATGATAATTAAAATTATAATATAGGTGGCTCATGAGCCACTTACTATTAAAGTGGCTGATTATTTTGAATAAACACTTCTTTGTTGTAGCTGCTCAGTGCTTGACCATTAGACCACAATTTTAAATGTTTGTGATGTTGCTGTGTCCTTTTGTTGTTTTTCCGAAGTTTATCCTAAGTAACTCATGAGGCATTATTGCTGAAATAAAAAGATTATTCTGCTTGTGCTAAGCCCAAGCTGTTACAATCATAAAAATCAGAAACACTAATGCATCTATCTCATGTATCTGGGACTTCAGTTTTGAGAAGTGTGTTGTCCAGATGCCATAGATGCTTTTTGCTCGTTCTTTTGAAAACATCTATAAACTTTACCTTTTATAAATCGCTGCATTGGCAATCCATGCATGGTCAGATCTGTTAGGTCTCAGTAGCTAAACACTCTGGGGACTTAGCATGTTTCACTTCACACAGCCTATACCCACTACTTATGTTGAAAGCAAGATTTTTTTTCTCCAAATGCTTTTTCCAGGGCTAAGGATCTTGTCACAAAACAAATAAGAAAGACCATTATATTTTTCTATACTCAATAAAAAAGGAAGGAAGAAACAACTTTCTGAAATATGGGAAGAACAGGAAAAAAAAAAATAAACCAAACCAAAACAGAACAAAACACAAAAAAAACCCAAAACAAAACACAAGCAAATAAACAGAGGATGGATAAAGGGGTAAAAACAAGTATAAGAAAGAGGAAAGAGAAAATATTTCTCATGGTCTGTCAAAAACCTCCTGGAAACCAGAGTCAGCTACAAAGCTTCCCCATAGGTAAGCACAAAACAAATAATTGCTTTCCGGTGTCTGTCACTTACATGAATCCCTTGGTAAAGTACTTTTGAAAATCCCAGTCTGAAAATGAAGATTAACAGGAAGTTAACAGATGAAAGGAAATTATTACTAAAAAAAAAACAAAAAATCAAACAAATTCTCCCAGGGTCTTCCTTTTTACCCTTTTTAAAAGCAGATGTGATGTTTCGCTTTTTCCAGTCACTAGTGACTTCACCTTACTGCCATGACTTTTCAAATTATGATAGAGAATAGCTTGGAAACAGTACCAGCCAGTTCCCTCAGGACCTTGGGGAGCATCTCATTGTATCCCAAGGACTTATATATGTTCAGGTTCCTCAGATGTCTAGACCTTGATCTTCTCCTATGACGGTGGGAGTTCATTCCCCCATTCCTTGAGATTCAGGGACTTGAGAGAGGTGGGAAGAGCAATTGTTGAGGGGAAAAAAAAAAAAAAAAGGCGAAGTATCTCAGCCTTCTCCATATCAGTTGTCACCAGATACCATGTCTCATTCATCAGGGGGAGTCCAATTTATTTTGTCTTCCTTTTCTGACTAATGCAACTCTAGATGCCCTTTTTACTATTTCTCAGTTTAGGTCCAGTAGTGCCTTAGTTTTCCTGATCCTGTCCCTGCATGTCTGGACAGTATCCCTGTGCTCTTCCCAGGATTCATGCCCCTGCTTCCACTGCGTATGCACTTCCCTCTTTTGTTTCAGTTTGACCAAGAGGCTCTTGGCCATGCTTGTCTCCTGCCTTATCATCCTTACAGTCTGAGCAGTGTCAGCCTTCCAGAGTGTGTATTGTTTGGAACAGTGTGTCATTATCTACAATAGACATTTTTTGTTTGTCTTTCGGACTAAACCCTGACTTTCTTATTTAGGAGGAAAAAAAAAAAATAAATATATATATATATATACATATATATATATGTATATATATATAAAAGAATATACCAACCTGCCCTGTCAGCACCAAGTAGTAGCTCAGATACAGAGACAAAAGCTTTAAAACACAGATATGCTATTTATAATCTTGAACAAGCACAGTCATTCATTGACACTAATATGAAATTCAAATGTCTGTTTTGTTTCTGGGGAAATTAGAATTGTTTTTAACTTATATGTGCTCTAAATACAAAATAAATTATCCAATTTTACAACAAAGCCAGCAAGAGTTCTAGAGAAGCTGAAACTGGTCTTCAGCACCATTTTTGCCAAGGAGATCTATGCAAATACAGATACAGAGTACTCTTCTCAAGTTTTGTTTAGCATAGGAAATAGCACAGACATCAGACGGGTTTGAAAAGGTGTACCACAGCTTTTAAATTTTTTCCCAGTACATCTAATGAGAAAACTGCAGGGTGTCTATTTTGTAAGCCTTAATATATGTCTGTTTATCTCTGCCTATACACAGGAAGGGCAGTGTTAAAAACTCCTGTAAACTCTTGAACATTAAAATCCATTGTTCCGCTCCTCTTCAAATTCTTTTTTTGCTATTTGATGGTCTGAGAAAGATGAAAAAAATGCTAAGAATTCCTCCAGGACTCTGCTAGTTTTTGGCCCAACAATGCAAAAAAAATTTTAAAAAAATCTTCCTGAGCCCAAAGCAAACTGTCAAACTTTTAGCAATTCTAAAAACACCTAAAAGTACAGGATGCGGTAGTGACAATGAGCTTTGTAAAGTTTTTGGCAAGTGTTATTATTAAGAAGGAAGGTGAATGTGAGTGTACAAATCCAGTACCTTTTCCCTCTCTCCATCTAGTAAATGTTGCAAAAAGACTCCATGCTATGAAGTGGCTTCCTCTTCATATTCACATGAATTTCTCTCTTTTTTTGCACACCATCTCTGTCTGTCATTTAGTCATTTCCACCTTCGGTTAAAGTGGGCTGAATGGTGACAATGGCTAATCAATAACCCCCCTTTGGCTTCCAGGCAGATACTGCTTGCATAGACAAAACAAGTTCAAGTATTTTTTCAAGCAATGACAATTAATTTGGTTATCTATTCATTTCAGTTGAGTGCTTAACACAATATGTGGTTTTAAAAATAATTTATGGGATTTTTTAATGATGATTCAGATTTTAACACTATAGATCATGATTGCGTACTCCATTTTTGTATCAAGTTGATAAAAACTTTGAAAAGCACATCAGAATTATAAACAGTACATGAATGTATATAAACACATACTAAAGACTGTTTATTCCAATTCCATCAGTGAAATTAATTATCAAATAAATGATAATTAAATTGTATCTATTCAGCAAAGATCTACACAGAAGATACTCTAATTTCAAACTACATTTATATCATCTGTATATTGACATACTTCCATTAACTTCCATAGATTTCTCTGAAATTTTTGCCTTTTTGGAGAAAGGGAGAATGAAGCTCAGAGTGTAGCCAAAAAAACCCACAAGTAAGTGACAATCTGGAAAAAGTTTCCAGAGACTGCAACTTCACACTTTTTCATTCAAGCCAATGTAAAAAAATCCCACTCTCATATACTAAAGAAACGTCAAGGGGAAAGGGGGAACCAACCATTTCTTCCTGCATCAATAGATCAAGTAAATTATATGTTTATTTGCACAGATACAAAGTTTTGCTCTGTAAATAGACTTAAATACTTGCAATCACTTCTTAACTTGCTTTCTGAATATCTTCTCAATTTTTACTTTTTGAAGAGTAAATTTGAGAGTTAACTTTTAAAACTTCTCAAGTACAAGGAAAGCTTCATTTAATTGCAAAGACATTATACCTTAAATTGGATTTTTTTTCATACTTTCAAGATTTGTGAAGAAGAAAGGACAGCAATACCGAAGGAATCTACTGTCTGTGCATTCATCTAATTGCAAATTTTAAGTAAATGGCAGGAGAAATAAACTACAAACCTGAAAGTTCAAGTAGGAACCTGTATGTTATCTAATTTTCAACAGATATATTTGCTATGAAAAGTGAAATTATTTTCTAAGCTTTGGCAAACAGATCATGTTGTCTTGAAAAATTCATAAAAAATTAGGGCATTCATTGTCTGTCAAAGTTAATTTTACTAATCTACATGCCATAATTTCAGATTACGCCATTATGGAAGTTACATACTTCTTTGAAAACATCATGCCATTCTTAAGTGTTTCTCTGGTGCTTCAAAGATCATATTTAATTTAAAATAACACAAACATAGATATTTGTTAAAATATTAATTTTAATATAAGCACTATAAATCTATTTACTAGCCCAATTATTAAACATTCTAAATTCAGATGGCATTTCATACCACTTTCACTGACTGACCAGGTAGATGTTCTCTCTCCTTTTTAAAAGATTAAGAAAATATAATTCAGGTAATTTATCTTCCTAAAGTGGTTATGTATCATGTGATTAAATCCTTAAAACACATTTCTGAACTGGACAATTTATTTTTGACAAGTGATTTTAAAATGCTGCCTACATAAGGGATCAAAAATTTTAATACCCTTGATTTTCTTCTTTTTTTTTTTCAAATAATTAATATATTAAGCCTTCCTCCAAATGTTATCTGTCTGTATCACAATATGATAGCATTCAAACATTTGTTATCTTCAACTGCAGAACACCTGCTAATTTGTCACTTAGCAACACTGTGCAATAATTTTGCCGTCCCCCCACCCCTCTATTGTTACGCAAAATGTGTTCAGGACAATAAATGCTTAGAGAAAAATTTTACCTACAGTTAGATATTTTGACATAAAAATCTTTTCTCATCAAAGATGAAAAGAACCTTGTCATTCATTTCTAATTACAGCCTCCATTCTGTCAGCACAGAAAGATGCCAACTCCCTGTGGTGACGTCACACATTGATATCTACAAAACTACATTGGACTTTGTCTACTCTTAGTGTTTGCCAATATCAATCAGTAAGCACTGACAGACACAGATAAAGGGAATTATATTTACGAGTGTTAATTATGTTTAAAGTCAAGAAAAGGGCATTATGTTTTCTGATATCAATAGTTGCTGAATCGTTTTCTAAAACAATGGAAAAACTTTCATTTCATTTTCCTATGCTGAGATGTTAAGATGTTAAAATGCAATGACATCAGAGATTTCACACTCCAAGAATCAATTTGGAAAAAAGTAAATTTATTAGAGATTAAAATTAAATATTTAGTGTGCTACAATTAGTGTTAACATCCAGGCTAAAACTACTGGTGTGGAAATAGCTGAATGGAAGTGGTAAACATGTTAAAATGCAAAGGCTTTGAGGAATTCTAATCTTGGCCAAAACAGCATTAGACAGTCTAATTCAAACTACAGATGCAGTCATAGCATAAATCAGAAGAAGAGATAAATAAATCCCTTCATTAGTTCTACTTAACATAGTGGGTCTTATTAATTTTCTGAATGCAATAAAAAATACTTGCAATTGTATGAGCATAAACTACAAGTTTATTTTACATCTTATTAGCAATTGACAGCTATCAATATAACCACAATAACAAGAACTTCTGAGCTCCTGACATAATTGTCCATTAGGTATTTTTTATAATTTCAAGACGTGATTTAGAAGTCCAGCTATGAAATTATTATAGGGTCTCTAAATTATTAATGAAATTAGCACAAATATGAAACCTTACTGAGTTACCTATGGTCCATGATATTTTGCCTTCTTTAACCTAAGGGAAAAAAACTGTTCTCAAGGATGGCATGATATGCTATATTGCTTCTACTACTTTGCTATGCTGTATTGCTTCTTCTACCCTCTCTGAACTACGAATTGGATTTTCTTCCAATCGGATTTTTCTAAGATTATTCTTAGTCTCTTTTTAGCTATGTATGCTTCTTCTTACAGACAACGGCCCTTGGGAAAACCTGTGCCAAAGGTTATGAAAGCATAACCTTGAAAGGAAAATAAAAGTGGGGCAAAATCAAATGTTTATTAAGGATCACATTTTTTAGAGAAAGTCCCTATGAATTATTATTCTACTTTTATCCAAATATTCTTGCTCCAACAAGAAAATCAAACTAAAATTCAGAAAATATATTGAATCTGTTACATGGATTATGATCTCTATGGAAATAGCACTGTCTGATTTATCATATATATATCACTTACAAGATGGATATCAGACTCTATGAGATACTTTAAACTGAAGGACACGGGGGATAGAACCCAAAATGGCAATGCTCATGCCATTGTATCTAACTGGGGAATAAGCCAGACCAAACAGAGCAGCAACAAATGCTCCTTAGCTACCTCCCATAATAAGAACCAGAAGGCAAACCATCTCAAGGGCATGTACGGCTATGGTGGATCTTCCTGCATCCCTCCAGGGAAACCTACATAAACTAAAGTTGCTGGGGACGGGAACCCCACTGCTGCCAGTTTGGTGCCAGTGCAAACAACAGATGCCCAGAGCCTGGAAAGGGTCACAGGTTGGCAGAAGAACACCAAAAGAGCAGCACAATAGAATTCCAGCTGCTCTGGTCAGTAGGTCTTCTTCCTCGGAGGCCCAACTTAAATGACTCTATATAATCGCATTATAGCGAATAAACAAGAGGAGTTAGAGACGTGCACATACCTGCAGGGCTATGGCCTGATTGGCATCACAGAGACATGTGGGATGGCTCCTATGACTGGAGCACTGGAATAGAAGGATACAGGCTCTTTAGGAAGGACAGGCAGGGGACACAAGGATGGGATGTTACCCTCTGTGTCAGTGATCAGCTGGAGTGCATGGAATTCCACATGGGGATGGATGAGGAGTTGACTGAGAGTTTATGGGTTGCTATCAGAGGGAGGACAGGTTCAGGAGACATTATGGTGGTATTCTGCTACAGGCTACCTGACCAGGAAGGCCAATTGGATTAGGCCCTCTATAGACAGATAGGAGCAGTCTCACATTCACCAGCCCTGGTCCTCATAGAGGACTTCAACAACCCCAATATCTGTTGGAAGGACAAGACAGGAGGGTTAAGCAATCCAGGAGGTTCCTGGAAGGCACTGACAACAATTTCCTTCTCCAAGTGATCAAGAAGCCAACAAGGAGAGGTGCCATGCTGGACCTTGTTCTCACCAACAAGAAGGGGCTGGTGAGGAATGTGAAGCTCAAGTGCAATCTTGGATGCAGTGACCATAAAATGGTGGAGTTCAGGATTTTGGGGGCAGTAAGGAGGGTGTGCAGCAGGCTTATTACCCTGGACTTCAGGAGAACAGATTGACCACTTCAGAGACCTGCTTGGTAGAGTTCCATGGGATAAAACCCTGGAGGGAAGAAGGGCCCAAGAAAGCTGATTAATATTCAAGAATCACCTCCTCCAAGGCCAGAAGCAATGCATCCCAGCAAAGAGGAAGTCAGGCAGAAACACCACGAGGCCTGCATGGATGAACAAGGAGCTCCTGGACAAACCTGAAGACAAAAAGGAAGGCTACAAAGGGTGGAAGCAAGGACAGATAGCCTGGGAGAAATACAGAGAAATTGTCCGAGCAGCCAGGGATGAGGTTAGAAAAGATAAAGCCTTGTCAGAATTAAATCTGTCCAGGGACGTCAAGGACAAGAAAAATTTCTATGGGTATGTTTGGGATAAAAGGAAGACTAGGGAAAATGTGGGACCCTTCTGGAAAGAAATAGGACACATGGTCACCCAGGATATGGAAAAGGCTGACATATTCAAAGACTTCTTTGCCTCAGTCTTCACCAACAAGTGCTTGAGCCAGACCCCCCAAGCTACAGAAACCAGAGGCAGGGACTGGGAGAATGAAGAGCCACCCACTGCAGAAGACCATGTATGAGATCATATGAGGGATGTGAAGGTGCACAAATCCATGCAACCTGATGAGGTGCATCCACTGGTCCTGAGAGAACTGGAGGATGAAGTTGCCAAGCCATGATCCAATACTTTTGAGAAGTCATGGCAGTCTGGTGAAGTTCCCACAGACTGAAAAAGACCCCCATTTTTCAAAAGGGAAACAAAGAAGATCTGAGGAACTACAAGTCGGCCAGTCTCACCTCTGTGCCAGGCAAGCACAGAGCAGATACTCCTGGAGACTATGCTAAGGAAAATGGGAAGTGAGGAGGTGATTTATGACAGTAAACATGGCTTCACCAAGGGCAAATAATGCCTAACCAACTTGGTGACCTTCTATGATGGAGTTACAGAGTTGGTAGATAAAGGAAGAACAACTGATGTCATCTACCTGGGCTAGTGCAAGGCATCTGACACAGTTCAGAGCAACATCCTTATCTCTAAGTTGGAGAAACATGGACTGGATGGATGGAGAACTCAGTGGATAAGGAATTGTCTGGATGGTCACACTCAAAGGGTTGTGGTCAATTGCTCAATGTCCAAGTGGAGACTGGTGATGAGCAGTGTCCCTCAGGGGCCAGTATTGGGACCAGGGCAGTTTAACACCTTTGCCAGTGACATGGACAGTGGGACTGAGTGCAACCTCAGCAAGTTTGCCAATAACCCAAACCTGTGTGGTTTGATCAACATGCTGGAGGGAAGGGATGCCATCCAAAGGGACGCTGATAGGCTTGAGAAATGGAGCCATGAAAACCTTATAGAGTTCAACAAGACCAAGTGCAAGGTCCTGCACCTGGGTTGGGGCAGTCCCAAGCACAAATACAGGCTGGGCAGAGAATGGATTGAAACCGGCCCCAACGAGAAGAATCTGGGGGTGGTGGTGGAAGAGAAGCTCAACATGAGCCAGCAATGTGTGTGTGCAGACCAAAAAGCCAACTATATCCTGGGCTGCATCAAGACAAGCGTGGTAAGCAGGTCTAGGGAGGTAATTCTGCCCTCTACTCTGGTCTTGTAAGACCCCACCTGGAGTCCTGTGTCCAGTTCTGGGGCCCTCAACATAAGAATCATAGAATCCCTTGGTTGGAAAGAACCTTTGGCATCATTGAATCCAACTGTACAGGCTGTGGGAGCTGGGTCTGTTCAGCCCAAAGAAGAGAAGGCTCTGAGGAGACCTATAGCAGCCTTCCAGTACCTGAAGGGGGCCTACAGAAAGGCTGGAGAGGGACTTTTTATGAGGACACAAGGTGATAGAACAAGGGGAAATGGCTTTAAACTGGAAGAAGGTAGGTCTAGATTAGGTATTAGGAAGAAATTCTCTGCTGTGAGGGTGGTAAGATAGTGGAACAGGTTGCCCAGAGAAGTTGTGGATGCCCACTCCCTGGAAGCGTTCAAGACCAGGCCGGATGAGACTTTGAGCAACCTGGTCTAGTGGAAGGTGTCCCTGATCATGACAAGGGGGATTGGAACTAGATGATCTTTAAGGTGCTTTCCAACCCAAACCATTCTGTGATTCTATGTATCTTCGATTCAATGAACAGAATATATAATCACTACGGAACAACAGACTGGCTACTAGGACTAATTTGTATGTGAGAGACAGTTACATGTAATACTAAGGTCTTTTTCTTTTTTTTTTTTCAAATTAGTATGCTGCAGTTTTATTACATTAGTTTCACAAATGATTCTATTGGCAAGGATTCAAGGTGAATCTGCCCTCCCATTGCACATGTGATTCTGCAGTACAGGAGGGTGTCCTTGTTGAACAGTCACCTCTAGGGCAGTAGAGAGTGTGTTGAGATATGGGTTATCAATAGAATCCTGCTGTGAATCTTTTCTTTTGAAATTCACTGCGGTGCTCTCATGCCTACTGTTGGTATTCTGGTACTTTGAAGCTGCCCAGTTGGCAGCTTCAGTAAAACAGGTATTGTTGATAGCTACAGGGGACCCAACGTAGACATCTACTTATCAATAATTAACCATTCCATGATTCATTCCATATGCAACAGAATATTTGCTACCGTAGTCATCTTAGGTTTTATCCTTATTGTAGAGGTTAAATGCTACAAAACCAGTGCTTATGTCCAATAAAGAATCAAAGGTATTTCTATAGAGTAAATGATCAACATTTGTCTTTGGGATTAGATCCTGAGTGGGTTTTGAGGTGTAGAGGAGAGGCAAAGTAACACTGGTGTGTTTGTCTAAAATTAGAACGCTGGAGAAAAAAAGGAAACATTAACTAAGAAATCTAAGTGAAATTATCTCCACAATTAAGTAGAAGTTCGGTGGGAAGGTGAACTGAATCTACTTCCCTCAACTGTGCTTGTATCAAACTTTAGGTGGCTGAAATTTATGGGCCTCATATGTATAGTTCTGCTCTGTTAAATAAGACATAGTTGATTCCATAAAAATTCTGAAGGCAATGAACATTTCCATTTGGCAGGATCTTTCCAAAGCTCAGCATAAGACTGCTTTGGGAGATTAGCATTACAAGGAATCCTCATAGCTTCTAAGGAAAGAATAATAATAAATTGTCATTTTGAATTTAATTTATAGTGAGAATTAGTTAATTATTTTTAATAAAATTTAAGTGCCATTTCTTCAAAGAAATTTTAAAATAAAATTTTTGAACAATTTCTTTGGAGATCAGTGGGTAATGCAAGAAATCATAAAAAAAACCTTTTAGAAACCAAAAGAAATTAAGAGTGTGGAATACCAGCCCTTACTCTGTATTCCTCACCATGATTTCACCTGCTGAAATTTAATTGTTACCAAGTAAAAATCTAATGTTTTACAAAGGTTACTTGGCAATCATTTCTACAGAATTACCACTGTTTCACTCTGACATATATAAAACAAAATTTAGGCCACAGTGAGATTAAGTGAAAATACTTTCCACAAACCCAAGCAGATTCTATATTTTCTAAAGGGAAAAGAATGCTAAACTAAATAATGATTATAAGCAGTTCCTTACACAAATGCTGTCAAATTAAAAGCTTTTACGTAACTCTGTTCGTATAAAAAACTCTGCTTTTCAATGCTTTTTGTGAAAATAACCTTAGAATTTTAGTTTGTAGCTCAAACCAGAATTATATTAGATGAATCAATATTTTATCATTTATAAAAGGCAATTTTAGACATAAGGATGTTAACATTAGTCACATAGCTATTCTAAAGTCAGCTGCAGTGTTTTAAAGGTGCTGTAAGTCTGTAACACAATAAAATCCACAACCTGAAAGATGCATAAATGTATATTTAAACATTTATGAAAATGTTCTGTTTCAATTTATTAAAGCCAATAGTGCTGATTGTCTATGAATTATTTGCTTGGGTTTTTTTTTAAATAAAACTAAAATCCTTCTTTGAAAATATAAGGATTTAAATTTCAAATGTACATAGGTAGCTGTATAAGCAACTGTATTCGATTTATTATTGGGTCCACATCTCCAGATACCTTGTCAAACACACTATCCACACTTACTAAAGAAAGAGTGTGCTAAATAAAGTTCTTTTTTTTTATTATTATTTTTCAACAGAAAACATTGGCTAGATATTAATTACTCTATTATTGAGCTATATAAAATTATTTTTACAATGGATGGCATATTCCAAAATATATTGCTCCCAAAGCACATAACCCCCATTTTTAAAAAGGGGAACAAGGAAGATACCGGGAACTACAGGCTGGTCAGTCTCAGCTCTGTGCCTGGCAAGATCATGGAGTAGATGCTCCTGGAAACTGTGCAAAGGCACATAAGAAGTAAGGGGGTGATTTGTGACAGCAAACAATGCTTCACCAAGGACAAATAATGCCTAACCGACTTGGTGGCCTTCTATGATGGAGTTACAGAGTTGTTAGGTAAGGGAAGAACAACTGATGTCATCTATCTGGACTTGTGCAAGGCATTTA
Organism: Caprimulgus europaeus; assembly: GCA_907165065.1. Next base: position 112,238,131 of record OU015523.1, read on the forward strand.
ACACTGTCCCGAGCAACATCCTTATCTCTAAGTTGGAGAGTCATGGACTGGATGGATGGACCAGTCGGTGGATAAAGAAATGTCTGGATGGTTACAGTCAAAGAGTTGTGGTCAATTGCTCAATGTCCAAGTGGAGACTGGTGATGAGCAGTGTCCCTCAGGGGCCAGTATTGGGACCAGCACTGTTTAACATCTTTGTTGGCAACATGGACAGTGGGACTGAGTGCACTCTCAGCATGTTTGCCAATGACCCCAAGCTGTGTGGTTCGGTTGACATGCAGGAGGGAAGAGATGCCATCCAGAGGGACCTTGATAGGCTTGAGGAATGGGGCCTCATGAAGTTCAATAATGCCAAATGCAAGGTCCTGCACCTGGGTGGGGGTAACCCAAAGCATAAATACAGGCTGGGCAGAGAATGGTTGGAAATCGGCCCTAACAAGAAGGATTTGGGGGTGGTGGTGGAAAAGAAGCTCAATATGAGCAGGCAATGTGCGCTTGCAGCCCAGAAGACCAACTGTATCTTGGGCTGCATCCAGAGAAGCGTGGTCAGCAGGTTGAGGGAGGTGATTCCCCACCTCTACTCTGCTCTCATGAGACCCCACCCCAGACTCCAACCCCACTGGAGTACTACATCCAGTTCTGGGGCCCATAACAAGGACATGGATCTAGTGGAATGAGTCCAGAAGAGGGCCATAAGGATGATCTGAGGGCTGGAGCACCTCTCCTATGAGGCTAGACTGAGAGAGTTGGGGCTGTTCAGCCAGGAGAAGAGAAGGCTCCGTGGAGACCTCATAGAGGCCTTCCAACCTGAAGATGAAGAAGACTGTGGAGGGACTTTTTACAAGGGCACACAGTAAAAGAACAAGGGATAATGGCTTTAAACTGGACGACAGTAGAATTAGATTAGGTATCAGGAAGAAATTCTTTACTGTGGGGGTGGTCAGATACTACAACAGGTTGTCCAGGGAAGTTGTGGATTCCCCCTTCCTGGAGGTGTTCAAGGCCAGGCTGCATGAGGTTTTGAGCAACCTGATCTAGTGGAAGGTGTCTCTGATCCTGGCAAGGGGGACTGGAACTAGAAAATCTTTAAGTTGCCTTCCAACCCATACCATTCTATGATTCTATGAAATAAAAAATAAATAAAATGCTCTCTCACATCTCAAAGTGCAAATGACATTAAATGCCAATTCCTTTGCAGAGTAAATATATTTGATTAGCACAATGACTTAAAGGAATTATTTGTTTCACAAGATGCAATAAATCTGCCATTTATTCAAATATTGGTAATCACTCTAGTTGAATTGCTTAAAGTACATGGAAATTAGAGGGAAGGTAAACAAATGCAAATTGGTTATCACAAGGTAAATACACTATAATGAATTCTCTATCCTATGTAAGCAGCATCATCCCCTACAGCCTATTTTGTTCATAAACCAGTGAATATATATCCACAGATGCTCAAGACTGACTTCAAGTCAAAACATTTACAGAACAGACTTTTAAGCTTCTCCTATGTGGCTGTAAGAGAGCCTGTAGCACCTAAATCAGTATGCACTGCTTATTTCTTGACTATATTGTTAGGATTTCCCCCACACTCACTTTCAGGAGGCTCAGAGCCGTCCAACAAACACACATGTGCCCTGCAGCTCAGTGACTTTCTAGTCTCTTCTCCCCCTTGCAGGCTAGAAACAGAAGTTTGGTACAAAAGCATCAGAAGACAAGAGGCAAGTAGGATTGCTCCCATGCAGGGCGTCCACATGGTCTCCTTGTTATAGATAACAGTAGCTGGGAAAGTGGCGATGGGACTGCATGCCATGTGGATGGATCACCCAGCACAGTCTGAGAGCCTGTTTGCCCAAATGCTCTAGGGAGGTAGATGCCAACGACTGCTAGATTTAATGATAAGCAGGAGATTACTGAGAGCTTTTGGAAACAAGGAGTAAGCTTGAAAAGTACGAAAAGACCATGGCAGTTGAGAATACTAGAGTTGCTCCACTGTCATTGCAATCTCTGCCTAGGGCTGGCAGAGCATCCTCACTACTGGAAGCGACATGTAGTCAGGGCACCAGTGGTGCAGGTTGCAGTGCAGGACACACACCCCGGGTGTGCACCTGTGGGGGCTGTCTCACTAGTGGGTGGGCTGATATGTGCATATGCAGGTAACTGTGTGAGTGTGTACAATCACTCTTCTGGTAACTTTTAGTTATAAAAGTCTGTTTAGAAATTTAATAGGTTTTCTTATAATTTTATAGCTGTCTAGCATTGTGGTTTATCTTCTGTATTGTTAATATTGATCCTGAATATAAGTTTCATTAATTACTGGTTTATTATGTGTCATTAATAAATCAATAAACCACTTGGAACCAGATTTGATTTAAACCATCACAAGTTGAGCAGGTTTTCTGTCCAGCATTGTTATAGAAAGACTTCATGCTCAAAGAATCTCTCTTGGAGCAACCTCTAAACGTATAGCAGAAAAGGAACATCCAGGAGCCAGAAAAGGGGAACACATTTCATACCCAAATGTTAAGCAGAAACTTTCAATAGTGGACTGAATTGTAGTAAGGTAATGAAGCGTGTTGAAATCAGGATATTGCAACAAATGTGGCAAATATAGCTATGCATTAGAAGATATGCAGTATGGATGGATCAGAAGGTGACTACAGTCTTGACCATATAACTATAATCCCTTAAAGCAGTTGAAGGCTCTGACAGTTAAATAAGATTCAGATTAGGCCAGTTGATTGAGGTTTGTCAGTTGGGAGTAACAACACTTTGAAGAAAAGTCAAAAGGTAAGAAAATGCTCTTATAATAAGAACTGTGAAGTTCTGTTTTGCTAGCCATAGCTATGTAATTTCCTCAGCACTTCATAATAAAAGAGTTATATGATTGGAGTTGAAAGCATAATACAAACAGCACTTATTCTGAAGGATACTATTACACCCTAAACACAGCTTATATTTATTAAGTTTTACAGAGTTACAACATAAAACCCTATTAAACATTCTCTGCATACCCCATTTTACAAAACCTTAACAAGATGACTTCTGCAATGTGACACTCTAATGTGTTGAAAAATGTTTACTACATAATACTGGTCCCGTTCATCCCAACTAGGCATCCCACGTTCCTTTTAGTGACAGACACCCTGAGGTTGATTTAGATATTGGTTGAACTGAATTATGTTCTGTTATTTCTTTCCGCTGATTACAAACAGAGGGTCAGCAATGAGGCTCAAGGCCAATGTGCTTAAGCCTGTAGCAAATGTATGGAAGAGGAATGACTTATTTTTTTAGTTTATATTTTTTTTTAAAAATAGCATCTTGGACTGCCTGTTTCACAAATTACAAGCTTTGTAAAAGCAGAGTTAAAGATAAATAAAGAAATCATGCTTTCTAATTCATGCATGTATTCCTAACCGTGTACAACTGGAATTAAATAATGCACATTCATTTGTTAAAAGTGTGTTTTAACTACATACAACTTAAAACGTATATGTTATCAACTAAATAGACACTACTGCATATGCATCTGTTAAGTCAGTTGCTAAGATCAGTACAGTTTCATTTATTTTAATGTGTGAGTTCCAGATTCTTGTTTAACTGAACATTCATTTGTCTGGAAGACTGAATTTATATGGGCACTAATTTGTTATGGAAAATGAATGCACTATGCAAGAAAAACACACATTTCTTCTTCATCAGTCAAATTATTTTTAAATTTAGCAACATGACCAATTACTTATGTATGACAATTACTGCATTTTCAAATAGGGACATTTCATAGTTACTTATACTAAGGTCTTAAGAATTATTAAGATTTAATATTTTTTTACTACAAAATTCTACAAATAAAAAAAGAAATTATATTGATAGATTTCATACAAGAATAAAAAATAGTAAAGAAAAGCATTTGGATTTAAAATTGAGTCCTTTTTCATCTCCAGTTGAATTATTACTCTTTTCCTGTGTTCACAAACAAGTCTTTTGTATAAATTATGATCTATGTTTTAATAATGTTGATGACTTGGTAGAATCATATATCAGTACAATAATGATATACGTTCATTTTCCTTTCTACAAAAGAGAAAATAAAAATAAGTAGTAAAGCCAATGTTTAAAAATCTCTTATCTGTCTGCTGCTTAATTATATATTCTGTAGGAAAAGCGAAGGCAGAAGTAGAAATTCAAACCTAGTTCCTAATATTCCAATTTGTTTCCCACATAATCCCTTATGTTTCCTGTATCACCTAGATGGTTATTTAATCAGCAGTTACACTACCACCATCTATGCTATGGATTTTACTTAACTGCTAAAAAGAGAGAAGCAATCAATGTTGGCCCCTTGGAGTTCTTCAGCTTCAACATCTATATCACAAGGTGCTTTTGCGCTTTTTTTTTTTTTTTTTTAAGTTGATGGAATTTTATGCAAAGAACATTTTTGGTTGTCCTGTTTCTATTTACTTCTTCTGCTCTGGTCCCCACACCATTCCAGTGAGTTAAAAGTTTGTAATGTGTGGAATGTCTTCCATTTGCTTAATAGTTTGGGAGATTATTTGGCTGGCAGAGCTGTCCATCTTCTTTCACTTTATCTTCACATAGTGCTTATATTGGGTTATTTGCTTCCCTATTGACATGATGCCGTCAGTCATTCTACAAGCTTTGTTGTGTTTGTCTTCAGAGAATGAATTGTTCATTTATCAACTAATATTGTTTTCATCAGATCTTCTTCTTACAGTTTTCTGCCACCCTCCTGTTCCTACTCAAAATGTTTTTTAGCTATGAAGAGGAAATTCTAATTGTAACAGCTCAGCAATGTTAATTTGTGACTGAGGAATGATCTGACATGAAGGGAAAGAAGACCCAGATAAAAAAGGAGATAAATTGGTGGGAAGCAGTAATGCCAGAGACAGAAGGACTCCTTGCGAGATAGTGAAGTTTCCCTTGGTGATGAGATAGAAAAATCCTCAGCATTGTCTTGCAACCATCCTGGAATGGGAGTCTTCAGGGGCTCAAGCTCAGAGGCCACCTTTGGGCAGCAGAGCTGGGCTGGTGGATGGACCTAAGGACAACTTGAGGTGCCCCATGCAACAATTCTTGATACTGGTGCTGGTGCAAGGGTTTATAATGTATCTGCTTGTGATGCATCTTTGTAGACTCCATATAGAATCACATATTGTGGTACAACTCTGCCCAATTCACTGCTCTTTATATTTATATTTATATTTATATTTATATTTATATTTATATTTATATTTATATTTATATTTATATTTATATTTATATTTATATTTATATTTATATTTATATTTATATTTATATATAAAAACATGTATATATATACACATTTAAGCACAAATATATTTGATTCAACTCAAGAGATACCATAAAAATTGTCTAACAGCTACCAAACTGATTAGTCACTGTCAAGTTTTAGTCAATTTTGGTTGGTTGGTTGGTTGGTGGGGTTATTTTTCGTTGTTCTTGTTGTTGTTGTTTTTTTTTTTAATAGTCTATTTGATACAGAAACACACAAAGCGACATATTGCACCTTCTAGTTCCACACTACCTCACATTTTCTGGCTTTCCATGAATCCATGTTCCACTCAGTTCCTGAACTATTAAGTCTGAATTAATTTGTGCTTTTTTAGTTGAAGTTAATACGCTCACTCCAAACTCCCTGTAGTATCAATAGATATTTTGTCTTTGAAAAGAATGCGTATATACAATTTTTATAGGATTCTACTTCCCAGTCAGACTGCACACTGTTCTTTACATTTCTACAAATTTCCTGGACTTATGTAACCCTTGGCACTACTGGAAGCCTTGCTGTTAACTACAGTGGAATTTGAGCTAGGTTTTTAGTTGATTGTTTTATAGACTTTTCACTTTTAAAGTCTTTTATAATCTGAAAACTAGTGATTCAGGTTTTTCAGCCATATTTCCTTTTGTTCTTTCTTTTATTCCAAAAGGTTCTGTTTATACAAATAATCATATAATAAGCCTGTAAAATACATAAAATTCTTCATAACCATTTTATCAGATAGGTCACTGAACTGAGATAGTTAGGTCAGTTGAATTATCAAAGGGAAAAAAAAAAAGAAAGTAAAAGACTGTGGTTTGTAACTACATTATAATGAGAGAAGCACAGTGCTACTCTACTATATTCCTTAAAATCTCTTGAGCTCCTTAGCAATAGCTCTGGATTTCCAGTGAGCAGTATTATTCATGGGTCATAGCAAACTGATTTTCACATAACTGCATATGCTAGCTAAGACTTTAACCTGCAGAAGCCAGTGGAAACTTGTTTCTGACTCCCTGAATGATAGAGAAAAGCTTTTGCACTTCCACAGTTTCTGTACAGGGATTATTGTCCTCATCAAGAGACTCTTCTTCTCCTGCCCCTCCCCAAAGTTAGCTAAATTTAATTTAATTTTAATTTTAAATTTAATTCTACAGAGTAGAAGAGGTTTTTAATGAAAAAAAAATCCATTTTATTTTTATTTTATGTCTTGTTGCATATAACTATCAGCAAAAATGAAGATTTGCCTAAAGAAGAATGAGCTGTTTCCACCATATTTATATCTTTAGCAACTCCTTCACAATGGGATGTTATCTCTACAGGGAAGAAGGTAAGGAAGTCTGGAGGATAAGAATATATTTTCTATCAAGGCAGAGTCCAGACCATCATGCTATTGAGGATGCATTCAGTTTATAAACAGAAATTGAGATGTCCCCCCACTTTTCCTAAATTTGAAAATATAAAGATTTCTTTCACGTTGGACAAATAAAAAAGTTCTTTAGCTCACATTCACTACAGAAAATCTAAACAAATTTTTGTCTCAGGTTTTTTTTTTTTTTTTTGCCAAGGAACTGCTGACACTTGCAGTGCCATTCTGTTCCCCTTCTACTTATAGTTAGGTGTCTTTAAACTTTATATGTTTGCACAAATCAAGGGTTTAATTTTAAACTAACTGGCTGAAGGATTTTCAGTGTCGAATTCTGGAAATTTAATTTTGCTGTATAAGACATCTCAAGTGCTAACTAGGATTACTATTATGACATTTAGATGCTGTGTTTTACTTGCTAGAAATAGTCATTTACCTAAATTTATTTTTATATTGCCTAGTCCTCATAAACAATGCAAGTATAAATTCTATAAAAAATTCCTTGCACTTTAAATTGGTTAACATATCACTTTTATTCTCTGTTGTTTTTGTTTTGTTTTGTTTTTTTCCTTTTTGATTCATGAAAGAGCTTTCTTGAAGGACAGTGGCTTTGATAGTCTGGCAAAAATGGGGATAGAATCGTTGTCAACTTGTTTTACAGCATTCAAGAATACCTCTTCCTCTACTGCATGCAGCCATGCACAATATTTTTGAAATACAGAATATATTCAGCTCACCAGATAAGATTTCTATCAAGCATGTTCTTCAATATATACGCTTCCTTCTATATTTTATTATTTAGTGAAGAAATCAGTTATTTTTTTCACCAGTAATGTTGAGACTTTGCGGTCATAATGGTTTTATTCCTCTATCTAGATGTTAATGCTTTATGACATAATTATGTCAGACTGTTCTGAGTGATAACTAATTTGATTTTTTTTTTTCTTAAGTGAATGCAGACTCCAAATTTCACTTGCCATTTACAAATAAATAAATCACTAAGTGTAGTATCTGAACTGGGATTATATTTAAATTAAATTCAATGCCAATACATTTGAGGCAACAGGATTAAAATTAAATTTTACTTTTAGTGTTTCAGTAACTTAAATCCTACATTTCCTAGTAGTATATTAGAAGAGCTGCAGCCTCTTTCATTATAAATTAAGAATTTATTGAAAAGATTTTGGAGTAAAAGAAGAGAGACACTGAAAAAGCTACGTATTTATCCTCTATTATGTTACAATAAATGAATACCTGCAAATTTTGGCTATTAAATCACAGAGATTATTTTTTTAAAAGGAAAGAGATAATCTATGCCCTTAACGTTTCTTAAAAAAAAATAAATAAAAAAATAGCCATGAAAAAGCCATCAAAAAGAATGCAATTACTTAATCCACAAAACCCATTGACTCTAACTCTTGTGTCTCATATAGACACACTGTTCTCCCTTTCTGGCTAGAAATAAACCTGAGACAAATCACTCTAAAATACTTCTCCTAACAGGAAAAGCTGTGCAACAAAAATAACAAAAAATTATACACTAATAACTGGATCTAATAAGAATGAACTTGGGAGTGATGTGTAAAACTACGTCTTTCTTTTACCAAATCACTCATAGAATGTTAATTTCTATCAGTTTCTTAAGGAGCTCCTCAGTATGTTCACAGACTGAAAGTTGCTGCTCTGAATATGCCATGTTCTTGGTGTGAGGATGAGGCTGGTTTCCTGGGAAAGCAGAGGTGTGCAGGTGTGAAGAGCTGTTAACCAGTGTGAGTGGAGCAGCCTCATTCAGTTATTACATTTTGGCGTAAGAACTGGGATGGTTCCTGCCCATTTTAAAACAAGTAAACAGGGATGTCTTTCACATCAGTTAAAAGTTCTTCTTTCTTTTTTTTCTCTCTCTCTTGAAAGGAGAATGTGATGTTTACAGGAAACTGTAGCTGTGCAAATATCACTAAAAGAAGCAATTGAATAATTCCCCTACAGAATCAAATTAGACCCTCTTACCTCCTGATGTTTCTGAATTCAGCAATTTTTAAGATTTACATAAGATCCCCTTTTTAAAGAAACTTTCCATCCCTCTGGATGCATGTGCTTGAAAGCCAGATTCTGCTTTTGGTACATCAGCAAGATCTTATTCTTTCTACTGTAAATTAAAGTTGGTTTCAAGTCAGAAAAAAGTAACAATTCAGTCATGTTTCTGAATCTTGTCTTATGAAGATAAAGAACATCTTATTTCCCACTTCTCTGAGAATTTCTGCATCTAGAATATTCCATCCGGTTTTGGGTCACTCAGTACAAGAAAGATGGTGACCAACTTGAGGGAGTACAAAAGAGGCCATCGAGATGGTGGGAGCTGGAGCACTTGCTCTGTGAGGAGAGTCATGAGGAGCTGGGCTTGTTCAGCCTGGAGCAGAGACAGCTTTGCAGGGACCTAACAGCAGCCCTGAGTGCCTACAGGGAGGTCATTGAGGAGACAGATCCAGGCTCTTCACAGCAGCACAAGTTGGGAAGATGAGAACCAGTAGGTATAAACTGAAATGAGAGAGGTTCAGTCTGAATATAAGGAGGTGGTTTGCATCATAAGGAGAGTCAGGCAGTGGCACAAGCTGAGAGAGGATATACAGTCCCTGTCCCTGGAGGATTTAAACTGGATGAAGATCTAAGCAGACTGGTCTGACTTCAGACCTGACCTGCTGGAAGCAAGAGATTGGACTGGAGACTGCTCAAGGTCCTTTTTCTATCTGAACACTACAATTCTATGAACTTTGGTTTTTACACAGAGCTACATTATTTTACCTGATTTTGCAGTGATCTAGTTTAATTAATGTGATAGAAAATCCAGATAAATATCAGTTACAATAAATAATTTTACAGTTGCGCAATCAATAAATCTGAAGTATATACTTTCAAAAAGTCTCCATGTAATACCATAAAAAGACATGAAAACCAAGGTAAGAGTCAACTACATGTGACTGCCAAATTCATTAACATTAACTAACAAGACTGTTGACTTCTAAAATTGTTTGTGTCAGGTGGCAATGATAAACTTGATAAGACAGTACTTGCAAAATGTCATTAAATATTTTGCAACTCATTTCTATCTGTACCAAATATTAGATTAAGGCAATAACAATGTTCATATGAATTTGAAAGAATTAATTACAAAACTTCTTTAGAAACCCCACTGCAGATGTGATTAAAAGGATAAAAATAGCTTTCATTCTTAGGACTTTAAATAGGAAACTCTTCCTATAACAATACCAGTAATTAGTATAATGACAAGTAATACTGATCTTCTCATCGTCCTCAAAGCAGAAGTAATTATTTTCACCCCAAAACTGCTGATAAAGGAGTTGTGCTGCATATTAGGGATATTTAATGCTTATTTTCAGATTGTATCTGTTATACGATGCTATGTTTTCATTTTTGTGTGAGGTTATGGATTTTCTGCTATTTTCTTAAAAGCATGGCAAAACCGAGAAATATATCCCATTTGCCAAACCTCTTCTCTGGTTTACAGTCAAGAAAAGTAATCTTTTGAAGTGTTTTATTTTGCTATTTGTAGCATAGAACCTTCTAAAAAAATCTCCATGCTATGCAAACAAAACAATTTTAACTCATGTGAATATTTATAAAACTGGAGACATGAATGTGGATTCAGGCTTGAAAACTTGACACAAAATCAAAGCGTGTTGACAGCCTCTTTATCTCTCCTTCTAACATAAAAGGCAGCATGGTATAAGCATCTTTATGGCATTTTAGCGTATTTTTTGCAAGTCTAGGAAGATAAAACAAAACAGCAATTATAAACATTTGTTTATGAGTACTTCTCTAAACTTGAAATGTATATGAATGCAATATAAAAACAGATATGTGCATGCTTATATGAAGTTAGTTATCCTGAAAAGCTGTGCCTATATAAACTATATAATGAAAAACCTACACAGGACTTAAGATCTATCAATGGCTTTCTATTATGAATTTCAGTCCATCAGATTCTGTACTGAAAAAAAAAAAAAAGAAAAATATAACCATCTTCCAAAAATACCTCTTGCTCAAGGATTTCTACAGCTGGCTATCACTCAAATATCTGAATTCCATATAAAACAGTAATAGATACATAACAGCTGAAAAGACATGGTCAATGAGCTGTCTTCAAGATCCAGATGCTTGTCACTTCGAACATTTGCATTCACAAAGTACATATGCTCAACAATATAAGATTTTCTCCTGCTCATTTCTTAGGAAAGGATGAGTGGCTGTGCAATATCTTCCCCAACGTCTATCTGCCTCCATCTATACCCATCATGAATGAGTGGCTGCCTTGTGGCTAATCTCAGCCTGGCTGCTGGGAGACAGCGGTACAATGGCCTTTCAATAATTAAAGGGGGCTTATAAGAAAGATGGGGACAAACTTTTTAGCAGGGCCTGTAGTGATAGGACAAGGGTTTTAAACTAAAAGAAGGTAGATTCAGACTAGCTATGAGGAAGACATTTTTTACAATGAGGGTGGTGAAACACTGCAACAGGTTGCCCAGAGAGGTGGTAGAAGCCCCATCCCTGCTAAAATTCAAGCAAGAGAGGACTCTGAGCAATGTGATCTATATGAAGATGTCCCTGCTCACTGCAGGGGGGTTGGACTAGATGATCTTTTTTAAAGGTCCCTTCTAACCTAAGGTCTAGACATGCCACAGCCAGGTTTGAGACTGGGCTTTCATATTCACTAGATGGAAAGCAGAAATATTTGGTCTCTATGAAAATTTTAGAGCTTTTTGTAACACTGGAGCCTGTTTGGACCTGAAAGGCTTGACAAGTTTGACCCATTGCTGCTTTTCTGAAAAGCATGGTGCCTCCTTGAAATCAGACAAGGAGTGGGGGTGACGCCCTACCCCACTTAGTTTTGCAAAAGTAGCTAATAATTCAGTAGTGGCAAGTGGCACCCACAGTGGAGTGTCTCTGCATGCAGTTTGCTTCTGTTCACATTGGGATTTCTGAAGCTATATCAGCGCAGGGATCTTCCCTGCTTCAAAAATTAAAGCATGCTTTGTGGCTTAGTGCAATAGTAAAGCCAATCTCACAGCAATCTGCCACAGAAATTTCCTTCACATCTAGTATATTAGTTTAGCCACAAAACAAAACGAAACCAAACAAAACTAAACAAAAAAACCTTTTCCACAATTATACATTAGCTAGATCTGCTACAGGGAAGGAAGGGTAGTAAGGAGAGAACTGAACCACATGTTTTGCACTGGTCTGTCATTGGTTAGGCTTCATTGTAATGTCAGACTGAGCCTAGAGTAACTATCTTAGGATAAAATATTTTCTTCTTTAGATCACATTGAGATGTGTGGCTTCTTGTGGGGAGAGAGATTTATAACAGATCTGAAACCTGAATACATACAATTACTTAAAATAGTATTTCTATATTCTCCATTTTTTAACAGAAGGCAGTGAACCACTATTAATATGTTACACATTAGATTCTCACTAGTCTGTAGTGAACTGTAAACATATACATCACAATGTAATCCATCAAGTTATGTACTCAGTATTAATGAAAATGATACTAGGATTCAAAGACTTCAAGACTATAGTCTAATAGGACTTCAGACATTAATTTGAAAACTTAAAAAAATTTGTTAACATCAAGTCTTCATTTTATAGTATTATAACCTTTGCAAACCTGTGCAACAACAAAATAGAAGAGTTCATCACAAAATTAAAATTAAGCCATTTGGTATAACATAAAATTGAAGTCTTAAAGAAAATTACTATAGTCATTTCAGGCCTTGAAAACATGAATCTTCTCAGGATACAAGCACGCCCATGGGCAATATCAGGTGTACATGTCCAAAACATTTTAAACCCTCCTTTTATAATTAGTGTGATATAATTAAGCCTACTACCTGTGATAACTCTCATGATTCCCCAGACTATGTTGCTCTTCCCACCTTGAGAAGGAATTTGTTACTCATGTGAGATGATTCAGCTGCTAGCAAAGCAGCTGCTGAAGTGCCACACTTTACATCCAGCAGGCAGAACTCTTTAGGTAATATTGAAATTTGAGCCCTTCATGTGTGAAACAGACTCCAAAAGAAACCTCATCTGATTTGAGCATTTATATATTAAATAGATTTGATGGCATTTTCAACCTCTAGTATTTCTATTTCTATAAGAAAAGGAAAGCTATGCAGGTGACTTACATGCTCAGTGTAATCTTGAACATCAGTCTTAAGATAGCAAACAGAGACTTAAACATGGAAAGCCTAACTGAATCATTGTTGTACAGTAAGTAACCTTTGCTAATACTCTTAACTTGAACTTTGCATTGATACGGAACAAATACTATGTATCTAGCATTTTGATAGGAACTTACATGTAGTTTAAAAATAATAATAATAAAAACATAATTTAAAATCTTTTTCAAACTTCCAAGATTAGGAATCAGTTTGAATAAACAGTAAACACTTTAAATTAGGTAGAAGTAACAGACAAGAGCAAAGTATCTCAAAAGCAGAAATCCCAGATCTCTTTTACAAAATTATTTTGTTCTAATTGGAATGGAGAAACACTGAATATTCAAGTAGCCAGTGGGCATATTTCTATACATTTATTTAATTAAACTTATTAATTAAACACAGGCTCATTTTTTTGTGGCAAAAATCACATGGTGTATCTGATTTCAAGCTTCCTGGTGGTCAGAAAATTATGTTAAAGCTAGATATAGAAACAATTAGGGTAAAATCTAAAACTATGAATGTCTGAGACTGAATGCCACTATATACACAGGTGGTGAGACTTTCTCCTTTCCACTTTTCTAAGTTCATGCACCCCAAAAGCAATCACAATTCCCAGGAAAAATCTACATTCATTACCTTCAGAGCCACAGCTATTTCTCTTTTAGCAAGGGTAGAATCATATTATAGAATCATAGAATGGTTTGGGCTGGAAAGGACCTTAAAGATCACCTAGTTCCAACCCCCCTGCCATGAGCAGGGACACCTTTATATGCTGAAAAAACAACCTTGTTAGATTGGGGAAACTATGCCCATGGAATGTGAACTGGCAGAAGGCCAGAGTCTGAAAGGAAAACTCAAAACCAGCTGCAGCAGAGCAGCAACCCAGATATATAATTTTTAAAATAATGGAATCATTACTTAACACATGAAATACTCAATAATACAACATATTATTTTATTTACGCTGAATACATTATCATAACCATTAGAAGTGAATTCACTAAACACTTTTTTCACCCAAAGCTTTGAGTGAGTAGAATGTCTGGCAGCTACCCAAACAGGTCACCACGAACAGGATAATGTGGCAATCTGTTATCATTAGCTCTGTTGGAAAGGTTCTAAAGACACTAGAGAGAATTAAATGACCTGGAAAACTCAGTCTATGGAAAAGTCTATTGTACTCATCTCCATTATTTCCACCTCTACGCATCACTGGAACAGTGGAACAACATGATTTGCAGTGGTGACAAAGATAAAGGTCATTTTTCTGTTTTCTTTTATCCAACACGAGCCATTTAAGGATTGTAAAATTCCACACATACAGAAAATGACTAATTCGTGTCAGGTCCTTCCACTCTCTCAGCATGTTAATCTATTGAAATCTTCATATTTGGAAGACAATGCAGAGTTTTATTTTTGAAAATCACTTCTACTTGTATTCCTGTCCATCACTGTTACAACTGTCAGAATTTGAGATCTTCTAAAATAACAACATACAAACCCCCTACACAGTCAATTTTAGCAACTGTTTTTTCTAACTAACTGGTGCAATTTTTTCCAGCAAATTTTGAGAGAGTCGTTCTAACGAGATATATTAAAGGAAGTCACTATGCCAAGGTCCACACCATAAAGATAGGTACTCTAAAAGGACTGACATAGCCTATTCAAAAATATGCAACAGAGATTATTTTTATTTATGTAAATTTTATTGTTGTTCTACATTTATCTGAGTGATTAACGTAAAATGAAGAATCCGACTTTGACAGGCACCAACAATTCTGATCTAACAGTTGTGTATGAAAGCCTTATTCCTGGGAAATCCAACAAAAGATAAGTTTACATGAAAGAACAGAAACAGGAGAATTAGTAGAATCTTGGGCAAAAAAAATGAGATCTTGAACATTTTGGGAAAGGAAGGATGAAAGTGTTCCTGGATCTCAGAACTAATCAAAAATTGGAAAAAAAAAAAAAAGAAAAATTAAAAAAATTGAATGGATTATAGGCGTGGGAGCTGAGTGTTTTCCCTAAAACTGTTTTATTTCACACTGTGTACTTACTGAGACATTGAGGTCATAGAGTACCAAAGATACTGTTTTGAAGGCATACTCTTCACCAGTAAATAAGTAGCTCCTGCTTAGGCATAAAATTGTGCCAAATCACCTTTCTTCTTTATAGAAGTGGAACAAAACACAGTGAGATTTGTGTTTCACTGGCAATTTATTTTTTTTTACATATTAATTTCTATAAGTGAACAGTTTTAATATTTATTAGTAATGAACCATATGGATTTAAGAGACAGACACAAGACTCAGTTTTGCTCTATTGCAACAGAGGATGAACATCACGCACAAAGGCTGGCAGGCCAGAAGTTAGTTCTGTCACCTGATATTACAGATTTACATAGAAAGAATATCTACATAAATGATCCATCCTAGCATATTTGTCAAAACTGGACTATCAAAAGCCTCCAGCTAAAGACTAGCGGAATTCTGACACAGTATACACAATTATTCAGCCTATAAACAGTTACTATTTTGAGAAACAGAAATATGTAGGAAGTTAAATTTTCAGATAAAATTATGGCTTAAATTTACCTTTGCTGCTCTTTGGCAAGAAAGAGAAGAGAGACTGATTTTTCCATCTATACCTTGGGAAAAAGCTATTCCCTCTTCTCTCTTCCCACCACCTCTTGCTCCTCAAGGACATTAAAGACACCATTTAGATGCCAAAATGCCCACTTTTCATGCACTCAGAGCCAAAATGCTTTTTTATATAAAGAATATCCTTCAATAAATCTGCTATTCTAATAAGACTTGTACAGAGAAAGCAAGTTAAAATTCACCTGCCAATCTTTCCTGTGCTTTTAGTGGTTACAATACATTGACAAGTGCAGGAAAATTAGTTAAACTGTGTTGTATTTAAAATGACACTGTGAATCTACTCATATCAAGTTCATCAGTCCTAATTCAGTTACGTCTATTTGGAGGTCACTGTCAGTCTCATTCATTACAATGGCTTTCTAGTTTTCTGACATGATTCACAATTAGTTGGGTAGGCAAGTAAAACATCTGACATCCAACAATGAACTATGTGCTTCCAAATACATTTGCACAGCCACACATTACACTTTAGCAAGCTTTTTATGTTGACCTATTAATAAACCATAGCTTAAGGTTGAGAATTAAGACTCAATTCAAAAATTAATTAGAGGTGTTCTGAACTATATGATCATAAGTCATTCAGCTATTAAATGATGAAGCATGCTAGTTAACAGACAACCACAGACATTTACTTTCTCTTATTTCCATCTGTGGCTGTATTCATTATAAATTTAAAATGAATATCTATCATTCATCTGGATAATGAATATCAGATTCAAGTGATTCATACCTATAACCACTATATCACACTGGTTTGTATCACAACAGATTCTTAATGAGCACACCACTTTTGACATTCTCCATTATAGATACAGATTTATATTTATTCAAATATTCTAATAAAATATGCACTGAGTTACACAAACCACTTAATATTAGTTGGGAACCAACTATGACTGCCTAACATGGTGCATTATCCTTCACCTTGGGTGTACCTTCATGAGAACTTGCTTTTGATTTCAGATTTCTGTAACAAACCTGTCATACTCTAGAACCAAAGCAAGCCACACTGAAACACCTAGGACATTAGAAGAGCAATATAGACTTTATCTCTAATTCTTTTCTATAGAGTTTACCAGAACTAATCAGATGTTATTAAACACGAGACAAAAAATATTTTTAAAAAGTTATTCAATGCACCCAGGTTAAGAGTACATTGCAGAGATTATTTTAAAACATTTACAAAGAGTGGTCACCACTTTCAAGACAGAACTTCCTACAAACCCATGGTAAGAAACATAACAAAGTTATCTAGAAATAATTTTTTAGTGTATGTTCCATTTGCAAGCAAGGTTAGATTCCTCATGAGAGCTTCTGTGATTTTCATGTTATAGGCTAATACATGCAAGCAAAAAAGCTCATAAACATATGCCAAAAGCAGTTTAATTTAAATATTCGCTACCTTAACTCTCCTATGTGTTGTACAGAAGTTGTCCTTCAAAACAGATATTATCTCCACAGAACAGTTCTCATCTGAGTGAAAACCGATGAAGCTCAGGCTGAACTGAATCAGAATGTATTAGGACTCCTTTTCAGTAATCTGTTGAACAGAACAAAAAATAGAAGTTATATATATGTGTGGAGCTGTATTTGATGCCTTAGATCACTCAAACCTTCTTGTATGTGGAGATCTGTTCATCTGACTCTCATGTTTTATTCCTTGTATGTTGCATGTCTTTGGCTGGCTGTACGAATTAAATCTGAGATACCTTTTGTGTTTCAGAATTGATATAGGATTCAAAAGTGCTTTGGTTTATGTTGTTAGGGGAAAAGGGGTATTTCTTACAACAACAACAACAACAAGTTATTTTTTATTTGCTATCCTCTAAAGAAAGGATAGTACTAAGAAGAATAGAAAAGTTACAAATTTCCATTATTAGCCTTTTACAATTATGTATATTCATCTATAATGAAAGGAACATAAAATAATTTATGTTGTTTGACTTTAAACCACTTCATGAGCATAAGAAGCTTTCTCATATTATTATTTTTTAAAGTGACCTTTCTCAGACAACATGCAATCACAACCTCATTGATTACTTAATTTTCAAAATATTCATTTGAAATTATGCTACAGGCATGCATCACCATTTGGCTTATCAAAAATCCTGTAAAATACTTCTTTAAAATAATTACTTCTTGAATCACACTCTCTTCTACCTAGATATCCAATCACTAGGTTAAATTGGCAACAGAGATCACAAGACTTTCAGTAAATTTAAACAACTGTTAGTGTCCTCAGAAAAGCAAAAAAAACCCCAATCTCAAACAAACAAACAAACAACAAAAACAACAAATTCAACCACTGCTGTGATGCTCTGTTAGCTTTTGGATTAATTAACTTTCACAGGAAAGCTAAAAAGCAGTCTTTTTTTTCCTGAAGAAGCCTATGTTAACTAAACAGTAAACACAGTTATATCATATTAAAGCTTTCCTTTTTCCTAGTTTTTCTTGTACTCGACCTGAGTTATATTCTTAGATGCTTCTTCCCTTGACTTTTGCAATACTTTATCCTGATTAAAGACGTCACAAGAATGTCTTCCTGTTAAAAATTTTTCTCTACTTAAGATATTTTCCTAGGAATCAGTCAGCAGCTGGGAAATTAATCTTTTAAATAATTTTGAGCCTAGTAAAAAAGAAAAAAACACAACACCCCAAAACCAAAAATTAAAAAAATCAAAACACCAAAACAAACCAACAAACCAACAAATAAATAAAAGTCAATTAACTGTCCTAGTCAGACCTGTCTATGTCATTGCCAGGAAACATATTAGATGTTCTTCTACCAAAGGCACTGTGGTAGAACTAACTACCAATTTCATAGCTAATGCACTTGAAAATTATCAACAATCTTTCTTCAGCGTATTGGCTTTGAAGTTGGGATTGAGAAATTTACCTAGACCTTGCCTCTAGAAAGTCACTGAATTCAGGGACTGAAGAGTAGTTTTTACGTATGTTGCACATTTGAAAAAAAAAAAAAAATATCAGTACAAGGAAAAAATTCTAATGCTGTTCTCATTAACTTTTTGTGGACTAGCCTAGTGGATAAGAATTTATCTAAGTTATATTACAGCTCAATCCCGTACTGGTTGAATGATTCAAAGCTGTATCTGCTGTTCAGCAAACATTTAGATTTGTGAGGAAGAGGAGGCAGATTGCTTACCCTCCTTTTAGAGCTATCTCATCTTGCAGAAAATGGTGAAATTTTATAAAGACTATGAAGAGAAAGATTATAGAAAACCAATTTTTAAGCCACCATATTGGAAGAGAGAGAATTAGATCTCACTTCCCATTCCATTACAATATTTGTATGTTTTTAATCACTAATTATAATTAGTTATGTGAGTAAGACTACAAATACACTCTTCTCTTGGTCTAGCTGTTACCCAAATCACTGAGTGGTAAAAATACATGATCTAATAAACCTACAAAGTTGTATTTCATGGCATACCTTTGGCACCTTTAGTAAGGAATCCCTCCCTCCTGTCTTTTAAGCACCTGTTTGTTAGCAACCATTTAAATACACATCCTGAAAGGGGTGAACCATTACTCATCTTTGAGAGGAACAACTTCAGCTCCCGCCTCTGGCAGAAGCACTTCCACACAAACATTATTTCTTTCCCTTGACTAAATATGAGATTTTTCTAGTCAGCATCTGGATATTACAGATCTCAGTCATGAAGCATCTCATTTACCTAAAAGTTAGAAAAGGTACTAGATACTTCTCTGAATGGAATGGATTCTGTAGCCCAGTGAATAATATATTGCCACTGCTATTAACAGGCCATGGTCTTTACATGAACTTTGCAAGGTATCAAGACTGAGACTTGACAGGTTTACTTGTCTGAACTTTCTTTACCTAAATAAACTTTTTTGTAGCTGGTAATTCCTAAATGGCTAAGTGACTAGGTCCATTTCATTTTGCTTTTGATTATCCCTCTATGGTACAATTTTCATATAGATAGTAGTAACAAGTAGTTATTCTGTGCATAATCTAATATTTATTACTCTAAATTAATGACATGGCATAGAGGAATATAGCTGTAGTAGGACAAAAGAGACCTTGAAAGTGGGGATGCAGGATGCAGTGTAGAGAGGGGCAGGCATAAAATGGTAAGAGAAAGGACACAGGCTGATGATGGAGACCCCATGGCTAAAAACAACTCACAAATGGGCAGCTAAGGAGGTGCAGGCCTTGCAAAATCAGTTTTACAGGCAACAAAGAGAACAAAGAACATGTATCTAACATACGTAAAGTGTAGCATAAATGGTAAATCCAGATGAAGTATGCACTTGAAAACCAGTGAACAAATAGAAAATTGTAAGCATGCTGGAAAACATATAAAAATGTCCCTATGTGAATATGAGATGAGGAAGAATAAATCAAAAACCTGAATCCCAGTGAAGGACTCAGGATGCTCACAACTAATTGTACCCTCTCCCTAGACTAAAGCCAACCTTTGAATCCACAAGGTATTTGAAAATTAAACTTAACACTGTAAAAGCAGTAAATATCAGGAGTGTATGTATGGAAATTTCAGCTTCTTCTGCAATAGTATTATTTTCTTTATTTTCTATTTCTTTCTTGTTTTTTTATTTTTTTGTAATAATAAGTACTGAACTAATAAGAATTCTTCAAGTCAACAGTTAGGATCTAAATTATAGTAACAATAAATTATTGAATTTACATATAAAGTGTGTTTCTTTTAAGGCTATAAAAATATATTGAGAATAAAAATTCCACTTCCTCACAGCACCTTTTTTGAACTAATTCCTGGATGTTATTAAGCTGATCAATCATTTGCCTGCAAAGTTAGCAGCAACACCTGGGAAATTAAGATATTGCCCTTAAGAATCGTGTCACCCTGTGGTGTTTGAGAGAGAGAGATGTTGGGGGTTTTTTTGTAGTAGAAATTAGAAACAAAGACAAAAATCCTCTGTTGAAATAATGCCAAATCACTTGTCTTAGGTATGATTTGCACTTCTCTTTTTCCTTGAGTTTCTTTCTCTTGGATAAGTTACAAAGGAATATATCCATTATATGTGTGAGACTGTGTGTGTACAATATAAACTACTGTGTATTCACACATATCCATATACTTATATATTAATAATTTTCATTTTTACATTGATTTGAGACAATGCAACAGGAATAATTTATGTGGGATTTTTACCACTAATGGTCACATATTTAACTTTGTAAAACATATTTTGCTTTTAAAATAAAAAATAAACCTGTTTTATTTTCAGCTTTGAACTGAATGTCAAAAAAATAATTATACAAAAAAAGGTTGCACGATAACATGGAAATATGGTACATTAAAATGAAAAGAACTAAAATTTATTCAAAATTCTTATTAGATAGAAATATCTGCAGAACACTAAATTCCACAGAAGGTGGGCTAGCCATTAGGTTTCAGTAGCTGGAAGAAACAATAAATCACAGCTTTTAGTTTTACAGCCCATTACACCCAAAGGTCTAAAACCTTTCTGTGGTTATTTGCAAGCCTGAGAGTACTCCAGCCGCAGAGTCTTATACTTTCCAACTTTCTGTGACTAATAAACGCTATACTAAAGTGAACAGGAAATTAGAGTAGAAGAGAGGTGTAAAATCAGTATCCAGAGAAAGGCTATGCAGGAAGGTTGTGAAAAACAGTTCACTGTAGAGCTATGCAGTCTCCCAGTGCACCTCAGACAAGACAGATTACATTCTCATTAACGACCATTTAAGTCTCAGTGAATTTTTATATGTTAGAAAGGGGAAGCAGTGATAAAGTTATTAAATATTTTGGAAGGGCAAGGTGTGAGGGGGAAATAGAGACATAATAGGTTTGGGGAAATATTTGATTGAGACCTGCTGCAGCTAGCTAATAAAAATAGCTTGAGAGATATATAGATCTTTCTCCTGTTTCTGACCCCTCACTCGACGGTTATGCCCTTTTAAAGTTCCATTCTGTGTAGAAGCACAATATCTTTCACTCTTCCTTAAAATATCCTGGCAATTGAGTTGCTCTTCTGCTTTTATTAAACAAATCCTCTGCTTCTGATGAAGCACTGTTCAGAAAGACAGTTACCATTTGCTAACCTGCCTATTTAGTAATTCCACGTTTCTTTTTGAAGTAGCTAAGTCAGATCTTCCTCCCAATTCATTTAACATCTTTCCTCTTATGTCAAATGGACTCGCAGTTCCTAGCTAATTTTAAAATGTCTCAGTGCAACACCAGCTGTATGGTAGAAAGAAGCTTCTCTAGGAAATGTAATGCCTCCCACACTGAACTGGAGGAAACTTCAGGCAGCTTTAGATAGCTGAAGCGGGTCTCGCTATCTGTGTCTATACTACAGGCAAGAGGTTCCTGCTGTGCAACCAGGCTACCTGGTAACTGCAAGGCATTCAGCATCATCCTAAGCAAACACAGTTTCCATTAAAATCAAAGACATTTGTGTTCCTAAATGTCCTCTGGGAGGTCTTGTACTGTAGATTGCACTGAAGAATATGCTTGCTATAAAAAAATCACAAGTATTTCCACTTTGTATGTGTGTTTCAAGACTGTTTTTTAATTCCTAGTGCAATATTTTCAGTTTAGCAAGTTTTTTTTCTGCTTTTCTGACTCAGACTATTTCTGATACTGTACAGTCTTCACAGGTGAAGATTAAAAGGTAATATGAGAAGAGACACAGAGAGTAGGTATAACAGGAAATCTTAAAGGCAAGAAATTGCTTCTTGGGCTCATTATCAAGTGTACTGGTCATTACATAGGTTTTCACATTCCAGCCTAAGCTTTTTAAAAGACAAGATAATTTAAAATAGAGCTTAAACACAACTACTCCATGAGTTAGTAATTTCTCCCATCTCACATTACCCTTTAATTTCTGCTTTAATTTCTGCTTTGAATTTACCCATATAGGAATCAAAGATATAACATATACCTTAATGGAACATAAGCAACTTAAGTTTTCTACCCCATTATTTGGAAGTGCCAAAGCATTTTTGCACTTGTGTGATGGGCAATAATTTGGTCAGCCCAAAGGAAGTTGAGGCTAATTCCAAATTTAAATGAAGAAGAAAATTATTGCACTTAAAAGCTAAAAGCCAAATCCTGCAGTGGTGAAAAATTGTTATTTACAGGCACAAGGCAAGCAGGCACAAGGGAATAATATATATCACATCGGTAGGATATGATCATCAGAGTGATTTTTAGCCTGTTCACTGTAGTTAACAGATTTGACCCATGGGAAAATTTTTACAAAGTCTGTGAATCTAAGATTTTCTTTCAAATATATGCATACTATATGGAGCTCAATAATTACAAAAAATAATTTTTTCATAAATTTAGGCTGGCAGACAGAGATGTAGAGTGTTATCCATGTCTTTAAATATATAGCAACAGATCTATCTTTAAATTTAAAGGATGTATTGATATTCACAGGTACTTTTATACTGACCACTGACATACACCTTCCTTCCACAGCTTCAGAAACAGTAGGAATGATCCCAAAATAGTTCTTCTCCCCGCCCCGGCATTATAATAACAATAACAATAGTGATTGTAATATTTGTAACACCCAGCACTGGTGGTGTCTGCAGTGTACCATATTTTTTTCACAAAAGAAGTAAATGTCTATTTTCCAGAAGGAAAAACACGGAGACATGAACTGGCAAGTGAAAGGTCATCAGTGGCCAATGCCAATAAAAATGCAGGTTATAATGTGGATTTCCAGCAAACCGTAGAGTTCAGTAATGGAGAACCAAACTGCTTAGATGCAGATTTTGACAGAGCAAAATTCTACAGCAGGAGATAATTCATAGCCTTATACATGAAAATTTGAGGGCAAGCAGTCTGCTTCAAAAGAAGATAATTTACCCACTTGGCAAATGTTTGTAGGGAGCGTAATATTAAGCTTCTGTTTCCTGTTTATTTAGCATTAGCAGATATGTCTGTAAAAGGTGACTAACACAGTTCTGTGTCCTTTAGTTTGAGATTTTACTCTAAATCATAACTAATACTATAACTTTGTGGTGTGAGCAGCCAAAATATAGCCTGGTTAGAAAGAGAAAAATTACTAACAAAATAAAATGTCTACTATTATGGGACCTGTGAGCCTGGGAACTAGGCCTTGGGACCAGAAACATCCCTGAAAAGTACACCTGGCCTCTGAAGTACAGGTGGGGAAGCTAGAAAAAGTGACATTCTGAGATACTATCAGTAAGTACAAAACCCAAGGAACTGTTAAGGTGACTTACTGCCAGAAAGAGTGGAAGCAGTCTAGGAAAATAAAACTGGGCTGAAAGAACAGAAACATCATCACCTACTGACTGTTCCAGGTGAAGAACAGACATTAATAGCATCTATTATCTGCTCAAAGTGGTCATGTCCTACATTGTCTTATATTTCTACAATATAAAAAGGACTTAATTTTTGTCAAAAATGGAGCCTCTTTCTCTGAGGACTTCCTGTGCTATATATACTTTTACTTTCCTGAACAAGTTGAATTCTGCACAAACTTGGCAGAATGCTATTATTGACTGCTGACATACTATTGATTACTGCTATATTATTGATTGCTGATAGTAATTTGTAATAGCTGTATATAAATATATTCACATTATTAATCACAGATCTATTGCTAGTGGTGATTTTTGTGGTAATATTCTTGCTAGTGGTGATTAGTATGTTATGTGTAATTATCTGTAATAAAGTAGAGAAATTTAGAGGATAAAAGACTCAGTGTCCTTCTATATTACGGAATCCTACAAACCCACACGTTATATTTCTACAATATAAAAAGGACTTAATTTTTGTCAAAAATGGAGCCTCTTTCTCTGAGGACTTCCTGTGCTGCTACTGAGCTTAGTCTCACTTTTTTTTCATGCATACTGTCTTGTCATAGTGTAAGTCCCCTAAGTCCCCTGTCATGTAACTAGGCTTGCTCCAACACAGTAAAACATAGGTACATTGACGGGAAAAGGAAAGTGGGAGCAAGTTCATTAGCCAAAGCTGCTATCAAAATCCACTCCAATTGGATCTTCGTGTTCACAGACAGGCATGTGTTGCTGCACCTTTCTACCAGAGATGATGCTTCTGCTGGCACTGCTGCTGTTGTCAGTAAAATAATACCTTTTGGAAAGCAGCACCCTGTCATTGCTGGTTGCCAATGCAAGTAATCATCTCATGATGAACTCCTCTGAGTTCAACTTTTGTTGCATCTGCTTGCTCAGATTCTTTTTAATTGTGGCAAAGTACCTCTCTTTGAGTCTAATTAACAGGATGCTTTCTTTCACCTTTGTAACCACAGATTATTTTTCACAGATGTATGTCACTTTCTAGGAGGAAAGATGGGATTATGACTAATTCTTTTTTTGCTTTGACTCATAAGGTACCCAATAACGTGGATCAGTGTGCAGTGAAGACTGACTGAATCTTGTTTATCAGAAATCCTGGCGAATAGCCACAGTGTAGCAAACTGAGTCTAAGTTTCAGCTGGGTTATTTCCATCTGGTCTTGTTTGTAATGCTTCCAGTACATGTAACTTAATAACACTAACATGGCTCAGTAAATGTCTCATTCTATCACACAAGGAATCCTAAAAAGTTTTATAAAGATTTCCAATCAACAGATATGTGAGGATTATTATTTTCTGTTTGCAGACAGGGAATTCAGGCACAGTATTTTTCAAGGCAACATTAAAAAAAAAAAAAAAAAAAAAAAGCTTGAAATCACCTGGGGTTTTAAGATGTTGACTTTGAAACACTTTAATACTATGCTGATTTTTGCACATGTCAAGCACCTGCAGCTCACTGCCTTTAACTGCTGTTCTCTGTGTTGAGTACCTCTCAGAACAAAGCTCTGTGGTAGGTAACAAAATTAAGACACCCAAACTTTGTGCAGATGCTTGTAAATCTGGACCTCCTAAGTGATTTGCACAAAATCAAACAGTGACTCACTGTCTAAATAGTAAAAGAAATTAAGTGTCCTGCCTATCGCTGTACTTTACTTTGGAAACACGCTGCTTCTCTGATATCAGAGTTCCTTCTATGAGAGAATAGTGGTCTATTAAAGCTGCAAGGAAAATAGAATTACTTAATAAGTCACTACAAGGCAGTATAGATAGAATAGGCAATGCAAGAGTAAAGATCAGACAACATACAGTGCCTGTAACTTAAAAACAATAAGGACAAAAGGTAACTGAACTGTTCTCTTATCCAAACAAAGGTACTAAGGTGTAGCATCATGGTAACTGCAGAGTGAAGCGGGCTCAGATGTTTAATAGTAGCCACTGTGGCTTTGCTATGTAATTCAGAGCATTTTCTGCTCAAGCCATGGTAAGTTACACTAGGAATAGACACATAGGTGCCATGGTTCTATGGAGTAAATAAGGTAAAAATCAGATAAACATTTCAGGGCCAATCACATAAGAATTTAAGGAAATACATCAGAGTACATTTATTTGTTTATTAAGGGGGTGTTCAGGGCCCAGATATGTGTTTTGAATGCTTTAAACATAGTAAATTTCCTTTATAACAATATCAGTTTAGTTAAAGCCATGTTGAAATAGTGACAAAGTGTGCTGGTTTGAACCAAATGCCAGGTTTAGAACTATTAAAGGGCGATTATCTGCACACAGACATTCCTTTCATTGCTTCCTTAAGGGGAGCCCAGCTAACTGGGCTAATGACTGAAGTTCCCTTCACCCCCCCGAGAACATGGAGTTCCCACAATTGTGCTCTTTCTCCCCTTTCCCTCTCCTGTCCTGTGTTTCCAAGTTAGAAGTTCACCTCTGATAGAGGCTAAATTAAAATGGGGGGAGAATACTGCTATGTCTGGAAAGAGTTCTTAATAGATTCAGACGAAGGTGTCTTGCTCAGCTAAGCATATGACAGCATCTTTGTGTGCTTTTCATGCTTTATCCTTTTTCTTTCTCTTTGTTTTTAAACCTCTTAGTGGCTTCCAAACCAACAATGCTCTTCCTGATAGTGCTGGAACACTCTTTAATATTCAGATTTCCTTTGATGTGTTATTGAAAAAGTCACCATGTTAATAGTGCGTGGAGAAATATTGTCAAGTAAAAAGATCTCTCCAGTCCATCTTGTGACACAAGTGATCACAATATTTATAATATTAATCTGCTAACAATATACAAACTACTCAGGGAACTACAGACTGGTCAGCCTCACCTTCATCTCTGGGAAGGTAATAGAACAACTAATCCTGGAAACCATTTCCAGGCACGTGAAAGACAAGGAATAGTTAGCATAGCATCAACAAAGCGAGGTCATGCTTGATCACCTTGATAAACTCCTACAACGAAATGACTGGAGGAGAGAGCAGTGGATATTTTCTACCTAGACTTCAGTAACACCCTTGACACCGTGTGCTGAAAGATCCTCATAGAGAAGCTGCTGATGTATGGGCTGGATGACCAGAGGGTGTGTGGATTGAAAACTGGCTGAATGGCCTGTCCCAGAGGGTGGTGGTCAGCAATGTACCATTTAGTTGGAGGCCAAAAACTGGCAGTTTACCTTGGGGGTCAATACTAGGTTCAGTCTGTTTTAACACTTTCTTTCATGATTTATAATGATGGGGCAGAGCGTACTCTTAGCAAGTTTGCAGATGACACCAGAGGGTCGTGCTGCCATCCAAATGGATCTCAACAGGCTGGAGAAATGGGTGGACAGGGACCTCATGAAGTTCAACAAGGGGAAATGCAAAGTCCTCCACCTGGGGAAGAGCACCAATATAAGCTGGTGATTGCCCAGCTCAAAAGCAGCTTGGCAGAAATTGACCTGGAGGTCCTAGGGGAAACCAGGTTGACCATGAGCCAGCAATGGGCCTCTACCACAAAGAAGGCTAATGGTATCCTGGGCTGCACTAG
Source organism: Caprimulgus europaeus (assembly GCA_907165065.1). The sequence continues at coordinate 112,265,572 of OU015523.1, forward strand.
GCAAACTATTGCCAGCAGCTGAAGGGAGATGATTCTTCCCCTCTACTCAACTCTGGTGAGGCCAGACCTGGAGTCCTGTGTCCAGTTTTGGGCTCCCCAGTAAAATGGGGGCATAGACATACTAGAGAGAGTCCAGGAAAATGCCATGATCATGATGAAGGAACTTTCCTCCTATGAGAAAAAGCTAAGAGAGCTGTGACTATTTAGCCTAGACAAGAGAAGTCTCAGGAGAGATCTTATTAGTGTATAAAAACACCTGAAGAGAGACCACAAAGAAGACAGAGCCAAGCTCTTTCAGTGGTGCCCGATGCCAGGACCAGAGGCAATGGGCACAAACTGAAACAACTGAAACACACGAGGTTCCTCTGAACATCAGGAAACTTTTTTTTTTTTTTTTTTTTTTTTACTGTGGGAGTGGCTGAGCACTTCAGGTTGTCCCAGGATGCTCCGGAGTCTTCCACCTTGCAGATATTCAAATATCATCTGTGCACAATCCTGGGCAACCAGGTTTAGGTGGCCCAGATGTTCCCTCCAAACTCAACCATTCTGTGATTCTTTATATGGCCCACAGGTTTTACTATGGCACAGCTTAGTCTGCTTAACATTCCCACCATGCATGTGCTTTGAAGCTCTCCGAAAGACCAACTGTTGGTCCTTGTCTCCCCATTAGGGGTTGGAGAGCCTTTGTTGCACTCCTGGAGTGGAATTTCCCATTTCATGTCCTTAAAAAGAAATCTGTTTTGTATATATCAAAACTGCACCGTAAACCAAATACAGACACAGAGAAGGACAGTCACAACATTTACATCAAAACTGTACTAGTGCTTTGAATCAAAATGCTGATGTGTTTCCTCCTCCCACCTTTCCTCTTCCTTTTGTTTTCCCGTTTCCCCGCCCATTTTACCCTTCTCCTCTCCTCAGGGAGGGGAGTTCTCATGATTAATCGACATTTCTGAAGGAAGAGAATTATCTGCTGAGTAGATGAGCTGCTAGCATGGAACACTATATCATGCTTCACAATTATCATCAATATTTATAACACTTTTATGTACAACAAGTTGAGTCACATTAGCAGACCGGAATGAAACCTACATAGATTCATTGTAACAACTGTGAAGCAGCAGTAGGTTATCTGCTTAGAATTCAAGTTGCATCTCTCTTGAAAGGAATTGTCTCTTTAACCAGTTACTTCTTTTTGAATTACAGACCTACTGGCTTTTTAAAATGTCATTCTCTTACTCTGGATACAGAAATATAAAATTTTCCAAATTTCTATTGTGACTTTGATAAGGAAGGAGAATGGATAAATAAGTTAGATTTGGTTTGAAATATGCTCCAGGGTGGGGTGGAGGAGCTAATATTTAATGTGTTTGTTTATTGGGAATATTCTGATTAAGTTTGCCATGAGGACATTGAAGAAAATACTGTAGAAAGAGAAGTTTTACAATTGTATGAAATTATTCTTAAAGATGCAACAATTAATATATTTAGGTAAGTAAAATAAATATCTGTAGTATTTTAATTTCAGCATGTAAAACTAGAATGCACCTGTCCCTAGACAAAATTGCCAGAAGCCACCTTAGCAAATTACTATTTCTAATATGCATACTTGTCCTTAACTTTTTTAAAGATATTGATCCTTCATTATTGCATAGGATGAGCATATGTCTTTTACTCCTATATAAGTAAAGAAGTAATTTGTGAAAAATGAAAATAATTTGAATTTATGTTGACAACACATAGTAACAGTTACAAAGTGAACAGATATAGGAGATTGTTTAGGTGTGTGCTCATGCAGGAAAAAGACTAAAAAAAAAATTCCTATAGCTATTTCTCAACTGAAAAATAGTAAAGAAAGAAAAGGAAAAAGTTATAATAAATTATTTGATGTACAGGTCTTCCTACAAACCCCAGAATAACTATTAATCACCATAAAAATAAGCCTGTTCTTGAGAACACGTTTCATCTAAACAAATTATTCTATCTAGCCATGACTTTTAGTAGTAATTAATATTTTTCTAAAATCACTACTATTTAAATAAACATGCTATTTATTATCACAAACCAAAAATATAGTATTATATGATCTTTCATAATTGCAGCAACTAGTACACAAATCACAGTACCACACAGGTTACAAGGTAGCTAGCAATAGCTGTGGGATGAGTCAATGAATGATCCTGTGTTCACAAAGGGATGAACTTTGACTTTTTTATTTTTTTTGTCTTAATAAATCATTTTAGTTATGGATTTTATCAAATAACAACAATTTAATATGCATAGATGAAGTTAAATGGAAGCAGTTAAGAATTTTAAATACATTCTAAAAGGGAAATTGATTTTGATATTCCTTTAAAAAGCAATCTAAATTTTGTACTACTCTCTTCTATTAACTCTGCCTGAATTAAGATCTTTTCATTAAACTAGAGTTGAAGAAATATAAGGACTGTCTTTGGATGGAATATAACACCTAGTAGCACTCATACTTGGACAAAACCATGATTTGCTCAAAATTATCCCCATAAATCTATATAAAGATTACCGTGACCTTTGTAATGTTTGAACAATTGTTTTTTTTCTCTACTTGCTGTACTTGTATAAATAGAATTAACAGGAATTTGGGTATCATCTGTATTCAGCATTGGATAAGTGCTATGGATCTAACCAAAAAACGACCACATTCGAAGCACGTATATTGTTTTGACCATGTCAGTTCTAATTTGAAAGCAGGCTTGTTTTGCCTTGTCACACATATTGATCATCTTTCATTCCATCAACTGCCATATGAAATTCTCTGAATTCATAACACTTCACATTCCTTAGATTCATTGTGGGGAGAGATGTTAAAATATATATAGTAGCATAAACTTATTTCTTATTTTAAATTTGAAATATGTACCAGATACCCATTATCTGTTTTTTTTTCTCTTTCAGAATATCCTAAGATTATTTGATTTTTAAGTAAGTTTTCTTAATTAATGGCAGAATACTGAGAATGTAAGAAGAAATTTTGTAGTGCTATACATTTTGAATAAAACATCTTTATATTTAGAAAAGTAATCTTAACTTTGTATTCAATTTGTTACTCCTTATGTATTTATTTCTTCAGTTGTTTTTGAAAATCAAAAGGAAAGAAAAAGAAATTAAAATATCTCAAATCCAAACCATTCAATCACAGCCAATCACAGTAAACACCGAATTCCTCTTTTCTGACATTATCTGAGTTGAAGGGTGGTTTGTAATATGTGCTTCATGCTTTTTCAACTCAGTCTCAAAACACTTCAGAAAAAAGTGGTGTCTTCCAAAATTAATTTTCCAGTTAGCTGAAACAGACAGACTTGATTATTTTTATGGGAGGTTTTGGAAATGAATATACATCTAAAGATGGTGACAGCGTTATATTCTGACAGTTTATCACCTTTCAGCTCAAATAAGGAAACTGGTTGTATGATCATTTTCAGTCTCTAAAGGGAAATGCACTTAATTAGAACATGGTCAATGTATATATGCTGACAGTTAGCTGAAATATAAGTTTTGAGGTTCAAGTCCGTGGAAAACATAAAACTTAAGTAGAAATTTCACTTCTGGGTTTCAGGACATTGCAGGAACATTAGCTAGGTCAGTTTTCAAGTAGGTGAAATCTTAATAACCTGCGATACTTATTTTCTTCAATTTTCTTGAAATTTTGCAAAACTTTGCCTGTGGCACTATATGTTCCAGTTTTTAGGTCAAAGGAATTTACAACGACAAAGAAAATGCAAGTAAAATAGAAAGTAACAGTGTTTAATACTGGCAATTGTGAAGACCTAAATACAGACCTAATGCATTTCTGTAGTAATGCTAAAAATTTACAGCAAAACAGGTATATTTCTTGTACACTGTTAAACAGACATCTATCTATTTATTCATACGTGTATCCTCTCTCCCTCTTTCTCTATGTGTCTCATAATACTCTGAACCAGAATTCATTGCATACTAACATGAACTTACTGTAATTACTGTAAAAGTTCTTGTAGAGTCAGCTAACAAAGTGATTCCATGTTTTCAGAAATCATAGATTGGTTTTGGGTTGGAAGGGACCTTTAAACCCTTAAATAATTCTGACCTAGAACCTAGAATTCCACGACAATATGTGTTTTGAGACTAAAAGACTGTTGAGAAAAAGCTTGAGGTTATTTTTGTAAACTGAATAATGAAATTGCAAAACAATGTAATGAAAATAGGACTTAAAAAATATTTTAAAGTATTCTACCGAATTCTAAAACAAAGATATTTCAGTGTAATTCTTAAGAAAACTAAGCCAAGCAAAGCTGAAATTTGAAATGCAAATTATACGATTTGGAAATCAAAGCCTTTGAGGTAAGAACTACACCTTAAATTTTCTATTCCATCAAGGCTCAATGTGACCTTGAGCAAATCAAGAAAGGCCGGACATCTATGGACCTGTTGTCTCCAGCTAGAGAATTGAAATAGAAAGTGCAAAACTTGAATGTGATGCTGGTATCTAGTTTCTTCAGCCTTCAAGACCTATTGTATTAATACCTGGTGATTTCCCTTAATTCCTAAGTGAGAACTAAACAGCTTTGAGAGGCTGAAGTTAGTCCTTATTTGAGCAGGAGATTGGCATAGATGATCTCCCTTCAAACTTAATTTTTCATATAACTGTGCTAAACATCCTTGTAGCTCTTTTCCCTATTTTAAATATTTTCTCCCTTACTTTGAGCAACTAATTTGCTGATCCAACAGCTGTCTTTTACTGGGTTTCTTAAAGTATATAACACACAAGCTATAATTCATAATCTTATCCCATAACATACATAACCACAAAATCAGGAGAGTATATCACTATGGTGTTATTTGGAATTTGACTATGCACTAGACTTCTGCAAGAAATTAATATAGTTCTTCTAAAAATTATGCTAGCTATTTTAAATTATACATTAATCTCCATGTAGCTAAGAGCTTCCTAAAAGTAAGCAGATATCTTTGCACCAAGCCATTCCTATAAGCACGTTTAGGGAACAAGTGTAGTAGCATTCCAAGATATGTGAGGAAAATTTTTTCTTGAATTTCAGGTAACTTAATTCTTCATCTCTGTAAGATATGCATGCTTTGGTCAACAGATCTGAACATCATTTGCATGTTTTAATTCATGTTACATCACACTGAAATGAATAAGGATATATATCAACAATTACTGGTCCTTGAATGATAAAGCATAGACCAGCTAAAATTTGTGTGTTTGTTTAAAAAAGCATTCTAATTGACATTCTCAAAAACTAATTGCAAATGTGGTCAGGGAATGCAACTGAAAAAAAATAATTAATAAAACCTTTCTTAAATTTTTTAATTCAGCAAAAATAGAAGGACATCAGTTTCTATATACAGTGGAATATTAGTAACCTCGATTTGAGTTTGAATGTAGTCTATAAAAACAGTAATTAAATTTAGTACACATATCTCCAGTATATCTGTGCACTTCATTTTATTTTTAATGTATATGGAAAGATTATTTTGCTTGTAATGAAAAATATGACAGTGTGACATTTTCTTTAATTACAAATTCTGATGTGCTTAATAGCACAAATTTGGCCTGCAACTTGACAGTTCTGTCTCTTAGAATCAATGGTTAGACTCCAGGGCACCAGCTTGGTCATCAAGATCAATATTAGAAAAAATATAGCCTGTCAAGACCTCTTGGCCCCATATTGATTCAAATAGGGTACTGCAGAGAATTTAATAATGATGTTACAGCTGTTGTCCAACAAACAGAAGCTTCTTTCATTGATTTCAGTAGAGGTAGATGAATAACACAAAAACACGATTATCCTAGACGCTGTAGTAAGACCCACTGCAGAGCTTCCAAAGCATGCATTTGGGATGTGTGGTGGTTGCATGGAAAAACTTTCAGGAAGACTAAATTGAATTCACATTTGAAAGAATGCAATTTGCCGAATCTGACTCAAGGATTTTTACATTCCCTTAAAAAAGTATGCCTCACTTTGCCAACCCCTGCAAAACCCTCTAGTTTTTCTAAGACCACATGAAGGTGTTTTTGGTATGAAGGTTGCTCTCTCTGACACTTTTAACCCAATGTAATGGAATTTTAAAAAAGAAGATACTTTTGAAAAGATTCCCATTTTTCTCAGTAACCCTTTCTGTGTTCTGTTTCTTGCAATGCTTCCTCTTCAAACTGAAAATGCCGTGTATCATTCCCATACTGTACTTTTAAACAAATATACCCCTGTCATTTAATCCCGCTTCCTGGAAAATTAAACTATCATTTTTGAACGTTTTGTAAATAATGAGAGGTTTTACAGATCATAGGAAGGTCTGAGCTTTTCATTTACCTTTAGTGTTTAGAAAAATGCTTGAAAAGAAATTTCCTCATTGGTCAGAGAGCACTTCAAAGAAAACAGAAATGACTCTTAGGATCTATTTTTATTTGGAATTTCTCATTTAGGTTTTTTGTGATAATAGTTTAAGAGGAATTAGTTAACATCAGCAGTGGGTAGTTAAAGAGGATCCTCTAGCTCACTGAAGGAAACAGGAAAAACCCTGCATCTTGGTGTATCAAACTTATTTACACAAATAAGGTTTCCCTCTAGCTTCGTTTCCCTTATCTTATGATAAATTGAACTTTTTAAAGGTTTGGAAATACTTTACTAATATTTTTAAATTATTACTATGTAGATACTTTAATTTAGCCTTGTAATAATTGAAAATAGAAGCATAAACTGTGCTATAAAATAATGGAGAATAACTATATTTGCTGAAGGCCTGCTATGACACATGAAAAATTCTGTACCAAAAGACAGATAAGGACAGGAGAAGAGAACAAAGTCCAGAGTTTGTCTAGCTTTTTTTTCCAAGAGACAAAATGTTTTCATCTCAGAAACAGATTTTATGCAACCAAGTTTTCTCTTGTTTTAAGGCATCAGAGAGATAGATAGCCACATATTTGTATCAGTGGCTTTGTGGATGGAAATGTAATATTACTAGTTCCCACTTACTGAATCTATTCTCCATCCCCTTAGAAAAGCAGAAAACACTAAGGAGATGCATTTCTTCTAATCTCCTGCAGAAACCAAAATATGGAGAGCAGCAGAAGTTAAGGCCCAGAAGGGCAAAGGAAGACATGTCATACAGTCCTGTTAGTCCCTACATGCAGACTGCAGTCAGCAGAAAAAAGCTCCTGCAAGCCCTCCAATACTCTAACCACTAGAATGTGGACTGGGACCAATGCTGGAACATGCTCACAGGGAGACTTTACTCTTGCAGTGCTCGTGCTCTTGCCAACAGTTAATGTTTAGATGTAGCCTCAATACACTTTCAACTCCATGCTGAAGCTTCTCTATTTTTTATTTAAGTTAGATCTGGATTTTCAGTCAGAAATGCAGATGTCATTTCAGCATCAAGAAAGAAGAGACAAAGCAGAAGTAGTTAACAAGAACAAAAAATTATTAAGAACCAAGGAACAAGTCTAGAGAGAAAACATTTGGAAACTTATTGTGTCTCATTTATGATTTACAGCATGTGGCAAGTTAATGAGAAGTCATGTGATTTAAATACTGTGGCTAAACTACTACATTCTGTGGTAGAAGTAATAATAACCAAAAAACACTCAAGGACCATAAATGTTCAGGAGTAATTTGTTTGGTATGTTTTGGGAGCAGGTAAAACTAGGGGGAAAATACAAAATTAAGAATAGAAAAATGCACATTAAATACTAGAGAAGACATTTTTCCAAGCATCATATATTTTCCATTATGGAATAATCTGTACCTACTGGGAAGTTAAAGATGCTGTTTCTTTGAAGAATTTACATTTTCCTGGGAAGAGGTATAAAACAATATAGATAGTTATGCTACTGTTATGAGTCCATCAATCAAGAAACCTAAGAAAATAAATATTAATTTATTCTAGTGAACTTGAACATGACATTCTGAATGCTGCAGACATCAAGAAGGAAACTGGAAGATATTTTACCAGTGTATCAGGTAACATGTGCTAATAAACGTATTCTGAAACACTGCTGAATAGGTGAAGATCAACATCAGAAAATCCCAGAGAAAGCTAATATAGTTTTAATCACCATTACTTTTGTATTGCACACTAATTAGTCTTCAAAATGGTCAATTATTCGTTAGCAAAGCCATCTGTATCCCATTAAATACCACTTCATTGAAGTCCATAATACCCCACAGATTTTGTACTGACCTGATAATCTGGAGCTATCTTTGACTGAGCTGATTTTACCTTGTTTTAGCTATGACAACAATTTTCTAGCAGTCAGGTTACCATTGTCCAATTTCTTTAATTGTGAAGATCACATACCATAAAGCTGTAACAGACCCATGTAGTGAATGAATAACAAACATTAGCCCAGGGAAACATAATTACCTGGATGTTAATCAGTGCTAGGGAAGCCTATTAAGTAACTTCAGTAGGTAATGGCTTAAAACAGACAAACTTAAGATGGAAATAAATGAAAGGAGATCAAGCCAAGCAACTTATGTTGTAAGAGCATACAAAATTAAATCTAAGTAGAATCATGTTCTCATCAGTGTCATGCTCCTATGAATGGAAACTCAAGACGCTTGATGAGCTGCTATAAGCTCCTTTTTGAGGAAGACTGAAGCTGTCAAACTTTGGATGTAGACAAAAGTTGGAAAGGTGAACACTATACCTTTCCAACTAGGAAAGGGATAGGTACTGGGAAGTTTCTATAGGTCTCAACTACACTATTAATTACAAGGTTTATAACTGCAAGTGAACAAACAATAATACCTGTTTATGTATTATGATTAATTGTTAAACCTTTAGATATATTAACAATAAATTCTTATCTGCATATATAAGGAGTGTTCCCTTTTCACCTGTATCAAGGTTTTGATTGTACAATATTTGCTAAACTCGTAAATTTTCTTGTGAAGACATGGAGCTGATTTCTACTTCATGTCACACCTATATAAAGAACTCTGAATCCAGACCTCATAGGACCACCAAAGTCTATCACACTGTAAAAAGAAACCACTTGTCATCTGTTTCAGTACCTACTTTTAGCTCCCATAGGTGCTAAGCAAAAAGCAAGAACTTAAAAATAATATTTTAAAATATAGCCTGATTCCTATAGCTTTTAAACAAAACTGCTTATTTTAATAGCTCGTCACCTATGAAAAAGTATAGGTAAACATGTCAACCTCTGTTTTGATTCCCTTACCTCAGAAAAAAGATATAACCTGCTAAAGGTTATAATTGAAGACAGCAAATCAGTATGGAAAGTTTTTAAGTCTCAACATGTATAATTATTGTATTTTCTAACTATTTACTGATATACTACTGGTTTTTGCATGTCTGCTTTTATTATTTTTATGTTGGAACCTATGTCAGAATCTTTGCTATATGTATGCAAGGACTGAGTGTCATCCATCATTTTTCCATCTCATGTTCCTTTATACATTCTTTTGCATCAAATAAATACTCTACCATCATTCCTTTAAAAGGACACAAAATACTAGCATTGTATTTTATTTAGTGATATGGTGGTCTCTCCTTTTACTGGAGCATAGAATTGTAAACTGTTATGGTTTAAACCTAGTAGGCAGGTAAGGTCCACACAGCTGCTCACTCATTCCCCTCACAGAGGGATGGGGAAGAGAATTAGAAGGGTAAAAGTGAGAAAACTTGTGGGTTAAGATAAAGACATTTTAATAGGTAAAGTAAAAGCTGAGCATGCAAGCAAAGCAAAATAAAGCATTCCTTCACTGCTTCCCATCAGCAGGCAATGTTCAGCCATCTCCAGGAAAGCACGGTGTCATCATGTGTAATGGTTACTTGAAAAGACAAAATGCCATCACTTTGAATGTTCACTCCTTCTTCCCTCAGTTTTATATGCTAAGCATGATGTCATAGGGTATGGGATGTCCCTTTGCTCACTTGGGGTCAGTTGTTCCAGCTGTGTCTCCTCTCAAATCTTTGCGCACCTAGCCAACACACTCGTGGGGCAGTCTAAGAAAAAAAAAGTCCTTGACTCGGTGTAAGCACTGCTGAGCAATAACGAAAACATCCCTGTGTTATCAACACTGTTTTGGTCACAAATCCAAAACATAGTACCATATGAGCTACTAAAAGGAAAACTAACTATCCCAGCGCAAACAAGTACATAATGAAATAAAATTCAGGTAGTTGGTTACACCGAATTGAATGTAAAAATTCCAGGCTCTTGAATTTTGGACTTTTAGTTCCACATTTGAACAGCTATATGGGATGAGATCAAAGCTTTATGTAGTCCAGTAAACTGTAGGAAAATGATTCAATAATACAGACATAGAAATAAGGCAAATCCGTTTTGAAATCTTCACTGCTTGCAGGAATCTTTGATGCAGAGATCTTTCATCAGATTTTTTCCTTAAAATTTTCTATGTATGAAAGGCCAAAATATACATAAATATTTTTTATATATTATCCATAATAAGGGATGAATGTCTGAAGACAGAGTGGAAATCATTATTTGCCTAAAAATAGATATTCTGCATTATATAGTCAATTTTTCACACCTCAAGACCACATAATAGCATGTGAAGACGTCATTTGAATGATAGCAACTGCCTGAATATTAGCATTAACATTGAATCCATTTGCACAATCACAGCCCAATTCAGCACATATCCATTGCTATTTGTTTCCATTCTGTACTTTCACCTGCCTTTCCCTTTAGTATGAATAAATCATCAGAACAGATGGCAAAAGCTTACCAATAAAAAGCACTGTCATTTTCAGCGTAAGCCCACCATACTCACTCTACATATATTTGCTAAAGCAAAATAACACTTCTATGTTTTGGGAATGCATTCTATTAAAATTGCTGATCATATTATTTTAGCAATTAACCCAAAAGGAAACCAATCATTCCATAGAACTAGATGCTTTCACTAAAATCTTTAGTTAATTGCAGATGGCTTGTTCTGATTATGTTCACTTCTTTGAAAGCTATGCACACACAAACCACACACACACAATTTCACATCCTGCGGTGAGAGAACAGGATTCATTGCAAAGCAGTCAGATCTCAAAGATGAAAGATTATTGAAATGCAGTGAGACTATTAGTCAAAGAACTCACTGATGTATGATTGTTTATGAATGTGTTTAGCTGCAGCTCAAACTGGTGATCTTGCAATTGTTTAAGCTTCCTGTCAGCATCGCAAAGTCAAGACTGAACTAAAGTATTATCTGCAATTCTTTCTTTCCATAAGTAATATGAATGTTGTAGCTTCACCACTGATCTAAGTAATAACGATACAAGGTTTTTTTCACTATTTTTTTTTACTAGCACTCACACTGTGACCACCTATGTATAGCATAAAAATGTACATACAAAAAGTGAATAAATACAAGGATAAAAAACAAAAATAAAGATTGAAACAGCAGCCTTTTCTTTCTCTCTAATACATATCCGCGCTGTCAGATTTCATTTCCATCCTTTGCATCCTTTGTTTATAATTGCCATTTCTCTCAGAATGTGTTAAGATACTAACCTGGAAAACATATTTTTTATTTAGAATCAAATTTTTTTCTTACATGTAAGTCCTCCTGTGCCCCATTCAAGTCACCAGCTGAATATCATCCAGAAATCATAGTTTGTTAGTGAAGCAGTGTACACTGACCTTGTTTTATAGTGATGTGCACTCTGCACAATAAGGCACTTATCTACAATACTTACAGACAACTTGTAGGTCAAAACTATGAGAATAGCCCATGAGTAAAAAGGCCTGGGCATTTATCCTTAATCCTGCCTTGCCCTAAAGATAAAGGAATAAAAAAGTTGCATAGATTGCTTTCAGGGTTTGTTGGTTTTTTTTTAGATCTGATGTAGTGTGAATTCACGCAGAGGTGAAACATTTGTGATTTGCTAATTAATATATTCTAGAAAAATTCAGTGCATTCATTGAGAGTTAACTATTCTGTGACCTCACAACCTAGATTACAATGAAATATTATTTCATTTTCTCCAAGTGACATATTGTTATGATTTTTGCTGGGATAGAGTCAGTTTGCTTCATAATAGCTGATATGGGGCTGTGATTTGGATTTGTGTTAAAAACAATGTTGGTAACATAAGGATGTCCTAGTTACTGCTGAGCAGTGCTTACACAGAGTCAAGGCTTTTTCTGCTTCTCACCCCACCCCACCAGCAAGCAGGCTGGGGGTGCACAAGAAGTTGGGAGGGGACACAGCTGGGACAGCTGACCCCAAGTGACCAAAGCAATGTTCCATACCTGTCATGTTCAGCGTTTAAAGCTGGGGGAAGAAGAAGGAAGAGAGGACAATGGAGTTGGTCTTTCCAAGTAACTGCTAGGCATGATGGAGACCTGCTTTCCTGGAGATGGCTGAACACCTGCCTGTCCATGGGAAGCAGTGAATGAATTCCTTCATTTGCTTTACTTGTGCACACAGCTTTTGCTTTACCTATTCAATTGTCTTTATCTCAACACACCAGTTTTCTCCCTTTTGCTCTTCCAATCCTCTTTCCCCATCCCACTGTGAGGGGAGTGAGTGAGTGAGTGAGTGAGTGCCTGCATGGGGCTTAGTTGACAGCTGGGGTTAAAACATGACAGGTATTTCTGAAATTTGTGAACTGCATAAACAAATTTTTACTAGGATTAGTACCATTACTGAAAAAAAAAAAAAAAAAAAAAAAAGATAGTATTTCCAATAAGTTAAAATGTTTTAATGGAACTTTTAAAAGGCTTTTGAAGTTATTTTAATGAAGATCAAAGTAAGAGATTTGACAGTCCTAGAGCTCAAATGGAAAAAAAATCCTAATCAGCATGTTGCATTAATCACAGAATGAGGCACTGTTTCCACAACCCCCAGCACTATGATTCTACTAATTGAAGTGATACTGATTCATTTGTAGCAGCCAGAAACATAAACCAAAAAAGATAAGTATCCCCTGTGCAGAGCAATTACTGATGAGGAAAATACCTAAACAAAACAGAGTATAAAAATGGAAAGTTATTAATACATTAAATGGGTAGCTGTTATGTATTAAATTCACAGATATTCTGCCACTGTATTACTTTGCAGTTCAAAACTTTTTAAAGTATCTGAGTGTTACAGAAGATTTCATCTTAAAATCAGTAAAGACTATTAAATTATAAAGTCTGACCACTTCTATAACACAAGCACTGTAATTTAACCCAGTTACTCTCGCAGTGAATGCAATAACTAGTATTATTATGAAGCAAGACTTTCCTTCAAGAGGTGAAAAATCTATCACTCTCAATATCTTATCAATTCTTAAAGTGTTATGCCATATTTCTGATTATAATGATCTTGTTAATCCCCCCCCTTACTTCACCAACAATTGAGAACTTTACCATTTCATGGTCGCTTAGCCCAAGACGGCCTCCAAACACCACATCTTCCACCAGCCCTTCTCTGTTGGTAAACAGCAGGTCAAGCAAGGCACCTCCCCTGGTGGGCTCACTTACCTGGTGTGTCAGGAAGTCATCTTCCACACACTCCAGGAACCTCCTAGGCTGTTTTCCCTCTGCTGTGTTGTATTTCCAGCAGACATCCAGTAAGTCTCCCACGAGAACAAGGGTTAGTTATTTTAAGACTTTTGCCAGTTGCTTGTAGAACGCTTCATCTCCCTTTGCATTCTGGTTGGGTGGTCTATAACAGACTCCCAACAGGATGTCTTATTAGCCTTCCCCTTCATTCTTACTCATCAGCACTCAACCTTATCATCAAAAACTTCAAGCTCTATACAATCAAAACACTCCCTAACATAGAGAGCCACCCCACCACCCCTCCTTCCTTGCCTATTCCTCCTGAAGAGCTTATAGACACCCACTGCAGTGTTCCAGTCGTGAGAGTCATCCCACCATGTTTCAGTGATTGTGACTATGTCATAGCTACCTTGCTGCACAATGGCTTCCAGCTCCTCCTGCTTATTGCCCATGCTATATTCATTGGTGTAGATGCACTTCAGCTGGGCTACAGATTTCACCCCTAACATTGGCATACTGTCCCAGGGCTCATCTCTACTGAATCCTAGTTTTATCCCTTTCCCCCTTCAAACTTAGTTTAAAGCCCTCTCAATGAGCCCTGCCAGCTCATGAGCAAGAATCCCTTTCCCCCTTTGAGACAGCTGAAATCCATCTGTTGCCATCAGACCTGGTGCTGTGTAAACCTCCCCATGATCAAAGAAACCAAAATTCTGCTGATGGCACCAGTCTCTGAGCCATGTTTTAATCAGGTGTGTTTGCCTGTTCCTTTGGGTATTCTTTCCTGCCACTAAAGGGATTGAGGAACACGCTAACTGTGCTACCAATCATTCTACCAATTGTCCCAGTGCCCTGAAGTCCATTTTGATTGTTTTTTGATTTCTCTCTGCTACCCCATCAGTTCCAACCTGCATGACTGATAGTGGATAATAGTCAGAGGGTCATACGATAAAACATCATATGGAAGACCAAAGAATTATAGATTATTGAGTTTAGATGACTAAGGATGCTTTCATTACAGTTTTCTTAAATGCTTGTTGTTGTTGCTGCTGGCTTTTAACCTGACTCTGCACACACTAAAATTGATCATCTTATTTAAACAGCTTGAGAGCTTGAGCCCAGGTAAGGTTCTCCAGAAGAAAAATGCTGCTCATCTCTACAAATGACTACTGAGTATTAGGAGTTATAAAATTCTATTGTCTAGGTAACATGCAGGCTAAACTTTGGTGTACTGAATTATTCATAAAAAACAGCACTCTAGAATGGCTTTATATTTACAAACCAGACATTTTAGAATTATCCCAAATCAGCATTCGCATTTCCGTGTGCTGCATATAATGAGGTAAAATTGATGGTAGACTTTGATTAAGAGAGCTCAAGATGACTGTGAATTTCATAAGTGGTTTGTTCAGCTGATTGGAGGAAGAAAGCCAATGGCTTCAAGTGCTTTCATCCAATTAGCCAGAAAATAACTATCAACATCACAGAAACAAACAGCTGTTGAACTTACTCCTTGGGCTAGGAAAAGATGTTCAGCAAAAAATACCTGAAGCATGGTTCTAACTTTTTTTTAGACTTTTGTTATTTTGCTTTATAATCTTCAGTAGGAATGTGTTTTTTATAATTTGTTTCACTGGAAGTCTTTCATTGGCATTTCCAACTGATCAATATATGTGATTCTCAAGCAGTCCAACAGCCATGCTACAAAATCAAAGGATTTTTTTTTTTTTTTTAAACCAGGACTTTTTGAGTGGAAACAAACTATTCACTGAAGTAAACACTGGAATGCAATTTTCCATCCAGAAGACAGCACAAAAATGGAATATAAAGATCACCTATTATTCTGAGCCACATTCCGTCATTATTTCTTTGTGTATCTATTCCTTTCTGTCCATCTCCTGCCTTTCACTTTTACATTTGTAAGTTATGTGTAGAATAAGATTATATACTTCACCCATAAAAAAGCCATATAATTTCCCTATTTTGAATGTTTAGTATTATACTCCTTTTCTGTATGTCTGAATATATTGCAAAAAACCTTTTTTCATTTCATAAACATAAATACAGGCAAAATCATAACACAGTGCTTAACCTTTTCAATCAGTTTGGTCCTTCTGTATATAAAATCATAGAACTTATCCAGCTTTTGAATCCAAATAAAGATGTAGATCCATCATAGATACAATTCACAACAGTAATGTAAGCAACTTATTTAAAAGTGGTCATAGACAGATAAAAAGGAGATGAAAATCTTAAATAAAATAAATTTCAACAGATTTCTCCTTTTCTCATCATCTCTAACTGCTATAGAAAGTTTATTGACAAAAAGTGAGGGCAGTGGGAAAATTCCATACATGATTAAATGCATGGTTTGATGAAGAGGTTCAAAGAAAGCATTTCATATAATATGACTTTATAAGAAATAAAGCAAATCATTCTATGAAGAAAGAACAGTTTTGACTGATAAAAGAGAAAGTAACTTTAGTATTGGTAGGAGGAATGTAAAAAGGAAGACACAAATACGCTGGTTATAATTTTGTGGATGTAAAACCAATACATTTAAGTATGAAGACGGGCAGTTGTGAATTTCTATGGGTTTTCTGGAGGGTTTTTTTGTTTTGCTTTGGGGGTTTTTTCCCTTTTTTTTTTTTCTTTTTTGGCAGTGTTGTAGTCATGAATCCTTTCTGAGTATTACCTTTATCTGCTTTTGAAATGAAAAGATTCCTGTTTCTCCCAATAAATGTCTACTATGTTCTTAGACACACATTTTTTCAAGAGCATGAAGAACACAACTAAAAGGAAATGCCATTCAAACAATGTTGTGAGTATATTTAAAATTCTCTTTTGTATTTGGAATCTGGAATAAAAGAGGTTTTTCTTTTTTTTTTTTCAGACAGTATCCTATTGGCAGGATATCCAGACTCTATATATTTCCTAAATGTCATTAAAAGTACCCACTCCGTGAAAGTATCTGACATCATACATTCAAAAATACATAGATCTAAACACTGGGAGATTAGCATATACACTAATTAAATTTATGAGACAAAAATATCAATAGAAGTCCAAAGATGAAAAGCAATTATTTTATTAGTAGAATATAATTAACTTCCCTTCACCATGATAAAAGTCCTGCTGCAATAGAAACCCGTTTCAGAAACACTATCAAAAGGGCTCTTCTCCACGCCTGTCTCTTCTGTTCTCTTACAGATTACCTTTTCTATGCTGGTTTACACTTTTGTAGATGAGAAAGCAAAGTTTTGGTCATTTGTTTTCTTGCTTTTTTTAAATCACAGACTCGGTACTATGTTACGTAATTTTTCATAATTATTTTGCCTGTTTCTGCATCTATTAAAGTGCATCTTTGCACTCCTTTTCATCAAAACATGTATTTTTTAAAAAGTATATATAACTGAGAAAGGGAGCCAGTAATCACAGATTTTCTTTTTCTGGTAGGAGTTTATTTCCATTAAAGGTTTCACTTTTCAGTTTGCTTAAGTTTCTCTCAAGTCCTTCCATATAGCTCATGCCTGCTTTGAACTTTCAGCCAAGCTGTTATCCATTATTCATTAAGTCATCATTCCTTGCCCTTTTTTTTTAATTACCTCACATCTCCATGACTTAAATAAATTAAGAGTTATATCCATAGTGTATTATCCAATGCAAAAATATTGCCAATGCAAAATAAATTTGGGTAGTTCTTCCTGGAAGAATGTTAAATTATAAGAGGAAGTTTAATATCTAAGGAATAAAACTTTTCAAAGTTCAGCTTCTAACTCTTAGTAAAATATCAGCATTAATTAACTGTTCAACATTGCTCCCTAAATACCTCTTAAAGGACTTTTCATGATTTTGTTTCCATTCTTCTTAAAAAATGACAGACATTTTTATACCTCAGAAAAGCAGCTGCAGAAGTATTAAAATTTTGGACTCCTCATGGTTTTTTATCTTAAGGTTATCGCATATTGCAAGGTTTTTTTTCTTATAACATGGGTTTCATATACACAAAATGTTAATCTATGCTTCACTTTAATTTGTGAATGCCATTTGATATTAGTTTGTTGTTATTTTTATCATTTGATTTACTAGATTACTTAGTTCTGTATAACAATATTTTTTACCAAGTACAAGGAATAATGTAAACTACAATATTTCAATATATAAGGTATGTCATAACTATTTTTCAAATAGGGATACATAGTTTTTATATCCACTTTCATCCCCCAACACCTACAAAAGGGATTTTGTTCAACTTTGTGGAAATACAAGAGAATGATATACTGAAACATAGCAAAAATTATATTGCAATAAACAACTTACTCAGGCTTAAGCATATTTAAATTCATTTCAGTTCAATTAAAATTATTTTAAATAAGGCAGAACACAAGTATGAAACCTCCTAGATATGTCAAGTCCTTTCTTCTGTTTTTATTCATTTGTTTCCTGTGTAGGTTTTTAAAATTCCTAGGCAGCCACAGACAAAAAGCCCATTTTAGGTAACAAGAAAGAATAAAGTGTAAAACCAGTTATCTTTACTTGTTATCTTTAAAATAAAGATTCCTGATAAAAGTAAGTTTCCTGCATATATAAAATTATTTCATTTAAAGCTTAGCTTTGATATTAACTGAGATTTTAACTAGCTGCATGTGTGCTTTATAGTGTCATGTCATTGGATTTTCATGAAAGACAGAGATTCCTACTTCAGAGAGTCAATAGTTTTGAGGTTGATACTGAGACTAATAAGGTGAATGTGGATTGCTGCCATTTATGGTGTTGACTGTAAATTCAGGAAGCAATAAGTAATTTTTTTTTGTTCAGTTTGGAACAAAAAACACAAACCAAACCAAACCAAACCAAAACCAACAAAACAACCAACAAGTTTTGTTTTCATGCAGAAGAAAAATTAATGAAAAATTAAATTGAAGTTTTGACTTCTAAGCAGGAACAAAATGACATACTGTGATTGATAATGATTGATGAGAGACTGGGATGTGCTTCAAAATTAGACCAGAGGCCACATATTGTTAATATGGAATCTTTGAGCATTTTTGGCAAGTTCAAGTGAATGAATAAACATAAAAGGTCCTGCCATAAAATGGCATTGATTAGCAGAGTACCAAGGAGTTTAATAATGCTTTTCTGATTTAACCCATCTGAAGACCTGGCCAAGGGTTTTGCACATGTTACAAGGACATTGAAGTGCTTTGTTAAATTCATTTATTTTAGCATATTTCCTTAAGATTACAGTCATCAAAAAGAAGGAATTTACTCAGTTTCATCTGTAATTGCAGTTAGGAGATATTACATGATAGGCATTCACAAAATCATATCTTCAAAGACATAATTTTAACTTGAAAATGTAAAAATGAAAGAAATGTTCAATGCTGTTACTAAAGGTATCACTACAGCACTTTGAAGCACCGACACATACTTCTGTAAATCCAGAATTAAAGGTTCAGATATTTAGTCCATATATTAGTTAATAAGTAGACATTTCAAACATAGATCTTCTATAATTATTACACACTCTATCCTTCACATACTACTGTACTCTTTCACCATATAATATGTGCAGACCTACTCTATTGTATCAATCATAGAATTATAGAATCAAGGTGAATATGAATGGGAAGGAGATATTTAAAAGAGACAATGTTTCAGTTGCTTAATGGAACCTAATGTTTCAATAAATTTTTTATGTGTATGGGGAAGGTATGTAGAAGGAAAATCCATCACAAGGCCAGTTTTTGGGAGGGAAAGTGTGGAATAATTACTGGAGGTAACTTAAATCAGAAAATGGCTGTACTCACACACTAGGGAAAGGTATAATGTCAAATAAGATCCCAGGGGAAACTGCAGCTGGTATGTGAAGAACTCATTTAAGATCACCTCCCTTCCAGGCCTTAATCTGCTTATCAGTACAGGAGATGGGAATAGGTGGTGGCTCGTTCATCAACTCCTGTATCTATTGCAGCTTTGGCATCATGAAGACTGATGTATAGTCTATTTGTGATCCTGGACCAACAGCTGGCACCTCTTAGACAAATACCTCCTTTCTGTGGACCCTAAATTATAGCTACACAAAACATAATTGCACACCACTGAACCTCCTCCTTCCCCCTTACTGAGCATATCCTCTTAGTTTTGGTAAATTCTATGCATAAAGGAGAATGGAAGTGTCTTTTACCAATCACGGTAAAGGTATGACTAGCTCCACTCAAGCTCCACTTTGCACGTAAAAAATAATATAAAATAGCCCAAGGAAAGGAGGAAATTAGGGAAGATGCCATCACAGACAAGTCAGGGAAGACACCATCACAGACCTCTGACCCCTGGGACCAGCCGACAGGCTGAGTCTCTCTTCCCCCTCATAGGAACACCTTTGGGTAAGATTTACACTTAGCCGAGCATCTTCCCCGGAAACTTAGAAATCTCTATAGAGTTGTTTTACTAACTTAGCACTTTTTAGTAACTTGTCCCATGTTAGTAATGTGTAACTTTTTAGTAATTTGTAACTTTAGTGCAAGCATTTATTTCTGCAGAAAGCAGATTATCACCAGCAATCCACACAAATCTGTATTATTCCTGTTGCTTTATTAATGTGCCTTATTCGCTTAATGACTTGCTGCACAATTTCTCACTGGGCTGCTGCCTGATAGGCCGTGAGAGTCCAGAGATCGTGACTGGATGGCGGGTGCGGGGCACTATCGAGCAGATCTGGCACTAGTGTACCCAGACTTGTAAAGCCAGATCGAACTGTGTCCGTCTGTAACCAGCACCCCAACTGACTCGTCCCCAGTGGGACACCACTAAATTCTGCAGGCTTAGCTGCATGAGTCCATAAGTCCTGGGTACAGGAGTGCAGTGCACTATCAAGTGAATCCACTGTTGTCAGACAAATAGTGCTCAATTTGGCATCACTCAGGATCTAAGCCTAGCCGCCCCCAGCTGCTCCAGTATCTGAGGGTGACTTGGAATGCACAGGAGTTTATTTCCTGCTAAATTGCTTTACCACCCCTTTCATGCAACAGAAAGTATCTCCTCTTGGAATGCCTGATGTACTTGTGATATTTCTTCCAGAAGTTTCCCTATTTTCAGGTACTGTTGTCCTCTTTGCCATTAAAATACAGATACTGCAAAAACACAAGTCTGGGGGAAACCTTAAAGTTCATCTACTGTATTATCCTGTCCATGATTTCTATTTAATTTACTTTCATCTTATTTTAAATATCAAGCATTTACCCACTGCAGTATTCTAAATCTACTCTTCAGTCTCCTGTCTCCTGAAAGCAACACGTTTCTTTCTTCTCCTAAGTCCGTCCTTACTTTGACATGTCTATCTTTACAAAAGATATATAATTTTTCCAACTTTGCTTCCCATTATATTAGCATCTCATAGTAACACCAACTTTGCTTTCTCTTATATTGGCATATAATAATAACAGACAATAACAGCACAGATATTAACACATTCAAAACACCTGTAAGAAGTTAAGTACTATAATACTACCAAGGATCGAAGGGAAGAAGAATTGAAGTAGAGAGAAGAGCAATTTTCACATCACTGGAAGATGCAAGATACTACAGTTGTGAAGACAGCATAAGAATGTGGAAGAGCAAAACAGACTTTTGAGTTCTACTCAAGTATAACTTTGAGGACCGATTTATCAACTTCTGTTTAAAACATTTCCATGCTGCTTCTGCTAC
Organism: Caprimulgus europaeus; assembly: GCA_907165065.1. Next base: position 112,286,795 of record OU015523.1, read on the forward strand.
ACTGAATATTTCCTTTCAATTGATCTTCACTATATCCCCTTTCATTTCTTGTCATAGAAAACTGATATTTATGATGTCTTTAACAGTAAATATGCATCCTAATCCACTGCAGACTGAAGTCTATTAAAGGCTTTGACTAAAATGAGCTAGATTATGGGAGTATTGGTTTTCAAATAAAGATATTTGTGAAGATTCAGAGATAGGCTGGAGAGACCCATATTAATTGTTCAATACATTTCATTATTTGTTATAGTTTCTGTTCTGTTCTCAGTTATTTGCTGATTTTTGAAAGGTTAAAATCAAGTAAGGAAAGTAATCATTTACTGAATTCTGTACCATGCCTTCTCACTGTGTCCTCAGAAAGATACTTCTGCTTTTCAGCTTCATACAGTTCAAAAGTCTGTGTGATTTTGCATTAAACTTTTAAATCAAAAGTCATGTTTCATCTGGGATTTCAATTAGAAAAGTATAGCTTTCACCAGACACACTTTTATTAAGGAATTAAAAATTATACTTTTTAATATATTTTAATAAAATACTTATGATGAAAGAATGGTATATACAGAATGTAACTTAGAAAGCCAGTCATACTTTGATCAACATGTTAGCCCCTCCAGAAAGTGGACCTTCTCTGGATCTTCTCTGAATCTTCCTGTGGAAATTCTTATTTTTGTCTTCTGACTCTAGAAGACACCTGGTTAATTTATATTCCTCAAATAGATGCTTAATGTCAAACGTTAACAAGGAAATGAATAGAGGAGCAACAAAAATACTACTAATACAAAAAAAGAAACTGCTGCATTGAATAGAATGCCAAATAAATTCCTTCAGAAAAAGAATAGTGATGAAGATATGCCATATACCATAACAAACACTTCAAATATCCCTATGACAAAGAAAAAAGTAAAACCAACAAATGTAACAGATATCAGGATATGACCTTTTTGAGTTCAATGATTTAAGAAAATAATAATCCAAGGGCCAATGCCTAGAAAATGAGTGCAGAAAATATATTAATTCTTAAACTGTTTAAAATCAAATAGAAGGGTTTGGGGGGAGTTTTTTAATCCCTTTTTTTTTTTTCTGCAATTACTCTTGTGCATTCACTTAACAATTATTTGCTTATATAAAAAAAAATAGTGGCTGGTTAAGTATCAATGAAACATTAACAATAATGAATAACAAAAATGCAAAAAGAAGAAAGGGATAGAAAAGCAATTTTGAGAGAGTACTTCTTGCAGGGGTTCAAGGGACTATCTCTTCAGTCTCTTGAGGACAAGAATGAAAGTGCATACACCAATTATTTGAGTGAAAGAAAACCTCCCCATAAGAGATGCTACAGATCATTGCTTGCTGTTTCCAAGTGCCCATTTAAATAAAAATAATTTGAAAAATTATATCAACTAGTAATTCAGGCAAGCTGCCTGTTATCAGACCCCTTTGGTATGGTAATGCATGCTCTTCTAGAACACTGAACAACTTCTTCCTCCTTGACCTGCTCTTAGAACCTGCTCATAAGTAAAGCTTGTGGACCATCATCATTTAGAGATTATTACACAATCCACTTGAACACCTCAAGTTGAAGGATTCTTCTTATTAATTCCTTGTCAAGGAAAATCTTTGATTAATTTTGACCACCAGAAACACTTCTTCAATGAGGTAGCTATCAGAGCTTTATACACTGACAGCTTGTATTAGCCTGTGCCTCATATTGAGATTGACTCCTCACTGCCTGCAAATGATATTGTTAAAACTGAACAACCAAGAATTTTCTCTGCCTACAGGACCTTTCCAGAACCTTTTGTTCATATGGAGTATGGGAAAAAAGATGTAGGGGGAAGAAAAGGAAACAACAAAATAATTCTGTAGATCCACAATGTGATTTTAGATCATTTTTGTCAGTGCATTTAGCAGTAGGGGACAATGTCCCCAGTCTTCACAGTGTTCTTTTTCTATGGTCTGTGTATTTCAGACTCCAGGGTGTGTGTTAGTAGCTATCATGGAGATGATCATGTCTATCATTTTAACCTGGGAAGGAAGATATTCATATATTAAAGTTCTGTCACATAGACATATGTAAAAATAACACGTAAACCTCTTTACAGTAGTATTCTGTTGGCTTTGCAATTTTCACATCATTCCCATTTGTAAATAGCTACTTGTTCCTAAACTTCATCTGAGAATATAATAAAATAAGATTTTACCTTGAGTACCAATAAAACTCTTCATGAATTGGATTTTTTTTTCCTTACCAACTAATTGAAAAGCCTATGTATAATTTAAAAGGTTTTTTAGCTGGTCCACACAACAGACTGTAAAAAATCAAAATATGTAATTTCAGACTGCTGAATATAGCCACTGAAGCTTGGTAAAGTCTTGCTAACCTCATTGTGAAGTAATCACAGACACAAAGAGAAATTTTAATTATTTTTAAGCAAAAACCATTTTCTTATCTAGCCTGAAATATACTGATCTGTATCTAGCTACCTATCTGTATGACCCATATGTATTTAGTTATTCTACTGTAGAGATCAGATATTCTAAACACATACTTTATGATTTAATTAACAAATTAGTGAGCTGACCTTCACCACATCATATGCAAAGAATTCTCTTTTTATAACTGCCCTTTTTAAACACAGAACATTACGAGTCTTAGTTATTAATCTGCAGAAGACACAAAGAACTTGATAACTTAGAAAGGCCTGGGAAAAAAATAGAAAAAAAACAGGGTGCCTCACTACAAATTCTTTTGAAACTCCTATGGCTGGTTCTCCAGACAGGCCATACTGTGAACACTGTTTGTTTATTGGTGATGATGAATCAAAGAGTACGAATGTGTGATACCAGATACAATTTTTCGCCACTGATTGTGGAAATTCATTTGCTGTAAATACGTTGTCTTGCAATTTTTTGCAATTTTGATCCCAGATTAGTCATTGTTGTTTCAACATCAATAGACACTAAATGGTAAAAAGGCCCAAGGTAGTTGGTTAACATTCAAGGACCACTTCTTCAAAGCTCAAAATCAGAGCACCCCAATGTGTAGGAAATCAAGAAAGGAGCAAGGAGACCCATATGGTTAAACAGGGAACTGCTGGGCAAACTTAAGCGGAAGAAGAGTCTACAGATCATGGAAGGAGAGGCTGGTCACTTGGCAGGAATATAAGACTGTTGTCAGAGGATGTAGGGAGGCAACTAGGAAAGCTAAGGTCTCCTTGGAATTAAACCTTGCCAGAGAGCTCAAGGACAACAGAAAGAGCTTCTTCAAATACATCACAGACAAAGCTAACACTAGAAGCAATGTAGGCCCACTGCAGAATGAGGTGGGTGCCCTGGTGACAGAGGATACAAAGAAGGTGGAGTTACTGAATGCCCTCTTTGTCTTTGTCTACTCTGCTGGAGACTGCCCCCAGGAGCCCCGGATCCCTGAGGACCCAGAGGAAGTCAGGATAAAGGAGGAGTTTGCCTTGGTTGATGAGGACTGGGTTAGGGATCAATTAAGCAATCTGGACATCCATAAAATCATGAGTTCTGATGGAGTGCACACATAGGTGCAGAGGGAGCTGGCAGAAGTCATTGCTAGACCACTCTCCATCATCTTTGGTAAGTTGTGGGGAACAGGAGAGGTGCCTGAGGACTGGAGGAAGGCAAATGTCACTCCAGTCTTCAAAAAGGACAAGAAGGAGGACCCAGGTAAACGTAAACTGGTCAGCCTCACCTCCATCCCTGGAAAGGTGATGGAACAACTTATCCTCAGCGTTATCTCTAGGCATATAAAGGAAAAGAGGGTCATTAGGAGCAGTCAACATGGTTTTACCAGGGGGAAGTCATGTTTAACCAACCTGATAGCCTTTTATGAGGACATAACCAGGTGGCTAGATGATGGTAGAGCAGTGGATGTGGTTTATCTTGATTTCAGCAAAGCATTTGATAACATCTCCCACAGCATCCTCACAGCTAAACTGAGGAAGTGTGGTCTGGATGATCATGTAGTGAGGTGGATTGTGAACTGGCTGAAAGGAAGAAGTCAGAGAGTTGTGATCAGTGGGACAGAGTCTAGTTGGAGGAGTCCCTCAAGGGTCTGTACTGGGACTAGTGCTATAGAATATAATCATCAACGACCTGGATGAGGGAACAGAGTGCACTGTCAGCAAGTTTGCTGATGATACAAAGCTGGGAGGAGTGGCTGACACAACAGAAGGCTGTGCTGCCATTCAGCAAGACCTGGACAGGCTGGAGAGTTGGGCGGGGAGAAATTTAATGAAATATAAAAAGGGGAATCATAGAGTCTTGCATGTGGGAAAGAACAACCCCATGTGCCAGTATAGGTTGGGGACAGACCTGTTGGAGAGCAGTCTAGCAGAAATGGACCTGTGGGTCCTGGTGGACAGCAGGATGACCATGAGCCAGCACTGTGCCCTTGTGGCCAGGAAGGCCAATGGCATCTTGGGGTGCATTAGAAGGGGTGTGGTTAGTAGGTCCAGAGAGGTTCTCCTCCCCCTCTACTCTGCCCTGGTGAGGCCACATCTGGAATATTGTGTCCTGTTCCGGGCCCCACAGTTCAAGAAGGACAGGGAACTGCTTGAGAGAGTCCAGCACAGAGCCACCAAGATGAGTAAGGGAGTGGAGCATCTCCCTTAGGAGGAAAGGCTGAGGGAGCTGGGTCTCTTGAGTTTGGAGAAGAGGAGACTGAGGGGTGACCTCATTAATGTTTATAAATATGTAAAGGGCAAATGTCAGGAGGATGGAGCCAGGCTCTTCTCAGTGATGTCCACTGGTAGGACAAGGGGCAACGGGTGTAAGCTGGAGCATAGGAGGTTCTATGTAAACATAAGGAAAAACTTTTTCACTGTAAGAGTGACAGAGCACTGGAACAGGCTGCCCAGAGAGGTTGTGGAATCTCTTTCTCTGGTAATGTTTAAAACCCACCTGGATGCGTTCCTATGTGACCTACTGTAGGTGAACCAGCTCTGGCAGGGGGGTTGGGCTAGATGATCTTTGAGGTCCCTTCCAATCCTTAACATTCTATGACATATAAAAGAAAGAAGACTGTAGAGACAGTCTGGGGGATATAACAGGAGAGCTAGCCAGATCTCTGTGGTAGAACTGCTGAGATATCAGGTAGAGATCTAGAGCAGACAAAGAACATGGAAATTCTGGAAATGAAACAATGATGAACTTCAGATTATTTTAGTTCCTCAAATGAAATGACACTCAAACAATCAGCTTTTGTGCCAAGCTGGAGATCATCACGTTTCTGAAGATTTTTTTGGAAAAAAAGTAAATTTTTCAGGCAACTAAAATGTAGATGGTAAACATAGTTCAGACTCATGTCATTACAACATCCCTGGCTATGGGAGAGAGATGGGTGATATACTGACCAGCTTATATGGAATAATAAACCTGAGACCATTACAGCAGGATCTGAACTAGACACTACGCAAAGTATTGATTATTCCAGAGTTAATCATTAATATAAGATTAATATAGTGACACTGAATGCTTTGTGTCTCTGAAATTTTGAGGAGGGAGGGGAGGGAAAGTATTCAGGGGAAGACAGATTCAGTGGTCCTACCTACAGACAAAAGGGCAAAAAAAACTGTGCCAAAAAAAGATTTATATATGAAGGTAAGAATTGAAAGCCCTTGCATGTCTCACTGTTATTTATTTTTGAAGAGCCTAAGAAATGTCTAAGAAAAAAAATAACAATAGGTGACTATTATCTGTGTTGTACACATGAAGGTTTGTTTATTGCTCTGGGAATTATGGTATGTGAGTATTCATTTCTGGTTTAGAGTACCTGCTCTGCTGTAAAACTGGGACCTGCATGATATTTATGGAAATAAACACAAGATAATGCATCTTCCCTTATTTTCACACAGTAGGCGTAGGTAAAGCAGAAAAAAATCAAGCAGAATATTATTTAGAGAGACTAAGGCAGATGTGTGGGTTTTCAAACTGTACTGTAATGCTACTGTGAGAGGTTGGATTTTGTTACTATGACCTTTTTTTCATTTCTACAAGCAACAGCAACAGAGACAAAAAAAGGAAAAAAAAAAGAAAAAATATAAATCAGTATTTTCACCATCCAAGAAAAACAGTCTCATTCAAGAAAGAAAACTCTTCCTACCATGATAAGAAGCTAACAAGTCTACTCTGATTTTGGTTCTACTTTCAAGTATTTTTTTATTTCACTGAATATTTTTTTTTGTAGAAGTTATGCATCATATACAGACCTAATGTCTTTGTTATTACTCAATATATGTTGAGAAAATCAACAACTATTTTACCAGGTACATTAACAATAAAGTAAGTAGACAAAACTGCAAAGGAGTCTGTGGTTTAGCTTACTTACGGAAAAGAACACAGAAGGCTCCAGCAAATTTGCATTAGATCTGAATTTTAAGGATACTCACATGTCCTTTTAGTCTCCACTGGGTATCTAGTAAAGAGATGCAAATCAGAAAAAAAACCCAAAAACAAACAAACAAAAAAAACCCCAACAGATTGTGGGTGAGATCCTGGCCAGCTACTGAAAGTTCATGAAGTTGTATAGTGTCCCATAACTGAAAGTTTGTGTCTTTGCTTTAGAGTACAGTCACACCTTGAGTAAGCATATCTAACTTTCAGTAGTCCTATTTATTAAAAATATGAAAAGTAAGAATAAATATCTTCTTTCTCTTCTTTGTCTGGTGTCCTTAGCTAATATTTCAGCAAGCAAGTACTATCACTGTGGAGGCACATGATAACTATGACCAATAGGATGATGATTTTGGATAGGGTTTGCCATAGATATTGTTACATTAAGGAAAAGCAAAACTGAAAACTCACTGAAAATTCATTAAAAACGCATAAATAAGGATGGAGAGATGGATAGAAAGAAAGGCAGTTTTAAATGCTTTTTGATTCTAGATGGAGTTAGTTTTGAATGAAAGGGCTAAGGAAGCTTTTACATTATTACTAAACTATCTTCCCTAACTGTTCCAACTTTACATATTCTTAATTTGTTGTATCACAGGGTGTATCAACTATTTCCTACAGAATCTCACAGTATTCTTGGAAAAGAAGAAGTGATATAGGTCAGAGAAATAGGAGGATATAACACTGTTACAGTTCTGACATTCAGTTCTACAACAAGCCTCATGAGACAGTACTTCTGACAGCAAATCCTGTCAAAGTAAGACTCCTGAATAAATAACTTGAAATCCATGCTGTGACATCTCGCCCAGGAAGAAACAAAATTCCCAATAAATTTAATTTACCCTTTGATTGCCTTATACAGTCATGATGTCCAGATGACCATGCAGATGGTCACTGCATTGGCAAATGTTAAAAAGAATACTTATAAAACTCAAAAACTTTCAAAACTCTCTCATAAAGAAAATTGCAAGCAATTGGATAAGGTCATTAGCCTCTTCAATAAATCAGAAAAAAAAAATTATTTATTAAGGTCAGTGGATTAATGGTTGGCAGTAAGAAATGCACTGTTTCGAAGTTATTTTCCCTCTAGTTTATTATATTCATCATAACTAAAATAATAAGTTATAAAACCAGATCTGTTCAGGCTTGGGGTTTATACTTCTAACCATAAAATACGTATTCATGACTCACCTAAAAAGCCACAAAACTCACGTCACTTCATTGCTATTAGGCTAATATACGTCACACTTTCCTAAGTTGTGAATTTCAGCATGCCCATGACAGTTAAGATTCAAAACCAACTGCTGCATCACAACCAACGTGGGGAACAGGGTAGTCCCACTGCCCTAGGGCCTAAGTAACCAAACCTGAACCCTCTCAGACAAATGTCTAACCTGCATTATTCTGCCTTGCTTCAGTCTTTTCCTTCCTAGACTGACCTATCTTCTTCTACTGCATTTAAGCGTGTTCATACCAAGGTGTTGGCAGTGGGGGCTGCAGGGGCAGCCTCTGCGAGGAGGGGCCAGAGGTGCTCCGTGCCAGACACAGCCTGTTCCAGCTGGTTCCCGCCGACTCCAGCAGCCCCACTGCAGGGCACAGCTGAGCTTGTCAGCCAAGTGGGTGGTGCCCCTGGGAGAATATAATTAAGAAAGGACAAAAAATACACACAGCAGTGTGAGGGGGGAATAAAAGGCCAAGTATCAAAAACTATCCTGCAGACCCCAGGGTGAGTGAAGAAGGAGAGAAGGTGCTCCAGGTGCCAGAGCAGAGATTCCCTTGCAGCCTGAGGAGGTGACCACGATGGAGCAGATACCCACACTGCAGCCCATGGAGAACCCCACACCAGAGCAGGTGGGTGTTCCCTGAAGGAACTGCAGCCCATGGAGGACCCACATTGTAACAGGAGCAAAGTGTAAGGAGAAGGAACTGTTAAGGACTCACCACAGCTCCCTTTTCCCATCTCCCCCTACGCTGCTCAGGGCAGGGAGGTAGAGAGTCAGAGATGAAGAAGTGACTTTGAGCCTGGGAAAGGGGGCTTAGAGTAGGGAGAAGGTGATGTATTAATTTTTCTTTTATTCTCACAATTCAAATCTATTTTAATTGGCAAGAAATTATTTTTTCTCAAAGTCTAGGCTGTTTTCCCATTACAGTAATTGATAAGGGATTTCCCTGTCTTTATCTCACCTACAAGTTTCTCCATCTTATTTCTTGCCCTCTGTCCCATTGAGGAGAAGGAGGGGGAGAGTGGCTGGGTGGGGGTCTGGAAGCTTGCCAAGGTCAACTGCCTACAGAATAAAGGATCAAAAGATCAGAAAAGTGGAGAAAAAAGAAAAAAAAAAAATCCCAAACCCCACAGGAAAAAAATACTGCTTGATGCCTAGATTATGTCTTCATGATATGTAGTTTGGCAATAAAGCACATTTCAGGTGGAGCTTATGAGACAAAACATATGGTTTCATTCTGTGCTGGACTGATGCTGATTTGTAAAGGCAGCATATGACTTCTGCTACAACTCCATCATTTCATAGACTTGATATTATGGTACTATTGTAAATCCATTAGTGGTGAAAGGATCAGCAGACGTAATTTGGCCTTTCTCTGTGAGGAAGGACTTGTTAATAATGTTACTTGGCTGTCCAAATTTATGCTATTTTCGAGCTGCTGATTTCTTGAAGAAAGGTGAACAAATTTTATATGGAAATAAAGGATTTCAGTGACTATGTAACTGTCCCATACCTTCCTTACACAAAAATCAACTTTCACAGTAGAACTGGACTTTGTAAGGGCCAAATTATCATTCAGATTAAATGTAGATACTAGGATTTGAAAAGGAAAAAATAATTATGAACTGTATTTTCTTTCATTTCCCCCCCCCCAGAGAAAAAAGGCGTATACTTGAGGGGCTTTGTCTCTTTCTATGTATATTTTTATTTTATTTTTTAACACAAAACATCATCCAGGAGCCAAGCTTTTCTTCCCAAGCCATCATACCCAAGTTTCACAAGAGGATGCATTTCTACAGTTTCAAGAAGGTTTTCAGAAACTGAAGGCTATGTAAGAATAAAACAAATTGCTTTTGTGAGAGGTTCTATTCTAGATTTTGACCTACAATTTCCATTTGAGCCAGTGTAGGATTCAGGGCTACATTGGTCTTAATGTTTTCTTTAGGAAATGGCTTTAAGTTAAAAAAATGGTGTTCAAATTTTCTTTGTTTGGAGCTTTTTTTTAATTTTATTTTTCAGATCAGTATTTTATTCTAGTCTATGTATGATTTCACACTGTACATCACTGTAATCATCTGAACCTGGTCCCCAAAGCTGAAAAAGCTTGTGGTCCCCTCAGTCATTATCATTAAGGTATAGCTGTGAAACTACCAGAACTTTGTTTTAATGAGCTACATTTCTTGTTCTACACACACATCAGTGACAATTCTTATCTTAGTCTTGTGAAAACAGAAGAAACACAATGCTGATGAAGATTTTTATTTTCTCTCTTACTGTCTGCTCTAGTTGCTACTGCAAGTTTGTAAGAGTGAAATGCATTTTTAAAAGATTTACTGCATTGCAACATAAGGCCTGGTGACACTTACTCTGCAATCAGAAGCCGGGGCTGTATGCTCAGTTGCAATTAACTGGTGTAAGTGTAGTCGCTTCACTGGACTGGCATAATTTCATATCAGCAGTAGGTACTAAATTAGAAAGCACAGTAGAGTCCAGTGAAAGCATCACTGACCTGTTTTCCCTTAAAATACTGCAGATAGGAAGCAAGTACTTTAGGTTAAAAAGGATTATTTTAATACAGCAATTCTTCCTGAATGCAACTCATTAGGCACACACAATTTATAATGACCTTATAAAAATGTCTGCAATAAAGAAATAATATAGACCACCACAGTGAATTAACACACTTGAGTAAAAAATGTACTGCTGCCTGCTGCACAGGACAACAGTTGGATTTAGCTGTATGTGTCAGATCAAATAATGGTTACTAAAAGCATTCACTTTTCTGATATGAACAGAGCAGAAAAAGAAATCTTCTTGGAGAAGATGTTTACCCCAAGGATAAATGGAGCTAGAGATTAAGACATTAAGAGCAGGATACCACTGAGCAGATGCTAAGTGATGGCAGGAATTAGGGACAGTCATGGCAGAAATGCCTACTGCCAGCTGCAACCACCCTAATCACTGTGAGACAGGGTGCCAGAAACATCGGAAAATGTAAACAGGGGTGATCAGGAGGGAGAGACAGAAATGGTTGGCTTTGATTGGCTGTATTGAAATGGGTGTTTAAGAATGACTGTCAGATTTAGAGCAGCAAGAAATGACTGAAAGTCACTGAGAATTTTCAAAAATACACTATTTCGAAAGGACAAAGTTCTGGATCCTTGGAAACACTGTGACAAAAGGATTTAGAAAAACATCATTCACTTAATAATGAAGGTCTGTAATAGGAAACACCACCAATGATCGTATCATTCCTCAGGCCATATCTTCCAAATCTCATCTCTAATATAAAGACAAGTCTGCTTATATTGGAATTTGTTTTGTCAGTTCGATTATTCCTGTTTCAATTTACACTTCAATTTAAGGTCAAAATCCTATTTGATTTATCTCTTATGAATAGCCACACATAAATCACTCAGGAAAACACTGAAGATGAATGTTTAGACCAAGGTTTGCATGACTGAATTTTGCCGAGGAACTCAAGACAAGAATTGGATACTGGTTGTTCTATGGACCATGAGCATCTGAGGGAGTGAAGACACATCTGTCAGGAGACTCTGTTGATTCCCACTACAAAATTCCATGAGGATACACAGGTTTTTTCCATTCAGTTACAGTGTAGCATTGGGTTTATTTGTGGGTCTGCAGCACATTGCACTGTGCTACCACTAGCTATGTGAATCTCACTCTGAGAGAGAACCTACATGCAGTGTTCCTGTTCTTGACCCTTTCAGCTTCAATCAATAATCAGAAGTATCTATAGCTATTGAAGATTTCCTACTGCACCTGAAACATCTCCACTATGATGACACATGATCCTTTCTGCGTCTATTATGATGGAATTCAGATCTAGCTTTAGGTGTCTGTGTGTAGGTATCTGCATGTCTAGTAGATGTCTAGATCCCAAACAGCATAGCCTTGAGAGTGCAAACAAACCTTTGCAAACAGGTTCCCACACTGGTCAAGCAAGTGCTTAAGCATCATCTAAGCACTGCCTTTGTTGCCTTAGGAATGTTTCTGCTTCTCACCTGTGGGCACCTGTTTTCATTTGAGACTCTAGTGAATCCCACCAGGCCTCCAGACACCTCTCCCATCAGGCATTTGGATGCAGCTCCCTGCATCTGATATGCAAAGCCCACAGATGTCTGCAGTGGATATCTGTGTAGCCTGGGTGTGTTAAATAACAGTAGACCCATCTGTATGGACAGTCACGCTCTAGATTTGCATAATTTATAGCACAGGATGAACATGTAATGCACAGTTGGAGGTCATGGTTTAGGTATCTTGATCATTAACCAAATCCCAGTCCTGGATTCAGGAACAGCAGAAGCCAAGAAAGCCTGAGGTCCAAGGGATGTTAACAGGAAAAGAAAATAAAGAATGAAGAGCAGGGTTAAATTAAATCTTCAACTAGTGCTTCCTTTGAGGAAGGTGTCTATAATCAAATACATACTATATAGCCCAAACTGAGTAGATAGAGCACTTTTAGCTATTTTTCAGGAAGTGTCAGCAGGTCTAATTTTAAAAGGGCAGGTCAGACTGTAATGATACAGCTAAGCTTTTATTTCCTCCATAAGAAGGTTAATACAGTTTTAAAAGGTAAGAAAAGAAAGAACATGCTGTAACCTTTTATCCTTGTCTTTAATCTGACACTAACAGAAACCAAGGAAATGCAGCCTGCCACCTCCTCTCACATCACCACACTCTGCTGTGTGCCTGGAGTTCCCAGAAAGTGGTATCAGTTGCAGACACATGCAGATGGGTGGACGGATGCTCCCAGGAGACAGACATACACACCAGTCACCTCACACTGCACAGGAAAAAAAAAACAACTCTCAGGAGAGCAGTGACACAGAAAGAAAGAAAAAAAGGTTTGCTCTCCCATGATTTAAATATCCATTGGTACTATCAGTGCTGTTAACTGTCCGCTATTTGGAATAAGTCTTCATTGTGCCCAAACCTTCTACTTAGGGCAACTGCAGAGTTCTGCTGCTCCAGTGATAACATTGCTTGCATGATCCTGCCTGTATCTCCCCATGAAAATTATCCCATCTGTGTGGTGACATAGGAGATAAACCTGTTTCTCCTGCAGAAACATCACTGCTGAGCTGGGGATGGGGAGAGAAGACCTGGTGTGGAGGAGGAAGAAGCTACTTTTCCTTGGCAAAATGATTGTTTCAGTTGTCCATTTGGTACATATCGGGACTAGAAGTTCTAGTTGGATTAAGCTGTCAGATACTAAAAAGGATAAGTATAAAAGACTCTTCAAATGGTTTATGGTCAGGAAATGCTTGCTAAGTTTGAAGGAGATCAAATCATACTGTTGATTATGGCAGCAGTCCTGGGATGGAGTAGAATGGTTTTATGGGGCTTGAAGGTAGGCATGATTTGCAAGTAAAGCAGCAAGGGGAGAGCTAACTCAGATAATTACTACTTTTTATCATTTCCCCCCCCCCGGTTGAATGCTTTTAAAAAAAATAGTGCCACAAATTTCAATGATTATTTTAGACAAATTCTAACTTTATTAAACACTTAGTTAAATGGCAATTATAAGACTTTATACAGTAATGCAACCTGCTGACTGACTCCTGCCCTGCCAACCCACACCTGTAAGGAAAAAAGCAAAGATACTGCTAAGCACATGGAGAAGTATTAACAGATATGTTTGTAGGGAAAACACATGAAGTCGTCTCCCACCATGCTTATTAGCATGTTCTCTACTTCTTGCCTATCAAACAGTGGGTTTTTATTGCTCTCTACTGGACCAGGGCATATCTGCATTTAAAAACAAGCAACAAAAAACCACAAACTACAGGCTGATAATGAGAGAAATAAAAACAAAACAAAGATTCAGTTAGGATTTCCAGGAAGATTTAGGAAACCTTACTATGTAGTATTTATTTGGCTTGTTTAACCTTAATTCATTTACAGAAATGCTAGCTAAAATATAGAAAACTCATTAATATGTAGGAGGAATCCATAAAATTGTAAGAAAAAATAGTTTAACGCAACTACTTACTTGTGACTTATCTGTACTTAGTAGTACCATGTAAAACAAAAGTCCATTGTACCAAATCTTTAGGCAATTTGATCTCTTCAGCTGAGAAAAATCCCAGCTGACTGACTGCAGTATAGGATTTGTGAAATATTTGAAATACTGTAGTTCTTACCAACACATGCACTAACAAGAAGCATTTTTACAGTATGAACAAAATTAAAGCTAAGAAATTTTATTTTTAATTTCTCTACCCATCTTGAGTATTGTGAAAATCAGAAAGAGTAAATAAAATCATCATACTTGAGCTTTCATTTTTCTAGACTTCCAAATGGGGATATGAGGTCAATACCAGCTAGGCAAATGGGATGAGGTAACTGCTTAGAGGAAGCAAATAATTTACTACAGTAGCTGAGAAGATTTCCATTTTTAAAAGCCTAGAAGGTTAATACACCAGTGTTAATGTTGAAAAATGTGGCTGATTCCTTTTATCAAAGCATAATAGATATTTTATATCCCTGCCAATTGTAACTAGACCATTCATAGTAAACTTAAAATATCAGTCCATGCTTTCTCCCATAGCATTATTTTACACAAATCCTATGATTATACTATTATGTACTAATAATCAGATAGATTACTATGAACAAGGTTAGCTACTTATTTGCTTTTCAGCATCCTAAGATTATATCAAATTAAATTAAATTAATTTATTGAAAGAATTTATTTAAATTCTTAAAGACCTAATAAATATTTTTTATTTCTTATTACAATATTTTCTCATTGCACTATCTGCATATAATAGTTTTTAAAACTAACTTCATTACAGACACACATAGAAGCAAATAAAAGCATATATAACTGATAGCAAAGAGAGAATTCCAGTTTGTCAGAGCTTCCAGGTCAAGCTCCTGCCAACAAGTCTCAAACTTTATAAAGCTTCTGGTGTACTTTCTCTCAAATTTGTTCTTCTTTATAAGTCCTTCTAATTGTTTCTACATCCAGAAGCAGTCAGTGCCAGGACTAGATGTACTTCAGTGGCATCCCTGTCCCTGTGCCCCTATCTTGAACATTTTCTTGTAGATACACGTAGACTTTAACAAATTACAGGTGTTGTTTGTCTGTATTGGGTTTACATGGCAGTGTTTTGGTAGTGGGGGTGCTGCAGGGATGGCCTCTATGAGAAGACACCAGGAGCTGTCCCCATGTCAGGTACAGCTGATTCCAGTCAGCTCCAACAGACCCACCACTGTCCAAAGCTGAGCCCTTCAGCAATACTGGTAGTGCCTCTGTGATAACATATTTAAGAAACGGTAAAAAACACTGTGCAGCAACTGTGAGAGAGAGGACTAAGAAAATGTGAGAGGAACAGCCCTGCAGACACCAAGGTTGCTGAAGAAGGATGGGGAGGAGGTGCTCCAGGCACCAGAGCAGAGACTCCCCTTTAGCCAGTGGAAAAGACGATGGAGAAGCAGTTTGTACCCCTGCAGCCCACAGACAGCTACATCAGAGACCACTTGAGAGAATATTGCAGTGGGAAGTATCATTCTACACGTTTTGTTTCTTACATTGCACTTCTGAACTTTCACTGACTGCTGCTGGAGACAGCATACAGGTTTACATGGACCTTAGGTGTTATACAGTGTTCACTTTTGATCTTATTCTTCTACAAAAAGTGATTTCATAGAACTCTTAGAGTTTTCAGAAGTCTTAGAAAGATGTATTAAACCTCAAACAGAGTGATAAGCTAAAGGTACAAATTTTCATGCAAGTTTCTTTGGGATGCACTGTGTGGAGGATTTGGGGAAAAGATTTTTGGCCTTAAAAGATGCTAAAACAGATATCTGCAAGTAAATTAGTTTTTTGAAAGATGCCATTTAAATAATTTTTAAACGGTTTGAATAAGTGGTAACTCTGAAGTGTTCAGCACCCTTAACAGACTTTGATATCCACTATGAGAACTAAAAGCACTCAGAATAGGCTCAGATCCAGAAATAAAAACACTTACTTGAAACGGTTTTTACTCTAGAATATAATAAGGACTTTTTATATGACTCTCAAGGTTTTAATAGATGGACATTAGAGACCTTAATGTAGCAGAATATGGTAATAAAATAAGATGGGTACTAATATAAATGTACATTAACTCATTTGCTAATGATCAACATCGGCCATAGGGACAGCTGCCAGCGGTTTCTTGTCCTTTCATCAAAAGGGAGACAGAGCTTATTTAAATCTTTTAATTGTTGGGAAAGAAATGGATTTGCTTTTATCCAATCAATATTACTTTGACCAAGAATCAATTAAACTGACAAGGCTTCTCTTATTGAAGTGAGTAGGGGCTTTAATTAAATTCCATTCTATAGTATAATTAGGCATAGGAAGAGAAGGAGCACGTAAAGGCTACCTTTTATTTGGTGTGTGTATTTGTGGCATGGTTTTAGGAGCAAATCTTAAATTAAACTGCAGATACATTAACATTTTACTTTATATCATAATATATATCAAAAGAAAACCATAGGTATATACTGGTCTCTCTATTACATTATGTATTTCTATTTTGAATTAGTACAAAGTGGAATGCTCTGCATGATCTTTTATACTATAATAACGGAGTATGTAATAGGGCATCCTTCTCCTATTTCCTCGGAAACCATCATTAGTACTAGACAGACTCTCTTTGCCTATTTCTTTAGAAGATCATTGCACAAAAATGAGACACTGTAGAATAACAATGGGTTCCATTTAATTGGTGTAACCCTTCCCCCTGTCTATCAGCACAACTCAATATTCATGCTGAGGAGAGGAGTTATTAAAGCATTTCAAGTGATATTTTCAAAGGGAATTTTCCTTTTTTGTTATTACCTCTTCAAATCTGAATCACTGGGTGAGAAGGGAGGCCAAAGGGATGAAAAAAAAGCTTAATTCCTGTGAAATTATTGAAAATAATGTCATGAAATCAAACAGAGCTTTAGTATAAAAAATCTTCAGAAGAAAAAACACACTTTAAGCAAAGGACCTAGAATACAAAGTCTTTCTGCAAATGGCAACACCTCAGATCACTTAGCCTGGAGCTTCTATCACTTCAGTTTCCTGATGTGGTGCTCTTCCAGTTTATTTTCCCCAGGCTGCTTTGCTCACTAAGGCAAGTAATTAGAGTGGCAAATAATAGAGCCAGAATCCCAAATTAACTTCCAATATTATCATCTTGTTGCTAGTGGCTAAAACAATGCTAACACTGGTAAATCTATATACCTTCCTGCTAAAGAGCTATTAAAATAAATTATAATCTTCAGCTTCCTTGTTTTAAAATATGTGCAAACTAAGTAGCATACTAAGTGATTATCAGTTTCCTCTGGTTAAATATTCTTAATTGCTCAGTGGTTCAGTCCATATGTGTTTCACCTATAACATCTGTTATGTCATTCAGTGTCTCCAACATGTGCATGGTTGAAAGTTTTCTTTTGACATTAATAGTTTTCAGAGATTAGCTGGTTATTCTTTAATGTGCTGGGCATATAAGCAAAGAATAAGATCCTTTTTGACTGTATTGGGTTTGCATGGCAAGGTTTTGGTAGCAGTGGGGGAGGGGGGGGGACATGGGGTGGCTTCTGTGAGAGAAGCTGCCAGAAGCTTCCCCCATGTCCGACCCGACACAGCCAATGCCAGCTGGCTACAAGAACGGACCCGCCGCTGGCCAAGGCCGAGCCAATCAGTAACGCCTCTGTGATAACATAATTAAGAAAAAAAAAAAAGGAAGGGGGAAAAAAAAAGCTGCACACTTTGCAGCTGGAGAGAGGAGTGAGAAGATGTAAGAGAAAACAACTCCACAGACACCAAGGTCAGTGAAGAAGGAGGGGGAGGGAATGCTCTAGGCGCTGGAGCAGAGATTCCCCTGCAGCCTGTGGTGAAGACCATGGTGAGGCAGGCAGTCCCCCTGCAGCCCATGGAGGTCCATGGTGGAGCAGATGACCACCTGTAGCCCGTGGAGGACCCCACGCCGGAGCAGGTGGATACCCGAAGGAGGCTGTGACCCCGCGGGAAGCCCGCGCTGGAGCAGGTTCCTGTCAGGACCTGTAGCCCGTGGAGAGAGGAGCCCACGCCGGAGCAGGTTTGCTGGCAGGACTTGTGACCCCGTGGGGGACTCGCGCTGGAGCAGTCCCTTCCTGAAGGACTGTACACCATGGAATGGACCCAGACTGGAGCAGTTCGTGAAGAGCTGTCAGTCATGGGAAAGACTCACATTGGAGAAGTTGGTGGAGGACTGTCTCCCGTGAGAGAGACCCCACGCTGGTGTGGGGGAAGGAGTCCTCCCCCTGAGGAGGAAGCAGCGGTAGAAACACCGTGTGATGAACTGACCCCAACCCCATTCCCTGTCCCCCTGTGCCGCTGGGGGGAGGAGGTGGAAAATCGGGAAAGAGATTAAGCCCAGGAAGCAGTGAGGGATGGGGGAGGTGTTTTAAGATTTGGTTTTACTTCTCATTCTCCTCTAATTTTGATTGGTAATAAAGTAAATTTGTTTTTCCCCCAAGTCGAGTCTGTTTTGCCTGTGCCAGTAATTGCTGAGTGATCTCTCTCTGTCCTTATCTCCACCCACGAGCTTTTCGTTATAATTTTCTCCCCCTGCCCATTTGAGGAGGGGGAGTGATAGAGTGGGCTTTGGTGGGCATCCGGCCTCTAGCCAGGGTCAACCCACCACATTGACTTAAAGTGTATTTTCTTTGTTCCTTGAAGTGTGATGGAAATTGCAATCCTCAAGAACTAGTTCAGTGTTTTCCAGCCTCAGAGGCTTGATTGCTGTTTTTTTTGTTTGTTTGTTTTCAAAATCAAGACATTAATTCATTGGTTGGATAAAAATATATAAGTATGTATTATAATTAATATTTTACATTATATAACTATATATAATATACTATTTCATATATGCAAATGATTTAAACTGAACCAAAAATATTATCAACATGATTTTTAGTTTCTGTTTCACAGTTGAGTTGAAACTTTCACTTTTTATTCTGCTTTACAGCATCTACAAATTCTGAAATGTTCAAATTTCCCACAGAGAAATGAAATTTACTGAACATTTTTAAGTGATTGCAACAGCTGTGGGTAGTTGTTCAAATTATGCTGGTATTTATGGCCAAGGTATAATCCTTTTATACTTTCAAAACAACAAATAATCATCTGGAAAAATATATAGTAAAAAAAACCCCACCAAAACAAACCCTACACAAACAGACTTCATGCTTACCTCAGCTTTGTTCACAAAGTTATAGCAATTAACACCAACGGCACTGGGTACAGTAGTCATGCTGTATGGTAACGCTAAAATTATGAAATTCTCTTTCAAAATGAGTTTTATTTTTTTGCCATAGCCATTAAAATAAGAGTTTCTTTTGTGCCTCAGCACTTTTGATAAAGGTTTTTATTAAATTTGCAAACACTAAGCTCCTCAATGTCTTTAGCTGTCTGCATGTGATGAAAGAGTAAAGCTCATGTTACCTACTTCTTCTAATTGGTGCAGTTCAAACTACTACTAAATTACAGTGATATAAGGGGCCATATTTCACAAAATGTTCATTATCTGCTGCATAGACCTTATTGAACTCTTTCTTATGGAGAGTTAAATACTTTGTCACTAATCATAAAGGCTGTGGCATGGGTTTTAAACCCAGAATATGTCATTGTGTAAAGTTGTCTGTAATATATTTGCAGAAGGAATGATCTGTTATAACCTAATGAGATTTGGTCAAATTCTGGTCAAACTCTGAATATCTAGTTTTGAATTGATAACTTGACTGTTACTTCTCCAATCAGTGGATAATACCCATGATGAAGTACTTTGTGTTTACAGCACCTCTGTGCTGACAGCAAGGTAGCAGCTTCTTTGGAACCTTTTGGAAGATTTTCTGATTTTATGAATGACTTGCTGTACAAAGACCATAAGCTGCTTTGGGGAAAAAGACATTTTAGGATTTAGGCAAAACCAAACTGCTTTTCAGTTTCTTTATTAATTTTCCCAGGAGTGCACAAACACAACAGAATGTCTTCTCTAATAAGTAGCCTGAGTGTTTTACTGTGTCTCTCCATTTTGTAGCCTATTTTCTAGATAACGGATGAAAGAAAGCATTGATGAGCATGTATCATAGCTCAAGCTAGAGAAAATTTTTAACTGAAGTAGTGAATTATTTAATCTTAAATGTTGTTTAAAAACAACTCCATTCAAAAGATAACTGAAAAAAAGTGTTTGAAAAATACTGAAGAAGCTGCTTTCCACATTTCTGGATTATTTTTTTTTTTCCTTTTTGAAGGAAATTGTTTTAAACATATAGTTATCTCTTTAAGAATTAAAAACTGAATGAAGAAGTAAATCTTCTAACTTCATTTTTAAAACCTCTCTGTTTTGATCATCTTGCCAAATATGCTTTTCATGATTTTGCTATATAGGAAAGGCAGAAATTGCATTTGAGTGTTATCTCAGAACAAAACATTTCAGAACAGTAGCTATTTTCATATAATTAACAACCTGTGTTCCAACATTTCTCTATTCCTTAACATTATAGAAAATTGCTTTTCCTACAGCAATTTGTACTTATGTTGAATAATAAAAACTTTTGAAAGTCTTATGATATTGTGTAACAGCTGAATAAACATTCTATTTTTCCCTCAAAAATGTCAGTAAGGTGTCAGTATCACAAAAAAGAAAATTTCTTTGGTTTCCTTTTATATAAAGCTTATAAGAGAATCATCTTCTTTTGTTACCTCTCTCCCCAGAAACAATCTGCAATATCCTGTTTATGGTCTTTAAGCTCATGTGTTAAAGTGTATATTTTTCCAACCACAGCCATAACACAGCTGTATGACCAGTTTTCAGAGTAGTTTTCCAACCAACAAAGTCAGCTCCATCAGCTACAGCTATTTTTTAGAAGGGTCAGGGCCACTGTCAGGACATGACCAGTATAAGCTAGCACAGCTAACTTGCATCTGTTTAGAAACACTAATTCTACAAAGAACTTTGCAAGGAATCATAGAATGGTTTATGTTGGAGGGGACCTTTAAAGGTCATCTAGTCCAAGTCCCTGCAATGAGCAAGGACATCTTCAACAAGATCAGGTTTGTCAGAACCCCGTTCAAAGGAAAAAACCCTCTTTGGCTGGTACATGCTCTGTGACATTGCATTTAATTAACATCGTTACACTTATTCTGGAACAATAATAATTTATTTTAGTAATTAGAGGATCAAGATTTAATGCTTTTATTCAACTACTACTTCAATTTCAATAACTCACATTCAAATATATTGTCAGCCATATTAGACAGATAGGCGGAGAGATGATAAACATGCTGTCATGATGGCACGGATAAACTTTACAAGGGTTAGATGGGCCAAGGCACTGCTCTCCTCATGCATGAGAGAGCTCTCAGAGAACTGGGGAATTGTGAAGGTTGGATTACCTGTCATGCAACCTGAGACTATCAGGCAGGGATGCATGGGAATGCAGGCTTTCGCAAAAATTGCCCACTGCATATGTGCTTTCCTGTCTAACTCAGCCCACTAGAAACTGATGCACAGTCTTACCACATAGAAGCATTTTTTATGTATAGACCTAGCAGTGAAGAAGCATTCTTATTAAAAATGCCTATTCCCACTTGATGGGGGCACTGTCTAGAGCAGGTCACCTTTTATTTGTACTTTCTGAATTCTGTGCCCCAGTTTATTGATTGTTTTGTCATGATTTAATTATTTTGATAGATGTCTATAAAGCTTCTAGAACAATAAGCATATTTAATAGGGCTGAAGAAAACATCAGCTTTCTTTCTGAGAAAGGAGGCTGTGGAATTAACCTAAATACTTTCAGTTTCAAGGTTAAGTAAGACCACAGAGTGCTGCTTCAGCAGAGTTGATGGCTTAAATCTTTTGGACATGGGGAAAAAATCAGAATTTAAGTGTTACATGAAATTTAGCTGGTGAACCACTTATACCCTTTTTGAGGCTATTTTTTTCTGAGAATTTGAAGACCGTGTTTTTTTGGCTTTCTGTAGTTAACACTTGGTGTATTTGTCAGTACTTCTGGACTAGCAGCAGCATTTTCTATTGTAAGTAACTGATACCAGGGAAGAATCTGTATTTGCATTTCCATAGCCTTTTTTTAACCAGTTTATAGGGTATAATTTATGTGATTAGCAAAGTTAGCCACAGATCTTCAGTTAGGAAAAGAGCGTTGCAGCATACTATATTCAAATTAAAATAGCAATCTAACACACACACAAAAACCCTTCTATTTTTTTTTTCTCTCCAAAATCAGTTAGAACATAATCTGCTCACTCCATTGCACATATTCCTGTTCAAGCACTAGTTTCATACAGAGACCAAATCTTAAGTTTCCCCTTTTTCTTTTTCAAACCATATGACATATGATTTTCCCCATCATTAGCATTGAGTTTGATAGCTTACTAGATTGCATCATGATGTTCTTTTAATTGGATGATTACGTATATGCCCCAGGCAAGTTACTATGTTAACATCTGATGATTTAGCAAACTGATCTGTTTTTATTTATTTATTTCACTTCTGGCTGAAACATTTTCTAGTTTCAGTGTTCAAAGTGTAATGCCTTTGTGAAAGCAGCCTAGATTCAGAACTTCTGGGTATTTGCATTAGTGGTAATGAGGGATGCCTTGAGCCATGGGAAAACAATATTATTTCTTTTTAATGTACATGCTTAACTGTAGTGCTAGCTCCCTAGCTGAAATATTTATGACATGCCATTTTTAATTTTGAAATGAGTAACGACTGATTATCTTTATTATAGAGAAACCTGCAAGACTTGCAGTCAGGCTTCTATGCTGAGTTGCAGGGTTGCAGATGATGGTTCAGCTTTCCTGGGACAAAGGGTTCAAAGTACACTAACATTTTTCAAATTAGAGTTTAATTGAAATTATAACCAAGCTCTCAGGGATAGTTAAATTTTGGTTAATGCAGCTAGAAAACAGTGATTTGGGATGATGTGTTCAGAGCTCATAATAAATAATAATTTTCTGGATTTATCTGGCATTTGCTTGTAAACTCTACAGGTCTCCACATCCAGACTGTGCCTGTACACCTTATATTAAATGTGTCTTTTTATCTTTCAGTTCTCAAGTCTACTGCCAGGCTGGTTTTTTGTTGGTTTTTTTTCCATTTTTCTTTTCTCTCAGTCCTTTAAGAAAGAAATTTCTACAGTAAAGTCTGAAGGCAACGCAATAGGTATAGATGTATAAAGAGACTTAATATCATTCCACAATGAGAAAAGAGTTATTGCGTTCACATTTCAAATTGTGACATTCTTGTTCAGTAAACACATTCTTTGACATGAGCAGAAATTTTCAGTAATATCAGACAAAAATGAATCTATAACCTTTTGACTAGAAGAAAAACTCCATTCAATCCCTGTGAGAATAAAAATTACTGGATTAATAATATTAAGTTTTGTTTGATTTGAATTAATAATTATTTTGTGCCAATATGTTATTGCTTACATAGACATTTCAGCTATGTTTTTCTTTATTTCATTTCATTATAATTCTTTCCCTATAGACAAACCTGTCTATGAGGCAAATATGCTTGACTGAATAGTAGCGAATATTTAGATAAGGTACCAATGGCTGGAGGGCAACTGCGATATTCAGCAATTATATGTACAATACACCATGCCCCAGTGGAGTTCCTGCTGAGAATGTGCTTTGCATTGTGTAGAAACAATCAAGGACAGAAAAGAGCCACAAATATTCACATTAGGCAATTTAATGTTGGAGACTATTTCACAGGATGGGTTTAAAATAATAGATACCAGTGGAGTAAGAACTCTGAAAAGAACCTGAGACAGCTATTTCCTGAGGAGCCAAAACCTTTCTCTGCAATTAATGGCATCTGTTACTTCTGCTCTACTGGTTCCATATTGTTTCCTCTCCCCAGACCTGAAGGAGAAAAATAAAGCCTTTCTAGCCAGAATGGAAAAAACCTCTTTAGCCTGAGTCAATAATAGAAATCCTGCTTATTCCAAGTTCCACCATGGTTACTTGGCCCTCTGATATAGCATAACAAAACATTAAGTAGCGCATTTTCAAAGAACAACCTTGTATCTGGGCCATGCAGTGTTCCATCAAGGAAATTACAAAAAGATTTTAGCCACCTGAGCTAGAGAGAAAATTAATCCCTTGGAAAGGGCTTGTCTCGACTCTATTATTGCTATTATGAATGGCACACTTAGTGAAAAAAATAAATTGGTTATTACTCGTACACTAGTGATCAACTCAACGTTAAACACAGTTGCTAAACAGAAAACAAGTTCTGCAGAGGGTATTGGGTTGATGACCCTAGTACAGCTAGAGACCTTTAACACCATTCAGACTTAGTTTAATACTCCAAAGCCTGTGGGGCACTGCTCTTTTTTTTATTTAATTAGCTCTCAACATTCTTATATGTCATAGTATAAAAGACAAGAATAAATATCTCAAGGTTGCTTAAATTTAAACAGTCTTCATTTATTTCAATATCTTTTATGGACACTGGATTTAGAAATCCCATAAAAGATATTTGAAATATCCATGTGAAACAGAATATTTAATTTTATAATTACACATAGAATTCACTTTGAAAGCACAGTGATTACTTACAGTTCAATAAATATCCCATCATCTCTGTGTGATTAAGGCATAGTTAACTGTGTCTCCTTGTTTACTTGTAAATTCTTTTCTATCTACTCTGTATTTGTTCTTTTTAAGGTTCTGTCTTCTCTGTGGTTTCAGCTAATAGTTTTGCTCAAGTGCCCTTAATCTAGTTCCCAAACACACCTCAAAATCCAAGCCTGAATTCCATAATAGCTGCAATTTATGTTAGCTTGACTATCATGGGAGCTGGGCTGAATCTTTAGTGCTGTAGTGAAAGGCAGAAGCTGAAATTACAATTCCTGGGGTGCCAAACCTAATAATTTTGTTCTGCTCCTTCAGCCAAGTTCTACTCATGCAACCTGACTACATAGTAGAGTTGTTCAAGTAGCAGCCTAGATCTGGCCCAGGGGATGAGTTAACCTACGTCCCTGAAACAGAATAGCAAAACTTGCAGGCTACAAGTGGAAGAAGAGAACTGTCAGAATTCCCACCCTGTTGAAATTGCTCCTAAGGAAGAGGGAAAATAAAGCAAAAGAAGAGATAGGAAGTGGTAGAACTGTCACAGGGCCTGTGGCAGCATGGGAATCTCCAAAGGCCATTGGAGAATTATAGTGACATTGTATGTGTGTGATTAAAAACAGAGAGAGAAATTGTAGTGGGGGTAAGAGTAAAGAAAGAAAGAAAGAAAGTGCTGAGACAGACAATCTACTTAATCAAGAACTAGTGCAAGGTGCAATGTGTGCAAGCCATGGAAAGGATTGCATAAAGGCATACAAAGCCTGTAGACAGATGGGGGGACTGAAGTAATTGTGGTCAATACTAAACTTTTCATAGCATCACAAAGCATTAGGCTTCATCATTATGTATATGTCTACATGGAAATTTGTGTTGCTTTAAAGTCACAAAATTGCCCCAATCTCAATTGCATAGATACTTACTGGTGTAAGGAGGCTAACAAATATACCTACAGGAACATTCTGTAATAAACACTCTTCTGTCAAATACATACAAGTGCATGTTAAGGATTTTATCATTGGGAAGAGGGCCAAAGGGTGGGAATTGGTCTGGCTGGGGCAAGATTGTGGAGAGCATATATTAATGGGCTTACATTTTGTTTAGAGATGCTGGGGGAATTTAAGGGCAGACAGAAGCCTGGAATGAGAGACCAGGGACATACAGAAATAAAGGAAATGTAACGTGAACATAAGGGACTTAAGAGTGCAGAAGTAGAGGGGTAGGATGAAAGGATAAGGAACACTGCTAGAATGAATGTAGTTATAGGAATAAGGATTTAATGGAGCTGTATAGCTCATCCTCCACTCAATAACATTCAGTAACTCCAAGCTGTCTACCATGACTTTGTCTGGATTACAGTTTAGCTATACCATGGATGAAGATGACAGCCAATAGCTGACAGGTGAATAATGTGTGATGACAGATGAATGCAGTCATGCCACTTTTCAAGGCCAAAAGTTAATCTAGGGAGCACAGGTTTGCATGGAATCAATTCGGTTTTGTTTTGTTGATGCTTGATGGTGGAGATATACTTACATGCTTGAAGATCTTCTCATACTTCCTTATGAATATTTTTTTCCTTTCATAGAGCTATCTCAGACTCCTTTTGGCCAAATAATGGAGCACAGATTAGTACACCCCCATATATTTTTCTTACTCTTAAGTAACCAGCTTGGAAAAAACATCCCTCAAAAATCCTAAAATTGTCCAACACTAATAAGACAGCTGTGTTTCACAATGTAGTCACTCTTTTTCACTGTTAAATATGAGCTGCTTAAGTAAGAGGAATTTAGCTGTAATTTACACCCACAGCATGACACAGCCTTTTAAAATCTTTATTGTCATCTTCCACCAATGCCACAGCTTGCATCACTTGTAAATGGGGCTTTTCCAAATTAAAGGAAGAAGTATTAAAAATAGCCATTTTGCCAGTTGAAGCAGGTTCTCTCTCAAGACCCCACCAATACACATCTCCCTGTGTTACTTGCTTACAGTTAACATGGCTACAGTACAAAGGCCAAAATTGTCTTTTGTTACACCTGACAGTAATCCTATTTAAACTGGTATGAGGGAGCTGAGACCTTAAGCTGTAACCATACTAGTCTTATTTCTAAGTAAGACATATTATCTACCTCAGCAGTCAACACAAATGAGCAGAAAGTTCAAGCTTCGTCTTACTCAGAACAAATGATTAGTTCCACATCTCCTGTGAAATGCTGATGACGACAGTGAAGTACTGTCACAGATAAGTGTCATATAGTGATGCTAGTTTGTACTGTCAACCGAAAGGAACACTGCAATTTAAAAGACTCTCTTCTGTGTGATTTTTTTAGCCTCTTATTGTTACATGCAACTTCTTATATTATGAGTATTGCATGAGATTGGAAAGGGAAAAAATCCCTATTCACCTTTGTTGCAGACTGTACAAACTCCTTTTATTATATAGTTATTGTCAGTGCTACCTTTTGTCTGTGGTTTTCTCTTATTGTTTGTGTGGCTCTTTAAAAAGACAGAGAAACACATGAAAATGAAACACGAAAAAACATATGGGCTATCTGTCTGCCTATAGTTCCTGTCTCTATTTGAATTTTTTTTTTAGTTTGAATTTGATAGGAGTCAACCTCTCAAATACTCTGGTGTCATTTCCATGGCCTGTTTCTGCATTTTATATTAGATTACTGGATAAACCAAGGGTTGAATGTTGAGACCAATGTTTTGGTCTGCTGTCTGTTAGCTGGCTGCCCTAACCACTTAGCTAGAGTCAAGTTTCCAGCAGTTTGTCCTCATTTTGTCCTCCTGGCCCTTCTGTTGCCTCTAATACAGAGGTTCAGATTGAAGAAAAGGTGAAGTAGATGCCTAAGCCTGGGAATAGTAAGCTTCCAGAAGCTATTTTACCTTTCAGGTTAATAAAAACCTGAAGTCTTAAGTCTCCTACGTTGCAGTTCAGAGATTTTATCTTTAGACTCCCAGCAAAAAGTAAACAGTGGTATCAATGCTTCCTCTTTTTCTGGTACTTTTAAATAAAAGTGATGGTGATACTGTATCAGATAGTGAACTTAATTGTTCCAGTATGATATCGGCATGTAAAACCTATCAAACACCTTTAAAGTCCTTACAACACACGCTGCATCCATCAAAGG
The DNA here is from genome assembly GCA_907165065.1 of Caprimulgus europaeus. The sequence goes on from OU015523.1 coordinate 112,314,238, forward strand.
ATTTAAAATCTGAATGAATTTTGAAGGAAATATGTGCAGAATAGTTAACTGGACAGATTCTTGGATAGCTACAGTAGCAGAACTTTAAGTAACTAAGTAAATGCTATATCAGAAATTGATAGGCTAGAGTTAGATAGTTGCACAAACCTGTGGATTTTTTTTTCTTGGACTTAACTGACAAAATCTTAAATAAATATCACATAGCACTTCATATTTTTCTATAAGTCCCAGCCTTAAACTCTGTGTCTGTATTGAAAACCTAGTCCTTATGAACTTTTCAATTAGCTTTGTCTGGGTAGGAATATTCCTGGACTAAGTTTATAGCTACATTACTGTATTTGGACTCCTTTTGCCCATTCTTTGTGGTCAAGTGTTCTGGCATTATAGGAAAATATATGTCTGTGTAGACATCACAGGCCATTTAAGCTGCACATTGGTCCTCAAGATTCTAAGAACCAATTTGGGCTTAATAACACCTGATTTGATTATCCAGGACTTAATACATAAACTAATTGATAAAATTGTTCTAAGTGGATAAGAGAAAATGGATAAGATCTTTCTGAGGAGGTAAAAGAAAAATATTTTCTGAATCCATTACCAAGATGGTCCTGAAGTCTTCTCAGAGTCATTAATAAGGAGGTGTGAGTCCAGTCTATTTGTACAGTCATAGTTCAGAAAACAGTTTTAGTCAGTATTTGGGGTAGTCTATTTTTTTTTTTTTTCCTTCATGCTAAGACCTTAGAGCATGCTTCTGCACTTGTCTTCTCTAGGGTTACCCTGTGGCTGACTGTGCAGTCTCTGTCCTCACTCTGCATTTTCACTACGTTCTTTTCTTCTTCCTGTACATCTCACTTTGCACTTGAGAAGCTCCCCCAGCCACTTATGAATTTCTAAATCCTTCCAGTGAGGGAACAATCCCTGCCTCCTTCAGGTGGGTTTCATTTGACCCTAGTAGAAATCTGCCTTCCTCTCCAAAGACCACCTTCTCTTAATAGAACAAAATAGGACATATACTAGCACACACTAGACAGCAAACAAATAAATAAACTCACTGTAAACTACTACAGTGGCTGGTCTTCCCTGGTCAGTGTTTATTCCCCCACTGAAAGATCAAGAATATGCCCTCTGCAAATTAGCTGCTGACAGTAAGGGAACTGTCTATTTGCTGCCTTAGAAAGAGAGTGATAAACTTGGAGACCTTCAAAGACTGAACTGCTAATCTCTAGTCTTTCAAAAATGGGATTCTTGTCCCCTCACAAATCCATAATTTCCCCACACACTAGAGGATCATCTTTTAAGAAAGTTTTCTACTCTGCAGACTTTTTGCAAAAGGCATTTTGGGCTAAATTTCACTAAGTGGCACTAATTTTCCTCCCTCTCTCCCCTTTGTCTCTAAACCCTCTCTGCCAACCCTTGACATTTACACATCCAAAGAATTAATTTTCTCTTTTTTTTCTAAAACTATGATTGCTTTCTTACCTTTCAAATGACAGAATTTAGGAACAAATTGTCTCCTCTTTGAATTTATCTGCCTTTATGCATTTGCAGTGCAAGGTTATTTAAGTGTGTGTCTTTGACTGTACTACTTAATGCCAGAGCCATTATTATTTCCTTCCCTTTCAGCTGATGCACATATTCAGTTAACAATCAATTGTGTGCCACATCCGCAAACATACCCTCAGTCTTATTTCCTCTCCTTTATATTTTCCACTCTTTGCTTGGATAGTTAAACTTCCATTAATACCACTCAGGACATCTCAATATTTTTTTAAAAGTTTCATCATTTCACAGTCCAGTTACCATCTGTGGCAAGATGACCTCCTACATAATGTTCATAGAGCTATTTATTCTACAAAGCTATAACTTTGGTCTATAATGTCCCTTCACTCTTAATTTCATAAATAGATTTTGAAAGCTGCCTCAAGTGCGGCTCCAAGTGCTTTTTCTTTGAAAGTTATTTTAAGAGTTGATAGTTTTTGAATAAATTATAAATGTTAGCAGATTTTGAATCCACATATCTATGCCTATGTTTATTCATGGATGAGAAGCTGACACTTGTCACAGGGAATATTAAAATACAATGCTGAATCTAACTGTCATTGAAGTTTGGCAAGAATGAGATCTGGGTTTTGCAAGCAGCTATAATTTGTTAAAGCAAAGGCAGATATTAACATCTGCTCTGTTCCTGGTGATGAAATGGTATTTATTGAATAATAAATAGTAGAAATACAGCTGAATTCCTGGTCCCTGCAGTGAATTTATGTTATATATGCAGCTATAATACAAGGTAAATGCATTCAGCTAATTGCTGATGTGTCATAAATGCAAAGGGACAGATAAAACTAGACTCTATAAACATTTTTGGTGACGACTGAGAAGATTTAAGCCTGCTGTTAGGCTGGGGGTTTTTTGTTAAGTATTTTCTTCTTGTAGTTCATTTTCAAAACCATGATTCCTTCGTATGTTTTAATGTGAATTTCCTAGTTTTAGTTCTGAAAATAGATTTTATTTAAGCCCATATTTTTGCATTTTTCTTTCAGTGAATGACTTTTATTTATTTACACAGGGTTTTTTTCCGAATATCATACATTTGTATATAGGCAATTTATGATTCCTGCAGTAGAACCTACCTGTCCTTAAACAGCTGCTCATATATCCCAAATTTAGCTGCGGTTTATAGCTCATCTCCATTTCAAGTGTGTACTCTTTATCTCCTCTCCCCAGGAAAGCACTTTACAATTTTATATTTTTCTCCTTTTTCTCATGCAACAACATTCACATGCTTTCCCCCTTAAATTTAAATTTAAACTTCTCTTTACTTTTTCTGTTTATCTTAATGATCACAGTTGACTCATACTTGGTTCTCATGTCTCCTAAAGTGCTTTTGTCTTGCCTGGTGTGTGGCAATACAAGCAACTGAGCTTCTCTTAACTATAGCTGGCTTTGAAGGAAATAAATAGATGGCACAGAAAAATTACTTTAGGTAGAGCTTCCTGTCATTTTTTTGTTGTTGGTTTTTGATTTGGTTTTTTTGTTTTGTTTTGTTTTTTTCCATCTAGGTGTGTTCTAACCTTCATTCTCTGTGTTCAGTTCAAAAATTAAAAGATTCCTGCTATATTAAGTAGCAGCATAATTAATTACCTTTCTTTGTTTCCTTGCTTTACTGAATCCATATAGGTAGTATCAATTTTAAGTTCTGGTATGGCAAACATCTTACAAATATGTATATATTTTATTAAAATGTAGATACCAAAATCTGATTCTATAGACTATCAAAGCCAATTTTCCACCTTTTAACATGTTTTCTACTGGTTCCTGCAGTTGGTTCCCTGAAGGTGAATAGCAGTCCTTGGTACAGCTCTGATTTTAATTAAAATTACCTGTTGTTCTCCAGTGAATAGACCTGCTGTTGTCACTGAAAGTACTGCATGAATTTTCTTTGGATAATCTTTCAAAAATGTGCATCATTCCTTTAAATTCAGTTGCATCCTTGGAGGGAATTGGGCACCTCTAGAGGTACTCCAGTTAAGGAGGCAGAACTAGAATTCTCTCCTGTTATATAGAGTCCAAGGGGACTACACTTTTAACTTGAGGATCTCTGTGAATAAATTAAAGCTGATAGCTGAATCTCAATACAAAGCCCAAACCCAGACATTGCTCACAAGCTGAATTCAGACAATGCTCACAGCTAAGTCTATGCTGAAGAGCAGATGGGTTTGGATGTATTCACCCACAGGAAAGAAATAAGGAATATGAAAACTCAGGCTTTCCTCCCTCCTCCACCCAGTAAATGCATACCCTCATAACTCGTTATTGTCTGTTATTTGTTCACAGTTAACTGCCAGACTAGCCATAAACTCCACTGAGAGAAGGCCATGAATTTTCAGCTCAAGTAGTTGACACTAAATACATCACACAAACTGAAGCACTATGTATCTGGCATTGTGTATTAAGGTGCTTAATAACTGACTAAGTCATAGGAAATTGTTTTTAACTAGCATTTATTTATGGAAACTTCTGCTCTTATTTCAGATCTGAAGAAGGCTACCTGTGCCTCAAATTCTATTTAATTGTTCCAGAGTAGACTGGCTGATGTAGAAAAAATATTACCACCTTCTGCAAACACTGTTCTACTTATGTTCTGAGACCACCACGGTTACAGCAAAGCACTGCTGAACTGCTACAGCAACTTTAATTTCATTTCCTTTGCTTTTGAACCTTCAACATGTACAAGATTAGGTTAAGAGCAATGGACAAGTTAATGTTTAATGTGCCTTTTGACATTCCTTCTGATTGCCTGGTTTTCTTCTGAGAAGCAAGAAAACAACCACTGTATTAGATTTATGTTAGGTAAGGTGAATATTGATTAATTTATCAGCAAGTATATATGCCAATATTTCCAAGTAATACTGGTTTTTCTACTTTAATAGTATCAACGCTTTTACATATGAGAAAATATTTTTGGCTCTAAAGTAATAAATTCTGCAGAGTGGTATCTGCCTGTCCTCCTTTAAACATATAATTAATGCCCTAGTTTATACAGAGGTGAAAAACTACAATCCATGTATTATTTTACTCAAATAAAAAGAGGGGTTTTTTTTTTCCTTAAATTGCACTGTTTATTATTTTTATTAGCACTGATGTTGCTATTTTAAAATTATTTTCTGAAATTGTAAAAAAAATCAATAATTGAACAAATGCTGTGATTTTGCTTAATGTTAAGATATGTTCAGTTTTCACTTAAAACATATAAATATATTTCAGTTCTTCTAGGAAACTGAAAACAAGCAGTTTACAGCTGAAATCAAAGTAAATATCATCTACAATTTATTATTTCTGTGACTCACCAAACAAAAAATTAAAAAGGTGCAATAATTTAACATTCAACAAAATTATTTTATCTTTGCCTAAGTATGGCTGGGTTCTCTCTGTCTTTCTCACATCCTTAACTTTACGAAGCTCAACCAGATCCAGGGACGGTTATTTCTCAGTTACTGTGTTCTGAGTTAGAAGAATCCTGTGCAATCTCAGCAAAAAGTGTTTGTCAGCCATTTATATTTCTGAAAATAGCCACAGTTTCTTTGACAGTAGCTAAAGCAAAAATTCCTTTAAAAATCACAGGATTGTAGATGCAGTGAGTGCATCAGTGGAGATTAGGAAGCCATATACATTTGGGAAATAAAATTGGAAAAAAAAAAATAGTTGTATTATTTTAAAAATATATTTATTTCTCTTACTTCTCTATCCCCAAGGACTTTCACTTTTCCCTTCTGAAGTCCAGAACAACCAGGATACAAAACAAATTTTGTGCTGAAAGTATTGCTGTTGAACGCATCTTTAACAAATTCCTTTAATTTTAATAATTTTGCAACATTGACAGTTGTTACATAGTAAAATTATGAGTCTGTAAAAAATGCCCAGCAAGGATTCTGTTCTTTTTGTTTGTAATAGCTTTTTAATTACTAGAGACTTGAGTTTTCCCAGTAGTCCAGAAAAAAATCAATTAAAACTAATAAAAAAGAGAGTAGGAGAGACTGAGACTGTATTTGAAGAATAAAGTACACTTGTAGCTTCCTAAAATACTGAATTTTCATCAAGATTAGAAGGAGTGTAATCCAACTGACTACTTTTACACACTGCCAAGACTAGAACCTTTCCTTGAAGTGTGGTTAATGGAGCATTTGATTCTGATCAGAAAATAAATAAATAAATAAATAAAGCCCCACAAAAAAACCCCAAACCAAACCTTATAGAATTTCACCAATAAAAATGTTTAAGCAGTGAGATGTTCATTAAAAACCAGACATACCTGCCTAAAAAAACGTTTTGCAGACAGAGAGTAAAACTGACCATAGACACTGAGAAAGAAAATAGGGCATCATTCGTTCTCACTTTGTAAGGAAAAATTCAGTCCAGTCAGGAAATTTTTTTCTCTTTTATAAATATTATTTTCTAAATAGAAAACCTCCTCAAGATAGTACCATTTTCAATTATTTTTTTAAAAAAAGCTATTACATTAGTTTGCTTGTGCACTAGACATATTTCACTAGAAGCAAAAAATTACATAATTTTATTTGGAGAAACATATTCCCTTGTTCTGAAAAAAGTATTTATTTGTTTTCATTCAATAAGCTATTTTCTGCCTACCAATTCTTCAGAAGTAAGAAGACAAGGCAAAGTACTCCAAATTAAGTATAATATATTTCTTAAAATGTAAAAGGCATAAGGTAATGTTTTTAATCTAAGAGGTGTAGATTCAGACTAAATATATGAAAGAAAACTACTCTATTATCTCCTTGAATGAGACCTAAAATAGTGGTCAGACCCACTCAAGTACATGAACGTGTTTCTTTTCTTTGTTAGACATCAGCAATGTAGATGTCTCCATTTGTTAAGATGAATGCTGCATTATGTTATTAATAAAAACACTTACTGGCCAGGTTATTAACTATGCTGATTTTGAAATGATGATAGAGGTAAGTGGTGGAAAGGTTGAGTTTAGACAAACCTCTCTCATGGATCTGTTTCCACTTTGGTAAACATTTCTTCCCCATTCCATAACACTTTAGGGTACAAAGAGACTATGCATTGCCTGTCAGAGGCAAGTCTAACCTTTGAAAGAAAGTCCTGGCTTTATTTCTTCATATTGACATGACTCAGTCATTGATAGAAAAAATGTAGTTTTGACTGTGCCTATCAGCCAAAGTGTCCCCTTCTTTAACTGGAAGGAGAACCTTTCACTTGCCTGATGTTTCTAACAGATATTGTATAAGGCACTGAAACACATAGTTGTTAAGGAAACAGACAATGCCCTTCTGATGAAACAAATAGCAAAATAGATGGTCTAGTACTCAAGAAAATACAGTTATTTTGTCATGCCTTACTAGTGGATAATTCCTGTATGAAATACAAGCAAGATAATTTCTTCATATTTCTGTGATGTCATAAAGCATATCATAAACTCCAGCAACATCACACACACTCCTTGGTGTTAATGATAGTGGCACTTCTGAAAGGCAGTGCATATACAATGACATGAGGATTTCATACTAAAGCAGAATTCCTTGCTAGCCTTTGCTGTGGCCAGTGATGGATGCAGTTTAGAACAGGTCTGTCTTTGCTCTAATACTGAATATGAAAACAGTACTCTACAAGACTGGTTCAATGCGAGTTCAAAGACAACTCTACTCACTAGATATTTGCTCCAAGCTGTTAAAGTCACAAACTGGACTGTGGCACATGTTATGTACCAAATTTGCCATTTGTGCAGTCTAAATTTACACAGGCCCCTCCTGCCCCATTTGCAATGGCTAAAATAAGAGCATTGGCTTAGAGATTTAGAACATAATAATTTTCAAATAATCACGGTTACTAAAATGAGATTTATTAACTGGTTAACAAGCATATATATTTTTGAACTGTATTTTTGAGAAAAGACATAATCCACAGGTTTATTAGCCAAGTCACCAATTTTTATATTAAAATATATCTATTATTTAGAAGTTTCTTGTTCTCTCTCTGTTAATATTTGAATCAGGGGGAAATGTTATCATGTACATGTATAGAACAGAAAAAGCTGAACTTGATAAGGCCAAAACTGTGTGCTGTTCACAATATACACCTAAGTGGAAAATACCCAATGCCTGGTCACGCAAGTTCACCTTCACTTCCTGTACTCTATCGCACTGTGATATCTCTCGTCTTTGTTTGCATCTGTCAGATTGCTGCTGATACCTTTGAAAAAATGTCACATCATTAAATTGCAAACGGGAATATGTATGGAATATGCACTCTATCTGAATCACAGAGTTTTTAATACAATTAAATGGATTTTATTACTTCTAAACCCTGCTACTAGCTTAGATCAGTGTTTCTTCATTCTGGTTAACTCAGGGTCCATACTACAGATCTAACTATAGCTACAAAAACAAAAGCAACATCTGTTCTCTGTGATTCCACTCAGGACAAGTTCCCAGGGGTGACTGATGTGGATTAATAAAACAAATAGACATCCTGCGTCAGAGGCATTTACACACAAACTTTTGGTCACAAATAATTAAATTTCTGAAGTAAGATTAAGGTATAGTTCTGTTATCTAGACTACAACACATCTTTTATACTTAACCTTGATCATTAAAGTTAGCAGATTTCACTGTGTGGAGCCTTAAAGTGGCTTCTTTTGCAGTACAAATTTGACAGAAGATGTTAGACCATATCAACTCAACATATTAAGAAAAACTCACATATTTTACTTCGCAGAGCCAAATTTAGAATTTAAAGCATCACTTTAGTAAGGACTTCATGGAGATAAACACACTAAAAAGCAAAACGAAAGTTATTTTCATATTACAATGTATCATTCTTGTAATACTGTGAAACAAGTAGATTTTACTTCTGTAAAAAAAAAAACAAACACAAAATAGAGAGCCATGACACTAGTTCTTTTTATGTAACTCCTCAGTGGATGAAATTTGTGTTAACAATATATGCATTAAGACTTATTAAAACATACAGGTAACAAAAAAACATTGGTTTAAGTTTCTAGGTCATAAAAGCTTGTATGACACCTTTAGAGCAAAGTTTAGATAGTTAAATGCTGTTAACTTCAACTTCTCTTTGCTATTTTAGTCAGCTAAGACTAAGTTTTTATATTATGAAAATTGTTCTCTACTGTTGTTCAGTGAAATAGCTGCTCAATTAAAACAACAAGAAGTTAAGACCCTATTTGCACCTTTACTGTTTAATGCAGGCTTCTATAAAATGTAGAGGTGCTGTATATATATAATGTATACATCTATGTATACATTTGTGTATACATATATATTCATAGCTACCATTAGTGATAACATTCTTAAGATCAATATTTTAATTAATGTTGATTTTGTCAAAGAATGAAAGATTGCTTTTCTGTATTATTTCAGTTCAAGGACTTAATAACTGTGTAGTTACAGTTTCTGAAAAAAACAGTCTATATTACTGTTTTAAATGCTCTTGTATTGTTAGAAGCTTGGCAAGCTCTTAAAAATGAACTGACAAATTAATCTTGGTTTATGTTTTCATCAGTTTTGTTTTTCGCTCAGTCCCAAGGTCCATACTGAAGGAAAGAGAGGCCAGAGGTATTAGTGGCAACGTGCCTTGGCCATTGTATTTATTAGGCTAGGAATTACACAGAAGTCTTTGGTAGTAGAACTATGTTAATTTTAATTGGCACTAAACCTGGAATTGTAAAATCAAGCTAAAAAAAAACAAGAAAAGATTAATATTATGGTTAGAGTTAGAAGAATAATCCAGTAACTTTGACAATTACTCAGAAAATATTAACAATGGAAAATACATTGTGTAAATGTATCATACATGACATTGCAGTATATCATGTATTCAGTATATTAAGTTGGGTACCCAACTTAAATGCGTCTACACAAATGCATGTATGGGGAATAAACAAGAGGCATTTGAGAAGTGCACATGCCTGCAGGCCTATGACCTGATTGGCATCACAGAGACATGGTGGGATGGTTCCTGTGACTGGAGTGTTGGAATAGAAGGATACAGGCTCTTTAGAAAGGACAGGTAGAGAAAACAGGGACACCTTCTAGTGGCCTTCCAGTACCTGAAGGGGCTACAGGAAGGCAGGGGAGGGACTTTTTACAAGGACAGGAAGTGATAGAACAAGGGGTAATGGCTTTAAACTGGAAGACAGTAGGTTTAGATGAGGTATTAGGAAGAAATTCTTTCCTGTTAGGGTGGTGAGACACTGGAACAGGTGGCCCAGAGAACCTGTGGATGTCCACTCCTTGAAAGTGTTCAAGGCCAGGCTGGACAAAGCTTTGAGCAACCTGGTCTAGTGGAAGGTGTCCCTGCTCATGGCAGAGGGATTGGAACTAGATGATCTCTAAGGTCCCTTCCATCATGTACCATTCTATGATTCTATGATTCTGTATTTTCAGCAGGAGCACCTAAGTATCTGTATTCTCCAAACATACATATAGATGAATTTGAAGAGTATTGCATAAGCAAAAAATAAAATTATTTTTAAAAGTTAACAAAAAACTGTATTTTTTTCAGTTGCTGCTTGTTTGTTTTAAATTTACTTGGAGTTCTCCTATTCACAAAACTGACATTTGTTTCTCACAGTAATATTTTTTGTACTTTATGAGAAATCAATTAAATTATGATTTAGACTTTGCAGGGAGTTAATGGATAGCAATTTAAAGAACTATTGCTGTGCTTCAAGTAACATCAAGTATCTTATTCTGCCTACATAATTTTTGTGTTCGTACCACTTAAGCAGCTATTAGGAAGTGCTCCTGACACTGTCTTATGCTGTGTATCTGCAGAATTCCACGCCCTTGCTTCTGAGCCAGATGTTTTATATCAGTTATTGTAGCATCTGAGAGACAAGATAAGGCTATTACACAATGGTAGTGTAGCTGCATCTGTTTAGAAAAAAAAAAAAAAAAATCAAATCCAAGACAACAGATTCTAAACTGAAAAGCTATGAAAATCAAGATTAAATATATATATATATATATTTGCTCAAGAAACTTAGGAACCACATTGAGTCAAACTGAGCCTGAAGTATTTGGGTATCTGAAGGTATTCAATATGCTAAAAACAGTTGTGATCTAAATGGTTATGTATGCTACACTGAAAAAAATGCTTATCATTAGATACTAGTAGTAAGAGCAAAGTAAGCAGCGCTTCCCATGCAGCAGGTCAGGGATACTGAGGTCTTTTCCTTGCAAAGCACTGCTTTGGTGACTCAAAGCAGCAGTAAACCTCACATATGGATTCATCAGCCTGAACATACTAGGGAATCTGACCTTTTGAATATGAAGCTGTGTATGTTACAGTCTATTTGCTATTTAAACTTATTTGTGAGCAATTTAAGCATTTAGTGTGATTTGCATTTTTCTTCACTTGAATTGGTATTTGCTTTATTTTGATCTACTGCAACAAATGCATAGCAAGAACAATAAAGCAAAGGTACCTGATGCCTTGTTTGCTTAATATAAATGAAAACCCAACATGAGAAACAAAATAGTCCACTTACACCTCGACACTTTGATGAGTACAGCATAAAGTAGGTGATTAATTTTTCTCAGGAAGAAATTTGTCCCTATCTCATGACTGGTAATGTGAGCATTCCTGAGAGACTATGAAGGGGGAGACTTGATTAGGTGCCTATATGGTGTTTCTTCCACTGCTACATGAGTGTTGTTATCCACTTTGCAAGTCTATCTATGATATCAGCACTGCAAGTGGCCATTTTTTTTTCCATACAGTTATAGTCAACTGCTAGCTTACTTTCAGCTTTCACCTGCAAAAATCTAAAACCCGATATTTAGCTTCTCTACCTGTAAAAAAAATATATATTATGTACATGAATATTCTGGTTTGTGATCCTTTCAATCTTAAATATGCTCTTTAAAGCTACATCAAGCATAGGGACATGAACACTGACTTTGCTTTGTCGTGCCTGGGCACAGGTAAGCAGAAAGTATGAGATCAAAACCAAGTCTACTGAGTCCTAGCTAATAGTGCAAGTGGAACTGGGGAATCCATTATCAGCAGCTAACCTTGGTTTCCATATGGCAACACGAAAAATCGACATCCTGATACACAGGTCACCTCATTGTCTGGAGCAAAGATAAACATTTACTCCATTGGAAACATGAAAGTATTTAAGATGTACCAATAGAAAAGCCTTACAATAATTCTTGGCTGTCTCTAAATGTTTAGATTTGTACTCTGTTTTTTCTGAGTAATAAGTATTTAACTTCTCTGTGAAAAAGAGGACCTTTTACTAACAGGCTTCACACTGCATGCTGACATTTCAGGAGGTTGCTATATTAGTTCTATGAGCCATGAATTATTGATTCACCTGCACTACTCTCCTTCAAACTACTGAACTACTCACCATTGTACTGATGCAAATAGCTAATAAATAAGCAGAATGCAAAACGATTTTATTCACCTTTAAAAGAATATCATAAAATTTTAGTAGAGCCTGTACTATTACTAGTGCTACCCAGATAGTAAATTTTGTTTGCAGCTTTCAGGCTTTATGCACCAGTCTGCCATCTCCAAACTAGTTTCAGCTTCATATTTCATGGAGATTATACATTCATTTGTGAGGTTAAAATGCTGCTGTTCTTCCAGAAGTTCTTTACCACCTTTGCATTCTCAAACCTCAGTGTGCTGCTCCAGGGATCAGAGCTGTCTTTCACCTTCCACTATTTGTTCCAGAATTTAATTCTTTCCTAAGTTACGTTTGACAAAATCAGGAAAGATTGTGGCAATGTGTGGAGTTGCATGATGGAGAAAAGTATGGGGTACTGTTTATTATCCAAGAAAAATTTTGTTATTAAGATGAATAGTTTATATTGATAGAGTGAGCTAATAATAGACATTCTAAAGCACAGCTCCTCACATTAGAATTTAAAGGCATATACTATCTGTTGTAAAAAGTTGGAAACACTGTACAGAGTACTTCAGATATTTCAGAAGTTCTGTATAATATTCTGTTACAGTAGCTTCAAAATACAGTTAACCTGAAAAATTAAGAATCCTGATTGTTAAGCATCCTGCTACAGTAGGAATTTTTTTTCATCAAAAACCTAAAAAGAGGTTTTAGCGAGCTCATCCTGTTTGTTTTTGTTGACTGGGTATAGAAATTTAAAATTTATCTTTTGCTGCAGGAACTATAATAGAATGACTACTGAGATACTGATACAGTGTGTACAATATAATCACAAGGAGACAGTGTTGTAAATTTTCCCTGTTGTCCAACCTCACACAGGAAAACATAGCAAAAGCAGTCATTAGTTACACCTGGACCATTTTCTCTAAAGGTAATCATTATGCTACAGGACACATGTAAGACATATTTTGATGAGAAGGAAAGAGTGATTTTTCAGTCTCTTTAGATCCTCCATATACTTTTTTTCATTTTAGAAGTTTTGAATTTTGTCTTAGACAAACCAGACATTTTACTAAGAATGATCTCTAAAACATTTTATTTTCCATACAAAATCCCAAAAAATCCCAACACCACTGTGGTTTTATGGGATTTTTTTTTTTTTTTTAATATTGCTTGGCAATTTTAAGACAAAAAAACAAATTACTGTAGAGATAATGAGCAGATCTTTTGTCTCTTGGGAATATTAAGGTTCTTAAACAGAAGCCATTGAGCCAAGTTTATGAAAACCAAAGGAGTACAGACATACCTGCTTGATGATTTGGGAACATCTGCATGGAAACATAAAAATGTAAGTATAAAACTTCCCAAATTACTTTGTGAAAGCATGTCCCACAGAATTCAGCTCAGCAGTGCTCAGCACTATGGAGACGTCAGTTCCAGGAGAGGAATAGCACCCAGAGATGGCTCCAAGACTTCTGCGAGCATGCAGATTAGGCATCAACCTCTCCTTTTGCCTTGCATCGGGGTATGGAAGCTCTGAAGTGACAGAGCTGACAGTGGGGAAATTTACTCAAAGTGGGATTGGATTATACCTTAGGATGTAGTCCTTGTGGCCTTGAGGGGTGGCTGTCATACCTGAGATCGTCATTTCAGACCAAGTATACCTACAGCACACTCTAGCCATTTCTGTAACTGCAGTGCTGAAGTACTTTTATTTTTATCCATTACACCAAGTTTTTATGCTTCACTCATACCTGGCAGAAAAAAAAACAAAAAAAACCCCCAAAAAAACCCCACCTCATCCATAGCTGTTGGGTGCCCTAATTACTTCAAATGACATGATTCTTCAGAAAACTTTGAGAATAGCTTTAAAAGCTCTCAACATCTTATTGCTGAAAGCCAAATGTATATATTATAATTCATTTACACTTTGTAAAACTATGTAATTCCTCAGTAGGTGCCACAAATAATTTCACTGTGGTGTGGTCTCACTTAAACCTCATAAGAAATGCAATCTAAAATCTTTCAAGTAGGAAATTCTGTGGCCTTTTTTGTTGGCATAATTCCAACCTGTAACTTGTTCAAGTCTTAATCATTAGCGGGCTTCTCCAGAGAGCACTCCACATGCTCCACCTGTTCCATGTCTAAGGACCAAATCTAGCTTTGGCATTTTATCTGTCTTCAGTTTTTCTATGTTAGAAACTCCTCTGTTCTTTGAAACTGTAAGGTTTCAAGCTTTTGGGTGCACTGTAACAGCCAGTCAGCAGTAGGTGTGTGTATATGTAGAAAGATTTAAGTTCCTAATTACAGAGAGAGGAAATATAAGAATATTTCTTGAATGCTATTTTTATCCAAGAGATTTATAGGATCCCTTCCTACTAAGCATTATCGTAGCCATTAATTATATAGTGTGTTATTTTTTGCATATAGGATCCTTTGTGCTCACCTTCCTAATGCTTGAGCACTGCAGTTTTCAACCTTAACGTAGTTTAAAGGAAATGCACAGAAAGAAACTTGTGTGATACAGTAGATTGAACCAATATTATGTGTCATTGTTTTTGCACCTGGTTTCTTTTGGAACATTATTGATTTTTAGTGATTTTGTGTGTACCAGAGCAACTATAAAGCTAAGCAAGGCTATATAAGATAGATGTATTATTTGTTTTAACTCTCCACTATATTTTCAATCCTGTCTTTCTTTTCATCCTGTTTTAAAAATGACCATCTTCCATGACAGTATTTCTTATCATTATCTTCTTCACTTGTTTTCAGTGAAAATTATTGTTTTTTCATAAACTCAAACTAAAATGGGTGGCAGCTAACCAAAAACTAAATCAAGTGAATATAGATATGCATCTGGTGAGGTAAGTTTAAAAATAAACAAAAAAAAGCAAATTACTTCTGAAGGCAGAAGATCAGTCGCCTCTCTATCTCTCCATAACCACCCCTGCAAATCCTCTGTGTTTGTAGGTTTGATTTTTCTGGAGGAAAGCCTACATATTCACTTATAACAGTGATTACCAAGAAATCTGGGCCACTTTACAGAATCTTTACGTAGACAGTATGTAATGCACTTAGCTAAAGCCATTTCCAGTTAACTGAAGGGTTAGGGAGAAATATAGGGTTTCACTATTTGCTCCACTGTTGTAAAAGCATCTCTATTTGTATCTGGACAATTTTCACCTACATAGCACCGTATACTTTGAAAAATGGATTAGAAGAATTTGACTGTTATTATGTGTTCATTCTTTGTAAGTGCTGAGCAACACTCACAAAAAGTGTACATAAGAAAGGAAGGCGCATATTATAAAAAGTAATTCAGCCCCAAGATACTGTGTTCATGCTTGCAAACAATTTACACATTATGTAGAAAATTTACTGCACAATAAAAGTAACACAAGGCTTTTCTTAAATGTTTAGGTACTGTTACATGGTATTTATCCTACCGCTAGAGATACAAAAAATAATTCTGAAGATCTTCTAGTACAATATGTGGTGTTTTCCCTTTTCTTAAATTGTTCTCCAGAGAAAAGGGAAAAAAATAAAAAAGATCCTCCCTACTTTAATTCTGCACTTTGGAAAAAACCAAACCAAACCAAAACACTACATATTTCTCAAGCACTATGAGCTTCATTAAGTAATTTCCTTTCTATTTTTAAATCTCATCATTTGCCTGCATTTCATAATGCACTCTGGAATTGAGCCAGTAAAGAACACGATCACATGCTTTGCTTTGAAAATGTGCAAAATCTTCTGCATATACTGCCTTTGAGATACATTCTTGAATTACTTCCACGGGGAGTCAGTATAAACTTATCTAGTCGGTGCATGTGCAGTCATTTTGTGCAAGCAAAGAGGGAGGAAAGAGCAATGCCAGCAGCAGCTCCACAGCTGGGACAGGCTGTCAGTCCCCAGAGGGCCTCGGCACCAGGTTCTCTGCCAGAATTGTCAACCTTATGATTTTAATAAATAAGGTAAAAATAAATAATGTTTGTTTCCCATGTGAATAAGCATAAGTTATATGTTTTAGAACATTAGAACCAAATATCTCTGACTACAATGATTCCAAAATGCATCTTAGTACAGCTAAAATATTCTAAAAAGAAAAAAATAATATCATGTAAAATACTGAAATACATATAGACGTATATAGAAATACAAATATATGTCTATAGAAATAATAGACAACATATCCAAATTTTGAAAGAACACCTTCCTTTTAGAAGAGGTTAATCAAGAAATGAATGTATGCTGCTTACAGAGTTCAAAAATTTGCAAAGAACAGGAACTATATCTCAAAAACAGTGCTGGATTTAAATATATGACAAGACAAATTATTTTACATAAATACTTAAATAAAATATACTGACCAACCCAAAAGATAGGCTACTCTAAATTTAGGCCATGATTACCAAAGTACACAATGGGATTAAAATACAACTAGACTTTTTATGATGGAAAAAGCATTAAGCCAAAGTAGAAGGGTGAAATTATATCAGACTTAATTGAGACTGTGGTGTCACTTGGCTAGCACCTGGCTAGCACTTGGCTAGCAGCCAAACACAGATGTTTTCTTGCTTTCCACCCCCTCTCTCCCCCAGGGGGTAAGGGAGAGGATGGGGACAAGGGTAAAGGAGACTCGTAGGTTGAGATAAGAACAGTTTAATAATGGAAATAAAATAATACTGCTATTTAAACAATAATTATATATAACAACAGTAACAAAATATACAAATGAGTGATACCCAGTGCAACTGCCAAGCACCCACTGACCAAGCCTGGCCCGTTCCCAGATAACAATCCTGGAGGAGTGACAATCCCAAACCGAAACCACAATCCTGGAACAGTGAAAGCCAGAGACAGCAAAAGAGGAAGAGACCCTCACTAATATACTGGACATGACATGACATGACATGACATGACATGACATGACATGACATGACATGATCGAGAATATCCCATTGGCATATCCATATACCAATTTAGTTTATTAATTTAAATATTCCTCATCCCCTCAGATCTTGCAGTTGTAGACTAACAGAACACCGAGTCCTTCACTTCCAGCAACAAAAATGCAAACACTGGTATGTTATCAGTGTGTCTCTCATAACAAATTCCATGCTGAAGCCAAAACACAGCACTGTTCTAGCTGTTAAAAAGAAACCTAGCTCTGTCCCAGCTAAAAACTAGGACAGAGACCACAAGCCTAAGGCAAATATACATCAGTATGACAAAGTTTTATAACTAACAGATTGCATTTCTTAGACTTCTGAAGTATGATTCAGAGCAATAGACAAAGTATTTTGAATAACTTCTATGTGGAAATAGACTTGGATTACTTACTGAATTTATCACATATTCACCTGGAAGTGAAACACTTGATATGAATCGGATTGTATATAACAGGACTTCGAATAAGTGCTTCAAATCTGTATATAGGCTTTCTGTAGAAATAGACCTTAGTGGAAATAGAGTAATCTTTACCTTTTCTCACTAATGAATGAAAAATCTAGGAATATTCCCTCTTTTAAGTAATGAGAATGCAACATTTAATTATTTTTGCTGTACATGATAAGCAGTACATTTGAGGCTATATGTTTGTGATATTTTCCCTATAAGTTTAGAAGTTTAGTTCTAGAAAAGTCTTTCTAGAACTGTCTGAAGCACAGTTCATGAGGTTCTTATGTGATTTGGTCAAGACTTTTTACAAATAATGATGTCTTAGTGTGAGAAATGAGAATGTTGTCTTTGCATCTAGGAAGGCTCTGCCCCTGCAACGTTAGGATGACATGGCAGGAACTAAGACATCTGTGGCTAGAGATAAGGATGTGCTGCTGAGTAACTGCCTAGCATCTTATTATAAAAAGGAGGGCAAAAATAATAAAAATGGGGTGGGAAATTAAAATAGAGCAGTGGGAAATTTAAACTATGTGGGACTCCATAGGCGTATCGGATAGGCTGTAAACCTTAAAGTACCTCACCAACAGGGTGAGGTACATAAGGGAGGGATCTTGTGGCCAGGAATAGGGTATAAAAATTTGTGTGTTGCTCTGGTGGGGTGTGCTTACTGGTTAGGACACCTGCTCTTGCAAGAACGTAATAAAAGTGCTTCACTGAAGAGTCTGGCCAGAGTCCTTTAAAGCGGCCGATTGCTCGTTTCTCACATTAGTAATTTATTAATCATCTTCAGGTAGCATGACCTATGTTTGCAGGGAAAACTACTCAAATACAATAGTCCTTTCTTGCTTAAACATCTCATTGACTTCAGCGGACTCATAACCACAGCAGAAGCCAACATCTCCTATTACACAAAGAAAAAAGGACTTAAGTGAACTAAGGGTCCTTTTGAAACACTATATATAATCTCTTATGGTAGAAGAGATGCTTTTCAAAATGGCACTTCATTAGTGAACAGTTGGCACTAGGATTTGAGTTCTGCTTTTGCTAAAATAGCACTGATGAAGAAGAACATAAAAGTTATGAAATAGCAACTAAGTCCTTCCAGAAAATGAAGATAAAAACAACAAACAAACAAGAAAAAAACCCATCACATAATTAAGATAGTTAAAGCAGATATGACAGAGGTAAAAAGATGCTGAGCTTGAGTTAATATTTTATTCATGTTGGACTAGAAGTGTTTTTTGTTCCCCACCTCCTCCCCCCACTGGCAGCCTGTTCAGTGGAACCATGTTTTAAAGAGCATTTAATAGTAATTTCTAAAATAATAATCAGCACACTCCATGCTGAAGGTTAATCCTTTGGGTATTAATTTAGTTTTATCACAAAGCAGACAGAGTGTCTGTATTCATCTCATTGCACTTAACATTACCAAAATTAAGGTCTCTATAGGCTAAACCAGCTTTATTTCAAAACTGAAGCTTAGCTGATGCAAAAGTAAATACAGTGTTTACTGCAACTGCTTCAGTACACAGCACAAGACTGTGCATTTAGTACTTAGACAAAGTGAATTGTCTGAAATGTTTGAAGAATACAGGCACTTTAGCTCTGTAGTTTATTTACATACACCATATACTCTGCAAATTTCTGCTGGCAAATAGAAAGTTAAGTTTCATACTAAAATAGCTTCTAATAGTCTTTTAAAAATTGCAGTCAAATATCCTGTTAAAGCATAAATCTTTATACAGTATATAACATTTCAAAAACCTATCTACTTCTTAATGAACTAAAAACATTTTCTCAGCTGTAGTTAAGATCATTCTACAACTTTAAAAGGACCATTCCTATTATTAAAAATAAAAATATAAAATAACTAGCCACATTCACTAAAACAAACTTATTTTTAGCCATAAATTTAGCAATGCATATCACTGACCTTGTTTAAATGTGTTTCAACACATGTTGCTCACTGCAAAAGTGACAATTTACATAGCCATATGGTACAATGCTTTATTACAAAGTGTTAACATATACAGGGTGATCAAAGTCATGTTACTTTCGTCATATTGACTAGAAACATTGCCTGAAATCACCATGAAAAGCTGAATGAACAGCTAAAAAATGCCAGGGTTTATATGGAAAACTATTATGTCACAAAGAGGCTCATTTTGTCATCACCTATTATTGAGCATTTACAGGCTTGTGAGGCTTTTCATCAACATAGCAACAACAAGACTGATACAAAACAATAAATAAATATATGAGATGCTATGCTAATATGATCATTTACCTGTGTTAACGCAGTCACTTGGAATACGGTCAAATGCTACACCTGTCTCAGCTCCTCCTTAGCAGATAGAGTTCCCATTAGCAATCCAGTACGGCAGAAGGACAGTGACAGCTTAGCTGGGTAAAATTCAGTGTCTATGATACAGTTATGGTGCTACTGATTACTTCAGACTTTGGCAAGTTAATCCTTGGGGTATTAATTTACTGCTCTGACTGTACAAAACAGATCCTAGTGCTTTACCCCTTTGAGGGCTGTCACTGTAATTATTCCATATGGCACCGCCAGTGAGGTTTTCTGTGCACCTTTACCAGTAAACAGATTTCAGGGTATTTTCAAGTCAATCAGCTAACAAAAAAAGAACTTTATGCTGCTTTAGAGCACCGCAAAATACAGCCATCCCCTCTTGAGTAGAATTTAACTATTTCAAAGTCTTGCCATATTTCATTTAGAAAGAATTTTCTTTATTTCAAAAAGTCTTTCTGAAATAAAATTCTAAAATATTATTCTGATCAAACAGAATTCTATTTTATATGTATTGATATAGACACAGGTTTATCAACATGTATTATGAAGAAAAAGAACATTTAGAACATTTTATTAAAAAATATTGAACAGGGCTATCTCAACAAGTCTGAATGCTCCAATATTATTTTTTAAACTAAAATTGGAAAACAAACAAACTTTAATCAATAAAGTGTACTGCTTCCACCACAGCTTTATAACCTACTGTCAAAGTTTTTTCATAACAACTGGTATCCACTTGGGTTAAGTTGCAACTTTAAAAGTAAAAAAAAAAAAAACCAAAAAAAAACAAAAAAACAAACTATCAACCTGGAGTAAAAAAACCCAATTAATATAAGAAATGCAGTGTCCAAAGCTGGAAACTCTGGCAGTGATGATACCTACTGACTATGTAGTTAACCTTGAATTTGACACATTTATTCTATTTCCTTCTCTGTTACAGTGTCTTATTTCAGTGCTACATTTCTTTGTATGTAAAGGGAAAGTGAAGAATGGAGAAGAAACACTTTCATGAGATCTTTGTCAAGATCTTTCCTGAGAGAGTCCTAAATAAGCTAATTAAGCTTGGGAGATAGGGCAGTATTGTCATGGATTAAAGGCTGTCTAGAAGCAAAACGTCAAAGTCTGCAATTAAACAACCATTTTTCCCTATGATAAAGGTCAACAGTACACATCTCAAAGTCTCAGGAAGAGTATATTAATTTATCTTATTTATATTATCTTAAAAGAGAGCTAAGAAGCAAAATTTTACAATGAAACAGCATTACTTAGATTTTAGGAGAACTGGTAAAGATTTCACATCTCCACAAAACTGGCAAGTAGACAAACTACATGTTGCACCAAAAAAATTTACCTGAGCATCATTTCAGAAAAGCCAGTCAAGATCTCTTTGTAAGTTACAAAAATGTAAAAATAAAAGACACTTAAATGAGTTATTTGGAAAATAACTAAGACAATGAGCATTCCAGAGCATATGCTAATACCTCCATATGAATCAGTGCTGCAGACTCTTTTGGTTATACTACCTAAAGTACCCATAAGACCCTCTTCTTAACAGAAGAGAGGGATACAGAGGAGAGCAATTACACTGACTGAAGGCATGAAGCTCTTGCACAAGAAGCACCAACTTGATAGGAACTGTAATAATAGAGAGTACTTATACTGTATTAAAAAAGTGTATAAATATAATAATTATTTTATTGGTTGAATTACACAGCTGTGCTTATTACTATTATTACCACTGAATGGAGTTTGTGAAAGTCATTTTATGATTATATACATATAAGCCTGAATGGAATTTCACAGCTTCTTGTCTGACCACTTTGAGAGATTTGTACTGCTCTCTTTTAAGGCTGCAAACTAGCTCCTTCAGGTCTACCCACTGCTGACAAGCTTTTGATAGTACTGTTCATTTGGTCTTTGTGGCTCATCTGAGCTGTTCCTTCCTTTTACACATCAGAACATTGTTGTGCTGATGAAGGCAAGCAACGCCTTTGATCTGTGGGCATTTTTAAAGCACTCAGTAAAAGACTGCATACCAGGAAATTAATAAGTGTTAACTAGTAATTTCTGTTTTGAATCTTTCTTCTTTAAAAGCAACCAGTGCTTTACAGACATATAACCTCTTATGATTTTTGGTTTTAATTACAATTTACAGCTGTATCTTCACATTGTCATTGCGTATTTCCAGCAGCATCGGACTATTATTTTTTTTAAAAGTAATGAATATGTCTGCAAAGTAATTTGTTCTTGCCATTGTTTTGCAGTGTTTCAGAGTAGCATTTATTTAACCAAACATAGATATCTGTAGATATTTGTCTGCATCTAAGCTAGTATCCTTTTGCAGTCAAGGCAGAGCAAAAGACAGTTCTTAGATGGGAATTATGTCATCCCAAATACGACACTCAAATTCCATCAAATGCATCCAGCTATAAAAGCAGCTGTTTCTCTCGACTATAAAGGGAATCTGATCAGCAATGTCTTTTTGGCTCAAACATTGATGTCTACACTGCACATGTCTAAGATGAGGTGAGATAAATCCCTGGTTTCTCCTTTCCTTTCACCTCTGGGCCCTTTCATTTGAGTATCTTTTCAATACCTCTCCTGTACCTCTGGAAAGATTCCAAAGCCTTGGTATTCCTTCTTTAATTTCATATTACAGGCATTCAAACACTGGTTTCAGAAGCTGCTTAAAAGCAACTTTGGCCTTAAGGAATAAAAAATAAATCCCCCTCAATATTCACGGAAGTAAATGAATGCTAAATCCAAATTCTCTTCTCTTATGTGACAGAAACAATACCAGACTGCCTGGTCAGACATGAGCTCTCTCTTACAAGACACTGAGGAGGAGCTTTAGTAATCAGAAAAAAACCCATTTTCATGCCTGAGTGACATTGCTGTATTGCATTTGCCTTTCAAGTCCGTTGAAAGAATAAAGTTCTCAATGCCTTCAAACTATGATTGGAATCAGAATTTGCTACACAATTTAGAAGCAAAGTGATAATAAAAAGTATGATATTATTCTATTCAAGGAAATTAATCTTAAAATACACATAATGCACTTAAATACACTACTGTATGTCAGTCACCTATCTAGCTGCAACTGTTGGATCAGTAATTTTCAAACTTTCAGTTGAAAATAAATGAATATACTATTTAGACAAAACAAGCTGAATATTCCTCAAATATCCTAATGTGATACATTGCAAATTGAAGCTGGCTTTATATTCTGAAGCAAAATAAAGTCAGACACCATTGTGCTAGATGCATAAGGTCTGTGTATGCCACCAATTGTGTCTACAAAACATGTCACAGAGCATTTGCTAAGGGGACTAAAAAGAAGGATACAACCAGAAAGGCAATTAATTCCTTACTGTAGTTTAACTTTACTTCAATCCACTCAATACTTAGGTTCTAATTTTCTCCTTTTGCATACACAAATTGAAGCCACAACAGGTATTAATATCATTTTTATTATAGAGAGCTGTGGATGTGATCTGCAGCTTAAGTGCATTCAGTAACATTCAGGAATGCTGTATATTCCAAAGGTTTGTGAGGTTCTCAAATGAGAAAACAGACAAGCAAAAATATTCCTATTAGTTTCATGGGAAAAAAATCTCTAGATTCACAATTTGGCAAATTCTAACATCTAATATGTGACATTAGCTATAGGAAGGAGCATAAGAAAAATAATCAGACTATGATAGTTTTTCCTTAATGGGTATCTTCTTGATGTCTTTAACCTTGAAATACAGAACTTAATACACCTTCCAAGGTTGTGATAATTATGATAATTCTGTTAGATACTTTTATATCTATACAACTATTTCTCTTTTGCATTCTCTTCAATTTGTGATCTCAATGATACCAAATAGCAGCATGTTTCACAGTTTTATATGTTTCACAAATTATTTAAAAACCCACCAATTTATCAGGTGACTTTCAGTGATTCTGAATACTGTAATTTCATTGTAAATATTGCCATATTCATATGTAATGAGATAGGAAAACAAAACCTCTCATCATTCTGTTTCAGTCCATAATACACTAACATTGTGTCCACTCTTGTCTTCTAAGGCCAACTGTTTTTGTGAAAGAAAGTCCTCGCTTCCTCATTTTCATCTCCATTCCTCCATTACTCTCTACCCAACTCTTTATTCATATGATGACTTTGATGATTTTTTTACTACAGCTTTACCAGGAATAGACTCCTCCTGACTTTAAATTCAATTCTCCAAATTCAATAAAAGCTTTCCTTGCAGACACAAAGCAAAGGAGGCAACCTTCTTTTGAGGGAACTCATATGCTCATGTCCAACAGACAATAATAGGTGGAACTGAATGATAAAAACAGAGTAGAACTGATTAAATTCCTAAAGTTAGTTTTTGTTCAGAGCATGCCTTCCTCCATGCCTTCCCCTTTCCTTATAACAGTTTATTTTCACTTTTTGAATGTTCATATTTTCAGTTTTGAAACATTCTACAGTGGTAGCCACTTATTTCATTGACATTCAACAATATATCATCTGAGTATTTATGACTGTATGCATAGAATTGTAAGGAAGGAAAAAAAAAAAAAAAAAGGAAATGTTACTTCTCTTGGACACATCATTATTATAACTAGTTATTCACCTGACTCCAATAATAGTATTTCCAAGCTGGGAGAGAATATATATCTTTCCAATGTGAACAAAGTAGTCTTATGTTTATCATACTCTAAAAGTATTTAAAATTTCCTTGGTTTAAATCCATGGAAGAAATGAATATAAGGCTGATCGTTTGAGAACAGGAATACATTATCTTCACTACAATGCACTGACAGACTTAGACTGCTTCATATAGGACAATTCTTTCGTAATAAATGAGTCAACTGCTATTGTGTCTTATCATGTTCACTGCAATCACTTGTCTCTATTAATACTGCAACAAGAGAAATGTACTACACTAGAATGTCTTGACACCGATTTAAAAAAAAATCACCTGGCCAGAACCAAACAACTATGCCTGTTTTAGAAAGGAATTTCAGAACAATTTGAACTACATGCATGTCCTGGAACAGACTGCTACCCACACCAGCGTGGCCTATTCTTTAACTGGTTCAGTGGAGGTCTGAGCATGCTTCCCATCAGAATACCAGGTACGGGCTGTCCAAATGCACATGAGCTTACTGCAGTGAGTGGATTAAAAATAGCAAGGATGGAAGAAAGGGCAAGAAAGAGAGTGGAAAGAATATGAAAAAAAAAAAAAATAATGATAATTTACCTATATGAAGAATCTTAAAAACTGAAGATCCAAAATGTTTTAGGCAATTTCTTTTAAATTAAAAACTAATCATAATTTAAATACAGATTTCAAGCTTGAGGGCAACAGAATCACAAACATACATGCACAGCATGTGAGGGAAATATGACTTTGGGGAAAAAAATAAATGCACTTTTATAGGTTCTTGATCCCTACTGTGATTTAAAAAATTCCTCATGACAAGTATTTTAAAATATGTGTTACTTAATTGATGAGCAAAGAAAAAATGTACAAAATGTTTTTCTCCTGTTCAGTCTTCAATACTCATTTTTCAATGCACGTCCATTCTGAAGATTTACTGGATGACTGTGAAGTGTGGGTACAAATAGTTTCTCTTATACTGTTTTTTGTCACTTTTCTGAAGATCACTTTATACAGACTGCTTGTGTCTATCCATTTACACACAACTTTTACAGGTTACTTCTGCCAATAAAGTGTCATTAATCTCAATTACTGCCGGGTCACTATTCCTCATCTTATGCAAAACAATAGTGCAGAAAACTTCAGTAGGATGATTTGCAGTTGTTGATGGTTATAGTGATGAGAAGAGTTCAACAAAAGAAGGTTATTTCAGTGCCCAAACTGAAATGAGTTACAACATGTCTCTACAAAGGTACTGTTCCTCTGCTTGTACCTCATGCTGGCCATGAGACAGCTCCAATACAGAAACTGCCTGACTATGTTAGTAAAGCACTAAGTCCCAGATAATATACCCTGACTCTCCTCAGGAATTAACATCTTATGCCTGGTCACCTAACTAGCATAATCACATAGCATTTTGTTATCTTGAGACACTGGTAGAGTACATCCACATTTCTCCTTAACTGACAGTGTTAATAGTAATTTCTGGTTCCTAATTCTACGGAAAGTACTGCAGCAGCTTGATGGGTAAACGGGGTGATCTCAACCAAAAATAAAGTAAATCAACAGAGAAAACAAACAAACAAACAAAAAACCCCCAAAACAAACAAACAAACCCCTTCTGCGGTGTTTCTTTTTCTTTACAATGGAATCATGTTTTAGCTTCCTTAGTAAAGCCTGTGCTTCCTAGTCCAAGTGTTTCTGCCATCTATAGTATAACTGAATTGAGGACACCAGTTCCAATTTTGCCAATGGGGCTCCTTTTCAAGGGACAAAGGACTGAGAAGGAATCAAATTCCACCCTTCCCTCATCTTTCTTCCACACAAAAAAGCAAATGAAACACAGTGGTAGAGGTGATTTGTTCATTAGAGTTTAGCAGAGCATTTCTGCAGCCTGAAAACAAATTTCTCTTTCCACTGTTTGATGTGACTTCAACAAGGCCAGGGAGGTGGGGACAACTTTTACCTCTAAGAGCTTAAATGAGGTCAAAAGGAGCAAACTAGCAGTTGAAAAAATGAAAAGTCACTAGAGAAGAGAAAGAAAAGAGTTTCTTCTTGAATTCCCAGTTGCATCAATGCCCTGCAGGAATTAATTGGAGTGGACTTTCCCTCCCTCCAAGACCTGACTTGACAGTATTGCAATGCACGCATGCATTAGCTTACTGTCAGCATGCTTTACTTTTTGCCTTCCAAAAACATCTAGATTCTGCAATAGCAAAAACTTTGAAGACCATTTCTTCTCTGAAAAGTAACTCCAGCAAAAATGATCACAGTATTCCACTTTTGTCCCCTGGTGATACTTATACTCTCTGTTCCATTTACAAGCAAAATAACCTCTCTCTCTCTCTCAAAAACAAACAAACAAACAAAAAAAAACCCTAAAAACTTACTTGATATCAAGCAGGATTTGTACATGGCTAGGGCTCCATAATCCTACAGTACTATATGGCCATCTTTTTCAGGTTGTGCTTTCACTCAGAGGTGCTCTGTTTTCTCACTGCAGCTGAGGATTTAGATTTTGCAGTACTGTATCAGATAAAACAGTCATCAAACCGAATATCCTTCCTTCAACAGCACGGCGTAGTAAATGCTCTAAAAAGCAAAAATCTCCTGACTTTGATACAGGATGTTGTGACATTATAACTCTCATCCTGAGCTGATATAACTAGAAATCAGCTGAAATCTGGAAGTATGGCATTATAAATTCCTCCTGCAACTTATATGGAGGGTTTTGATAACACCAGATATTCTTCTATTCAGTATCAGTCCCTTTTTGAGATATTTAAAAATTTCTTGCCTTCAAAGGCTGCTGCTTTCAATGAATTATTATCCAAGTTTTATTGAGAAAGCATATTAGCTGTCTGTTCTAGGCATCTTTTAAAAAAAATATATTGACTACAATGATTGAAGTACACTAAAAGCATTGTAGATTATATGAGATATAAGAGTTTATAAGCACTCTGCAAGACAGGATAGGATTTCAACATGATTTTGATAAATTGAAGAAATGGCTCAAAAACAAGAAGACAAAATTCAATAAAGAAAAATGCAAAGTACTGCTCCTAGAAAGGAGAAAAAAATGCAGAGGTACAAAGTGAAGAATAACTGATTGGCAGTGATATGATACAAAAGGATGTGGGAGTTGTGATGGATCATAAATTGAAGATGAGTCAGTAATGCCCCACAGCTACAGGAAAAAAGCATTTCAATCTGGTTTGTCTTAACAGAAATTAATTATATAATGAGGCAGGGAGATAAAAATGCAAACTCTAGTTGACTTGCTTGGTGCCCCAGATTTAGGATTATTTTAGATTGTGGGGATCCCACACTTAAACAAAGATGTGAAAAATCAAAAGAAGGACAGAGAAAAACAAGCAGGTTAAAACAAGGCTTAGAAAATGTATCTGGCAGAAAAGCTTGAAAAAACTGAAATTTTTAAAGAAAATGTTCAAGGAGACATAAAGACACTCTTCCAACTTATAAAATACTGTCAAGCAAAGGAAAATGAAAAAGAATTCTTCATTTTACCTGGGGTGAGCAAGTATCGTAATAAAATGTTGCTTTTATTTTCAGCAAAAATTAACAACTGGTGTATGAGAGAAAATTTTATGGTGACTTTAGTGCTGGAACAGGACTCCTACATACATCTTACAAAATTTCTTATAAATTTTTAAGATGCGAATATACGTTGAAAATGTGCATCCTTCCCTATTTGATTATGATAGCCAACATACATAAGGACACGGTAACAAATACATAAGTGAATTATAGCAAGGTGGAAATTATTGCATATATTTTTGATATATCTATATGTAAGATACATATCTACATCTTACTAGCATGAGCTCTGTGCAAGCAAAAACAAATTGGGGAAAAAAAAAAAAAACAAAGCAACAAACCAAAACCCTCAAAGATAACCAATTCAAAGCAATCACTACAGTAATATCAGCCTCTGATAATACCAGCAGTACTTCTCCAGATGAAACCTTCAGACTTCTACATTATTTGACTTTTGCTGTAAGCAAGGCTTCACTGGAACGATCTATAAGGGCCTCAGGTGGACTCAGTGAGTCACTATATTTTATTATTTTGTCTTATGCTAATTATAAAGAGGACTTCATCAGTAGGCAATTATTTTCCATGTTCTCTAGGGACAGGACAATAATAAATGAGATTAACAGAGAAGATTAGGTTTGATATTAGGAAAACATATATAATTATACAGATAGTTAAATGCTGAAAGCAGTGACCCAAGGAAGCCATGGAATCTCCTTTCCACTTAAGCAAAGGGAGGAAAAGTCAGGTGCTGGATGGCGAAGTTTATGAATACTGCACACATTTGCTCTATGCCTACAAATTTGTTTCCATGAATAATTTACAAATGATAAAATTATAGGACCAGAGGAAAATAGGGCTGGCAGGTAACTGAAAAATTTGTTTATTTCTCAGCAAAATAAACTATAGTTGTACAATTTCTATCATTAGTTTATCTAAACTGTTCTTAAAAACCTCCAGCAATGGAGATCCTGCAACCTCCTTAGGCAAGCTGGTTTTGTGTGTGTACTCTTAAACTAGCGTATGTACAAATCCCTGCAGAAACAGACTCTACGACAATATCCAAAGCCAAGGGAAGCAAAACAGAGACAGAGACTGGGGGAAATATTGCTATCAGCAACTTGTGATACAGTTGGTAAGGAAGTCCAAGTCTTTAAAAACAGAATTGTTTCAGTTAACCCAGTGTTTACAAGGCCATTGTATTTCCCACTAATATATCTTTATGAGGTCTAAAGAAATTAAAACACCCTAGAAGTCTTAAATAGTGAGATGATTAGAAGATATAAATCTAGATAATCTTAGTAGGCAATTTTTAACCTAAACAATGTAGACAAAGATAAACTTCTATACTCTTAGTACGTTTAACAAAATACAGCAAACAAGTATCCAAGAGGCATGCTTTTCTGTATGACTACCACTCATTCATCCTTTGCTGTATCCTTAAACATTAGATTAAAATGTTTTCTAATATTTTGGAAGAAAGACAATATAAGAAACAGAAGATAGTGAATTTTGCAACTGTTAAAAAATAAATAAACAATCAGAAAACTCTTTCCTGAAGATTTGAAGGATGTGTTTGGCTGAATTAAAATAAAGTTGAAAGATCCTATATCATTATAGGCAATTTAGATCTGGCAATCCTTAGCCCCTGGAGACAGAGGATTAAGAAGAAATTTAGAAGATCATATATTTCGAGGCCAGAATGCAAAGCTATATGCATCAAACCAGCATACTGAAAAAATGAAACGTGAAACTCATTTCTTCTTAAATAAAGAAATATCCAAAATTCTTCTTTAAAGTCTCCGCATATTCTAAATGTCATCGTTATTCTGGGGTAGATGAAAGTAACTAGCTGAAAAGAAAGCAACATAGTTTAGTTTGCTTTAGATTGCTTTTTATTTATGAGAGGAACCAACTATCACTTTTTTACATACATAAATAATTATTTAAATACAAAGCACTCTGAAAAAATAAATATGTTAGCTATGGACATTTTCTCAATAAGAAAAAACAACCCTACTGCAGGCTGTTTTCATGTTGTCCTGGTTACCCTGTCTCACTCCAGGAAACCTTGTCCACAACTCAGGGAAAGTTAAGCATATGTACCAAAAAAACTTATATAAATGCTTGGGAATAAATCGGAGAAATAAAAATTGTCTTCTTTTTTTTTTTTTTTTTAAGGTAGCATATGAAAAAGCCCTTTTTCTTTCCTTTTTTATACATAATCTGTGAGATAAGCTAAAATACATTACTGTATGAAAAAAGAATCTCCTTACAGACATAGAAGCTCCTCAGAGGCTGTCTCCCAGGTGGCAGAAAATCTGTCGTGGGTTGGATTGCCCTTTAGAAAAAAATGCCATCCAGTATTGTTATCTTAGAATTAAAGGGAATCACATTTCCTTAAAAAATGTATAATTGAGTTATAAAAGGAAAAGTACTCATATGAAGGGTTTAGGTATTTGTTCATCTACACTATGAACTGACAATATGTAGAGTAAATTAATTCATTCAGTCTGTAGTCTTCTTTTTCCTTAATTAAAACAAACAAAAAAAATCTTACTGATAGATTGCAGAAGTAATAAAGATAGCTAAAACGTGAATTTCTGACATGAATCATTAATGTTACAAAGACTTTAAGGACAGGTTAAATGTCATCAAGGGCCTCCATAATTTATTAATGAACATTAATGGTCAGAATCTTTATGTCACTTATATGAAAAATTTAGACTGACACTATATATTTAGTGAACCCATGACACCAAAAAATTTAAATGGAGATTCATTTAAAGTATGTGTGAATCTACCTATCTCCTGGGTGTAAAAGAGAATTCTGAAAAAAAAGAACATGTTGGGTCAGTTACAGAGTGCTTTAGTTGAAGTGATATTAAAAGGGATGCACGCTTTTGGGGCAATCAAGCAACTGCAGACAAAATTAATATTATTATCATAAATGGTTTTGGAACGCATATCTAAAGAAATGGTGGTTTATAACCATGATAGCTACAATTTTCATTATGTGATCTACGCTCATGTCCGAGGTGTGAACTTTTCCAGCAAAGATGAGATCATGGCCAAAAGCTAGGAGACTACTATCTATGACCTCAGTTTAAGCACATATCTGATGACAGCATACTAGTTTACTCATGTTGCCACTAAATCGGAGAGATTTTGGGTGAGGAATCCATTTCCAGCAGAAATCACACATGAAAACTTTGGCTAATGGTCTCATTAGGACTGCTTGCTTCTCAGTAATCTCTGAATGGGTAGTTAAACTGTAAGTTTCGGGTCACTGGAAACAGCTGAAAAAATTCCTGATCCTTATTCCCTCTCTCTTCTCTACTTTTGCTGGTGGAGTGTGAGAGGGGAAGGGGGTTATTAACCCTGGATTCATTCAGGGATAGCACATATAGAACATCTCCAGTTGGCAACATAACTGTATTGAAAGGATTGTTTGTGAGAAGGTGAGTGAGCATACATGTGGTGAGCATACAGGAATGCCAAAGCTTTCCCACCAAGGATAATGCAGTATCACAGAATCACACAGAATCACAGAATCACAGAATCACAGAATCACAGAATCACAGAATGCTAGGGATTGGAAGGGACCTCGAAAGATCATCTAGTCCAATCCCTCTGACAGAGAACTAACACCTACATGAGATTACACAGGAAGGCATCCAGGCAGGTTTTGAGTGTCTCCAGAGAAGGAGACTCCACAACCTCCCTGTGCAGCCTGTTCCAGTGCTTTGTCACCCTCACTGTAAAGAAGTTTCTTCTCAAGTTTAAAAGGAACCTCCTGTGTTCCAGCTTTCACCCATTGTCCCTTGTCTTACCATAGGTTGTCACCGAGAAGAGCCTAGATCCTTCCTCATGTCACTCACCCTTTATATATTTATAAACAATAATGAGGTCATCCCTCAGTCTCCTCTTCTCTAAGCTCTATTTCTAATTTGACTGGCTTTGAATATCTTACTTTCCTGTTCCAATATATGTTATATATATTAAAAAAAAAAAAAAAAAAAAAATCATTCCTTTGGAAGGGCTTTTTTTCTCTTTTTAATAAGTTTAACAAACTTATACTGAATACCTAAGCCACTGAATTTCACTTAATACCAGGTGTTAAGAGTATGGCCCCAGGTTTTGTTCTTTGATTGCTTCATGTTCTGTCTCTGGAAGGTTACTTTTTTCTCCTGTTTGCACTTTCTAGCTGTATTCTAGACTCCATTTATTAAACTTTTTACAGTCAAGATCTTTCAGAAATCTTAGCCTACAATTTATATAGACTATTGAAAATTTTAAAAATTCCTTATTTGTTGCTCCTATTGTTGCCAAGCCCTATTTAGTTCTGAATATGAATTCATGAATCTCAAACATCTGGAGTTGATTTAGAGACAACCTACAATGCGACAGACTGCTCTGAATAGTATAGATAGATAATTTTTCCTCTTGTCACATGCCATTCCCTGGTATAGCTGCTTCCTCATTTAGAACTAACTTGTCCCTTCTGCTTCCCATTGCTATCTTTGCATTTGCAGTTACTTTTAATAAATCAAATGTGATAGTGATGAACAACAGAACTGTCTGAATAAGTATGCACCTCTGAATGTCACCACATGGATGGAAAATAAGTGAAATGAAGGATACTGTCTTGAATTCCCTGTCCAACAAAAATAAACAGTGGCATACAGAAAAGCTTCTTTCTTATCTTTTATAGAATATTTCTCCTATTAACTTGAATCCATCTCATGTTATGCTCCACAGAAATCACCGATAGCAAGGATTTTGTTAGGTAAAGTGAAAAATATAGAATTTTAGTGTTTCCTTGTTATCTTAAATGTATTATGCTAGAGACATTTAAATCTATTGATCTATTAAACTGATGTCTGTGCTAATTGGCCTCACAGGCTGCATGGTGGGACAGG
The DNA here is from genome assembly GCA_907165065.1 of Caprimulgus europaeus. Next base: position 112,347,007 of record OU015523.1, read on the forward strand.
TCATGCAGCCATCTGCATTTAACTCAGTTTTAAAGTTTGCTTTGACATTTACTTTTATGATTCAGTTGCTATGATTAAATAGAAATTATGAATGGGTGCTGTAAATGACTACTGAATTGTCTCAGGGACAATGTTAACACTCCTCCAGCATGACCTCTAACTAATTTCCTCTATCACCTTCTCTCCTGTTTTATTCAGAGTACTCATTTCTGACCCCCAGATATTTCTAAATCCCCACATTTTTCTCTCTGTTCAGCTATTGCTCACTCCCCACTGGGTTTCCATTCACTTTTTTAATCAGCAGATGCAATTGTGTGAAAGGTGTTAAGAGTTCCTACAGGCATTAGATACTAAGGTATTGCCTGTTGCAATTGCTGTGGAACAAATTTTTATCAGCTTATCCTAGACATACCCAGCTTATATGTCTACACCAGAGCTACTCAGGTAGGTTTCCCTTATAGTCAAGAGTGGGAAAGAATAACTTTTGGACACAATTTGTCTTATTCTAGACTGAGATGAATTGTGATCTACAAATGCTTATTTCTTATACGTGAACATTAGGGGAACAAACAATTATTAGACTGGGAATAGATGTTAAACCTTCAGTGAATAGATCTGATGCATATGTTTATGTCTTGTCAGACAATAAGATAATCTTACTCTTTCCAGATCTCAGAGATACAAAATATTAGTAATTGTGTGGGCTGGATGGACTTCAGATTAATTTAGTTCTCCTTAAAAAGGGAAAAGGAAGACAAGACAATAGTATCAAAGTGATTAAGATTCTGTAATTCATTGCCAAAGAAAGGAAACTATCAAAAGCCTCATAGACAGGTAATTACAGAGCTACTGTACAGTCTTCCTGTCTTTCTTATTTTCTTTTTGATGATTTGATTTGAATTCCACTTTTACATCCAAGCCAAACATCCAGGTTATGTCCACACTGTTCATACCATTGCACTGAAAATGACACTATTTAGGTGTGCCCTGAGTCTAAAGTTGTCCGTATTGTGAACAAGCTATGTTTGGTCTTTAGTCAATCTGAAATAATTCTAAACTCTTGCTGCTAAACCAACCTGATCTTGTGACTCACAGTATCCTAACATTCCAATGAGTAACTTCAGATGCCTTCAAGATAGGACCTTGCTTTTACCAGCTCTATGACATCAAAACCAAAAATAAGAGAACACATTTGATCCTTGGGAATATTCTATATTCCACCTGAAACTGATTTTTTCCCTCTGCTAATTGTAGCTGGCCCAAATGAGAAACAGTTCTTGCATGTTCCCACATCCAGGCAGCAAAGATAGCCAGGCAGTTGGGACTTTTTATGAAGAAAAAATTCAAGGAGTCTAAAACACAAACACTTAGACAGTCATTTTGTAAAGAAGTGAGGAAGCCATCCTGCCTAGAACAGGGATAGGTGATGAAATGAGCAAACTGGATTCAATGACTATATAATCATCATTGAAGAGATTCTTCATTCTGCCACTCTCTACTTTTCCTCTTTCAGAAAATGAGTGATTCTTTCTTCATTTGTAATGGAATTTATCTTCTGATTTGTGGTAATAAGAATTGAGCTCTTGATGGAGTATTTAAAATCCTTGAATAACTCATTATGACATTTCTTTTTACTTTTTATTTCCTAAATAATCTTCACAATTGACTCTAATTCAAATCCAAGAATTGATTTTGAGTCATTATCTTCCATTGTGCACTCAGTAAACACTTTAAATTCTGGTTAAGGTGTGCATACATTCAACAGTGAATTCTGGAAACACAGAAAAGACCATTTTACATGATGCTCTGACTGCATTATTAGCATGTACAGTACATTTCTAAGGATTAGTCTTAAAAATTGAGCTGTGAGAAGAAACTATTTAGTATTAAACAATATTTCATTTCCTATGGTATTGACAATTTTTTTCCTTCTTCTATGTTCTGCTGATTTTGTGAAGATCATTACTAGTATTACAATTTTAAAATAATTCCAGATAAAAGGGATATTATCAATGGACTAAACAGACTTACATATTTCTTGGACATTTTCTTTTGATAATGTGATGTTTTCATTACATTTGACAGTTGAACTTATTTCACAAAATCAATATATTATTTTGCATTTCCTGACTACTTGGGACTTAGACCTCTAGTAGGGACAATAATTCTATACTTATGTATTCTGAAAGGAAGTCTTCTACTCAGCTGCCAACTTTGTTTTGAGACATGAATGACTTCTTTTCCATCTCTCAGTATTCAGAAGAAGCTGGTCTTCAATCAGAAACTTCTCATAAACAAGGAGAAATATCTTTGAAGAATATGAAAAATTCCAAATTAATTCAAAACAAAAATTTGGTTACACATTAGATTATATGTGACAAAGACAGTTGCCTATTTTGTCCTATGAGCAACAACATAGTTGAATCTAATCAGAATTATAATTTCATTTTGAAGTACATACATTGCTCAAAAGACCTGAATATTGCAGACTTTAGAAAGCAAGGAAACAACAGCAAGATTCTAGCTTTTAGCTGCTAACAAAGCCTTAATCTAGCCATTGTATTTCAAGATTAGCAAAATCTAGAGCCTACAAAGATCCTGTAATCCAAGCACCAGATATCCAGCACGTGTTTAGGACAGATGGTTTTTGGATGGCTACAATAGTTGATTAAACAGGCAACAATATGAAAATCATTCCAAATACGGCTTTTATATCACTACACAGTGATATTCTGTTTAGCTTATTGCTTTTATGTACATAATCATTGATCAAAGCTTTTGATTTGACCCAGTTTTGCACTTACAGCCTTCCAGATGGATATTGTTAGTAATACATTCTTAATCTGATTCTTAATCCGTGGTAAATGGTTAGAATTAAACTCTCTGATAAATGTAAAGGTCTTATTTGAGTTTCACGAAGCATATTTGTCTTCTCACATAAAAAGGTTAATGTGAGTAAGACATCTGTATATTCTGAGGGAAATGGTGCAGGACCTTTGTTAGATTTCTTTTTGAATAAATCCATACCCAGTTCTCAACGCTGTAAATGGGCTTTTACTGCAAGGTGTTTGCATAGTTCTATCAACCAATTGTAAGTACAGTTTAGGACTTTTGCCATTTCTATCTGTAAAGAACCTGAATAACTTTGATATAAAATCAGTAGAAGATTACAAGTAATTTTTAAAGTGCTTTGCTTATTGCTACTCAGAGCAACCTAAATCTCTAATGTTATTAATTTTGTTGCCACTTCCACTGGTCAAGCATCAGCACTCTGGTGGGAGTAGAACACCAAAAGGGAGGTGTTTGATTGGCATTTCTCCCTGTTAGGGATCAAACTAGAAAAGAGACTAGAAAATCTCTGATCAGAGCAACATTTTGGAGCTTTCTTACTTCCCCCTTCCTACCTGCTTCAGCAAGAGTTAGGTGGTCAAAAACGTGGAGAAACAATACTAAGTATTTCTTTATATATTATATCTATACTTAGTGTTTCCTCTGAGGTAGAAGTGATTAAATGTCGTCTTTCCTCCAACTGCTAATGTGTGTCTAGTTGTTACCTGATGCAAAGTATGAGTGCCTTTGAGGGCCATTAGACCTATGAAAACTTCGAAGAAATTTCTGATTCATTGCATTCATTTCATCAAGTCAAATGAAGCACATGATTGGGAAAAGCTGGCACAGATTCACCAAGGGTAAATCGTGCCTGACAAACCTAATCGCCACCTATGACAAAGTAACCTGCTCCGTTCATGTGGGGCAAGTGATGGACGTTGTCTACCTGAATTGCTGCAAGGCTTTTGATACAGTTTCCCGCAGCCTTCTCCTAGAGAAACTGATGTGTTATGGTTTAGACAAGTGGTTTGTGCAATGGCTGGGGAACTGGGCAACCTGTCACAAATGGGGCCCCTCAGGGATTGATATTGGTCCCAACACTGTTTAATACCTTCCTAAGTGATCCGGATGATGGGATCAAGTGTACCCTGATGAAGTTTGATGATGATACCAAACTGAGCAAGGAAGTAGACACTTAGGAAGGGAGAGACACCCTGTAGAAAAACCTGGATAGGCTGGAAGAGTGGGCTAACAAGAACCTTATCAAGCTCCACAAGGACAAGCGTAAAGTCTTGCCCCTGCGAAAACAGAATCTAGGAGTGCAGAACAGACTGGGGTCTACTTAACAGGGGAGCAGCTCTGTGGAAAGAGACCTGAGGGTCCTGGTGGACAACAAGCTCAATATGAATGAACCGTGTGCTGCTGCAGCAAAGAAAGTCAACAGGATGCTGGGTTGCATCAACAAGGGTATCACCAGCAGAGATAAAGATGTCATTATCCCACTCTACTCAGCACTTGTCATGCCACACCCAGAATAGTGGGTTCAGTTTTGGTCCCCACTCCACAAAAAAGATGTGGACAGGCTGGAGGGGGTCCAAATAAGGCTCATGAAGATGATCAAAGGATTGGAAAGCCTGCCATATGAGGAAAGGCTGAGACAACTGGGTTTGTTCAGCCTTAAGAAAAGAAAGCTTAGAGGAGACCTCATCACCACATTCCAGTATTTAAAGGGTAGCTACAAAGAAGATAGAGACTCCCTTTTTACAAGGAGTCACATGGAGAAGATGAGGTGTAATGGGTACAAGTTACTCCTGGGGAGATTCAGATTGGAAAAAAGAGGAAAATTTTTCACCATAGGAAAAATCAGCCATTGGAATAATCTCCCCAGGGAAGTGGTGGATTCCTCAACACTGGACACTTTTAAGATTCATCTGTACAGGGTACTGGGCCATCTTGTCTAGACCATGCTTTTGCCAAGAAAGTTTGGACTAGATGATCCTGGAGGTCCCTTCCAACCTGGTGTTCTATGATTCTGTGATCTTTATCTATTTTCTCCTTAAGTCTGATATTTGGCTGGTGCTTTATTTTCATGGGCAATGAGAATATGGATGACAGTGTTTTCTATTTCCTGATGCAACAATATGCACAGCTGTGCACCATCAGCATATCAGGCATTTAAGCCTGTAGCATTTTATAATATTGCTGACTGGTTTAGCACATATGTTGAATAGGGAAGAGGAAAAAATCTGTAGGGGAAAAAAGGCTTCTCATTATTGACAGTATTGTCACACCTGAGATTTATCTAAGAGAAAGGAGTATAATCTTGGGCTATATGTTATTTCAATTCCTACTGGATATTTGAGATAATATTACAGTACCCCATGGAAGACATTGTTACAAACAATTAATAGAAATACAGGAACAGTGTGGATGCCTTTGCTTTGTCTTTGCCTAGGAAGAGATAATCTCTCAGGAAGAACGGCTCTATCTCTGTAGCAAAGGTTAAATATAAAACCTGATTTTCAATGTGGGAAAGTGGCATAAGGCAAATGCAGGAGACAGGCAGCAACTATTGTCAAGATACTTAGTTAGGCATGATCGGAAACGAAAGTAGAAGAATACCTAAGCATCGGCTTCAATGAGTGCAGAAAGTCTGTGCTGGCAGTTAGAGCATGCTAAAAGGTCTTTCAAGTGCAGTGTCTGCTAAACTATTTTTAGTTTCCTGACAAACTGCAAGCATTCTCAAAAAAAATTATAATCCAAACTAAAACAACCCTCTGCCCCCTAACAAAAAGAATAAATCTTCCCAAGTTATGCATTTGTCATTCAGTAGCCTGAATTTATTAGTGACGGCTACACAGCCACTTGACTGTCACTGGAGGACCTTAAAGTAAATTCTATTTTATGAAAAAAATGAATTCCCTAAAGTCAACAACACAATGAAATTTTAAACTCCTCCTTTTGGTACGTGTCAGCTACACATACCCAGTTTTGATCCCATTATGTAACTCGCTTGAATAATAATGCTATCGCATTGCTAATAATTAAGCAACTTTTCAACTTTTCTAGCACTATTACAGTATAATAATTCAATAATTGTATTCTACATTTAATAGACTTTTTGAACAGTTCACCTTGTTTTCTTCCATCTCCAGGAGCCCAGAGAGACACCCAGAATTATCTTTGTTATGTTCCTGAGACACTATGCTACCTTGCCTTGCCAAGATGAATCTCACCTGAGGCTCCCATGGCTCATAAGAGCAATGCCTCTCGTTGAGAGACTCACTGTACAAAGGTGAGAGATGACTGCGTGTCTCTTCTCTACAGCTCTTCCTCTACGACTTTTCACAAGACAGAAGATTCATATCAGGGTAACAAAAAAGCAAATGACGAACTTTTTTAGACATTTCATCATACAGTTTCATCACCAGAAATTAAAATATAACAGCTTTGCAGTATTAAGGAGAAACAACAGCTACGATGCTGCCAGTAGTCAGAAGGGGTGTGAGTGTATGGCCAGAACCTGAACATTGCTGCTCCTGAAACCATTAGAATCAAACTGAAAGGTGTGAAAAAATTAACTAGGAAGTATATTTAGAAGCTGTAGTTGGACATTGTGATTTGTGTATTTGTCTGATAATTGCACCTCATACCAAAGTCTAGCAAAATTACAGCAATACAACAGGTGATCTTAAAATTGCAGCTGTATAAGGTATCATTTTAAAGGTGTTTAACATCTGTAGGTATGCAGCTGTGATCATAAGCCTAAAATTCTGTCTGAGACAGGTGGCAGGACAGAAATAAATGTGCAATTCACAGTACTGAATTATAATGCAGTTGTGAAAAGAGAAGTGCTAACGTTGCTATGTTCTGTTTCCTTGAAATATCTCTGAAAGTCAATTCATTTGAGGAACAAAACTTGTCATGGCTAGCTAGTCAGGCCTGCAGGATTCAAGGTGTTGGAAAAAGCATTCCTCATTCTCAGTTTCTATTTAACCTATTAAGTGAAGATGTGCTCAATTTTTGATGTGACATCTTGATGTATACAAAGAGCTGACAGCAGCACAGTCACAAAGGGACAAATGCCACAAATTGCTGCCATATCTACAAAGTCATCAGATCCCAGTGTTTCTAACCTCCTGCTCTTTTTGCTTTTGATGGCAATGAACGAACTCTGACATTAACTTTTATAATAATAATAATAATTATTATTATTATTAATTTGGATACTTGGGGAAAGTAAAAAATATAAAATCTTCCATTAGCTAAAAGACACTGATTTCCATTTTTTGGGCCAAGCACAACCAAGATGTAAAGGAACATATAAGAAATTGAAAGTTGGGCTGGCATTGCATCTTTGCTTAGCTACTATGTATTTATATAAACTATTTTCTGGCATACCATATGTCACTCCCTTTGTTGAATTAATTCAAGTCTAGAACCTCCAAACCATGGTGAAGAACAGGACACAAAAATCACATTCATTTCAGAGCAAGTAATGGGGAGAACATTTAAAACAATTTTTAAGACTGCAACTCGTGCCTCCACCTCTGATAGGCCATATTATTTAGAGCTTCGAAATAAAAGTAGACTTCAGGTCAGGCACAATGCACACCATTTATGCCAGATTTTTGTGTGATTTTTGAGAATAATAATTGGAAATGTGAACTGAAAATAAAGTGCTTGCATTTCAAACAAGGAGTTAGATGAAATGAAATGAGAGCAGGAACCTGTTTCATGTCAGTGATCTTTCATGTTTTTTCAGAGAAGTTGCTGCTGCTTGCACTTTGTCAGTTTTTCTTTTGCTCCTGTGCTTACTGCTTCATGGCTATAGAAACAGCAAAGAAAACTAGTCTGTTACTTTGAAACCTATTATTCAGATGTTTTCATATTCTTTTTTTTCTTTTCTTTTTTTTCTTTTTTTTTTTTTTTTTCTCCTGATGTTGTTTCTTTGCTCATTTCTCTACTCTGCTCATTTCTCTGGTCTGAAGCTTTGAAAGTGAGGAGTAGTGGGAATTTTTTATTGTTATTATTATTTTAGGGCAATATTATTTTAGGGAAGTCAAAAAACCCAGCTTCTTAAATTATGCTTTACATTTTTTGAATGGCCAAGTCAGATTCCTTCTGGGGAAAATCTGCTTTCTCATCTGAGTCCACTAGCAAGCACAGTCCCCTGCTCACAGCTAATGGAAGGAGATGGGAAGGACAGATGGGGTGTATCCCGAGATAGGGGGAGCCAAAGCTGTGCCACAGTGCAGCCTGCCAAGCAACAATTTGGTCTGCTTCATGAACTGCTAATTAGCAAACAATTAAAACAACAATATACACAGTGGTGTCAGTAATCTCACAGTTATGGGAATTATCCGATGATCTAGTAAGATTAAATGAGAATTTTGCTGTTAACTATTTTATCCTCTTTGAAGAAAATGTTCTTATGTTATTGCTTTGTTCAATAAATCTTCCAAGATGTTGCTTTTATTGCTGTTTGCTTAGATAGAAGTGTAAGTGTATACATCACTTTACAAAACATGCTGAATGACTAATACCTATCTCAAAGAATTTGCAATGGAAGTAAAAGAGCTGTCAAGAACAACTGTTCAGAAAACAGACGAGGTAATGTCTATGGAGAAAAAAAAAAAAGAGAAACAGGATGGTTAGGCAAAGAAGAGGACACTAATTAAGTATTTGGTAATGAGTTCTTGTAAAGTATCATCATATAAAGACATTGCTGAGGCAGAAGCAGTCATATCTACACTGAGAGCTCTGCTACACTGTTGGGATGCTGTGAAGAGCAGCACACATGGCTAATGGGGTGGATGGGCACCTATGTGTGTCTCATAGAATCACAGAATGGTTGAGGTTGGTACTTAGGCTTACTAACAAGAAAAAAATGAAGGAAAACATTTCTGAAATGAAATACAGCCTCCAGACAACACAGCTGTGCTGTGCCTTTGCCACAAGTGACAATTGCTTAAACATTAATTGCAGCTCTGAAATTTCTGAAGCAAGGCTTTGCTACAGCCCTGCCCTGACAACTGTCCCCAGACACAAATCCCTGTGGTTCCTGCCACAAATACCCTCTATGAATCCAGAAGCTCCAAGATTTGTGGTTTCCTCAGAGCACCTAGATTTCCTGCTGTGGAAATAAGAACTTGGATCTATTTTGAACCTCTGTTTCTGGGTTTCTGGTGGCTTCAAAGTTTACATCTAGATGGCAAGAAATGCAATATGCTCTAGAGTCAGCTGCTCTGGAGTTGCTACGACAGCAGCTGTGGGATATTCCCACTGGCAGACACATTTGTATACTTCAGCTTCTCATAAGAAGAACTAGGTTGAGGCTTTCAATATTTTGTTCTCTCACTTGTTGGGAGAACTTCCTTCGGTTCTGTAGACCCAGAGCTTCCAGGCATTCTGGCCCCAGACCTTTTCAACCAATCTTAACTACTTGTCATCTAATGCTTGGCTAGTTTACATTTATCCAAGCTTACAAAATACTTATCAGGATATCAGAAATACCAAAGTACTGTGAGTTCTGCAAAAAAACTGAAAGATGTAAGAAAAATAAGATCTTGATCAATTCCTGCTGAGTCATAAGTACTCTTTTAAACATCCATTAGTTTCCAATTACTTAGGTCTCATTTAATAACTTTATCAATAAAAGAGAAGTGTAGATATTGTTTTGAGTGAAAATAGAAGTATCTGTTTATGTTCTGTTTTATACAGCAATAGTTGCATAAATTTAGATTTTTAAAAAAAACTTAACTGTCTTTAACATGAAAGACCTCAGATGAGTAAAGAAACAGATCTTCTGCTTATTTTTTTGTGTGTGATATTTTATGCCAGATGCAGTTATTACTAGATATATATACTACATTTTGGCTCCAACTTAAACTATCCAGGAAGGAGGAGAAAGAGGAATTACATTCCCAGCTCCTTTTAGTCATTCTTTATTTAAATACAAATGTTGAAGTAGGTACTAATCCAACCCAAAATCACTTATTCAATATGAAATACATCTATTTGTATAAATTAGGCAGCAACTTTGTGTTTTAATTGAATACACAGAGAAGTCTTCTGGGGCAGCATTACTGCTCTGCAATACCTGTTTAGCAAAGCAAGACAGCTTGCTCTGAGCATTCTGGAATTGGATCTCTGTGCTAACCATAACAGGAAATTATAGGATTTGATTAGAATTAAATGTTAATTACTCAATAATACTGAAGAAAAATAATCTGTAGTACTTAAGCTTGTTAGTTATGTAAAAGTCATAAAGGAGGTCTACTTATTAAGAGATTTAATTAAGCAAACAGATCTTCATGCCAAAGTCAGCTTTCCAGTCTTATGGGACAACAGTCCAGTGAATCTGCTAGCTGTACTTAGGTTGTTTGTTGTTCAGTTTTAAGTCTCTATTCAGTAAAGAAGCCAATAATGTACCTAAACACCATAGAGATTTTAATCTAACTCATTAAGACTTAAATTTAGATGGATACTAACTATCCTGCCAAAGCAAGAACTAAATGGTGTAACCAGTGTGATGTTTGACAGCTGTAGGTACAATTCAGCCTAATTTTAAGCAGTTGCTTCAATCCTATACACTTAAATTGGACAAAGGACATGCTATAAGGCATTTGACACAGTCCCCCACAACATCCTTCTCTCTAAACTTGAGAGGTGTTGGTTCATGGATGGACTGTTTAGTGGATGAAGAACGGGTTGAATGGTTGTATCCAGAAGGTAGTGGTCAACAGCTCAATGACTGGATGAAGATCAGTGACAAGTGGTGTCCCTCAGGGGTCTGCACTGGGACCAGTACTGCTTAATATCTTAATCAATGACATAGACAGCAGGATTGAGTGCACCCTCAGCAAATTTGCAGATGACACGAAGTTGAGTGGTGCAGTTGTCATGCCTGAAGGACAGGATGCCATCCAGAGGCACCTGGACAAACTCAAGAAGTGTGCCTGTGTGAACTTCATGAGGTTCAACAAGGCCAAGTGCAAGGTCCTGCACCTGGGTTGGGACAATTCCTAGTATCAACACAGGCTGGGGGATGAAGGCATTGAGAGCAGCCCTGCGGAGGACTTAGGAGTACTGGTGGATGAAAAGCTGGACATGAGCCAGCAATGTGTGCTTGCAGTCCAGAATGCCAACTGGGCTGCATCAAAAGCAGTGTGGTCAGCAGGTCAAGGAAAGTGATTCTGCCCCTCTACTCTGCTCTGATGAGACCCCACCTGGAGTACTGTGTCCAGCTCTGGCTCTGGAGTCCTCTGCACAGGAAAGACATAGACTTGTTGGAACAGGTCCAGAGGAGGCCAAAAAAATGATGAGAGGGATGGAACACCTCTTTTATGAGGAAAGGCTGAGAGAGTTGGGGTTGTTCAACTGGAGAAGAGAAGGCTCTGGGTAGACATTATTGTGGCCTTTCAATACTTAAAGGGGGCCTTAAGAAAGATGGGGGCAAACTTTTTAGCAAGGCCTGTTGCGATAGGACAAAGGGTAATGGTTTTAAACTAAAAGAGGGTAGATTTAGACTAGATATTAGGGAAAAAATTTTTACAATGAGGTGATGAAACACTGGAACAGGTTGCCTAGAGAGGTGGTAGATGCCCGATCCCTGTTAACATTCAAGGTCAGATTGGACTGGACTCTGAGCAAACTCATCTAGTTGAAGATTTCCCTGCTTACTGCAGGAAGGTTGGACTTGCAGACCTTTAAAGGGCCCTCCAACTGTATTATGTTAATGTGGCAAGGTTTTGGGGCAGGGAGGCTACAGGGGAGGCTTCTGTGAGAAGCTGCCAGAAGCTTTCCCCATGTCCAATAGAGCCAGTGCCAACCGGCTTCAAGGCTGCTGCAAAGGCTGAGCCCATCAGCAATGATGGTAACACCTCTCTGATAACATATTTAAGAAGGGGAAAATGTTGAAGCACAACAGCAACTGCAGGTACAGAGAGGAGTGAGAAGATGTGAGAGAAACAACTCTGCATACACCAAGGTCAGTGAAGAAGGAGGGGGAGGAGCTGCTCCAGGTGCCAGAGCAGAGATTCCCCTGCAGCCTGTGGTGAAGACCATGGTGAGGCAGGCTGTCCCCCTGCAGCCCATGGAGATCCATGGTGGAGCAGATGACCATCTGTAGTCCATGGAGGACCCCATGCCAGAGCAGGTGGATGCCCGAAGGAGGCTGTGACCCTGTGGGAAGCCCACGCTGGAGTAGGTTCCTGGCAGGACTTGTGACCCCACGGAGGACCCGTGCTGGAGCAGTTTGCAAAGAACTACAGTCTGTGGGAAGGACTCATATTTGAGAAGCTTGTGCAGGACTGTCTCCTGTGGGACGGACCCCACACTGGAACAGGGGAAGAGTGTGAGGAGTCCTCCATCTAGGGAGGAAGGAGGTGCAGAAATAATGTGTGATGAACTGACCGTAACCCCCACTCTCCATCCCCCTGTGCTGCTGGGGGGTAGAAGGAGGTAGAAAATTGGGAGTAAAGTTAAGCCCAGGAAGAAGGGAGGGGTAGGTGCAAGGTGTTGTAAGATTTGTTTTTATTTCCCATTATTCTACTCTGATTTGATTGATAATAAATTTAATTAATTTTCCCAAAGTCTGTTTTTCCTATTAAGGTAACTGGTGAAGGATCCTTCCCTGTCCTTACCTTGACCCATGAGGTTTTTTGTTCTCTCTCCCTGTCCAGCTGAGGAAGGGAGTGATAGAGCAGCTTTTGGAGGGCACTGATGTCCAGTCAGGGTCAGCCCACCACACCAACTCAAACTATTGTATGATTCTATGATTCAACCTAAATAAGAAACATATGGCTTTATCACTGTAGTATCTGAGCACCTCCTAATCTCTAAAATATCTGAAAGAATAAAATTAATTCAATTGTAAAACTTAGACATAGTGAGACTGAAGTGAGAGTAAATGCATGTCTTGCCCAATTGGAAGAAGTCATATTCCAGCCTTACATACCAAACATCCTTGTAGAGGATTTTATGAGAATTAGGAGCTGAGAGAGATGGTCACAAAGACCCTGAAGCAAGTCACGATGAACAGTTAAGGAGAGAATGACATTCACTGATTATATACTAAAACTCAATTTTCAAGAAGACAATGCCACCATTGCCTTGACATTGTACATAAATAGACCAAATTCAGCAGCCTTGAGGCACTGTCAGAATACCTGACAGTGGCTCAGGGACTATCATGGGAGACTGGATTCAAATCAGGGAGCACTGGGTTCAGATAAGGGTAAGGATTTGAATTTCAATGAACTCCAGTGAGAATATAATCATAAAGTTAAAGGAATGAGGAAGATATACCTATTCCCCTTTCCTTCAGAAACTCACGACTAAGGTCTCATCAGGAATATTTAACACACGGGAGCTACCAGCTTTACAGAGACATTATTTTTGTGGCTGTGAGTCAGCCACAATAAAGGAACATGAGGACCTCACATGATAGGTAACACAGACAGAAGTGCCAGTCTTGGACAAGTCAGGGATTAAACAACAGTAGAGCTTTTTGAATACAACAAGTCGACTCTAAATTGTGCTTTATTACTCTAGCCTTGAGCAACCTTGTGCAGATCTGCGAGTTCTCAGACTGCTAGCCAAATCCCTGGATGGTTTTTTTTTTTGTTTTTTGAGACATAAGAATTAGCACATTGACTCAGAGCCAAGCTTAATCTAACCTGCTACCACATGTCAAGTATAGACTTTAAACAATGATATCAGAAATCCCAGTATGAATAGAATCTGGCTATTTAGCAAGAGCTTGTGTAATTCAATAATTGTTCCAAAATTTTTTATTAGGACAATGTAAAGCTGCTACTGAGTTTGAAAAAGAAAACCAAGCTTGGATGGTTTTTTTGGGAGGGATAGATTAAGATCATGCTCAGTATTAAGTATTTGCTTGATAGACTGCCTGCACAAGGAAAAAATGAATACTTAGATGACAGTGAAGATTAGTAAAAAGTATTGATCCTCAACAGCTAGATCAAAGACAAAAATAAGCTATTCTGAAAACTGAGTTATTTAAACTATTTCATACTATAAGTAATGTCATGAGCCATCCATTTCTCATTAACACATGTTACAGCACAGTGTGGATAAAATGTTTCATACAGGCACAGTGAATTGAAGGAGCAAATTAAAGAAATCTTGTAGACTGTAAATAACAGATGCAAGTAGTTATAATCCTACATGAAAATAAGAAAAGCAAATTTAATGAAAATACTCTGATTTAACTAAGAGGTCAAATATTCCAAAACTAAAATACAACTCTGCATTCCTAGATAACTCTCGGAATAACTTGGGGTCAAATTACATTCAGCTTCATGAAGATTTATCCAAAAATATATCAATAACATTCTGTTTATGAGGAAAATACGAAGAAGCGATAAACACTTAACCACTCCAAAACAAACAAATAACCAGAAATCCCAACCCCTCATCCTCTAGGAAAAAAAGACAGTAAGAAAAGTCTACTGTGGAAACATCTTTCTAAGGATCAGTTTAGTAGCACCTTGTTTAGCTTCTGTCTGATATTTTTTTCTTTATTATAAATTTTCTATAACCCTTTTCCCAAGCAAAGGCATATAACTTTCCAGTCATAAAAGAGTACCGCCTATTTGTGTGGAAATGAAGTATGAAGTATGTCAAATATTACTAGCATTAGGAATTAATTTCTACAGACATCAATCCATGGAAGAGAGTTTCAGCTACCAAAATGAGACTACAATAAAAAGTCAGTGTAGGAATTTTAATGCCCTCTTGGTTGTCAGGAATTAAAAGAAGAAAGGGAAATATTGATTTTTACTGAGAGGTGTATTAAAAAAGGAGAGCATTACAATTCTAGTTTATATTTCCATACAAAAAATTGCCACTTGGGGAGACTAAATATGACAAGGCTATTAAATAATAAAACTACTGGACATGTAAATATTCCTTAGAGAGTTTCACCCTACAAAATGATATCGGAAGTTGGATTTGGACATTTCTTTCATCAGTAATAGTCTTCTGTTTCAGAAATATCTAAGCTATCTGGATTACATAACAGTGGAAAAAACAAACATTACTAATGTCCATGATTTTGACTCTGAAGTTAAGCCAAACCACATCACATGCTCAGTGTAGACAATGCTACCTGCATACTGCCAGATTCTGCATTTGGGGCTTAATCAGAAAAACTAACTTAATGCTGCCCTAAATTATAAGTAATAAACCTTTTCAGTCCTGCTTCTATTACTTTCAAGATGACAACCCTTGTACCTGTTTATTTTCCTTGAGTGGTTAAAATATGTTAAGTGAATGAACATTCTGCTGTTTCTTTCATAGTTATAGAAAATTATAACCACATTTGAGGTATTTTTACTTCACAGAATCACGGAATTACAGAATCATAGAATGGTCGGGGTTGGAAGGAACTTCTGGAGATCATTTAGTCAAATCCCCGCTGCCAAAGCAGGTTCACCTAGAGCAATTTGCGTGGGACTGCATCCGGACGGGTTTTGAATATCTCCAGAGAAAAAGACTCCACAACCACTCTGGGCAGCCTGTTCCAGTGCTCTGTCACCCTCACAGGAAAGAAGTTTTTCCTCATGTTTAAGGAAAACCTCTTGTGTTCCAGCTTGTGCTCATTGTCCCTTGTCCTATCTCTGGCCACCACTGAAAAGAGTCTGGCTCCATTCTCTTGACATGCACCCTTTAGATATTTATAAAAATTATAAGGTCTCCCGCAGCATTCTCTTCTCCAGGCTAAACAGACCCAGCTGTCTCAGTTTACCCTCATAAGAAAAATGCTCCAGCCCCTTAATCATCTTTGTAACCTTCCGCTGTTGAACTGGGGGGCCCAGAACTGGACACAGTACTCCAGATGCAGCCTCACCAGGGCAGAGCAGAGGAGGAGGAGAATCCTCCTCGATCTGCTGGTCACACTCTTCTTAACACACCCCAGGATACCATTGGCCTTCTTAGCCACAAGGGCACATTGTTGGCTCACGGTCAACTGGTCATCCACCAGTACTCCCAGGTCCTTCTCTGCAGGGCTGCTTCCAGCAGGTTAACACCAACCTGTACTGGTGCCTAGGGTTATTCCTCTCCATGTCCAGGACCCTACACTTGTCCTTCTTGAACTTCATCAAGTTCTTCCTTTCCCAACTCTCCAGCCCTTCCAGATCTCACTGTATGGCCACACAGCCTTCTGCTGTATCAGCCATTCCTCCCAGTTTAGTGTCATTAGCAAATTTGCTGAGGGTACACGCAGTCTCTTCATCCAAGTCACTGATGAATATATTGAATAGGACCAGACCAAATACTGACCCTTGGGGAACACCACTAACCACAGGCCTCCAACTAGACTCTGCACAGCTGATTAAAACCCTCCGAGTTCTGCCATCAAGCCAGTTCTTCACCCACCTCACTGTCCCCTTACCTAACCCACACTTCTTAAGCTTACCTATGAGGATGGTATGGGAGATAAAAACCTTGCTGATGTCAGGGTAGACAACATCCACTGATGTCCCCTCATCTATCCAGCCAGTCATACCATCATAGAAGGCTATCAGATTGGTCAAGCATGATTTCTCCTTAGTGAATCCATGTTGACTATTCCCAATAACCTTCTCTTCTTCTACATGCTTAGAGATGGCCTCCAGAATTAACTGTTCCATCACCTTTCCAGCGATGGAGGTGAGGCTGACTGGCCTGTAGTTTCCCATGTCCCTCCTCTTGCCCTTTTTGAAAACTGGAGTGACATTGGCTTTCCTCCAATCCTCAGGCACCTCTCCCATCCTCCATGTCCTTTCAAAGATGACGGAGAGTGGTTCTGCAATAACATCCACCAGCTCTCTCAGCACACGAGGGTGCATCCCGTCGGGGCTCATAGATCTGTGGGTGTCAAGTTTCGCTAAATGGTCCCTAACCTGATCCTCCTTGACTAAGGGAAAGTCTTCCTCTCTCCAGACTTCCTCTCTTCCTCCCTCCAGAACTTTAGCCCATGGGATTCCTCCAAGCAGGTCTACTACCTCATTCCATAGTTCTATGGCACAAGAATGTGTTTGCTTTAGCTTTTAAGTAAATGAATGTGACACTTCTTCCTTCCTTACTCTTGCATGTTATTGATGCTGAGGATTTGTATCAGTGTTGCTACTGGCACCCTTACATCTTTCAATCATGCAGCCATTTTCTCTGGTTTCTTTCCAGGATAGCCTCTCACTCATCTCCAAACTGACTTCTACAAGATTAGTCTGTCTTACTGTAGTCCTGACATTCTGTCTTGTTAGTGTTAATTTTTCCAGTGAGTACCTTTTAATTTTCAAAACATACACTACATTGTTGATCTACTTGGAAGTCCTCTCCAGTATCAAGGAAAGAAGCTGTCTAAATGCCTTTATACCCACTGTTCAAGTTGTATCACTTCTGCCTTATTCCCTGCAGTGGGAATAATTAAAACATAATGTTGACATCCGCTTTTTTTATTGGTGTGCTATAGGGATTTTTATGTTTTCTTCTATAAATTTCACAGATTTTTCTTCTTAATTTCACTTGTGAAATATATCAGAAAATGCTTTGAATATTTTAATTATTATTTGCTATGAAACTTTAACTCTGAGGAAATTGATATCATGAATTCTTTCTTTTTCAACTATACTTATTCCTTATTTTTTCACTAAGAATATTCACACACACACACAAAAAAATCAGTTAAAACAAGTTAAATGCTACAACTATCATGAATACTGACATTGGGACAGAAAAATGTATGACATCTGGAAGTCAGTACCACTGGAACTATTAAATAATCCCTTTGCAGAATGACTAAATACAGCAAAAATATAAAATCATGCTTATAAAATGTGCATATAAATGCTTGTGTGTGTGCATAAACTATGATGTTTAATAATATCTTCTGATCTTTACTTTCAATTGAACTAAAACCAAAAATCTGTATGCAAGGTTAGTTGAATATAGCTTAGTTAAGTGAATCTTTTCAAACTCCTATACTGTTTTAGATATTTTTCTCTGGAGATCTCAGTATCACTTCTTCAAGGTAGGGATTGATATTCACATCTGAAAGGTGGAAAGAGTGAAGATCAGCAAGGTTAAAAGCCTGCCTGAGGTAGTAGAATTGGTCGATAGCAAACCTAGGATTGGAAACTATAGATCATAGCTGCCATCTCTGTACATCATTTTCTGGTGGAAGACAGCTTCCTATGGGGTAAAAAACTCTCAGCCCCCCACAACCAAAACCACCAATACCCAAACTCTTATACCCTTAAAATAAAAAAAAATCTCAATATATTTTTTCTGCTCCTATACTTGATTCATCTTAAGTCTATAACAATGAACAAATGAAGAAGTTTGTAAAACAAGTATGAATCTTAGCCCAGAACTTGAAATGAACTGATAAATAAATAATAACAAATATTTATGTGAACTTCAATTAAGAATAAGAAACTACTGTGAAGTTAGACTTTTAAAAAAATGAGAGAAAGAGATGAAATATAATTAGGGGTCTACTTGCTCTAAGATAGAGAAAAGACAGAAAAATTGCTGAAGGAAAGAACTATATCAAGAAAGGAGTCTGAATAAAATGCTGAGGATGAAGGAAGAAAGTACATAATGAAGCAGTGCCAAGAGCAGAAAAAAACCCCCCAAAAGTTCTGGTGAATTCCAGTTTCCTCATAGGACCTAGATCAAATATTTTTAAGCCCCCATTCCATTCACAGTGGGGAGTTTTTACAGGAACTCTGTACTGAAGGAGTAGTGCACACATGCCTGTGGCTTGCATGGGTACCATAGCCATCTCCAGGAGATATTGCTGGACCCAGAAAATTCTAAGGGCTCGTACTGACCTCTAGTGACTATTAACAATGTCCTCCAGTGACTGTAGTCCAAAAGGTACATGACCCTATTACACACTTCACCTTCAACGACTGACCTTGGTTATTTGACCATGCTGTTGTCATACTTGCAATATTTTCCTGTATTACAGATATCAAAATGGTTGGAAATGAATGCTACAGATACTGCCATTGGAATTTTTTATGCTGCATCTTGTTATCTTCTAGATTCTCTTCTCCCACACCTACAGAGACAAGGTGAAAACTCCAAGAATTTTGCTTGCAAGTTTCGTGGAGATAGAAGAACCACGGTGCTTCTAAACAGTGCCACATGCTCTGCAGGCTACACCATCATTCAAACCTGTAGCTCAACTATACAGCTGTAGACTTTAATATACCAAGTTAAGAATTCTTTGCAGCAAAGGAAGTAGTGTAGTTTAATACCTGGTGATAGTGTCTATACTGATGCTCATTCAGTCCTGTCAATTATTAAGATCAAAACATTTTTCTAGTTCAGTCTTACTCCAAAAAGATATCTATCATATGCTACACACTTTATCACATTTCCATGCTTCGTACATTGCAGCTTTGCCACATCTGTCAGAATCCTATTCGGATTTCCTGACATTTTCTATCATTATGTAATGAAACCACTTTATGGGAATGTGATGAAAAATTGCACAGGAAATTAATATAACTAATGCATTAGTCTTCACACTAGAACCTAAGTCATATTTAAAGAACATGTAGATTCAGAGACATCTGGTTTCATATCATCATTGAAATATTTGAATAATTTGATAAGCAAATTTAGCATATAATCACATGAAAGTTTAAAAATGTACTAATATATGCATTTCTGCCATGTCACTTCCAAGAACTCAATACAGATGGTGAAGACTAAAGTAGCATCTTTTTAAGGTACATTAGGTAAATATAGCTGTCACTATATAATATCACTACTTGGAATTGTACTACAGGAAACAATTATGATTTTCTGAACTAATCTGAGATAACAATTTCTGTGATCGATTATTATTTAGTGCAAATTCTGAACATTCAGATGGATTGTCGTGGTCAATAATTTAAAGGACTTATTCAGATTTCACATATACAGCTTTGTTTTAAGAAATCAACATAAAATGAAAGTAGGTGAGGTTTTTACCAAATGCTTCTAATTCTTGCTGGTTTTTATTTGTCAGAAAACATTGACAGTACAGCACCTTTTACTTTATTTGACTTTTTAGATATGAAATCAGCTAGAAATATGAGTATGAGTAGAATTCAATAATTTTTACTATTACCGTAACATTTTTGAATTTTAAAACCTAAGTGCCTTGATTCTGTTTTGTAATCTCTGGTGATCTTTTAAGTGATCCTTCTCTTATCTATTTCTGTATATCCATATTAGTACTGTACTATATTCACTAAAAATGTAAGATGATATATACATGTATATATATATATATATGTGCACATACATATTCTTTTTCAGAAAGAGAAACACTGAGTCACAGAAACAGAGTGGGAAAGCCAGAATGTATTTACATCGTGAGATGAAAAATTCCATTATACTAGGATGCATTAAGTCTAGATATCTGTCAAATGTTTTAATGTGTTTTAAAAATATTTTATATGCTTTAGTTTTTAACAATCTATGCTACTTATATGTGGACCATAAAAAGTTTATGGCAACCAATTAATATAGAGCAGTGTTCAAAAATAAACATGATGATTATCACAGCAGAGAAATCTTTACATAACATAAGGAAAAATAGACTGTAATCAGTGTTTTGAGGAAATAATTTATGAGAGCCCTTTACCTGGGTACTTAGACCTAGCCATTGAAACACTTTGTATATAAATCATTCACCTTATTGTACCTCTCTTCAACACATCCTTACCACAAGATGCAACTAGTCTCTTCCAGGACTTGTTACCCTCTGCAGGACCTCGAGCTCAAGTCAACAGGACCTGCTTGAGCTCACAACCTTAGAGCTGCATGCTTAATGGTTTACTTAAGATTATATCATACATCTAAATGAGAAAATTTTCTGATTAATGAGGAGCAGTCCTTAGTAATCTCCTTTTTGGAAAGGGAAGGCCCTACAGTGGGAATGTTGGACTAGAAATTAAAAGACATGATGTCCACTTTTCCCATCTTCCAGGTTTCTCATATGATCTAAGATAATGGTGGATTTCGTCTGACCAGATGTAGAAGCCCTTCCCTTAGTCTTGGACTGCTGTTAATAGACGTGAATAGGCACTTTTAGTAAGCAATTAATTTCACTCTAACGTGGTATGTTAAATATGGGGGTCTGAATCACACATTTCACACATCTATAGTCAGTTTCTTTCTATCAAGAATGAAAATAGACAATAGCAATAATCTTTATATGTATATCTACATTATAGGCAAAAAGAGGTAAGAGGTTAATTCTATTTTAAGATTTTTTTTTTTTTTCATGTGAAATTGGATGATAGTATTCCCCTCCTGCTTTTCTTTGTCCTATACAATTTATCTATGCAAAACTGAAATTTGACATGTATGGTCACAGCATCCCACACAAAGTAATACTAGCACTGACTGGTATCTCAGAAATCAGTGCAGCACAGGTAAATATTCAGGCCTGAGAAGTGTCCCATGTTATATAAAAGTAAAACATAGAAACACAAATTTGAAAATAATTCAAACACCATTTTTTTTCACTATTTATTTTAGCCTGTATTTTCTAAAATATAAGAGTGATTTTCAAAATACCTAGGTTGTGATATAAAGTATTATTTCACAATTTTCACATTGAGAAAGACAAATTATGTTATGCTCAGAGTTTTGTTTGACATTAGTAATTGGGAAGTTATGCCTGTAAAATGATTTTAAGTATTTATTTAGCAAAAAATATATAATGTAATAATTTCTGCTAAAATTAACATATGACTACCTCATGTTTAAGATACACTTTTATTGTGTCTGTAACACACAATCTCATAAAGACTGCATTTAAAATGAAAAATAAATATTACTGTTACTAATGCCAGTGGTCAGATATCCTCATTAAGAATGGGGAAAGGGTGAACCATGAAGATATCTCTACATCTTTTCATATAAGGATCTTTAACAGAATAAGAAATAATGCAGAGACTTTCAAGTCAGAGAAAACATTCAAACATGGAACTAAAACATCTTCCACTTTGCTCAGGCTTGTTTTTAAAAAAATGACAGCCAGATCCTGCATTATGATATTATAATATAAATAAAAGCAAATGATTGTGACAAATATAGTTACACGACTATACAGTAAGCAACAAATCTAAGTGGGAGGCTAGAGACCTAGATCCTCTCCAAAGAAATGCCAGCGAATCACAGGCAAAATTACTAAGGGACTTTAAAGAGATGCCTTATTACTTTGCATTCTCATTAGTATTGATCTTACCTATTGGAATTTAAGTTCTCCAAGGCAAAGAGTAATACTAATTCACTGTGAGTATTCAGACAGAACAGGATTCTGATGTCCATTAGTACATCTCAGTGCTATACGAGTATACATGACATTGTAGAAAAAAAAAAAAAAAAGTCATTTGAATACTTTGCGTATGTTATGAACTTGTATATATAAAAAAAAAGGTCTCAGAGTACCGATGACTACACTTTTTTGATTTAACCCCAAATTTCTCCAATTATCCTCACTGAGAAAATTGGTTCTTTATGAGCTTTCACTTGATATTACTGATACCCAAAAAACCCAAGAGTACTTATGATGTAAAACTTACAGGAAGCTTCCTACAAAATACAAAGAAATAAATCCTGCTCTTTATGAAATTCTCTGTCTCTTCCTGCCTTTGAAGCCTTCTGACTTTAAGAACTTAATTCTTGTCCTAATCAATAAAACTGTCAATCTAAATTGAAGTCCTTTGCAGGGCCTACATAAGACATCAAGATTCAAACAGTTATTTGAAGCTTCCCTTCTAGTTGTCACTGGTTTCCAAAGAAATTATCACCTCAGTTTCTGAGATTCAGTCTGTTTTACTTCACTTGCTCTCTTCATTTGTCCTTTGATGTAAAATCATTATCTCATCTATGAATATAAATAATCATAATTATTAAATGCAGATGACATGCCACACATTTAATTCTTAATCAGTATTATGATGTCCATTATTGTATTTTTAGCAAAACCTGAGAGCCAGCAAACATTGTAAGAGAGAATCAGAGCTATTTCATAGATTTCAGTCAAGACCCAGGTACAATTGCACACTTTCTTGTTATTATAACTCTTTGATTTTAATAAATATTATGAAGTATGTTTACTGTTTTTATAAAATTTAGAATTCTTGAGTAACTAAAAATAAGACTTATAAAGATAAACAACATACTATAGGACTTAGGATGTAGGATTTTTCAGCTGTATCTTCAGCCTCTTTATTTTACCAAATCCCTAACCTACTGAGTTAGGATTGTTTTATTTGTCCAGTTTCTTCCCAAACCAGGCTAGGATAAGTGTATGTTTTTAGGGTTTAAATTCTTGGGATCATTTACTGATCTAAAAAACCCTCTTCAATTGGCCATCAACTCACTCACGCTTGCTCAGAACTTTTCTTTCTGCACTTAAAATTGTGTTTCAAAACAATTGAAAGGGCTGCTAAGAATTCCCAGGAGCTTGAGTTCTCCATTGTCTCTACAGCTTTGCTAATCGGAATTATCCTGAAATACCCTTCTCTGTTAGATCTGCTTGATAAGTGCCTGTTTACATCCTTCTCCAAACTAAGATAATTTTGTCCTCATGTGTGTCACCCAAAGCTCACAGTTATTCACAGATCTCATGAGTTCTTCTTACTGCTCTTTAAAAAAAGAAATTACAACAGTCTGTGAAGCATACTGAGCAAATTTCCCTGTCCAAATGTAAAAATAAGTCTCTGCCTACCCCCTTTCCATATCAGAATCAATGTTCCCTTCCCAGCTAATTGGGCACATCATTTTTTTCTTCACCAACCCGTACCATTCTATGATTCTATGACTTTTGCACGCAGAAAATTATACCTGATCAGAGAACTGCTGTGCAGATACGGTCTGTATTAATTATTATTGTAACTAAATCTTAGTACAATACAATACACTTAATATAAACTCTCAAAGTACTTGAAATCAGGTCATGCCATTAAAATATAACTGGGATATAAGAATGTATATCAAAATAAATAATTGTATATATTTTCAAGTTTACTGAAATAGTTAATATAAATATCACCATCTACTGGCAGAAGAAAATATGTAGCAATGTTCATAAATTTGTAGGATTAATAAAGTTAAAGATAAAAATGGATTCCACCTTATATAGCTCTTAAAATTCTGTAGAAATACTGTTAGCTTTTTTGTTGCCTGGAAATGTCCACATATTTTTCCCAAGTTGCTACAAGGAACTAGAGGTGGCTTGCTGAGCAGCTTCACACACTTCAGTAAAATTGTGTGTGATCAAGATGCTTATCCTCATTTAAGAAGAATAATCTTAATTGGATTTTACAGTAAGCTGTTTCATACTCACTCTGCGCTCTGATCCATATGAAAAGAACTACATTTTATTGTTGTTGTTTATATTTATAGTGATAGTGCTTGCAAAGTGTTCCTCATATTAGTGTGAACTTTTATTATTTTCTATTTTTTCCACAGGTAACTATCTCTGTAACTTTGATGTGGAAATGTTGCTGAGAAAGAAACTATTTTCTCAAATTGAGAAAATAGTTACCAAGATAGCTTGCTTGGTAATGGAAATAGGGGTAAACTGTTAAAAGAGAGATGCATAGTCTGGGTTTTTATTTGCCTTTATGTATCTGAATCCTTAATATGCTTCTTTGTATGTTCAGGCTTTTTGTGTAATCCTGATGGCTAAGCTTTTAGTAATTTTGACAAAAGCTTAGAGTTTCTTGTTCTCAGTTGCCTTCAGGAACAGAAGCTTTAAGTAAAACATTAAATAGCATAAGACTTGTGAAATTGTGAGAGTTTGCAAGACTGAGGTTGCAGAAATCAAATCTTGACCTGATTTGAGCTGAGACAAGTAAAATAGTTGTGAAAAGAAAGATATCAAGAGAAAAAGAGCGAGCAGAATATTATACCAGTTAGGATAACAGAAGATGAGTAAGAAACAAAGTTAAAAACTAAAATTGAGGACCTAACAATAAGGAAATGTAAATACTGTATCTGGAAAACAAAGATAGTGGAATAACTTTTAGAGGAAAGATCAATAACCTGAGAGACACAAAAATGTCCTCTCTGTAAGGTAAAATGGAAAATCAGAGAGGGCAATGTCATGAAAGTCAGGAAAGAGCAGGATGTTGAGATAAAAATATTCATGGGCCCAGAAGGACTGGGAAGAGTAAAGATAAAGTAGAGGATTAGAAATTTGTCCATAATCTACAGATTACTGTAGATTTGAGCAAGTTTTCTCTAAATAGAGGAAACATCTGAGAAGGCATATTTGAAATAATGTAGGAGCAAGACAATAATGCAGCTTGCTGCATTATTATAGACTGGGGTCTTCCAACTGTCGTAATACCATAAACTAATACTTCATATTAGAAGATATCCCAGCAAAGGGTGGGAATTAGTGTTGCTAACTATATATCTTGCCACCATGCTGCTGATCACATACTGCTACTGCAAGATAGGTGGCTCAGCAAAAAATCTCTGGTTTAGATGGAGCTAATTATGAAGGAGATTTGAGATGGTATCTTCAAGGACAGTAACACAAGCAGTAGTTCTTTGCACTGTGGGTGCAAGAAATTGCTTTGTCTGTAGATAGTAGGTAAGGCATGAGCTGTAAGTAAAAGCTTTCAGAAAGATATATAAAAAGATGTCAGCAGTTCAAAAGGGCTGAGGGAATGAGAAATAACAAGGCTTTTCTTTTTATGCCATTAATCACCCTTAAATTGCAAGGCTACTTTCTGCAAATTTGAACCTTGCCTTTAATGCTTTCAAACACAGAGCACACAGTCTACATTCAGGGAAGATAATAAGCAGAGCCAGATGCCTGCGCTTGGAATTTGTCTTAAGGTGATGTCTTAAGGCATTGGTACAGAGTAGATTTCTGCAGCTCTAAGACTTCACTTATTTTTCTATGCTTTTGGATACACATTGTCCTCTTCTGCTTTCCCACCCACCTCCTCTCCCCTCCTTGGTAACCATCTCTATTTTTGCTTCTTTAGCCAGTGGAGTACTTTGGAACAACATCAGAACTTGCAACAGATTCTTCCTGACAACTGCGTTAGTTCTAAATGGCCTAAGATCAGGATGTCTAATGGGACTGACAAACTCATCAATAGTCTTTTTGGTAAAGAAGTCAGCAGATAATTTCACAACACTCAATAAAAATATACAAAAAATAACTCTCACATTTAGAAAAGAAAAAGTCTTTTTTTTTCTTTCAAACATATCCTCTGTTACGTATTACACAAAACATTGAAGATCATAATCAATCAGTTAGCTACTGAAGCTCTCTAATTTTATTTACGAAACTGTCTTTGAGAAAGTAAGAATGTGAAAAGACTCATCACAATCCCAGCTTGATGCCTAAGTTAATTGGCAAATAAAATATCATTCCTTACAAAGCAGGACAGGGGAAAAGAATTGAGAATCTCATGCATTGAAAGCCACCTTTTCCCTATTTCAGAGAAGAGTTATTGGACATAGAAGTCAGAAAAAAGGACCACTAGAATCTCAATTCTTACTTTTCTAAGCTATACAGTGAAAATATCATTAAAATCCACTGATATGTTCAGGGTACAATTCCACATAATGCCAGCAGACTCTCAGAACTTTACTCCGACTCCTTAACGATAAGCGCTTCTTTCTGTAGCACATGAATCACAACCTCTAGCACATTTCCACACTACTCCTGACAACAGGTAACAAGTTATGGTATCTAGCTCACTGATTAGGACTGACACACAAAAGTGATGCACATTACTCTGAATTCACATTGTAACCCATAGTCCTATATGCGGCTATACCCTATGTCATGCCCCGTGCTCTCATTGAAATCTGGAATGAACCGACTCATTTTCCAGCCAGAGAAACCCAGGCAAAGAGGGGAAACATTCACACCCGAATTTTGCCTTGGCAGTAGGTTTGGACATAACTTGCTTAAGCTATTTGACTTTAATAAATTGATCCAAAAATAAAGTAGTTCAGACATTTAGCTATCTGACTTTATAAGTCAGCAATATAGCCAGGGAAATCTCAGACTGTCACCCTAGAATCCTACAGAGAGTGGAGACAAATAGGCATTTTTAGGGTTCAATTCATCTGAACTATTAGAGGTTTCCAAGTCATGGTGAGATGAATCATGTCCTACAAGTGGCTGTTTCTCTTCCCTGACTATAAAAAGTCACAATGCTGCCTAGCTCAGACAAATACATCCATATTAAGGAAGGATGTTTCAGGTTAGTGAAATTAATCTCACACATGGAGGCTAAAGATTAGCTTTAAAAGTATAGAAGTGGTTTACAATGTAGACAGGCATCATAGTGTGAACTTCCAATATATTGAGCTGCTTTGGCAATTTTTCAAAACCTCACTAGCTGCCTATCAGTAATTTCATACTTACCTACTTCTACCAAGTTTTCCCATGGAAATTCCCCATGGGAATATTCTCAAAGAAAAGTCAAATGAAGGTGATTATCCCTAAAACCAAAGCAAAGAAAAACAAACCCCACCATCACACACACACACATATAAGACAAACTAAGAGTGTTAAGAGCTGGGCTTCCAATCTTAACCATACCACAAGATGCTCAGTCCAAAAATCTAAAAACTGTGAGTTTCTTTCTGATTACAATCCTCTCTAAGGCAAACTGAGAAATCTGCTCTCTGAGCAAGAAGTTTTTCCATGAACATTTTTTGTGCCTAAAATTTCCTAATTCTAGGAGTAACCAAAAACAGTCCTACAAAATCTAGGAGAAGTGAGACAAAGGCAATATTATATATTTCATATAACATACTTATATTTTCTAATATAACACAGAAATGCAAATAAACAAAAAGCTCATCTACTTTAGCTGAAAAATAAATAGATTCTGTATTCTAAACAATATGTTTCAGGTGATTAAAAAAAACACCTTGCAAGCACATATCACGACCTATTTGAATAGCAGCATATGAGTGCTATATATAATCAACAACAAACACATTCTTCTAGAAATTACAATATTTTTTTGTTTAGTTGGTTGGTTTGTTTTGTTTTTAAAGACTGGAGCCTCTTGTTGTCTTACCAGGAAAATATCCAACACCACTAAAACCAGGAAAATATTTCTGCAGTATTCCAGAGAGACATTTTTTCCTTCAGTACATCTAGCAAACAAGCAAATGGATATGTCAAGCAGCTACCCTGCATGTTTTCTAACACTGGATTCTCTGGAAGCTGCTTAGATGCTGTAGACTTTCAGACTCCTTTACCAATGTTAATTGACCGATATGATGATTGGAAGACACAGCAAAGGGCTACTCCAGATGTCTCTATCGACTCTAACACACAGTCATAATCATTTCACTCATAGTACAATGCCACTTTAAATACGTTTTGTACTACTTAAAGTTCAAAATAAATTTATATATGTGACATTGTTCCGCTCATTCTTCTAACTGCAGTCATTGTAAATTAGTCATACAGTGTGTAATGGAAAATATTAGCTAATGTCCAAACATTGACTGCTTGGCATTACTGTCAGATGTGTGTCATTAATATTCTTATTAAGTGCTATGAAAGGTTGGTTGAATGGACATTAATGGCCTTTAAAGATGCAAATGAAAAAAAAAAAAAAAAAGACTGCTTGTACACAGTTCTTCCAATATAAAACATGTATTTATACAGCTGAAAGAGTGTAATTGATCTGCAAGCAAAGGTAAGTGTTTTCAAAAAGATAGCTATTTAGCTATTTCTGTTGTATTTTCCCAACACTTGCAGGCTTTGCAGGTTATGACTTTTGCACAGTGTTAAGAAGTTCCTCTGTTATAAAAAGAATAAAGGTTTTTATGATTAATTACCAGTAGCCACCCGCTGTATTACTATCTGGATGAGAACATTAACATGGCAATCATCACTGCAGTCTTCTGAATAAAATAGCCGTAAAATGCATGAAAGCAGACATGCACAGAGTGAAGCACCAGTGGAAATGTATGTCTGTTGGCTCTGTGATACATATGATCAAAAGTCTGATCTAGACAGAGCCACCAACTCAGAAGAGCATGAAAGCTGGAAAAGTGAAAAAGTCAGATGTGAATAGAGCTAAGAATGGCAGAGACAGAAGGCCAAATCATAACATTCTCAGAAAGGTGAAACCAAAACCACAGGGTTTGCTGAGACTGTTTCAAAGGCTCTAAAGAATGAACCAACTAAAAATGGTCAAAATGAGATAATGTGTTAATTGCTGTGAGGACTGAGGTTAAAGCTACAGTAATTGCAGAGAAAGATAAAAAACATTTGTAGCTACAAGAGATCTTTGCAATCCTTTTGCTGGGTTCCAAGATGTCTAATACCTAACTGAATACTGAAATCTGTCCCTTAGGCTACAGAAATAGGTTCTCTTGGCTGATGCATTTCCCTCAAGTTGAGCTGCAAAGTATTTAAACTTTGTCCTTTCTTATGCATTGCTACATTTTCAGCCATATTTCGCACATGGGATGAAAGTAGCACATAATTACAACTACTCTGTTGAAAAGTGAGTTCATATTATGAGCAAACTCTTGTGCTGTGACTGCCAGGAGCTGACAATATGGCCAGAGCAAGAGGAGGGAGACCCCGAGGCCATAGAGCTTCTCTCTGTAGGACCCACTTATTATAGACTTCTGCTTTCCACTGGAGTGGTCAAGGCATTAATTTTATTAGAGGGAAGTTTCATCACTGGGGTGGATGAATAGTGTTTAAAAGGCACAAGAAACATTTATTTTGCTACTATGCAGAACTAAGACAGTCATCACAGACAACATCATTTTTTTATGTTGCAAAGGCAAATTTTTTAAAATGAACAAAGTATATTTTTTCCTCCATTCAAAAACATGCTGGTGCAATTGTTGTTTTGGTTTTTTTTTCCCTTTTCTACGAGACTTTGCTTCATTCAACAGATGGGGTGGGTAGGACATAGAGAATGACCTGCTGTTCACTTTTTCTTTATATCCTCTCATCACTCACTGTATGACCTTTACCTTACATACCATAAGTCATCTAAACCATGCACCAAGCTCTGAATAAATATTATCTTCCTAAGTCTTAAACTACAGGCATGCGATCTCTGGCTGTCTTGAAAATCTAGCAAGTTATCTTATCTATCATTACATCTCCCCTGCAAAAAAACTCCCACTTTTCTGATTATTACTTTATGCTTGGGGAGACAGAGACAAGGGAGCTTGGCAGGAGTCATAAGAGGAATGTGGCAAGGTTGGAATTACAAAGAAGGAATAGGAAATATTTTTCTTGTTTTATGAAATGTCAAAAAAATTTTTATTGTTTTACTGGGTTTTTTTGTTTGTTTGTTTGTTTTTGTGCTTTCTCAAAGTTAATCTGGGGGTTGGGAGGGGAAGAGATTTTGAGAGTGAGAGAGAAAATTAGAAATAATCAAAGCTTCATGACTAACCCAACTTTAGATACAGAGGGGTCAAGTTTAACCCCTCACATCTTCTAAGCCACCAAAATGAAATAGTTAAATGTGTTAAGTAAAAATTAAGCATTCACCTATGGTGTAGAAGAGTAAAGTTAAAGACACTGTACCATCATGGTCTGTTCTTTCCTCTCATATCTCTTCTGGACATCGATCTTGTACCCGCAAAAACTTCACTGAAGCCTACTCATTCTTACAAAAAGTTTCATCCTAAAACAATTTCACAAAAGGTTCCCAGCAATTTCTGCTTGTGACAAGTACCTTATGGAGCTGTTCATCCATTCACAAGCCCAGACAGAGGTGTTGAGAAGAGCTCAACTGGCAACAGAAATAACTTGAACAAAGACACTTTGCATGTGTCAGTACATAAAATATTCAACACTGATTCACGTGGAATTATTAACACTGCTTTGTGGTTGTCTGTGGAGTTGTAATAATTGTGACCGGTGTGAACTGAGGAGGACACAACAGATCCAGATTAGATACAGGCAGTTGCACCACATGGAGGATGTCAAATACTGCTTCATCCCACACACCTGAAACCAGAATCTTTCGTCTTTCCCTTTTTTCCCAGCTACATTGGCCTCAGCACTCAGCTCAGGATTTAGTTAATTTTCTTCTGCCTTTGAGGAAATAGGCACACTTTGATATCCTTATATATTCTAGCCTGGTTAATAGATATTCTGAATCTTACTTTCAGCTTTTGTACAGACTGCATTTCTGGTGTTGCTCCTGTTTAATAACAGTTAAAGACTGACAAAAAACAACTTCTACATTTGGTGTGTGGGGTATAAGAAAAAAAATCTCACTGAACAGGGATCTAAGTAGCAAGACTTGTATTCACAGTTTTGACAGCAAATCAATGCTGAATACTGTCTGAAGAAAATAGATTGGGTAGGTTTTGTTCAACTTTTCTTATGTCCAGATCCCCAGTTGCTTACAGAGGTTTGAGTTTTCAGCAAAGTTTAATTGTCATTTGATTTAATTTTTGGGAGATTTGCTTCTCCTAAGATTACAGAATTCATCTGTGAAGAACTAAGGGACATGCTTAATTTTTAAATCTATCCGTCTTCAGCAAAACAGTCCACTGATAACCCAGTTTGAACTCATGCTTAAAATTAAGCATATGCTGAAATGGCCCATATGAGAATTATACTACAAAGCATTGCCTGAAAACATGAAAAGCAAATACAAAGAAGTCAATAATCCTTTCACAACCATTTTCTTGGTTTCTGAGTCACTTAGGGCAAGGCACCAGTGTGGTACCATTGAAGAAATCATTTAGTCAAAATTATTCTTTCACTATGATAATCTAACATTTTTGCAATTTAGACATTTATCTGCAAACAGATCTCTGTACATTGATCCTACAATTACTTTTTTAGTAGAAATCACCAAGTCTGTCAGTCCATAATACATGCATACAAATATACATAAATATACACATATACATACATAAATATATACATTAAAATTTCCATTTTAGCACATTAAAACAACAGAGCATAAACACATAGTGCTGCCTAGGCATCCATCCATAGGGGCCACCTCACCATTTCTCTGTCTCCATAGCAAAATGTTAGTACCAGAAGCCAAGGTATGTCTAAACCACTGAGAGACAAAAGCTAGATCCTCGCTTTAGCAGAGGCAGAGGACCATCATTCTGTTTCTCAGTGGAGACACAACAACAGACAGCATGGTACTTTAGCCCTACAGCAGTTAATCAAGCTATATGTAAATGAAGGATCTAGGACAGTTTCCTAGATACAAGGTTTACAACAGAAGACCCAGATTTGCATTGTCCTTAGCCATTTTGTCACAGATTTTTTTTTTAAAAAAGAGGTTTGAGAGATTTGGCACACAAGTGCAAAAAGTGAGGCAGAGCACATGCTCTCACCACTTATATTCATAATTACTTTAAAGGGACAAAGCATTTGTTTTCAGAAAATAGTAAGTTTTGCTTTTCTTTTGTTTTGTTTCCCCCACTCCTCCAAGATTTACATTTTTGCCTTGGATACATGTGGGATGAGCAGGAAGTTTTGGGATTTTATGAATAAAATTGTCTTTAGAAGAGAAAAAATATTTTTTCTGGTAAATCTAGCACATTCAGACAGCCATTCTCTTAGCCCCTCCGTTGACAGAGCCTGTATCTCTGAAGTCCTATCTATTAATCTCTCATTAGCAAGTTCCACATAGATTATTCTGTATTTTATCTCATTCTTCTGATGTTATTCTATATTATAGGGGAATAACTGTGCAACTTGATGGATGATCAGTTGACTGAGTTCTACTCCAACCTCAAAAGCATGTGCTAGTTGAAATGTTAAAACAATTGTATAATCAATGGTTTAAATAAGGCATTGTTACATTAGTGTAAACCATGAATTTAAGATGATTGTCAAGTAAGTTAGGTTGAGAAGGAGAAATAAAACGGATTAAAAATAAGTCATCAATAAAGAGTTTAAAAAATTCAAAAGACTCACTGACATCTCAAAAATTATCCACCAAAGTATCAAATAATGCATAGTCAGACACTGGAATATCAGAGTGGAAAAATTATAGTTTCAGAATAAACTTGCATTTATCTGCCTGAAAATTCACACTGTTCATAGAACTAAAGTTAAATACTGACTTCCCAACATAATCACATTTCCATTTTATGTCGATCTCTTGAACTCAGTGACTGGGTTCTTATCATTATGGCAACTCCAAATTCAGATAGTGATAATTAGAACTGAGAAAGTATGTGGCAAAATATGAGAGTAAAGCATTTTGATTTAGAAGGGTTCATACCCTTTAGTTTGTGTTCTATAGCTATTCAGGCATTTAAAGTTTATACTTTAAACTACTTTAAATAGTTTAAATTAAAGTTTATACTTCACTCATCTCCAAAACACAAGTAGTGAATGGGAAAAATTTCAACTTGCATAGTCAGTCATACAGTTGAAAGCTGATACTTTGTTAGCTTCCATACGCCATTGATTTTGCTCTGTTATGGACTGTCTTCTAACTAATTAATATATTTATCTAACTGATTTACAGAGACCTTTGACTGCAAGCACTTACGTACTTAGGGAACAGCACATAAATAGTTCTGTCACAATAAGTTGGACTTAACACAAACCTAGAATTTAAATTCACAGAATCAAAATAGAATAATTTTCCTATGAGACTTATTTATGAGAATAAAATAGCAGAAATTGTGAATTATGATTATTTACATTAAAAATACTTGAACCAAAATAGTGGTAGATTTTTGTCTAAATCCAACTCAACAGAGAAGTTAAATGATAATTTTGAATTATTTTGAAGACTTACTGATCTGTTTGCAGCTAGCACAGTACTAATAAAAATTCTAATTACAAGGAAAAATGATAGTGCAGAACTTATTTTTCAGTCTTATGAGAGCATATAACGAAAACTTACGCATACAAATATCTAGCACAAAATGTATTCGGTGCTTTGGAAAGCAATTATGAATATATTTTTTCTTATATATGCTTTTAATTAAGATGCCCCAATTTCTTCATAAATCTTTTGGGAAAAAAAAATTTAAAAATGGTCAAAAACCTTTATAGTCAGGATAAAGCTTTCAGAGCAAGTAAAAAAAAATCAAAGTTGAATTTTTTTTTCTCAACTTGGAAAACATTCATGGAGGGAAAAATTCTGAAAAAGGTACAAATTTCCACAGCAGTGAAATTATGTGAGCTGATAGGAACTGCAGCATTTTTTGTTTCCCAAATCAAATCCTGTAGGTGGATTATTGATTCATTAGTTTTACCATGGGCAGTGGTTCTTGAATCTTTCTATTAGAGGATAAAAATGAAGATAGTTATTTTCAATCAAAATCAAAAAGGCTACAGCTGTGAGCAGATATACATTTTTCTAGCAATTCTGACTGTCAGTTTTAGCAAAGGGAAGAAAAGAATAAGCAAGATCATGCTCTGCCAAATGCACAAGTATAGCAAAAAAAAGAGCATGTACAAATATATATGTGTATGTTTCGGTGGATGCATCTCAGAGCTTTGGCTTTTACATAGCCATCCTGAAGCACTTTAATGGAACATAATTTTCACTTCCTAAAGTTCAAGAGGCTTTAAAGGTTTCTTAAATTAGGCGGCCAAAATCATTAATCTCCTTAGAAAATCTTGGCAAAACACTGAATTCATATTGACACAAGGACTAGGAGGTAGCAGACTCAATTAATGAAACCATTTCTCTCCTCTGATGGCTTTGCTCTTTCTAAAATCACCAGGGTAACACTGACTTTATCACAACTGCAGAGAAAGAGCTAATGTTTTAGGATGGGAACAAACAGGTATTGATAAAATAAGCAGAGTCAAGCCTGAATGCAAACATGAACTCAGCCTGCTTTCCAGGTTCAGGTAAGCTGAAGTCCTGCTCCTGAACCTCATGCTGAGTCCAAAGTTCAGTGCTTGAGGCAAAGGTTAGCCCAAATTGCAGCTCTCAGTGCATCACTGCAGACCCAGATGTGACAGTGGAAGAGGTTAATGTCCTCACCTGCTCTCAGCCATCCTTTGACTAAGGTAGGAGTGATTCACTAAAAGAAACAAGGTCTCACAAAGGACTGTGATATCAATTAGCTGGGAGGACACTGTGTGGCACTGATCTGACTTAAAGCACCTTGAAGACACAGCAGACAGCTTGCTTATTAATGATGCTCTTAATTACTTTATGGAGAAGGAAATCAGTGATTATAATGCACCTGTTATTCATCAGATATTACAATGGCTTATGCTGAAATGCCCACAAACAAAATAAAGGATCCTTTTCAACATTTACTTTGTAGCTTATAAGAAACAATTGGACAGGACAAGTACAATTCGGTTTCCACAGGCACACATTCAGGATATTTTTTTACTCACAGTACAGTGGATTCTCACACCTATTTACTAAGAAACTGTGCTCTGCAAATAATCCCTGCAGGACAAGTGAGCTCCTATTTATTCAGCAAAAGCATGAATGGCCATATTTGACCATTTTCATCACCAGTTTTATGGTCTATAACCTTCATAGCATTTTGTTTTCATACTATACCTCATCATTTCAAACAAATCCTGAACAAATGCTTAAGCACTGAGATTCAGTAAGGTTTCTATCCTATTTGATACACTACATCTTTAAAACATTAAATCAGGTAGACTGTCCCTTAATGGGTATATTCTTAAGACATATTTTCTTGATGAATTCCTTCTCTCCAGCTTCTGAGCCCTTCTAATGATTGAAGCATTTTTTTAAAGTAAATAAAAAGATGCAACATGTACCTTGGCACAATGGGGCTTATTTTGTACATTGTACCTGTCTAATCCAAATAATTGAATGACAGAATAAATAAGTTTAACAGGAGAATAAACAGATTGAAAAATATTTAAAAACTTCTTTATTGGTAGAAAGATGTCTCATCTGCACTGGTGTCCTGAGCCATGCTTTCTTGGTTATTCTTCGTCTATCTTTTGCTTCAGTTTACCCAAGTATCCCCTCAAATGCTGAGAACCAAAAAAACACAGCCATTTTAAAAGCTGATTAAAATGTACAGCCAAAGAAGATTGGGTTAAGTTTATTCTCTGGCTTTCTCCTGGTTATATCTTTATAAAGTAGGAGAGTAGCACTCAGTGAGTAGCAACTCTGCTATGTTAAGCTTAACTATGAGTGATTCAAGTTTTTAAAACACAAAGACTTTATAAAGGTTTAGCAATCTGGATGAGGACTGTTCATTACTATTAAGCAAGCCATGGATTTTCTGGGTTGGTATGTGTTTTTTCTGCCCCCGTATCAGGTCCTGGAGAGCACACAGTGCTAGTGGACAGCACAGCTATGAACTCTACCTCTTCTCTGCCTTCTACTGGTAATGTAACCTATCACTGTGCACCTGTATGAATTAGTGGATGTTAAATTAGCTACCAGAGAGTTTCCTTTAATGAGATAAAATAAGTCATATTTTAATGACCTAAAATAAATAAAAATCAAGGTAAGGGTGACAGAATTCAAAGACAAGCAGCGTCAAATTCTCACTGCAATCTATGTATAATCAAAAAGTCCCTTAATCTACGTGTATAACGTAGTATATTTCTTTAAGTATAGAAACTAATACTTACAACTACAATATTCAAATAAAGAGATCTAATATTTGATTCAGAGTTCTGTTAAATTTCTGAAGTCACTCAGATGTAATTTATATTTAAGCTTCATCTCCATATTCATTGGATTGTGACATAAAAGATTTTCAGCAACTCAGAAAATTAATCTATACACTAAGGCATGGGTCTGATACCAAATATTAGATAATTAATTAGGAAAACATAGGCCTCTCTCTTTATGTATAACTGTATCTATATTGTCCTGTATATAATATAGTTGTGTGCATATGTAGGTATTTGTGTATGTATGTAATCAGCTTCTCCACCTGCAAAGTGGGGATAATTACTCTTTCTTTACAAGTATCATGAGGTTTATCTTAATAATTTCTGGCAATTGGTGTGAGATACTCTTAATGAATAACTACATATGGTAAGTGGTAAGGTTAATTATTCCACTATGACAGAAATCAATCACTATTAAATCTTTTCTAGCTAGATAATGAGGCAATCTTAAATTTTTTGATTTGGCTAAACTGACTCAACAGAGTCACATTGCCACCATATGTTGGAAACCCAGGAGACTCTCATGGAGATTACAGTGTAGCTCACAGAAAGTCCCTGTGCAGGCTCCAAAGGACTGGAAGAGACTATAAAATAAACTATGCCAATTTTTTAATTCATTTTTTGGTATTCTTCCATTCTTCTAGTGTTACTCTAGAAAATTACTTAATACCCTAACCATGGCATAGCCCATGGCTTTCCTCCTGAAGTGCTGTTGCAATGTTAAAAACAATTATTGAAGTACTAGCTTAAAATAACAACAAAAAAATGTTTTATAATCCCAACCTCTATAATTGACTATAACAGTACTTCTTCCATTGAAATGATTGAAAGTTAGAACTCGGGGGGTTTTGTGGGTTTTTTTAGTCTATTATTCATCATGTTTGTCTTTGATATTTAAGTAGGCATGTAAGGAAGGATATTTAAGTTGATATGTGAGGAAGACTAGAAAATTAAGAGTGATTTGTGAGGTCAAAATACCTATATATATTTGAATGCTTACATCTCTCCTACACAGGCAATATACTAGTTGTTGGCTTTTATTCAAAATGTAATTTATTGATTCTACCACTCTCTGTTAATGACATGAAACATGCAACAATACTGAGTGGTGTTCATGGATGGCTGGATAAGGAAACCTCTTCCAAGGGTGGAACATAGATTTTCATAAAATGGGAAGTTTTCACATCATTAGTGGAGTTTTAGACCATATGCTGCCAAGCTCAAAGGCTGAGCTTTCTGTGTCAAACTCATTATCTCTCAAAACAAATGTAGTCTCATTCCTTCTGCAAACAGGAGATGAAAGTCTCAGCTTCCAGTCAAGGTCTGGTTTGTTCATAATTAAGATCTATATCAGTGCAGAATATTGTCTTTAAGAAAAAAAAAAAAAAAGAAAAAAAAAAGAAAACCAAAAAAACCCAACCCAAACCATCTTTTTTCCCTATTGAATCAAGGATCTTTCAAGTTTCTCTCTCATTATTGACATTTTATTGCCAGCAGTTACATGTGAACAACAGTTCTAACAGTAAGGAGAAACCTCACTGGAAGGTAGTTGTTTTTATCTGATTTGCCATTATGTAGTGGTTGAATTTCTCCCTGCATGCTCTCAGCATAAAATAGTTACAGATTCATAAAAAATTTAGGTTGATTTAATGTTTTTATAGGAAAATGCAATGGCCTAGGAAATATAGAAGGATACCTTGCTTCCAAAACTGGGCATTTCTTCCTCCCCAGCTCTTCTATTGCTTTCTACTCTATCACTTGTTTTTCTTGTTTATTGCCTCTGACCCTCCCTACCTTTCCTACTATTTGTTTTCTCTCTTGTTTTATTAATCACACTATATTAACTTCACAACTAAGGTCAGAGACAAACCTAACTCTGCAAACAGCATTCCTCATAGAAACCATAAGCAGTTTTCAAGGCTGTAAATGTTTGTGTACAGAACTGAACAGCTAAATATTTCATGCTGATAAACTCTCAGAGTTTTCTTTTTTCTTAGCATATTTGTCCTAATTCAAGCTTCTATCCTTACCAGTGTAAGTCATCATTAATGAGCAGAAACAGGAAATTCTTCATACTATGACTAATTGGACTAGCATAATCTTCTCAGGATTTCATCAGATAATTTTACTGGTTTTGATATTTAAGAAGTGATATCATTAGCCCCAAAATTTTATAAAGCATTCTATATTTAAAAAATGATTTAACAAGATGCAGGCTTCTAAGTATCTGCGCCATCAGTGAAAATAAGTCTTAGGAGCCTAAGTAGTTCAGTACTGCAAGACTTGGATGATATATAACTAATTTTATATTCTGGGTCTCATCATTCTTTCACAGGGGGCCTAGGACAGAGAATTGAACTTGACCTTCACAGTCCCAGTCAAGGACCTGATGGCACTTGCTGGACATCTTCTAACTAAACATTTATTTAATTCAGTCCAGACCATGCCCACTATTTACAAAGAACCTCAAGCAAACCATAAAAATATGAAGAATCATAAGCAAATTCTCTACTAACCATGTATGGTCCAACTCCTTATGCGTAGCAGAGTCTGTGTAATTCGGTGTCACAAGAGGTTATAAAGTATATTAGCATTTTTTGAAAGGGGTGTCTGTGAATAATTTAAATTGTGAACATAAATGCAGGCTAGTGTTTGTACAGGCTAAGTTTAGCCAAGGTTGGATAATCTCCCCAAGCTCCTACCATAAGCAGTGGAAAGAAGATCCTCTGGAGGATGTCAGCATAGGCACTTTTCTTTGTGCTAACTCCAAAAGGTGCCAGGGAAAATTATGTTTGCAAGGACATAAATAAATCTCATGAACAATTAAGACTAACTCTATGGTGAACTCTAACACGCAAAGATAGAGTTCTTGTGTGTGGTTATTACCTAACTAGTGCAGCAGCAGAATGCCAAACAGGGCTGGATAGATAACAGTTATAGCTATACTGCAAAATAAATTCTAGTGTCTAAAGCCAAATTCCAACTTGATGTGAAGCCTCCCAGGGTACAGGATGCCTTCACATTTTTTAGATGCAGTCTCTCTAGAAGTGAGAGTACAGTTTCTGTCTAAAAATAATATATATTAAATATAATTATATTCTTATTTCAATAATACTTTTTTTTCTTTTTCCTTGGTGAATTCAACACCCAAAAAAGTAAGTCGTATCTCAGGAGATTACCATTTTCACCATGTACATTTCCCATCTCTTGCTCATCCTAAGCAATCAGACCACCTGGCAGAAATGCATGCTGAAAAGTAAAAGAAACAAAAGATTTTGTTTTGTTACTTGCTGGATAAAGAATCCTTCATTGAAAACACAATATGTAAGGCAAAGTTAATGATATTGGGCTGTTAGTATATGTCAGTTTAATAACTGAAGCAGGAAAATATATTTTTTTAGAAAATAACAAGAAAAACTTGGCAGGGACGGAAAGGGCCTGCGTGAGTATCAATTCAATTGAAGTGAAGGAGAGGCATTGCCTGTCCAAAAAGAGGGAGAAGTGATCTTCAGTGAGTTCTGGAAACAGGACAACCACTGCTTACACAGGCAGTGCTCTCTGGCAGAGGTGAGCACTGCCCAGCTGCTCTCCAGCAGCCCAGCCCATGGCCCCACAGCAGATGAGACACAGCCAGGAGAACATTCTCAAGGCTGATGTCAGGAACCGTAGTCAAAGGTTCCATAAGCATGGCTGGAAGTTTTGATTTGACTGTGATAGCAGTTTCCTCAGTTCCTGGTTCACAGTCAGGTTCCTTGAATGGAAAAAGTTGGCCTAAGCAGAGGTACTCCTGGGTCCTAAGAGTATGGAGTCCTGCACACCGATTTGCAATCAGGTGTGGTTTTGTATTGGGCTTGCGTGGCAAGGTTTTGGTGGTGGGGGGGGCTGGAGGGACATGGGGGTGGCTTCTGTGAGAGAAGCTGCCAGAAGCTTCCCCCATGTCCAACCCGACACAGCCAATGCCAGCCGGCTACAAGAACAGACCCACCGCTGGCCAAGGCAGAGACAATCAGTAATGCCTCTGTGATAACATAATTAAGAAAAAAAAGGGAAGAGAGGAAAAAAAAGCTGCACACTTTGCAGACAGAGAGGAGTGAGAAGCTCTGAGAGAAACAATCCTTGCAGACACCAAGGTCAGTGAAGAAGGAGGGGGAGGAGGTGCTCCAGGCACCGGAGCAGAGATTTCCCTGCATACCGTGGTGCAGATCATGGTGAGGCAGGCTATCCCCCTGCAGTCCATGGAGGTCCATGGTGGAGCAGATGTCCACCTGTAGCCCGTGGAGGACCCCACACTGGAGCAGGTGGATGCCTGAAGGAGGCTGTGACCCTGTGGGAAGCCCACACTGGAGCACGTTCCTGTCAGGACCTGTGACCCCATGGAGAGAGGAGACCACGTTGGAGTAGGTTCCTGTCAGGACTTGTGAGTCCTGGAAAAGGAAAGTACCCATGCTAAATCAGTTTGTGAAGAGCTGTCAGTCATGGGAAGGACTCACATTGGAGATGATCGTGGATGACTGTCTCCCGTGAGAGGGATCCCACGCTTGTGCGGGGGAAGGAGTCCTCCCTCTGAGGAGGAAGCAGCAGCAGAAACAACGTGTGATGAACTGATCCCAACCCCATTCCCTGTCCTTCTGTGCCACTAGGGTGGAGGAAGTGGAAATCAGGAGAGAAGTTAAGCCTGGGAAGCAGGGAGGGATGGGGGAAGGTGTTTTAAGATTTGGTTTTACTTTTCATTATCCTTTTGTTTGATTTGTAATAATTAAATTTGGTTTTTCTCCCCAAGTTGAGACTGTTTTGCCCGTGCCAGTAATTGGTGAGTGATCTCTCTCTGTCCTTATCTCGACCCACGAGCCTTTCGTTATACTTTTTCCCCACTGTCCAGTTGAGGAGGGGGAGTGAAAGAGTGGGCTTTGGTGGGCATCTGGCATCCAGCCAGGGCCAACCCACCACAGGTTTGTTGTCTGAATCAGAGAATAACAGCAATTCCTCTCTAGCAATCTGTCTGGTGAAATTTGTCTCTGATACCTGAGACCTAATAATTTAGATTCATATAATAATTTTGGTTGAAAGAGATCATCTGATCCAGCTCTTCCACTCAGAAAAGGGCCAGACTCAAAGTTTGAGTAGGTTTCTCAAGTGTTGCAAGCACGTGAGTGTTGAATATCTCCAGTGATAGAGATTCCGCAACTTTCCTAAGGAACCTGTTCCGATGCTCAACCACCCACACTATGAACAGTATTTTCCTTTACATATAATCAGAATTTCTCTTGTTGTAACATGTGCCCATTGTCACTTACGCTCTGTCATCTCTGAGAAGAGCTTCTGTCATGTCTATAGCCACCACTAGAAGGCTAAAGACAGTAACCTCATCACCTCCTCTTAGCCTTCTCTAAGTCTAACAAAACCCTGTTCTCTCATTTTTTCATCATATACTGAATTTTGGCTTTCCAGTGGAGGGGCAATCTTTTACACAGAGATTCATCTATACTAAAATTCATCTAGAATTCATTCCATATATGGACAAGCTGGAGAACAGACCTGTACACAACCCCTTCCTTCAAGAGGCTCATTTCATTCATCCATGTTTTGTATACAAGAAATATATCTGCTTCAAGAAGTAGCTTTTCATTCAAGCTATAAAATCAACAACTCTTGCTTCTTAAACAAAAACTAATCTAAGATGTTGCAAACTATAGTAATTACAACCCTTCTACTACATAAGATAAAGATTTCAGAAGTTTTATTTTACATTGTAAAACTATTGTACAAAACCCCACTGTGTGAATAGCAAACCAAAGGTAAAATTAGCAAGGTTTTACATAACATGTAGTGGCTGTAATTTATTGTTTCCAAAAGTAGTTATTCTAGCTTTGCCTA
Source organism: Caprimulgus europaeus (assembly GCA_907165065.1). Next base: position 112,389,347 of record OU015523.1, read on the forward strand.
GGTGTAGCAGATAGCTTGATATATAGGATCTGGATATTTGTGTAGCAAAAGTAAGTACTGAGGAGGGTGAATATTTTGTCAGCATACTTCATTTTGTTTACATATTTTACATCAATTTTATAACTTTAGAAGCTGATCTAATTAAGATAAAGTTAATCAGTTTTCTCCAAAACACTCAGTTTTCAAGGAAGTTGTACAGTGAGTGTCTTTAAATATAGAACATTAGGGAGAGAGATTGTTCTCTGTTATCTGGCACAGTGTCTCTTAAAAGCTTTGATCTAAAAGGCTTTTGCTTTTATGGTTAAGAAAAAAAAAGTTTGAAATGAAATGGTACCATTTGATGATCTCTGACACATAAATGTCATTTCATAGAGGCTTTGTATAGAAAATAAAAATACTTTAAAATGCCACTTCTAACTGGATTCTGAAAGAGCACATATTTCAGGTTTGAAGAATAAAATTGTTTTTCCACATACAAACATTCATTTAGGTCCCACTCCCACACAGCACTGAATCCTCCAATAAAGAACATGACTCACACCATTCCTGGTGAAGGATATTAACTTCTCTTTCCTGTTCTAAACATCAGACAGGCGTCAGAACTACAAAGTTATTAACTAAGACATATTACAAACTAGCATCCACTGACCCCAGAATAGCTTCAGTTCAGTAGTTACTGAGTTCTCCACATCCTTTCTGTGTGAAAGGCTAGTTTTTATTATTAGAGTAAACCCACTAATGTAATTTTCTACCTTAAAAGACACATTTTAGGTCACCTATATTGTCTCATCTAAACGCTTTATTTACCAGCTAAATGCAAATCAGGCAAATACACTAAATCTCTTCTTTCTTAGGTAACTTCCAGAAACTTATTTTTCTTCTTGTTCATATTTTCTGAGACAAGAGTCTTTCTATTGCTAATACTCTTCACTCCCTGAATCACTGATATGTCTCTCCCTTTCCCACACTATTCTTCTTACTGGCTTTTCAAGTAGACACCTAATTTTTAGCCTACCCCTAGAAGACCAGGATGCTGAGACACTTCTTTCTATTCTCATAACAGCTTGACTCATATCCTCCGATTTACTTTACTGCCACCTGTCACAAACACTTCTGTAATCTCACATGTAATCAATCAGGAAACAGTGCATATCAAAGTATTTTCTTGTTTGTAAGGTACAAAAACTGGTAAATAAATATTCAGTTGTAAGTTTCCAGGCAACCTTGCAGAGTGGGAAGATAATATACATAGTTAGGTATAGTAGCTTAACCACATCTCCAAGAAAAAAAATTCCTAGAATGCTGCATTTGTCCTACAAACAAGTGAATTCATGCATGTGTCAGTGCTACTACTCTCATGGGCAGCCAGATCTGTATTTATACAGCTAAAAAGGAAAAACATGTACAATCATTTCCAGGCATGTAGAAACCCAGTCACAGGTGCTTTGAGGACTAGGAGTGCCACAGCTGTTGGTTTGTCAGGGGTAAGGTCTGTTAATGAAACTGAATTGCTGGCTTATGGCAAATGAGCATTGCATGTGAATAAACTGACTGTGGTACATCAGTGGCTGGAAACCAACAATATGACAGAAAAAATGTTAGCTATAAAACACTGACCTAGGGGACTCAGATGGAGAGTTACGCCTAATTAAAGTAAGTAGAGTAAAACACACAATTCAAACAAAAACATCTGTTATGCAACAAAGCAACTGAAAAAGCATTTATTATTACTCTGAGTTTTAGGGATAATTCACTTCAGGCAGGTTAACTGCGTTTGTCCCATAACTCCCAGGCATTTTTCCATGTGTTGATAATAGCAAGGCATCTATGGGATACTTAAACACAGAATGCCTTGAAACAAAGGCATTTAAACCCTTCCTGGAGAGCCAGCTGTTGTTATTCCAGTGTTTTTAGCACAGGAGCTCAGATTAGAATAGGAAAAAGCTGCATTTCCCCTGAATCGTGCTGTCTTTCTTCTTTCACTAAAAGTTCTTTCATCTAAAATGGGAAAAGGAGTACAGTATCATACTATGTCCAACTGAGAGAATGATGAAGTTCAAGTCATACTTTGAAAGTCCCACGTTGGGGGTAGGAAATTCAGTGTTCAGGTTTTCATTCTCTTTTCTTTTACAGTTTGTTTGTTTTTTTTTTTTTTCCTTCCTTGCAGGTACTTTGATGCAAACTCCTGCAGTTCAGGGATCAGTCTTACAGTATGTAAGTAGCTGATTACCTGAGGCACAGTGGAGTCTCTCCATTGACTTCAACAACCTTCCAAACAAGTAAAAAACTTCCTCTTTGTGACAGTTTCCTACTTGTAGTATGCAAAAATAATAAAGAAGAGATGGGGAAAAGGAAAAGAAAGTGTGATGGTTTCCATGTGGAATCTTCTCACTGTATTATTACATTCATTTTTTAAAATTAAAATAAGTAATATTCTCCTTTCTTTCTCTGTGACTGTTGCTCGAGAGCATTGCAGAAGTATGTTTAATGACACTGAGTTATTAGATTTGCCTCTACAAGTCTGAATTATGGTAAGTGCTTATATCCTAATTACCTCTTCATCCCCGGTTATGTAACTAGGAAGTACCAGACAACTACGTTTCCTTTGTTACAGGAAAGCTCAGTAAAAATAATATAGAGTTCATACAATGAATCATTTTTAGATTAGCCTGAATAGAAGAACATCTGCAAGTTGGGGGGAGGGAAGAAAAAAAAAAAAAGTTAAGAAATCTCAAGTAACCTTAATTTATCTCAACAGGACACTAACATGTTATATACATATAAAGCTGTGTGATCTTTGTAGCAGATAATTTCCTTCCAAAGAGACCAGAACATTTCTTATTTCTTATTTCTTCTTATTTCTTCTTATTTCATTTCTTATTTCTTATTTCTTATTTCTTATTTCTTATTTCTTATTTATTTCTTATTTCTTATTTCTTATTTCTTATTTCTTATTTCTTATTTCTTATTTCTATTAATCAGGATGCTTCCTTTTTTCTTTTCCCTGTGTTAACCATTGAGTTAGTCATATATCTGTTCGACATTATAGGCACATAAAAAAAAAGGAATAGTATCGCTTAATGGACAAGGAAGAACAAAGGACTGAATTACTTATGAGTTTTTCCTTTATGGTAGGGGTTTTTGTTTGTTTGTTTTTAATGGAGCTTGAGGAGTTTTTGGTCACACTTCTTTATCCTCTTTTTACAAAATTGCAGTCTTTTTTATTGCCCCCAAATAATCTTCTCATCTGGCATTATTAAAACAGTGTTTTACACTATATTTTTCTCTGCAGTCTTTTCTCTCTCTTAGTTTGAAAAGATATCTGGAGATAAAGTTTGAATATTTTTGTATAATCTATTTTACAAATATTATAAGTGTCAATATCATAGGACCTGGAGGAAATCTAGACTCTAGTGATGTTATACTTCAGAAACGTTTTTTGGTTATCTAGAAACTCCTTGTAATTTCTCCCTTTAGTTGTAAGTTATATATGATGAGAGATTTGAAGAGGGTACAAAAAATCTGCTAAATCAAACTGATGTAGCAAGAATGCAGTGACATTCAGAGACTCCAAAACTTCAAGGTCAGTTTTCATCCCAACTCTCTGTAAAATTCTAAAATTTTAATTATTTTTCCAGAAATTATAATTCTGAATAAATTTGCTTCAAAAGAAGTAAAGTTTTTCATTAAGATACTTTTAATCATTTCATAGTTCTCTGAATCAAAATAAACTCTCCTGCTAGTTTTCCTTTAAAATCATCTCTAATATCAAGCTACATTTTGAGTATCACACTGCTAAGAGAAACGTCTTTACTGATGTTTCTGATATCGTTACTTTTCATCTTCTTTAATACATCTAGAATTGTATTTCTCATTAAATGGTACTGAAGTTGTACTTCTATCAGAGGGAGATCTACAGCCTGCTGTTGAGAGATACAGAATTTCTGCTGGCCATATGGGATAAAAGAAAACAAACAAACAAAATCTGAAAACACCCCAAAACTGCAACTGACTCACAGTTTTCATAAGGCAGAGCACTGATAAGAAAATTCAGTCTTAAAATTTTTGACGTTCCAAAACTAGATACTTTGCACCAGTTACAAAACATGAAATGTGTTTAGCTGATCAGCATATGACATTTTGATTTTTCTCAGACTTTTTTCCTCATTAACAATTTGATTTTGAGAAAACTGCAGCTTCCTTTGGGTAAACAAATAAGAAAAAAAAAATCAATTTGTGATATTTGCTTCCTACCTAGTTACCTTGGTAGCATTTTACATCTATTTTGTGTTAACTAACACAGGCTGCAGAGGTGTAAGTGTAAGTATATAACAATCTAGCTCTATTAACAAGAACATAAATTTTAGTAGGAATGCCAAGAAGCAAGCTTCACTTCTACAACAGGCTATTATATTATGGAAATGTGTTTTCTAGCTGTTGTGCCTGTCTAGACTGCTATCAGCAGCTTGTATTCGTTATGAAAGCTTGCAGCTGGTCCATGCAAAGTTAGCTGTTTTGCAGCCCATCTGCTCAGAAGAAGAGATCTGTAACACTGCCCAGTTTGGAGTAATGCTCCCTTATCATTGTAGTTGCAGTTTCTAAATAGAACTCTGAAATAATGATGGTTACTATCTGCTTTTAGATCCCAGTAAATTAACTCCTGTCTGGGCAAATAACTATCCGGCTGGTGAAACCAGAGACAACTGGGAATCAAGCAAACCAGGCTGGGAGTAGCATCCTTTCATTTCTGTGGCTTGCTTGATCCATGTAGTCCCACCAAAAATGTGATGCTAAATGTTCTCCGAAGATGAGAAGGTGGCAATGAAGCTAAGTAATGTGTGAACAAATGGAGTTGTTAAATGCAGGAGACAAAAATAGAAGCCCGTGCTTGCAACTACATGCACTATACACAGCTAATGTGCTATGGCATTTCCAGGATTTGCTGAGCAAGACCTGAACTTGATCTCAACTTCAGGTAAAATTTTAGTAGATAAGTCCAACACACTTTTTAGCAGTAGTCAATAGCTGTGTCATTAGTAAAAGTTCACAAAATCCACATCTACTCTGTCCTTATTTTTTACTGATAGTAGTAAAACTATTTTCTATTATCTACTTATAATTTAGTATTCTGAAGGGAAAAATTTGACTGCAGCTCATTTAGATTAATTCTTTTCTGATATAAAACAGTTAAGGGGCCACTTTCTGAATGACCAAAATCAGAAAACTGATTTATATTGTTTTAAGTTTAGCTTGTTGTCTTGGGATCTCAGCTTACCCTTATTGCTATCAATTACTACTGACTTAAAAAGGAACTGGGAAAGATCATTGAATTTATATAACAGATGTCAGTAATTAAAAGATTTTCCTTTTTAGGTATGGGTTCAGTAATGGGACTCTGCAGTGGACCACCTGTAATTATTCAAACTCCTGCTGACCTGAGATACTGAGATGCTGATAGAGCGAGCAGAAATGGTGTCATATTGATCAGGGAGACTGATTAGTGTCCCTTAGCAGCCTATATGAGACCTCTGCATGGATTATTCTTGGTTACTTTGTGTGCCACTGTGGCTTTTTCCTTTGTTCTGCCTCTTGCCTGTCTAGCTGTGATTTCGGATACGTGCTTCTGCCTTCTTGTCTCTGTTATAATTTGTTTTCTGCTACAAACCTCTCTTGCTTCTAATCACATTCTCTACACAGATTCTTAGTCTGGAAGAACTCAAACTTCTCTATCTCATGACATGTGAATCCATGTCTCTTCTGGTTCTAGCCTCATTATAACCATCAGAACCAATTGTTCAAGTTTCCAGTATAATGAATAATGAACCTGATGCAACCAGGTTATGGTGTACAATGGTAAGTCAGGAGAAGAAACCAGACAAAAGAGATTTCTACTCCAGAAATACACTATTACTAGTAATTTATTTTTTTAGGCTTTTAAACTCAAAATTCCTGAAATTTTAAAATGGAAAAATACCTCATAAAATGTTACTTTATCACGGTTAACAGAGATCTTAAAGTATCATTAGATGCTCTCTTATATTAAGCCAGTTTGCATGGAAAATATGTGTATTATTCTCTTAAGGTTTGTATCACCAGAACAGATGGTCTATCTACACAGCATAGAACTTGACCTGGGTAAACTCTACTTCCACATATGGTATTCCTGGGGCCTGTTGATTTAACTGTTTTTTTGTCTGTGTATGTTTTCAAAGTGTCTGAGAAACAGCAAAGGCTGAGTTGTGAACCACAAAAACATTGCTTCTATAGCGTGATGTTAAATATAGGTTTCATGCCTTGGGGCAGGATAGGAGGTTATGCAAAAATACATGAAAATAAGAGGGGAGTGTGAGTTCTGTTGATTCATGTTGGAAGATCAATGCACGGAGCAAGGCTAAGAGCAGAAATATATGGAATAGTTCCTTAGAAAAGAATAGAGTGGTGGTCAGCAAACCATAGCAAAATCAGAACTGGGAACATGGCTGCCCTTCTTTCTACCCCTTTGAATGATACCCATTCCAGGAAATTAGGAAAAAAGCAAACCCTTCCCTCTTCTAGTAAAGGAACTTGAATTCTTTCCAGCCTGTGCTGTTCTGTGGAAATAAGGAAAGGAAGGGAAGGTAACTCAAATACTTTCCCATGATTTACATGCCCTAGACAGGCAGGATCTGACCTTTAATTTGGCTAGATGTGCATTGATTAGGACTGAATCTCATTAAAATACAATCTACTGGGGGTGGTGCAAGAGAAAATATAATATTGATTAAAAAATAAAATAATCCTCCTCTCTCTCTCCCTCCTGACTGACTTAGTTCATAATTAGGCTTCCCATCTAGCTTTCCTCCTACATGTTATGTAGCTGTCAGTCTGACAGGAAGCAAGAACATAAGAATGCAATTAGAAATCTCAAATTAGCAGTCAAGCACAGACAAGGGATGAGGGAACCTGTATCATGGCCAGTATGTGGTTTGATTGAAGCTTGATTGCAGTAAAGTGAGTCAAAGATTTTTAATTCAGCATAAAAATATGACTGCTATTATGATTATGTTACAGCTTGGGAATTACATCACATTTTTCTTATGCAAGATGACCACCAGAACCAGCTGATATGTAGCAGCACAAATAGGGTCATTTTTCCTTTAAAATGTAAGACTGAAAGGCCTACTTCTGTCCACTGTGGGAATACTTTACAGAGAAAGCCTTAAAAGGCAAATTTGGCCAACGCTACCTCTCTGTTAGAGCTGTGGAAAAGAGCTGGATCAGAAGGGGTAACAGTCCCCTCTCTCCCTCTTCACAGTCTTTTAGAAAGGGTGTTCAGTACCATGATAAAGGATCAGATGGTAATGAGATAATACCAGGATCTTCCTAAGTAAAGCCAGCCTTTTTAAAAAGTGACTGCAGGACCGACACAGTGTTGGAATCAAAAGGATTTTTTTTTATTATTATTATTTTATTTTTTTTTACTTTAACAACAGAGAAGCACTTCAAATTCTACTTTATCTGGAATCACTTGAAATTATTTACTCAGCAGTACTGGGAGACAAGATGCAAGGTGTTAGCAGTTTAAATGAGTCCAGGGAAAGACTGGTTCCATGATATTTGATTAGTTTTGTTCAAATTTTATGTGACACTATCAGCATCTGTTTTAAGATTTACAGGACTGTAAATTTCTAATTTAACAATTATAATCGTCTTTTTTTCTGGTTGTTACTTAATTGTAGGTAAATTTCATGGGAAGGGCTCTTTACAGATTAAAAAAAAATAGCAAATTTGGTGTATTAGCAATTTTTTTTCTGAGAGAAAAATGTATTTGAGCTGACCTATTAAAAACATGACGGATTTAGTGTTTGGGCTCTTCACAATGATCACTCACTGAGTAATGAGCACAGAAAGCCACAGTAAGCATCTTCAGCTGGCATGTATCACCACAGTACCACTGAGTTCACTAAAGTGATGCTCTTCTGCTCTCTGCCAAGATCTGGGTCAAGTTGAAAATTCAATAAGCTTTATTTCTAATGACCATTTAATGGATTGCTGTGTTTCCGTGTTTGTAACCCAGGGTTTCAAAGGAGTTGTTGTGTGTTATGTGGTCTTCCTAAAAGACTTAAAGCAAAGCCAACAGCTCACCTTAGGTTCAGTAAAAGAGAGAAACTCACCTTTGAGAGGAAATGGTACTGGAGGCAAACCATATAAGAGCTAAATTGATGGAGCCTGGGAGCAGAAATATGAATTTTGGAGCTTCTGCTTGGGCTTACGCATTGCTGCAGATCATGTCTGGCCTTGTGAAAACAGAAGAAAAACTCCCTCCTCATAAAGAGCTTTCAGACATGTAGTTTATGTAGTTTTTTCTTCCTATTTTGTGAAACAGAAGACCAGAAGAGAAGAACAAAAGAAAAAAGAGGAAAAAAAAAAACCTAGCAGAAGGAAAAACAATTAGTATAGTGAAGTTAAAAAAATTTTCCCTTTGCATTTGGCAATGTTGTTTGCCATTCATCCATTTGTCCAAATGGCAATGGACAAAATCACATAACAGCAGCTACACAAAATGCTGAGTGGAAATAGTGTGCGGGGAGTAGGGATGCCACTATAGTTCATAATCTGAACAAGGCAATCTGGCCCAGAAACCTGAAGTTGGAATGAATGAAAGCTCTTTCTCATCTGGACAACACCATATTGATGTTATCATGTTTTTGAAATCAAAATGTACCTGAAGCCAAAGTGAGGCAATGCAGTCTCTGTTTGTAATTTGTACCTTAGAAGTAGTGAAAATATTGAAATTATCTGTATATCTTATATATCATAGCCTCAATCCCTGCTGTTCATTCAGAATCCATAAAGAACATGTAAAAAGGAGGAAATATTTTAATTTCACAGCCTGTGGAATGAGATTATTTTAAAGCAATCTGGACATTACATTAAACAGTAACTCTGTCCCCATAATCCAACATGGGTTTTCACTTACTCCCATACTGCAGATTCCCTGAGAATTCCCTCCTAGAAGGTACAGTACTTCTGATCTTTTCTCATCTGGTGTTAGACACCAGATATCCTCAGAGAACTTATTTGTATTACCAGAAAATAAGAAGGAAAATAAAGCCATCTGGTCTACAGGATTTGGGGTTCACCAGCTGGTTTATAAATCATCTGTTCTGGGAATTCTGGGAATCCATCTCATTTGATGCTCTAACAATTTATACCTGTTCAAACACACAGTCTTTAGAAAAGTTAATCCTCATTTAATATTACAATATATATTAAATCAATCAACTCTATTTTAAGGAACTGAAACTTAATTAACTTTTTTGAAACTTAATTAACTTTTGACTTAATTGTTCCTATTTATTCCATTCATCTAATGGCTATTATATATGTAATTTGTAGCTACCAAAAAATACACTCAGTATATTTTGGGTTTTTTTTTTTTTTTTTTTTTTTTATGCCAACATAACATGAAACGTGTATACAAATGAGACACATATTAAAATGAACAAGAATGTTTTAATGAGTGAAATTATTTTTTTTCATTTTGAATTTTCAGTTAGTGATACATTTGCACAAAAGCTGTATTTTCCAACAGAATGCTATTTAACTGAGAAATTTCACTCAACTACAGTAATAATTTTGAATATTTAAATATTTTTCTTATCTTTTTCTAAAAATTGAAATATTTGGGGATTATTTTTGCCTGAAATAGACACTTTATAAACCTCCACTGAATACATGTCCCTGCCACTGAAATCAGACCATTTTTATGACAAGCACACATTTCCATGGAAATGAACAGATCTAATTCAAAGCAGCACATTTTTGCTAATTCCAATAGCTTTTATCCAAACCGAATTATTTTTCAAAACCAATGCACTTTAATTTATATCAAGATGCTTTTTATCACATTCTTTGTTTCACAGTCTGATACATTCAGCTAAACTAGCAGGTATTATTTGTAGAAACAAATGAATTTGCACTAAAACCACTTAAAGTTAATTTGAATTTATGCAGTTTCTTTTAGCAAATTATGTAAATTTTAAAAAAATAAGATTAATTTGTCTATGTCTTAGAGTTACAGTAATATCTTATTCTCAGGATACATTAGGTCATTTTAATAACTTCATATTTACTAGTTGTAATAGTCACATTTGTAGTGCTCACAAACATATACCTAAGAGTTGGGTGGGAAATAACTATACTATTTCATGCCAAAAAAAGGCAAAAGCAACAAATGAGAAAAGGATCATCTAGTTTTCTAGTTAATTGTAGAATTGTAAGTTATCTTGAAATTGTTTATTGAAATAAGCAGGTAATAAGCATGATTCAGCTCACACTGAGGCAGAGAAAGGACTCTTCCAAGCATCTATATGGTTACTGGGAGTAGTGTGTGTGTTTTTCCTGAATCATATAAGATATGGTCCAAAGGGTCTTCAGAAGATCTCCAGTACAACTTCCTGCTCAGTGTCGGTCTCCCATGAGATCTGACCACATTGTTCTGGGCTTCATCCAGTCAGGTTTTGAAAAACCTGCAAGGAAAGAAACTGCACAAACTCTCTGAGCAGCCCAAGCCACTGCCCAACTGCCCTCATGGGGAAAAGGTTCTCCTTATAAGTTCAGCATGCATCTCAAATTTCTTTTTATGTCCATTATGTCCTCCTGTCCTGCACAGCTGAGAAGAGCCCAGCTTCATCCCCTCAACAACCAATGAGCTCTGCATAGTCACTAAGAGGTCTGTTAGATCTCTCCTGAGGCGTCTGCTCCAGGTTGAACAAACTCAGCTCCCACAGCCTCTCTTCACAGGGCAAGTGCTCTAGCCCGTGCAATTTTGGCTTCACTTTCTGCTTTCACTCTCCTAGCTAAGTCTGCAAGAAGCTCACCCACTTTCCATATGGCTCAGCTCCAGATGCAAAACTGGAAGACTGAATTGATGTGGCTTCTACAAGCAACAGTTTTAAAAAAGCCAAAATTACATAAAGAACTTTCTGGGCAAGAAATGAGGATGGTTTAGAAAAAATCCTGTATTTAGTGCTTGGAGGATTTAGATAAATAAAAGCAATGCTCATACACACCTCATTCACTCATTTACTCAGATTCTCTGATTGACATAGAGACTAATATTTGACTATACGTGGATAATTTATTGTTCAACAAAATTAGGGTTTTTTTATCTCTGTGCTTGTTTTGACTTTGCTGAGTACATGCTTGTCTTTCCTCAGCTTTAATATGATCATCTGCTCTTTCTCTTTCTGACCTCCTCCTTGATCCTGTTCAGTATGTTGACCATTTCTCTTTGCACTACAGCACAGCAGGATCCTGCTTCTGTCCTTCCTCCCTGCAGGCCCATCTCATCTTCTCATCTTCTGGAAATCCCTTATCTACTCTGACAATATCTCCTGATCTCCAGATTTTTGACATTTGTGCTAGAGCCAGTTTCATATTACATTCTCTGCAATCCTCTTTTGTAGTTATATTTGTCAGAACTGATTAGAACCCCTGCTATATTATTTTTGCCATTGACATTATTAATCTTAATTTGTTTTACTCTACTGCATTTAGCTGAAGATCAGGAAGATAATACAGAATCAATCTCTACTCCTTTGCACACCTTTGTAATATTCTTACTACCATCTACACTGCTTAGCCAAGGAACTGCCATTGTATGACTTCCTTCTTGTATACTTTCATGCAAGCATTGTAATCTTTCTAAGATTTAGATACTTTTTTGATCCAAAAATTATCTGGCCTTAGTCCTTATCATTTATAGTTTTTTCTATTTTTGGTCCTATAAGCAGTTGGACTAGCTGATTCTTACATGTCCCTTCAAACTGAGCTATTCCATTCCATTCCATTCTATATCTTCTAGCTACCTTCTTCAGACTGTGAAAATGAAAATTTGGTTTTGATTTTGGGGTTTTTTTGTCTAGGTAGAAAGTCCTTCTAGCACCATTGTGCGATATCCTTCAAATCATATTTGTTGAAAAGGAATTAAAGTACTTCTTAGTACCCTTTTTATTGTAATTCCTACTTTAAAAAAATATTTATAAATTAGATTGATGCTGTCACTTACTGCAGAATGATTTCACTGATATTATACAATGGTATTCTCTGATATGGAGATCAGGAGTGAATTCTGGAATTATTTTCACATATGAAAAAAGGCAGAAATTGAGGGCCCGTTTTCTGAAAGAAAGTTCAGTGATTCACTGGGTTACCTTATTCTCATTATAGTTCTTTACCATAATCACAAACAGAGATACTTTATATTTTCAGGAAAACAGTAAGGTAACTAATTTAAGATCAAAAATTTCAAAGTTTAAGCAATCTGAAAAAGGAAACTAAAATGAAATACAGATTTAATTCATTTTTTTACCATTAAAACTCATATAGACAAAACTCTTGTCAGCTGTCAGAAATAGCTGCATTTCTCTATCAATAAAACTATTTTAAGAAACAAATGCAGTTCAAGGAAGATGTCAGTTAACCAGACTTGGGAATATTGTCAACAGCCATAGGAGATGGATTTTGTCTGGTATAAAATGTACAAAAAATAAGAATTTTAATTAATTGCAATTGCTAAAAGCATTTTTAATCCATGGAAATGTAGCCAGATCTAAGATTTATAGTCATAAATGTGTCAAATGCATGCAGTTCTGTCTGAATTACATTTTACAGGCACTTATCTGTGGTTTTAAGACATATGTCAAAAGAACTACCACATAAAAAGTGCCATTGTACAATAGTTTCACTCGTACTTCCTTGTTGAAAATTCATAATAAATGTCAGTAGTTCTAGAGCCTACAGTCACACAGCTTTAATACTACGAATCATGACCATGAAGGCATACTTGTGAGAAAAAAAGAAAAAAAAAAAAAAAAGACCATGTTTAAAATTTCTTCAGTGCAAGCTGAAATTTTAGAAATAAAAACTTGTCTTCTGAAAATGCCATTAAAAATATAGATATAGAGTGTAATAAGGAAAGACAAAAATATAATAAAAGTGAGACTTCACTAGAATGAGAAGGAGCAATTTAATAACTAGGCTTCTGCCATATTTGCTCAAAGATTTTCTCTCTCTTTTGTTTTCAGTTCCATTCATGAAAACTTATAACTGAAGATGTGTAATAAAGGTTAAAGTTGACATAATCCATGACAGCAACATAATTTTACATAGTGAAGGGAATTGCGTTCACTGGGGAATAAAAGAAAATGGCAAGAACTGTAACATCTGACAAATTTTAACTGGAAACATTTTCGCTAAAGGGCAGTGAATCAAAAAGTACTTGCATTTGGTTAAAAACATCTCCTTTCCTTTGTAATAGATATCCCTGATAAAGGAGAACTACAATAACCACTGGACTATCTATAAATGTTCTCACACAAAGTACATTTTTTTTAGAATATATCTTGATTTTTTACCTCATCTTCTACATTTCCTAACTGTCCTGTATTGAAGGTCTAAGAAGTTCTTATTACTACAGATTTCTCAGAGCATTTCAAGTTCTTTCAAACTGTATAGCTCCTCCTAAATGCTTTTTAATTTTTGAGATTGGCTTTATTTTGACAAACTGGAAGAATAAATGGCCAGCTTATTGCAATTCACAGTCAAGTTCTGATTTTTTCTCTGATTCCAAATCCAAATCAAATGTTCAAATGTTTTCCTTCTTAGTGCAGCATAATAACAAAACACAAGTGACATTGTACTCCAATCCCAAAATATATTCAAGTGATGCTAGCTATATATGCTTTTCTTAGGGTGTGTCAGAGGAAGACAGTAGAGAGGACTTTTTACACATTACTTTTACAGAAACTGATGATGATGGTGGTAATAACGGTCCCGAAACATACATATACACCTACATGGATATGGTGGGTTAATCTTGGCTGGATGCCAGCTGTCCATGAGGCCACTCTATCAGCCTCATCCTCAGCAGAAATGGGAGGGGAGAAAATATGATGGAAAAAAAAATAAAATAACTTGTGGGTCAAGATAAAGGCAGTTTACAGAAGCACAAAGCAAAGCCAAGTGCATGGAAGAAAACGAAGAACAAAATATTATTCTCTACTTCCCAGGAAGTAGGGCTTCAGTATGCATAGTAGTGGCTCCAGAGGACAAATATGCTAAGTAATCTACTCCTGATTTTCCAGCAGCCTGGAAAATCTGATGCACTGTGATTGCATATACACATACTACTAGTCTAACATGTGGGATATTAGATCTATTATTATTTAATCTACCAACACTGATGCCATGTGATAACAGAGGTCAGGTATATAAAAAATAGAATCTCTGCTTTAAACAAAAACAACAACAAAAAAAAGGAAGGTAATCTATGCAATGAAAATGCATAAGTTGTAAGAGTCAAGATCCTCAGAAAAGGCTATTGCATCGATTCTAGTGAATACAGGAATTTATGAGGATGACTAAAGCTGGTAACACAAATGGAAGCTTTGGAGGTTTTGGAATCATAGTCTTTTATGTAAATAAATAGATAGTAACAAAAATATTTGCAGATGTAGCACCAACAGCATATTTTAATTAACATGCAAAACACTTTGGCATCAAATGTACCAGCATGGCTATCTAAATGCTTGTACAATTCTCCTGCTTGTGGATGACTGCTAAGACCAGTTCCTGTTTTCAATGAAATCAATGACAAGTCTTCTGCTAGCTTCAGTGGGATATGGATCATGTCCACAGTACATCATGTCATGCAACTTTCTACTACAATTCCATACCCTTTCAAAGTTAAAATATGTGGCTTATAAAAATGCAAGCTGCAGCAAAGTCTCCATCTCTCTAAAAATTTTAACATATACCTTGAGGCACACCACAGATACTCTAAGCTAAGTAAAATCTTAGCTCTTGGCTTCACATGGTAAAAACTACTGACACTTATGTTCAGGTCTCCTGAGTGTGAAACAGAAGTAAATTATAAGGAGCTCTGTAACTGCCTAGGCAGTACTCGATTCTTATTTGCAACATCTGTAAAAACATATATATAAAAATATTTTATTTGGATCTATGGAATAGAGGAAAATACAAAAAAGAGATAACTTTCTCCCGAGAATGCAGAGAAAATACTACAACAAAATATACAAAGGACAAAGGTTTATAAGGGTAAAAGACTTCCTGAGCTTCTAAAATGCACAGCTAGTTGCACTGCATGGGTGCACGTGGAACAGATCTTTGTTTTCATTTATAAGGTACCTGTGTTACTATCAAGTAGCTGTAATTACGATGTTACAGATAAATTTATCCTTAAAAATATTATCACAGATGAGGAAACTACTCTTTTGTGTCTTATGTGCTCACCTACTCAGTGGATACACCTTGCTATTTCATAATAATGTATAAAGTTATTACTGATGTATTCTATAGCATTAAGAAGCAGTTAAGGTAACAGATCCTGCAGGATTTCCACTGTTATGGAATAAACGTAAGACTAGTTTAGAGGTAAATTAATTAATTCAAACTTTTTTAGTGCTGTTAGTTTTGCTCTCAACTACAGATGGTTGAAAAAATCTCCATGGAACAGCTTTGTTTCCAAATGTAGGTTAGGAAAAAATGAAATTGAATAATTTTGATAAAATTTTAATCTGGGGAAAAGTTAAAAAGATAAATTTAAGCTTTACTACTTTGCTCTTAAAATACTGGAAAACTTTGGTATGTTAACAGTTACATTTCATTTTTATTGCTTTGCTGCATTTCAAACTTTATACCAATGTATTATTTTTTTTAGTGATTGAATGTATAAAGTATTATACAGGTTACAGGTTACATAAATACTAGAATGTGTTCTGATACTAAACCAGAATACTCGACTTTACTGAAGCACAAAAATATCAAAAGTTCCATATTTTAAAGACATTGCGGAAAAATCTGCCTTTCATTTTGGTGAAGAAATTTATCTCATATGAAAATGTCACATTTTTCCATGAAATTAAAATTCCGAACACCACTAATCTTGGTAGATCTTCCAGAAAACTCATTATATGACTGAGTTCACAGTATGACTTCTGTGATTCTTTTAAATGCAAAAAAATGTAAAGGATTTGACAAAGTGACACATTGTGTTGCTCTTGAACAAAGTGACATGCTCTTAAGATATTAATAAGTGAGATTACATGCATACTGGAGAAAAGCATAGCATATGAGCAAGGATAAGGACCCAAGAAAAACATAATCACCAGTGGCTTAAAATAACTGGCCAAGAGGATGCATATTTTAAGTAATTCTTGAGCTTTTTCCCTTCATAGCAAAGACAAACACATTAGCTTAGAAAATGGAGGTGAACTAGTAAGTAGCAGCAGCGTAACTTACTAGTCGTGGTACCACTTCTGCATTGCCCTCTGCATTACAAATCACAAATTTCCAGTCACTATTTGAGATAAATTTTAAAAGCCTCCTACAAATTAGGTTATATACGGGAGAAAATCCATATTCATGAATGCCTACCAGCTGTTACCCTGCATTAGGTGTGCTCCTGGAACACAAGTTTAATTCATCCAAGAGGAATCCAGTTCATGTTCTCCAAGCCTGCTCTGGAGTGTGAACCAAATCAAAGTTAGGGGGGATGATAAGGAGATTCAGTTCAAAAGTGCACTCTCAGTTTGAATGAAAATGCCACTACAGGCACATCTTCCACCTCTGGGTCAGATACAAACCACACAGAGAAAGCTCAGCAATGATTTGCAAAGGAGTGAAAGCTATGGCCATGTTTTCTGTCTCTCAGCATATACACAGTAAAAGTGACAGGGCTGTATAGCTTATAGAAAAACTGAGTTAAGCTTAGATGCTACCAGAAGAAAAAACATCAGATTTTCTGCACATGTAACGCTGCGCTCTGAGCATGTAAAATCTTTTTACACTTCTCTCTGCTTGCCGAATTATTTACTGCTGAAATACATGTTTCTCAGAGCAAAACAACAGAACTGAGCATAGTGAGATAAGGCACAGCAATAACAGAATATCTATCAGCAATTGACAGAGCACTGAATTGGCCGAATTCCCACAATTCTGAGATTTTAGGAATAGCCATGAGGTGCATCTGTCATACACCACACTGAGATGAGCATTTGTCAATTTCTTGTGGTATCTAAACCAGACACGTTTGGCATAAAGAAAATTTTTAGGTCAATATACAGCAGGTATATAAAGTATTAACAAGCTTGATAGTGTTAAATATAAAATAATTAGCAGAATCCATTTTCCTCATGGCAGATCTTAATCTTTTGTTGATGTTGTTATCCTGCCTGACTTATTAAGACTTTAATAATCCACATGATAATTTAGTATATATTTTTCCTCTAGTTGTATTAACAGTTAGTGAAAAGGGCTGATCATTCACTGAAAATTTGTATCACAGGAGATGGGTAGTTAAATCTTGATTTTTTTTTTCTAGTCTGTAAAGAATGCATATTAATATTTTTAAACATGCACATTAATTCAAGCATGTTGTACCAGTATCTTTTTCCAAGGCTGCACCATCTGTCAAAGACAACAAAAACCCCACTTTTTTATTATAGAAATATATGTGTACATATAAGTAAGAAAAATATGTAACTATATACAGATACATATTTCAGAGATCGCTCAATTGGCATAAAGACGGAAGGATTTTCAAGAAAGTTTAAGGGAAACTTAAAAAAAATTTCCTCAGTTTATTGATGTGTTACTGGAGATGCTGTTCAGAATGTGAATTATTCATAACCCAGAACTGTCAGAAGTTAACTTTAAATACCTGAGGGGATATCTAGTCAAAGCAGCTAGTTTTGGGGTGTTCACATTTCAGCATGACATTACCAAGAATCATATTTTTCAATGGTAAGTTGCCTATGATGCTAAATTTGGTGTAGAAGAATATGGAAGTGTTTTTCATAAATAAAAAGTTTGACTAGAATAAGAGAGGAAAAGCAAGGCTTCTGTCACTTTCACATATAAAATAACATGAAGACAGATGTAGAAAAGGAATTTTTAGGTGAGACTTCATAGTTAGATAGGCAGTATGATGTATCAAAAGGTCATTACACCATTCTAACATTAATATCAAAACACCATGATATACAAATCCTAGATTATTATGGTGAACTATGTTACTACTCTTAAAAATGAAAATTTCATTTCACTATTTGTTTCCTGAAAAATACTTATTAATTACAAACAAAAACATTTGTGATGAGGGGCTAATAAATTGCCTTGGAAAATGAATTGTTAAAAACCTAACTGTCCAAGAAGCATATCTTTATGATTTTACTGATACTATTAAGCATTTCTTCGGTTCAGAATGTTTTTTGATTTTTTGTCAAAACTCATGTTTAGTAAAGCACATTCTAGAAAGATTAAGCTATAATATTTCCTATTAAAAGTTGAATAAAAAATTAAAATGTATTGAAATTTTGATCATTTTAATTCTTTTTTTTTTTTAATGTTTTTTGTCATGACTAGTCATTTCAGGTTGGCACTCAAATGGTTTCTTTAATCCTCAACACTTTCAGAGGCTAAGCATTATTTTTTCCAGTTCAATACAGGTTTTAACTTTATAGGGACCACCACCTTAAAGGATAAATTACAGTGGAATGAGATTAACATACAGCAAATCTCTTCTCCCAGAAGCATTACAACATAAACTGCTATGGTAGAAGGATTTAAAAGACAAAAAGAATGGTCTATTTTGCAGATTATGAAGGCATGGCAGAGGAAAGAAGTTTTAGACACTTACTAAAAAGAAGGAGAGAAGGATACCTGGGGTATTTAATATGCAGTGTTGCAAGTTTTCCTTCTGAAGATGGCAGTGTACTTTCAGCACAGAAATGAGAGAATCAGCTCAAGGTAGTGATGGATTAGAAAGACACAATGAAAATGCTTGCCTCCCCTACTGAAGTCTCCTGCTGAGGTCTAAAAGGGAACACTCTAGTCAGGACTTCAGCTCAATTCCGGTTAATCCCTTATCTTGATATCTATGCTTGCACATCCTTATCATTCCAATTTCTGTTTAAGAAGACTATATGGTAAAAATGTGTCATGCTACCCATTTATTTCAGCTTCTTTGTCCATGGTCATCTAAGGATTGTGAAAATTTCTGTCTTTTGGTGAAAAATCTTAGCTTCCCTACCTTCTCAATTTGTATAACCAACAGCTTTGCTTTATTCAGGTCAATAGAATGATTCTAATTTACATCAATGAGTATTTATATCTAAAAATCTTTTAACAACCACTTCACACAAACAATGTGGATATTCATCTCACCTAACTTCATACATCTAATCTTATTCATCTATATCTATGCAGATCACCCTAGGCTCCATTTATAGAGAACAAAAAAAAAATAGTCACTTTAAGACACAATTAATCAAATTTGGTTTCAATATCTACCTTAAGGTGAGATGGATGATGCTTCAGAAATGCATATATGGGAGGTCTAGGATGACAAGATTACATGAAGACATCCATATTATATGTCTGATTTCCTTAGATTATTTTTTTTCTCCAGGTTTATTACTATATAATAGAAATGTTTGATATTCATATAGCAAGGAATGCTTCGGGTCTTTGTAAAAAAGACAAAAATACACACTTCATCTCTTTCTTACAAGTGTTATACAAAACAGAAGTGCTATGATGAACAATCAATGCCACTTTGAAACAAAGTAGACCAACCAGTTTTGAGTTCATATGTTTAGCATCTGAGCTTTATACTTTGAACTCATACAATAAAGGTCCAGAATTAAATGACCTTTTAACTCAGGACTTGTATTTCCCTCAGTTTTCTACTGCTTTATCATCACAGGTAGCATTTGTAAATATAATACATGTGTCTTCTGTTGTGCTAAACCTTGCTGCTTTCTCATATGGTATTGAGAAAATAATGTATTTAGTTTTTATATTGCTTAATTATTATGCATAATTTCACCCCTAGATCTAAGTGTTTGTGCCAGATGTAACCAAAACCTCCAGCTCCCTTTGCTAGAGAAGAGTCTATGCTTTGTTCCAGAACCTATTCCTTAAGAAAGATTGCTTCTGTGAAAAACAAAATAGCTTTTTCTGCCTAGAGATGATGCAGAAATAAACTTACAATCCTGTTTCTGATTGCAATAGATTGTGTTCTATTATAATGTACAATAGTGTAAAGCCTGAACTATCTGAGAAGAATGAAGTGGAGAGAAATTACATGGCACTCCTGAAAAGAAAAAAAAAAAAAGAGAGAAAAAAGAAGAGGAAAGATTTCATCTTTCTGAAGCACAGATGGAATATCCAGATGTATCTGTACTGCTTTGGATACCATGCCTCTGTTTGGGCTCAAGTTCACCAAAGTGGTGTGGTCAGTCACATTCATGCCATAAGCATAAGCATTAGCATCTTTCCTTTATCAGTTGCATTATACCTTGCTTCAAAAGCAATCAACACCAATTACCTAGTATTAACACAAAAGTTCTTACTTCACCACAACAGAATTTTAACACATATCTTATCTGAATAATTTCCTCTATCATCTCACCTCTGGAAGAGATATTTTGTGTCTCCTACCCTTGTGTGAACTCTGAACTGTCCAAGCACGGTGCTTCCTGGTTTTGAATCTAATAAAGGTCTGTGATGTTAAGATTTGATACATATACAACAGCAGGAAATGACCAGGCAATTCCTTGGCTTTAGTATAGAGGACAGAGGACTTGCTCCTTCAAACAGACCACGTTGGGAAGAAAGGTACCCTTGACTGTACTTTTCATATTCACCATGAAGTTGCAAAGCAGAAAAGGAGTCCATAACTAGAAAGAACTAGTATTCTGTCATAACACTGGTCTGAGGGACCATCATGACTTTTCCTGCAGCTGCCACTGCTTTTCTTGTCTCAAAGAATTACTGAAGCCGCAGATGTCATCTGCCTGTCCTGGATTAATGCTTGAGTGGGATTCATAGAATCATAGAATATCTACATTTAAAAAAAAAAAAAAAAATCATTTTTATTTGTTCACAGAATCATAGAATGGTATGGGTTGGAATGGATCTTAAAGATTAACTAGTTCCAACCACTGTGCCACAGCAGGGTTGGAACCATCTTACCTAGTTTTATACATCTAAAAGCTTCCAGTCTAACCTTGTTCCCCAGATTTCTTCTATAATTAATGGAAAGGAAGAGGCAACATCTAAAAGTAAACTGATAACACCTTTCTCAGAACATGAGGCCTTGAGGTAGCATGAGAGAAATGGTATTGAGATGCTTTAAGACCATTTTCCTTTTTTTTCTGTCTGGATCAACATCATATTGATGGCTTTTGCTCCAATTTTTATGTACTAAACATGCCTGTTGGCTTACTTGATACTCAAGCCACAGTGTGAGACCCTACAACGTGAACTGAGTGGATGAGCTCTAGCCTGAACTAATACAACATTTTAAATTTATTCTTCAGAGTTCTAAGAATTTCATACTTACCTATTCAAGCCTGAATCAGCCATTGTGTTTTAAGAGACTAATATTATCAGTGAAATATTTTAGTAACTAGAATATATTCAAATACAGTAATGATGATGTAAGCCATCATTCCTGACTTATATATGATATCACATAGTTGATTCTGAAATAACAATAGCATTGTGGTAAGAAGAATCTATACCATCTGGTTCAAGTTATGAATTATCAAATGAATATTAACCAAGGTAAAATATGTCCCTTTCTACTGTCTCCTAAATGCAGTCTATATTGTTGGTCCTGGTGCTATTTTTACAGAAACATTAGACAAAAGTACAGGTAAAATTATTACTTTATCATATCAGTCAGTCACACAGTCATTAGAAATTCTACTAGTGTCTCCTCCAAGACCTTTTTACCTATTACAGATTAATGATCTTCAAATTACTTGCCTACTTCTTATTTTAACATGAGGGCTGGAGCACCTCTCATGTGGACAAGCTGAGAGAGTTGGGGCTGTTCAATCTGGAGAAGGCTCCGAGGAGACCTAGTGGCCTTCCAGTACCTGAAGGGGCTACAGGAAGGCTGCAGAGGGACTTTTTACAAGAGCAGGTTGTGATAGAACAAGGGGTAATGGATTTAAACTTTAAGAGGGTAGGTTTAGATTAGATATTAGGAAGAAATTCTTTCCTGTGAGGGTGGTCAGACACTGGAACAGGTTGCCCAGAGAAGTTGTGGATGCCCCCTCCCTGGAAGTGTTCAAGGCCAGGTTGGATGAGGCTTTGAGCAACCTGGTCCAGTGGAAGGTGTCCCTGCTCATGGCATGGGGGTTGGAACTAGATGATCTTTAAGGTCCCTTCCAACCCTAACCATTCTATGATTTTATTTATGCCCACAGGGTTTGTGCTGCCCAGCCAAACAGAATTTCACTCTTAGTTTGGACTGGTGTAAGACAATACGCATAAATATTTCCCTGAGAAGTGTATCAAAGACTGTTAGATTTTATAATTAATCACTGAATGGATGGACTTACCAGTGTAATTCAAAGAATTCTACAAAGGCAGTATTTTGAAATTTGTTCAACTTTAATGTAAGAATGAAACTAAATGTCAAAAAGCATAAAAAGGATCATTTTTCAGCACTATAAAGTAACAGTAAATAATAGATTATGAGAGAGCATATTGTTGGTATTGACTGGCTTTGACTGTCACCTTTGTAAATGCATGCACCAAGAAAACAATTATTTTGCAGAATTCTTACTGGAGCAATAGTACATTAAAAGTATAATTGAAGTTATACCATCACCTTATTGTTCCACAACATCGAATGCCATCCCATCAAAGAGTAGCCTGAAGTGTGTCATACTTAAATAGCAATAAAATATTAAAAATAATGTTACCATTGCAGTTCTTGGTATAAAAATAAATAAGTAATAATTACACACCATAAATGAAATCTGATGTGTAAAAATGTGCATGCGTTATTTCCATACAAAATTATTTAATTTCTCTGCAATCATATGCATTAATTTTATCAGTACATTTAGTAGTAGTAAGGTACTTACCAAGAAAAGATTTTTTAATTTGTTTTTCTTTTATTCAATTAATCTATTTTTTTGCATATTGTATTATAAATTTCTTCAGTAGTGCCTTTACCTAACTGCTCTGTCTTATTCATTAAATACAGATGTAGATAATTCTGCTGACTAATTGTGGGCAAAATTTATTTTAACTGTCTTCAGTAGGACTTTGTTTTCATCAAGTAAAGATTTGTCCATAAAATGTGACAGTTGCTTTGTAACACAAAGATGTAATCATCTTCAACAGTAACTTAAAATAATTTTAAAAGCAATCTGGTGTCTTAACACTGTAAAATCAAATCTGATAATAGGTGTAATAGCAGTATTTTATATCAGAGTAACTTGGTCCACTGTACCTCCTCTGTGACAGATAAACAGAGGTTCACTGACAATCATTAGATGCTCAAAATTTACCATAAGTCAAAGACATTATTTCAAAATAATATTTTTTATTAGCATGGATTGGATATAAAATACGGCAGTTGAGAGGGGTTTGAATTCAAAGGGTTGGATAAAAAGACAGAATAGAGATCATTAGGACGGAACTATCTGAGAAACAGAAAATACCACAAATGAGCACAATAGTCAGGTTTTGATGAATGGTCAAAGCCAGGAGGCATCAGTCACTTAGATACTTTGAAAGAATAAAATAAAAGAGTGGCCTGGAAAAACAGAACCTAGTCTGACATGCATAAGCATAAAAAATAATCTGGTGTGGAAAAAAAAATGAATAAAGGTTAAATGCATTCTCAAATCCCAGATCCTGAACAGGACAAAATAAAACCTTCAAATACCCACGTGATGGGTTGACCCTGGCTGGATGCCAGATTCCCACCAAAGCCCACTCTATCACTCCCCATCCTCAGTTGGACAGGGGGAGAAAAGTATAACGAAAGGCTCATGGGTCGAGATAAGGACAGAGAGAGATCACTCACCAATTACTGGCACAGGCAAACCAGACTCCACTTGGGGGGAAAAAAATGAATTTTAATTTATTACCATTCAGACAAGAGGATAATGAGAAATAAAACAAATCTTAAAGCACCTCCCCCCACCCCTCCCTGCTTCCCGGGCTTAATTTCTCTCCCGATTTCCATCTTCTCTCCCCAGTGGCACAGAGGGACAGGGGACGGAGTTGGGGTCAGTTCATCACACGTTTCTCCTGCTTCTTCCTCTTCAGGGGGAGGACCCCTTCCCCCGCACCAGCGTGGGGTCCCTCTCACGGCAGACAGTCCTCCACGAACTTCTCCAATGTGAGTCCTTCTCATGAATGACAGTTCTCCAACTGCTTTAGCATGAGTCTTTTCCATGGGGTGCAGTTCTTCAGCAAGGAAACTGCTCCAGCGTGAGTCCCCCACAAGTCCTGCCAACAAACCTGCTCTGGCGTGGGCTCCTTTCTCCACAGGGCCACAGGTCCTGACAGGAATTTGCTCCAGCATGGGCTTACCACGGAGTCACAGCCTCCTTCGGGCATCCACCTGCTCCAGCGTGGGGTCCTCCAAGGGCAACACGTGGACATTTGCACCACCATGGACCTCCATGGGCTGCAGGAGGACAGCCTGCCTCACCATGGTCTTCACCACAAGTTGTGGGGAAAATCTCTGCTCCGGCACCTGAAGCACCTCCTCCCCCTACGTCTTCACTGACCTTGGTGTCTGCAGAGTTGTTTCTCTCATATCTTCTCACTCCTCTCTCTAGCTGCAAAGTGTGTTGCCTTTTTTTTTCTCTTTCCCTTTTTTTTCTTAATTATGTTATTATAGAGGCATTACTGATTGGCTCGGCCTTGGCCAGAAGCGGGTCCATGTTGGAGCCGGCTGGCATTGGCTGTGTAGGATATGGGGGAAGCTTCTGGCAGCTTCTCTCACAGAAGCCACCCCTATGCCCCCTCTGCTACCAAAATCTTTCCACACAAACCCAATACAACCCATTAGTATTTCAGATGTACTCCTTTTTCAAACATATTTTGAAAAATTAGCTTACGTATGAAACAAATCAACAAAATCTTTTCACATTTATCTTTTCATATACAGATGACATTATGCTGCTGAATGCACACTAGCTGTTCTTTTAAATGAGATTAAGGATTGCTCAAAAGAGAAGTCTTACTTTAATTTGGAAGTGATTCATATGACCTTCTTGCACAAGATTTCTCACAGAACATATTTTTGGAAAAAAATGACTGCTGCGTTTTGCTGTGTACTCAATCAGGAAAACAATATCACATGCTTAATAATGTCAAAACCCTACACTTAATTATTTATTTTAGGAATACTTCAAGGTTCGTTTTTTCCATGGTCTTACACCATTCACTTCTGCTGAAAATGAGGATAAACAAGACTTTGGATTTCCTTGTACATATACATGATTAGGAGTCTAAATTCCATTTTCAAGAATGAAAAGGCTTTTACGAACTACTGTAAGGTAAGAAATAACTGCACCTCAGCAACTCAGTGTTACTTTCCACGTGTCTTTCCTTGTCCTACAGCATCCCACAGAATACATGTAATGTGCCACAGCTTACCTTAATAAAAGCAATGACACTGAGCTCTTAATGGGCAATACTAATCGTATTTCCATGGAAACTTACTGTTGAACACATGATGTATAATAACTACTTACTGTCTGCTAACTACTGATTTGTCAAAACCCTTAGGTTCCTAAATGCCTACATCCCGCAGCCTTTCTGAATGACCTACAGTAAAATTTGTAAGTGCAAGGCTAGATATATAATTTTTTTAAACAGATCAGGAAGTTAAAATCCTGGCTCCCCCTGACTTTAATGGAAGTATGACAAAGTGATTGCAACAAAGGGAAATCAAAGCAACAGACTCCAAGTAATCATTAATGCACCAAGGAGCTGTTGGGAGTGATCTTAAAACAATAAGAATCAACCCTTCTGTTATTGTAGGGTAGATTTGAATGTAGTATTAGGTTTAAAGAGTCTGGATACTGCTATGTCAATCAGGTGTAGAGAGGGATGGAAAGAAATACATTCTGGAGATTGCTAAGTACACACTAGAGCTTGTTTCCTGTAGAAAAAAATTATCACTAGATTTAAAAAAAAACAAAACCAAAACACAACTTAGGAGGAACAGTCCAAAAGGCCTTAAGTGTTTGGCACACATGATATAGATGCATACATGCTGAATAATAATCAAGACACATGCTCTGGACCCTGCTCTGGATTCTGATTCTCCTGTCCTGGCTCCATGCAGTTCTTCCAGCTACTGAACTTCAGCTTGAAGAAGTAAAGTTATGGAAGTGATAAATGAATATTTATACACATTAGTTTAGGATCTTATTAACAACTTTATTGACTTGGTAAATCTGTCCCTTAGAAACCTGTGTCCCATTGAAATTTAACTGTCTCAGAGGCTTCTTGTAACTGGGGTTGATAGTTACGACATGTAGGGCCTGAGTTAAATAGCCTCTCATGATACATACCTGCATTCAAGGGTCTAAACAGCAGCTCTTTGTTGAGGGGAACAAAGACAAGTATCTTTACATTTTGAACTTCAAGCATTCAGACATGTAAATTACAAAAACAAACAAAAAATCCTACTTCAAAAATGGTTGTATCTGTACAGATTCACTTTTACAGTAGTTTATCTCTGAGACAGTGTTTTGGTCTGGTTTAATATCAAGCTTGTGCATCTCTAACAAGAAAAGCCTTTAGCACAGTGTATCTTTTCTACTCTCTCTGCATGTTGCAAGTGAACATAGCACATGCAATGGACTGAAGTATCTGTGTTTTGAACATAAAAAAATATGCTATAAAGCCCAGTGAAAGGATGAGAGGCAATGGACACAAATGGAAATACAAGTTCAATTTAAACCTAAAAACCCCACCTTTTTTACTGAGATGGTGGACAAATACTAAAATAGGTACCCCAGAGAGACCGTGGAGTCTCCATCCTTGCAGATACTCAAAACCCAACTGGACACAGCCTGAGCAACATGCTGTAGGTGACCCTGCTCTGCACAGGGAGTTGGACCAGGCGATCTCCAGAGATGCCTTCTCAGCTCAGCCGCTCTGTGATTCTGCAGTTCTGTGAAGTACTCACACATAATCTTACCTTTCTGGCCTTGATAAGAGCCCAGCATGCATGAAAATCTGAAGGCCAAGGAGCCGGGGGAAGAGATGAACTGTTTTTCTGGAACATCTCTAGCATAAACCAGTCAAGCACACTGAAAGCAACATATGAGAGAAGTGAGTAGGGCTGTGTGGAAGTGCATGTAAATTATAAAGGCAACATCCCAAACAATTGTACACATGCTATCAATGTTTGGCTATTCAGAAGCACCTTTAAATGTAATACTGTTAGGGAAAGTTCAGTAATGAAGACTCGTCCTTTGGAACTGAAGACTCCAGTGAGCACTAGAAGGCATCACTCCATAAAGAGACAGACAAATCTGATTAAGTTTGATGTAGCATTCTAAAATGTTTAAAGAAAGAACTTGCACTTCTTCACAAAAGGGAAAGCATACTTCATATCCATTAGTTTTCACGTCCAAATACAACAGGAGCTTGCAAGCGATTTCAAGAATTTCCTAAATAAAGAATCAGTGAGGATTCTTACCACAATGCAACACAGAGTGAGAGTAGAAGTGAAAACAGCAAGAAAATTATGAACAAACCAATTCAGTAAATATTGAGAAATGTAAAGAGAGAAAGCAATGCAACTGCATCTAACTAAAGCATGACACAATAAAATATTAAAATATAAAGTGTTTAAAGCCATTAGGTCTTTAAAACCCGATACTGAAATTGAAAGATGAAAATCTGAGGGCAGTAAGAGCTCCAGCTCTGAAACTGAAACTGAAAAGAGACAACACAGAGGCAACATTGATTTAAACCAGGATGATCTATCTGAAAGAATAGAGCCCAAGGGCAAAAAAACATTCAGACCCTGGCAGTAAATTTGAAAGGAGAGATTTTCTGACAATTAGGGTAGGAATTGCTCAGGCATTAATGAGCTGGGATGGACAGATCTTCAGGACAGGTCCCACTCAGGACCTGGGACTGGAAAGGTAAGAAGTTAGCAGGGGACTTCAAGCATCCTACAGCCTCTGATAATGAGCCTCATTAAACTTCTGTTATATTCTATACATTACCAAATGCTGAATTTGAATGAATGCATTGCACTGCAAGTTAGTTGTAAGCAGAATAGCTGATGCAAATACCCTACCAGAGGAAGGAAGTCCATCTAAAAGGGGAACTATCATCTACCTGGTGTTTTTTCCAGCTTGCAGTGCTGTCTCAGTTTTAAGGGGAGGGGGATAACAGGGCCTGTTTAAAAACATTGAGCTAAGCGTGTGAAATAGAGTAAGATCCCCAGGTGAAGATGGCTATAACTGCCTAGCAGATACACAGACGCTACTTTAAATAACAAAACTTAAATATGGGCAAGGTAGAGACGTCCCTCAAATGTCACCTACTTTGTTGTTTTATTTTTGTCATAATTTGCAAGAATTAAAAATACATAAATACTACAGCTAGTGTACAGGATGAGGTATTAGAGCATTTAAAGGGAAACTACTACTATTGAACAACTGCTAGTATTCATTTAATTTTTGTGTGTATGGTTGCAATGCTGAAAGAGCAACACAGGTGGAGAGCACTGTCCACAGATTATGAGTTGTGAATCGCAAAACTGTTGGTCTTTCTCCAAATAGTTGGTAGTGTTCACTTTTACAGTATTTAGGTTCTTAGTTGAAGTCATTGGAGTTGGGCTTTGTTGCACAGTTTGCAATGGAAGAACAAGAAAAGCTTTAATATTGTTAGGTGGCTTTTTGCAGAGTGTATATGTATTTTCATATGGATTTTCTTAATTACACCTTATAATTACTATTCTCAATTTAAACTGTTAGACTCCAGAACCCACAGTGTTTTATCAGGATAAATAAATAAAATAATTAATTCCTAAGTGTACATGTATTTCTCTCTCATAGCATTCTGCACTACTGAAATATTTGTCTATTAAGGTTTTACTAAATATTTCTAATTATAATCATTTTTATATGTTTAGTCTAAGTTATATGATCACCTCTTTTCCTCTTCTTAAAAGCAAATAATGAATGTAATATATAAAGTGAACATTCTGAAAGGCAGATTATACTGGAGTCTTAAAACTCTCAGTAACTAAAAAGCCACTGGTACATTATGTAAGTATTGAAAATAGTTGATTACTGTATAACAAAGGAAAATATTTTTCTGAGTATGAGCAACTTCATGCTCTCTCTTTTATAAAATAATTTTATCTAATAAAAGACTTCAAAGCTTTAGCATTACTCTTTGAGAAATATTATGCTTACTGCTGTAGTCAACAAAACAAAATAATAAGAGAATGCTCAAAACCTCTACTGTGATGCAGAATATTTTCAAGAGACAATAACTTATTTTCCAGTTCACAATCTGAGAAAATATAATTGAAATTGTGATTTATTGAAGTCTGTGTAGAAATAGTTGATGTTCTAAAGTTGCACATTTAATGTCCAGTGGCCAATGCTATTCTTGATTAAACATCAATATGAAATTCTGAATTAAGTAATCACATTAGTGGAAGACTAAACCAGGATGTTGTCTCAGAAACTGAATTAGGGATTTGGCCAAATATTAGACCCATAGTCATGATTCTGAAATTCAGCTTGTCTAGCTAAATCCATTTGACTGCAACAGAAAATACATATATGGAACTCATCTCAGCATCTGGTCCTTGTCATGACATAGGTGATCTTCCATTCAATACATGAACCAGTATAAACAGTTTGACATCTTAGGAAGTACAGGAGGTAGCTGGGCATCAACTGTAAAACTTTTTGGGCAAAATTAAAGACTTGAAAACAGTTATTCCGAAAATTACTTTACATGCATGGTTTTATTATGCTTCTAAATTAAAGACAGGTCAGCTTACTCCTGTGTCTTTCATGAGCCTGCCATTGTAACCAAAAATAAAAAATAGTATGTTTTTATATTTATATGTATATTAAAACACTATGTGCATATAATGTTGTGGTAGTCTCACTCAGCTAGCGCTTGGCTAGCATTTGGCTAACACAGCACTATTCTAGCTACTAAAAAGAAACCTAGTTATGTCCCAGCTAAAAACCAGGACAATGTATATACACGGACACTTATTCAAACCTGTACAGAACTTCGTAAATATGTCCTTTTAAAAACCTAAATCTAAAATTTTAATTACAATGCTGATTTAGTTCTGTTGGATATGACAAGTAAATTTGGAACCAACAGCAGTTATTTGAAGACTTAAAGGTGGTATTTTCTTTTCCTTAACTTTTTAATCTGCATTTAAGTAATAAATCCCTGGGTAGTTATTAAAAAAACCCAAAAGATAAATAATACATATTTTTAAGTAAAAACGTGTTTTCACTTAATTTAATAAGATGTTAAAATCTGTCATTTGCCTTCTGTTTGCTTATGGGGTTACTTTCTTTGCAAACATCTTGGAACACATGAGATTTCAGTTAGGAAGATTTATACTGTTGAAGTATTCACTTGAAAATGTTAAATACAAAATCAAATACAACAGGACAGAAAAAAAAAAAAAAACCTGTATATTTTTTCCAAGTAATTTTTCAAATAGTGATTTCAACCTTTTCGAGTCAACATAGAAATCCATGCAATAAAATTTCAAAACAAATATAGTACACATATTGAAAAAAGTTTACCACCTTTAACAAGGACATTTTCTTCTTTTGTCAAACACTTCTCTGCTGCTTTTGAGAAAATAGATCTGTACACAAAACACTGCACTGCCTCGACAAACAAAGCAACACTTGACATGAATTCATTAATAGAAAGCAGTGCTAGCGCCAACATTCACAATGCAGCACATGCTAACATTCAGCATTAATATTTTGAATGAAAGCCTAATGAACTCAGTGGAAGCATTTCCACTGAGTTCAGGGAGCTGCAGATCACACCCATGGTGACCATCTTAGTGTGCTTCTCACCAGGCTTTACATCAGGGATGACTGAGAGAGCTGGCGACATGACGGCACCTGCATTTGAACACGACCAGCTCGGGCTCAGTAATGCAAACCTGGGTATGACTTTCCTCTACCTGTAGTCACTGGAGATTTGAAAGATGGATAACTTATCATATCTGTTTCACAGGCAGTGAGGCTAAGGCTCACAGGCTCTCTGAACTCCTACAGCAAGTGCCTTGTAGACTCCATCTCTCCTTGGTCTGCGTAGTGTGTTCCTTCTTCCCCTGCTACAGTGTTTCCATTGTAATGCTCGAAAATTAACAAATTAATCTGCAATTAAAATATCCTCTGTTTGAGGATACAAGGAATGGTCACAGAACTACTGAAAAGTGTTTAATTATTGTGACCTTAGAGCAAAGCATCTCATGGAATCTTCTTTGTCAGAAAAACCTCCTTGGAAATCAGGATACAGAGATGTGTACCATCGCTTTCCATAGATCTGCCATACAAGTATAGATTCCATTCCTGATTAATTGTTTAATAATTAACAAAAAGTATGAGGTCTTTCTGAAGGGGTGATCAAACAAGTGGGCTGATGGAGACAGCTACAAAGTACATACAGATGCTGGGGTTTACCATGTGTATATAAAGTGTTAAAGGGAAGCACCAACAGAAAAAAAGTAGATGAACATCAGACATATCGAATGGACTGCACTCCTTTGCAAATTTTTATAAGTGTTGTGATGAAATACCAAAACTGACATAGTAATTGACTACATTTGGTTAAATAAATATTCCCCAGATCCTTAAGCTTAAATGACCATTAGAATTATTTCAGTATCCCTTTCTACACTTTTAGAAATAAACTTAAGATGAAGGACACATGCTGGGACACAGCATTCCCTCTCACACTGTAGGTTAAGTGAAATATTGTAATAAAGATGTAATAAATAAAGTAAGATTTTCAGAAATGCATTGTTTTATGCTGTATCAGCTAATTCTATTTAAAACATAAAGCAGAAAGACATCAATCTGCCACTGGAGGAAGACAAAGTGAGTTGCTGGTACTTTAGCCTTTCTGAAAGGCAGTCTACTTACATTTTATATCTGAATTTGGCTCTTGGAACTCAGCTATACATTCCCACCAAATATCCTTAGATCTTCCAGAATTCTCATTTTCTTTCATTAAGGAATACCAAATAAAATCAATTAAAAATACATGCCTCCCAATTCCTCCTACAAGTTATATAATTTACCTTGATGTTACCATATGATTTATAACAAATGGATACGATGACCTTGTTTGCTGTCCTTTCCTCATCACAATAATTGTGCAAAGTGTGGTGCTGTCTCCCATGGACTTGGGTGATGGACCTCAATGCTGAAGCTACAGCTCAGAAACCACCTACCTAACACAAGGGAACATGCCTTCTGTCACTCCTCAGGCCTCTTGCCTTTTCCCACAGCCCTTAGAAAGCATCGTTATTGAAGAGTAGCGCCACCCGCTCTCCTTCCCTGTCCAAGTTCCTGCCCCAACCCAGTATTTCACTATGCACATGCAGATTAAAGGCGGCCTTGAACCTTGATTCAAGGGTTGTTATAATTTTCCCTTTTTCTTCCATGAAACATAATATCAGTCATTTCTGAGCAGAAGTTCAAAGGGAAAGTTCTCACACCGCTGTGAAGAAAGACTAGAGCACTCAAATCAGATAGCATTATTCACTGAGCAACACAGTGAGCGCACCTCATCTTTAAAGAGTAATTTATTGCTGTTACTCCTGTTGAGCATTTTTCTCCTTAACCCAAAACTGGAAGGTTTTTTATTTACAGTCCAATTCAGTTGCAATGGCAGAGAGAGTGCTAAGCGTGTTTGCAAATTTAATGGAAAAACCTAAGGAACACTCATCTTGTCTTGAAACATTCTAGAGTGTGTGGAAATGAAGATTTGCATGCATTCATATTCGATAGAAGTGGCTGGGCAGAGAATAATGTCCCTACATGAATTTTAAAGCTTTCAGTCACCAACATTTCTAACTGGTTTAGTCCAGCTGCTTTGTAGATAATGCACTATGTTTAACTCTTACTAGAACACCTGCTTCATAATGCTCAATGTTGACATTAGAAAATTAATTAAAATACATTAAATTCAAAATAGTCCATCATTCTGTGTAATGCAACATTTAGTGCTAAAGAGCAGCTATTAAATGACACTTCTGGTGAATGGAGCCAGAATGTCTGGTCATTAGATAATAGCTGCAATATTTTAGGTAGTAAACAGATGTCAAAAGAATTCATCAATACAAATAAAAACCTGCTTAATAGGATCTAAACCTAATCTTTTAAAGCATCAGTAATTTAATTATGTGTTCCATACACAAAAAAATAAACTTATGTATTTTTACTTGGAATGACCTTTGTTTTAGAGTGCTACAACAACAAAGCAAGGAAGGGAGGAAGACAAACGTTCAGGAAAGTCTCCAAAACCAGCACAGTTCCTCCTTCCCTTGTGATGGGCTGCAGAACCTTTCCGTACCACACTGGCCATGATCTGGACCAGCAGTGCACAGGAAACAATATTGCTACTATGGCATCCAGTACAAACCCACACAACCCATTTCCCTGTTGACAGTGTTCATAAATGAGAAGATTGGATGGAAATGAACGAGAATCTATAACTGAAGAAACATAATGTAATTAGACTACTCTGTTCCCTTCTCCATGTTTAAATAACCTATTTCCAGAAATTCAAATAAAATGAAAGCTCGCAGGCCCGATTGAATCGGCATTGTACGGTTACAGGAGCTTTGCTTTATCTTTGGCATTTGGTAATAATTAGGGAAAACCGAGCCCTGAATTTGGAAGCCATATTTTGTACAAAGAATACAGAGTCTTGGATTAGACAGAAAAAAAAAAAAAAAAGAAGAAACAAACAAGCAAACAAAAAAACCCCAAACCAAAACCAAAACCAAAAAAATCAGAATTCAACAGAATTAAGCACTGTATAGTCTGAAATACAATATATGCTTCCCTAGTAATTCTGTTGTAAAAAAAATGTCATCTAAACTTTTTGTCTTCTCACAGCATATTTTCTAATCTGTTTGGGCCATTGAGTATGGTGATGTCTTTCCTCAACATGCTTTCAGATGTGGAATCCTACAAAAGGAACATATTTAACACCTCTGTATCAGTTAAATCTTCTATAACTGTTGGGAAAGACCCACTACTCATGTAATTTTCTCCAGATTACCCTACAGACATTATTGTCCATACAGTACATATGATTTAATTTTAGGCCCGCATAAAGCTCTGGGGTTCTTTGTTAAACTCACTTTCTCTTCAGCCATCTCCTATCTTTCCCAGTTCTTCGCTATTTTCTATGACAAATCAGAAGGAATAGTGACTGAAAAATACTTCTTGGTATCAAATTTTGATTCAGAATAAATAGGATTTTTTTTCAGGAAAAGTTTTAATTAGATTAATTTATATACTAAAAAAATAAAATTTGAAAGTTTATTTTTATTTTTTCTCTTTTTCTTCAAAAATATATTTTAAAAATGTAATTAAAACCCAAACCAGTCTGTCTTGACTGACTTGAGACATATGAATTTTTAGTTTTCAATCACTAGTGACTATTCCAAGTGCTTTTGGAATATATATAAAAGGGTAAAAATGCTCACAGCTAAGAATGTAGTTTTGATATTTCACATTTGTGGAGAAATGGAGGAAAAGTTCCCTTTCACTTCCATTAATTACTTTATTTCCTGTTAAACTTTTTATAGCTACCCAGAGGTGGCAACTTGGGAACAGATAAACTGCTGCATCCCAATGAAGGGGGGCAAATATTACCCCTCCATCTTGCCTGGTTAGGTTAAAAAGCTAGTATTCAGGCAGCATGGAGCTCTGGTTATATTTTTCTTCTCCTCATGCTCTTTCAGGTGATTTATATTCTTTGAGAAAAAACATCTACACAGTGACTAATTTTGCCTTCTCCTTTCACAGAATATGGGAGGGCTTCTACCTTGCCCCCCCGCCACCAATATTCTCAATGTGACTAGTCAGAAACTTGCCCAGGGAAAATAATACAGATTTTTTTTCCTCTCTTTTTTTTCCTTTTTTTTTTTCCCTCTTCTCCATGGATTCACTTAGTACTCTCTTGCTATATAATAAGCTGACCTACTTCTTTCCATTTAACATACTTTTAACAGTTTCATCATTTACAGTCAAATAATTATTGATGTCAAGTCTACCAGTGTTGCTTTTCATCAATGTAAAATTCTCTTTGGCTTTTCCATAATTCTACCATTTTCTTGTCTACAACTGTTCAGACTATTTAAGTATCACCTGCATGATCCAGTTTATATTTGCTTTAATATTGTTCATCAAGATAATGTACACTTTATAAATTTCAACTGCCTGGTGTAGTTAATGTTTATCACGTAATTCTGAATAAATTGCCCACTGTGTAAGGGGGACAGACTGTGACTAAAAGGGGATGCTTCTAGTTGTAGTTTTCCAGTTATGATTGTGCTACCTACAATCATGCTTTATAACAGAGTATAGGCAGGATGGCAAGGGACAAGGTAATCTCTAAAAGGCTAATTTGTTAGTGGAAAGAACTGAAATTTTTCACATCTTTCCATATTAGTTCTAAAGTGAATGGAGCAGGAATTGCAGATAAACTGAATTAAACAGGGTGAGACCATAGAGATTTGAGTTTTAGGATGTAGTGCTTGGATCCACTGCTGGCTGTTTCATTATTTTCTGTTTAGCAGATGTGGTCCTGGCAGCAGAAGTGAGGACTCCTTGGTGATTCAATCATTAACAGCACTGAAGCTTCCTCTAGTATGTGCTCTGTCTCTGTCCAGCAGTGAGCATCTAATTCCTTTCTGCTCAATCAGAGAGCGCTAATCATGCTACACCAATGTACCTGTGCATTTGAATCCACTCGACTCCTCACGAAACTGAATCCACAGCTCGGGCTTGGGGAACAGCTCTAACCACAGGGAGAGTTCAGTAACGAAATTCATCCTTTTGCATTTTAACAGAATGAGTGCTACACTTGAATTTTAGAAAAATAACTTTTTAAAGTGGTCCAGTGATATGGTGTTGTGAATGACCTGGTCAAATTCTGGTGCCCTCAGCGGGACATAGGGCTTGCCCCTGTCATTGTTTGCCTTTGGCATGCTCTAGGCATCTGCATGCTGAACATACATATTTTAATTGGCTTCTTGCTGGTGCCTCACTCTCTTCCTACTCTACACAGTGAGTCTAAGTGCTAGAAAAGGTTTCTAGATCCTGTTCTAGTAGTTTAAAGTGCTGACAGTGATATCTGATACCTTTAATAAACCTATTAATTAGTCTATTCTTTCATAGGTTCATGTTCTAGTGTAGATAACATACAACATGCTAGGAAAAACAAAATAAAAAGAAGCCCAGCGTGCTACTTCATCATACTCATGGCCTGGACTTCCTCAAACACTTAAAAAGTGGTAATCATGCTATGGTCTCCTACTATTTTTATTCCTGTTGATTTCTGAAATGACTATGATATGAAGGATGCGTTAACTAAACTAGCAGTCACGTTTTAGTGGCTGTGTCTGCAGCCAACATCTGGCACTCTGGTACTGACTGAGGCTTGCATAGCTTTTCATATTCCCAGAAGACTTTTGAATATTAAAAGCTGATGTTTTGACATATTCTCGTCCTCGTGCAGCTACGTCCAGACTTGCTGACATTTGCAAAATGGACAAAGTCCCCATAGTTTTCATATGCTCCACGTGCATTGTAATCACTACAGTTACTCTGCAGGGCTCTTGTTGACACATAGATGTCGGCCTTAACTATTCAGAGCAAGTGTCTCTGCACAATGATTCAAAAAATTCCATAGTACACACCACCAAAATTCATTGCCGTGTGCAGGACAGGTATGCATGGGTGTGAACATGTGTGTGTGTGAGTAAACAAATCCCTTCCTGGTCCCTCTAGTGATGTAGTGGTCCTGTAGCTGATGCTATGAAGCAGGAAATCCAATTATACCTAACTTAGCATGCATAACTAAAAATGTTATTATTGGTCTTAAAATTATCCAGCCCTTTTAAAAATCAAATCTATGAACTATGTGAGTGTATTCCTCAGGCTGGCTTCATGCTGTGTGAGGAAGTGTTCCTTTTAATTTGTTTTAACGTTGCCTGCATTATGCAGGGCTCATTTCAGTGTGAGAGAAGGTTGAGGGAAAGTGGCTAATTTTAATTGTAAAGTGTCTGGGAATTTGAGCTCAGGGAAACTTCTGCCACTCCTGTGACTGCACAGAGCTTTCGCTATGCCACTATGTGGCATTTTCGAAGTCAAAGTGCCACAACAACAATATCTGTTTTCCAAATGTGTCCTAAAATGAAATGTCAACACTTTGATGAACAGCTTCTGCAGCAAAACAGTGTGTGTGACCAAATGGCAACACACCACTGTACACATAAAAAATAAACATAATAAAATAAAATTACACTGAACAGCAAAATTCCATGTTATTAAGAAAAAAAAAAAAAATCCTCACTAGAGCCAACAGTAAACCACATTATCTTTTAAAAGCTTGAGCATATACAGATTTGTCACCTTGACAAATGAGGTAGATGAGAGTTAACAAAGATCATGACTATTTACTGTGATGTGAATTCATCTCAAAAAATTTCAGTTCCAAGGGAAAAACTCACTCACAGCCCCACAGTGGACAAGCTGCAAACCACGGAGGTTTCAATGGCAAGGCATGTGGATTCAGCCCAAAGCTCCAGTGTATCTTCTTCCTCTGGCTGAAGGGATATTGCGTGTCTACTAAAATCAGTTATTTTCCCCCAAATTCAGCACCTTGGCAATATAAACCCTGACATGACTTACTTCAGGTTTCCCAGAAATACCACCTGAACAGAACTTTCATAAATGTATTTCAGGACGCAAGTCCTCAAGGGTGTCTACGCAAACGACTTTATTTGTATTTGGAGAGCGGAAAAAAATGTCTTTTTGAATTTCCCCACGCTGCTAGTAAACTAGACAAGCTTCATGGTGCAGTAAAAAACATGTTAATCAAAAGTCCAAGTCAGATTTTTATACACCGGTAGCAGAGGTTACAAATAACAAACAAAATCCCAATTGAGATTGAGTGCTTGCAAACCGACTGCTTCCTAGCTGTACAGCCTCTCTTACTGAGGACAATAAGACAGATGTGCCTCAGAAATCACAGGTGATACTCACAGTTCAAAGTCTTTTTAATTTTACTCACGATTCTGAAAAAAAAATCCATCAGCTTTCCCTGTGCAATCATACATACATACATTTGAAATTACTGTTTGGGATACAAATACATTCGGTTTGGCCATCTTGGGTACTTAAAGATAATTTTCTCCCCTCCTTAGTTCACACCTCATCTAGTACAGGCTCTGCAAATTGTTCTAATGTTGCAAATTGCTATTCCAAAAGATGGGTACCTTATCTGTTACAAAAAACTGTTACCTTTTTTTCTTAGCCATGAACATTAAATATCATATAAGAAATCTGCTTATTCTGAAAGCTCACAGATTTTATTACCTTGGCAACAAAGTGATCTGTTCAAACTGCTTTTTGCTGCCAGTTTTAGAGGTTTCTGTGTCACAGAAAAAGCCATGAGAGCAAATGAATAGGTAACTGACCCCTTCCCTTACACTTGCATTAGTTTTCACAGATATGAGAATGAACACACTGTGAAAATGAGATCCTTGTTTGCTCAGAACCAGTGGTAGTTACTAGATGAACTGGATTAAAAATAGATTTTCAGTTTTGTGACCATCAGTAATAAAGTCCCACTTGGGAATGGAATTTTATTTTCAATATATCAAGAGAATATTTTTAATCTGGAGAAGAAAAACAATGTGAAAGAAACAAAATATTTGAACAATATAAAACATGTACTTTTCCACATCAATCTTTGGATTTTCATTACAAAACGAGCATCAAAATACTGTCAGCAAAGCTTGCTATAAATTTAAAAAAAAAAAAAAATCACATCATATGGAAGCTCCTCTAACTCTCCATTTTTCTCAGATGGTTGTGATGTTTGGTTGTTTCCAAATGAGGGAAAAAAATAATAGTGACAGTGACACATACACCTAGTGTTTCAGTGCTGTCGTGTTGGTATGTCACTGGTAGGTGAAAAGCAAGCCAGTTTCTCACACACCATAGCCTGCACACCTGCCCAGACAAAGCCTCTTGTCACTCAAAAGCACACTTCCAGGAAAATTCTCCTACTCAAAGGCAAGGGACTTGCAGCACAGTCTTTAAAATGCTGAAGGCAGCAGGCTCTACTGAAAAATACAACCAACGCTTGATCTTTCTCTGGAAAACAACCATAAACAAATAGCACAGTTGGGGTCGGTATTAATCATTGCGCAGCGGCTGTTGTACCAAACACAACAGGTTAGCAGATATTTTTGTGCGTTTTCTGTCAACCCTGTAAATTCAGTATGAAATACAAAAATCAGGCAAGGCTCTTCCCTCAATATGATCATGATTAATAAAAGAGTTAGAGGGGAAAACTGCCCTGAGCAACATCTCAGGACACTCACCATGGGCTGCAGTAATACAGCTAATTTTTCGAAGTGGGCACAGTAAGTGAACTCTGTGGACATTTTTTTGAGTGGTCCACCAGAGAGAAAATAATAGTATTCACCAGCCTCACATGGCACTCGTTGCATCTTCACCTAGTCTTCAGGGAAAAAATATCAATAGAAATGCAGAGAAAAAATATGAATAGGAATGTGATTTTCTGAATATTTTATGCTGTTGAAAGTGAATTACATTTGACTGAATAAACCAGCTTGTTTAAAATTAGTTTATGATCTATTTATCAGATTTGATATGTTTGCAATTTAAAAAAAAAAAAAAAAAATAGAAAAGAAATATTTGGGTTTACAAGACATAAACCACAAAAGTGAAGATTCAAGGTTAGGGAGCATGGTTTTTTCAATGTTTTGGATAGAAATACAAAATTGTTATAATTCAAAAAGTACTACTCTATGCCATGAAGTAAAGATTATGTGTAATTATAATTCCCTCCTTAAAGGTACTTGTCCAGGACTTCACCTAAGATTAACTAAATTGCTGTCAAGGTTGTTTAAGTGTATGTTCAGTTTAAGATGCTGTGTGAAGTTGCTCAGAACATGCATACACATTTCCTGAAGTCAAAACTGCAATCACTGCTGGTTTTCAGCACACTAAACACATAAGCTTTGTCTGCTCTGTGGTCAAGGTCTGGGTTTTCTCTTCCGCAGACCATCAATATTTATAAGGAACAGTCAGTAAATTTGACAAAGAGGGATACCTTTTAGTTTTTCTTGCCCTGAATATACAAAGGAATGAGAATAAGTCACCACCTGAGATTTAAATGTGTATGAGACACTTGTGTCCTATGAGATCTCATATGGAGATCAAACTAATCAGTCATTGAGCTGCATTAAACTGCTTTCTATCAGCTCCCCCTCCTGTCTGGTTTTTTTTTTTACCTTTTTTTTTATCAACAACTTCTATATTTTCATACAGAATCACAGAATCATTAAGGTTGGAAAAGACCACTAAGATCATCCAGTCCAACCGTTGAGTCATCACCACCATGACCACTAAACTATATACCCGAGTGCTACATCTACCCTCCTTTTTAACATTGCTTTTAGGTCTTCTTCCATCTCCTGCCACCCTTGCTGGTCATAGGCAATTACAGGAGCCCACCTTTGCTCACAGCTCAGCTTTCTTGCATGGATCGTAGTTGTAACCTGGCACCCTTCAAGAATTGATTGGTCACTCAGATCAAAACATTAAATATTTAAAGTGGCACCACACCATTCATAAAGTGAAACATAAAGTGTTTATTTACTCTCTGCTAATTATTTTAGTTCAAGCAGGAAGACTCAACTGTCTAAATTATTAATTAAACCTCTAAAAATGAGCTAAGGACAGGAAATGTTATTCTCTGCTGGTAACAGTGCTAAACAATAAGCCATAATTCTCATTAGCCATACGATAACATGAAAACCTTTTTCCTCAAGTTGTGTCAATACAAAGCTAAACAAATCATATGAGTCCATATTTCCAAGTGATTTGGACAGAAGCTTACTAGTCATGAAACTTCAGATGTTAACCATCTTTAGGAGGTATAACTAACTAGTGTTACTAATGCACTGTTGTTTCACACTATCTGTAGACTCAAGTAGCAAAGACTCATGATCTGTAAAACAGCATGTCTCAAAACAGATTAGTTTTAAGGTTATCTTAAAGGAAAATGGAAGGCTCCCTTACAGGTCATGCAATAGCAATATATAATAATCCACAAACAACTCCTGTCAGTGATCTATTTCTTTACAGCTATATTTATAATTGCTGTAGGAACATTATATAAATACTCATCACCGGGCTTTGTGATCAGAAACACTGTAAAGTGATAGAAATCACAAAAAAAATTCACATTCATGCTGAAAAGACTTATGAAAAAACCCCTAAAATTTGCATGTTTTGATACAAACTCAAATAGTCTCATTGCACAACCTGAAGAAATGTGAGAATTCCAAGCCGGGATTTTCAATGATGAGCTGAAACTCTGTTCCATCTGTCAAAAGTTTCACACAGTGGTCAAGTGCTGATTTGCAGTTTAGGACCAGAAACACTCAAAATTCTCATTTTTGTTAGACACAGGGCGACAGATCCAAAGGGAATGGAAAAGACTAGTTATAGCATGCAAAGAGGTAGGATAGATGTAAGCACACACATCTGTGAACTGCAACTTTTGCGTGTTGCAGAATATAAAGCCTACCACTCTGCTGTGTGTCTCCACAGGACTCTGGAGCCTAATTATAGAGCTGTATGAAAAAGTTCTGCTTGTCAGCAGAACCAGCAGGGGGAAAAAAAAGAAAAAAAAAAAAAAATCCACATTTTTGCACATTCACAGAAGAATAAAATATTTAGGCAGAAAATCATCATTGCTGCAGATGGACACTTACAGAACAAAAATGGGTAATTTTTGTGCAGCTCTGCTTGTCGCTAGCATAGCCAGAATACATTTAGTAGCATATTTAAAATCCAGTCTAGAATTCCTCAGTCACTGTCAGTGGCAAAATATGCTTTATAGGGTAGCAGGGGTTGAGGGTTGCAGGTAAACTCAAGGTACGGAAGCCATCCTAAAATGAGAAGGTAGGACTCCACTGAATTTAGTGTTGCTGCACTTGCTTATGCCAGCATGAAATTTGGCTCTGGATAGTTTTGTATCTTTCTGAGTAAGGATTAGCCACAAAAACCTGATCACAAGATAAAATTACAACAAGATAAAATGTGAAGCTATGTCCACATTGCAGCAATGAGGAAAGAGGACTAGAAGCAGTATCGGAGATATGCATGAACTGTTAAAGCAAACAGCAGTCAGCAGTTGCTAGT
Source organism: Caprimulgus europaeus (assembly GCA_907165065.1). The sequence continues at coordinate 112,431,706 of OU015523.1, forward strand.
GGCCAATGGACTTCAACCGCCTGCTTTCGTTATATTTAAGGACACACTTTTTAAATGCATGCTTTGGGTGAGAAGAAATACGCCTATAAAAGAACTACTCTATACCCAGATCATGTCATAAGGATCACTAGGGCATTTTTAGGAGAAATATAACTTGACAGCATGGTAGGCACAATACCTCTGATTCCCAGTGGTGTTCGGGTGACAGCCTCTACCCAGTATATCAAAAAACCTCAACAACCCAGATCAGTGCACTCTGTGTGTTGCATCACCATTCATATTCCCAATAGTGGGACTGCCCATTTGCAGGTGCAGGTCCATGACACAGAAGAGGAATAATTTATGTAGACTCTTCCCTTCTTCCCCTCACTAAGTACTGAGCAGAGAAAGGTCATTCACCACCGCAAGGTCCCCACCATTTCTGTACTACCCCAGCTGTGTTTACAGCCTCTCAGTGGAAAGCCGGGCTCTTAAACTCAAGCTGTAGTGACCTGGGCTTTCAGATTTGGATAAGTGTTTTTCTCTTAAGCTTGTTAAATGCAGCGTGAATTTATGTGAAAGTGCTTTTTTCTTATTTCTTTTTTCTTTCTTTTCCCTCAGCATCATCTAATTTGGCAGTCCTTGGAGTGCTAGAGAGTCCCTTTAATGTATCTCAAGCCACAAGGACTCTGACTTTACTGCATTAACAGAATACATTTATTTGCTGCCTTTATACATGGCAATGGGAGTGATGAAGGGTTGTGTTCTCAAAACTTCCCTCATCTCCTTCTTCTTTGTCTGACATTGGCAATAAAATCCAAGTTACAGAAAAGGCAAATCAAGCATACAAATTAGGAAAACTAACATAATGCCAGCCAACATACAGGAAGATCTCAGGTGATCAGGAAATTAAAGGAAAATGGTAGTAGATTGCAATAGAGGAAAAAAGAAATCATAACTAGTTACAAAATCCAATAATATTTTTTACACACTAGTGACTAATAAATTCAAAATAAAAGTTAGTAAAAGCAACAAAAATCTGATAGGACTTTCTATCCATAGTTTGACAAAGTTTCTGTTGACTGAATTGTTGAACTACTTAGTTAAACAAAGAAAAAGGACGCTTTCCTACATCTCTGAGGTGTTTTAAAATCTGTCATATGGCATAAAGAAGTAAAATACCTCTGTGTTCAGTGTGCTGATCCTGGAAGTTAGTTTTGTTTAGTTTAATTTTTATTTTCAATTTAACGGATGGAGTTTTTCTCAGCCACTTCAAAGAACAAGACTAGGCCAGGTAAAAGGTAAACTTTTGTATTTGCTTTGCTCTGTTACCTCATCACAATATTATAATAAAACTAAAAATAATAACAAAAAGTCCAAAATCACTGCTTCACATATAGCTGTTTGTAGTCAGTTTCTTCCATGACAAAATATTTCAGATCTTATTATACCACCTACAGGTAGTTTTTAGAGAAATACTTGGGATCTCCTAAGCTCCTTAGTTACACTCCTGTAGGTTGCAAAAAGCAAGTATGCACATTATGTTTTTTGGAGAGGTTTTTCATAACCCACATTCTTTTGACTTTAAACCAGTCCCTCAAAACAGCCTGCTACCTTATCTGAAATCTTAGATAAAGCTAGCACACAGTTGTTTAAATAGACAATATTTTTAGCAAATATTAAAATTGTTCAATTGATCATACTGTCTTATGTGCCAGATTTTATTTTATACAGAATGTCACATACGAAGTCGTGCAATCATTTTCTATTGAAGCAAAATAAACAAGAACTGTGGCACATCTTTTTCTCTCATATTAGATTCTTGTTTACAGATCCTATAATCCTATATAATCATGCACACATTTGTTTATAATTTCAACAGATTTTTGTAAGCTTTTAAAGAAATCCTTAGCAAATTCCTTTACATTCCTTTATTAATTGCCTTTACAACTGAAGTCACACTGTTTCAAAAGAACTATTTTGCAAAGCTTGACAGAAAAGGAATCTTGATAGCAGCTTATGGATATTTACTGAAAACTTACAAACATAACAAATTTTGAACAAGCAAATTCTGGTGGTAAATGACCTGTTAAGGGTATAATCTTTAGTACTCATACGCTTAATGCTTCTCAACTTACTCAGCCTTTCTTACTTATTTTCTAGAAAAGGACTTTGATTTTTGCAGGGCTTGAGCAACCACTTGAACTGTCTTGCCTCTACTTTATAGAAAATACGCAAGAATAATCCAAATTCAACTTAATTATGCTACTTTGATGCTGCATATTTTCTCCTGATGTTATTAATGTGCCCCTTTTGCAAACATCCTCCTCCTACCTGATGCCTTCAGTAATGTCTCAATTTGTTGCTGATGGCATTCAAATTTCCTCCAGAGATGCCACAAACAGAGGATTATGCCCACCAGTGAATGACTCAGGCACAAAGTGATTGATAAGGCAAATAAATACTTAGGTGTTAGCAATCAGTCAGTTGTGATATGCAAGGGGGAAAACAAGACTGCAGACATTTCAGCTATATATCATGTTTTCTGAATTATCTCCGTGTGCCAATGGTCCTCTTAATAAATTATCCTCCCTCATTATCTGATCTGTTCTACATTTTCAATTACGCCTCTTCTCAGAACCAGGTCACGGTCAGTCTTTCTCAGCCTGAAACTATTTCAATGTCCAATCTGCATCCCCAAAGTCCAGACAGAGGAAATACTACGCAACTGGTTTTGAGTTGAGAAGCTGTGTACACACACATCAAGGAGATATTGTGGCATCAGAGAAGCCATGGCTTTAGTCCCAGATTCCCTGAGCTGAATTTTATGTAAGCAATAATACATGGCACTGAATATGTTACAGTGGAGTAAGAACATTTTGAGCATCTTGCATAGTATGAAACTGAGAAATCAAGAGCTTGTATCACCCCAGATGTGCAGAAGTCAAAAACCAAAGAAAGAATAAAGCCACAGCCCAGCAGTGAATTCCATTTCTTTAACTCATATCATCTGGATTGGCAAAAACAAATTAAAAGTTTTAATAAAGAGAACTCATCTTCTAATAGAATCTCATATGAAAGTCCATATACTTGTTTTTAATAAGATTTGATCTGCATGAGATTTTGAAAGGCTGAAGAATGAATTAATTTAGAAAAGAGGTCGAAAAAGTACACATTTCAGAAGTACTTGTGGACTGTTAGTATAGTCTTCAAACAAATTCGCAAAACATTTTATAGCACGTATGTATGCTCATTACACATGTCACAGTGTTGCAGAATGCATCTTGGGGTTTTTTCTGGTGTAGGAGGTGAACTTGAAGAATTCTGTACATGATCATGGTAGCATGGCTGTGAAACACAGATACCTTCCCCTAGATGTAAGCTTTTCAAAGGTCACAAATAAGAGCAAAAAGAGTTAAGCCATACATTATTTGACTCAGGGACCATAGAGACAAAGTTTAATATCATTAATTGGGTCCAGAAAGTGGGTTGTGGAAGTATAATATTCCAGACAGTGAATGCTTGTGTAAAATAAATTTGTAAGCATAGAAAAAAAAAACAAAAAAAACCAAACAAACAAACAAACAAAAAAATGAATGGAATTTTAATTTGTCTCTATGTCCAAAACTTCAAATGCTTATTTGGAATACAACTGCATGCAAGGCATACTGAAATTCCTATACAGGAACAAGACAGCTCATGAAATTTTCTGTATTTTCTAGTCTATCTATTTCAGAATCTGTCCATCTTGTCTGCCATCCAAGCCATCACAAGAATAAATGCAAAGATAAATGAATAATCCTGATTACATCGCAACAATATGAACATGACAAAACTGAACGACTCTGCCAGATCAACAGTGCTGAGTGTCACAGAAGTGTTCCAGCATGTCCAGAATTTTTTGGAGTACCTACAATACTTAACTTTTCAAAAAATGTTCTCTATGAGAACCATCTCAGAAGAAGAGGTAAAATATATACTGTGACTTTGTTGGCCCATTTTCATGCAGTTTTGTTCCTTACACTCCAGGTCTTTGCAGAGAACTGCAAATAACAAAGTAGATAGCATATGAAGGTCTGTGAAGTAAGCTGATGGGGATAACTGGTCACCTTTCAGAAAAGATTATGCGTGTGTACTTAAACAGGTAATAATTAATCACTTTTTCCAAAGGTAAATTTCTGTTTAACTCCTTACCAATTACTAATTAGTACTTAGAGCACATTTTGGGGGAGATTGTTGCAACAAACACATCTTCTGGACATGTATTTTTATGGCCAAGTAAGAATTACAACTTTTCAACTTTAGCGTCTGAATGTCTTCTTAAAATAATATTATGAGGAGGTTATGTTGTTAGATTAGCTGCTTCTGATACTACAACCACAAAGTCTTTTTCATTTACCTGCCCATTTTTGTAGCTACTACTCTTGGTTGAATGCACAGCTACAGCAGGTTGGTTACAACCTATAGCAGGAATGTTACAGCCACAAGGCAATGTCCCTCACATACTTGGTGTAGACTATAAAACACATAAAAATAAGATGGGGTTCATGAATTCTTGCAAAGTGATGCTTTTTCATAAGGGAAGACACCCAAAAGACTGAGCTGATACTATGTCTACATCAATTACAAAGCCATGCATTTAGGCTTGATCGAAATTATTTGCAGGCTAGGAGTCCTATTGTATATATATAGTAAATCTTAAATGTCTGGCTATTAAAAACTGAGCATTTCTCACTCACAAGGAGACTATATGTTGAATGGAAAGTTGTCATCCTTTACCCCTCCCAGTACTTGTGATAAACTTACCCTCAATGTTTTTCTCCTTTTAGTTCCAGCAGCAGAAGGTTCTCCAAAGTTATCGTCATGTTTTAACACCATTTACAATAAAACCTTTAAGAACATACTGAAAAAGGAAACTCCCAAAAGAGCTTTCTGATGGATGGAAAGAGTTTGATGTATTTTCTATTTCTAGGTATGGGAATGGAGAATAGTTATCAAGTTTTCCCAAGACTAACATGTAAGTTCAGTCCTGAAGGTAATCACCTATAAAGAGGTGACCTATGGTGTTGGTAACTGCTACACGGTAGCACGACTCCAACATAACCTCACGGCTCTGTAAGCTTAGGGGATAGTCTGAGTGGATGACAACACAGAGTAAGTACAGGCATGTGTGATCAAGAACATCAGCTGTAACATGGATGGTAATTCTAATGTTTTATTATTTCCACAACATACAGATTCTGACATCATATTTCCTTGTTATACATCCACTTGCAACTCCTAAACTTGATTTGCGGCCTTTATGAGGTACAGTAAGAAATCCTGAACTCCCCTTTAGAAAGCAGCACATAAGCAAAGATCACATTTTCTTACAATTCATACACTTTGGGGTATTTTCATAAATCAGCCAATAAATTAATTATAAAAACAAACAGATTACATTTCCTTCCACTAACCAGAAAATGTTATTGTTGCCTCCATTCCAACTTGCAAAGACAAGAATCATTAATATATAGTATATGCAGACATGCATACATATACAAACATATGAGGCTTTGAAATCTTAAACTTAAGTAAAATCAGAAGCTATTTATCTTATCAAGTTTTAACAGTTTCCTAATTTTTTAAAAGGCACCAGCCCCTAATGCAGTGTTATTGATCAGAATTGCTCAGAAGATAAAACTCTGTAGGGACTCCACCACTTCCAGACAGAGTATTTTTCCATTGTAAAGTGCTAAGAAGTTGGTAATACACAGTGTAACAGACCATGAAAAAAGCACCAAAGAAGCTATGTACAGAAAGAGGAAAATAAATTCTGTGAAACACCTACCAATACAATGTTAGCAAGCAAATGTCTGTTTGACATTGATTCTCAAGAATGAAGAACGCAGTATAAACTGTGGCGGATTTCAGTTTAGTATTTTAGAGTACAAGAATTTTTTCAAATGATTGAGGTGGTTCTGAAACTGAGAGAAAGCACAACACAGAAGTGGCTAGCAGGAGTATATGGAGGGAGCAGACCAGCAGTGGCAAATTAGGCAGTGAATTCAGGGGGACGAAAACTGGTGCTGCAGGATACATGCAGAAAGACAAAATCAGTCAGAAGAAACGTTTTTTGGTTTTTTTTAATGCAACTGAACCAATCATCTCAGATGGCTCAATGCCAGCCCCTTGGCATGTATATTCTTAACATATAGTTTCTGATGCCTTTAGTAAAGAATTGCAATAATTACTTAATAAATATTCCTATCATTAACCTGATCAGAAAACTTACAGTGGAACAGATTATTGATAGCAAAACACTTTTTTTTTTTTTTTTTTAATATTCTAGCTTTATAACAAGCAAGAAAGAAAACTGTATTTCAGACTGCCACTTAAAGCATCACACTTTTAACCTCCTCCTTTCATCCAGAGCTCTTTACCTTTACTGACACCCTCTGGTTCCTATCTCTAAGTCAGGTCTGAATTCATTCCAGCACTCTTTCCAAAATTTACTTTCCAAATCAATATTTTGTGAAGCACAGAACTGGACATTTTCTGAAACCCCCATAAATCATATCACTGATTCCCCAATAGTTTACCATGTCAGCAACTTATTCAGGGGACTCAAGCAAATTTGCCACTCATGACCTTCTTGTATTGAATCTCTGCAGACAGTCCTCCAAGTTATGCATTTCTTAAAGTTACCCTTTATTATTTCCTAACTGCAGAGTTTTTAATCCTATCTTTTATCTCAGCTGTTTGCATATTTTTCAATTTTGTCAAAGCTGTTCTCCTACCAGTTCTCAGCTATACCTGAGCCAGTAAGATTTTTTGTATTTTCTGTTTTCACTCTTAGTGTATATCTGCCCTTGTTACAAAATGAAATTAAGATCCCTTCCCCTGACATTTTAACCTAGAATTCAAAGCATGACATTCAACTTCGTATTGATCAAAAGAACTAAAATCTACACTCTTAGTCTCTAGACCATCCATAGCTACCTCCACACTTTTATGTCATACTCCGCTAGTTCTGACTTTTTCCATAGGCATTTGCTGTGTAAGTGCATGAAACAGAAGAACTGCATGTTGAATAGCCCACTTTTAAAACTATTTAGCTGATATCACCTTAAAGAGTGCTTAACACTTCATCCTCCTTCCTTTATATATTTGTTGTCTTCCAAGACTTTGTCTTCTTAACCACATCTACTCTTAATCATTCACATAGTTAAAAGTATATTGCCACAGAGGGCCATTATACATGAAATATTCCTCAGTCACTATAGCTCACATCTCAGTTTTCTGTCTTCCTTTTAGTATTCCTCACACAAGTAAACAAGCATCTTCCCTCCTGACAAGATACATATTGAAAGGGATCTTGGTTTTTGTTTGGTTTTTTGTTTGGTTGGTTTTTTACTTGAAACTTTGCAGATAAATGCTATAGTAATTAAAGACAATTAAAATATATTTTTAAAAATTCTGATAGATATTTTATAGCACTTAAAAGTAATGGCCCAATTATTGCTAATTCTTTTGATATCCACTGTAATAATATTAATCACGATGAACTGATTTTGTGTTAATATTGATTGCTATAAAGTACTTCTGAAGGAGTTCTACTGTATCTCAGCAATAATTAACTGCACTTTTATTAATTGGAAAATGTCACCCAAATTTTAATTATCAGGAATTCCCCTTAGCTTTTGGCTAACAGCGAGCATGTAATTTATTTGTAGTTTCAAACTTTATGTCTGATCCAAAGCTCACTGAAAACTAGGGGAATGTTGTAACTCCTTAGAAAAACCTGGCATAAAGTCCTTCATTAAAAAACGTTACTGAAAATGTGTCATTCAAGGAAAGCATTACTTTTAAAATTAAAAAAAAGGAATGAACAAACTTTGCAAAACATTATGTCACATTTCTGAAATACTGCAACACACAGAAAACTTTAGTTCTAAGCAGTCACATTACACTATCTTGTTTAAGTTCTGCTTTATGAAGTTTCTGTGCTCAACAGGAATGAAACTAAACATCTGAAGTACAGATACATATAGATAATGTATGCAGATTTTTTCTCTGAGATAAAAATCTTCAATACAGTTTCATGCTATGTGTTACAGAAATAACTTTCAGTTCATCTTGTAGCCAGCTCATAGACATTCCACATAGACATTCCACATTCTCAACCACTGTCCTCACATCAGAGAGGAAAAAATCAGTGCATCTTTATGTAATTCCATCTCCTCTGCCTGCCAGCAAAGGAGAACAGTCCAGACACCGTACTCTCCTAAATCAGGACATAATTGTTTATCCCAAAGCCAAGTACCGTTCTGAACTTTGTAACAACACAACTTTTACTGCATCACTATAAACTCAGTATGCTAGGTTATTTTCTGTTTCACCCTCAAGCATTAGCACGGTAGCTCTCCCCAACATAAAAAATTAGCACGTTAAAATAGGCATTCTTTCTCTGAAGCATGTATTTGTTCTAAAAGCCTCACATCTCGCTTCACAACTCATTCACTGCAGTAGTTTGCCAGATAGTTAAATGACAGGATGCACAGAGTAGATCACAGTAATTTCTGCTTCAACTTTTCTGCTCAATTATGACAACAATTTCAACACAAGATCCAAAACAAAAAGCAAAACACATAAAACTGGACTAGGAGCCCAAAAATGGGATCTCTCACCATTGCTGGCTTCACAGCAGACTGCTCACAGAGATGCCGCGATGGATATTACAACAAATAATCTGCACACACTCCGAAGCCTGTCCAGGGAGATCAGTGCCTGGCTAGGGAACGGCAGAGACACTTACCGCTGCTGTGGCACCGGCTCTCTCCCGCCCTGACTCAGGCTCTCTCTCCCATCCTCCTGACAGCCTCACATACAGCAGTCCCTGATGGAGCTGAGCCTGTGGGGAGCAGAGGATCGCAGAGTTGGGTTTTCCCCTTTTTTTTTTTTTTTTTTTTTTTTTTTTTTAAACCATCCAGCGATAGTTCTCCAGACCCGACCGCCTCTCCTCCTCCTCCTCGCCTGTCTCACTGCTGAGTAGCCCCAGGTGAAGGCATCCGCGCCGGCAGCTCCCGCCAGCCCCTCCCGGCCCCGCCGTGCCCCCTCCCCGGCGGGGGGACCGAGGCACCTCCCCCGGCTGCTCCCGGGGGGTGGCGGAGGCTCTGCCCGCCCCTGGCAGGACGCGTGTGTCCGTATGTCTGTCTGTACGTGTATGTGTGTATCTGTGCCACCTCACGCTGCCGCCCGTGACTCGCCCCTACCCCTAAGCGTACAAGGACCACCCCCCCTTCCCCATCCCCTTCCCCTTTCCCCCTCCTCCAGCTCCTCTCCTCCACTCCTCTACCCCGGAGCATGAAAACAAAAACGGCGACTTGGCAAGCGCTCTCCCCTCTGCTGCTGCTGCTGCTCCTCTCCCACCCCAGCCAGCAGCTTTCCCCAGGCACCGCTCTCTGCCCCGATCCTTTTCTTCCCGCCCGCTTCCCCATCCTCCTTCCAGGTAGACTTTTTTTTTTTTTTAAGATTTCATTTTTTTTCTTAAATGTATTTTATTCCCCTCCAGCGGTGATAAGCCTCCCTCTCCACCGCGCCCTACCGCCGGGAGCCGCGGCTGCGCTGCACCGCACCGCGCCCGTGCAACCTCCGCCTCTGTAACACCACAGCGGCTGCAGCTGGGGAACAGCGGGGGCGGCGAGCGGGGGCCTGGCAGCCCCTTCCCGCCCTGTTCCTTCCCCGTCACCGCACACCGCGACTCGCCCCATCCCCGGCGCTGCGCCCCGCGGTGCTGCGCTCCCCTTCCTCCCCCCACCCCCGCGCCAGCACTGCGCGAGCCGCGCAGCCGCACCCGCCGCAGCACCGCCCTCGCGCGACCGGCCCCGCGCAAGTGGCGCGAGTGCGGAGGCCGGGCGGGGCGGGGCTGGGCGGTGCCGCTGGTTAAGATTCGCCTTCTCAGTCTTGCTGGGCCGGTCGGTCCCCACCCGTGTGCGCAGTACCCGTCCCCACCCCGCGCAGCTAATGTCTGCGTTCAGGGTCTCGACAGATCTTAATCCTTCTTTTCTTTTATTTTTCCTGTGGCAATGGCAACTTTCTGCTTTAACACTGGCTACTTCTCTGCCCTTCTATACTTTTATTTCCTTGCCCTTTTTTTTTTATTATTTTTTTTTTTTCCTTCCGCAAGTAACTAGGTCTCTCTTTTCAGCTTGCGGATGGAGTACCTGTTGTCTAGCTCCTGTTCTACGATTTTTTTCTCTCCTTCAGTGACTCAGTTTCAGTGGTTTATCCTTTCTGAATCCGTGTTGTGTGCAAATACATGTGTGTGTGCATTTTTCTTGATTATTTTTTCTTTGTATTTATTTATTTTTCCTAGCCTAAGTATTTTCTGATTAATTTTTAGAAATTGCTCTTTATTTGTTTTAGGTTCATGGGAAAAAGGAATTGTTGAATTTTGAAATTTGCTGTGGGTTCTTACACAACTCTAGTTCTAAATCTTGGCAATATGAATAAGAGTTTTTTTCTCTGTGTGTTTTGCTTTTCTTTTATATTGAAGCCTCCAGCAAGATAGGTTATCAGTGATGAGTGACACAGTTTAATACGCTTTTGTGGTCTTGTATACTGTATAGAAATCTGTCAGAGGATTTACAGCTCAATGTCATGTTGAATGAATTCTGTCCACTAACATCTGTATGGATGAGCTGAAAAAAAAAAAAACCAAACAAAAACCAAACCCTAACTTCCAATCCCTTTTTTCATTATTCTGAAATTATAAATTTCTTTCTTCATCACCATCTACAACTGCCTTAATTATCACAGTGAAAGACTGAGAATGAACCCATCGTTAGAAATGAACTTTATCTGCATACACTACCCCATACAAACACAGAAGAAAATTGTCTCGCCAACTGTGGATGGATCTTTAGGTGTATTTCTATTGGGCAAGTAATGTTGCAACCTGACATATCCAAGCTTCTCAACATTGACTCAATGTGAAGAAAATTATCTTCTGGTCATTGTTTCCAGTGTTACTAGGTTACCAGACAGCATTTACTTAGAAGCCAAGAATAGTGACTGCATTAATTCTGATCTTGTGAATAACTTATGAGACTCCATTTCTCAATATTTCCAAAGTGAATGTTAAAGCCAGAAGTATTTTTGCTAATAAATGTATTTTTTCACATTCTGAAGTTATTTATGACAATAATGAGGAATTACTTGTGAAGAGGTGACTTTCATTGGTTACTTGTTTTTACAGATAGAGATGGAATTAAAAGAAATACAGATTTTTTTTTTTTTTTTTTTAAGTCATAAGGATGGGACTTCATGGCCTTTATCCTGCCTTGTGAAGTTTACAGATCGGGGTTATTTTTAAAGACTACTATAAGGCACGTGTGCCATACTCATTGGGCTACATTATTTTTGCTCTTAGCTCACTTTTACGTAGAGTTCTTGTTAGGGTACAAGAAAGATTGCTTCCTTCATTTTAACTTCACATCAGCAATATTTCTTCAAGGACATATATATCATATAATCAGGAATGGACTGTATATGTATGAGTACCAGTTTTATCTTTCTTTGAAAGCGAAGTGGCATGCAGCTTTTAAACAGGTTAAAATTTCATTTGATTGTGTGTATCATTTGCAAGGTCAGTTCTGGTTTTATTCCATCACTGTAGGAACATGAGCTGGTTTACAGCATACATGTTCAATGTTTAATGCATTGACAGTGAATTATATTCACTATGTTACAGTGTTATCATTGCTATAGATTTTAAGTCAACCTAGCTGTATTTTGCGTATCTGATCTAGTTGTCTAACCATCTCCATATAAATACCTTAATCTCTCTATCTCATTGTCCCCAGTGGGCAAGCAAACAGATGCAGCACATCTGCAGTCTGAGTTGTTTCTGAGCTTTTCTCTTATTTGTTTTATACATCTTTCCTTTTCATTCAGTCTCTCTTCTTCTTTTAAGCAGAGCATAATATATTCCTTGCCACATGGAGAGCTGTCTGAGCAATACCATTATTATTGGGATATTTCACTTTTCTTTCTCAACCAATTGCAGAATATAAGTAAAAGATAGGGAATGAAGTTTGAAGAAAATAATTGCCTGCGCAAATTTCTCCCCCACATCTTTTGTCTGCAACAGCACTGGGGGTGTATCTTTAGAGTAGCATGAGAGCTTCTCTCTCTCTCTTTCCCTCTCCATTTATAATTCTTTAGGTAAGTAGAGGACAGTATTTGACAAATACTAGCTTTTGAAAGGTATGCATTGGCCCTGCTCTAGTGCATAAGTATATAATTTTAGTGGCAACCACTATATTTTGTCCTCCCCTAGAACATCTGGATAGACTCATTCAGTTCCTTATGGCTGTATAATTAGAGTTGTAAGAAAATTTTTTAGGGGGATAAGCAGAATTATGCATAAATGTGACACATAATTCTTAAGGCCTCTGGCAAACAGCAGAAGATTCAGAGTCTACCATGCAAACTTTCAGCTATAGCAGATAATTAACAAACTGGAGACGTTACCAATGGGAAGAAGGTGCTGCATAAAATAAACAAAAAGGACCAACCTCTGGGGACTTGAGCCTCCTAAATTTTTTCAGAAATGCAGACAGATGACAGCTGGTCCAACATAAAGACTGGGAGAAGGTTTACCTATTTTTAAAAGTTTTGAAACAGCAGAAGGAAGCATGTTCTCTATCACAGCTTTCTATCATGCCACAATGTTCTTTTTGATTCTCCAAGAGAAACTCATAAACTGAGTGTATTTTTTCATTGAACCATAGTCTAAATAAGAGAGGATGACAGAGCCGTACTGCAGTTAGGAAAGCATCTCAAGGATGGTGAGGCCATTATGTTCCTTGGTGGACAACCCTAGTGTAAACTTCTACTGCCACCTGGTTGAAGAGAAAATAAGCTGGGTACTACTTATTTTGATATATCTAGGTATAGGCAGTATGTTAGTACCAAAACAATGGTCATCAAAGAGCAAAGTAGCAACGCTGTGGTATTCAGTTATTAACAGAAGGGGACAAGCTAGGAGTTCCCTCGTTTCTGCAGAAGCCACAGCCCCCAGGAGAGCCATAGGGAAGTGACAGATTTGAATATCATAGTCTTATACCAAACCTATTTATGCACTGATTCTCCACTGAGTGTGGCTTTGTAAGGAACTGGTCCAAAGGAAACCAGAGGAACAGGTCCTTAAAATCAATCTCCTGGCTTCTGACAGAAGCAGGATAAGATGACCATCAGAGAGGATTCCTCTTACTTTTCTGTGCATGTTTTGTGCAAGTGCAATATAGTTTTTTAGTTTCAGAGGCAGAATAAAGATCGGAAAGGATTTGCAGACTCATATTCTCTCCTGGTTTTCCTAACCTTGTGAGAGACATACCTGGAACATCTGTTATGAGATACAATATGTTGCTTTTGATGCTGTGATACAACTGTGCTAGTTAGTATACTGGGAAAAGCAAAACCATAATTTTCCTCATTCCTTCCAACTTGATCTTCACCATATGTACAGGAAGGATCTAGTGTCCCCTGGAGACTGATTTTACCTTCTACAAACATGGAGCAAAGCTTCTACTGCATGTGGGAGCAAAATACAAAAAGGGGTAAAGAGTAGAGAAAGAACAAATCTGTTTACCACTGCAGCCATGCCATAGTAACGTGAACTGTTCAGATAGATAGGGAACTAGTTAAGGGATGTGATGAGTCATAATCCTCAAAAAAGAGAAAAACAAGGGAAATTAGAGGTTCTCTGAGTGCCACAGAATTTTGGAAGAACAACCTTTACTTATATCAAATGTTCCAGCAGCAAAGAAAACTGGATAGTAACAAAGATAAATTCCAGAAACTTCCTAACCCACATCTCAAAAGAATCAAGAGCATGAAGGATGAGAAGACTGCCCGCCATTCAATTACTGAATCAGCATGGTTAGAGTCCAGGACTTTTGAGGTGGATGCTAAATTTAGGTTCTTAACTCATATTTCAATACCTAAATAAAAGTGGCCTATTTTTTTCAAAGATGTTGAACAATTCCTGTTCCTCTGATTTTTGTTGGTACTTAAGAAAAAAGTAGACTCCTTTTTTTTTTAAGTATCAATGGTACTTGAACAACAATGGTACTCAGAATTCTGTGCTTATAGACCAAGGTATTTCAGCCTACTTTGTAAAATATTTGAAGATACCATTGTGTGTCTCTAAAGATGAAGGATGCTGCAAAATAAACAAAAAAAATCCCTGTATTTTCCTCTTAATGAAGCTAATAAGGAGAACTCCCATGGCACTAAGTGTGCAGTAACAAATGCTCAGCCCCGATCCCCACCCTAGATTAAACAGAAATACACTAGAAGAGGAGGCTTGATGTGAGAAGTCACTGAAACCCTTCTTAGGTGTATAGTACTCCTGTAACTACACTACCAGTGAATGAAGCTTTTAATTGTTTTTAAATAATGAGCTTTCAGTCCTAGGTGATTTTCCTGTTGAGGAAAATAACAAAAAATCTGGAATTTATGACATATGCCATTTATGTAATGAGCAGTATATGCCATTATCTCTGTGAAGGAAAAACTAGGAAGGCACAGTTCCTGTAGTTTTCAGACACCCATCTGGAATAGTCACTCGAGCATTTCAGGGTCACACAAAAAAAAGGGGACTAAGAAAAAGGGGAATTCTTGAACATAACACAATGTGCAAGACAATGCAATAAATAATGTAATGTGTAAGTAAAGCTGGATAAATTTATCCCCAAGAAACCCAAGTGACACTATTAGAAAGTCCGTCCTTGGTGAAGTATGTATGACTGAATTTGTGAACTCTTATTTGAAAACAAAAACGCAAGCAAACCAAATAACTCCTTTTCCAAATGCAATTATGAAAACAGAAAAAGGGAGGAAGGAGGGTGGAGGGAAGACTATAAATCACTTCCTTGAGTCTGAGAGAATAGTGATTATTCTTAGATTATTCTGTTAATCTCAGAGTCTCCCAGAAGAGTTGACAAATCTACTTTGTTGAGTTCCCTACCATCGCATTACTCCACAGAAGAAAGAATTTGACTGAGAATGTCTGAAATTCAGGGAGTTTGTAGTAGCTGCAATTAAAATAGCACATATCAGCATTCCCTAGTCTACCCACCTGCCTGCCCACGGAGATTAGATTCAACATTTGACTTTTTCTCTTGATATTTTATCCTTTATGTGACAGTTTCCTAGGAATGGCAAATTTGGAACACCCTATATGACAATAATAACAAAAAAACCTAGAATTAGTTTATTTCTTCAAGTACAACTGGACTGGAACAGCTTGCTTGACTCCAATATTAACATGCTGAGTACTTGATAAATTGAGGTATGTAAAGATGACATTAATTTAATAAAATAAATTGATTTAATCTAATAATAAATTTTATTGATGGCAACTTGGCTGATGAAAGCACAAATGAAGATGACTTTGAAACCTTTAGATGTTTTCTGAAGAAAGTACAATTGTCTGATGATCTTTCATCTTAAGAACCAAAAGCTGAATAAACAGAACTTAAGTTATAACATATAATTTATAAAATATATACATGGATTTCAGTGTAACCCACAGAACATTAATTATAGCACTTATTTCACAGCTGTTCTATGAAAGCTCAAATAAAATGTGTCTACAATTAAAACTGAGTGTATACTGATTTCATTAACTTAACAGCTGCACCAATAACCAATACCAAGGAACATACCCTACTTTGTTAATGTCTCCGTACCATCTGCAACAATCAAAACTATTGGGTTTTAAAGCGGATGATGTCTTACTAGTATTGTGATCACAGCTACCACAATATGCTTACACATGCTACTGAAGTGAAATTATCTATTTCAAGGGAACCGCAAGGGTTATGTGCTGCAAGACAATTTCCTAAATACAAGTGTTTGCCAGAAAGTCAGAAACAGAAATTCCTGGTGGCTTCTTTCCAACACTCATGCGCTCAAACATTAATTTCTCATGTGCCCAAACAAAAATTCAGCTTCAGAGCAAAAATAGGGGAGGAGACTGAAATAGCGTAGGAAACTTTTATGCTCACAGTTACTTTTTAATGTTTTGACATTGCAACTCTGTCATTTTAACCCATACTTCAAAGTGTAACTTCCAGCTTTAAAAAGATAAAAAAAAGCCTCACACACAAAAAACTCAGAAATTTCATCATACAGATTCATAAAGACATTCAAGCAAATGTATTAGAATTTTAAATCTGCTTCACAAACTCTCTTAACACAAAAGCTTTAAGAAATAACAAGAGGCATAAAATTGTACCCTAGCAAGGCATGTTTCCATTCAGCTTATACAACAATGTGTCTTCAGTGGCGAGTTCTCCTCCGGGCCCTGGTTTGGAGTGGGAACTTAATCCTCTTCTATCTGCTCTTCTGACTAGCTATGTCCTAGGTATTGCAATCTGTCTCTCACTGCAAATGCTTAAGTTATATTCTTCCACAGTTGGGTTCTCTCTGTCTCTGTAATTCTTCCAAATTTCCAGTACAAGTCCTGCTTTTCTGCCTTGTTTCTTAATTTCTGCTCTTCCATACTCTTGTCTTCTGGTCACAATTTATGGCTTGTATCACTTTCACAGCTCTAATTCCCCTGTTCCTTATTTTCCTCCACCCAGACTCCATTTCCTTACTTATTAATTACTATTTCTTCCCCGTCTTCAACCTTGTAACACTACCTCTCTCTGGCTCCTTGTCCCAGTCTGCTCCTTTCCTCAACAACTCTTGCCACCTGTTTTTTGTCCTTGTCTCAAATGTCTTGATGCTTTTTTCATAGTCCCTGCACTTCCATGTCACTTGAGCACCAACAAAGAAATTCTTTAAAGCTCTAGGAAAATAATCTGTTAGTTTACAGGTTCACATCCTGTCGTCCACATCAACTGTCACTGAAATTCAGAAAAAGTCTTCCTTGGTCTTTGTAATTGTGGTCTGGACCATGCTTAGTCACTCTCTGGGTGTGAAACCTGTGCAGACAAGTCAAAGCCCTGAGTCGGAAGGCAAAAGCTGTGAGGAATGTATCTATTAAACCTTTCCAAGGTTTCCAAGGTTTCTAAGGACTTTCCAGGCTACTGTGAAGGGACATTTTTCAGGGTTTTCCAGAATGGAAAAATATAGTTTTTTCACTGGGATTGTATCAGACACACCTCTAGTTTAAAAACAAATTCTGCTGAAAGGTTAAGCTCTCGCTCTAAAGTATTCTTAAAGTAACTGCTGAATTTGTTATAATTTAACAGCAGTGAAATAGAGTATTTTTCTGTTAGCTTTTGTTTGGAAATGGCTGAATCATTTTTGCTGAAACATTTGTTAAAAGTTAAAATAAATCATCTGTCTGACAGACATTCAGTGGAGAAAATTTCAATCCAAATGTAAAATTTGGGCAAAGTTAAAAGGAACTTCAATCAGAATCTTCTAATAAGAAGTATCAAGCAAGAACAACTCCAAAGACACTACTGGATCCATCTATAATAAAATCTTCTTGTATTAAATTATCAGCTTTATTATTTCTAGTGAAAGTGAATATTAAGCATCTGTCTGTTTTCTTTTCAAAGTGTTAACATAAAAGCCCTTAAGGGCTTTTAAAAAGTTGTCTTATGTTAGTCTTTGTAAAAGATGTGACAGACTGGATAACAGTTTATTTTTTCATGCACAGTGGTATATATTCCTTTAACCAGGAATGGCCACCCAGCTGGATAGATAGCTACTGTGCTGCTTGTCCCTGGAGGCTAGAGGTTGAGTTAGGTGGCATCCTCTGAAGAGGAGAATTGCAGGTCTCCAGGAGTGATGGTAAACAAGAAGTTCAACATGAGCCGGCAATGTGTGCTTGCAGCCCAAAAGGCCAACCATAGCCTGCGCTGCACCAAGAGAAGTGTGGCCAGCAGGTCGAGGGAGGGGATTCTCCCCCTCTACTCTGCTCTCGTAAGGCCCCACCTGAAGTACTGCATCCAGTTCTGGGGCCTCCAACACAAGAGACACATGGATCAGTTGAAATGAGTCCAGAGGAGGCCATGAGAATGATCCAAGGGCTGGAGCACCTCTCCTGTGTGGACAGGCTGAGAGAGTTGGGGCTGTTCAGCCTGGAGAAGAGACGGCTCCAGGGAGACCTTATAGTGGCCTTCCAGTACCTGAAGGGGGCCTAAAAAAAAACTGGGGAAGGACTTTTCATAAGGGCAGTTAATAACAGAACAAGGGGTAATGGCTTTAAGCTGGAAGAGGGCAGGTTTAGATTAGATATTAGGAAGAAATTCTTTCCTGTGAGGGTGGTCAGACACTGGCACAGGTTGCCCAGAGAAGCTGTGGCTGCCCCCTCCCTGGAAGTGTTCAAGGCCAGGCTGGATGAGGCTTTGAGCAACCTGGTCTAGTGGGAGGTGTCCCTGCTGATGGCAGGGGGATTGGAACTGGATGATCTTTAAGGTCCCTTCCAGCCAAACCATTCTATGATTCTATCATTCTATGGTCAAACTGCTGAGGGAGAGAAAATTGTGGAAAATTTCATTTATCTCCCTAAGTCAACTGGGGAAGGATGGACAAGCAGAGACAGCTAGTGTGGAAACTGCGGTGTGGTGAGGACTTCTGAGCACAAGCTCACAACAGGGCCTCAGGGACAGAGAAACCAGCTTTTATAGCCAGCGTGGGATTTGTTGTTGAAAAAGCAGCACTCTGCAAGGACGTAACAGGAAATGGGGAGGTTTTTGTTGTGTGGGTTTTTTTTAGTCTTGTTCTCAGTTTTCATTATATTAAAAAGGCTATTTTCTAGTTTATGTTTCAATAAAAAAACAGCTTTTTTTTTGCTTCGGAGTGCATTGGTGCTTTTGGAATGTGTCTCTTGCTTAAGGAATTGAGACAGATCCACCTCAGAGCTGTATGTTAAGTTTTTCATCTCAGAAGATATATTAAATATATATATATATATATATATATATATACACACTTTTACTATGTACTGAACTACCTCTGAATGATTAGGCAAAGGATGTGTTAAGTATTTAGTAGGATTTCAGTTATTGTTCTGAAATATCAGTCAATATCCTTTACCATAGGAAAGATTGGAAATAGTGTTATAAAATTAACTAAAATCTGTTCTATAGAATTTCTGTTAGCATAGGATTAAGACTTTGACAAATACATTTCTGGTTTTAATTGAACAGACTGAAAGTAAAACTGTTTACATGTGAAAGACATTTTGGCAGATGTATAGCCAAGTACCATTTAGTGAAATTTAAAGAGTGATGACAACATGTAAGAATTTTTTTAGCATACTAATAACATAATTTAAAAGCAGAAGCAATTAGCTAAGTATTAAATTGCATACTCTGCATGTGCAGTAAAAATGTTTTGTGCCCCTCAAAAGATTTTATTTTCTTAGGGAGAATATATATGCTAATTAAATAATAAACTCTGGAATAGCAGTTTTCAATGCATTCTGGTCTATTGTCTCCATAACAGATTCAAAACACTAATAGACTAATCCTGCTCATATTAGGTACATAACAAGTTACATAAATGGCATAATTATGTTTTTACTGTGCTTGATAGGTTTTAACATGCACTTTAAGTGTCACGATACTATGAGAAGCAGCTGTAAAATACGCCATCTTGCTGCTTCATATTTATGTCCCTGTCAGGTACTTCCATAGCAGTTTTGAAAGTCTGAAGGAGTGTTAACTGCCACTATTGCCATCTCAGGATGATGTGGGAATATCTTTCTACCTGACACATCCTCCTCCTCCACCAGTGCCAATTATAACAGAGATGGTCTCCAGGCATTGCTGACAATTTCCTTGATCATGCGTGAGAGCTGCTGTTGCCCACTGAGAATGACTGCAATGCTGACAGTGACTAAGAGGCAGGTGTCTTGGCTATTTGTCCTGATTTTTAGTTGGGACAGAGCTAGATTTCTTTTTAGCAGCTAGAATAGTGTTGCATTTTGCTTTCAGCATGGGATTTGATATGAGAGAAACGTTGTACTTAATAACAGTATGCCACTTTGTGTCATCTCTTGTACCTTGCAAAGAGCCATATTTTCTCCATATGTCCATTCATAGCAACTTTCTGCTTGTCAATGTGACTGAAGGTTTGTGGTTCCAATAGCAGGTCAGCATTGTCCGTTTGTATCCACGTATGAGCAACATGACCAGTGAAATGCATAGTATTGCTAATTGTTTGCTGTGCACATGTCAGAAAATAAATAACATTGATCATGATTACTAAAGTGATAATAAAAACCAAACCTGTGGTGGACAGAGAGGAATTAGTGACATCTAAAACTTTTAGTTCTTTCTTAAATGACAGTGCTGAATCTAGTTTGATTACATTATAAAATTAATCATATTAAATGCACTCTGGAACTTGTATAGTATTGCTAGTGATTCAAATGGAGAGAGGGCTGATTTTAGGCATTTACATTGGCTTTATGAGGTACCTAGAACTTTTCTGGATTATTTCCTCCTTAATAATTCCTGGATTATGTCCTGCAAAGAAATAATTGATAGTTCTGAAAAGAAGAGTATTCATATTTCTGAAATTGTGTCAGGTACCATGGAAATCAGCCAAGTATACAGCCATGCCTATGCACCTGTCAAGGACCTACCAGAATTTCCTTAGCATCAAAGATGACTCACATTAATTTTACTAGCTGTTAAATAATGTCTCTAATCCTCTCACAAATCAGTTGGCACAATTCAGGTACATTGTCAAACTTTTATACTTGCTGTATGGGAAAAGGAGTACTTCATTGTGTATTTATATCCTTATATCAGTATTGGTCACGACAACATGATCTTAAGAGGATTAAAACAAGTAAGAAGAACAGCAGGTTTCCAGGATAGCTTTAATTCTACAAATTCTGTGAACCACCTCCTCTAATTTCTGTAGTTTTATGCAGGGAGGAAGCTGAAATTACACTCTGAAACTGCTGCACATTTCAAGTCTCCATAAAATCTCAATGACTGATCAGTCATATCTCTAATGTCTTGTAGTTAAAGCACTGAACCAGTTTTCATGAGATCTGGATTCAATTTCTTGCCCTGTGTCACAGGCGTGGGGGAGTGGGAGGAAGAGGGGGGGCGGGTCAGAGAGGGGGTCTGAATGAGTTATACACTTCACTTGTAAGGGAGATATAATTAATATATACTTATTGATATAAAAATAGTGAATTAACAAATTTCCAAGGTTAATGTAACATTCATTTAACAGGATTTGATGGCAAAGTTCACTTGAGTATTTACTGCGTAAAGGGCAGGGTCAGACAAAACTCTCAGGAGACCTCCTGTTGAGTCACAAGGTTTTGGAATGGACTCCCTTGCTTTCTAAACTCCTTCTCAGAGAGGAATCTAGGTGCAGCTAGATTCCTCTCTGAGAGGACAGGAGGAGATCCAAAGATCCTGTCCTAGGCCCAGACTTGATCAGCAGTTTATATCTAAAGGATTATATGTGCACAATCAATCCTTTATATAACTTAGTTGAGATTTTGCAGTTTAGCATGATATTAGTCACTTACTGAGGATCTGTTGCAGTGAGAAATCTCTCAACTTCGAGGAGTAACCTTCAGTTAATTGTATATTTTCTGATACTCCTTTTAGGTAGGCATACCATTTTCTGATAGTGGGGTTTTGTGCAATTCCTTCTAGGGCAACAATCGCTTTTAGCATTGTTTCTAATAAATTAAATGGTCCTCTAGTTTGCACAGGTTACCCCTGATGTATTTTTTCAACTTGTTTAACTTCTTGGGCAAAAGGTAAAATTCCCTTTTCCCATTCATAATGTTTTTGTTCTGCTTTTTTAAATGCAGTTGAGCTTAACAATAAAGGTTTTTTAGGACCTTCGGGGCCAGTTTGGAATAAGTTGCAGTAAGTAGCATGTTCAGCGAAACCCCATTCGGCAATAATAGGTTCATGGGGATGCACTGGTCCCAGCGACTGATATGTCTTTAATTCTTCTGTTAAAGTTTTAACCGCGTCTTCATTTTCTAAATTCCACTCCCAAGATTTGCCTTTCCTTAAAAGTTAGTGTAACGGATGAGAAGCTATAGCAAAATAGCAAATCCAGGTACATGCTTCCTCCAGTATCCTAAAGTTCCCTTTAATTGCTGCAACTCCTTCCTTGATTGAGGCATTTGCAGCTTGTCGATTTTTCTTAAAGTATCTAGAGGAATCACTGCACTGCCCGCTATCCACCAAATGCCTAAAAATTTTACTTCTTTACTTGGTCCCTGACATTTTCCAGGTGGAATCTCAAGTTCTGCATTATTCAGTGCTTGCCACACTCCTGCTGCTTCTTCCCCACCTTCTCAGGGGAAGTACCTCCAATCAGAATATCATCTATATATTGGTACAGTGTTACAGTTTCATCTCTTGGGGGAGGGAGACTGTCTGTAAAAGTTCTGCAAGTGCAGCGTGAGCAGTTGTGGGGGAATATTTATACCCCTGTGGCAGCCTACTGAAGGTATATTGTGTTCCCTCCCAGGTGAAAGCAAACTTTTCTTTATCCTCTTCCTTTAAGGGAACCATAAAGATCTTGTGTTTTACATCTAGGGCTGCCATCCATGGACGTGCTTGCAAAGTAGGTGTTAAGTTTGCGATGTTTGGTACAGCATCAGGTAGTGGGGCTGTATTAGCATTCAGGAGCCGATAATTAGCTGTTAAACGCCACCTGGTTTCTGAATCAGCCAGACAGGTGAGTTATATGAGGAGTGGGCTCAGGAGATAATCTGCCGTTTCTCCAAATCAACTATGACTTCAGAGGTTCCGTTTTGTGCCGCAGTAGAGGTTGGATTTTGCGGTACGTTGGTAATTTTTGACTCGGGGAGTGCAGGAGCTGTGTGAAGGACACACCCAGTTGCCCCTCTGTCCCTGCCAGGGTTGGGATCGATGTTGGAGCCGAAGAACCACTCCCCATTTGGCAGACGCCAGGTTCTTCCATTTAAAACATCAAACCCTAAAACATTTTCAGTTATGATCTTTAATTGCAAAGCGAGTACTCGACATACGTTTCTCGCCCGGGAGCCATAAACTGACCTTGGCAGTCGGAGACACAGCACTCCCCCCATTCACATCGGTAATCTTAACTCTTTGCTGTCCGGGTCGCATGCCCAGCTTCTCGCCATCTTGTTGTGTTAGTACTGAATTTTGTGCTCCCGTATCTATTAGAAACTTCACCAATTGTCTTCAAGGACCAGCTGGGATTAAGATGTATAGGCCATCATCACTTATCCACTGGTAAGCCTCCACTTTCCGGACGGGCAGGCCCAATTGCCTTCCGGACATCACTCGGTTTTTGGCTCCATGTCCTGCAGCTCCTCCCTAAGGGGGAGGAATGAGTTATTTTCCTTGCTGGGGGCTGGTGCAGAGGAGTTGAGATACACTCTTTTTCACTGTTACCTCGTTTCTGAAAAGCTTCAGACAAACTCAAAATAACGCCAGTAGGCTGGCCTTGAATTGCGGCTCTGGGAATGCCCAGGGCTAATGCACTTTCCCACAATTCATTCCTCCGTTCTCGAGGTTCTGTTTGAGGATTTTAAAATTTGTTTCCCTTTAATCTAGTTTCTGTTCCCTGTTTCATGAGTCTTTGTGCTCTCCTCCCCGAGGCTTCAGGTTTTGTTTTTCACCTGGTGCAGGTCCCAGCCCACTTCACGGCGGTAGTTAACACTGTTGTGTATTAATTCTGCTCATTTAGGGAGTTGTTTAGGAGCATTATTGCCTCGGCTTCTATTATATTCGGTATCTCGTTTAATCTCATCCCGTTTTGCAACTAAATAGGGTTTAAGAATTGCAAGGGTTCCTCTAATCAGTGGTTTTAACATTGCAAAATCTACTGCAGCAGATAGTGAGACATCGTGGGGTCCTCAGTCATGCAAGCGGCTTTTGTGTTGGGTGGAGAGACCTCTCTTGGAGACTTAATGGGAATTACTGAGGGTTCGCCCCGCTCCATAGTGTCTATTCCTCTAGCCCTATGAGCTACTCGCTGGTGATAGAGTGAGCTGTATCAGTCGGGTCGGGTCCTAGATTTAAGAAAACTCCTGGACCCCAACAGCAGCTCACTTCATCCTCACTCAGCATTATTCAGTCGCCACCACTCAGGCATACTCACCACAAGTATTCGGTTTCAGTTTCACCCAGTTTTCTGCTATACCTTTCTAGCCAATTTGTCAATTGCAAAGGATCCCAGGGGATGGTACGAATTACCACCCTGAGGTCCCGCAGTTGTTTCTGCTTTAACAATGGATCTGGCTTCATGTTCAGGAAGATTTTGGGGGGGACAAAATATCACCTTCTGGCTCGCTATCATCAGGATGACCCCAGATATTTCCATTCTAATCTTCAGGGGATATTATCAGTTTCCTGATCTGTACAAAATCGAGGGGGTAGGGAGCCTGCAGAAGCATCACCTCGACCTTTTCCTCCAGTTTTTGTCTTTTTTATCTTTCTTCTTTTAACTGTTTTTGCAGAAATTCAGTTTTCAAAGACAGTAATGATTCGGTTGCCTTTTTAGCTTATCTTTCTTTTCTAGGTGCTGTTACTTTTTGTTTTCGTCCTCCCTTTCTTGACATGTAGCTTCTAAACATGTACCTAGCATTTTGCAGATAACACCTTTCTCCATCCTTTGTGCGGCCCCTGGCTGTTTTTAGATGCTCTTCAACGGCTTGCCAATCATGCCAATTGTCACGAGCCCATTCTTCTGAGAATTTGGGACTCGGATTCACTCCATGCCTCTGTAAATAATCAGTGACACTACTTGCCATCCTGCCGACTAGCCAATTTGTCGCAAGGGTTAGGGAGAGGGAGGAAGAAGGGGATTAGAGGGGTGGTCTGAGCGATTTATACACTTAACTTGTAAGAGAGATATAATTAATATATACTTATTGATATAAAAATAGTGAATTAACAAAGTTCAATGGTTAATGTGACTTTAACAGGATTTGATGGTGAGGTTCACTCGATTGTTTATTACATAGAGGACAGGGTCAGACAAAACTGTCAGAGAGACCTTCCCATTGAGTCACATGGTTTCAGAAAGGACTCCCTTGCTTTCTAAACTCCTCCTCAGAGAGGAGTCTAGGTGCAGCTAGATCCCGTCCTAGTCCCAGGCTTGATCAGTGGTTTATATCTAAAGGATTATATGTGTGCAATCAATCCTTTATATCACCTAGCTAAGACTTTGCAGTTTAGCATGCTATTAGTCACTTACTGAGGATCTGTTGCGGCAAGGAATCTCTCAGCCTCAAGGAGTAACTTTGAGAGGCCTCCCTACTCAAGGGAAGATCCTGGAGTGCAGCCCACTGTCATTTCAGGAGAGCTCAATGGGCCTCTGGACTGTCCACTATTTATGAAGTAAGATGATTGACCTATAGTCATATTTGCATACCAGCCATATTTTGGTTGGTGCATGCTCAGCACACCTCTCGCTGTTGGAGCAAGTTGCACAAGATAGCCCTTGGCTGTTGTTTTGTTATCCATCTCCCCTGATCCATGTGTGTCTAGTGTGAGCAGATAGCATCCATTATGACCACCACTGGTGGTTATCACTTGAACAGGGTTATGGGAAATAAAGATCAGGTATGTGTGGGGGAGCACACCATCACACCCTGCTATAAACCCCTTGGACAGCACTGGACCAGTGATTTAGTTTTTCAGTTCTTCATACTTACTTTTCTTAACTTTATCAGAATATAGAGTATATTTTCTGAACTGGAAGACTATGTTGTAATAATTCCTATCACGTATTCATAGGAGCGTTTAATGTAATGATATGATTTTGGTTATTAGTTAGGGATAGAGTCTTTAGATGTCTGTTTCATGTATGGGATTTTTTAACTTTATTTCACGGTGAGTTGCAGATTTCTTTGTTAATTGATACGTAGCAATTGATACGTAGCAATAATGCTTTAGCTCTGGAAATAATGATGCAATTAATTTAATAAAATAAACTGATCAGAACATGTTTGTTTTGAATTATATTTTACACATGAATGTTAATTAAAATTCATTGCTGCTGATAATAACATTATTAACATGTATACCATGTACAGTTAACAGAAACAGAAGTAGAGGCAATTAGTGGAATTAGGTGTTTTTCCTACTGAGAAAGAATATCCTGAGTGATAATTACCTATATTCATACATTCTATGTGCATATTACTAATAGCATAATTAAATCAATATAATACCACTTTAGAAACACTAAATAGATTTACTGACTGAGGAGTTGATAGGGACCCCACTATTTATTTTTTAAAATTGCATATGTCTGTCAATAGTGGTAGTAGCAGTCATGACCCAACTTTGTGTTTTTCATCACAGAAAGTAAATTAATGTATGTGGAAGTCTGTTGCTGTTAAGTTATTGCTTCTCAGGTGCTTTTGAAACATTCTTGTTTTATTAAGTGATAACCAAAAGTATGTATATTCATGCAAACATTCTCACCTATTTTCTCAGAAAATTAATTTTGGCATCACTTGATTTATCGTATACATTTATTTTACCATGTTTGATATATTGGCTGGGTGCTAGAAACTCTGGCAAGAATAGGTAAGTGGAGGAAGAAACTTTTCTGCTTCCCAGAAGATCAAATTAAGCCAACAATAAATGAAATTAATTTTATAGCACTTCTTACCCTTTTAGTACTAGGGAAGGAGTGAGGAACTTTGGCGGCTGCAATTGCTCCTAAGGTGCCTTGATTTCACCCTGTTACGTACCTAGGGACTGTGCAACCCATAGCCCTGTCTATCCAGAGTGCAGTGCAATCACACTAAAACCCCTGGAAATCCCAGTCTTTCTCTGCCCTTTTAGTGATATCCTGACTACAATTTTACAGGGATTAATTCTCCTGACAATTCTGTGAGAAAGATATAGTAAATAAGTTTACAGAGGGAAATGCCGTGACAGGAGAGTTAAAAGGTTTCCCCAGAGGTGTTACACTCTGTGTGAGAAAATTTACAATTTAG
Source organism: Caprimulgus europaeus (assembly GCA_907165065.1). The sequence continues at coordinate 112,458,641 of OU015523.1, forward strand.
CAAGCCCGACTGCCAAAACCTGCACTTAGACCACAAGTCCAAAACAGTCCTTGAAATTTAGCTGCTTATTTTTAATAATGTAACTAGAATGTTATTATTGCAATGATGTTGAATTATCTTGGTTATCATATTGTGGGCAGAAAGATGTAGGAGATATGTGCTGTGTAAACCCTCCTGTGGATAATCTGGAGTAAAAATCAATGCTGGAAAAATTAGGTGTATGTGATTAATGATGCTAAACATGGCATTATGTTACACGAATTATCGCCTTTTACTGGTTGAGCAAGTTGACTGCTTGAAGTCAAAGTTAGGTAAATACTATGCTAACACAAAGAGGAAACCAGAATAAATATTGAAATTGCTGAAATTTATATATTATCAATATGCCTTTATATGCCTGAATATTATACTCCTGAAAGGACAATGAAAGATGCTGGCAAGTCTATACATTTAAATTTAGAAGGTGATACTTACCTGGCCAGCAAGCATTTAGGACAGTTAAGTGTTACACAGGTTGACAATGGTGGTTGGAGAAGTGTCTGGCAATATTGGGGCCTTCTGTATGTGTGCCATAAAACTTAAAAAACATTAATTAAAAAACAACAATAAAACATGTAGGGAATGGAAGAGAGCATCATACTTAAACAGCATGAAGGAAACTGAAATAGGATTTAAACTGCAGGCAGTGAATGTGGTGCTAGACAGAAAAATGTAGAAAATGATGGTAAAAAATCTCTAAATTTTATATGCAATGTACAGCCTCTCAGCTCTTTCCCTTTTTCACCTCTTCTCATGCCATTTATATGACTTGCTGTCAATGGATGCCATGGAAATCCTGTCAATGCCATTTCAAAAATCTACTAGTGGGGGAAGAATGGCTTAGGCATACACTTCCTTTCAGGAGCTAATTCTCTTCCCAGAAGAGGATTCAACTGTTCAAAAATCTTCACCTCTACAACCAGGAAAGCAAAAACTAACCTAGGGATTCACATAGGAATACTCAGCTGTGACTGAGGCACTAGGCTTGGCTGGAGTCTCATAATGACAAAAAGTTTGCAGCAAACCCAATTCCTTGTGGAACAGACTATCTGAGAACATGAGAAAATACAGCAGAAATGGTCCTTCATACATGACCCATAGGGAGTATATTGCACTGAACCTTGTGAGGAGCAATAAATGTACTAACTGGGTCTAGAAGATGAAATCTTCCCCAGTATAGACTATTCTTTTGGGGAATCTGGACTTCCTTTGCCCAGGGCTTCCCTTCCCCAGTTCTTTTCTGAGGAGTGAGAAAGTTAGCCATGATATAGCCTGTAATTCTCAGGTTTATACCTGAGAATTCTCAGGTTTATACCTGTGTGATACCTGCTGGTGGTGGCCTGCAGACAAACTATGTTGAAGGATAGCTACTGTCACTCTCATTCACACTAACCTATAGTTTATTTTATTACTGGTCCCACAGATTAATAACACAATTCACATGGTGTAGTGGGCATTTCTAGAGGACATTTCAATTAAATCACATTAAGTTGCTACTGAATATACAAAAATTATGAAATAATAAGGCACTATGTACCCTCATTTTTAACTAACTAGAAAGTTTAAATGGTGCATTTAAAGTCACCTTAGAGTTAATTTAAGAATTAAATAAACATACTGGATTTAAAAACAACAAAAAAACCCCTCACTAATCTGTCTCTATTTACTCTTACTGAGAGCAGGGCTGAAAATAATTACTGCCTCTCTAAAATATGCCTTCTAAAGAAAGAATACAACATTTAAAATTAAATAATTGTATTCTTTCAAGTGGAACCTGCAGAGAAAATGTAGAGTACTGAAATATTTTTACTACTTTTAAAGGATAATTATGTAATTGTATAAATAATTCTATATTTTTAGCAGGCAAGGTAGTCGCTTCACATGGAAGAGCCTAAAATATGTTACTTTTATGTTCTACATAACTATAGCCTGTTCTGATGTTTGAAAACATTATGGTGTAATAAGATGTGACATTTTACAATATTGATTGTTATTTATTTAAATATACAAGGAATATTAAATAATGCAGACATAAACCAAATTAAATAATAAATAACATTTGTTATATATATCTATACCTACTTTCTGATTTTAATATACCGTGAATAAAGAAGTAAGAATTCTTTAGTTACAATCCTGTACCATCAATGTGGTATTAATATCTTTAGGTGATACCACATCTCTGTGCTCATCAGTCTCATTCCTATTGCCATAGGTCTGTCACATAATGGATGGCATATAGGCAAACAACTGAACTGTAACTGGGTGCATCAGACTGCCCCAATGCTGCCAACTGCAGGATAGGGACGGTGGTTTGTGTTAGTTCAGAGTAAATTGAGAGTGTATACAGTATTCTGGCACTAAGCCTGGTTCCTTGGCAAGTGTGATCCAAGCACCCTGCCATGTGTAGTGTTCTGGGAATATACTGTCAGTATTGGCATATTTCTCAATCAGAGGGAAACGTCCATATTCTCTAAAATGCACAACTATGTGTGGAAGTTAACACTTTTGCAAGAATGCATCTGATGCCAAAGAGTTACTACATGTCAAGCCATGTATGCATTATTCATGGTACAAAGAAAGATGAATGAATAGGGCAAAGTAAAAACATGGAAGCTGAATACTGGGGAAAGTGTTTAAAAATGAAAAAATCTGTACTCTCCCAGTCCTCCAAAGGCAGACAGTACACAGGCACAGTGCTAATCTCTTGTCTACTTGTACAGGGAGTGGGTGTCTAACTGTCTGCCAAAAATTATTTACCATGTAAACAACAAAAAACCCCAAAACTTATGCTTTGTTTTCAGCATTTTGTGTTCATTTTCTTTTCCGCAGTTTACTTCTCTAATCTATTCCTTGCCACTTTGGTTTTCTATATGGTTTCCTTTCTCTGTGCAAATACAGAGTCTTCTAAAACTGGCATTCCTTTCCCTTGCTTTCACTCCCAGATAATATGAATCCTTCCTCCATCTACTGTCACATCATTGAACAGTTCTTGTACACTATAGTGTGATCAAAACTGGATGGGAATTGGCTTTTCCAGACTAGTCTCTGTTCTTGTCCCTTTCTTCTGTGTATTGGTGCCATCTGCCTGGCACCTGGAGCTGAGCATTGGGGATGGCTCCTGAATCGTGTCCCTGACACTAACTCATTTTATGATCTTCAGACATGACAGAGCAATGTAAAAATTGCTCTTTCAATAAATAATTCAAGCATTCAGACTGGAATTCAAGCACTAATGGACCTTGCTCAAAAATACCACATAACACTATTCCACTAAAAAATGGGGAAGTGCTGTATTTGACTAAATTAACAGAGCAAGCTTTTGTATTGGTTAATATTGGCAGTCTCAGTTCTCATCCTCCAACTACTGTGAGTAGGAAGTTGCCTCTGTTCCTAGGACAGTCCTTTTAACATATTTGTTTATGCCTAGGTTTTTCCATCTTCAAAATGAATTTACCTATCCTGCAGGGATATGAAATTTAATTACTACATAAAAGTAGTAGATGCAAGTTTTTATACAAGGAGGAAATGTTCTTATCCTCACCCTCATCCCCATCCCCATCATTATGCTCATCCTCATTCATATGATTATTCATCTCTGTTTTCTGTTATACTATGCAAGAATATTACTTTTTCCCTGCCTTGAATTTACATCCTTTTTTTCCTTAGCCCAGTCCGTTTCTGCACAGCTTCTTTCCTTTGCTGTCTATGTGAGAGTTGCAATAACCTCTTCTGTAACAAGTTATCTTGTCATTTTATCTCTTGCTATAAAGTGTTTTGAGAGGCTTTGTATGAAGGATGCTGTATGAAAATGAATTGAATTTTACTGTTTTAGCCTGAAGCAGATGTTGCACTATGAGTTGATTCCCCTTCTCTCTCCCTTCTAGACTTAGCTTGTCATCTTTTTAAACAGGTTTTGCATTTATGTTGGGTTTTTTAAAATGTTGTTTGTCAACTCAGCACACAAAACAACTTGGATTTGGCAGTTTTCAAAAACATCCTTTTTGGTAAGGTCCTACTCTCATAAAATAAAATTAAAAAAACCCAAAACAGAACCCCGAGAATAATGGACCTGCAGAATCCAGTTCCCTCAACAAAGATCCCACAATGAGCCCATGAGTCACAACATGAAAAGACGCCCATGAAAAGGGCCAGATTAGGGAAAGTCCCTAACACAGGACCGTTCTCTTCAATACATTGATCTCTACAGTTTGTTTTTTGAATTTTCAGCTCTGAGACCTTGTCAAGTGGTAACAAATGCCATCACATATTAAATAAATTGATTATTTGTTTCTCCTTCTAATTTTATGTTTATGAGGCAGTAACAATGTAAGGGACTTCTGTGGGACCACCTGAGTAAGCAAATTAATACAAGTACAGTGACCTCTGTATAAGATTTTACAGCCCTAAAGCTCTGTACAGACTAGGCAAAATGAAGAGGGATGTTTCAGTCAAATGCCCACAGCATCATCACTGCTCCTTAATGGACAGCCTCTGCCTCTTCAAGTCACCCAACCAAAAAGGTCTGAGAGGATTTGCTTACCCCTCTGTTCACATCAATAGGTTGGATTCTAACAAATGGAAAGATAAGGTTTTCCATTTACATAGTGATTACTCAGACTAAACTTGTTGCATGGATGAAAGACTAATCCGAAGACAGGAAAGTATGACTTTGTTGAAGTCAATATGACTTTTACCACTGACTTCAGTGGAGACAATATTTCATCCTGTTTGTTAGTGCTTTCAAGAGTAAAAGTATTAACAAAATACAGAGGAATCCCATACAAATAACATCCAACAAACAGTTCTGCACAAGCTGATTCTTTCCTTCAGAACAAGCCCCTCCACTCGCACATCAGTGGAAAAGAGGCAAAACTGAAAAATCAGTAGGAACCTCAGCCTTTTGAGGGATTAAGAGCAAGATAGGTAGATCTCAGAGAACCATACGAGGAAAATGAATTAGTGACACTTGTGGTAGAAAGCTGACAATCCTGGTTACACTCTGTCTACTCTATTATATGTATCTTCTCCCTTGCCCCTTATCTTTAAAGATTGTGTTTTCCTCCTTTAAAAATAACCCCATCTCTTGCCACTTGTTTCTCACTCAGAATCATAATACACTGCAAGAATATTATTTGTTACCATGTTAAATAATTGTGCAATCACAAACATGGGATTATGACTTTAGATAGGGCATGTGATGATTAACTTTTATAATAGACATGAGGGAACATGTACTGACAGATCTCTGCAAAACCATGCAAGTTATCAATTGTCAAGCAAAGCCATCATGAGGATTTACTTATCCCTTTGAAACTACTATGAATGCTTTTTCTTTATTTTTGTACTTCTCTGTATTTAGTAAGGTTGCAGTCTCCAGAATGACAGAGACCTTGAAAATACCATTTGCTGAGTAACTACCACATGGAGAGGTTTGCCTGTCATTAACCATGATATTTTGGTTCCACTCATTCTCTCATAGGAAGAATACAGTGTTGTGGGTGTGACAGACTGTTCTGCTGCTGGCCATGACTTGCTCTTGCTAACAATTGTCTTCCTTCCTTCAGGACTCCACTCCATATAGCCTCTACTGGTCTACTTATTTTAGATGGTCTTTGATGACTTGCAGAGTATATATGTGTGTAAGGAGGGATCTGTTCCAATAAATTCTCCAAATGTATGTGTTCAGTTAGATCTTATATTTGCTTAGCTCTCTACATAGAGGATAGAGTAAGAAATTCCACAAAATGACAAAATGCTCTGGATAATTCCATCTTGCTCCAGTAACTTCACAGAGATTATGGACACTGTCTACCACTCTTTTCTGAAGTGAAAGAAGCTCCTTACAAAGTTGGTATTCATAAGAAAGCAAGGATGAATCTGTCACAAATGTGAGACTCTAATAATATGAAAGTTCAGTTTCTAACTTTAAACCTCTGAAAATCAGTACCTCTTGGGTGTCCTGATCTCTTCTGAAACCCTGAAAGGAAAGTCACTGTTGCTGGGTTGAAGAGGGCAGGGGTAATTTAGTCATCCATCTTCTGATTTCGGTTAGTACATTGGTGTAGTCAGGGGAAGTTTCTGGGATCAGTCCTGTCCTCTCTGTCTTCTGTGTTTCCCACCAATAAGAGAAAATATTCCATTCCTTCAAGATCAAAACTGTCCCCTCTGAGGAAAAGTGTTTTTCAGGCTCAACACATCAAAACAGTTTAAATTACGTCTCTGGACAAGCTGCAGTTCTGTGTCTCTGCTAAAACTGATCTTGCTACTTACCTAAAGCTCTTAAATCATTACAGAACTGTTTAGCATGATTTGTCTGAAAGACTGATGTTTTCAAGACCTGGGACTGTTACCAAAGAGTTTGTCCCACTATTTGGAAGTAAAAGGTTCTGGGAAATCTAGATTTGAACAGTTTCCCTCATATTCCCCTGATTTTAATTGCAAAGATTTTCTATAGTACTTCCAGGAAAGAGCTCTGGCTTTCTAAAGGACATAATATTAAGGTATCCAACATTATAGGGATAAAGAGCAACAGGTCTTACCATTTGCTCAATGATCAAAGGTATGAAAGGGGGTGAAGACCACTGATATCTCTATTGTACCTATTAGGGAGATAAACCATGTAGTTATTACTAGGGTTATTCTGCATCATCTCAGATTAAGGCACTCAATCCATCTTTAATGGAATTATCTGGAAAGGGTAGCAACAACTCCTCCACCATTCCAAATAAAAGAGAATTATGGAAGAAACAAAACTTACAGTGAATTATCTGAAATGCAGTGAAAGCAAATGCTGATTTAAAATGATATGAGGAAGAAAACTGGAGAGACAGAATGCATGACAGATCTGGAGGTACTTGAATGTGTGCCCAATGTCTTTCCAACAGTTACATGTCCATATGAGAACACTTGGAATATGCATTGTAAAAATGAGCTAGACTCTCCCATGTTGGTATCATTCTTTCTCAGGAATAGACTGTACAAGGTTGTGTACATTTAGAACATTCTGTTTGTTCTAGTTTGGCTTTATTTTTTTTTTTTTTGTGAAAAATCAGAAATACTCTTCAGGGGGGATCTTTGAGAGAAGAGTTACTTACTTCCCTAATGAGCATAAGAATAACAGAGTACAAAACCCCAAATAAACAGCCAAATAAATAGAGCATAAAGACCACCATGTTAACCCTAATCAGGTAGGTGGAGTTAGTTGTTAGTGGTCCAGTTATTAGCCTGAGACACATAACACTTTGGTTCAGTTTATCACTCAACTGCATTCTTTTTTTTGACCCCTGATTTCAGTGAGAGACAGTTCATGGGTACCAAAGCTGGCTCAAAACAGGAATTCTGTAGTCAATAGTCTGTTAGAGCTTTTTGCTTTTTTTCCCCACTTGGCCAAGGAAAATGATTATGTATTCTCAAATTATCCTGTGGTATTACAAAAAGCTATGTTTGAATTTCTGCTGATAGACTCTTGGGCACAACATGTATATTTTCCATTCAAGTTTGTCAGTAGGGCTTCTGTTTATGAAGTTACTATTATCAGCAAAGAAAGTAGAGGAAGAAAATGACTCTATCTCCTGCATTTATTTTAAGAAGCACAACTGCAAAATGAAGAACAGAAGGTCCAATCCTACAAGATACTGAGTACCTCAAGCATCTGTTTCAGCTAATGGATGCGTACCTAGAAATTATTCTGCACTCATGTCTTTGAATCACTGAGGATCTGAAAAAGGTGGTTTTCATTCTGATCAGTAGATGAAAGCAGAATATTTACAGAACCACAATATCATGGATTGAGGATGGAATGATGATCTCTGAAGATCGTTTAGTCCAGTTCTCTGCTCAAAGTAAGGCCATCTAGTGCAGGCTGCCCAGGACTATGTCCAGTTGGGTTTTGAAAACATTCAAGAATGAAGGCTTCACAACACCTCTGGGAACCTATTCTATTGTTTGACCACCCTCACCAAACAAACCCTTAAAATAGGATTTGTTTGCTTGTTTGTTTGGGTTTTTGGGGTGTTTTTTGTTTTGGGGTGTTTTTTGTTGGGTTTTTTTTTTTTCCTTGTATGAATTGTACTATAATTAAAGACTTAATACTGCAATTTAGTAACATTTGGACCAAGGGTAAGATATATGAGTCCAGGAGCAAAAACTTGATTTTTTTTTTGTGTGCATTCACTGCCTGTATTTATGCCATCAGTTATACATTGTGATGGTTCTTTCCAGGAGTATAGAAAGCGTGCATAACAAATGAAGGTTCCAGAAGTGCTTCTGAGCTTTCTACCTTGGCCTGCTGTGCCAGTAGCTTCTCTCTTCTCCCTTCTTACGATAATGTGATTTTCATAGAGAAGAAAACTCAGACACTTAGGTCAGATGAGTGCTGATAATACCTTGTATCTCCTTGTTTTGGAAACGAGAAGACACTCCAGGCTACAACTGCAGGTCAGTTTAGAAGTCGGCAAAGGAAGCACTGACAGTTCTGAGGGCATTTTACAGGAGCAGAGGACTGCAGGTGCTGGCTTGTCCTTGCTGAGGTGAATTGCTTGGTGCTGACTAAGACTCCAGAGGTCACTTATAGTTTGCCCTCAAAATATGAGTTGTTAGAAAATTGTTTCACCTGCAATCTAAGCCATTTTCAGAAAGATTTATGCTGTAAATCAACTCTTTACAGCATGGCCTCTTTTGTTAGAAAAGCTTAAAGCACTAAAAGTGTACTTTGGTTCATTTAGTTTTCTCTCTCAGATTTAAAACAAAGAAAAACCTTCTTGCTTTACAATTCAGCCCTTTTTGCCTCAGTTTGGTTTTGATTTTGAGGTTTTCTTTTTTATGTGGTTGGTGTTTTTTGGCTGGTTTCAGTCTGACTGATTTCAACATTAACACAAAAAGCAAGTAAGCAGAACTTACATCCTAGAGAGAAGTGGGAAGAAACAATTTTTCTAGAATTCTTCTCTTTCACCTCAATAGTTCTTTCAAATCTATATACCTGCATATATGCTTATGAACATACATGTGCATGTGTATATGTATAGCATATAGAAAAATAAAATTCTGGAATTGGAGAGTTTATTCTGGAAGGTTTAATTTTTCATTAAAACTTCATGAAGTCTGTAGGTCATCCCAGTGCACACTACTCAAGGTTTTGAAGTTTCAGAATCTTCCAGAGGATGGAAAATCTCTTACCTACTGCAGTTTTACTTGATAGCATGGTGTCAGATGTTCTTTAGCACCTTCATTATTAACAAAATGTGAGAATTTAACATTTCTATGAGCCAAGTGAATAAGAGCAGAAACTTTAGTTAAGATATGCTTTGATTTATCCTGTTAAAAAGACAAAATTACACACACAAACACATACATTACAAAATACCTCAGGTGTATGAATATAAAGGAGATTGATGCAGGTAAGTGGATCTGTCCAAGAAACAAGCCAGGAGTCTGTGGGTCTTCTGGTTTGAAGGGAGATCAGGTCCAAAATCATAGTTGCACAAAGCATTACTGCATGACTGTTCTCAGTGAACCTACTTGTTTTTCAACCAGCCAAACGTAATATGTAATATTTTACTTATTTTTTTAATCTGAGTCAAAAATCAGATATTAAATACTTTCAGCTCTCCTCCAGCCTCCGGTTAGTGAAGAATTTGGGGTTATAACATACAATAGGGATGAAGTCAAAGATATAGGGCAGAGGCAGAACCAGATGCATTATGAACAGGAGAACAGGAAAAGAGAAACTTGATGCAGTGCTCCAAAACAGAGAATTCAGAGAACTGCACACAGTAATGGCATTTTAATTTACCTGAGAGAACAAAACCATGGCACAAAAAATAGGAAAAAAGCCTCACATTTTCTTAAGAGACAATCATATTTAAAGAATTAAATGCCTGGAGAAAATAATTAAGATTTTTTTCCTTTCTCCCCATGCTTGTCCCCAAGACTGATAATGACCATAAAGAAGCTCTTAGATAAAGCTGAACTGAGCAGTCAAAAAACAGCTATTTGAAATGCTCATGGAAGCTAGCCTTAGGAGACACTTGGAAAATAGCCCTGAAGCTTTGTCATGGCATTTTTTTTTCTGCATCTGAACATCATTACCAGATAGAAACATCCTTTCCCTACAAGTTTTTTGTCAAGGCCATGATGTCATCTGCAGTGACTGCAGTATTATTGCAAGCATCAGTGGAATGTGAAATGTGTGGTCTTAAGGGTGTATGCTTATGAATACAGGCATGGTTGTTCTGAACATATGTTGTATATCCAAAGGACATCTGTGGTGAGTATCTCCCAGGTGATAATTGTATAAAGGACCCTCTGCTATGAAAGGAACACCTCCATCACTGAAGCTAAAGAATATAAAACACTCTTAATGATACTTTATGCTGATATAGCACCTTTGTTCTAAAGATATCAGGCATTGCACTAATGACAATGAGATTTTCTGAGCATCCTTTCCTTGGAAAACATTCTGATTCTGGCTTTCTGAAATCATGCTTTTCAGGTACCTTAGACATAAGAATATTTCCTAAGAAAAGTATATACTGAAAAATTACAGTAGAGCTTTAGACAGATTTTTCACATGCTGCCTGAATAAAGCAATACTGTACCAGGCCTGAGCCTGTCATCATGGAAAAATCTCCATGTGATGTCAGAAAATTATAGCAACTTTGAAAAGAATGATGAGACATGGACATTGTTGCCTACTTTACTTGCTCACAGGATTGGATGTCAAAGAGAGACTTACATTTTACAGTATGACTGTTTTATTCTGTAAACTCAGTGTTATGAGCAGTCATATTACAAACTTTGCAATATGATTTTTTTTTTCCCTAGGCACTTGTAGTTGTATGCTTACTTAAAATTATCAGCATTCTTTTAAAAAAGGAAAAGCCTGATAATGTGACTCAAATGCATGTTATAATCTCAGCATTTATGATGGGAGTGCAGAAAAATCCAATTTATATTACCACCTTAGTTTTTAACCTCTTCATTGTTCTGGGAGGATATTTGCTTTAGGTGATAAAAATAGCATTGTCACAGAGATATGTAGAGATCAAATGAGACCTTTGGAGATATAATCAAATCCCATATTCCCTTTCTACAAATTATTTAGAATTGGTCCCTTTCTAACATAAGATGTAGGGCTGATCCTTGATCTAGTATAGTAAATGACAAGTCCTTGTAGTGTTAGCTGCAGAGAAGACTCCATGAAGGTCCCAGGAAAGACAGAAAGCGAAGACTTTATCTTTTCCTTCCTTCCTTCCTTCCTTCCTTCCTTCCTTCCTTCCTTCCTTCCTTCCTTCCTTCCTTCCTTCCTTCCTTCCTTCCTTCCTTCCTTCCTTCCTTCCTTCCTTCCTTCCTTCCTTCCTTCCTTCCTTCCTTCCTTCCTTCCTTCCTTCCTTCCTTCCTTCCTTCCTTCCTTCCTTCCTTCCTTCCTTCCTTCCTTCCTTCCTTCCTTCCTTCCTTCCTTCCCTCCCTCCCTCCCTCCCTCCCTCCCTCCTCCTATTCTATCCTCTACCCCTTCCATTTTGAGACAGTGATTTAAATTCTTTGCTCAGGTGAAAGTTTAGCAAGCTGTTTGAGTTTCTTTTATTTAACGATCACTGCCACACATTTGGCTCTGGCTCTACCCTGTTCCACTCCTCAGCCCACTCCTGATTTCTGTAGCTCTCTGCTCTTCCCTACTTCCTGAAGCTGTGTCACAGCCAGGACAAAAGCTCTGTTTTCAACCCAGCACAAATGGATTGTGTCTAAGGTGAGCAGTACTACCTAAATTAGTGCTACTGCTCTATTATTTTCAGACAGCTGTCAGTAGATGAGATAACTTGTCTATATCTGTGATTGCTACCCATAGTGTTTACCTTAGGAATGAGGCTAAACAGGTAAGTTATTTTTTCCCTACATTTATATTACTTCCTTTTTTCCAATGAGTGCTTAGGGCTTTCAGGATTTCCTTTATTCACATTTAATTAAAAAACTTAAACAAGCTCACCCTCACTCTCAAACCCAACCACCATCCCTTTGTAATATTTTCAGACTTGGAGCCTAAAAATGTGGAGAGACTATAGGACATTTGAAAAAGACACACTTCACAGGCATCTAGGTGCTTGAGCTATGAAGTCAGGGTGTGGAAGCCCCATGTTCAAGTCCGTCTCTGTTCTGAAGCAGGTTGACTACATGTGTTCCCCACATTACAGTCAATGCTTGGATCATACGGCAGTGTTTGTCCTCCTTCTTGTCTCCTCACTTATCTGCAATTCTCTATCCTCCCCCTCCCCTGCAGATTACTTTTCTGCACAATGGCCAAATATCTGATATCTGTAGTGATTTCAGATGTAGGGAAAACCATGTCATATGTAGTTCTAATAGACTTTTTTTTATACTTTGCTCTTGTGGTCACTGCCTGTGAAGGTGGTTTACATGCCAAAATTTCTGAGAGTTTACTGTTTTCTTTTCTTTTTTCTTTTTTCTTTTCCTTTTTTTTTTTTTCTTCTTTTTTTTCCCTGTTAGGCAGTATTGAAGAAGTTCACAAAAGCTTTCTGTGAATTCTTCATCGAAAATTGTACAAAAGCTTTCCTTTGGTTATTTTTAGGATTGATAGATTTGAACCTAAGTGCTCAACAGGATATAATTTTGTGGACCTTTGTCTTATCTTTCAGACAGAGTACCCTTGATAGAGTACCCTTGATAGATGCTGAAGTTTTGAGGTTTACTATTAGCTGAATTATTTTTCTCCTTGCAATATTTCAACCTTGGAAGTTCTCAAACAAGCCTTTCAAGATGGAAAAAAACTCATTCAATGTTTAAAATATAAATAAAGTAACAGACATTTTCTACATAGTCTTTTAAAGAAAACAACTATTAAATTATCCTGTGACTTTCTTACAAGGCTTCTGTTAAACTGTCAAACTCTTTATGCTTTCTATCATCCTTTTTCAACTCAATGCTTTTTGTGTGTGAAAGGAAGACATGATCAACATTTTAGAAAAAAAAAAGAAAGCCTTTGAGAGTACAATGCAAAACTATTTGTGTGATAGCAGGATCTCAAATTGTAACCTTGCCAGAGTCTACTGTTTGAAAGTCTCGAGTTTTCAGTAAAAAGTGCCAAGTTCTGCTGTTTTGGAGATTTCTGGGTAACACCTGCATAGAGTTACATCAAACATTGCTCCACTTGTGAAGCTTTTCTTCCAGGTGTTACCCGGCTTGCAGAAAGGCATGAGAGTATTTCAGTAATTTATTAAAACTTATGCATTATCAACTGTGTTGATAGTGTAGATTTATTATGCAACTTTGATAAGAAAATAACTCTTGTGTGGAAACCTTACATGCCTCCATCTTGCTCTGTTTGGGTTGGCTAACATTCTTTTTGAGCTGTAGTTCTGCTAAGAAGTAGCTGGAGCTGAAGTCTCATAATCCATGTGTGTGTTTGGTTTCTGTGTGGTGGAGGGGTAGTTTTTTGTTGTGGGGGAAGAAACCACCTTGTGAGAAGCTTTGTGAAAACTCCCCTGGAGTTTTCACAAAGCCGAGGCTTTGCCGATTAGCGATAGAGAAACACCTCTGTGAATCCATATTTGTGAGGGGAAGGACTGTCTTGAAAAGAAGAAGGTGGAGATAACCTGAAGAAGAGGCCATTGACCTGAACAAAAGACAACCATAGGCCTAAACAAAGTGAGATCTTCGTTGCCAGGAAGGAGGAGAGAGGACAGAGAACCTCAGACATTCAGTTCAACCGTACGGAGTATCACAGAATCACAGAATGTTAGGGATTGGAAGGGACCTCAAAAGATTATCTAGTCCAACCCCCCTGCCAGAGCAGGATCACCTACAGTAGGGCACATAGGAACGCGTCCAGGTGAGTTTTGAATGTCTCCAGAGGAGACTCCACAACCTCTCTGGGCATCCTGTTCCAGTGGCCTGTCACTCTCACAGTGAAAAATATTTTCCTTATGTCTACCTGGAACCTCCTATGCTCCAACTTGTACCCATTGCTCCTTGTCCTACTGTTGGACATAACTGAGAAAAGCCTGGCTCCATCTTCCTGACACTTAACCTTTACATGTTTATAAACATAGGAGAAGGTAAATGAGGTCCTGCAGCCCATGGAAGTTCAACAGCAGAGCAGATGCTCACATGTAGGCCATGGAGGACCCCACGATGGAGCAGAAAAGCTGAGCCTGAGGACAGGTGTGGCTGTATTGAGAACCTAGAGTCGCTCAGCACCACAATTGGGGTGAACCCCCAGAGCCAGAGGGGAGAAGATGCACTGGACCAGAGGCCTGTCTGCAACCTGTGAACATCCCCATGCCAGGGATGGGAGCTGTGCCTGAAGAGGTCCGTGACTCCATGGGAAGCTCAAGTTGGAACACTTTGTTCCTGGACTTTCATGCCAGGAAAAGTGGCAATGGTGAACTGACTACAACCCCTATTCCCTGTCCCCTGTGCCGCTGGGGGAGAGAAGGTAGAGAAATCAGGAGCAAAGTGATTTGAGCCTGGGAAGAAGGGAGGGGAGGAAGGAAGGTGTAATAAAAATGTGGTCGTTATGTCTCACTGTGCTGCTTGGATGAATTGTAACAAATTAAATTTTTCTTCCCCAAGTTGAGTCTGTTTTGCCCATGACCATAACTGGTGAGTGAGCCATCCCTGTCCTTCACCCTAATCTGTGCCCCCTTTGTTGTGATTTCCTTCCCATCTCACTGGATTGGGGGAGTGAGTGCAAGACCACATGCTCTACCTGTGGGTTAAACCACCACAATGAGAAAGGGGGAAAAGGATGTGGATGGGGGCTGGGACCTGGGACTGCAATGGGAGAGTCCAGAATAACACCTGAGCTGAAGTGGGTGCTGTAACCCTTGTTTTATCAGGACACACAACCTATTTCATCTGGTAGTCTAGCTCTCAGTGTCTTTAAAAAGTAAAAATGGATAACTTTGGAAAAAAATATTGGGAAGACCAAAGTACTATTGGGGTAAATTGACTTCTATTTTCTTTATAATATAATTCATAGAGTATTTCTAATAAAGTTTTATCTTAGAGCATAGAAACACACTAAGGCAGGTGGTAATGGAAGCAGAAGGAGAATTTCAAGTTGCTTAAAGGAAAATTTTCCATCCTGGTAAAAATTAAATAAGAATTTTAGAGTTGAAGAAAAAATAAACTGAAAATCTGATTTGGCAATAACAACAACAAAATTTAAAAAAATGTGTCTGTGTCTGCAGGACTGTTTAAATCAGAGGGAAAAAAAAGATAAAAACTTGAAAAGGTAAAAGTGTTGCAAATTTTCAAAGAGTTTCTTTGTTTCCTTTTTTTCTTCTGTTTTTATATAAAACAAAAGTATTTTTAAAAAGTGAATGTTTTGTTTTGATTTGACTGGAGTGATTTACTTGTTCAAAGTATGCTTTTATGGACCTGCTTGTGCAACTTGGTACTGTGGATTGTTTTTCAAAAACAGTTCTACATTGGGATTTCACAAGATTTGCTCAAAAAAATACAGATCAAATTAAAAAGGATTTTTAGAAACAAAACCCCACAGCAACAGGAAGGATGACCTTTGGGGACATCAGTTCATTTTCCTTCAGTAATTCAGATACTCAGGATACTTTGTTCAGGACACCAAGGCATAGCAGGAAAACTGTAAAACCTGCTTAAACCCTAATGGGAGCTTTAGCAGAATGTGGTACTATGGTAATAATATTTTTTTTTTCTAACAGATCTGAATGTTAATTAACTTTCAGTGCTTTATGGTTCATAATTTTTTCTCCTGCAGGTGCTATTCATATGTTTATTTTCATAGACTTGAATAGGCTGAAGTTGTCATAAAAATGAATTCTCATGTGCCACATTAAACATATAGACAAATGCTTGCAAGATGAGGATATTATCGTCTGCACTCACTAGAGTAACTGACCAAAATCAAACAGAATTCACAAGTGGAAACTACAAACTCAGTCGCAACACTGATGCTGGCTTCAGATTAGAAATACTTGGGGTTTTTCTTCGCTCAGTTTTGGGTTTATCTCAGACATAGTCCTGAGTTCCCTAGAATCAGAAAAATAAGTAGAAAAAGAAAGTAAATAAGAAGGCAGTCAGAACATAACTATCAAATCAACATTAATTTTATTAATAGGGTCATTCCTTTACTACTTCAAAATACTGAATTACAAAAATCAAAGCTTAGATACACTTTTCATCTGAAAGTTTCAGAGTTCTGTGGTAATGAGTTCAACATGGAATTAAATGTATCCCTTTATTATAGATTGTTTTTATAAGAGCCATTTATATTTATGTCAAAATTACCTTTTAAGTACCTTGCAAAACTTATAGGCAGCTGTTGTCATATAAAAATTAAACATCATTAACCTTAAACTGCCTATGATGCTGCCCTCATCAAGCTGCCTGTTGAATAACAATTTTTTATGCAGCAGTATTGTACTGCTCTGTTTTCTCTCTAAGAAAGGCCTGGATAATTTTGTCTGTCTTTTAACTTTTATCAACAATAAAGGAAGCCAGCATTTGGCATTTTTCAGGCTACTCCTAATGCACCATGGCTTGCTTTCTTAATGAGCCAGACTAAGGCTTTTTTCCACTGAAATTATTTAACAGACCTCAAAACTAAAGCTCAAATGCTGTTGTGAATGTGCTGACACATTCAGCACACATTCAGCAACTGCAGGCAGTCTATCCACATCAACCACTGTAATCCCATCACATCTCATGACTCCTCATTAAGATATTAAAAAGAAAGATCTGTTGTTCTAGACAGAAAGGTCTGGAACATGCTTCAATATTAAATATGTATGCACATATACTATTCATATATTGTATAAATTTGTATGTATATATGTATACATGCATGCATATATATGTACACACATACAGGAAAGTGAAATCAAGAAACCTGAAAATATGAAGTGTATTGCATCAATAAAACCAAAGCAAATTTCATTAATGACTGACTTTCAGGCTTGGGAAATAAAGTCAGAAATATGTAATAGCTATAAGATCTTTCACTTTCTCTGTTTTAAAGGTCTTTGAATGATGGAAAATGGTTACTGTTGTGTTGATTGCTATTCTCCCTCCAGTTGCCCATTTATATTCAGTAATATTATACCTGTCTTTACTTGCTACTTGAAATAAGAACATCTCTATTCTACTTTGTCTCTTATTGCTTTCCAGTACTCTGATAGAGCTGAGAATTCTCAACTGACAAGTTCCATTGTGCTCAGTTCTGCATAAGATACATCTCTCCCCCCTCTAAAAGTTCAGAGATTGAACAACAAACTGACAAAAAAATAGGTTGAATAAAATATGTTCCATGTTTTATGGATAGGGATAAAGGTTAGCAGAAGGAAATGGGACTTGCTCCTCAGTGCTCACACAGCCAAATCAAGAACTGACTTTAGATCTTTTAGGACCTTCAATTCTACCTTTGATTTAACTTTCTTTTATACTTTCCCCATGCGCCTGCTGTTCAATATCAGAGGTTCAGTTCTACAGAATGACAAGGTGAGCATACAAATGTGCAAGGTTGTAGATATAACCAAGATAATTAACATGGAGAGGCATGCTCAGCATATTTTTTTCTTTTTTTCTTCACAGATAACTACTTTCTTGCCTTTGAATTTAAAAAGAGGTACCATGTAGTATTCCTGCCACAATTAATTTATAAATACATTCTCCCCCCCCAGAGTTTCTTCTTTGCCTAGAAACCTGCCACTATGCAACCTAAATAAGTATATTCAAAATAAGGAAAAGAATAAAGAGGGGCAGGGGAGAAGGAGGGGGAGAGAAGAGAAGAACTAGCTAGTATGTGTCAGTTACAGTGTTTATATTCTGAATTTATTCTTCTAACCTTGTTTGAAATCCTATAGAAATTGGGTGCTTCAGTTAGAACTGACCTTACGCAGTTTCAACTCACATGATGATTATTTGCTCAGTAGTTCACTAAAGGTCTAGTTGACTGTGGCAGTGTTACAGGAGGTCATATTTTTTCAAAGATGAACTGTTCTTGAACAATTTTTACAATTTATTGGGCAGAAATGAGCTCTCCATCAATATCAACCATGTACCTTATTTTTTCACATATTTCTCTTGAATTGTTTTCTGTTGTTTTTGTCATCACTATTTGCTGAAGGTTTTACAAGAAATTTACACATTATTCTCAATAATAGAGTTCTCCATGCACTCTGTTACAGTGCAGCAAAACTATGCTACATTGTAATATTTTATGACATTCTCAGATTTTTAATTTTACAGCATGAAGATCTGGGAACAAACAGAGCAACAAGTAATTACTATTTAAAAGTATCTGGAAACTTTAGGATATAAGCTTATTGTGATGGAACCTAAACATGTATTTGGTAAGTTTCTGATTTAATTGCAGTTTGAAAATGTGAGATAATCCAAATAACTGAATTATGCAATATTTTTTTTTTAAAAAAAGATTCTCTTTTAGAATAATACTGTAGTCTTTTTTTTGACAAAAGCTAAGACATTGTTTTGATTAGACATATTTGATCCCACAAAAAGCACTTCCCTCTTTGTTATTTTGTAAAGAATGTAAAATGGTACAGAGGTATGAAGGCTGTTGCAACATAAGCATCAGCAAGTTGAAATTCAAAGACTTCTCAAAGCTAGTCTTCTGAGGCTACTCCACGAAGCCTCAGTAGAAACTGAGTCATATTATTGTGACAAAACTAAACATTTTTCATGTAGATTTTTTTTTTTTTTAGTGGGGTGTGGTATCATTCTAGTTTTACAATGAAGTCTTCATTTTTCAAAGTTCTTTGTGACAAAGTCCCATATGCAGAAACCCTGGAAACCCAATCTGTATCACAAGAAAAACAGTGGTTTTGGTGTGCTGTGGAGGAATTATGAAGGAAATAAAATCTGAGTTCTAGTGATACTTTGCCTGAAGAGAACTGTTACTGTAAAAAAACAAATTTTAAGAACCACTGGCTGGTTAAAAAATGTTTCATTATAATTTTTCCAACCAACCCAGGTACTTTGGGATTTTTCTTGGGAAAATAAACAAAAATTAAATTAAAACTTCTTTCCTTAAAGGAATTAATGAAACAAAGAAATGGCCAGAAAAAGTAATATCCGTTTTACTAACACCCTGATATAACACTCTCTCAAAACCCATACAGTTATTATTGGCTCTACTTTTAGCATAATTATAAAAAGTACATTTAAAGAATTATAAGAAAACATGTTTGGAAGGATTTTTTATTAATCAATCACAACATATCAATTTCCATAAGAAAAAATATATTAAACCAGACTTTCAGCTATGTATTCAAAAATTCTGCTTCTGGCAGAATTTATTCTTTATTCCAGAATGTTTAGAGCAAGGGACACACAGATACGTACAGCAAGAGATGTTTGGAGATGTTTCCTTTAAAAAATGTACTAAGACAAATAAGTGAGACAAATATGTGAAGTAATACAGTGTTAAAGATGCGGGAAGTGCCTTGTACTGCAGTGCAGAAATGAGGAAACATACCAAAGAACAGAAAAATTCAAGATTAAACAAATTATTTTCCTTGCATAGGAAATTACTGTGTAGCTCATTACCACAGGATATCAACAGGACAAGAGATAGTGGGATTCAAAACAAGGTGAGGAATGTACATGAACTGGAAGAAGAAGAATCACATCAGTAACAAATGTTTTTTAAAGGAGTAGAAATCCAATTCTTCAGGAGTTAGAATTGAACTGGTATTAGAAAGGAGACCTTTCCTCATGCTGATTAGCCTCTAATTGTCTATTATGGTTGTTTTTTTTCTAAATTGCTGAGTAATATAACAAGCTAATGGACAACATAAAACCACAGATCTTATCCAGAATGCTGTCTGCTGTTATTATATTTGGAAGACTACATTTTTTCCCCAATTCTTGTCAGTTACCACTATGTGATTGAAATTGTGATGTGTAAATAATTTATAGGCACTAAGATTTTTGGGTTTTATTGCTGCAAAGCTCTTTGGATTGCAGAAATTATTTTTCCTGGTGATTATTGGCTGGATTAAGAAAAGGTAAAAAATAAAAGGATAACTGTACTAAGTGCAATGCTTCTTCTTTTCATCATAAGAAAGAATAAATAAAAACATTTTTACCACTTCTGTTAGCCTACTTGCAATTTTGTATACCTGCATCATCCCCTCTTGTATTTTTTGTCTTGCTTGAATAAATACTCCAAGACTCTTCAATCTCTTCCTGCAGAAGGTGTAATGCCTCTTTCACATTCCTCTGTTTGCAGTAGAATGATGTAACAGAAAATGTTAGTCATCACACATCATTCTTTTCTGCAATTGGAATGCATTATTTTTGGTATTATTTCATATCCCTATTCCTTACTAATTGTAGTGTTTTGTTTGCCTTTCACCTGCTACTAAAAGCTAAGTTTGCAAAATGGCGAAAAGCATAGTGAGATGAGCTGCGAAAAAGGATGTTGAGTAAGATCTGGATTAAAAACAAACAAACAACAAAAAAAAAACAGGTAAAAAATTCTTTGGTATGTGCCACCACAAAGGGTTTCAACATCTGTTTAAGGTCATGTGTGAGCATATCTATAACTTCAATGGTATAAATTAAGGACAAATGCTAGATTCTGCATCTGGGATGGTGTAATCCTGGATGTATATATAGACTGGGGAACAAGAGGTTGGAGTGCACCTCTGCAGAAAGAGATCTGGAGTTTTTGGTTGATTGTAAACTCAATATGAATCAACAATGTGCCCTGATGACCAAAATGGTCAGCCATATCCTGGGGTGCATTAAGTGAAGTATAGCTAACCAGTGGAAAGAAGTAATTGTCCCACTATACTCAGAATTGGTGCAGACTCACCTCAAGTACTATGTGCAGTTTTGGGCTCCACAACATAAGGATGTAATAATCATGGAAACACAGAATTACCTAGAATGGAAAAGACCTTTAAGATCATGAAGTGCAATCACTAACCAAACACTGACAAGTGGGGAGGGACTTTTTACAAAGGCAGGTAGTGGTAATGGCTTTAAACTGGAAGAGGGTAGGTTTAGCTTAGATATTAGTAAGAAATTCTTCATTTTGAGGGTGGTCAGACACTGGAACAGGTTGCCCAAGGAAGCTGTGAATGCCCCCTCCCTGGAAGTGTTCAAGGCCAGGTTGGATGAGGCTTTGAGCAACCTGGTCTAGTTAGGGGTGCCCCTGCTCATGGCAGGGGGGGTGGAACTAGATGATCTTTATGGTCCCTTCCAACCCTAATCATTCTATGATTCTATAAGTCCTTGACTAAACCGTTTCCCTAAGCACTATGTCTAAATGACTTTTAAATACTTCCAGGGATGGGGACTCCACTACTGCCCTGTGCAACCCGTTCCAATGCCTGAGAACCCTTTCAGTAAATAAATTCTTCCTAATGTCCAGTCTAAACTTCCCTTAGCTCAACTTGAGGCCATTTCCTCTTGCCCTATCACTTGTTACTTGATTGAATAGACTGACCACCACCTCTCTACAACCTCCTTTCAGGTAGTTGTAGGGATCAATGAGGTCTCCCCTAAGCCTGCTTTCTCCTGGATAATATTAGGATGTGTCCAAAAGAGGGCAAGGAAGATGGTAAAAAGACTAGCGGACATGACCTATGAGGTGTGGCTGAGGATACAGGGTTTGTTCAGCTTGAGAAGTGAGACTGAGGGATCACTTCATTACTGTCTACAACTTCCTCATGAGGGAGAGCAGAGAGGGGGTGCTTATCCCTTTTCTCTGGTGTCCAGTGATAGGATGCTTATTTGGTGATAAGCATGACTTAAAGCTGCATCAAGGGAAGTCCAGATTGGATATTGGGAAAATGTTCTTCATTGAGAAGGTAGTCTAGCACTGGAACAAACAACCCAGGGAAGTGGTCCATGGCCCCGTGTCTGTCTGTGTTCAAGTAGTGTTTGGACAATGCTCTTAAATATATGGTTAAACTTTTAGATTAACCTGTGTGGAGTCAGGAATTACACAGAATTACAGAATCACAGAATGTTAGGGATTGGAAGGGATCTTGAAAAATCATCTAGTCCAATCCCCCTGCCAGAGCAGGAACACCTAGATGAGTTCACACAGGAACGCATCCAGGCGGGTCTTGAATGTCTCCAGAGAAGGAGACTCCACAACCTCCCTGGGCAGCCTGTTCCAGTGCTCTGTTACCCTCACAGTAAAGAAGTTCCTTCTCAAATTTAAGCGGAACCTCCTGTGTTCCAGCTTACACCCATTACCCCTTGTCCTATCATCGGTCGTTACTGTGAAGAGCCTGGCCCCATCCTCCTGACATTCACCCTTCAAATATTTATAAACATTAATCAGGTCCCCCCTCAGTCTCCTCTTCTCCAAGCTAAAGAGGCCCAGCTCCCTCAGCCTTTCCTCATAAGGGAGATGCTCCACTCCCTTAATCATTTTGGTGGCTTTTCGCTGGACTCTCTCAAGCAGCTCCCTGTCCTTCTTGAACTGTGGGGCCCAGAACTGGACACAATATTCCAGATGTGGCCTCACCAGGGCAGAGTAGAGGGGAAGAAGAACCTCTCTTGACCTACTAACCACACCCCTTCTAATGCACCCCAGGATGCCATTGGCCTTCCTGGCCACAAGGGCACAGTGCTGGCTCATGGTCATCCTGCTGTCCACCAGGACTCCCAGATCCCTTTCCCCTACATTGCTCTCTAGGAGATCATTTCCCAACCTATACTGGAACCTGGGGTTGTTCCTGCCCAGGTGCAACACCCTACACTTGCCCTTATTATATTTCATCAAGTTTTTCCCTGCCCAGCTCTCCAGCCTGTCCAGGTCTCTCTGGATGGAAGCACAGCCTTCTGGAGTGTCAGCCACTCATCCCAGCTTTGTATCATCAGCAAACTTGCTGACAGTGCATTCAATTCCCTCATCCAGGTTGTTGTTGATGAATATATTGAATAGTACTGGACCCAGTACCGACCCTTGAGGGACTCCACTAGACACAGGTCTCCAACTAGACTCTGCCCCATTGACCACCACTCTCTGGTTTCTTCCCACCAGCCAGTTAATGATCCATCTCACTACCTGCTCATCTAATCCACACTTCCTCAATTTGTCAGCGAGGATGCTGTGGGAGACCGTGTCATATGCTTTGCTGAAATCAAGATAGACCACATCCACTGCTCTACCATCATCAAGCCACCTCGTTGTGTTTTCATAAAAGTCTAGTAGGTTGATCAAGCACAACTTTCCCTTGGTGAAGCCGTGCTGACTGCCCCTAATGACCCTCTTATCCTTGATATTCCTAGAGATGGCACCAAGGATCACTAAACTCAGTGATCCTGGTGGGTCTATTCTGACTTAGGATATTCTATGGTTCTATGATTTTATGATATGATGAAGTATTTTCTGAACTAAATTCACTTGGGTGAAAGCTGAATGGAAAAAAGACTGGAAAGACTGGAGCCTAAATAGGTAACTTAACTGAGTAACGTGTTTAAGACATTTATCAAAGCATTTCCATTCTTGATAAGGAGGGAGGCTTAAACTGTCTATATTTGAACCCCATTGAGAGCAATTACCATTCTTGTATCAAACTTCACCTCCTGTTCCCTTTTCCAAATAAAACCTGTTGTTCATGATGTAAGCTTTATAAAAGTCATTGCTTTCAGATAGTAGCAGCATAAATTCATCTGTTCTTCTTCAGGCCCCATTTCATGCTTTACTTAATAAGAATAGGACATCATTATTTTTTTTTGTGAATTCACACGTAATTCTTCTGCAGCAAAGATCAATCAATTGGCATTACATTACTCTTGATACTGATACCATATCATTCTGTAAAAAAAAAATCTGCTTTGAACAAGGCCATAAGTCTTCTTGTTCAATTAGTTTCATAGAGATAATAGTTAATGAGATCAGGAAACGCTTGTGCAAAAGAATAGCTCCAGGGAGCTATTCATTTGAATAGAGTAAGGGGCATGTCTAGGACTATTGCATACTCCTTTCAAGGCCACTTCTTTCTTTTTGAAGGTGGAAATGTGCTTTGTTTTGAAATCTGTTAAAACAAATGTCTTTCAGAGCATGTGGACTTGATCAAGACAGGCAGGAAATCCCTACATATTTTATTTGTATATCGTTACATGAATTATTACTGTCTCTGACATTTAATTTACAGTAGTTTTTCTATGCTTCAGAGTACTGTATGCCTTCAAAAGATATTTGTGTGCTTAGTAGGGTCGGAGTATAATTCAAGTTGGAAGGGATCTCGGGACATCTCTGGCCCAATCTCCTGCTCACAGCAGGATCTGCTACAGGGTTGGACCAGTTTGCATCTAGTCATGTCTTGAAAACCTCGAAGGATGGAGACTGCACTACCTTTCTTGGCAAACCACACCATGACTTGACACTTCTCAGGGGGAACAAGCTTCTTTGTATAGCCAGTCTGAACCTCTCATGTTTATAATTATGTCCCTTGTCTTTTATGAAGAGCATGGATCTAACTTCTCCATTACTTGTCGTAGGTATGGGGACTGCTGTTAAATGCCGTGAAGATATTCCTGCTTTTGGCTGATCAAGCCCAGCTCCTGACAGGAAAAGCTGTCCAGTCCCTACAATCTCTTTGGTCTTCCCTGAACTCCCTCCAGGTTAACAATGTGTTTTCTGCACTGGGGACTCAAGACTGGGCCCAGTATCCAGCTGTGGTCTAACGTGTGCTGAGTTAAGGGCTTATTACCACACAAGAGAAGAGACTAGTGGTTTGATTTCAGTAACAATGCAACAGCACTACTCGACACCTTGCTCAGATACTTACATATGTGAGAATTAGCTTGTTTTATAGACAGTAGTAGCTGCATCATCACATCATGGTCTACCCTGCTGGCCTGTTTTCCATCCTAAATATACTGGTACTGGGCCTTCATAGCCTTTAATGGAAAATCTCAAACTTGTGGATTAGGGTTTTATGTTTGATTTGAGAAAAAAAAAATAATAAATTTTAACATATTTAATTTACATCTCTGCCATAATCCACCTGATACTCACTTATACTCATCGAAGGTGCTTTAAAAATTTTGTTCTACATACATTAGTGGAGGCATAGTAATGCAGTTATGCTAGTATTTTCCAGGGAAACTTAACATAATTAAATTTACCTTCAGCAGGACCAGGGCTCTAAAGTCTTTGTCATACCTTGAAAATTTTCCAACCTATATCCTCACTATGTCTCTTTCTCCTCCCTCCACTCCTTTTTTAGCATATCAAAGTCCATATATTTGGAAATTAATAATGATTTTCAGAAGGATTGCCTATTTACCACCACCCTTTAAAGTTCATGAAACAGAAATTTAAAGAAAGGGTATACTCTCTTCTTGAAGGAAAATAATATAACTATATTCAGTATGGGCTGGATTTGCTTTCTATTGGATACCTGTGTTACAATTAGACGGATACTGGAAATTATCATGATTTGAGGGCAGTCACTGTCTCCATAGAATATGATTTTACATGTAGAAATACATGACCAAAAAATACAGATTTAATCATCTAGTGTTTCCTGAAATTGTCTAGTCTTCATTGTTTAATTTTATGTTTACTCCAAGTTAACCCACAAAACTAATCAATGAGATCAACATACACCAAATGTAAGTTCATGAGAGGCACTTGAGTGTCAAGATCCACAACATTTTATAGTTTTTATTGTTATAGTTCAGAGATACTAATTTTCAATCTGTGGTATAAAAATAAAAGCTTAAAAAGTTAGGGTTTTTTTCGTTTTAGCAAGCCAGGAAAAATAATGAGCAGATACAGTAAGAAAATTAAAAAAAAAAATAAAATTTTTTTACATTAAAGAATATGTGAAATGTAAACAATTGGACTGCAGGTTCAGTTTCTCTTTGCATCATTTCTGCATTAACAGTAATCTAATGATATGCTCTTAATATAGCATTCAGTATGGAGATTGCTACCATGATCAGAATAACTGCTAGACCGCTCTCCATCATCTTTGCGAAGTCGTGGGGAACGGGTGAGGTGCCTGAGGACTGGAGGAAGGCAAATGTCACTCCAATCTTCAAAAAGGGCAAGAAGGAGGACCCGGGTAACTACAGACCGGTCAGCCTCACCTCCATCCCTGGAAAGGTGATGGAACGACTTATCCTAGGTGCCATCTCTAGGCATATCAAGGATAAGAGGGTCATTAGGGGCAGTCAGCACGGCTTCACCAAGGGGAAGTCGTGCTTGACCAACCTTCTAGACTTTTATGAAAACACGACGAGGTGGCTGGATGATGGTAGAGCAGTGGATGTGGTCTATCTTGATTTCAGCAAAGCATTTGACACGGTCTCCCACAGCATCCTCGCTGACAAATTGAGGAAGTGCGGATTAGATGAGCAGGTAGTGAGATGGATTATTAACTGGCTGGTGGGAAGAAGCCAGAGAGTAGTGGTCAATGGGGTGGAGTCTAGTTGGAGACCTGTGTCTAGTGGAGTCCCTCAGGGGTCAGTACTAGGACCAGTATTATTCAATATATTCATAAATGACCTGGATGAGGGAATTGAGTGCACTGTCAGCAAGTTTGCTGATGATACCAAGCTGGGAGGAGTGGCTGACACTCCAGAAGGCTGTGCTGCCATCCAGAGAGACCTGGACAGGCTGGAGAGCTGGGCAGGGAAAAACTTGATGAAATATAATAAGGGCAAGTGTAGGGTGTTGCACCTGGGCAGGAACAATCCCAGGTTCCAGTATAGGTTAGGAAATGATCTCCTAGAGAGCAGTGAAGGGGAAAGGGATCTGGGAGTCCTGGTGGACAGCAGGATGACCATGAGCCAGCACTGTGCCCTTGTGGCCAGGAAGGCCAATGGCATCCTGGGGTGCATTAGAAGGGGTGTAGTCAGTAGGTCAAGAGAGGTTCTTCTTCCCCTTTACTCTGCCCTGGTGAGGCCACATCTGGAATATTGTGTCCAGTTCTGGGCCCCACAGTTCAAGAAGGACAGGGAGCTGCTTGAGAGAGTCCAGCGAAGAGCCACCAAAATGATTAAGGGAGTGGAACATCTCCCTTATGAGGAAAGGCTGAGGGAGCTGGGGCTCTTTAGCTTGGAGAAGAGGAGGCTGAGGGGGGACCTGATTAATGTTTATAAATATTTGAATGGTGAGTGTCAGGAGGATGGGGCCAGGCTCTTTGCAGTGATGACCAATGATAGGACAAGGGGCAATGGGTGTAAGCTGGAACACAGGAGGTTCCGCTTAAATTTGAGGAAGAACTTCTTTACAGTAAGGGTGACAGAGCACTGGAACAGGCTGCCCAGGGAGGTTGTGGAGTCTCCTTCTCTGGAGACATTCAAGACCCGCCTGGACGCCTTCCTGTGCGAACTCATCTAGGTGTTCCTGCTCCGGCAGGGGGATTGGACTAGATGATCTTTCGAGGTCCCTTCCAATCCCTAATATTCTGTGATTCTGTGATTCTGTGATTCTGTAACTCTGTGAGGGCATTATTTAAATTCTGAAAAGGATAATTTGTGTTACGGGAAACAAGTTACAATTATAATTATTTGACAAACAATGTGTATACACATATTTTCTTCTTCAACACAAATATACTGAATCAATTTTTTGTTTATTAAATAATCTACAGGACACATTCCACTTTTTTGAAATAAACACTTACAAAGCTGGGTATTTACTGTTTAGTAAATGCTTAGCTAAATTTGTTAGCTTCAAAATTCAGCTAACAATTTTGGTTTTTGAGACAATTACTTTTGTTCATGTTTTTAAACACTTGCCAAAACTAGGCTTCTTTTTAGGGATAAAAAAATTCCATATAATGCCGATGGCCAAAAAAAATATATTGAATGTAGCGTTTTAGAGTCAGCATTTTTACATGTTGTTTAATGTTTTTTTAATATCCACATGTAACTCAAAGTAAGTAGTTTGAATCTTTGCCCATATGTCCTAGTTTTTTAGCTGGGACAGAGCTAGATTTCTTTTTAGTTGCTAGAATAGTACTGTATTTTGGTTTCAACATGGGATTTGTTATGAGAAAAATGTTGATAACATATCAATGTTTTCATTTTGTTGCTGGAAGTGAAAGACTTCCTGTTTTGTTAGTCTCAAGCACAAGATATAAGGGGAGGTGAGGAATATGTAAATTTATAAGCTAAATTAACATTTGGATATGCCAATACAACATTCCATATTGTATAAAGTCATGTTCAAGTATATTAATGAGGGTCTCTGCCTCTCTTGCTCTCTCTGACTTTTGCTTGGGCTCTCGCTCTTCTGGGATTGGGGTTTCGGTTCAGGATTGTCTCTCCTCTGGGATCGTTATCTGGGAATGGGCCGTGCCTGGTCAGTAAGTGGTGAGCAACTGTTCCATGTACCACTCATTTACATATTTTATTACTACTATTATTATTATCTTATTGTTTTAGTATCATTATCTAAGTTTTATTGTATTTCAATTATTAAATTGTTCTTAACCTACAGATCTCCTTACCCTCCCAGATGTCTCTTCTATCCCTTGGGACATGGGGGGAATGAACAAAGAACTGTGTGTGTTTGCAAGCCATGTGCTAGCCAAGTGAAACCACCACTCCATAATAAAATATATGAAAGAGAACCTGCGCCTCCACTTTTTTTGTCATACTTTGCAGTGTAGTGAAGTCAGACTAATGTAAGACTAATGCAAACATTCATTTTGGCTCTGCTGTGCTCCCTGTCCAGGCAGGCAGAATACAAAGCAGATGGGAAGTGTTTGAACTGATCTTATCATGACAGCTGTTTAGGAGTACTAGATACAGTTGTGACATTACCTATAATACACAGAGAAAAATCACAAAAAAACTATTCAAAGCATTTACCAAACATGCACAGCAAATGTTAGTCCCCTTAAAACACCTGAAAACTTAAAGAAATTCTAGTCTATTAGTTGATAGTCAAAATTATAATTCTATGCTTTCAAAATAGGAGCATATGCTTCTTTCTTATGCTTAGTACAGGAGGCAATAGTCAGCAAATTATTACCAAGGACGTTGTATCTTTTAAAACCTTTGACATCTGAAAATAAATAACATTATTTTAAAACCCAAGTTGGAAAGCAGGACACTGGTAACTATTTTTAGAGCCCAGCATACATTTTTACGTTCATCTTAACTGGTGAACCTTACAACTTATGAACTTGCTGTTCCATAGTGTCACAACTTTAACGAAGACTAAATATTCTAAGATCTTCCTAGCTTGTTGTTGTTAAAACATGAACAGCATTCTTTTCAATTAAATCTGTATTCTAATATTGGTGGGTTTTTTTGTTTTGTTTTGTTTTAATTAAGTACTAAAAAAGAAGATGCTGTGATAGCATCTACCTTTGTAGTGATTTTTTCCTTCTTTTTAACAGCCTCCACACCTCCTGGTCTCCACTGCTAGAAGTTGTGTTCAAAAAAAACCCCAATGCATTTCAAAATTGGTCAATATATTTCAACTGTGATATTTTTCAGTGAAACATCCTTTCTTAAGAGGAAAAACCATCCCCACCTTTCCAATGTAGACAATTTTGATAAGAGATAAAGGAATAAACATTTGGTTTTATGTTGTTAACTGATGCCCTATTTCTAAATACTTAGTCTCAAATATTGAAAGAAATAAGAATGAAAAAAAGATGAGTGGAAAGAAAACAGTAGTCCTTCATCATTTACTGCAGATATTACTGAACAAAACAACTTTGAGATAGTTCAAGTGGATCAAATTTTTGGAACTACCAACCTTATAAAAATCTTTTATTTTTTTGGCATGGGAAAATGCATATCATCTTGGGCCAAAAGCTTTGGACAACAGACCAATTGTTTTGGAGACCAGGCTCATTGAAGACCCTCCCAAGCCTCTGCTCAATTTTTCATTAATTGCCTCCCAGAATCCCAGACGGCTGTAGATAGTAAGATTCATAGTTTAATTATTTGAGCACCATGAAGCAAGAAAAACTTTAGACATCTAAGAGTTTGTAAAGGAATTATAGAATCATCCATTTTGCTCTGTGACAGCACAAGTGAACTAATGATTTACACAAAGCAATAAACAACTTTCTTTTATTAAATATCACTCAGAACTGAAAAGGCTGCCAGATTTTCTTTGTCCAGCTTCTCTTAATTTTACATAGTATTTGTAAGATAAACCTCTACATGAAACAGTTATCATATATATATATATATATGTATATATACATATATATATATCTCAATGCAGTTTTTCACAAGCTGGAAGAATATTGTTACTGTGCACTGATGGCCTGATCCCACACTTCCAGTTGTGTCCTATGCATATCTCTTTGTTTGGATGCTCCCACATAGGCACCAAAGCTAACCCAGCTTGCTGCTGACTGTGCTCTATCTTTCCTATACAGAACATTTTCCACCTTTCTTTACTAAGAGCCTTTGTTTGAGAATTTGGGTTCCAGTCAGCAAGCTTCTATGCATTACAGTTACTTCACAGGTAACTATACCAGAACAAGTGGTTCTTGGTGTGATCCTTTGTGGGAAGGTTTTTCCCAATTGAAATCACAGAATCACAGAATGGTAGGAATTTGAAGTGACCTCTGGAGATCATCTAGTCCAACTCCCCTGCCAAAGCAGGTACATCCAGAGCAGGTTGCATAGGATTGCATCCAGGTGGGTTTTGAATATCTCCAGAGAAGAAGACTTCACAACCTCTCTGGGCAGACCGTTCCAGTGCTCTGTCACCCTACAAATAAAGAAGTTTTTCTAATTTTCAGATGGAGCTTCATGTATTCCAGTTTGTGTTCGTTTTCACTTGCTCTGTCACTGAGCACCACTGAAAAGAGTCTCACCTCACCATCTTGCCACCTGCCCTTTAGGTATTTATAAGCATTTACAAGATCCCCTCTCAGTTTTCTTCTCTCCAAGCTAAACAGACCCAGGTCTCTCAGCCTTTCCTCATAAAAGATATGCTTCAGTCCCTTCATCATCTTTGTAGCCCTCCGCTGGACTCTCTCCAGTATTTCCTGATCTTTTGTGAACTGGGGAGCCCAGAACTGGACACAGTACTCCAGATGTGGCCTCACTAAGGTAGAGTAGAGGGGGAGGATAACTTCCCTCGACCTACTGGCCACACTCTTCTTAATGCACGATTAACTTGCTGTCCACCAGTACTTCCAGGTCCTTCTCCGCAGAGCTGCTTTCCAGCACGTCAACCACCAATCTGTACTGGTGCATGAGGTTATTCCTCCTTAGGTGCAGGACTCTACACTTTGTTGAACTTCATTAAATTCTTTGCCACCCAGATCTCCAGCCTGTCCAGGTCTCACTGAATGGCCACACAGTTTTCTGGTGTATCTAATGTACCTCTCTTTGTGATATATCATAACACAGAACAAATATAACAAGTCAAAATTCTTTAATCACACAATGCAAAGTATATCCAGATACTAAATGGGAGTTGTAAGCAATGGAAGCACTGACAATAAAAATTTCTGTACACAATCAGAATGGAATTTGTTGACTGAGATAAATATATTCAAAAATTATTATAATCTGCTTAGTGTCAAGAGCAACAGCTTATTTGAAATCATCCTGGCTGGTTGCTTAGGTGGTTATATTCCCCTGGCTAGACCATCCTTTTATGTCAGAATATTCTGATAGTTGTCACTGAATCATATCTCACCATGTGTGAATTCAGAAATGTGCTAACAATGAAGACTTAGTGTAGAATTTCTGAGACTGATGCTAGATGTAGGCACCTTAATGAAAGTGGTATCTTTTATAACAGAGTTGGAAGCCCTTTCTGGGAATGGCAAATATCTGCCCTCTGGATTTAGAAGAGATCCATATTCTATAAAGGCCTTCAGTAAAGAATACTATCTTTAAATAATTACTGCATTTCTTTGGATGCTTAAAAGTTTTATGATATGGTAACTGTTGCACAGAATTATTGCAGAGTAAAAACCGGAATGTATGTTGGAATTTTATGTGTCCTAATACTGAAAGTAAAAGTATCAAATAAAAAACAAAACAGAGCTAATACAAAGCAGACAAAAGAGTCAGTGCTTGTAATTATTTGAAAAACTTCAGAGGCTTAGTTCATAATTTTGCAAGTTCACAAAGTACATTTTTTATGTGCGAGCTGACAGATTGACTGAACAAAATCCTGAGACTGAAAGAAGGTACAAAGATGAAACAGAAATGCAACAATGGAACATCAATACTGTTGAAAATCAAATGCCATGCAGAGACAGGTATAGATTTAATGCATAATATTGCCAGATACTGAAACATAAGGTTATAAATATTATGTGTCTACACAGAGTTCAGGTGTTTACTTTAAGAAAAGACTTCCAGTGTGTCAGTGTATCAGTTTAATGTGTATAATTTACAGTGTTGGAGTGGGAGCTTGTGTACATGAATTAGTCCAGAATGTATTTCCACAACTGGATAGCCCTAAATTTGAAACGTAGTGCGTATCCGGTTGCTACAGAAATTCATTGCCAGCTCCACTCAGCAATTACCAGGAAAGCTGTGTGTGAAAACTGGCTTGAAGCATTCCTTTATCACACTCATTTCAGGATATAACTTGCTTTGAAGTTTCTGGAAATTCACCAAAGCAATCATTATCAACTGAGATCACAGATACTCATGGTCATGGACACACAGCAATTTCAGGAAGTGAGAGACAGAAAAGGATGCTAATTCATTAATTCATATAGTAAGGTTAAATAGCAATAGGTGTCTTCCCATAGGTCACGACAATAGATGTACTGGAAGAAAAAAGAAAACAACCAAAAAAAGTGAAAAAAAATCTCTATTTTTTCATTTTGGTAGTAAACCAACATTTTTTAATGGCTACAGCAGAGTAAAAATATGTATGAGACACAAGGCTTGAAGGCCCTGACGGTGAAAATGTGATGAAACAGAATTGTAAGTATACTGAGGTCTATGTAATACTTCTAGAGGTGAGTAGGTTCAATGAATGAATGTAACACTCATTGTTAAATTTCATCTTATTCTAGGGAGGTGTGTGAAAAGTGAAAAGATTCAGAAGGCAAAGTGGAGGACTAACCTCAAGTCCATCTGCCTCACATCCAGAATCTCACATCTCTTCTTCTCTTTTCTAAAACAAGCATTTTAACTGCTAGAATCCTCTGCATTCGAAATGTTAGCTTCTCACTAGTGTAACAAAAAGGTTGATAGCTAAGGCATTCAGCTTGGAATTGGAATAATATTGCTTCAAGAAGGGAAGAAGTATGAAACTGGAATTCTGACCTCCAGGGAGACAATGGAGGTGACTTGTCCTGTAGTGTTGTAGTAGAGGTAGAAGAGGAAAACAACATAGTGTGGCCATGATTGTCATTAGTGCTTATACATGTGAAGGACAACTGGGCAACAGTTTTAAATATCTGCTGAGACAAAGATATGCAGAAGTTGTTCTAAGGATTTAGGCAACTCTATGCACATCTAGTAAGAGAAATATGGATACTGGACATTTCATATGCAGATTCCATACCTTTTGATATTTAAATATGCCTGTCTCAAGAAGCTAATCCTTATATTTGATCTGATGAAGCAGAAAGTCTGGGACTGAGCACAGAACTGGGATCACATATATCTATAGCTTAGTGCTTCCCCATTGAATCATTCTACTTTTTCTTTTCTAGGCACATTCAAGTTTGAAAGTTTTCCTCTGCAGCATCTCTAGGGTATGCTTTGTTTTGCAATTCACAGTTCTGCTTGTGAAGTAAATACCAACAAGTCTCACACGGAGCATATAAAACCTTTTCCTGGCAGCACGTACAACAGCTTTGTTGCTCTCCTGCACTGCTCTGTCTACATTTTCGAACCTTCACCCACCACTTCTAGAGATGTGAGGCTGGTTTGATCTTCATCTGCATTCAATCTGTTATCATTCTCAGCAGAGCAGGAATCACCGAGGGATGCCAGCCATTGTGTGCCTTTTGTTAAAGGGACATGTGCCTACTGAGGATTAAACCAAACTTGTTTAAAATGATTAAACAAAATGATTAAACACTTCTTCACATGGTCCTGTGACTAAGTCTGAGCATGGGACTTTGCATATACACCTCAAAAAGTAATTTTTTTTATTTTTTATTTTTTTAACAAAAGGAAAGAATGAATCTGTTTAACATTTTATAATTACTAGAATTTACTTTTAGACTTTCTGTTATTTTAGCCTTTGGTCACATAATGATTCATTTAAACTTTTAAGTTAAATTATTCCTTTTTTCTGTTTCATCTAGAGACTAGAAAGAAAAGGATGAAGGGGTAGCCTCTCTTTATCAAGCTCTTTTTCTTTTGTACCTTTCTTTTTCTAGTGATTGATATTTCTTTTGCCATCAGACAGTCCTCTGATTAATTGCTTTGGTCTGTCTTCTCCTACTGTGTATAATGTTTGCCTAAAAAAGAGAAAAAACTTGAAATCACAATTAAAAAATAAACAGATTCTAAGGCTAACTTGTTTTCTTACATAGGTAAAAGGTGACATAAAATGAAGTTGCTTTGTGTTAGTGTTTCATAATAGTCTGCAAAATTTGTTGTTATTTTTAAATAAGTTCTTTAAATAATCACTCACTTGAGGAAACACATAATAATAAAAAAGTATGTAGATGCTAAGACAGTGTAGCACATTAAATAAATTAAAAACTTATTGTATAACCTGCCAATTCCATACTCTGCTGTTATTCTCCAGAGAGAATTCTCCCTTACTGTTTTCTATTTTACTATAATAAGATTATATGGGGATTCAGGATACAGACTTCTTCAGTCTCTTTGTTATTTTCCCTCTGGGGTTGTCACTCATGTCGGTATTTTTAAATCATTGCAGATATTATATTTTTTTGTAAGTCTGTTTGGAGACGTTTGCATGAATATGTGTTTGTACGCAGAGAGACAATCTCAAAAAGTACAGATATTAGAGACTGAAGAAAACATAAAAGTTAAAATGATACATTCTTCTTGTTTTAATCTCGTAAAGACATTTTTAAATGATGAATGGTTACAATTCTTCCTGAAAGTCATCTTGCTTACAGTTACCTCTGTGCTGACTGCAGGAAGTCACATCTTTGCAGGCTAAATTGGCATCTCTCCGTCAGTAGCCATGGAGCTACAGCAGAGGACAATCTGTCCCTGTACAAGCATAAATCATTCAAGCACTAATTTTCCATTGCCTTGAACCCAGTATAGTACATAGCAGGTAGAGGAGCAATGATAACAATGTTTGCAGATAAAATGAGTAGTCCCAGTGCATGGTTCTGTAGAATTAGGTTCAAATTAAATGGAAAAAAGAGAAGAGTCAAAATATAAAGAACTGTAAAATAAAACCAGTAAAAACCCCCATAAAATAATAAGTTTTTATCTCCAGGAATTTGTTTGCAGACAAAGCTTTGGACAAAATTATCAGGACAAGTTAGTACCTGCTTTCTTTCCTACCATATATCTCAGGATCACTTTTAGTGTCTAAAAAACCCTTTAACCTCCCTGATATGGACTCCACTAAAAATCCTTAATGTGTTATGAAAAACATGTGTGACTTCATGGGATTACAGAAGCCAGGAATGTTTCAGAGAAGGGATAGACTGATGGTTTCATTGTGAATCTCTGTATCTAAGCTAGGCATTTATATTCCTAACTACCTTTGTTTCAAAAAACGTCTCATTTGAAAGAAGGCTAAGCTCATAAGCTTGAAGATTGATTTTAACAGAAACCAGGAGAAGTTTTAGCCTCAAGGGGCGTTTGACTCCATGCCAAATGTACATCTTGGTTGAGTTTCATGTTGAAGCAAACAAGAACAGCAAAAATCCTTCCCCCCTGGAAAAAAGCGATGCTGGTGACCAGAAACAAATTTGAATCTGTCTATGAGTTAAGTTTTACACAAAGCTGCACATGTAAAGCTTTATTTGAAGCTCTGGAATATAATTATAATTAAGACTTCAAAACATCTTTTTCATTACATTCAGAGCTTAAATTGTGTAACTTATTTGCATTTGAGATAAAAAGAGATGCATATTTTGTATGTTGAAATTAGATTTGTAGAAGCATAAACTCATTCCCAGTGGCAAATATTACTAACTCCAATTCCAGTTATGAAACACTAAATTGTTTTTTAAGTGGGAGCCAGCACTCTTAACAGGCTTTCAATATTAATCCTCTAATGCTTATTGTTGCTTTATTTTATAGAGGTTATGTTAGAATGGATGAACAAGGAAAGTCTGAATTAGATATAAAGTAGAATTTAGGGTTAAGGATTAGAAATACCTGGCATGAGATTTGCAGTTTAGATTTAATAGTGTTAAAATTGCGTTTGTAATTTTAGTCATGTTTTTCCAAAATCCCAGAGATTCTTATAGTTTAGATGAGCTTGCAAGTCTTAGACTATCTTTAATACTAGACTTCTCAAAATCAAACTATTTTTGAAAGTTTTAAGTCTGGTAATATTCAGAAGACATCTGTGCTCACACATTCTTGTAGAATTGAACAATAAGAGGATCTAGTTGCATAGAACAAGAACATTTTGCATTTTGGAATCTTATCTTTGACAGGGCAACCAAAATTACAAATAAAACATCAGAAACTTGAATTCTGTCCTTGGTTTATACTGCAATGGCAGACACAGGAATGTGTGAGGAGCTCAGTGGCAACCATATAATGTAATGCACCAGTAACATGCTGCATGGTGTAAATGGCAAAGAGGCAAGAAAAAAAATTCCTTTTACTCCACAAATTCTGCGAAACTGTGCTGGTATTAGCCAGAAACTTTTAGGAATGTGAATAACCAATTTAAAAAAAAATAAACTAAATACCAATAAACTGAAGAAAGGAGAGATTGTAAGGTCTGAAACCATGCTACTTTCTAAAAATAATTAAAAGAAAAAAAAAATCACACACATTAATTTGATCATTTAAGTTTCCTAGAGGTCTATATGGCCCATCAGGGTGTGGATGTAGTTCTCTTCTGAGAGAGAAATCTCTGAGCTTTCTAGGTTATTCAGGATACTAGTAATCTTCCCCTGATCCAACAAAGCCTCTCCTTTTACAGGTCTTGACTCATAGATAGGGTTAAAATTTTAGTGGTTAAAATTAAACATGCATATGAACATTTTGCTGCACCAACCTTCTGTAAGTACAAACTCTGTCTCTGGCATCTCCATTGATAAGTTGTGCCAACAATGATGTTAATTAGGACTATGGCTGCTTCACAGGAGGTAGGAGAGTGTATTGAAAGCTTTCAAAATTTAGTACAATAACTTCATTCACTCAATATTTACAAGTGAAATTATATGAAAAAGGGAAAGGGTCAGTAAAAATGTGACTCCTAAATGTATTTATTTCCCTTGTGATACTGAGCATCCTTTCTTTTTAATGGGCCATATAATTGTGTCTACAGTAGACAAGCCTGCTCCACTCTGGAATGCTCCAGCATTTCCAGGGATATCTCCAGAAACATGCCCCTGATAAACCTCCACAAGTTATGAAGCCTGACTGTGGGATGACCTTTCTGTGTGTTTCTGCTATTATGGACAGGTACTTACCCTAAAACTTTTCCACCTTTTGCAAAATACTGGTGGGACATCAGTTACCCATTTTTCATAGATCTCCACACACCAGCTCTGTGCAAAACAAAGCAGTAAATACATCCCCTTCAATGACTCCTGTTTCCATATCTCATAATCTAATTTTCCAGAAGTACAGGTACATGAGATAGGCAGTGAACTTATGCATTGTAATTTTTTTCTTAAATGTTTAGTTATGTGTGACTCTTTGCTTTGGATGTTGCTAGACATTTAGAGGACATGTAAGAGAATATGAATTGAAGCAGGAGCTGTAATCCAGGTTCACAAATACAGGCTACCATTCAACCCATAGTATCTACGGAAACAAGAAAACTAGAAAACAGAACACTGAAATGCACAAGTTCTGATCCTCCATCCTTACCTGACTGCCTTTCCTAGGAAAGAGGTAGCTTCACAGAGTCACGAAATGTCAGGGATTGGAAGGGACCTTGAAAGATCATCTAGTCCAATCCCCCTGCCGGAGCAGGAACACCTGAATGAGATTACACAGGAAGGCATCCAGGAAGGATAGAGCTTAGAAAGAGCTTTCCACCTCTAGGAGTACTCCTTATTTTGAAGGTTATATTGCATAAATGCCAGTTTCACTGCTACTTCACACTTTATTTCTTCTAGACTCTGTTAAATATCATCCAGTTCTGTTGTTTTATTGCAGCTGAATTTCCAAATTGCTCTATAATTTCTTCTTTATGGACTTCCAATCTCTGTAAAGGCTACACATGGGAAAGGCCATTGGAAATTGAATTTTCCTGCTATCCAGGTTAATAAATACCAATACAAAAAAGAAGTTATTCAACCACACTCATATCTAACCATCTAGCTTGAAATGTCAGTTACGTTGCTGCCTATGTTTACTAGGCAGCTGAAACTGTTGAACTATTGAAATAAACTAGAACCTGCAATAATCTTAATTTCTTACTGTTGTAATTTCAGCTTTTCTTGAGGGAAAAAAGAGAAGCAAGGAGACAGTCCACATGGTTTGGTATTCTTGAACCACAAAAATTATCATAAGAAAATCAAATCCTGTTTATTTTTCTTGTAATTTTTCACAACTTCAGTTTCAACAGGCTCAAATATTAGATACTGAACATATGTGATTTAAAACAGGGTAAAGGACAATGAATTCACCAGACAGCTTTACAGGAGCAGAAGACTAGAAAGGCAGATGCAGCCATTGAAAGATTAGAATGGAGTAATCTGTGTTGTTTTTTTGAATCATTTGAAACCTGCCTTTGTCTGTTGTTGCTCCAGCAGCTCATTGCTGTCAGGACACAAGTTAGCTAGATGCAAACTTTCCTGAATATATTAAAAAATGCTATAGTAATACTTGTGTATACCTGCAAGTTATTATACTCAGTCACTTTTTTTTTGCACTGTGTCTCCTCCATGGTGCTAAGTCTCTTTCCCTGTTTCTAGAGCAGCACAAGACTAACAACTTTTATGGATCCTACAGCAGGGGTATCATGAGACTGACAAATATAATACACAGAAGAAATACAGTAAAAACCTCCAAATGTGAGTGGTTAGGCATAAACATACCTAGGAAAGACACCACATTCAACTGGAGATTTAGTAACTCTGTTTTGTAACTCAGAAAAAGGGATATTTATTTGAAGTTTGATTGTGTCTTTGGAAAGGGAGTCAATAAAAACACATGCAGGGAGACTAAAGCATGTTTGCATTTGGTTAGGAAGAAGGCATCTGGTTTTCCTGAAGAACAGGAATATGCCCCATAGAGAAGTATTTCAAAAGTCTTTTTAGGGTATGATCCCTGCAATGAAAAGGCTAAGTCTAGACTTGCCTAGACTAAGAAAACTGTGATTTTGCTTTAATTACTAGCTCTGTCTTTCTCTATATATCTTTCACAGCAAAGATTCTTCTGAGAATATCAGTATTTAGTTTGGTGGTGGGCCCATGATGTATACTTAGAGCACTATGAGAAAGCACAGCAAAATATCATCAGTCACTTGTTTTTAGCTTTCTCTCTTTTCTGCCTGCCCGCCTCCTGTCTTTTCTCTCAGATACTACTATGAAGAGCATAACATTTCTCAGGAAGTGAAAGGCCATTTTTCCACCTGGTCCATGCTTTGCCTACATATTTGTGAGTAACATGCTTCTTGTCTTTTTTGATTCCTACCCTATACAAAGATGTACTGAGCAAATGTAGAAGGATGTAGGGAAACATCTGTAACAACAGGATTTTCTCTTCCCGAGGGAGCCTAGGCTCACTTTCTGTGGCAAGGCAAGCTTTTAGAAGGTCAGATGACAGGTGATGTTGCAGACAGTTCTTTGCATGCATGGGAAAGGGAAGGAAAACAGTCAGAGCAGTGATGGGAAGGTCCTGGAAATCAGTAGGGAAAAGAAGGGAGGAAAAGACTAAAATGTTTGAGAATGTCTGTCCTAGAACTTTTAATTATCCTCTTCTCGCTCAACTTTTGCTATATTTTTAAATGAATGATTGTATATGTCCTCTGGGCAGAAACAGATACCAACCAGCATGAGATTAGACAGAGAAAGATATTAAAAGAATATTTCATGGATTGTCAATTAGAATCAGTGAACACTGAACTGAGTATCAAAGACTGTCTAATTTGTAAATCTGAACTGTACAAAATGGTCTTAAGGGGACTAAGTGAAATTCACTTGACAACTCACTTGACATAGAGACAGTTGAAAAGGTGATAGAACCTTTTTGCATTTCTTACAGGTATAATTCACTGATACACAGAAAGTAGTCCGCACTAAAGTGAAAGGACAAACATTATCAAGAAAAATACCAAAAATATCTGAAACTCAGTATAACTGAGTTGATGAATATTTTTTTAATGTCTTGGTGATTATTACAATATATAAATAGGATTTAAGAACTTATTTTTGAAGAAAGCAACTTATTGAAAGTGATA
Organism: Caprimulgus europaeus; assembly: GCA_907165065.1. The sequence continues at coordinate 112,499,124 of OU015523.1, forward strand.
TCTGTTATGAAAAAATAAATTTAAGTTCTAGATCCTTCCAATGATCTAGTTTAAAGACTATTCATGTGAGTTTTAGATAGGTGAAAAACATTGGAAGGATTTATTATTGCAATAATGGTTGATAGAAAGCTTTCTAGTGGAAAGGATAACAAAATCAATGCAGGAGACAGATGTAGCTGTTCTTCTACAGGTCACATCAAGCTAAAATTCTGTGATGTGTAGTATGTAAGTTCCTTTATAAGATATACGAAGGGGTTTTTTTCAATGTGAAAGTACTGTTTCCAACACTTTCCCTTCTTAGCTGGTCTTTGAGCTGCTTGTAATAATATGATGATTTGACATGCTTTCACTGCCTTTAGCAAAATCTAGGATGATTTTCCTATAGTTTTGAAAAAACTTAGGTGGTAGCTGCTACTGAAGTAGCATGATAAAGTGATATGCAATGAAAAGCAGACTCAGATACTAAACACAATGTTCTGTTATAAACTAATGAAGCCTTGCATTCTATGGATTTCTATCTCATGGTTGACTGCCTTTATAAATTAAAGAAATTATAGCTGCCACTGGAATCCACATGTTCATAGCATCAGAGAATAGTGAGGGAGTGGGGGAGGCAATTCCTTCATAAATGTCAGTAGTATTGAAGGGTAGGGGTCCATACCTTTTTTGACAGTAGGAATTACATGACAGAAGAACCTGGACTGTGGAATACATATTCTCATTTCTATTAAGGTGTGAGGTCTACTTGAATCTTTCTCTAAAGCTAGGTAATTCATAATAGAGCTTTTCTGTATTGATTCTCCAGTGTGTTATGTTTTGTGCTCATACCAGATCCTTTCTTTCCATAGAGACATTCTTACTTGAGTACTCAATTTCATGAGCTGTGTAGGCACACCACAGATCTGAACATTGACTCAGCTGAAACTGGCAATGGGTTCAAAAATTGCTAAGGTGTTATAGACGTACAGATATACATATAATAATAGCATGATCATATGAGCCTTATTCCCACAGGAATTAAAATTACAAAATAATTGTGTTTGTAAATGAAATAACAACTATCTGTGGAAGATAAGGGATCATGTGCTAGGAATGAATACACATGTGGATTGTGTCAGTATCAACTAGTTTTGTTAAAATAGAAGTTATATGATTCTGCTTTTACTTGGGCCAATCATGCTATTAATGGGTTAAATAATACATGTATTTTGGCAACCACCCTAATACCCAGTATGTCACAAGGCAATAAATGTACTTAAGTTTACATATCCAACATCTCAGATTAATTGTCTTAACAGAAGTCTGAAAAATTATGTAAAAATATATGAAAAGCAAAGATATTCTTTGGTTGATTTGCAGCAATTCCCTGGGCACTTTTATTTCTTCATTAGGGCTGAATACAGAGAATCCCTTGGTGTAGTTACATTAAAACATCTTTGCACTTTAATGATGATTATTTTTCACACAGAATTTGAAATCCCCCGGTATGAAGGAAGATCTAGATTGTCCTGAGTCAGCTATATATCTTGTGCCTTTTGTCCTTTCTCTATTAATAAAAGGCCTCTGGCATATTTTCTGTGCTGAAGAATATAAGAAAGAGAAAATAAATACAGTGAAAAGTAAAGGACAAGCACTTGTTTTGTTCTTCGCAGAACTGTTGTATTTCTAAAACTGGAAGTTATTTTCTTACAAGGTCTTTGTAGTCTCCATTAATCATTTCTTTAGCTGAATCTGCCTGTTAGCATATTTCTAGCTGCCAGTGCATGCTCCTAGCAGTTTCTTCAAGCAGCCCATGTATTTGTTTTTGACAGAGGTTGGCCTTAAGACAAAATCATCCATTCAAATCAATAACCATCATACAACAGTTGTTGACTAAGCCAATGTCTTCTCCCTCAGAACAAAAATCCAGTGGGAATACTGTATAATTTTAAATTTACTTTTATATCACATCTATGTAATACTGCTCTGACTCTCTCCACCTTGTGGTTGTTGTTTATTGTTGCAGTCAATTATTTCAGGGCTCAAGCTGAACATTATTGTTTTCCTGTGCATAAATCAAATATTTAAACATTTTTTCCTTTTCCACTCAGTTACCTATCTGCTAGCAGATATAGCTGAAATTTATAGCTGCCAACTTACTTTTAATGGAATAACTTTTTCTGTCTTGTTCAGGAAAAGACAAGCTGTTATGACCTGCTTTGAGCTTTCTGCTTAATGTTAGGTATACTTTCTTTGTGATGTTTTGTATTTAGACCTCAGCTAAGAACATCTTAAAAACACAAGTGGATTTTCTGTAAATTAAATTGTTTAATATTTAAAAAGATAAAAAAGAAAAATCCAATTCTGCAATCAAATCTAAAAGACTATTCCCTCTACTCTTTTTCCAAAGTTCAACCTAGAGTAGATCAACAAAAGGCCAGTTCTGATTATTGCTGTGCTTAACTTTAAAGCTAAGTGCCTAGTGACAGCACAGATTTAGGTGTTTTGGCTACCTCTGTAGCAAAATGTTGAGTTAGTCATCTGAATACTGGGGAAGCCAACAGGTTCACCACCTAAATCACAACTAGCACTGAAAACAGCAGCATGTCCTTAATCCCACCTGCAAATGCAAATGCTACAACTTCAGCTGGAATCAGGACTTTGTCTTCAATTGGGATTCACACTTATTTCTGGACTCTCTCTTGTGCTTTAATCACAAATATTTTTTTTGCTTTTTTCCTAGAAAAGATATTAAAAATTCAAGATTGCTCATTTTATTAATTTTATGAGTAATTAGCTAAAGAGTTGGAAGCCCAGCATCTGTCATTCATGAGACTATTTGCAATTCTGAGGGATGAAAAAGAAATCAACTCATTTCACATGGTTAAAATGTTTTCTTGTTTTGACTTAAAAACTGGAAACTTGAACCTCGCCATAGAACCTAGTAGTTAAAGCCTTTGGGAAGGAAAAGAGAAACCTGGAGCTCCATCATTAATATAATCAATACTGACTATTAAAGTATTCACAAAGTGGAGCACCTGGTCATTTTTGTCTCCCAGATGAACGTATCAACCATTATAATCACACTCATTCTGTCTTCTGTGCCAAATGAATGTTCATCGATCCCATGTAAAGTGGAATGATTTTAGCTTAAGAAAAAAACCAAAACAAAACAAACCAAACTGGAAAAGCACTTCCTTTCCCTAGACTGCACCTCAGTGTGGTGATTAGGATACCCCTAGAGGAAGCATATATTCCAGGACCAGAACATCTAACCCCCCTAACAGCAGTGCATGCTTTTTTCATGTATTCCTAGATAAAGGCAGATCAAGGAAGGGGTAGAGGATGTTCCCGGCTTTGCTTTTTGTGCAACCACACTGTATTGATTACTCTCTGAGAAAGCCAACAGAAACGAGCCATGTCAGTGATATAGGTAGAAATTTAGATTATGAACTGGGACATGAATAAAGTGTGAATTAGGCCTGGAGCTCCTCAGGCTTACCATGATTCAGTTTAAGTGGGTGTTTCAACATTTTCAACATTTTTTTGGTACACTGTCTATTATGCAAGATACTTAATCAATAAGTTGTTTGTTTTTTGGTTTTTTTTTTTTTTCCTGGATTAGAATTTCCTGTAATTCTTCCTATGCCTGTAATTTGGGGCTGTTTTTTTCCCAAATAAAAGCTTCACAAAGCTATCAGTTGTGCAAGGTTTCTAGCAGTTGAGTCATTAATTATTCATTTTTATGAGCGTGACCACTGCTGTGAAACAACCCCAGGAGGATTTCCAAAGGACCATTTGGTAATAAATATTCAACAATTTGTAATGTTTAGTTCTGATTCATGTCTCTGTACCCATCAATGGCTGGACATGTCCACTGTCCATGGATAATATCTCCTTTCACCATCATTTAATGACATCAAAATCATGCATTGCACCATCTTGAAACAGAAAATTAACAGATTTTTAAAGTCACCTTGTCAACTGTAAGACTACACTTCAGTCTTGTATGTCCATAAACTCTCTTTAAATGCTTATTAAAGCTTATAAATGATTCTTCTACTTCAGTGGAGCTGCTCTCATTTACAGGGTAAGATGATTTGGTTCATTGTTTGAAAGTGGAAGTGAGGCAGAATGGAAAGTTTGTGGAAAAATGAGAGTGGCAGCAGGGAGTATACTCTTGAAAGGATAAGAATGATAGTTGGAGATATTTCCAGTCCTAACCACACAGTGAGTAATCAAATAAGATTAATTTAGAATCTGGTAATGCGGGGGGTGGGGGGGGAGGGATGTTTGTTGTTGTTTTTGTTTTTTTTTTCTTATCAGGCAAATTCATACAATTGTTGTCAGTCTGATTTTGCATATTTTTTTCTAAGTTATAGAAATGTGAAAATCATACTTCTACCAGATATGTGTAAGGTCATGAATAATCAAAACTTTTAAAGCAGTATTTCGATCTGTCATTTTTATATGTTCAAAATAACTCATGATTCCTGAGAAATAGTTGAAAACTGAATGAACCTTGACAATGTCTTTCTCATTTTAAACAAGCACGCATATATAGAGGAATGAGACTTTCGACTGTCAGGTGCCTTTTCAATAAATGCCAATGGTGATGACATGGTAACACCAAGTGCCAGTCTGAACGAGTTTGGCATCAGGAAGGTCTTGGTGAAGAGTATAAAACTTAGTATGGGGTTATAGTTACCACACATGAGTAAATCTTGGTATAAATAGTTGAACTTATTTTTTTCCTTCAACATTGTTTATTTCTTCTTTTTATGATATCATAGAAAAAAATATAAGTTCTTAAAATGAGATTGACTAGCATGATGAGTGTGAAAAAGTGAGGATAAGGAAATAAGTGTCAAAGCTGGCAGTATAAGAAGCAAGAATAAATTACGTTGGATTCCTCTAATGCTGAGATTACAGATAGTTATGCTCTCACTTACAGTTTCAGTAGCACCACTAGTATTAATAACATGATGCATAGTATGATGCATCCAACTGTGAAAACAATATAAACTGGAGTAAAAGAGTTTCCTTATATTAAGCATTTAAAATTTGTCAAATTTGAAAAGTATTTATCAGATTTTTAAAATCTGAACTAGATTAAACATCCATATCGATACGTTAGACAAATTAGTTAGCTTAACTATTTATATTTTTTAAAAATGTACCTCTCTGCTACCTAAAATTTAACAATGAATAACTAAACCATTAATTAAAAAATATTAGATTGTTAGTCACAGAGACTGGATTGTCTAGGCTAGTTGACAAGACTCCATTTATAGCCCATGGGAGGGAGATACCTCCAGAAAGGAATTTATCAAGTGCTAAGATTCTGTCTGAGACAGACAGGACAATATCAGGACATATCTGTCTCTTTCCCTTGGCTATGGAGAAAACCTACACAAATCTCTTAGGTGTGATGCTTAAAGTGTAGATGGTTAAAGTTAGGTAAGCTGAATCCTGGCCTAGTTCCCCAGGTTGTTTTGAGTTATAAGGATCTGCAGGGTTTTCATACTGACTAAACAGAGAATTCTGTTGGACTGAAAAGGTGAATCAGTAACTATGGATATGTAAAAACAGTATAATTTTAGAAAGAATATCTATATTTAACATGACATGAGAACTTCTAAATATTCCTATATTTAAAAGACTCTCATTTTAGGCCCTCTCAATCTTCCAATATACAATAAATCCCAGGAGTTGTAGAGTTTTGATTCCAGAAATCACAAATCTGTTCCTACTTACTTTGTAGTGAATCCTCATTGTCTATAAGTTTTTAACGGGGGCGGAGGGGGTGGAGGGGGGATCATCTAGAAGCAAGCTACTATATTTTGAAAAGGTTTACTGAGTGGAAGAATAGAATCACAGAACCATAAAATCATTTAGGTTGGAAAAGACCCTTTAGATCATTGAGTCCAGCCATTAACCTAACACTACCAAGTCCACCACTAAAACATGTCCCTAAGAACCACATCTACATGTCTTTTAAATAGCTCCAGGAATGGTGACTCAAAGATGCCTTATGAAATGCCAAAGGAGATACCTAAGAAGAAGTTATAGTCTTAATTTATGCAGCGTGGGCTGTACTTCAACTGCATGGCCCAGTCAGTATATGGGAAGAGCACTCTGCTAAACTCTCCTATACCAAATCTCCCTTCTATACAGGGCTTTACATGGCCCTAAAACTTCTTCACAAAAGGTTTTTATTACCTGCCAAGATATGCAGCAAATATAGAATTAAAATAATGGAAATACATTTTGGCATGTATCAGAGGACAGGGTGCTGAGGAGATGTGCATAGAGTCTAATTAGTTTACTGTGATGGCTGAAGATACTTTAGATCTGCTCATTAGTGTGCCTTTAGTTTGAGAAACCGTTTATTAGTGATAAATACTATTTCTCACAGCTCTTCTCTAACATGCTGTTATCTCTATTTATTCTATTAATTTCATGTGCTTGAAATCTTTCAATTTATCTAGCAGAATTATTAAAAATGAAGATCTGATACCTCCTGAAGCAATATGACTCTTAGTGTGAAATAAATAGGAAGGGAATGAAAAGGTGGTCCACATCAAGTTCTTCAAGGTATTTTAAAGGTCTTAAAGGTATTAGCTAACAACTGTAGCTGTGGCAGTCTAGAGATATATTCAAATAACAGAAGAAACTCTAAAGAAGTACATAAAATTAGGTAGGTAGTCAGGTAGTTTTAATAAAAAAGGGTAAGTTGTCTTGTATCAAATCTTTCAAATAGTTTTTTATTTCTTTCTGTTCTTTCTGATTTTCTTTCTGATCTTTGATATTTAGTAGCATCACGTTAAAGTTATAACAAGTCTTAATTACTAGAAATAATGATGTCTTTGTAGAACAAAAGTTAATCATGCAACCATCACAGAGCCAAGAATCAAAAAATAAGAACCTCAAGAATTAGTATCTCTGGCATTACATTAGTAAAAATATATAAAGTAAAAAAATAATGGATGCCTGGAACTGAAGAACATCTGACTTACAAGGATATTTCATTAACATCTATTCAACATAAACAAACAAACAAACAAACAAAACCCTCACCAGACAGAGGAAAAATAATAAATGAAATCCATACACACAGGTACAATACCAAAGATCAGAGCTCACAGGCCACAAAAGGGACCACTGGAGCGAAGCCTCCGAGAGCTTAGAAACTGATAACCAAGAGGAAAAAGATCATCAAGGGTCTCATAAGAAAGATATAAATTGTTGGATGTTCAAAGGGAATTATGGAAATGTGAAAATTTTAATGGGAGGCTTAAGAGAGAGCCTGAAGGTGGGGAAAGGGAAAAATCAAAGTGGGTGGGAAAATGGAAAGGAGAGGATAAAAGAGGCCAGTCTCATGTAAGCAGGCTCTGGGTCCACATGTTCATCTGGTTGTGATGGGTTGACCTTGGCTGGATACCAAGTGCCCACTGAGCCACTCTATCACTGGAAAGGGAGAGAAAAAAAATAAGACAAAAAGTTCATGGGTCGAGATAAGGACAGCGAGAAATCACTCACCAGTTACCATCATGGGCAAAAGGAACTCAGCTTAGGGAAATTAGTTTAATTTATTGTCGATCAAATCACAGTAGAGTAATAAGAAATAAAACCAAACCTTAAAACATCTTTCCCTCCACCTCCCTTTTTCCTGAGCTCGATTTTTCTTCCAATTTTCTCTACCTCTTCCTCCACAGTGGCACAGAGGGATGGCAAATGAGGGTTGCAGTCAGTTCATCACACGTTGTCTCTGCCACCCATTCCCCCTCATACTCCTCCCCTGCTCCAGCATCAGGTCCCTTCCACAGAAGACAGTCCTTGACAAACTTCTACAATATGAAGTCCTTCCCATGGGCTGCAGTTCTTCATGAGCTGCTTCAGCATGGGTCCCTTCTGTGGGGTGCAGTCCTTCAGGAGCAGGCTAGGTCCTCTACAGGGTCACAAATCCTGACAACAAACCTGCCCCAGCATGGGCTTCTCTCTCCATGGGGACCACAAGTCCTGCCAGGAGCCTGCTCCAGCACAGGCTTCCCACAGGGTCTTAGCCTCCTTTGGGTGCGTGCACCTACTCCAGTGTGGGGTTCTCCATGGGCTGGAGAAGGATATCTGCTCCACTATGGACTTTCATGAGCTGAAGAGGGACAGCCTGCCTCACCATGGTCTTCACTACAGGCTGCAGGGAAGTCTCTGCTCCCGCACCTAAATTGCCTCCTCCCCCTCCTTCTTCCCTGACCTTGGTGTCTGCAGAATTGTTTCTCTCTCATATTCTCACTCATCTATTCCAGCTGCTGTTGTGCAGCAGTTTTTTTTCCTCTTAAATATTTTATTACAGAGGCACTACTACCATCACTGATGGACTCAGCCTTGGCCAGAGGTGGGTTCATCTTGGAGCCGGCTAGCATTGAGTCTATGGGACACAGGGGAAACTTCTGGCAGCTTCTCACAGAAGCCAGCCCTATAGCTCCCCTGGTACCAAAGCCTGGCCTTGCAAACCCAATACAATGGTCAAGCTATGCATCTAGTTGCTGCAGTCTGTTTTTTCTTAAACTGCTCCTGTCTCTTCTCTGTGTGACCTTACTCTCTGTCGTGAGTGATTTGCTAATGAACCTCAAGCAGGACTAGCCTTCGAGCAATAGACTCAATCTGGCCAGACAAAAGGTTGGAGCAGTATCTAGGTGTTTATTCTGGTAATGCCCACAGAGCTAGGGCTCAAGGGATCCACAGATGTGCCTGTGCCCATGGGTTGAGAGAGCGAAAGCGCCTGTATGTTTGTGAGTGAGCTCTAATCCTGATCGCCTGAATAGGCGAGACAGGGTCAGCCTCAGTGCTGTTCACAGTGAGGAAAGAGCTCCTGGTGCATTTATGACTGCCATTAAAGGCACAACTCTCTCTCTCTCTGATGATCTATATGGCCGGATGCATACCTGTGTGTGTATTATGCAAGTGTTTGTGTATTGTGCATCTGCGTCTTTACAATACTTGCTTAACCCTGCTGCTGGCAGCACATATGCTTGGGAGCAGGAGCAAACAGAATAGAGGAGAAATCCCCTGGGTTTTCAAGTCCTCCAGGTTTGACTCGCCTTAACTATTATAAAAACTGAATGTCACCTAAATGAAATGTTCAGAGCATGAAATGATTTGTAAAATTTATTATGTGCTCTGGCAGGTAAAGTTACACAAAAATTTACATGTGGGTTTTTAAATCTAGACTCACTTTTTAAAACTTTGATTTGGAAATGTTAATTATATACATGTACTTAACACAGTTAATATTAAGGTAAGTTAAATGTACTATGTACTCAAAGAAGCAGACAAAATCTAGGAGACACTGGTGATTAAAAACTATGTGAAAAACAGGTGAATTCCCTAAAGAATAAGGAAGGACAGACATTGTACCTATTTTTAAAAAGGGGTAAGAGAGAAGACCTAGGTCCACCAGCTTAGCCTTAATACCAGAAACATTCTGGAACAGCTTGTTAATTAGTTTTGATGCACCCTGCGGATAAGGTGATAGGGAACAGCTGACATGGAATTGTCAAGAAAAAAAAAAAGTCATATCAAATCAATCCAAGTTCTTTCTATGGCAAGGTAATTGCCTAGTGGACAAGGGAGAAGCTATAGATTTGATATATCTTGACATTAGTAAGTATTTTCACACAGTCCCATTTGGCACTGTCATAAACAAACGAGAGAAGAACACAGTCTAGCAGTAATTGTCACATGGAGGGTGCACAATGGTTTGAAAAGCTGAACTCAGTCGCTACCCAATGGAGACCATCAAATCTGGAGGATTTTCTAGTAAAATTAACCAACATAATTAACAACAATGTAATACCAATTACCAAATGAGTAGCAAAAGCCAGTACTGGTATAATTAATTGATTGAGAATTAATTAATTGATAGCACAAGGAAGGCTTTCTAGGGAATCTGTTGAATCACTGTCATTGGAGACATTTAAGAGTGAGTTAGACTACTGTATGTTGGGGGTAGGGTTTTTTTATAAATTTTATGGGTAGATGTGACTACCCAGATGTTTGATACTCCCTATGGTTCTATGATTTGTTCATTACTTCCTATCTCCTTGGCTCTATCATAGTTTCTGACTTTACTTTGAGGTGGTCACTTGCTTAATTCTTACCTCAAGCTTTACTGCATCTTCTAAAATCCTTAACATCTTTCACAGTATCTAAAATACAGGCACTGCTTGTCACAGTTTAGAAAGACTTTGGAATGAAATCACTGAATAAGCACAAAGTTTTTTCATTATGTGTCAAATAAGAAGTTATTTATGCCATAATTTTCTAGTGTTAGCTAGAAGTTAAAGAGTTATCAGGCTGCCTATTGTGTGTGTGCATATATAGATGTATTAAGCAGAAGGATTATATATAATTTCCTTTAATTATGTCTTTGCATATTAGAAGTCAACTGAATGCATTTTGTACCACATGATCAATGGTGTTAAATCACTTGCATTTCATTGCTGAAAATGTATTTTTGAGATTCAGTACTTGAGGCTATAATAGATTTTTTAATTGTAAATCTCAAAATTATGTTCTGCCTAAATTACAGTGTAACTTGCAGCAGAACATGCTTTGTATCCAAATATAGGGTTTCATGTTTTGTGCGAAATGAAAAAGGCTTCTGTTAAAGATGGTTTTGCATAAACTTGCATTTGTTTTACTGTATTCAGTGTGTTTATAGAATAATCTATATTTATGTAACATCTTTCTTTCCCACTACACACACACATGAGTACAGTGAAAGAACTTTGAAGTTGTAAAGTCAAATATTTCAATTCAGGCAACCATGGAGTACTGAAATTCTGTGGTTAGGGTTTTTCTGTTTGTGGATTTTTTTTTTTTTTTTTTTTAAAGCCATCTGCTAGGTGAATTTCATTAGGCAGTGTTTGATTACACAGTCTCATAATATTCTTTGTGTTTATAGGTTGCTCTTGAGTGTGGTCTTGGAGCTGCTCTTAGCTGACAGATAGACTTGGCAAACCACATGCAAACTGTAGAGAAAGATTTGTTTCCTTGTAATGAAAAGGAAAACAAATTATGTCTGTAGCTAATGGCTGCCAAAATGCTCTCAAAAAAAACCTTTCATGTCTTCCTTTAACCAACAGTCATTAACCTCAAAAAAGAAAACTCTAATGTGAGAGCTCAGAGGACTCTACTAGGAAGCTTTGAGTATGGAACCTATTCAGACACATTCCTCATATTACATGTACTGAGATGGCTGCTTCTAAGCAGCTTCCCACCCAGCATGCAGACACCTATAATCATCTTTCACCTAAGTGGTGAGGTTCTCCCTATAGTTAGGGAAAACTGTCAGTGCAACCTGTCAAAACAGCTACATTGAGGCTTTCAGAGGCACCCTGCTTCTTCTGTGCTAACCCATGGTTCTGGGTTTCCTTCTGAAGACCAAGGTAGAAGAGAGAAGGGATATGAGATAAGAGTATCCTGGATCTTACCCCAGCATTAAGTAAAAAAAAAAAAGCGTTTTGCCACAATGTATAGTTAGCTCATAAAACTCAGTGCTATAACTCAGAATGAGTCAGTTCTCAAACTTCTCACTAGTGTTAGTTGGTGGATCAGAGTTAACTTGATGAAAAAGATGAAATTTTTTTTTTTCAAGGAAACAATTTCCAGCCATTTAAAAAAGCTGTCATTTATCTGCTTTGAACTTCTATGGTGCAAAATCATTTTCAGTTAAATGAAACCAGCCCTCAAAGTGTTCAGATGGCCTTAAAATTAAAGTGTTTAAGTAGCGCTAGTCTGTAATTAAGTGAAAGCAGTTTTATAGACAGGAGCATAAACAACAGTTGCATCTTTGAACCATAAGCCATCTTAGCACAATTACTCCACCTATGTGTCTAATATGTGTAAGCATAGCATAGAGAATCCTGGTTAGTAGAACAACCAGTATAAAATCCATACTATGTAACAGATATTTGTTCTTCAAATAGTTTCAGTCTTCCCACTCACCTAGAAACTTTGTTCCTTTTCCTTTGAATTTTGCCTCTTGGCTTCCTAATTAACAGGATTTCTCTTTGCCCCCAAAGAGTATGACCTTCAATTGGCTTTTTTATCAGTCTGCGCCTTCTTTGTGGAAGAAAATGTCTGCATGGGTTAGCCACTGTTAATGCCTGAGCTTCTGGTGAGTGATATGGCCTTTGTTTCAAATCCTGTCTGATTTCCTAAACCAAAGCCAATACTCCTGCAGATGTTTCTGTCTTGCATAAAAATACTAAGGCCTGAAAACCTACATAAGACTGAAAAATTGAGAATTATTCCCATCTGTGTTTTCCCAATTCAGGTAGCCAAAGCACTGATCCATATAACAAAAATAACCTTTAAAGTCCATCATTTTCAATTTTAATAGATGAACATTCTCTGACAAAAAACAACCAAATAAAACCCCCCAATCTTTGTTCCAAAATCTCTGTCTAGCTGAAGACTCAGTTTTGCTGAAATATTTAGAAAGACAGTCTCATGGATGGTTAAACTGATCTCAGTGAGGAGACCATTGGAAAATTCATATCTCAGATAGGTGTCATTGATAGATTAAGGATCAGCTATACATAAAACAGAAACCACAGCTGTACTGCTGTTATTCTTGTTTTACATAGTTATTTCAATTCACTTTTTCACCTCTGTTTAAGCCCTGAATCATCTCACCTATGTTTATATACCTAATATATGTGCTTAAGTTGGAAGCATAAGCATACTTAACAGTTAAGGAGGGAGAAAGGCACCTCCACAGGATAATTTGGAAGTAAGATGGTCTCAACCCCCAATAGAGATGCTTGTCTCTTTCCTCTGACAACACCTAGTGCCTATAGCAATCGTGCTCCCAAATTAGGTCCTTCAGTTAATTGGGTCAATCAGGATCCATCTGGGGCATTGTCTTAAATTAGAATAAGCATTACTGCTCTCTTTCTTTAGGCTCTTTTTCAGTACATGAACAATTAAATGTTATATTTGATTAATTTTTGTTCCATGCTACAATCTAATATAATAACACTGAGTAAGGAAGTAGCTAGTTGATACTACGCTGTGATCTTGGCAGACTTTCTAAACCAATTAGGGTAAAGGTAGATCAGATTTACACCTGCAGGGAGCAGTCGTAGCCATACACTAAAGGACTTGGAGAAGCAGCAGAGAATGTGGTAATAGGAACAATAGGACTGCCTTGGGTCTTTGTATTAATTTTAAAAAATACAGTGGAGGAAAATACATGAATGAATTTGTAAGACTTTAGCTTCCAGGCCTGTGTGGAAATGCTGGTTCCAACTTGTAATATCCCTAGTGGCAGTAGCTACCCAGAGGGTGTCATCTTATCTGCTGGACAGCTGTATGTCTGCAAATTCTGACTATAGTTAGTATATTGGCAGGGACTGTGGGGATGGAGGTCAGAATTTATGCACATGGTTGTTAAATTCTTAAACTGAACCCTCCAGTGAATATGGTAAACATATCTTCAACACAGCAGGAACAATTCTACATGAGCATTATGCTTCTTTTCCAGGAGGAATGTTGACACTAATTCTTATAAAAAAGGAATGAGTACAGGGAGTCTGTTGACTACAGTGTAGCTGAAATGGGTAAAGGAATGAGATCCTATTTCTACAGGAAGGAGAAGTCAGACAGTAATGATATGACAGTAAGCACCAATCACAAGATATCTGGGAAGGCAAAGAACAAGGGTTAAATCACAGATGTGGCAGTTCAGCTTCCTTTCTTATACATTACATATCAGGTGTCATGCTCAAATACCAGAGAGATGAAAAGCTGTACAAGGAGGCATGCAGGTGACCTCTATACACTCAAATGCTGTATATATGCATTTCTAAAGGGTAAACTGAAGTTCTGTTAAATAGTAGGGAAAAAAAAAAAAATTACTTAAATAGAATATCTGTAATGCATTGCTGCCTCAGGTTTTTTGGTTTTTGTTTGTTTGTTTGTTTCTCCCTTAATTTGTTAAATAATCTCACACTGCTACCCCCTGTCCATGCAGTGAGATTGTCATTTACAGATTTTAAGGCCAGAGGCTCAAATAGTTCATTGTATTGGTATGCTTGGATGCATAAAATGTCATTCATTATTCCTGTATTTAGCCTAATAATTGACATTTGAATAAACAGTAGCCTCTTTTGAAAGGGGCTGGGCTTTTCTGGAAGACTATAGGACATGGAGTCTATCTTCTCTGATAGCTTTTGATTAAAAATATATGTCTTGTTTCCAGCTTGAATCGATCTAGCTTCAGCTACTGTTTCTTGAGGTGTGTTTCTTTCCTAGTCTGTAAATCTCACGAAGCTAGCATAGTGGGCCTTGAACTCAGTACCACTAGATATCTGTGTAATAGAAGCAAGAATAGTTCTTCATTTTACTCAGATGTAGTAACACTATTGGATGGGGGGAGATGTCGGGTGTCTAAAGGCATTTGAGTTAACAGCAGTTCTCCTCAGCCTGCCTTAAATGTATTAACATTCCCACTTACAGTTGGTAAAGGGGGAAATAATGATAAGTGTCACATTACAGGGCAATTTGAGTCTGTTGATTATAAGCATACGGGAGATATTTTCTCAGCAGTGCTAGCACCAGAACACAATGCAAGTCCAAGAGCAACAAATCACTGCAATAACCCAATGCTCAAAGAAATTAATTCAGATAAAGAGTAAGAAAGTCCAACATTTTAAATTTCTTTTTATCCTTTTAAACATAATAATATTTAAAGGCAGAGTCATTACACTGTGCTTTTCACCTCATAAACAAATTTTTGTTAACATTTTTTAACTCTTCCTTTGCTATAGTTGAACCAATTTATGTTCATTCTGCTTCCTGATGGTTTGTTGAGAATCAAATGATAAGGTAGATTTACAGCTCCAGCCCATTCCGGTTGGAATATGGGTATGGTATGTTGACAAAGGTGGATTCATGTCCATGTTTGGCACAATACTTCTATGCCATGCAAAGACACACACTTCAAAGGAAAAAAAAAATTAAAAAATCCTAAAGAGCTGCAGCTTTTAAAGCATACCCTTCTGTCAATTCTACTAGACTACTTTGTGAAAGAAGGAACAGGACTGGAATATGGCATTATTTACATGAGTAAATAACCCCATAAAGGTAGGAAAACCTGAAATGTATTGACTTCCAGTTTGATCTCTCTGGTCCTGTATTGCTGGATGGCAGCTGCTGAAAGGAAAGGAGAGGAACATTTTCGCTTCTTTACATAGAATAGAGATAAGTGATGCACCTATAAGGCTAGGGCACATCTTCCCTTGCTATAGAATTTATTTCGTGTTTTGACAGATTTGTGGACAGAGTTAGGAAAAAACCCCAAAAAACCCTCAAAATGTTATTAAAATATTTTGATTTTAGGTTGTCAAAAGGAAAAATATTGTTGACTATCACCTCAGTCATACAGGCTGAATTAGGAAGGCTTATCTCCCGCTTCTGTCAATTTATACCACAAATTACAATATGATAGCATTGTACCTGAAAGATATAATATACTGCAGCATACCACACTATCCTGCTTTATATATGTCTGTCTTGGGTGACAAATGTATCCCTGATGAGGACTGAGTTAGATCACATGGCTGCAGATGAAAGAGTCCATAGAACTGAGCTTTTCCAAGAGTCATTTTAGAAACAGGATGATTTTATTTGACAATTGGTTTTGGAAGCAGGTTGTTTATATTAAGTATTTTGTTTGCCAAATCAAAAGGCATAGTATTTTACTTTTTCTTTTGCCCCTTTCTGATGTTTTTGGCACTTCCATGTATTTTCTTTTCTTTTGCTATAGAAATCTTATTACAAGAGCTAAAACTCTCAGCACAGGTATAGGGATGCTTATGGAAAACTGAATTTGGAGCAATTGTTGTTTTTCAGGAAAATTTAGAATTGTTTTTCTGTATGATTTCAAGCTTTAGTATTTAAAAAAATCATTGCAAGACTGATTAATATTATGTTTATTTATTGATCACAGTATTTGAAAATGTGGAAAATCAAAGCTAGGGTTTTATAAAACAAGAGCTTTCAGCAAACTGCATAACAGCTCAGCAGCTTGTACAACATGCTTGCTGACACATCTGAAATACCAAGCAACTATTCTTTTATCAAAATACAAAAAAAAATCAACAGCATTTTGGAAAAAGGAAACAAATATCTGAAAAGAAAAAAAAAAAAGATTTGAAATCAAACATTTAAAGGCCTGCTCAATTTAACATAAGATTCTTAATAATCTAGATTTTTTTTTACTGACTAGTAAAATTCAATTGTTTTAATAGCATTTCGTTTAACTCTTTACTGCCTTGTAACTGTAACTATAATCCTTTTTCTTTTTGCATCTCATTCCTGCAGGTGCAGTGATAAAGCATTATTTAAGAGTGTAGCTACTCTGCTTTTGTGACCATTTGCGGTGGCAGACTAGTATTCCAGAGAGGTACGAGAGTTACAAGAGTGCAAATGGTTTAGATCCAGTCATTCATTCACACTACACTTTGGAGTAAAGACTTTCCATCTATTTAATAAATTACAGGTCTATTCCCCATAAGGTCAAAACTATCCCCTTTGAACTTATCAAAAACCTTCTCTCATTCTTGAGATTAAATTGCCAAGGATTTATTTTGTGAGCTGCTAGAGTGGAGTACTTTAACACTTTCTGTGTATTGTCTGTCAGTTGTCTGTCTGTACTGAACCCAGGATGATCTCTGTTTATAAAAATGAAGTTACATTTTATGAGGCCCATTATTTAGAACTGTAATTAGGATTTTTAGATCTGTGTTTAATAGTGAAACAGATCTGCAGGATTAACACACCATTAAGACTTTTCCAGGTGTAGGCAATAATGTAATATTAACTTCTTGCAGAAATAAGAGGCTTTTCCCCCTTTGATGGCCCATTAAATGTATCAGTATTAAAATTGCGATTTTGATGGCAGTCTTCATTCACCATATTTGGAGCTGTACAGATATATATCAAAAAATCCTATACTACAGTTAGATTATAAATTAAGCTAATATCTATTAGGACATCAGTATTAATAAGTTAATATCCATCAGTTTAGTAGTTAAACAGTGAATTTTACATATCATAAACCTGACACATTCACAGATGAAGCTGTGCTGTCTTCATAGGATTATTATCACAAGCTTAAACACTTTCAACGTTTCTGAAGTTACCTCTTTTCTGTTTTGTCCTATCCACTTTTCTTTCCTTAATACACACCCCAAAGTTTCATCATGTTAAACTGACTGATTTTCAACAATTAAATTTTAAAATTGTGACAAACTGTCAAATTCAAGGCTCTCCAAGGAGAAAGAGGCTGGACCATCGGTTTGGGAAAGGTAAAATTGTTGCTTTACTTCCTTTTACATGTCATAATTAATTGCTCTGAAAACTCATGTGTGGAATATAAGAGGATATTAAGGATCTAACATTGTTCAAAGTGTCTGTGAGAATCTGACAGATGAAGTTATAAAGTGATAGAAGCAAGTGATCATGGTCAAAACATGATGTTACTGAGCTGAATGGAACTTACCAGGAACATATGTAGATGTAAAATGTTGTGTTTCTTGTGGTTTTTTTTTAATTTTTTTACATGCTTATAATCTTCGGGGAATTAGCAAGTCATCTTTGCAGCATGTCATGATAAAACTCTGCTGTTACATAAACTGAATCAAGGATCAAAACTGAGATAGGTATATACTGTTAAAGTGTTTGGAAAGGTGTTTTTTTAGCTGTATCAAAATAAGATTTGTTTGGCCTTGAGGTTCTGTATCTAAAGAAATTCAGGAAATCACTTCTGTCATTAAAAGATTCACTGGAGAAGTACTAAGGTAGGAACTGTGATTATACTAATTACATAGGGTCATGTAAGGACATAAGACTGGCGTGAACGTTTGGAAATTATAAAATTCAGTCCCCTCTCGCCACACATAACCCATACAATATTTTACAGTGGTCACAAACTCAGAAGATCTGATCCTCTGGCTCTATGTTCTACTCTAAGAAAGTAGAATTAGTCTTGAATTCCTCAGTTACAGACTTTCTGACAGAGGAAAATACCCAGAAAAGGAGAAATATTTATCCCATAACCTTCTTCTCCATAAGTCCTAGTACAAGTGACGTATTAGAAATGATGAGGAAGAGTAGTCATGAAGTAATTGTTCTCATAGTAATTTGATTGTAGAAAGGGCATTTTCATCCAATATACATTAAGCTGCAAGGATTTCCTAAAGTAGGTTGGAAATAATACTCAAAGATCTAATTAGTGACTTTACAAGTAATTGTCTCCTTAAACACTGACTCACGTGCATAATAGTGTTCCCATTTTCCCCACTGACAACGTTCCAGTTCTCCATTTCGTATGATAATATAAATGCTTATGGTCCTCTAGGAGCTATTTCAACTGTGTTCTACCTATGAGTTAAAAAGAAATTGTGGAGACAGATCTTTCTTACAATTTTTCTAGTCTCAGGATATCTTGTGTAGCTGGTGATGTCACTCCCATGGAGAAGAAAAGATGACATTTATTATACTGGCTTCTGAAGCACGTGGGGAAAAAAAAATCACTGGAATAAAAAACAAAACACATTTTTAGAGATTAATAAATAATGAAAGCTACAAAGAATCTGCAGCTGCTCTTAAAGTGGGTGATTTTTTTTGGTAGTAATTCCCTATGTTCTCTTTTACATACAAAACTGAGATAAAAACCTGAAATTCAGTAAGCATATAGTAAAGATGATGCATTGAACTCTGATTTTGTTTCTATTCATATTATTCCCTATTCACAATCTTTTCAATATTTGTTCTCCTTTATATTATTGGACTTTCAATCATCTGTGATTCTGCCCTTTAATTTATTTTGTCCTTGTCCTTCAATTTATTTCTTCCAAGATTTTTTGTCATTTAAAACAGAATAAGAAAGGAAAATCTACCTAACTTACATGGATTTATGTAAATATCCTATGCTGTGGGTTTAGAAATTGCACACACAGCTGACCTATGTTTAAAGTACAATTGCATTTACTCTACTGTTTACCTCATTAAAGGAATGACACTACTGCTGGATGTATGATTCTGTATACAATCTTCTGATTTATTTGATGTTTCTCCTGGTTTGCATTCCACTGAGTAACATTAAGTAATTGCTAGTTAAATGCAAACGTGTCTTTCAAGAAACAATGGTACTCAGTTATATGTTGTCTTCTAAAATGTATTACACTCTAATCGTACACAATTCAATACACGTAACACTATGCCAAATATTCTACACAAAAACACAATCACTCCAGGGTTGTTTTTTTTCAGGTTTGGTTCTTTGCTTTTCTTTTGTTTTGGGTTTATTTTGTTTTGGGTGGTGTTATTGTTTTGTTTTTCCATATTTATTGTAAAGTTCTTAGTAATTTTGGAGATTTGGTAACTAGGTGATAGGTGATAGTCACAGGAGGTGAGGAGACAGATGGGAGACTCCCAAGCACTGAAAATAAGCAAATGTCACTGCTGTATTCAAGAAAGGCAAGAAAAGGAATCTATGGAACTACAATTTGGTCAGCTTTACATCACAGGAATGTCTCTGGGAGAAGCCAGCATGGATTTTTGAAGGTGAAACCATAAACCACCAACCTGGAAGACTTCTACAATGAGATGGCTTGCTTATTGGAGAACAGTAAATGTTGTTTATGTTGGCTTTTGTAAGGCTTTCACACTGTCTAACATCATATCCACATGGGAAAAATAACGAGGAATGGACTAGATAAGTGAACAATGAGATGAACTGGAAACTGGATAAACTGTTGACTCAAAGGGTTATGATCAGAGACACACAGTCCAGCTGGAGGTCAGTTACTAGTGGTTTGTCCCAAAGGTCATACTATGGTCAATACTGTTTAACATCTTCATTAATGACCTGGATAATGGGACAGAGTACAGCCTCAGCATATTTGCAGATGACAAAACTGGGAGGAGTGGCTGATACAACAGAGGGTCATGTTGGTATTCACAATGACCTTGACGGGTTGGAGAAATGGGCGTACAGGAACCTCAAGAAGTTCAGCAAAAGGAAATACCAAGTGCTTACCCTGGGGAGGAAGAACTCCAGGCACCAGGCTGGGGCCAATTAGCTGAAAAGCAGTTTGGCAAGGAAGGACCTGGGGGTTCTGGTGAACCATGAGCCAGCCATGTGCTCCTGCAGCAAAAAAGGCCAACAGGCTCCTGAGCTGCATTAGACAGAGTGTTACCAGCAGGTCAAGGGAGGTGATCCCCTTTTCTCAGCCCTGGTGAGATACATCTGAAGTGATGTGTTCAGTGATAGGCTCCACAGTGCAAAAGAGACATACTGGAGAGAGTCCAATGAAGGAACTTGAATTTATTAAGAGCATGTGTCATATGAGGAGAGTCTGAGAGAGCTGGGACTATTCATCTGGAGAAGAGAAAGCTCAGAGGGGATCTTATCAGTGTGTTTAAATACTTTATGAAAGGCGTAAAGAAGATGGAGCCAAACTCTTCTCAGGGGTGCCCAATGACAGGACAAGAGGTAACAGGCACAAACTGAGAAACAGGAAATTCCATTTAAATATAAGGAAGACACTTTTTCTATGAGGTTGGTCATACACTGGAATAGGTTTCCTAGAGTGGCTGTGGAATCTCTAGTCACAGAAAAATTTAACACCTGATCAGATATGACCCTAAGCAATCTTATGTGGGTGATCCTGCTTGAGCAGGGTGGGTAGATTAAATGATCTCCAAGGGTGCCTGCCAACCTCAGCCATTCTATGAT
Source organism: Caprimulgus europaeus (assembly GCA_907165065.1). The sequence goes on from OU015523.1 coordinate 112,519,915, forward strand.
TGTGTAGCAAACTGATTAAGACTGAAAAATTCCCATCAAATCAGTTACTGTTGCCTTGTTTTTGACAAGTGTTAAAATTTTCGTCTGAAAAACCTAATTATCTCTAAATGTTTACCCCGGCCCAAAAAAGTCTGTGGTTAAGGCATTATTTCTTGATGTAGAACCTTCATGTTTAGCTTTCCTCCAGAATGAGATTAATTTAAAATACCTAGGAGAAGTTTAGATCTCAGTCACCTGTTAAGGCTGTTCTTTGAAACCAGTGGCAAATTCTGAATCTTAACTGTAACTATATATTTAACAAACTACCACAGAGAAAACTTCCTTTAAAATGCCTTAATTGGTGTATTAAGTGGTCAGAGATTTAGTCAAAACTCCCAGATTATATCTTCATCTTTCTCCCTAGTTATGATTTTGGGAAACCTTCCTCCTCTGCTTTTTTAATTTAAAAAAATAATGAATACTTGCTTTATTCGCTATGGTATTGTGAGGCTTAGTAACTATGTTTTAAAGGCTTTGTTTGAAAGTGTGATGTAAAACCAGATCTCTTTGTGCAAACTGTTATTTTATAAGAATATACAGATTTGTATCCTGTGGGAGCTTCGTTGGTAAATATCATTAGTATGAGCTTTCATTTTAGAGTCCTAACACAGTAAAAAAACCCAGTAAAACCCCCCAAACTAAAACATCCTTTCCCAAGAAAAAAACCCCTTTCTCCTAGGGTTGCACCAGTCTTAGAGTAAGTGGTGCTTGAGCATTAACCAACTCTCCTGGGCCCCCATGCCTGGCCATGTTGCTTTTCCAATAAATATCAGGGTGATTTAAGTCCCCCATGAGAACCAGGGCCTGTGATCTTGAGACTACTCTCAACTGCCTGTAGAAGGTCTCATCCACCTCTTCATCCTGATGAAGCGGCCCATAGTGAACACCCACAACAATGTCACCTATGTTAGCGCACCCCTTAATTTTCACCCATAAGCTGTCCACTCATTCATCATCCATCTCTAGGGGGATCTGGATACATTCTAGCTGCTCTCTCACATAAGGGGTAACCCTGCCACCCCACCTTGCTGGCCTGTCCCATCCATGACAGTATTCCAATCATACAAGCTGTCCCACCATGTCTCCATGATCTCAATGAGCTCGTGGTGCTGCAACCACACACAGCTCTCTAGTTCTTCCTGTTTATTCCCCGTGCTGTGTGCATTTGTATATAAACATTTCAGAGAGGAAAAGGGACTGGAGCATCCAGGTATCCCCAGGGGGATGCAAGAGGACCTCCTATAGTTCTGCATGCCCTTGAGGTGACTGACCTTCTGACTCCAGTCATGGGAGGCAGCTAAGGAAGACTTGTTACTCTGACAGTTGGCCTGTCCCACTCCCCAGTCTACTGCAATGGCATGACCATTGCTACTTTGGACCCTACCCCACAAGCCATTCATTTTAAAGCCCGCCTCACTGGGTCAGCCAGCTTGCTGCCAAAGATTGCTCTGCCTCTTCTACACAAGTGGATCCCATCTGTGGGATGAGATTATTGTTTTTAATAATTTAAGCATAAATTAATTCTATGCTGTTTTTCTCCAATTCCTCTATTGTTTTATTTTGTCCTCAAGGAAAAAAAAAATAGAAAGATCTCCCAAATTTTTATCTTAAGAAGATAAAATATATAACTAAGAATATCTGTGTGGTATTTAAAAAAAAAAATTTTACTCTTAAAACCAACCCTACTTTTTCTACATTCTTCAGCCGTTAAATAAAAATTAGAAAGATGTCATATGAAACATTAGCACTGACTTGCAAACATACCTTAATGACACTCTCATTATACCCTGAAAAGGATGTTGGATTGGGTAAGATAAAGCAATATTGAAATTTGTACCTTTTAAAGAAGCATTTATATAATAATATAAATAAAAACATGCTGACAAGCCACAGAAAACTAAAATATAGAGCCTTTAGCCTCAACAAGCATTTAATTTCTCTTCTTGAGAGGTACTACTAATCTCTGTTTGTAATGAAATAAAACAGAGCCTCCTAGTCATGGGTACAGAACAGCTGTCCCTTTTTAAAAAATGGGGAAAGAATGGTAGAGAGAAAAAAGGACAACAATTTTTCATCTGAGAGGTTGAGTAGTTTAAGAGCTTCGAACTTGTAGTACTCAGACTGCAAACTACTAGAGATAGATTATGCTGGCCATGTTCAGGCACTTGAATATTTTGAACATTAAGAAGCTGGGCAAGAGTTGTCTTATTTTGCTATCATGTGGATACATCATCAACCCAGAAGCATACACATTTCAGCAAAGTTAATTATCTTTCAGTGACTAGAGTAGCATGATCATTGCTTGTTTATCAAGTTGCATATGAGGTATCCAAACTAGGTCCAACCTGAAAAACATGCAGTTCTGAATTCTTTTGAGTCATGTTCATGTTTTCAGATAGTAAAAGCTATATATAGGAGTTGCTGTTTTGTTTTGTTTCATTTTGGTTTTTAAAGTGAAAAGGATTTAATCTTGTCCATATAAATCACCTTGCCAATATTAATCTCAAACATATATGCCAAAATGTAATCCAAAATTCAGAGCCAAGCAAGTTCCATGAAACATCATTGCTCTCACAGAATGATTAATTCACCACAGTGTGCACAATTTAGGCAGAGGGTAAAGTATTTCTCTTCTCCTGTAGCACCTTTTCGTTCCTGCCAGTATGTTCGTACATCTTAACTCATCATATATTTGCATGCTATTTTCTTCTTATCTGCTTCACATCTGCCTTCTCTGTATTCATCACTTTAATCCCAGCAGTTCCTTTCTAGTGCTCCTGTGATTGCCAAAGCGCACATGTAAATCCTGCTCTAAAATTCCATGTTCCAGTAGGTACCGGCTGTCCTCTGTGGAAGGATGACAGCTATTCACAAACCGAAGGACTGACCTTTTTTTTTTTTTTTTTTTTTTTTTTCTGTTTGAAGTAGAAGCCTGTAATCTTTAAAGGCCGGAAGAAAAGCCAGTTTATTACTCTGGACAGAATGATTTGCCAATTCTGCCAGCCTAGTGATGTTCTGCTGCCTTATGTGCCCTGCATCTTCTTGGCATTGCATTTAAATAAATGAATACACTGTTAATGGATCACTTGCTTCAACCAGGTGAAGCTACAAGTGTATTACAAAGAAAAATAGGTGAAATGAAAGCATAGGTGAAGCTAATGAAAAAATGCAAGTGCATCAGTCTTTTACTGACTGTTGCATTGACTTTACCTGTCTCTGGCTCTAGGAAGATTCTCTTGTCTCTTCAGATATTTTTCTGTACAAAAAAGTGGAAGAGCTAAATCTTGGAAAAATACAGAGGCAGTACCTGGAGTGGTATCCTGAAGCTGTTCTCCTTCCACTGCTGGGGCTTTTGATAAGTCCTAGGAGTTGGAACAGGATGTTCTGTAAGAGGCAGCAATCTGGCTGGAGAAATGTGGAGAAAGGCATAATTTTCTGTACCATTAAGGAGCCTTATGCTCTGGAGTTCAGCCCATCAAATCACAGTAGGAAAACTGCCTGTCAGACCTTCCAAGCCTTGCTTACCCATGCCTGTACTGACCTTATTGATATTCAAGCCCTACTGCTAGGATACAGAAAGACAAATTGGCCTCCTTAATGTTGCACAGAACAAAGAACTCTTGGAAAAGACTCCGTGTTTCAATATTCAGCTCGTACCAGTGCAGGAGCCTTGGCTGGCCCATGTTGTTGTTCACTTTTGTGTCTTTATAGCAGTGCTCATAGTTGCTGAGTGGTCAGGTCCATTGCATGACAACCATGTCGCTGCAGCATTGCTGTTAACAGTGCAGGAAGAGCTGTGTAGTCCTTTGAAAAAGAAGGCCTTCTAGTCATTGCTGAAATGTCTAAGGGCACTGCATACAAAGAGGTGTGTTAAACAGACTTATCTGATGAAATCTCCAACATTTCTGAAAATGAATAATTAACATGGAATTGTACTATTTCCCAGATTTGAAATGATAAGCAGTGCTCCAGAACTTCTGCATGAGCTGACACGTCCATATAGGCTTTGTTTCCTTGACCCCCGTGTCTCCAATGTGAGTGGGGAAGCTAGCACTCTCGTGGGAAGGGGTTACATTTGTTCCCTGGCCACTGGTCATCTCTCATTGTCACAAGTACATGCTAATCATTTTAATGTAGGAAAATCAACTGTCTGCTTGGCAGTGCTGGGGGACTGTCATGCTCTGCTGAGAATTGTTTGCCTGCCATTTGCAAGCATGAAGAATATGCCAGGCATTATATTTTTGTCAGGGAGAAGGGAAGGCTTGCAGCTGCCTGTGAGCCAGGGACTCCCCAGGCTGACAGAGCCTGGCACCAGGGGCTCCAGGAGCAGCCACAGCTCTGGGCTTTGGGCCAGAGGGGTGGGCTGAGGCTGAGCCGGGACATTGGCCTGTGTGTGGTCCCAGCTCAGAGGGGCCCCTGCCTGGGGCAGGGCAGGGATGTGGAGAGTGGAGACCAACATCCCACAGTGTGGCTGGGGCAAGGACTGGGCTGAAGCGGGGTCCTGGGCAATGGGCAGTATCAGGGGAGGCCCAGGGGAGGACAGGCAGGGCCTTTGGAACCCTCAGGTTCCTGTCAATTTTGTCTTGCAGAAAGTGGGATTTCCAAGCTAAGCTAGAGCCTTTGTTGTCATGCCTGGGCTGTCTGCACCATCCTGCCTGTGAATAAGTAGTTTATTTATCAATCTGTCTTAGTTTGAAGGGACAGCAGACATTTTTTGGATGACAATGTGAAAATCACTGATAATACACATCATCACAATGGTCTGAGAAGATCTAGCATGCAACATGTTCCTCTAGATCGTCATTTATTTCTAAGGTTGTACTGTAATAATTACTTTTTTCACATCTTATAGGGGAATCCTTTCTCTTTTTGTCTGATATGGCTTATAACTATATGGAGGGTCCTAGGGAGAACTCTTTTGTCCTATCACCATCTGTAGAATAATGGTGGAGTGTTCATTTAGACAGCTGAAGGAAGGATGGAGTTGCATCCAAAATAACTTCCTTTATAATAAGACAGCATGAAATATTTGACTGCAACAGTTCAGTGAGAAAATGACAGCTTTTTATACCCAATATATATGGTTCAAAACATCTTGTGTTTCAAGAGCTTTCTTCAAGCCCATGACAGGGCAGGTCTCAGCCAGAACTCCTGACGACTCTTTCTGGAGCCTGTGCTTCTGGGGACTGTAAAGCCATTTGGGGAATTTGACATTCATAAACAGGATGTCTGGAGATAAAATAAAGATTTCATGGACAAAAAATGGAATTAAAAATTAAATCCCATTTACTAGAAATTGTATTGTTGGTCAACTCTATACATAAATAGAATATATGTGCCTGTGATATTTATTGTTCTATAAAGGTGAAGTATGTGATCCACCAGAGTAAGTCTTACATACTCATGGACTTCTTTACCAATTCATACATCTGGAAAGTGTTCCCCCAAATCAGGTGAATGTATGGTCAAGGGAGGACTGAAAGGTTGGAAGTGGTTGAATACATTACACATACAGTAGTTTCAATGAGTGACTGATTAATAGTGCACACACAGTTTATTGCATTGTGAAATACTAAGGAATATCTTTTAATTGTAGTTTACAGAGTGGTAAAGTAGCCTTCCACATGCTTTTTAATATATGTGGGGTGAAGGACTGCTAATCCATATGGAGTATATTATGCCCGGTTAGTTTTATGGAGCGTGTTGTGTAAGAGTTGATTTATTTGCTGAATAAAATATCAACTTACATGTAACTCTGTATACTTTCTACTTTGGGGACATGCAGTGCCATTTAATTGGCTTGTGTAGATAGCTTGCTGGTTTTTGCTACTTTAATAAAACATTCTGGTATAGCTGTCTCTTCACATTTCCTTACAATTAAGTGGATAGCAATATGGTCAACAACAAGTGCTTAAGAAGCACAGATCTTTATTAAACTTACATTTATAATGCAAGGAAAAAAATAGGAACAATGAAGTCAGACTGTTCAATGCTAAAAGAAGTAAATAAACCTTTTAGCTAAATTTTGAAGTTTAACTTGCAGAAATAAAGTAGGTGAAAAAAGGGAAAATACAGACAACTAGTTGTGATATAAGTGGTTATGATCATGAGCAACAGTGATGACTTTATTCTGTCACTATATTTTTTGGAAATATTAAAAATATGAATTAATTTTTTTGGCAAAAGCCAAAGTGTGCAGTGTGTAGAACTAACAAGGAAAATTATTTATTCTAGCTATGCTACATTCTGTATTCAATGTGACCTTGAGTTAGCCACCAATCTAGAAAACTTTTTTTCATAGGAATATTCACAGCAACTTGAAGGATTATTCAAATATTAACGAATTTTGATGGATCATAAAAACAATCACATTGAGGACATCAGCAGATTTTGAAGGTAGGTCCTAAAGTTCAGCAAATTTGTTTGTATAAGATTCAGATAAATTTAAAACTTCTCAATTCATACTGGCAAAAATAATACCCCAGATTACAATAAACTGTGACTCCCCAATCATTGAACCTGTCAGAAAATAATAACTCATTTACTGGAAAACATGTTTATGATTACAAGAATTTTTCCCAGATCCAATACAAATTGGAAAAATATTCATAAGTAAGAGAATGGATCACAAACATTTAATTTCCCATATGACTGCTCTAACTACTAGAATAGCAATAGCCTTTAGCTGGATTACCTAGGATAGTCTTTTCCTCTTTTTCTCTGTTACAAGAATGGTCTCCTTCCTCAGCCACAAACATTTAGATTTTTTTTTTTTCTAATTTTAATTTCCTCCTTTGTAATGCAGTTACATTCCTTTTAGCAATATTTCATCATTTTCATCAATATTTCAATATTTAAGCATATTTTGAGGGGGTAAGGTGGATTAGTGTCTACAGCAATGGAAAAGGATCAACTTTATCAGCATATCCCTAGTGCAACAGTCAAGATTTGCTAAAATGCTCTTTAACATTCTTCTGGAGAGGGACTTGATATGCATCTCTTAATCTTGGTAAAGTGCCTGAATAACAAGAATTTATTCTGTTTCCCAGTACATCTCACATTTATCTATTTGATTTCAAAGAATATTTGTTTCACTTAAAATTATTTTTTTATTGTGTTACTTCTGGAGAACAGTTTCCATAGAATAACAAACAAAAAAATCATTCCTAGAGTCTTATTTAGAGTATTTCTACCGTATGTATGTGTGCATGTCTGTGCATGTGTGTGTGTGCACAAATATGAAAACAGACAAATAAAACTTTTTTTTTTAAAAAATACCAGGAACTTGAAGATATTCGAATTGTAAGATATGGATTACTAGGTTGGAGGTAGCTAGAATATTTCAGTCAGCCAGTTAGGCTATCAAGAAAGAGTAAAGAAAAATAAACCAAATTAAAGTCTAGTTGAATTATGAATAAAAATATAGGAGATATTGCTTTAGAATTTCTTTGTATCTTGTAGAGAGGCAAGTGCATGTTCTCCTGTACCCAAACATATCATTAACAAGAAGAAGTTATGAGGAAAAGACTATGTGGAACTTAATTAATGAATTTTTTTAAAGATATAATTTTTCTTTATGGCATTTCTCTGATAGGTTATTCTAAGTTTGTTTCTCAACTTTGAATAAAGCTCCACCTTCTCTTTCCTGATAACTTGCTCTGAAGCAGGCAATGTGATAATATCCACTGCTTATAGTATCTTCCTCAATCACAAGAGAAAAAAATTCCTCTTCTTAGTCTGGTCTTCATAGTTAGAAAATCAAACTTATAATATTTCTTAAAACTGGAATACACCATCCTAAAATTCAAGATGTTAACCATTCCTTCCTTTAACACATCAAAGCTATGAAATGTGCTGTTTTCTGATGGTATGACTGGCTGGGTAGATGGGGAGAGAGCAGTGGATGTTGTTTACCTTGACTTCAGCAAGGCTTTTGACACTGTCTCCCATAACATCCTTATAAGTAAGCTCAGGAAGTGTGGGTAGGATGAGTGAACAGTGAGATGGATTAATAACTGGCTGAATGAAAGGGCTCAGAGGGTTGTGATCAGTGGCACAGAGTGTAGTAGGAAACCTGTAGCTTGTGGTGTCCCCCAGGATTCAATACTGGGTTCAGTCTTGTTCAACATATTCATCAATGGCCTGGATGAAGGGATGGAGTGTTCCCTCAGCAAGTTTGCTAATGACACAAAACTGAGAAGAGTGGTTGACACACCAGAAGGCTGTGCTGCCATTCAGTGAGACCTGGACAGGCTGGAGAGCTGGACAGAAAGGAACCTAATGAAGTTCAACAAAGACAAGAGTCCTGCACCTAGGAAGGGATAACCCCAGGCACCAGTACAGGTTGGGGGTTGATCTGCGGAAAATCAGCCCTGCAGAGAAGGACCTGAGAGTACTGGTGGACAGCAAGTTAACCATGAGGCAGCAATGTGCCCTTGTGGCCAGGAAAGCCAGGGATATCCTGGGGTGCATTGAGAAGAGTGTGGCCAGCAGGTCAGGGCTGAGAGACCTGGGTCTGTTTAGCCTGGAGAGGAGAAAACTGAGAGGGGATCTTGTAAATGCTTATAAATACCTAAAGGACAGGTGGCAAGATGGTGGAGTGAGACTCTTTTCATTGGTGCTCAGTGACAGAGCAAGTGAAAATGAACACAAATAGGAACACATGAAGTTCCATCTGAAAATTAGAAAAACATTTATTTGTATGGGGACAGAGCACTGGAACAGGCTGGGTGGAGAGGTGGTGGAGTCTCCTTTGGAGATATTAAAAACCTGCCTGGATGCAGTCCTGTGCAACCTGCTCTGAATGTTCTTGCTTTGGCAGGGGAGTTGGACTAGATGATCTCCAGAGGTCCCTTACAACCCCTACCGTTCTGTGATTCTGTGATTTCAATACATTTTGAGCACTCAACTGGAATTTCAGGTGTGTTTACAGATATTGTGCATCGGGTTTCATGACCAGTGTGAGCCATCTACCCTATTTCACAAAAAAATATTTTGATTTGTACTGTCCTGCCTTCATGAGGTGTCGATAAAGCAATCTCAGGTAAAGGAGAAATTAAATGAAATTAAGCACATTGGAAGGATTAATTTAATCCCATCCAGTTTGATCAGTGGTGAGAAGTAGCACTTCTAGCTCATGATTCATTTCATCCTAAAGTAGACAGCTAAAATAGGTCAGATGAATCATACTCTGAATAATGCTGCTATTTTTCCATTGATTATAAAGGGAGCCTAGAGGGAAAATCACAGATAAGGATGGTTCTGTGGTAGATTTCTAATGTTTCTAATGAGTTGAATCCAACCCATGATATATCTCCTAACAAGCAGCTTTGACAGCAAGCATGACCACAAAAACTTGTCACACTTTCAAAGGACTAGACATAGAGAACAGAATTTGAAGGAAAATTACTGATCAGTTAATGATTGCAGTCAAAATGTAAAGTACCATTGTTTGTCATGGATCAGTTTCAGCATCAGTGAAGGGTTAAGTCATACCTCATTAATTGAATTAGTTGGGAATAAAAAGAAGGACAAGCCAAAATGCTGAGTATTCAGCAGTTCAAATCCACGTTTGATTTTGATTCATAATCCTTCCCTAGCCACTAGGCATCATAACATCCCTTGTGAGCTATAGTGCAGGACCAATTGGCACAAATTCTATCAGTTTGTATGAATAAACTCAAGTTCTGCTTCTCTCATATTTAGGACTTTTATTTTCATAGTTAAAAAAGAAGAAAATTAATGTCATTTCAGTAGATTTTAAATAGAATATTATGGAACTTCAGTAAATCACTTCTATTGAAATTACACACAGAAAAGTGTAACAGATGCAAAGTGACTGATACTTGCAAAAGTAAAGCTATTGCTAAACGCTATCTGAAATAGTTTCCCTGAGCCAATGTAGAAGAGCTAGTCCATTAAACTCCAATAAACTACAGTAGTGGAGCATTACTAATTTGCTGCTTCTGTGCAAATGAGTTGAACAAGTAGTTATACTTGAAAGATGAATAAGAATCAACAACATCTGCAGCATTAGGATGAATACATTAGGCCTGAAGTAGTTGGAAGAAATTATTAAAAACAAGTAGCTTGGAAAAATATCAATAAATTGCTGGATCCTTATAGAAGAAAAAGTGATCTCAGCTGTGACCTGTTACTCACTCAATCAGTCAGTTTGCTAAGTGGGGAGCTTAACAAGAGAATGAACCAAAATCAGAGCTCCAAAGCTGTTTTTCCTAGCTAGGCTTATCCTTGGCACTGATAATTACTATTTCTCTTTTTGTCTTCCATCTTATTTGCTTAAGAGTGGTTCTTCTATTACAACAGCCTCTAGAGTACAGAGACTTTCAGTAGAACTAAGTGAAAAGATAAGAGTCTGTTTGCATTTTTGCAGCAAAAGAATCAAACAAGTTATAGCTCAATACCAGTACATAAGCGAATCTTCTGAGCAAAGCACTGGTCTGTAAGGTAAGCAGATTTGCAATAGTATAAAGAAAACTGTCCTACTGTATGAAAGACTTTGAAAAATTTGACTTTTGTAAGTGAACTGAAAATGCCCACCAATCATAGTCTTTTAATTTCCCTGAATATTAGACAACTACAAATACTGGTGTGTAGAGTCACAGGATGGCTGAGGTTGGCAGGCACTTATGAAGATCATCTAGTCCAACCACCCTGCTCAAGCAGTGTCACCTACAGCAGGTTACTCAGGACCCTGTGCAATCAGGTTTTCATTATCTCCAAGAATGGAGACACCACAGCCTCTCTGGAAAACCTATTCCAGTATTCAATCACCTTTAAAAGAAAAAAAAAAAAAAAAAAAAAAAAGCCTTTCTTTTATGTTTCAATTAGATTTCCTGTGTTTTAGTTTGTGTCCATTGCCTCTGGTCCTGTCACTGTGTACCACTGAGATATGTCTGGTATAATTTTCTTTACTCCCCACTGCCATCAGATATTTACACACAATACTAAGATCCCCCTGAGCCTTCTCTTCTCTAGGCTGAACAGTCCCAGCTCTCTCAACCTCTCCTTGTGTGACAGATATTCCAAGCCCTTAGTCATCTTTATGGCCCTGTGCTAAACATGCTTCAGCAGGTCCATTTCTCCCCTGTACTGGTCATCCCAGCACTGGACACTGCACTCCAGATTTTTCTCACCAGGACTGAGTACTGTGGCAGGGGAAGTTCACCTCCCTTGACCTGCCAGCATCACCCTGCCTAATGCAGTCCTGGAGGCTGTTGGTCTTCTTTGCTGCAAAAGCACATTGCTGGTTCATGATCAGTTTGCTAGTAACCTTGACAGTCATGCCCTTATCTGACAAGCTGCTTTCCAGCTGGTAGAACCTATCCTGTCCTGGTGCTTGGAATTGTTCTTCCTTAGTTGTATTTCCCTTTGTTGAATTTCATGAGATTCTTGTCTGGCCATTTCTCTAGCCTGTGAATGTCAGCATATTGCTCTGGTACACCAACCAGTTCTCATGGTTTTGTATCATCTGCAATGATGCTGAGGGTGCACTCTGTCCCATCATTGAGGTAATCAAGATTTTAAACATTACTGGCAATAGTACCGACCCTTGTGACAAACCACTAAGGATTGGCCTCCACTTGGACTTTGTGTTTCTGAGCAGAACTCTCCGAGTCAACAGTTCAGTCAGTTTTCAACCTTTAGCTGCTCAACCTACTGTCAATCCTTTGTTGTCCAATCAGTTACCATCCATTTATCTGGTCTGTACTTCTGGACTTGATCTCAGAGGTCTTTTCCAACAAGGCAATTCTATGATCATTTTGTCTATAAAAATACTATGAAAATACTACCTAAAGGCATTGCTTTCCGCTGTGCTGGTCATTTCATCATGAAATGCTGTCAAGTTGGTTGAATATAATTTCTGCCTTATAAATCCATGCCAACTATTCCTAACCACCTTCTTGTCCTTATTATGTTTTAAAATTATTTCCAAAATTGTTTGTTCTTTCACCTTCCCAGTGTAACATGATATAGAGCTTTATATATAGTTTTTGGTTTGTTTGTTTTTTTTTTTTTTTTTTTTTTTAAATTACTCCATTGGAAAGATGGCAAATATTCCTATATGAAAAATCTGAATTTTTATATTGTACTCATACCAAATATTTGGATTGTGCACTTTTTATTTTTTTTTCCCAAATAGAAACTTAAAGTTAAAACAATACTGGATCAACCAAAAAAAAAAAAAAAGAACCTACATTTAGCCAAATTGTTTAGGAACAAATCAAAACAAACTCACACAGGACTTGAAGGTAAATAATAATTAAGTGGCATCCCAATAAAAGCAAAACTGAAGAAACAGATAGGCTTTTCACAAAATCATGAGTGTCATACTACCATAGGATCCACAACAACAAGGCAGAAAGGAGCCAATTGCAGGTCAAATGCAATCCAATACAAAATATTTTTTCTTAGCACATAAACTGGAGGTTAATGAATAAAGAATAAAATCTGTCTGACCTAAGGCATAGATATTAAACTTATGTATCTTTTGTACATTTGATAGTAGCAGCTGAAATCAGATCAGGAAAATACCATTATAAATACTTAAATGTAACCAGAAACAGGCCAGAAACCAGGAAACTGTGCACTATCCACGTAGATAAACTCCCTTCATCTACAGTGCAGAGTATTTGTAGATTTAAAACAATTCCCTTGTACTGGGTTTATGTGGCAAGGTTTTGCTAACCAGGATGCTGCAGGAGTGACTTCTGTGAGAAGACACTGGGGACTGCCTGGTGCTGGACACAGCTGCTTTCAGATGGCTCCAAAACAGACCCACTGCTGGCCAAAGCTGAGCTCATCAGTGATGCTGGTCACACCTCTCTGATAACATATTTAAGAAACGGTAAAAAATGCTGTGCAACAATTGAGAAAGAAGTAAGAAAAAATGTGAGAAACAACATTGCAGATCCCAGGGTCAGTGAAGAAGGAGAGGAGGTGTTCCAGGTGCCGGAGTAGAGGTTCCCCTCCCCCTATGATGAAGACCAGGATGATGAGCAGCCCATGTAGGACCGTTTTACCCAGGGCTCAGTACGGGGGACAGTCCTGTTTAACATCTTTAGCAATGATCTGAATGAGAGGGTCGAGTGCACCCTTAGTAAGCTTGCTGATGACACCAAGCTGTGTGGACGTGTTTATCTGCTTGAGGGTAGAAAGATTCTGCAGAGGGGTCTAGACAGACTAGATTGATTGCATGAGTTTCAATATGGCCAAATGCTGGCTTCTGCACTTTGTCCACAATAACCCCCATCAGCACTACAGGTTTGGGGAGGAGTGGCTGGAGAGCTGCTCAGCAGAGAGGGACCTGGGGGTGTTTGTTGACAGCTGGATCAACATGAGCCAGCAGTGTGCCCAGGTGGCCAAGAAGGCAAATAACATCCTGGCCTTTATCAGGAATAGTGTGACCAGCAGGACCAGGGAAGTTGTCCTACCCCTGTATTCGACACTGATGAGGCCACACCTCAAGTGCTGTGTTCAGTTTTGGGCCCCTCACTACAAGAAGGACATGGAGGTGCTGGAGAGTGCCCAGAGAAGGGTAACAAAGCTGGTGCAAGGTCTAGAGCACATATTATGAGGAGTGACTCAGACAACAGCAGCTGTTTATCCTGGAGGAGAAGGCTCAAGGTAGACCTTATAGCTCTCTACAACTACCTGAAAGGAGGTTGTAGAGAGTTGGGGACTGGTCTGTTCAACCAAGCAACAAGAGATAGGACAAGAGGAAATGGACTCAAGTTGAGGCAAGGGAAGTTTAGTTTGGACATTAGAAAGATTTTTTTTTATTTTTTTTTTTTTTTTTACTAAAAGGGTTCTCAGACATTGGAAGGGGTTGCCCAAGGCAGTGGTGGAGTCCCCATCCCAGGAGATATTTAAGAGCTGTGTAGACATGGTGCTTAGGGACATGGCTTAGTCGAGGACTTGTTAGTGTTAGGTTAATGATTGGACTCAATGATCTTAAAGGTCTTTTCTAATCTAGGCAATTCTATGATTCCGGTTCTATGTCAGAGCAGATATCCACATTGCAGGCCACGGTGGACCCCACAACAGAGCAGGTGAACATGCCCCCCATATTCTCACTAGCCTTAAATGAATGAGCAAATAGAAGTGGAATGCAAGAATTGTGGAGAATCACAGTATCACTGAATGTTTGGGGCTGGAAAGGACCTGTAGAAGTGCTTCATGACAATCCCCGTTCTCAAGCAGAGTAACCTACAGCGGTTGCCTACAACTGTGTCCAGACAGCTTTTGAATACCTTGAAGTACAGAGACTATACAACCTCTCTGGGTAACCTGTCTGACTGACCAGTACTCAGTGACCCTCACAGTAAAAAAAATAGCAAAAAACCCAAACAAACAACAACAACAACCAAACAAACAAAAAAAAAAACCAACAAAAAAACCCCAAACACCTTTCCTGATGAAAATAAAGACAGCAAAGGGTGAAAATTCCAGTGCTTGTGAGTCATGCCAAGCTTTTGCACCAGAAAAAAAGCACATCTTGAACAGAACTACTCAGAGAGCTTGAAATGTTCTGATATCATAAATATCACACCTGTTTCCAGCATATTCAACATTGGAAAAATCCATCTGACCCAATACGGAAACTTTCTTGCAAGCATTCAAGTGTGGAATCACTATACAGAAGCATAACATGCTTCTTTGACTGTACCACAAGTACAGAACATTGTTAATTATTTTATTTTGAGGGACAGGATCTGACCTCTTTATGCCCCTTGTAATTTAGACGTGCATAATTTAAAATGCAAATCATTATTCTCTGCAGTTGAAAATAAATTATTGTGCCTTCAAAGAAATACATTCTTAGAGAAAGTTCTCGGATCTACATATGTAGGGTCAAGAGATGTGTATTTTCTTTAGGTATAAAATAGACCAAAGAAACACATTTGTTTCAGATGCCCTTCTGCTTTTTAACTTGTAGAGTGCTTTTAGTCTGGGGAATCAAAGCACTTAGATCATACAAGTTGTATCCATGTTTAAGTTGAAACTAATTCCAGTATTCCATAGAAAAAGAATGCTTCAACTCTTTATTTACTTTTACAGTCAACATCTCATTATTTGTTTACTTAACAATTATAGAACCTATTTTCCTAGAAGCTATTAAGTTAATTTTGAATACATCCTTTGAAGGAAGGTTCTGCAGCTTGTTTCTTTTCCAACATATGTCCCTGAGAACAGTCCTTAAAATAGAAGTGCAGTGTCCTTAAATTCTGTGTTAAAATCAGTCACTTCCCTACTCCCATTACAGACAAAAATGGAGTATATTTAAGAACTCGAAGATAAATTTATTTGTTGTGGTGGGATTTTTTATTGTTTGTGTTTGTAGTGAGGGGTTTTTTGCTGTTTCTGGGTTGGTTTTTTTTTTTCTGACTCTTTATCAGTGCATTGGGAGCTCTGCTTCAAAGGCTTTAAATACAGAACAAACAGAAATGTACTTCTGCAGTACAGGAGAGGACAAAATCTTAATATCCATATTTTGCATATTTAGTCATCTGTATGTACTCTTGCACAAATCATTCCTAGAGATTGTCTAGAGAGGCTATTAGACCAATCTCCTGTAGTAGATGTCATACAAATGCAAAATGGCACAGGACCAGGATATAAATAATTTAGTTAAGATAAGCAAAAGATACAGAAAAAAAATTCAAAACAGACTTTAATTCCACAAAAGATCACAGAATCACAGAATCGTAGGGGCTGGAAGTGACCTCAGGAGATCATCTAGTCCAACCCCCCTGCCAAAGCAGGTTCCCTACATCAGGTTGCACATGAAAGCATCCAGGTGGGTTTTGAAGATCTCCAGAGATGGAGACTCCACAGCCTCTCTGGGCAGCCTGTCCCAGGGCTCTGACACCCTCACAGTAAAGACGTTTTTCCTCAAGTTTGTCTGGAACTTTTGGTGTTCCAGTTTTTGCTCATTGCCCCTTGTCCTGTCACTGGGCACCACCGTAAAGAGCCCAGCCAAATCCATTTGGCCCCTGCACTTCAGATATTTATAGCCATTAATAAGATCCCCTCTCAGTCTTCTCTTCTCCAGGCTGAAGAATCCCAGCTCTCTCAGCCTTTCCTCATATGGGAGATGCTCCAGGCCTCTAATTGTATTTGTGTCGCTCTAATGGACTGTCTCTAGAAGTTCCCTGTGTTTCTTGAACTGGGGATCCCAGAACTGGACACAGTATTCCAAATGTGGCCTCACCAGGGCAGACTAGGGGAGGAGGAGAACCTCCCTCGACCTGCTGGCCATGCTCTTTTTAGTGGACCCAAAAAATATCTCAGTTTGTGAGTAGGTATAGTTCAATTTGAACAAAATTGTCTCACTACATCACAAATCTCCAATTTCTGTAACTTCCACATTTACTTATGAAATGGCAATAGCATAGTCTTTCTTTTCTTATCAGAATGTTCACACTCACCTTTATGAGCATAAGGGTCTTCCTAAGGCTCAATGCAGTCTTCTTTGATCAAGAATAGAATCCATTGCAGAGTGTAGGCTACAGATTTTAAAATCTACTAAAACTTGAAGCCCTATTTTCTGTGCTGAAGAAACACAGATTAAGTACCAAAATTAAACACAAGAAATTTCTCTTTTTTGAATGCCTTTACATTTGAACTTAGACCCACAATAAACTTTGAAAAAAGGTAAATCTCTTGAAAAATATCAGCTCTAACTTCCTGGGTTTTGTCACTTAACAGTTGGACAATCATTTAAACTTATGCTACATATTGTTTTCATTGGAGGGATGACAACAAATGAACAAACATCCTTGAGAAAATGAATTAATTTTCATGGCAAATTGTTCCCTGAGGAAAAGAAAAATCCATTTTTCAATCAGAAAACATTTCTATTCCCAGTCTTTTAAGAACAGTCTCCCTACTACTACACAGTTTTTCTGTATTCATTATACAATAATCCTTTGTTTTCTACCACCATTTTATAGTCCATATTCAATTAAATCAAGATGTCAAGTGTGGCATTAAGTTTCATTACCAGTTTCCTTATATATAAACTGAGATTTTCTGCACCAGTTTTTTAGAAAGCCATGATTTTATAGTAAAATCTTCATTATAAAAGATGAAGTAGAATTTGAAGGTCTTTCTGATGTCCAAGAATATAATGTGGAACAAGAAATATGAAAACTGCACTTTTTTTATCATTTTCAAATGTGAAGTTCACACCTCATTCCTAGGGTTTGGAATTTGCAATAACAAAGACTCAAGTACAATTTGTCATAGTAAGATACTTGTTTAAATTATTCAAGTATTCTTTAAACAAAACAGGGAAAGAAAAATATTTGTTTCCAAAAATAGATTTTCTTAAAACTGAATATCAGCATGAACTCTGAGATAATTTTTATTTCCTGTGAAAACAGTGCTGAGATTCCAGCACACTAGGTGGTTGACAGTGGTCCCAAGATACTAAAATACAAACTGGGGGTGTAACAGAATAGTAAAATTATGAGGGATCTTGCTATATGTTTATGGACAGCTCTATCCAGAGACCATGGATCAATCTACAGTGCATCAGAGAGTAAAAAGATCTAGCTGGAAAGAAAAGGTAAAGGAAAATAAAATTTATTTTTAAGAAACCAAGCTACAGATTTCAGTGAGACACTGCTTTTCTGACAACTGTGGAGTTTTTAATACAATTTCTTAAGATCATCACATACAAAAGGATCAAAGAGAAAAGGCGTATACATTAATATGTAATGATCAAAGAATTTTTTTTTTTTTTATCTTGTACACTGCCACGCAAGATAAGACTTCATGTATTCATGCACAACAGCAGCCCAGAATAAAGGCATCTACTTTCATTTGTACTGGCTGTCTGAAAACATTTATTTAAGAAATCTTTTAAGGAATTTCTTTATCTGCTTGGATTGTTTGATCCATTGTGTGACACACTGTATGGAAGCCTTGAGTTACAGATCTTTAAAGACACTTATGTTAAATATTTAGTGACAGAACAGGAGGAAAGGGGTACAAACTGAAATCTAAGAAATTCCATTTAAACATAAGAAGAAGAAAAAGAAATACTGTGATGGTGATTGAATGCTGGAACAGGTTGCCCAGAATGGTTGCGGAGACTCCATCCTTGAAGATATTAAAGACCTAAGTTTTTAATAATCTGCTCTAGGTTACTCTGCTTTGAAAAGGGAGCTGGACTAGACACTCTCCAGGGGTGCTTTCAAACCTCAACTAATCTACGACCATGTGGTTAAGTGATTCTGTGAAATAGCACAGTCTTTGTAAGGGTAGTCTCAAAGGAGAAAATTTTAATGTTAAAAGAAGTATAGACATATTTCTACATAATTGGCCCCTTTTCCCTGTGAGTAAGACATATAATTTTTTTTTAAAGCCTAGATCAGTTGGAACAAAACAGATATTTAAATTTGAATCTAAAATCTTCATGAATCCATAGGGGAAAAAACCCCATAGTTCACAGTATTACGAGTGAGGCCATGAAATCTTGCAGGTAGTATTTGTTTGTGAGATATATACCACTTTTTTCCAACTTTCAGTTTAAGTCTACTGTCAAATTACCCCAGGGAACCTTGCCTTTCTGAATAATTGAACCAAAAATATTGCCAAAAGATAAATTATCACAGAAGTGTGAAAGGCTCAAAAAGTTTAAAAGACCAAAAAACTCCACCAAAATACAACCCTGGCCCCTGGCTGTGATCTACCTCCAGGACAGAGAAAAGCAGACAAGCAAATGACAGTTAAAAGGGTAATTACAGGACAAGAAGACTCAAATTTTCTCTATGATAATCAAAATTTGACTTGGTTTTAAGTTTAGAGTTATGGAGCTAAATTTAATCTGATTTTCATATGTGGTAAGTAATGCAGCTTCATTAACTTCAATATGGATGTTCAGCCTCCTAAGAGAGTAAGGTCACCTTTCGTTAGGTGTTTAAGTATGTGTTTCATGGTCTGACTTACAGAAGTATTACACATCCATAACATCCACTGAACTCTGAGGAATTTCAACACCTGTGAAAAATAGGATGTTAATGCCTACTTCTAAGTATGGAACTTTGTGATTGATTCTGATTAAAGAAATCACTAACACAGTTGTGGAAGAACAGAGTTAATTGTATGCAAGAAAAAAACTTCTAGAAAATTTTATAATCTCATTAAGCATTATTGTTTGTTGTTTTCACAGTATAAGAACGTTCTTCATTAAATTTCTCTGATTAGTCATACTTCTAAGCGATTTTATAAAGTTGATTTTTTTTTTCCCTTATGTTTTCAACCTAGCATAAGAAGTATTGAAATAAAGTGTTACTCAGCTTGGACTTAAAAGAGCACTATCCATACCTGCACAAGTAACCAAAGTTCATAATCTGCACTGAAGAGCTGACAAAAAAATTTCTATCATTCAGTGAAGCTGATGGCAGATGACAGATATCGGTGATGTAGTGTATATATAAAAATATATACACTACACTATATATAAATGACTTCATAGATATCAGTGATGGTTTAAACAAAAAATACGTAACCAATTCTCAAGGCTATTAACTAAAGCTTTTAACTAAAGACTTCAAACTTTCTCTAGTAGGAAGGACTTTATTTGAACTGAAGGAATTCTGTTCTAGGAACTCTGAGTGGGAAATAAAATGATAACAAAAGGAGGGAAAGTTATTTTGGAGAACAATTTTACAATTTGTGATCATATATTGCCATGCTGGGGCTTCAAATACAGTTATTCATTTGGATAAGATGATCTCTTTCATGGTTCTGTGTATTTAAAGTGGACCATTAAAAATACTTTAACCTAAGTTGCCAGAAAAAAAAGAATCATAATATAAAAAGTTGAAAAGTTATGCCAGTCTTATTTAAGGACTGTCATAGGACTTCATTGAGTTTTGAGTATGCATCTTAAAGAACTTATCATTCCTAAAATATTGTAAATTATCACAGAATAGATACTGTTAAGGCGAAAAATAGCAGATTGGTTTTAAATTTCATTTTATCATTCAGATGGGACTCACTTCCAGAGTAAAAAACTTATATATCAGTGTCGACATATAAGGGTAAGAGTGTGAGTTCATTATGTAAGCAGTGGAGATGTAGCTAGTTCTGAGCTAGGGCTAGAATGAAGCTATGGAGTGATGTGACTCATGCTAAAGCACATGGTTAGGCATCAATCCCTTTGTTAACATATGTGTTCAGTGACATTTGAGAGGCTGTAGGAGATTCAAGAAATATGCAAAGGAATGGTAAATATGATAAAAGATATTTGAAAGGTCTGTGCAATTCCAGACCACAAGCTAAAGGCCAGATAGGATACAGAAGCAAAAATGCTTCTAGATGTAATTCTTGGGCAACTGAATCAAGATTTTTTTCCAGGAGAGGACTCATTTACCTAACCATAGGAATCTATCATTTAAGGTAAAATTTCTGCACCATATATACTAGTCCTAAGCAGATGTTTCAGATATTATCGGGGATCTCCCATGGTACCATTCAACCTATTCACAGATAACTAAGTTTTATCCCTAATACACGGTCAGCTGAATAGCCGTGAAGGCACTAGTGACTCTATTTACTGAATCTTTTTTTGGCCATAGTCACCTATCTTCTGGAAATTGTTCAAATTCACTGACATAGGTGAAAAACAACAGAGACTTAAAAAAAAAAGAAAGAGATAAACAGAGACTAATCTTTATAAGATTTGTGATGTAACAATATTAAATGATCATTAAATGGTTCTTCTTATTGTTTACAAGTGATAGAAACACAATTCCTTATAGAACTTCTGCCAAGTTTTAATCATTTCACACTAATACTGAAGACCATTAGCAGTTCCTGCAATATAAAGATACACATTCTGCCAGGATCATGTTAAACACAATATTATGTTCCATGCCATTTTTTCCCCAAGTGAGACCATTTTTTCCCCAATGGTGCTTAGCTTTGCCATAGAAATTTATTCCCAGTACTGTTCAGCAGCAGTCTTGAAAAGGGTAGTTCTTATTACTTTATGCAATGGTAAGTCACAAGCTGCACCAGCATTTTGTTCTCAAGCCTGAAATGCTGTTTTGCTCAATTATTGACTAGTCATGCATTTAGGATTTGTCTTTGATGCTTACTTTTAAAGAAACAGAATTGTTTTTAGAGAAAAGCTACTCAAGACAATGTTCTGCAGTGATCAATGCCCAGAACACTTAGCTTTCCTAAGCAGAGTAATAAATATGTTGTCATAAGCAGAGAGCTTGCATGCAATAGCATTTATTTCATTACATATGCAGTACTTATTGCATGCACTTTTACAAATACATTTTAGCATTGGCATAATTCCGGAGTAATTTATGTGTGACTCTTAACAAGACTACTTCTTTATGACAGAGTTTCCAAGAAAATAGTCTAATGTTTTCTTGTAATTCCTGAAATGGCTTATGGCTTCCTATTCCAGTACGGTATAGAATTGGGAATCTTTATTTAGACAAATTATTTATCTTTCTTTAATGGCCTTTATAGGAAATGGATGCTAGAAAACAAATAACTTCAGGAAAGCAATATTCTTCTTGATATATATCATAGCAGTCAGACAAAGAACAGAAATCCACCAAAAGTTCTTTCTTCATGAATTCTTTCCTCCAGTTGCAGTTTTTTGGTTTTAGGGTGGGTTTTCTTTTGTTTGGTTGGGGTTTTTTTTGTTTTGTTTTGTTTTTTAAAAAATATTTATATAAATTAGGTTAAGGCTGAAACTTAAAAAAAAGAGATTTGGAACAAAGTGGCTTATCAAAACTCAATAGTTGCTGGGGGAGTGTCCATATTTTTGTAGTAAAAATAACTTCTTAGTGTAGGTATACAAACACCATAGTTCTCAGGATCCATAGACAATCAGAGGAAGGTTAAGTACTGCCATCACTTCTAAAAATAGATTACCTTTAACACTTGTAAAGCTAGAATAAGACCTCCATTAGACACCTACTGAAAAGATTTTGTATACCAACTGTCTTTAGAAGGGAACTGAAAATGTCCTCATGATATACAGGACAACTGTGAACATACACAGAAAACTTTAATTTACCTAGTACCAAGCACTGCTGAGATTATTTGTATCTATCAGCCTCTCACAGGCACAAATGAATTCCAGTCTTGAGTGATCCATGGTTGCTGATGTTGCAACCTTACAAGAGACAAGTCCTTATTCCTTGTATCTTACAGGCTATGAATACAAAAATAGGGAGATGAAACAAAGAAATGCAATGAAGTGAATGTGGATGTATATGTGGAGCGTGGAATACATCATAAATGGTAACAAAATAAATATCAACTACGTTTGTTCATAAGCTGATAGAAATAGGAACAGTTTATGAAAGGGCTTAAAGTAGAAGAATTATTATTTTTTTTTACAAGCTTCTGTTTATAGTATTTCTTTACAGCATCTTTTAAGAAGTAGCTCCAAAATCCAGTAAGCAGGACAGGAAGAGGTGTTAAAGCACAAGGCTGGATGCATGCTGTGTGACAATTGTCAACAGAAAGCATAGCCTTACAAATGAAGGCTGTATCTGGTCAATGCTTGGTACTTAGGAAATTCACAGCCAGAGATGGATAAAAAGTAGGATACATGCCAAAGAGATGCTACTTGTAGCATTAATAGTAGGGTTGCTAAATGATGGGCTTTTAACCACCTCATATCCAAATCATCAGAACTGTTAAGCACCTCAACACTAATCTTCATCTTCACTTATGTTTCCAATTAAAATTATATTTTCTAGAGTTAAATTTACAGGCAGTGTGCTGTGGCAGTCCAAAATTTTTCTGTACTACTTATTTCAGAAAGGAAAAAGACTTGCTAATTACTTGTGTTAATACTACCTCCTTGCATTTTCTTCTTATGGAAAGAGGTGAAAGACATCTTTCTAACTGGTGTAGAACTCTACATTTCCATTGAAACTATGTTACTTTCTCCATCAAATGATCTGGGAAAAAAGCCCACAAATATAAACAGTTTTATTTTAGAAGACCTTTGTCTAAATCTGAATGTTAGACCTTTGGTTCATGTATATTCTGTACACTCCTAGATGGTTAAGATCCAGTTGAGCTTGTCCGAAACAGGATTCAGAGAATAAACCCTCTGACTGTTGCTGGAGGTGGTCTATCTGAAATTTTAAATCCAAGAGTGAGACATGCTATTACACTAACACAAAAATTGATCTGAGTAGGAAGATATTACTGTGATTTAACTAAAGGGGAAAAGAAAAACAAACTATAAAAATGAATCTATGAATTGCACTCAGATGTAAAATGGTTTTTAAGAGGACAAAGTTTATTCAGTATGTACCTCTCTTATTAGAAATTTTTATGTAATGTTTCTGTAGCTTAGACTATTCTATTAAGAACATAATATTTCAGAATACTCCTTTGATATTGGCAAGATATTGAAAATTTTTATGGTTGCTTTTTAATGATCAATAGGAACATTTAGTCATTTTTACCATATCTGCAACATGTTGTATTTAAAATTTACAGCATATTGTATTAGTCAAGTTTCCTAGTCCTATAGCCTAGACTTGCTTAGGGTAGGAAGATATTTTTCCTGTGCAAAAAAAGGAAAAAACTGTAAAATTATTCATTAAAAATGTCGAAATCTCTTCTTCAAGGTAGACAGCTTAAGTTTGTTGTCCAGATTTCCTGTTTATTAGAGTAAAAATTATATCTTAGTTCAATTCCATGCAGTTTATTGTGAAGTAAATGCCAGTACTTGTGAGATATATTTAAAAAACAAAACAAAACAAAACCAAAACAAAAACCAACCAACCAAATAGCCAAACAAAAAAGTTCATAATTCTTCAAAATATCCTACTATTGAATAATGTGCTCTAGTGAGCGATTCCAACGTGAATGATATTTTCAGAAAATTTTTACATTTTTGTTCACCACCATCTACGTCTACTTAATTAGCTTTCACAGCATATAATGGATTTGTGCTATAAGTGGAGGAAATTAAAAATAAAAGTTTGATGTCAGGCTTGAAATCATTCTCAGTTTCTACGTGACAGAGAACAAGAAATGTTTCCACACAGAAAATTCATTTGTCTATTTGCCTAAATTCTGGCATCATCATGTCGAATTCAATTTTTTTTTCTGTCTTTTTAACCATTGAAAAAATATTCAAAACCTGATTAGAGCTATATATACATGAATACTAGGAGCAACAACTCTTTGAGGTTTTGCTTTTCTTACCTTCCTTTTTCTTGCATAAACATTCTCTATGTACATAGTGTAATGTGACTACAGATCATTAAGCGTAATTTTTGTGTTTCTTCAAAGCATATGAAAAAATTATCTTCTACAATGGGATCCAAAACAATATTTGAATTCTATGCTTTTTAAAATTTTATTATGTTGTTAGAAACACCACCTTTCTTTAATGTCAGTGTTCATGTTGACTGAATCTTAGTTTGAATCTTAAGTGGCACCAGTGATAACTTTTTTTTTCTATTTAAATATATTTAAGAAGACTCATAATCCAAGGATACATCTTTAAAATATTGTAAGGTTAAAGATTCAGATTAAGTTTTTATGATTTGCATTATTTTTCCTTGGTAAGGTTTTCATGATTTAATTATAACTCAAGAAACATTACTCATGACATTGAAAAACATCCAGCATAAAGTCTGGATGTTTATAAACAGACATATGCTTAGTCTCTTCTAGGCCTTTCTGTATGTGCTAGTTTAAATGTATAATAAAATTCAGCAGGACAACAACATCTATGAGGGAGGAACTGTCAGAAATGCCTCAATTCTTTTTGGTTTCAGTGGAGTCTCAGGCTCCATTTAGATATATTTATGAAAATGCAAACTTGAAAGTTTGAATTTTTGAGGACAAAGAATCTGTGATTGGATTACTCTGACTCTTCCTTTTAGAAAGAGAATTAAATATACAGCAGGAAGTAAAAAAACAGAGTGTGCTGTCTTATAGAGTTGCTCTTTAGCTGTCTAAATCTAACTTTTTAAATATAAATAACATTTTGACATTTTTCATTTTAATGGAAATATCTTAAAAATATACACAAACAAAATACTTTGTGCAATTCTGGATGAAAAAATATATTTGGTTACTGAAGTCTAACCTCTTTAAGGAAGCCTTAACAACAATATGAGCAGGAAACAAATAGATTTGATTTTTCACACAGTTGTACCAGTAGGTGAGCACAGAAATGGAGAACATAGCTTTTGAAAATGATGTTGGTGCCTCAGATAAGTCCTTCAGCCACAGAGGAGATGAAGAAAACAGAATCATTTATAAATGCTACGACAATGACAAAGAACTTGAATGCTTGATGAACTGTTTAAAAATGGAATCAGTACAAAAGGTAAAGATTATTTCCAAAGAGCCTCCTAAATATATAACCTGGTTGTCAGAAAGGTTTAACATCCAGAAAGTCACATTGATCTTAATAGTTCCTTTCAACATTTACATGGGTAGGTGGATCTTTTTAAAAAATCACCATGACTATTTGAACCTCTATTTCTTGTATGTTCTTGTATTTCTTTTTTTTTTTCATTTTCTTAATTCAAATCCCTATAATACTCTGCTTTTATTAAGAAGATTTGTATGGTCATTTACAAAAATTCTGTAAGATTTATTTTTAATGGCTATATGGTACTGAAATAATTATTTGCACTCTATATGACTATTTGGCACCTACAAAATTATTTGCTGTTTGAATCAAAGTGTTAGATAATTTTAGGACTTTTTTTTTTTGCCTTAAAAGACAGAATAGCTGATAAAATCAGGTAAAACAAAAGATAATGCAAGCTATTAACTACAAAGAACTGGAGTGTTGCTCTCATCAGGGACCTAATGGCAATGCAAAGTTTTGAGAGGAGAGTATGTGAGATTCAACTAACTGTAGACACTGAAATAAAATAGACCATCACCAGAAAGTGCCTACTTTAGTTATTCATTTTAGGAGAATCTAAGATGTATTGCTTAAATATATATGCCTACATGAATCATAACAATTTTGTAGATATTATTTTATTTAAATATTTCTTTCTAGTTGCTATATTTTAGCAGTGAAATAAACACAGTTTAGGAAAAAAAAAATCATCATAGATATTACTTTTCATACTCTTTACATTTTCCAAGAGTTTCAAACACAACTTAAACAGATGAAGGAACTTCATTTTTAGAGAAATATTATAAACGTAAAACACTTTCTTCAAGTAGAGTGGAACATGTGATACCATTCAAAAATGTGCAAGTGCCAGTGATGTTACTTGGAAGGATGCTGGCAAAGACAGAATCTGAAGATATTGCTAGTCCTGGAACTATGCCATTTTCTTTGAAAATGCTTCTAGTATTTCCTTGCCACTCAGACTGTACTTTTTTCAATAGGAAATATTATTATTGGCTGCCTTCCCAAGTTCCCTCAGTGCCCTTCTTAGTAATTTTAATATTATCAAATGCTATTCTTAATAATATGCTCCCTTTGTCAAGAATGAATCAACTTAATTCTCTCCTGATGTCCCTCTGCATATTCCACTGAGTTTAAGCATGGACATGAAAACTCACAAATATGATACCTGACCATGATATCTTATATATTAGCTATTACATGAAGTCACTGAAATTCCAAAGACTAGTTAACAGTATTATTTCCAAACAGTATTAAATGAAATCTAAGCACAATCCTCTCTGTTTTATCTTTATAATTTTCTGTTGTAAATACAACATTTGCATTTGCAATGCCTACTTTGAAGGCACTCTCATATGAGGGTGAAACTTTGCCTGACATAAGTTTTACTGAAGGCACGGATGTACTTTTTTATTGATCTGGTCTGTGACATCAAAAGGATCCTACCTAAGAGTTTACACAGCTTTAACTACTGAAGTTTTGAAATGGTTCAAAATTAGTAGTGTATGTTTATTTTTTATATATATCCTCTAGGATAGAAGAAAGATTTTTCTGTAATTCACATTTAATTAGAAGGTGGTCAAAACAGAACATAAATAAGTTACTAAATTTCCATTAGACCTGTAAACCCTGAGTTTGTATTGGGAATGGACTCCCAGTGTGTACTGGGTTTGCATGGCAAGATTTTGGTCTGTAGCCAGGGGGCTACAGGTGTGGCTTCTGAGAGAAGCTGCTAGAAGTTTCCCCTATGTCTGACAGAATCAATGCCAGCCAGCTCCAAGATGAACCCACCGCTGGCCAAAGCTGAGCCCATCAGCAATGGTGGTAGCACCTCTGGGATAACATATTTAAGAAGAAGGAAAAGTTGATGTGCAACAGCAGCTGGGAGAGAGGAGTGAGAATATATAAGAGGAACAACTCTGCAGACACCAAGGTCAGTGAAGAAGGAGGAGGAGGAGGTGCTCCAGGCACCGGAACAGAGATTACCCTGCAGCCTGTGGTGAAGACCATGTTGAGGCAGGCTGTCCCCTTGCAGTACATGGAGGTCCATGGTGGAGCAGATATCGTTCTCTAGCCCATAGACCCCATATCAGAACAGGTGGATGCCCAAAAGAGGCTGTGATCTCATAGGAAATGTGTACTGGAGCAGGCTCCTAGCATGACCTGTGGACCCATGAAGAGAAGAGGAGACCACGCTGGAGCAGGTTTATTGTCAGGACTTGTGACCCTGGTGGGGTCAACACTTGAGCAGTCTGTTACTGCAGGTCTGCACACCATAGAAAGGAGACACGCTGGAGTAGCTTGTGAAGAACTGCAGCCCGTGGGAAGGACTTATATTGGAGAAGTTTGTGGAGGACTCTCTTTTATGGAAAGGACACCATGCTGGACTAAAAATGGTTGGAATTAATCTGTAACAGGAAAAAAGCTTTGGACTGAAGGAAAGACACTGAGCAAAAATGTTAGTTATTCTTACAGAGATGACAGGTTTATATTTTTTATGACATAAGCATTGCCCTTTATTTTAATTTTATTATGTTTTTCTTTTCTTTTTTTTTTTTTCTTTGCAACTCCATGTTTCGAAAGATTACTGTTTTAGAAAGTATGCCAGACACCATGACAGGTGTAAAATTCTATGAAATAGAAGGCTGAGGTCCTCAAAATAAATAAAACCCATCCAATGAAATAAAGTGTTCTAAACCAAGTGACCTTTAAGTGTAGAACTTTTTGAAAGCAATCCCCTTCTTTGGAAACTTCAGAGTGTGTTACTGAAACACAATACACATCAATGAACACATATTTTTTAGCTGGTGCACAACACAGCTTTGTGCTAGCTTAGTGGAATTTAAGGATGAAGTGTAGATTTCACCCATGATCTTGTTACATAGTAGGCTTCCATTTTATTTTCTGTTGCAAATCCAGGTGCTGATTTACTATTAAATACTCCATGTTCTAGTATAAGAATTTGCTTTACCTTTTTACTTTAACAAAGGTTTTAGCTGAGATGCTAAGACCGTCAATATTTAATTTTTCATAAAGAGTTTAGTTTATTTCTTTATGGTCCACATAATGGAGGAATTTAGGCTGAGGTAGCAGCAAAAATAGAATCACTTCACTGAGTGGCATAAATATTAGATTTTTATTAACTAAACAGCATGAGCAGAGCAGGTGGATAACTTTTTATTTCAAGGTTTCTATACTGTGACACACTCATTCACTCTTTACAGAATACTCTCATACCAGTAAAGATCCCTGCTATTTTAATCCAGCTGTGATCAGCATCATAGACTCAGGAGTATAAGGTACTTTATTTGCACTGGTCAACGTGTCTGAGTCCTGGAAGACTTACAAATGTAGTGGTTCCACCTTGGATTCACATGCTGTTGGATGTCCACAGATTTCTTCCCATGAAGGGGATAATATTTTCACTATTTATTGTTTTCTGACTTAGATGGTTGGTAAAAGCTGACAATGGTCTCACTGGCTACACCACACAAGCCAATTGCTTTTCCTTTCTCCGTAACTAAAGCCAGGTAGCTATTTTCACTGAGTTTACTATCATGATTTGTTCTCCTGCCCCAAACGTGTTATAAGTTATTTACAGTTCACCTGTGCTTGTGTCTTTCCCAGCATACACCTAAACAGTTAGCAGGACAGCTGCAGACTGAGCATTTGGAAAAACTTCCCTAAAAGCAATTATCTGTGTTCAGGTTGTTTTTCTAGCACTGCTAGAGATAGAGTTGGGCAGATGTGGTTAGAGTTTCAATCACCTGAGCAGTACTTTCAGTCAGGCTTTAGTACATGGCATGCTAACATACAGAGGAAAACTCGGTTGAAACTAGACTTTGCCCTCCACATCATACAAGAGGGAACTCCATTCTAGCTCATAATTTATTAGGTCAAAATATCTGAGTATATTTGGAGGTCTAACTTCAGATTTTTTTGGTTTAAATGTCAAACTTGAGTTTCAGGTACTAAAAGCAAATCACAAGAACCATATTCCAAATTAAAAACACAACATGATTGCAATGAAGGGTGTTGACTTCTGACTAGAAAACCAGAAGCCTTCCAAAAGGCAATAATAACACCTTGAGATTTTAGCGAAAAAAATTTGACAAGAGGTCAATATTTTTGTGTTTTCACATATCTAACACCCATTCCTAGGGACTGCTCAAAAAAACCATGCTGTTACCGAAAATCCAGAATAAAAAACTTATCAACACCAATGTGATGCGGATAAGCAGGCACTTCTTTATTACGGCCGGGTGCACGAGTGAGTTTTCTCATGATCAACGCACACCATGCCCCAAAATCATACTTCTTATATAGAGTTTACTCATACGTATTCATTAAGTAGTCATACATAAACATGTTATTTCCAAGAAATCATTAACATATTCTCCTCCTATTTCCGATTCTGCGCAATAACTGTTAGAATCATCTGGAAATGAGTCTGGGGTGTCAAATGGGTGGGTGATCCGTGAATCGGTGGTCACAATCTCCTCCTGCCGGAATTATCTTTTGCTTAAGGACACGGTTTCTTGGCAGGCATCTATAAACCGTTACAGTAGGCTTCCCTTTCTTGGCAGCACCTACAAACCGTTACAGTAAGCTTCCCTTCCCATTGTTTCCCCATTCTCATTAATCCAGATTTTGACAGCTACATGTATCCTTCTAGTTTTCTATATAAGTATCATAAATCAGTTCACAGATCAACTTGTACTTGTTACCTAAGTTACAGTTCCCACCAAATGATTTTGACCAATCCCTTCGGCCTTGGTATGGGGCTGTACAGGGATTTCATAGTAGCATTCGGTTGCTGTGCAAGCATACTTTTCATTAAAATATTTCTTATAATCTTATATTATTAAAATCAAAACTATTCATAAACTATAAACTAATAATTAATTCTAACATATCAGTAACAATGCAACCCTGTTAACCTGGCATCACTGGCAGGATAATCTTTACTTATCCATGAGAAATTTCTCCAGTGTAATATACAGAACCATCTTTTGCTCTCATCCTTAGGAATACCTTTTGTCTTTTTTCTTTTCCACAACAGAGCTCTTAGTCATTTGCCAGTGCAAGGGGAATTCTGCATTTTAATTACACTCTGTTTTCCCTGTGCTGTTTTTAGCATTATATAGATGACTACGTTGCTTTCATATAAGTTGATTATTTCACTTTCACACTAACACTGGGGAAAATCAGTACCAGAGAATGTGAAAAGAACAGAACATGTTTTAAGAACAGAAAACAGTCACTGAGAGAGAACTGAAATTTGTAGATACTGTGACTCCCTTGTGATCTTGTGACCACTGTATCAGTTGAACTATATATCAGTATTATTAAAGTTAATATAGAAACACACCTGAAAAGAAATTCAGAAAATGCAATAATGACCTAGTGCTTTCCCAAAGCCTCTATGTATTAAAAAATTATCTTTATGCACATGATAGATTTCATATGTTCTAGAAACATGGGGCTCTTTGTGCATGTAAAGAGATTAACTGTAAGTAAGATACAAGTATACATGTGACAATCACATTTTTTCTTGGAGTCATGGATTATGCTTGGTTTATGACATTCAGGCTTCATAAACTGTAGTTGTACTCAGCCTGATAATTCACTGATGACTATGGTAGGGTAGCAGATTGTTGAAAAAGGCAGAATTGAAAACCTTTGCTTGTAGTTATTTAGGTAGAACAATGATTTAATAGCAACTATCCCATCACTTCCATTATTGTTTGTTTGAGTGCGGTTCTTAATATATTGCCTTTAATGAGTCAGGCTTGATTCAGGTATTTTTGAAAATCCAGTGCTCCTTGGGGAAGGTGAGGAGGCTTATATAAAAGATTAAGAACTTATTTTGAAGTCTTATTTGATGTCCAGTATAACAGGTTTTTTGGGAAGCTAATAGAGATACAAGATTCCATCCTCTGTTTTTAGGCTCTGAAGATCTTCAGATGAATTTCCACGGACAAAGTGATGCCTTTCATTTATTTATTTATTTATTTATTTTAAAACAGAGGCATTACTAGGCTTAATAGTGTTCCCTCACTTTCTAAACAAATTTAGATTAACGTCCAGTTTATCCAGTACATCAATATCTTCTAATCAGTTTTTCCATAAAATTTTATTACAATATGAGGTTTCTCTATTACCAGAATCATAAACATCATCAGTACTGAGTAATTTCCTTGTTTCAATACATACAAAATATTGCATTGAGCTCTCAAGAGCTACTGATTACTGGTATTACATTTAGTGATGATTTACCATAAAGAAATAAATAGAGGTGAGCACCTTGCTAACATGTTATTCCCTCTTCAGTTCTTTAAGAGTAACTCTGAAATACTCCAGGATCAATCTAGTACTCCAGAACAGATCTTCAAACCTGTTTGTAAATGTACACTTCAAAATAGTGCCTTCTGTAAATAAACTGGGAAGGATAGGCAGCTTGATTCCAGCCTTGCAGCAGGAACTTGCATGAGAGGGAAAATAAGAAAGGGACCACATACAAAACCACTCACTTTGTGGCATATTCCAGATAATTAATTTAACTGACTGGATTGGCAGGTGATTTATTTCTTTTTATTTTCATGTTAAAATATGTTTATGTTTATGCAGGAGAAGGTGCCAATACCCTACACATTAAAAAGAAAGAATCATTGTGGTTGTATGGGACGCTGCTAATCTCTAGTCCAACCTGCCTGCACAAAACTGCATCGACTCAAACTGTTTGCTCAGGGCCATGTCCGGTGAGCTTTTGAATATCACTAGGGATGGAAATTTCACAACATCTTTGGGCAATCTGTTCCAGTGTTTGACTACCCTCACAACCAAAAAGTTTTTCTTATGTTTAAGTGTAATTTCCAATATTAATCTGTTATACTATATTACTATACATATTACTATATATGTCTTGTATCGCTATTTAACTACACATTTTATTATAACTAGATGATCTTTAAGGTCCATTCCAACCCTAAGCATTCTATGATTCTATAAATATGCTGATGTGCACCACTTAACCATTGTGGAAAACAGAAGTGATGAGATGTTTTGGCAGTTTCAGTGATTTGAGCCTGATAAAAGCACAAGATCTACACTGATATTACTGCATGTTAGTTGAGACAAAAGCTGTGAATGCTTTCACTCTGTATAGACAATTAGTCCTCAGCTGGCCTGAATCTGGATTCTCAGTGAATAGCTTAATGATGACTCTTCTTTAAAATGCATACATTAAATGTATAAATCTAAAGATACAGTCCCATGTGCAGTGCAAAGAGTATTGATCACGTTGGAATAATAAAAATTTGCCTGAGTTTTGTAGCAAAAAAATTATAACAGCAACCAAAACACACATAAAAATTAATCTTAGTTTCTTAATAAGGCAAATTGCCCAACAAATTCCCTCCCAAACAACTGGACTGAGTCCTCTATCTCTTCAGTAGTAGTAGGCACATATTTTATTCCTTTTAGATGCAGCTGAAGTTTAATTTTATGTTTCTATTAAGTAATACTTTACAGATGCCGAATTACAATTGTATGCTGAGAAAGTACTTGTGACGTTCTTATAAACGTCAAATGAATTCTTTATGATCAGTGCTGTCATAATGAATACCAAAAAATTCCATTATAATTAGTGCTATTACAATGAATACCAAAGGAATCCATGATAATTAAATGCAGTAGGCTGAATAAGAAATGAGTTCAAAATGAGAGATTGGAGAAGACTTGAAAAGAAGCTTTAAACTTCCTGTAATTTAGTACAATTTTTTAATGGTTTTTTAATATTGAAAGGATGACAATATTGCAAATGATGTCTTGAAAACAATAAGGCCTATTTCACCCAGACAATCTCAAGAGATGTGACTTTGCACCGGACAGACTTTTAGTCAGTCTTCTAGGAGAGGACATAGACAGATGACCAGAGGGATTCTTCAAGTGTCTCCATGGCCTCACTGTGTCCCACACTATATTCAAGTGGAAAGGGAACTAGTATGCATACGTGTTACAACCTCTATAACTGCTTGGAGAAATAGGGAAATAAGGGAATACATATTAGAGTGCTCTATTTAAAATATATTGCCTCTAGGTTATGCAAACCATGAGTCATTTAATTAGACTTGTGTAAGAGGGTAACATCCAACACTCAGAGGTACTAAAGTCAGTGTGCTGCCAGTCTTATATAATGCAGCACTACTCACACAATTCCTTAAAAACTGAGGTAATGGCTGACATTCTGACCAAGTAAATGAAGCTTTCATTTGCATACAATTTGCAGTTTTAAACTGGTAGTTGTAGGAATATCTGTAATGCAAAATGCAGCGTCCTAGTGTTTTGATTTTTTTAATGGTAACAGAAATTAATTTCTTTAAGCAAAACTCTCCCATCTTCTGGATAATAATGCATTTTTTAATAAGGGGTTAAGGATGTGTAGGATCAGTGAAAAGCTTATCAGCATTTGACTTATTAATAAGATTTCTAAAAGAATTCCCCTCCACAGTATTCTATCTTTCTATTTCAATGGTGCTTGATGTTCCCTTTTCCTTCTTTGGATTTCATTTTCCTAAAGAAAACATTTTCCATGTTGCCATTAGTTTAGCTGCAGCAGAGAAAATAATTGTCTGATTGTTCTGTATAGTTATGGCTCCTATTCATTAGCTCCAGTTATTACGTTATAAAATTATTGACTTCCATGGTACCTGTGGCTAAAATGGCCCATTCTTGTAGATCCTGGAGATAATGAAACTCTCATACAAACTAGTGCTTTTTCATCCATTGCTTGTTTGTTCCACATGTTCCTATTATGGTTCTTCAGAGTCTATGCAACTGCTATGCTTTGTTCAATCAACAGTAGCAAAAGTTATAAAAGAAACAAATTAGTTTGTCTTTCATTTTATAAAATGAGAATAGATTTCAGAAACCAGAAAGGAGAATGCAAAACCAAATTGATTATAGTTGGACTTTTTATTTAAAAAAAAAAAGAAAACTCATGTATCTGCATTTATATTTGTATCTTCATTATCCCAGCTGGCTTTTCTGAGAATTGATGAAAAAATAAAACTTAGAAAATGTACTCAGAATTTTCCTTCCTCACTCACACCTTTATTTTAAATCTTTCATTTTTAAAGGAATTCAGTTAAATAAAAAACATCAAAAAACATGTATAAGATGCAATTTATAAGATTATATGAACCCTATAAATGACCCCCTGATTAATATCTTAACTGAGGGAGCATAACATATCCCTCCTGGCAGCATAAAATGAGTAAAAACATCATACACAAAGTGAACTGAGCAGGCAAGAGCTTTAGATTGACTTTTATCAAACAGAAGGCTTAATCTACATAGTGACATGTCTTTACAATTCCCATGAGTTTCATCACTAGTCCAAAGGCCTAATTTTTGCTCTGAAGGGGAATATGTCATCTCTGCCAAAAGAGAAAAACAAGACACTGAATTATTTGTAGGACAAGAAATCTTCTTTGTGTAAAGGCCATTTACCACAGCCCTTGTACTTTTAGCTTGTGGCAGAGTAGGAGCAGAGCAGAATCAAACTGACAAAAATCCAAACCAAACCAAAAACCATAAACCCCTCAATCTAAAAACCAAAACAAGAGGTGTGAGGCATTTGACTAACCTGAGGTGGACTTAAATCATTTTCATAGAATCATAGAATGGTTAGGGTTGGAAGGGACCTTAAACATCATCTAGTTCCAACCTCCCTGCTATAAGCAGGGACACCTTCCACTAGACCAGGTTACTCAAAGCCTCATCCAACCTGGCCTTGAACACTTCCAGGGAGGAGGCATCCACAACTTCTTTGATCAGTCTGTTCCAGTGTCTGACCTCCCCTACAGTAAAGATTTTTTTCCTAATATCTAATCTAAATGTACCCTCTTCCAGTTTAAAGCCATAACTCCTTGTTCTATCACTACCTGCCTCTGTAAAAAGTCCCTCCCCAGCCTTCCTGTAGGCCCCCTTCAGGTATTGGAAGGCAGCTATAAGGTCTCCCTAAGCCTTCTCTTCTCTAGGTTGAACAGCCCCAACTCTCTCAGTCTATCCTCGTAGGAGAGGTCCTCCAGCCCTCTGATCATCCTCATGGGGCTCCTCTGCACTTGCTCCAATAGGTCTATGTCCTCCTTTTGTTGGGGTCCCAGAACTGGACACAGTACTCCAGATGGGGTCTCACCAGAGCAGAGTAAAGGGGCAGAATCATGTCCCCTGACCTGCTGACCACATTTTCTTGACGCAGCCCAGGATATGGTTGGCCTTCTGGGCTGTCAGTGCACATTGCTGGCTCATATTGAGCTTCTCATCCACCACCATCCTCAAGTCCTTCTCCTCAGGTCTGGTCTTGATCCATTCTCTGCCCAGCCTGTATTTGTACTTGGGGTTGCCCCAACCCAGGTGCAGGACCTTGCATTTGGCCTTGTTGAACTTCATGAGGTTTTCACAGGCCCACCTCTCAAGCCTGTCAAGGTTCCTCTGAATGGTGTCCCTTCCGTCCAACATGTTGACCAAACCACACAGCCTGGTGTCATCAGCAAACGTGCTGAGGGTGCACTCAATCCCACTGTCCATGTGTCCAACAAAGATGTTGAACAGTGACGGTCCCAATACCAACCCCTGTGGGACACCACTTGTCACTGGTCTCTACTCGGATTTCGAGACATTGACTGAAACTCTCTGAGTGCAACTATCTAGCCAATTGCTTATCCACCGAGTGGTTCATCCATCTAATTCATGCCCCTCCAACTTAGAGACAAGCATGTCATGTGGGACAGTGTCAAACACCTTGCAGAAATCCAGGTAGATTAGGCAGAGGAAACAAAGGACTGATAATATATTTTGATAAAATTGGTAAGTCTGAAATTGTACCTTAAGCTTTTATGCAGTTTTTAAGAAGATTTTAGCCTTTTTGGAAGCTAGAATTAAAGCTAGAATTAAACACTGCTAGGTGATTACAGCTTTGCAAGTGTACATAGAAAAATTTGAAGTCAGTGTTGAAGGAAGCTGAAGTCACTTATATGTTGTGGTGTAGAAAAACTTTGCTACACAGGGAGAACATACTGCAAACTTTTAACTAATGGGATAGGAGTAGCTGTATGTGGGAGGCAAATATTCTAAAATAAAAATGTTTAGAGATATTCTTATATCTTGGGAAAATTATGATTCTTAGATGTACATAATAACAAAATTGCTAAATGCCAGTAGCTCAGCAGCAAGGGAATGGTTTCAATAGTAGACCTGTACCTCATGTTCTGGTTAAGTTCTCTATTTCTGTTGCTCTTGTTAAATTAAAAAAAAAACCCATGATACTTTTTGTTCCTACCTTTTTCCTTGATAAGTAAAACAGGGCTTAGAGGTACATCATGTTTCCTTCCCCTTTCTTTGATCAATGGCATTTCTCTCTATATCCAGACAAGAATAAGTACAAAACATGTGGGATCAGTATGGGTCTGGGATCCCAGGGAGGGATTGTTTAATGATTAGTTTATCCTGCTCTGTGCTTCTTTTTACTGAAACTTCCACCGTGGGATGACCACTACCTAGGGTAGTCTCAGTCTGAGGAAGAAAGTATTACCTGTCCTCATAGACCCCCTGAAAACTGTACTATAGTTCATGACACTTCTTTAAGGAATGTACCATGAATCACAAAAATGATAATGCGCAGACATTGCAGTCTTCTCTACCAGACACTATTTGTCATCTTAGTAGAAATTAGATGTTCCACTTGTCCTAGTACTGCTTAGAAAAAAACTAAACCAAACCAAACCAAAACACTCCAGAAATTTTACTTGCATGACTCTGATCATGTATTAACAACTAATTCCTCCTGATGGTCCCTGCGTTCCATGCATTAACACACTGTCACTTCAGAGAGGTACTCAGTTGTGCAGATTTCCCAGAGAAAAGTATGACAGCCAAGACCACTATGCTGTCTGTTTTGAATTTCCATATTTGTGCATACATTTGAGATGAGTTTCCTTCTGTCTTGTTCGTTGATTGCAAGTTCTTCCTTGTTAACATTACCCAACATCCTTTGCTTTCCAACTCAGGTCACAACTTCCTCTCTTGATTGTGGGTCAATCTCCCTCCTCCACTGTTCCTAGATTAAAGCTATATCCACTAGTTTGGCCTCCCTGTTTGCAAAGGAGCTTTTGCCCCACTTGATCAAGTGGATCTTGTCTCTACCTAACAATCCTCAGTCCTCAAATAAGGTCCCGTGCTTGTAAGAACCAAATCTTTGACACCATCTGTGCCACCAGCGTTGACTCTCTGGATCCATCTACTCTACCTTGAGCTATTTCTCCTCATCGGCATGACAGGAAAAAAACACCTCACCCCCAAGCCTTTGACCATTGCTCTGGAAGCCATGTAATGACACTTCTAAGGTCTCCCCTGACAGTGTCTTGGATAAATCTTCACAGGTATGTTCCCTTTCTCATATTACAAGATTTTGAACATAATGAACAAATAAGAGGGTCTGGATTTAATTGCTTATGTGGAGTTACATCACAGTCTGCTATTGTTTGGGTGTTCATCCTGGCCTCTGAATGCTACTGAAGAAGGACTTATGTTTCTCACAGATTCTATCTGCTGCATCTGTCAGCAATATGTGCCAGCCTGCTCCAGATATTTCAGGCACCCCAGAGGGACACAAATGGAATTCCAGTCATGAATGTTTAGGAAATTAATCAGTCCCCAGGCCACTGAATAGATCTCTCATCTCCATTGATGTTAGGGACCAGATTAAATTGCTTAAATATTGCATCTAGTGACATTCTGGATGCTTCATACTGATCTCCATCTGCCAGTCATAAAGGACACAGGTCCCATATGATCTGGGTCATATCTACTAGTCCCGTTACGGCTTTTCAGATAAGTACAGCCATCTCAGATGATACTAGACAAATTAATAGATCTCTAGATCTCCACTGCCTATACTGGCAATTAAGACATTCAACACATAAACACATTTTAATTTACATTTCTGAACCTGGAACTGAGTCCCATTACCCTAGTGTGTGTGAGATGGATACAGTATTCACATCCACAGTGTGAGAAACTGGATATCTTCCATGTCAAAGTGGACACAATATGAATGCACACAATCTGTTTGAGGTAGCCTTTGCTTTGAAGAAGTCACAATCATTTGCTTAGTAAGCAGTGCTCAAGTCCTAACACAAAGATAATATACACTTATACAGTAAACTGAATGGGAACCGTGACAGTTTTTTGTTGGTTTTGTTTGTTTGGTTGGTTGGTTTTGTTTTTTTTTTTTTTTTTCATCTAGTACTAAACAAATGTCTATACCTCTGAGTACTGGGTCTGGCTGGGATGAAATTAACTTACTTCGTAGAAGCTCAAATGGTGCTATTTTTGGATTTATGACTAAAGCAGTGTAGAGAGCTCAACAGTGTTTTGGCTGTTACTGAATAGTGCTTTCAGACCATCAAGGCCTCTCTTTTTTCTCACTTGTTCTGCCTCTCCCTTCCCCCTGATGGGTAGGCTGGAGGTGGTCAAAAATTGCAAGGACACATGGCCAGGATAACTGACCTGAACTGACCAAAAGGATATCCCTTACAATATGAAACTGAGCTCAGCAATAAAAGCTCCAGGGAAGGAAAAGGCATGGAGGACATTTGTGGTTATGGCATTTGCCTTCCCAAGCAACTGTCACATGTGCTGAGACCCTGCTTGTCATGTGTCCCAGTTTTCAGCTGGTATAGAGCTGGGTTTCTTTTTAGTAGCTACAATAGTGCTGAGTTTTGCTTTCAGAATCGGATTTGTTATAAGAGAAACGCCAATAACATACCAGTGTTTGCATTTTTGTCTCTAGAAGTGAAGGACTTCGTGTTCTGTTAGTC
Organism: Caprimulgus europaeus; assembly: GCA_907165065.1. Next base: position 112,559,257 of record OU015523.1, read on the forward strand.
TACAAGCACAAGATCTAAGGGGGTGAGAAATATTTAAATTAATAAGCTAAATTGGCATTTGGATATGCCAATGGGATATTCCATATCATATAATGTTAATCCTATATATTAGTGAGGTTCTCTTCCTCTTTTGGCTCTCTCTGAATTGCACTCAGGCTCTCACTCTTCCAGGATTGCGGTTTTGGTTTGGGATTGTCTCTCCTGGATTGTTATCTGGGAACAGGCAGGGCTTGGTCAGTGGACAGTGAGCAATTGCACTGGGTATCACTCACTTGCATATTTTATTGCTATCATTATTATTTTAATATTAATATTATTTTAGGTTTTATTTTATTTCAATTATTAAATTTTTCTTGTCTCAACCTACAAGTCTCCCTACTCTTGCCCCTAGTCGTCTCCCGTATCCTCTGGGGCTGAAGGGGAGTGAGCAACTGACCCAGCCAGGCTGGACATGTGCCCACTGATAGGAAGTATTCCTGTCCTGGTTTTCCTAGGATGGAGTTAATTTTCTTTTTAGTAATTAGAATCGCTGTATTTTAATCTCAGTGTTTCAGTTCAGACTTACTATGAAGAAGAACATTGATAACAGTACTGGTGTTATTAGTTGCTGCTGGAGCTCAAGGCCACCATGTTTGGCTGGTTTACAGCCACATTAGGACTGGGAAGGAGAAGTGCAGTGATAGTAAACCCAAAGCTGGCATTTGGATGTGCCCATTAAATATTCCATATCACATAATGTCATGTCAGTGTATTAACCAGGGCTGACCGGAAGATGGGCCATTCTCTCAGGGACCGCTCAGGCTCCCTCTTCCGGGGTTTCAGTTTTTGGGACTGTCTCTGCTCCGGGATCACTGGCTGGCACAGGTGGGCATCGATCAGCAGGTGGTGAGCACTGTGTATCACTTATTTGTATAGTCTGTTATCACTGTTGTTATCATTATCATTTTATTTTAATTAGTAAATAGTTTTTATCTCAACCCGTGATTTTCCTTGCCCTTTTCTTTCCAATTCTCTCCCCTACTCCCTGGGCGAGGGGAGGAGGAGGGTGATAGAGCAGGCTGTGTTTGGCTGCAAGCTGCAAGCAAAAAGGGTAAATCCACAAATCCTTATTTTGCTTTGCTTGTGCACACAGCGTTTGCTTCACTTATTAAACTGCCTTTATCTTGATCCATGAATTTTTCTTGCCTTTGTTCCATTTTATCCCTGTTCTTCAGGAGAGGGGAGCAAGCAAGCAGGTGTGTGGGTGCTTGGCTGCTGGCTGCAGTCAATCCACCACAGCCTGAGACTCCTTGCCATTCCTTAATTTTACTTCTTTCATGAACAGCAATTTTATTTTATTTTAGTCTGTTGTCAACAGAAATAAAGTGTTTTTACAGAAAAAGCATACACTAACATGACTTTAGCTGAGCAGTTGGCAAGAAATATTTAATACAGTTCCGTATTTTTCTTGGCTTAATTATGATTTCACAGCCAGCCTTTATTGCACCAGTCTTTTCTCAGTAAAGTAACTGTCACCTTGGTGAGAGCAAACATACAGTTCTTCCCAGTAGCTATTTATTTCCATGCAAACATTTCCCCCATGACATCTCTTGGAATTGTGAAAATTGTTCACATGGTCTGTCTTTGCACCTCTGTAGTCATAACATTAGGGATGACACTTTCAGAAATCAGTAGCTGAAGTAGTTTGAGAAGTGTGGGATCAGCTGCAGAAGCATGTAGGGAAAATAGTCCAATTCTCCTTTTATTGCCTTCAGTCCCTCATCTTCTCAGGGTGGATTCCAAATATGAATGCTGAAAGCTGCTGAATTTCTGCCAGCTGAAGCAGAGCAGAAGACAATATTTGCAAAGTGTAAATGGAAACGAGTGAAAGGCTGTCCAGATATTGATGGGAATGGGGATGTGGGAATGGGGGAGGAAAAAAAAAGTTGTCACCTCAAGGATGAAAATGGCACTGCAAAGTCTTTTTTCTCAGCTGAGCTAAATACGTTTGTAAAGATGATGTGTAGCTGTGAAAACAGTCATAGAATCATAGAATAGTTTGGTTGGAAAAGACCATTACTATCTAGTCCAACCATAAATCTAGCATTGCCAAGTTCACCACTAAACTACTAAACCATGTCCCTAAGCACCACATCTATATGTCCTTTGAATACCTCCAGGGATGATGATTCCACCACTTCCCTGAGCAGCCTGTTCCAGTACTTGACAACCCTTTCAGAGAATAATTTCTTCCTAATATCCAACCTAAACCTCCCCTGGCACAACTTAAGGCCATTCCCTCTTGTTCTATCACTTGTTATTTGGGAGACCAACACCCACCTCACTACAACCTCCTTTCAGGTAGCTGTAGATAGCAATAAGGTCTCCCCTCAGCCTCCTCTTCTCCAGAATAAACAATCACTCATAAGACTTGTTCTCCAGGCCCTTCATCAGTTTGGTTGGCCTTCTCTGTACATGTTCCAGCATCCCAACGCCCTTCTTGTAGTGAGGAGCCCGAAACTGAACACAGTACTCGAGGTGCAGCATCACCAGTGCTGAGTACAGGGGCACAATCACTTCCCTGGTCCTGCTGGCCACACTATTTCTGATAAAGGTCAGGATGCCATTGGCCTTCTTGGCTTCCTGAGCACAATGCTGGCTCATGTTCAGTCAGCTGTCTACCAGTAACCCCAAGTCTTTTTCTGCTGGGCAGCTTTGCAGCCACTCCTCCCGAAGCCTGTAGCATTGCATGGGATTGTTGTGACCCAAGTGAAGGACTCGGCTCTTGACCTTGTTAAACCTCAAAAAACTGGCCTTGGGCCACCAATCCAGACTGTCCAGATCCCTCTGCAGAACCTTCCTATCCACAAGCATATCAAAACTCCCACACAGCTTGGTGTCATCTGCAAACTTACTGAGGGTGCACTCAATCACCTCATCCAGGTCCAGGTCACAGAGTCTTTCTTAGTGAAAGGAGTTTTGAAATGAACCTAGGTCAATTCATTAGCCTCATATCACATTTAAGTTGTCACAAATACTTCCATTAGGTAGGAAATTAGTTTACCTACTGGTGAACCAGAGAGATGAAACATAGGAACTGTATAACTAGAAATTGGACTCTGTAGAAAAGCTGACAGGATTACTTGATAAAGTGGATTAACTTTTCTGAAGGTCTGTAAATCCTCCATTCAACACATGTCCCTGAGCAGGAGCAGATTCACTGTTTTGACATGAAACAAAATTTCAAAGGTTTAGTGCCTGAATGGGAGATCAAACCTCAGTATGTTTCCAGCCCAATGAATCTCCGTCACTAACCATCTCTCCTCTAGAATACTTTGACATTGGCAATGACTAAAAAGAAAGATATTCCCTAAAGTCTGATTAGCATAACAGGTAATTGATATAGTGGAGTACCACGTAGAAAATAATTAGTAAGTTAGCATAGTGGAATTTTGAAACATAGAATCATATAATCATAGAATGGTTTGGGCTGGAAGGGACCTTAAAGATCATCTAGCTCTAACCCCCCTGCCATGAGCAGGGACACCTTCCACTAGACCAGGTTGCTCAAAGCCTCATCCAACCTGGCCTTGAACACTTCCAGGGAGGGAGCATCCACAACTTCTCTGGGCAACCTGTTCCAGTGTCTGACCACCCTCACAGTGAAGAATTTCTTCCTAATATCTAACCTAAACCTATTATCTTCCAGTTTAAAGCCATTTCCCCTTGTTCTATCATTAACTGCCCTTATGAAAAGTCCTTCCCCAGCTTTCCTATAGGCCCCCTTCAGGTATTGGAAGGCCGTTATAAGATCTCCCCGGAGCCTTTTCTTCTCGAGGCTGAACAGCCCCAACTCTCTCACCCTGTCCTCATAGGAGAGGTGCTCCAGCCCTCGGATCATCCTCGTGGCCCTTTTCTGGACTCATTCTAACTGGTCCATGTCTTTCTTGTGTTGGGGGCTCCAGAACTGGATGCAGTACTTCAGGTGGGGCCTTACAAGAGCGGAGTAGAGGGGGAGAATCCCCTCCCTCGACCTGCTGGCCACACTTCTCTTGATGCAGCCCAGGACATGATTGGCCTTCTGGGCTGCAAGCACACATTGCCTGCTCATGTTGAGCTTCTCATCTACCACCACTCCCAAGTCCTTCTCTTCAGAGCTGGCCTCAAGCCACTCATTGCCCAGCCTGTACTTGTGCTTGAGGTTGCCCTGACCCAGGTGCAGGACCTTGCATTTGGCCTTGTTGAACTTCATGAGGTTAGCACAGGCCCACTCTGGATGGCATCCTGTCCCTCCAGTGTGTCAACCACACCACTCAGCTTGGTGTCATCAGCAAACTAGCTGATGGTGCACTCAATCCCACTGTCCATGTCACTGACAAAGATGTTAAAGAGCACCAGTCCCAATACCGAACCTTGAGGGACACCACTCGTCAGCGGTTTCCACTCGGACTTTGAGCCGTTGACCACAACTCTCTGAGTGCAACCATCCAGACAGTTCCTTATCCACCGAGTGGTCCATCCAACAAACCCACATAAATCAGTATATAGTAGAATTAAAAAAAAAAAAATTAAATATTGACTTTGCATCATAATTAACACAGTGATAGGTACTAAAATAATTTCAATGACAATTGCAATTTCAGTTAAAAGCTATTCAATTGCTAGAGCTAATAACACAGTTAAGGGTCTAAAATATAAATCAGTTGTTGGTGAGTAGAAACCTGACATACATCTTCTGATATATAGTAACTTATTATGTAGATGCAACTCAGCCCAAAGCAAAGACAATGTACTTCAAGTTAAAAAAAAACTAAAGGAAAAAGAATACTCTAATTTCAGTTATGTTGAATCAAATATGAATATTTTTTGAAGATTAGTTAATGTGTACTCTTACTTAGGATAACTTGTTCATGTTCCCTAGCGTTAAGTTGCATTTGTGGGAAAGTATTCAGAACTTACTTATATTCAAGATACTTCCTTTTTATTTTATTTATGTTTTTTTCTGTTTAAAATAATACAAAAATGTGTCTAAATTGTATGATGTTAATATTTAAAGATAATCTCAGTATTTATTTTCTAAGTATACCGTAAATTAGTGCATTTTCTTCTTTCTTTTTGTGCAATCATCTTAAATGATTGTGAGGTTTTTTGGTGAAAGTCAAATAAATTTGCAAATTATTTGACATAACTACAAGTATGGTTTTCTTCTGAGAACAATAAGATGGTCAATAATACAAGCAAAATATCTTTAATATGCCCAGCCTAATATGATCTATTGTGCCATATGCACCCAATCATTAGAAATGATCACTCCCATCACAAAAGAAGTTGAAGTTTGGAACCATTTGAAGAACCTGAACATACATAAATCCATAGGATCAGATCAGATACATCCCAGGAATGTGAGAGAATTGACTGATGCAGTTGCCAAGCGATTCTCCATCATATTTCATAAGCCACAGCAGTCAGGTGAAGTCCCCTGTGACTGAATAAAAGACAATATTACACATACTTAAAAAAAAAGAAAAAAAAAAGAAAAAAAGAAGAAAAAAAAAAAAGTAGAGCCTGGGAACTATGAACCAGTCAGCCTCACTTCAGGAGTCAGCCTCACCTCAGTGCCTTGGAAGATCATGGAACGGATCCTCCTGGAAGACATGTCGAAACACATGGAAGACAGGGAGGTGGCTAAAGACAGCCAACGTGGCTCCATCAAAGCAAATTTTACCTGACTAATCTAGTGGCTTTTTTCTGTGACCTGACTACTTCAATGAACAGTCAAGAGCTATGGATATCGGCTATCTAGACTTCTGTAAGGCCTTTGATATGGTCACCCAATATCTTGCCTCTAAATTGGACAGATGTGGGTTTGACAGATGGGCTGTTAGATGGATAAGGAATTGGCTGGATGGCCAAGTCCAAGGAGTTACACTCAGTGGCTCAATGTCCAAGTGGAAACAAGAAATTAATGTTATCTTTGGAGTACTGCATCCATCTCTCAGGTTCCACAGTACAAAAAAACATGTGGACCTGTTAGAGCGGGACCAGAAGAGGGACATGAAAATTATTAGAGGCTGTATTGGGTTTGCATCACAAGATTTTTGTAGTGGCAGGGGGTAGGGGGCTGGGGGGTGGCTTCTTTGAGAATTTGCCAGAAACTTCCCCCATGTCCAACAGAGACAATGCCAGCCGGCTCCAAGATGGACCCACTGCAGGCCAAGGCCAAGCCCATCAGTAATGATGGTAAAGCCTCTGTGAGAAGAGGAAAAAAAAACATGTGCATTTTGCAGCTGGGAGAGAGAAGTTAGAATATGTGAGCACAACAACTCTGTAGACACCAAGGTCAGTGAAGAAGAAGGGGGAGGAGGTGCTCTAGGCACCAGAACAGAGATTCTCCTGCAGCCTGTGGTGAAGACTATGATCAAGCAAGCTGTTGCCCTGCAATCCATTGAGGTACATGGTGGAGCAGATGACCACCTGTAGCCTGTGGAGGACCCCACACTGGAGCAGGTAGATGCCTGAAGAAGGCTGTGACCCCGTGGGAAACCCACCCTGGAGCAGGTTCCTGTCAGGACTTGTGACCCCATGGGGGACCCGTGCTGGAGCAGTCCATTCCTGAATGACTGCACCCCATGGAATGGACCCATGCTAAAGCAATTCAAGAAGAACTGTTGTTCATGGGAAAAAGTCACACTGGAGTTAGGAGGTGGAAATTGGGAATAAAGTTAACCCCTTCCTGGAAGAAGGGAGAAAGGTGTTTTAAGATTTGGGTTTTTTTCTCATTATCTTACTCTGATTTGATTGGTAATAAGTTAAATTCATTTTCCCCAAGTCATGTCTGTTTTGACAGTAATTGGAGAATGATCCCTCTTTGTCCTTATCTTGACCCACAAGCATTTCATTGTATTTTCTGACTCCTGTCCAGTTGAGAAGGAAGAGTGATAGAGTGACTTTGGTGGACATCTATCTTCCAGACAGGGTCAACCCAGTACAGAGGCCTAGAACATCTCTCCTCTGAAGAAAGGCTGAGACAGCTGAGGCTGGTCAGCCTGGAGAAGAGAAGGCTCAGTGAAGACCTTACTGTAGCATTTCATTACTTTAAGGGGACTTAGAAGAAAGATGGAGAGATACTTTTTACCAAGTGATGGGACAAAAGGTACTGATTTAAAACTGAAAGAAAGTAGATTTAGTTTGGATATAAGGAAGAAATTTTTTATGATGCCCAGAGAAGCTGTGAATGCCTCCTTCATAGAAGTGTTCAAGGTGAGGTTAGCAGGACTTTAAGCAACCTGGTACAGTGAAAGATGTCCCTGTCCATGGTGGGATGTGGACTACATGATGTTTAAAGGTCTAAAGGTAGATTCGATTAATCTACCACTGTATGGTTTTATGATTCTCTGAAACTGCCACAAATGGCTATTTGTTTTCTTATAAAGATTTGGCAAACTTGAAATGTATATTTTTTTAAGAAACACAACTTCCACTGATAAATCTTACCAGCCTATAAGGCTATTTTCAAGACTGGCAGCTCTCTGAAAAAGTTAGTGTGCTATGAAAGGATGTAAAACTTTAAAAACAAATTAGATGGGGTTTTTTTTGGTGTTTGGTAGATATATTATCAGGTGGCTGGTGAAAGAATGTAGTTACTTAGTAAGAGTCAATGTGTTTGTATTTCAGGAACGAGAAATCAGAGAAAGTCAGAAAGTGGAAGAAGGGTAGCGTGATAATAAAAATAACACCTACAACAGATGTTCCAGAACTGAATTGCTTAGGATTTGTCTTTTTTAAACATTATTTTTATTATTTTTATATGAGATATTGAAATAGAACAAGGGAGATAAAATGAAAATGTAGAAAAGGAAAATAATATTTGAAATGAAATATACAAAAGGATATCAAGTATAGCTTTTTGAGCTGTCTTGAAATAGTAATTTTCTGTTTCTCATTTACACATATCTAAAGGAAATTTTGAGTTGAGTGAATGTGTTAGTATCAAGCCAACGTAACTCTTTGTATAGATATAAAATGAAAGTAAATTACAGACAATCAGGCAAATTAAAATATGATTTCTTGTTGAATGGATCTTTTTTTTTTTTTGAAACATGTTAGGTGAAAACCTTTTCAGCTCCTCCAAAGTTTGCCTACATGTTTTAGTAAAGTGTATTATATGTTCCTTAAAAAAAAATCTTCACTTGTAACTTTAAAGATAATGGTAACCACACACTATTGCTTGTATTTAGGGAATTCAAAGAGCCAGAAGAATAATGCTCCAACACCATGCAAATGAGTATCAGAAGAAAAATCCACAAAAATGAGAGTGAGTACACTATAAAAACCTGTGTTAAATAGGAAGAAAACTTACTCTATGACACATGGTGTGGTGGGTTGACGGCAGGTGACCACCAAGCCACTCTATCACTCCTCCTCCTCACCTGGACAGGAAGAAAGAAAAATATGACAAAAGGAATGTGGGTCAAGATAAGTACAGGAAGATCACTCACCCCTTACCATCACGGGCAAAACACACTCAACTCAGGGACATTAATTTATTTTATTACCAATTAAATCAGAGTAGGATAATAAGAAATAAAACTAAACTTTAAAACACTGTCCCCCCACCCCTTCCTAACTTCAAAACACTGTCCCCCCACCCCTTCCTTCTTCCCAGGCTCAACATAACTCTCAATTTTCCCTACCTCCTCCCCCTGAGCAACACAGAGAGATGAGGAATAGAGGTTGTGGTCACTTCATCACATGTTGTTTATGATGACCCTTCTTCCTCACACTCTCCTCCACCATGAGGTCCCTCCTACAGGAAACAGTCCTCCATAAACTTCTCCAGTGTGGGTCCTTCCCACGGGCTGCAGTTCGTCATGAACTGCTCCAGCATGGGTCTTTTCCTCATGTCCTTTCCACACAATGCAATCCCTCAGGAACAGAATACTCCAGCACAGGTCCTCCACAGGGTCACAAGTTCTGACAGAAAACCTGTTCCAGCTCTCCACAGGGTCACAACCTCCTTTCAGTGACATCTGAAACTCATGAGAGACTGAAATTTGTTCTAAAAATGAGAAAACTAAATGACTACGCATTGATTGTCAAAACATATTTTTACAGTAAGGAAAATATAATGGACAGATGTTGAGTCTAGTCTGTTCTCCAATATACTGTATCATAGGAGGCTTCTCTGAGTTAAATCCTGTCAGAAGTTCAAAACCTATGGTTAATTTACCTTAAAAAAATTTCTTTCCTGATTTAGAAACATGGATGATCACCACATCTTTTAATAAGGTATTTAAATCACCAATTATCTTAATTTTTTAAAGAAATAAGCATCTTAGTTTGAAATTAGCCCAAATTTCTTGTTATTTGACTGTATATATATTTTTAGGTTCTCAATTTAAGAACTTTTTATTCGTAAGTGTCTATTTCTTTCTCTATTAGCAAATGTAGGCACTCATAGACCATAACATTCATAACCATTTCTTTGTTAATATAATAGACTGAACTACCTGAGTGTTTCATTAGAATGCATATATTATAATCTTACATGTATTTTGTTTCTACTCTGAGCTTTCTTCAATTTTTCAGTAACTTTCAAAGATGAATGCCAGTACTGGCTACAGATTTCTCGAACATTAAATTAGGATCAAATAAAGAAAAAAAATATAATGTCTGAAAATATTTAATGCTTACCTCTTTGAATATCCTAAAGCCATATTAGTTCTGTTGTTCAAAATATCCACCTGGAATATAATGTCTATAATAGTCATTTACTGGCTGTGATACTTCAAAGCCCTCCTCATACCTCCTCTGTTCCCTAGGTACCTCTTCCTCAAAATCTTATACCTTTGGCCTATGTACTTGGTTGTGCATGTCTATATTCATCTGTAACAAAACATCCATTTTTTATTTACAAGCCAACTACCACCTCATGAAGTGACTCTGACCTAACTTTTCAGTTGTTTGTTTTAACTCCAATCTTGATGCCATCTGAAAACTTCATCAGTGCCTATTTAATGTTGTGTTTTGAGTCATTGATAAAAATATTAACTCAGAAGGAATAAAGAAGGTTTTCTCTTCAGGGCTTTACTGCAGAGTACTTATCATTGGTTCCCAGTTACATTATTAATTTCAGAAAATATCCTTCTTAATGATAATTTTATTCAAATTGTCTTCATAAGAATAAAAATTTCAGTGTAACAAAGGATTTTCTAAAATGTATAGATACTAAATAAATACACATAAAAGCACATTTTAAAAAACTTGTATTTCATGACAGCTAAGATATTTATGGCAACTCTGAGCCACATCAATTTCAGTCATCAATTTCACCCAGTTTTGTGTATGACATATAGTTCCACAGTAGCATTATTGCAGGTTCAGGTCTAAAAATATTGCTTTTTGTCACCTGTTCTCATTAATTTTACACTGATTTGTGCAATGTGTATATTGCAAGTGAACAAAGAAACACAAGGACTGTGAATCATGTAGATTGAATAAAAGGCGTCCATGAGTTGTGGAAGAGAAACCAACAGGAAATATCAACAGTGCTGGTAGATACATATAATTTCCTCAGTCTGTCCCGTTTCTCAAAACTGTAAAGTAGTGGGAATCACAAATTATTGATATTTTAGTTATAGAAAATTATAATGAGGGTAGAGTATCTTGGACCAGCAATATTCAGGAAAGCTTGATTTTACAGAGTCAGGCTTTCAATGTTTCTGTACAGGAGAATTGTACACATGTTGGTTAAAATTTAAGTAACTAATAAAGCAAAAGATTAATGTGATCTATTAAATAGCTTTCCTGTTTTGTATTTGATGAAATCCTTCCTCAAAGATTAGGGACATAAACAGGCATAGGACAATAGCCAAAGTTCTTTCATAATTTAAAATGCTTAATGAAAGGTGGAGGAAAAAAGTAGAAAAAGAAAGAAGGAAGGAAGGAAGGAAGGAAGGAAGGAAGGAAGGAAGGAAGGAAGGAAGGAAGGAAGGAAGGAAGGAAGGAAGGAAGGAAGGAAGGAAGGAAGAAGATTGATTTTTCATAGGTTAGGATATATTTCAAATTCTTCTATGTACAACTCCAGCTTTCAGTAACCTGGGCTCTGAGAATTTCTGAAATTCTGAAAATAGTATTTCACAGTCTTTGATGTATTTTCTTCCATGATTCTGTCCAGGCTGCCTTTGAAAGTGCACAGCTTTTTAGCATCTACAGTCTCCTTTAACAGGAAATACCATCTCAGTTACTCTTTGAAAATTTCTCCTGCATTTTAAACTTGTGTAGTAGTTTAATTTTTTGCATCCCATTTTTAGTATTAGAAAATAAGTTAGACAATTGTTCCTCCTTCATCTTTTCCATTCCACTCATAATTTTATAGAATACAATGATGTTATTTTTCTTTTGATTGTTTTGGGTCTATTAAATCCCTTATTATATTAAATATGTTCTCTATCTTTGATTGTCTTTGTTATTTTTATTTGAAGCTTTTAAACTATTAACGTCTGCTTTTTGCACTGTCTGGGCATGGTTTCCATGCCATTATCAGAACTGGGTGCACCATTGTGGTGGTGCAACTTCTCCCTGCCCCAGGCCACTTTGTGATCTCACGGTAAGTCAACATTGTGTTTTGGTTACAAGTGCAGTGAGTTGGGACTATTAGGCACTCTCTAACTGTACCTGAAACTCCTACTGCCTGGATACCATATCTTAAACACCTGCTGCTGGATCACAGCCTGATCTGGTTGTTCTGGTTTTGATATGATAGAGTCAATGTTCTTAGGAGGTAGGATAGGACTGTGTTTCTGTTTCAGTGTGGGATTTGTTAAGAGAAGAATGTTGATAAGGTACTAATGTTTTCGGTTGCTACTGGAGCCCAAGGTCATCGTGTTTGACTGGTTCACAGCTGCATCAGGACTGGGAGGGAGAAGCATAGTAATTAGCAAACCCAAAACTGTCATTGAGATATTCCATATCATATCACATCATGTTGAGTATATTAACCAGAGTTTACCAGAAAACAGGGGTATTCTCTCAGGGATTTCTTGAGATCACTCTTCTGGGAATACAGTTTCAATTTCAGGACTGCTTCTGCTCTGAGGTAGTTGGCTGGCACAGGCTGGGCATTGGTCAGGTGGTGAGCAATTGCACTGGGCATCACTCATTTGTATATTCTGTTATTACTGTTTTCATAATTATTATTTTATTTCGATTAGTAAATTGTTTTTATCTCAACCCATGAGTCTTCTTGCTTTTACTTTTCCTATTCTTTCCTCTATTCCCTGGCAGGAGGAGATTGAGAGAATGACTGTGTTTGGCTGAAAGCCAAGGGAGTGTAATCACCACACTGGTATATGCCACAACTGTATTATATGGTTGCTGATATACCAGAAACATCTCATACCCATTGTAGCTATCTTGCAATCCTCTAAATACTGGTCCTAAAGAAGACCCTTTAAGTTCTCCAATACTGCAGAAGGCTGCATCCAGCATTTCCCTCTGAGTGGGACGCCTCTCAGAGCTTGTGAAAGTTCAAGTTTGCAAAACTTGGAGGACTGTTGCAGAAGACAGGCAATGGGACCTGGGCTGGAACTCTCCGCTCCTTGAGGCTCAACACTGACCTGTTGAGAAATGCTAAGACATTTGAAGTGTGTATTTCATGGAAGTCAAAGGGAATTTTTAACAGATATAGCTTTGTATATTTATATCTATACTTATGTCTATATTAATATCTATATCTCTGTGTGTATGTGATTAGATTTAATAATAATTTAACTTTTGGTTATCAACTGATTAAATTTATTGGAAAAATAATATAATCCAATTTTATGTTTTACTGTAATAGTACTAATAATCCTTAATTGCTGCTATTTTACCATTAGTATTAATGAACCTTACATTTGCTGCTATCCCAAAGATATGCTAAGCACATAATCACTTATTAAATCACAACACTGAAATCCCTACACCTAATCTCTTTAGGCATGAACCATTGACCAAGTCTGTGACTAGGAGTGTATGCAGTGGCACCTAGACTCCTCTCTGAGGAGGCGTTTAGAAAGCAAGGATGTCTACTCTGAAACTTGTGACTCAACAAGAGAGCCTCACTTAAAATCTTTCTCAAATCCCTATATAAATCACACAAGCATGATTTTGAATCTATTTTACCAGATCTCCTTGTAAATCATATGCACCAATACGTGTGTAAGCAAGTCATTCTATCTCAATTCTGATTGTAAATCATTCTACTTCAAATAATTCTACTTCAATTTTAATTTGATTTTCCTTTTGTATGCCTTTTCCAAATAGTGAGTAATAGAGTGAACCTTGTCAGTGAACTGTGTTAAGTCACCCTTTTTACAAATTCATATTAAAATAACTTTTTCTAATATCTTTGATGGTGATTCTTCAGACAATCAAATATTCTGAATATTTGATTTGTCTTTTTGGCTGCTCAGGTGACATTTGCATTGAACTCTTTTTCATAGGCACAATGTTTCCTGCATAAGTGGAAAAGTCACTAAATTTCCTGACTAAGTGTGTGAAAAAAGGATTCTTTATCCTACATGTGCTATTTTATATATATACACTTTGTCTTTAATTTTCCATAGATTGCTCAAGAATCATGAAGGCTCATAATGTTCTCACAAAGTTCTATAACCTTTTGCAACTAGCTCTTTGCCATACAGCAAACTTTCTCATGGCACTATTCAATCTGTTTTCAACTGCTGATATTGATCTGAAAGAGAATAGACATCACATACTGCAATTCTCCAATGTGATTGTCTGTCCTTTGACCTTTCCTTTTTCCTATGGAAACAAACAAACATACACTGGGTTTTTTTATTACTTATTTCAGGTCAAAGAGGAATAAAATGTAACTAAAGACACTTACATATTTATCTATAACTCCTACCTGTCCTGATATGTGCATACTCCTTATAATACCACTTATTTCTGCATGCTGAGTTCTTTCTCTAAACATATCCTTCTGAAAATATAATGGTTTGTTAAATATGGATGTGATTCTGCTCAGGAATACTTTTTGCAGTAAAGGAAATTTGTCCTTTGGCTATCAACTCCCACACATTTCTTTTCAGTAAGCCATGTTTAGACTTCACCAGTTATAGCTACATTTTGCTTAAAGCAAAATTAATGTCAGCTGCCTTAAACCTCTTAATTTTTTCACATTTTTAATAAATGATCAGAAAAAATATTATTATTTCATATATGCTCACTAGCCCACTTACTGTGAAAGTAGTGAAATTACTTGATTAACCCTGTTCAGTATTCATGCTTATAATAAACCAAAAGTTAAATTAGAAAGAGGAAAGTGATCTCTCACAGTTACAATTTAGGAGTTGAGGCTTACAGGTAACTCAACTCCACTGAGATAATGATAAAACAGCTTATTAGAAGGGTGGATCTGGGCTTCAGCCTCTCTTATAAGATTAATGATGAAAGATGAGCAATTCCAGTATTCTGAAGTAAAGAAAGGAAAATATTTCTCTTATGACATAATTAAAAAAAAATAAATATTTGACTCTAAAAAAAGGAGAAAGGTAGTACTTTTATTTTATTTTATTTTACTTAATGGCTAATTTTCTCCTTTACTTCTACATACCAGAATTATTTATCCAAAAAGAGAAACCTAACTATCATGATAGTCAGTCACAGCTCATGGTAGTCTTCAGTCTCTCCTCAACATGGATGAAATGCCATTTTGCATTTGATAGTGTAATTTTCTGATGATGCAAGGCAGATTTGTCCTCCGGTTCCTCCAAATAGTATACCTTAAGTAATGGCTTTTCCCAGTCACTCAGAAGTAAACATTGTGTAACTTTTTGTGTGAAATGGATCCACTGCTTTAGGAGGGATCAAGAGGTATCTCACCAGCCTCCTCTGGAATGCCACAGAGAGCAACAATTTAAGATTTGTTGTTAGAAAGAAGTTCAAATAGTCTCAAGCAAACAATGACCGAACATTTTCTCCCCTGCATACTTTGTAAATGAACTGATCATAAACCCTTCTTGCTCTATATAGGCTGAAGTAGTCTGAATGCACATTGACTGCATTAGGCACAGCAAGTGAGATGACAGGAAAATAACTATTTCAAATATATCCCACTCAGTGCTAAATCAAAATCTTATATAAATCAAAACTTTTTTTTTTTTTGAAACAACAAACAAATCAAAACAAAACCAAAACTTATTTCAAGGAATTAGGCTTTTTCTGATTACTTAAAATATAGAATTTCTGGACAATTTTTTTTCAATCTATAATTCATTACATATTTTCCCACTAGATTGATGACTGTGAGCAGACACTGAGAGCAAATCTGTGATGTATTTGATGTGCATTGTTCATATGAAAATCTGTAAATATGTTAAAAACCCATAACCTAATTGCCATAATGATCGTAATTAATCAAGTTGTGATTGATCAGTTAAGGGGTATGTCTTATTTCTGAATAGTTTGCTGACTCAATGTGGTATATCTCCTCTTGAAGTATCTTGGAATGTTTACACATTACTGTGCACACAAGCTCCAAATTACACTGTTAAGGTTAGAAGACTGTTCCTCATGTTAGGTGACTTGTAATTCTATCTACAAGAGTCTGCAGCTACATATGATGTGAATATTTCATCACTATCATATTTATTCAAGGAATGACATTGGCTCAAGAGAATCGAATTCTCCTTAAGCTGCCCATTGTACAATGGACCCCAACAAATTATGTTAAAAAGATAGCCCAGTGCCTCTGTTTGCTACTCACAGACAATGATATCGAGGTTCTTGATCTTCTACTGCTGAAAAAAATGCAAAAGTATGAAGAGTTTTATTAGTTTTAGTATCCCAATTAATATAATATCATTAATCTACTGAATCCTGTTATCTGCTGTCAGGTCTTCACAGAAAAATAAAGTGAGACAACTGAGCATTGTGGAGCAATTAGCAGGTTTTCAGAATAGCAATGTGAGAATTAGTTGCTACTTTTCATATTCAGCTAGTTTTTGTTATTTCTTGCTGCCTGAGAGACTTGTGAATAGAAAAAAAAGTGGGTTGAATTACTTTTGTACTCCTCAGGACTGTGGAAAACAAAACAAACAAAAAAGTTACAAATGAATTAATATCCCTTTAGGATGAATTAGTAGCAATGACAAGGACATTTATGTATCAGTTTAAAAGTAGGGTAAATGGGAGATGACTTGGGTTTACAGGTGAAATTCTATCCTAAGTGACTCAAAGAGGGAGGGGATAGCAGTTATTAACTCAGTGGTGCTGGAATTTCTCTTGCAGACTGTTAAGACCTTTCAAGAGTATCAGTTTGTAGTAATATTAATAAATAAAAATGTAGTTTCTCATCTTATCAAGTTTTACTAGTTCTTGTCTACAACAACTTATGTTTGTATCATTGAATGCTTTTGTACCATTGAATATTTTAACTTGTAAGATCATTTAAAAATAAAAGTCTAGTGAGGTTTTTCAATAATTTAACAAGAAAAATCTAGAATCAGGAAACAAATGCAGAATGGTGACACTGTTTAGTACTCACTACATGTGATAAAATACACTGTGTGAGATGATATGCATTGCAGAGGGGTAGATACTTTCTAAAATCTAAAAAAGTTCCTTGGATTTTTTTTTTTTTTCTTGAGGTTGTTAAGGGCTTTTTTTTTTGTGTATATCCTTATCCCGTAATGATGAGACTTTGATTCCATTTTATGTGATAGGCCAATGTTGCAACATGTGCAAAAGTTTTAATAATAACAATAATAATTGAATACCAAGAGTATGTAGTAGTATAATTTTAACTATCCTTCCAATAACAGTGGTACTTCAGGCTTCTTCAGAGAGGAATTTTCTCTTGGTGAGTAGAGAAAAGGAACTAATCACAGACCAAAGGATTGCTTTCCAATGTTGAGGAGGTTCTGTGTCTGTATGAGGTGCTGTTGCTTTATATCACCCCTTCCAACTGATGCCACTGCCTGACATCAGAAATTTACAATATGGGGATTATCCACAGGGAGACTATCACTGAAAAGAATATAATGGGAGAAGAACTATCCCATTCTCTTTTGGCTGCAAAAGCAATGTTTAATTTATTCTTTTTGTCCTTATTTTATTTTACTTTAAGAAATCCCAGTAAAATAGTAGGGGGTCATTCACAGCTGAGTTAATTAATATGCTGCCAGTGCTGATTAACTAAGCCAGATAGAAAGTACACACAATCCTGCAAGAAACACCACAGGAGTCTCTTTTACCTCATGGCAATTCAATATAAAAACAAAAAACCAACGAATTTAAATGGAGGATTAAATAGAAAATCAAATATCTCAATTAATAATAACTAATAATTGAAAGAATAGTCAATAAAATATCAAAGCATTTACATATTTGGAATTTATAATCTCTAAGTTTGTTGTGGCTTCTTTGGTATACTATAAGTTGTAAATAAAAACTATCTGGAACCTGAAACACAGGTAGACACAATCAGTAAAAATATGTTTCTCCTTGGAAAAATGGTTTTCTTAGAGTTTCACAGTGTGAAGATTTTATGTATTCTACATAAAATAATAATAATAATTATTATTTTTTTTTTTTACATCATCCTCCAATACGTAGCTTCTGCAGGTGAAACATGGTCTTCTGGGAGCAACCAGACAACTTTATTGCCTGCTGTTTACTCACTGCATGAGACTGGAAATGCAGCTCTGTCGAGGGAGTATACTCCAGCTCACTAATCCTAGAAATGCTGACTCTGAGTGCTGCTCTGAAAAAGACGACAATAAAAGATTCATTTTTCTTGCTCAAGGGCACTGAGAACAGAAGGGACCAGCACTCCCTTTTTGAAGGGACCATCTGGCCCTGTGCTCTGCCTGTACAGGCGACAGGAATTCTTCCAGAAACTGGATTAAAATATGTTTCTCAGAGAGCTACCTAATCAGTTTTTAAAGACTCCTAACAATAGCAAGTCCAATGCTTCTTCTGGCAGGCTGTTCAAATGGTAGATTAGCTTCACCAATGCATCTTACTGCATCTTATTTCAAGGCTGAATAATTCTAACTTCGGTTCCCAGGCACTGGATAATCTTAGGCCTTCATCTCCAAGACTAAGACTCCCTCTTCTAATATAATTTCAATGGTTAAGTACCTATGCAGCAAGATCAAGTAACTTCATTTTCTCTTTAATAAACTAGTGGATTGAATTCCATAAGCATCTCACTTCAAGGATTGGTTTCTAGTACATCTGGGTCATTTTTGGAGTCCTCTGAAATATTTTTATTAAATTTGTATCTTCCTTGAATCACAGAATCACAGAATCACAGAATGTCAGGGACTAGAAGGAACCTCAAAAGATCATCTAATCCAATCCCCCTGCCGGAGCAGGAACACCTATATGAGTTCACACAGGAAGGCGTCTAGGCAGGTCTTGAATGTCTCCAGAGGAGACTCCAGAACCTCCCCGGGCAGCCTGTTCCAGTCCTCTGTTACTCAATTGCAGAATTTAAACAGGATGAAGAATTCTTCAAGTTCTTATGAATGCTGTGTACAGAAGTTATTTGATTCCCTTTTTTGATATTCTTTTATGCATTCAGTGGCAACATTCACCAATCATTATACTGAGCTTTCACATCGATACTGTTCTCTCTGGTAATAGTTAAGTTTTTTCTCAAGTCACTGCTCTCCAGGAAGAAATCTCTCATTCTGCTGCTGAAGTCTGCACCACATCCCATGTGTAACAACTGGCACTGTCAATGCACTGAAATGCATTTTGCTAAATGATGACTTTGTACCTGGGAGATTTGGAACATTGTGTAACAACCATCTCTTCTTGTTTTTTAGTGCTTCCATTGATCTATACAACTAACAAAGATCTCACATGATCATCTGAAAAAAACACAATATGATTATTGATTAAAGCTTTGAGTAGTATCAGATCCTGAAGAATGCTCAGTGCTCCCAGCTATCATAAATGCTAGCACTGATTTCTTCTCCCTTAAACTCCATTTGCTACCTTTGAATATGTCAGGTTTTACCCAACTAAAGTATATGACAAATTGAATATATACATTGCATGCCTTCTCAGAATAAGGCATTATATAATGCCATGTAAAAAACTTTGAAATACTTGAAATGTGTAACTGCTTTTATCAAGTTACTTCATCACCTGATGAAAGACTATCACAACATTTTCTTGCCCTTGTTATATTTTCTAACAAAACATGGCAATTGTGTTTTTGTACTAATTTCTGTTGGCACGTTGCATGTGCTCTGAGTTTAAATATTTATTGAAATATTTATTGAAGAAAGAGAAACAGTGAAATTTCCAATATTATTATAAGGTTTCTAGTTTAAATAAAGTTTTTAAGATCCAGATCTTGTTATGCAGGATATAATAAGAACATGAAAACTATCAAATTACTCTCATCTCTTCCAGATGAAACACATGAAAGACCTTTAAAGATAAAAAAAGTCAGAAAGGATCAATGATGTAGTTATCCCAGCATACAGTACCATATTTGATGAAACATAATATTATCTTTCTGTAATGATTGTATTGACAAAGTATGAATGGAAGTCTATAAGCTGCATTGTCTAAAAAAAAAAAAGGCTTTTGTTTCAACGTCTGTAAACAATATTGAGTATTTTCATCGTCCTTTGCTGTGTGGTCTGCATTTTCTCATTCACATGATATTGGCTCGTATCCTTCCATTTTTATCCTCCTTCGTTGCACTAGTTTTGGCTGGGTTAGAGTTAATTGTCCTCACAGCAGCTGGTATGGGGCTATGTTTTGGATTTGTGATGAAAGCAGTGTTGATAACACAGGGATGTCTTCGTTATTGCTGAGCAGTGCTTACACAGAGTCAAGGCCTTTTATGCTTCTTACACCACCCCACTAGTGAGTAGGCTGGGGGTGCACAAGGAGCTGGGAGGGGACACAGCTGGGACAGCTGACCCCAACCAACCAAAAGGATATTCTGTATCATATGACTTCATACTCAGCAATAAAAGCTGGGGGAAGAAGAAGAAAGGTAGGGCATTTGGAGTGATGGCTTTTGTCTTTCCAAGTAATCTTTACATGTGATAGAGCCCTGCTTTCCTGAAGATGGTTGAACATTTGCCTGCCAATGGGAAGTAGTGAATGAATTCCTTATTTTGCTTTGTTTGTGTGTGCAGCTTTTACTTTACTTATTAAACTGTCTTTATTTCAAACCCTGAGTTTTCTTACTTTTACCCTTCTGATTCTCTCCCACATCCTGCCATGGGGAAATGAGCGAGCAGCTAGATGGTGCTGAACTGCCCATCAGAGTTAAACCATGACACTCATGCCAGTGGATTGGTACAACAGCTCTGGTTTTCTGGCTAAAATAATGTACTTAATGTTTTAGGAAGGTTTTTTTTTGTTTGTTTTCTTGACATTATTTTACCTCTTTTAAAGTTCCAGTTGCTATTACTGTGTTCTTGCAAGTTATGTATGGCTTCTTCTCTGGTGTCTGGAAGTACTGACAAGATGATGAATATGAGCAACTGAAAATTTCTTTTAGTAGTTTGTTCTCAGGTCCTTTGTGGTCCTGTCTTTGAAAATTGAACATAACAAAGCTGACTGAGAGTTTTTCATTCTGTGCAACCATCAAGTTGAAGACCTCTTTCTTATTTTCTGCATGGGCATATTTGTTCTAATGGCAACAATGCCCATGATCTAAGTTATTTCTTGTGTTCCTTTCTGAGGAAGATGTGCAAGCTTTCTCATTCGCATTATTTTGTATGAGTATTCATTCACAACAAACTGTTTGAAGGAGACAGGTGGTAAAGATAACATGTTGAAGCAATTAAGGTAATTTCTATATTTCTCCAAGGCTTTTCACACATTGGAAATGCACCAGGAGAAATGGACATAAATTTCATAAGCCTTTTTATTCTTTAAAACACATAGATCTATGCATGTTGTATACAGCTTTACATTCTAAGACATGAGAGACATTCCACCATACCCTGTCTGATTGTGCACCAGCTTATCTTCTGGTTGTGTTTCAGCAGAGAGATGACTTGTGTTCATCATCTCTCACAGTGTCAACAAGGTTGTGTTTGCAACCATACATCAGAATGACACTGAAATCTACAAATTTCGTTAATATGCTTTGCCACTAACTTTCCTGCTACAAGTTTATTCCCTCCTAACATTTTCAAATTATATCTACTTGCTGGCATGCCAGATGTGGTGAGATACTTTCTTTGTCTTTTCCCATAGCATATACCAATATTCATTTTTGGCATCTAATACAATTTCTCTTTTATGAAGTCAGTGAATTTTTCTTTATCTAGCAATTTTTTTAGTGAGTAGTATTTTTTTCCTTACACAGCATTAGGAGAATTGGTACTGTGAACTTGAGATTTTCATGCATTTCACTGGAAGTCAATCTAATTTAATCAGTGAGTTCAGTGAATTAACCAGCAATGACTTCTCATCTGCTCTCTTGTTATTATTTTTCTGTCAATGTGGTAGGAATGCTATCTGAAAGCAATGATTTCAGCACGTGAGAGGAACTGTGTGCTCTCTTGACTTTGAGGGTTAAGCTAGGAGATTGCTGAATCTCACAGGTTAGAGAATTTGAAGAACAGTAACCATGTGACATCTTATAGCTGACTATTCTGTAACATACTGCCTACAATACAAACACAAAAGTAAATATTATTTTTAAAATTCTTAAATAAATTCTGGAAAAATACAAATACTAGTATGATTAAATAGTCACAATTGTGGAAAATGGACCAGAAATGTGGGATGGTTTGAGCACTTTATTAAGTCTGAGAATAAGACTGTACCTTTAAGCATCCTGTTGTGAAAAATATAATAAAGTCAAAAGTATAACCAAGCATCTGGTAAAACACTGTCAAAGACAGTTTTTGTTTGACTTGATAGAAAACATGCATCCAGGCAGAAGTATTACTGTTCTAGGAACATTTTAAAAGAGTATTATTGCAGGATACTAAACAATCTAATAATAAATAAAAAATGAAATTTCTTTGACCACAAACTAGTAATTTAAAGACTCCATAGTAAAACTGAGATGGATAAATAAGAAATCAAGCCTGGTTTGATTAACCTAATCACCAAAGCTGCAACAAGTTTGTGAAAAAAATGAAGCAATCCTACTCTCCTCACTCTGCTCTCCATCCTTCCTATGCCCAGTTCCTGGAGTTGTGATGAATAAGATGGCTTTCACATGTGTTTCTGCTTCTCCTTACCCACTATGTTTCTACTAGTCATCAGGTAGCCTTTAATTCAATATTCTCTGCTTTGTCATTATGACTTCTCTTTCCCACACAGTCCCATCCTCCTTCCTTCCCTAAGTTGCAGGACAATGGATGGACAGGCAGTACTACACTTCGTGTATGCAATTTTCAGCTACATGGACTGTCTGAAGATGCAAATTTTGACAAGATTCAGGAGAAAAACTCAAAGCAACAAAGCATTAAGTATTGTAATAGAGACTTAGTACAGAATGGATAGTTAAATTAGACATTGCACAAAATTGTTTCATTCATGTAAAAAATTAAAATAATACAACAAAATGAGTAAATCACATGCCCTGTGTTGTAAAACAGAAACATAATGGGCATGACAGTGTGGCATCTCCTTCCTTATTACAGCCTATAAAATATAGTCTTTAATATATACATATTGCCTTTTATGAAGAGAGCATAGTGAGAACATAAATTTTGCTTAGGAAAATAGGTCAGTTATATAATACAGTTATGTGGGAATAAGCTTCATCTATACCTTTCATTTTTTACAGATTTTAAGAAAGCATATGAATAGCCTGCCTGTGTTACAGGATATGAGATAGCCTCTATATTATAATGCAAGAATGTGAAGTACCTCTTAAAATTGTTATGCTGGTGCAGTGTTGTGTTTGCATTCAGAAAGTTCAACATGAATACTGAGTAAAACTTCTGCTTCTTATGACTTTAGTATAGGATTAAATCTAAAAAAATTATTATCTACAGGGCTTACTGATTGAGTAAGGAAGAAGAAATACGATCAAGAAAACTTCATATAATGGTGATCTGCTTATTAGTGAAAGAACTGAGCATAGAGTTTTAAAGATGAACAGAGAAATGGAAGAAGTAACAGGAAATATTGTGCTCAAAACTCCTAATTATAAACCCAGATAAGTGGCAAACATATTTGGTCAACAAATAGATATAAATGTATTTCTCTAGTCACTTTGAATACCTATGAGCCATCTCTCACCAACCTCAGAGAAGAGTTGGAGGCTTGAGCAGAGAGAGAACAAACTGATGTTAAGGATATGGATAGCAGACATCTGTCTTAGTGTATTTGGTCTGGCTGAGATGGAGTTGATTTTCCCCGTGGCAGCCCTCAGAGTGCTGTGTTTTGTATTGGTGGCTCAAGGGGTGTTGATAACAAACCAGTGTTTTGGTTACTGGTGAGCAGTGCTAGCACAGCACCAAGGCTGTCTCTCCAACATTTCCCTCCCCAGTAGGCTGAGGTGGGGAAGGTCTTGGGAGGGTACGTAGCCAGGACAGCTGACCCAAACTGACCAAAGGGATATTCCAGACCATGTGATGTCTGCTCAGAAATAAAAGCAAGGGGAAGGGAAGGGGAAGGGGGGACATTTGTTATTTCCATTTTGTACTCCGGGAACCACAATGTGTATGAAAACCCTGCTTTCCAGAAAGTGGCCAAAAATCGCCTGCTGATGTAAATTAGAGAATAAATATTTTGTTATTTTGCTACTGCACATGCAGCTTTGCTTTGCTTCTATTAAACTGCCTTTGTCTCGACCCATGAGTTTGGATTTTTTTTGTTCTTTCTTATTTTCTCCCCTCCCCATCCTGCTGAGGAGAGGGGTGATAGAGTGGGCTTTGGTGGGCACCTAGCATCCAGTCAGGGTCAACCCACTATACTTAGACAGCATCTTGGCATGTCTGAAATAAAACAAATTCACAATGTGAACAATGGCATCTGGTGGAAATTGAGACTGTGGCCCAAAAAAAAAAAAAAGACAGTTATTTTGAAGGAGTCAGGAAATTAATATAAAAATTTTACATTTAATTCTGCCTAATGCAGAAACAAGCTGGCAGTATGTAGAAATTTTGACTTTTCCTCTGTAGCGATTCCTCAGTGAGAAGGTTGAGTTTTAGATTTATATTTCAGGTCATTACAGTCATTACAGTTGTTACTTTTTATATAGATGTGAGCTCTGGGATCTTATTAATGAAAAGTAATATAGACAACTAAATATTTCTGACAATAAAATACTATGACAGAAAAAGGAAAACAAGATCTAATAAGGAATCGTAGGAAGTTTACAAACATCCAAATAAAATAGCCACAGTGTTATCTCAACAATATCAGTAGGAAGAACATATGATGATAGTGAAAAGGGTAGACTAATTATTTCTCTTTTGAGGGAAAAAGAAGAAAAAAAGAAAGAAGGATAATAAAAAAACTCTAAAAAATTCTCAATGTGGAGTTTTAACAAGAGAGAAAAATATTGACAGAATGGGTTGAATAAAACTGAGAGTAGTAAAGAGTTTAACAGGCAGAGGAATAATAATTGCAGTACTTCATGGGGCAGGGGATGTACAGAGTGAATTGCTTTATTTATTCACTCATGTGATACAAGGAAAGAATCCAAATCTTTGGACAAACAAGGAATCCTAAGAATTTTCTATAGGCTTGCACAGAGGTGAATCATCTGTTCTAGGTATTGTTAGTTTGCTTCTTTAACTGAATTATGTGTCTCAGGTAATAGATTCTTCATTCTTGCATTCACTAATTTTAATCAAAAGTAGAGGCTTCTGGGTTTTACACACTTCATGCTTGTCTGGCCCATGCACTGCTTCCTGGAATTTGGGTTGTAAATTACACTGCTCTGGTGGTGTTAAGATGAATCCATCATACTAAGTTACCATTTCTCTTTGCCTTCTGTAAATTTCCAAAGAAGACTTATTGTCACTTCAGTGACTCCCCTGCAATATCAATTTGGTGCTCAGTTTTCTGCTTCTGGGCTGCTGCCTAGTCTTTGCACCTGGTAATAGCTTGAGTTATACAAGTAATTTGTTTTAGTAATTTTTCATTGCATTAAAGTGAAGTATGAAAAATCTTAGCCTCTGAACCACAGTTTACTACCTTACTTTGCCTTGTTTTGCCTTCCCTTGCTTTCCCTTCACTTCCATTTCTCTTTTCTTCTCATTTACTATCTCTAGCATAATGCATTTCTTCCCATGATTATTACATAATAATCTAGGAAAATGGTATTATCAGCAGTTGTCACTGGTTTCCTTCCAATGCCCATAGGTCCTACTTGATATTTTGCCTTATCTGCTTGTGATTTCCTTTTTTTTTTTTTTTTCCTTCACAAATAGTTTAATTTTTGAAATGATACAATCATACTTTCATAGTGTCAATTTAAAATACTGTCAGACTTTTCATACCTTCTAAATTCTTTTAACTTAGGAACTTCAAAAGTTTGTGGTTTGTATTTGTTTTGTTTTGTTTTGTTTTGTTTTTTCCGTGCAAGAAATTTTACTGACAAGTTATGTTTAATTTCTGGATTAATGTTATAGTTTTTGATATAAACGATATTTAAATCTGAAGTAGTCACATAAAGAACAAAAAGAAAAGTCTTGAGTTGTAAGGCTTTTTAAAACCTACCAACAGTGCTAAGGCCAGTAGTGTTACTTCCTTCCTTTACCGGAAAGTGAAAACACAATTTCAAATCAACTGCTAGAAGTGTCCTAACCAGAGGTTTGCAGGACAGTTAGGAGGAGAAGAAGAGGAAATGGGAATTTTAAAATTTCCCCATTACTGCAAGTTAAATCTTCATCCCTGTGTAATACTGTACCAGGAAAAAAGCGGATTAAGAATGGCTTTCCTGTAGATTCAGATTTTTTCCTTTATTTTTCAAGATTTTCAGACTTTACTGACCTAGGTGGAGGTGGTACTGCCTTTTATTTTCCTCTTCCTTTCTTTACTTTTGGAATCAAGTTGCTGACAGCTCAACAGTGACATGATCAGTACCAAGCAGCAGCTATGGTTTGGCTGTTCACTTCTTCCCCATAGCTGGTTCTATATATGAACAATATACCACTGTTATTTAATAAAAAAATACTCATTGTCAGTTAAACATATCAGTGATTTTTACTGCCACCATCATCATTACAAGATGATACACCATCTTTGTCTTAAACTGAACCCCATCTCATTAGTAGGTGTCCTGGTTTTTAGCTGAAACAGAGCTGGGTTTCTTTTTCAGTAGTTAGAATAGTGCTACGTTCTGTTTTTCAGCCTGGGACTTGTTATGAGAGAAACGCTGATAACATACCGGTGTTTGCATTTTTGTCACCGCAAGTGAAGGACTTCGTGTTCTGTTAGTCCACAAGCACAAGATTTAAGGGGGTGAGGAATATTTACATTAATAAGCTAAATTAGCATGTGGATATTCCAATGAGATATTCCATATCATATCACATCCTCCGGGATCGTTATCTGGGAATGGGCCTGTTAGGGAATGGCTCAGAGAGCAAGGCAGAATGGTTGTACGAACAGAGCCTGTCTAACATTTAGCAGGCCGCAGTGGAAAAATACTGAATACTGACACTGAGACTTTATCTCAATTTGGTAAACAACCTTGAGAAAGTAAGTGTGTGAAAAATGTAGAGGGTGCTTTACCGTTAAACCGCAAGTAGGAGGACCATGTAAATGTAACGTTTAGAGCTTAAGCCAATTAGCTGAGGACTAGTAGGAATAATTATCGTAGCCTGTATAAATATGACTGAATGAGAGTAATAAACGGAACTAGGCCCTTATCACTCACATTGAGTCGGCTCACATAGTTTCCTCCGTTGCTCACATGGGCCAGACTTGGTCAGTTGGTGGTGAGCAGTTGCACTGGCTATCACTCATTGGTATATTTTGTTACTGTTGTCATTATCACTACTATTTTAACATTAGTATTATTTTAAGTTTTCTTTTTTTTCCGTTATTAAACTGTTCTTATCTCAATATACAAGTCTCTTTATCCTCGCCCCCCAGTCTTCTCCCCTGTCCCCTGGGGGTTGGGGGGAAGTGGGTGAACAGTTGTGTGGGCTGCTAGCCAAGGGCTAGCCCAGTGAAACTATCACATTCCCTTATCTAAAATTTATTTTAGAGAAAATGCAGTATTCTATCTAGTCTTCGGTTGCATCTCCAGACTTTCCACCAGTGTCTCACATTTGCCAATTCCAAAAAGTGTTTTAGGGTACGTCAAATAGCACAATGGGATCAAAAATCTGCAACTGGATCCCACAGCATGTATGTGTATATGCAAATTATCTCTTCAGTGCAGAAATCCTTCATAAAGGAGCTTCTATCACTTCTTTTAGATTAGTAGATACAAGGCCAGAAAGACACACAGATTTCTACATGCATGCTTGTATACCAAAAGCTCAGTCAATTTCTCCTTATAAAGAACCTGACAGCTGTGGCCTTCCTAAAACAGACCTTACAAAAAAAAGACCCTCTCCTATTGATCTCAAGAGCTCAAGAGGAAGAGAATACATTACATTCACTGAAAATGGTTTTAACTAGCTATACATAGCTTCAAGTTTTAAAACACCAAATTTGTTTGGCTTAGCCTTTAGCTTACTTTAAAGATATTGTTTACTAATCTGATTTTGGATAATGTGTCTTTGCAGGGTGTTCCACACATACTTAACTAAGCATGCATAAGAAAACCTGTTCTTGAGATTTGGATTACAGCTTTATTTCTAAACCTTGGTAATTTTTGAATTGTTAATGATCATTAAAAGTGAAGAAAGAAGACTGAAGAAGATGACGTTAAGATTATTCAGCATTAATAATTATACTTTCAATTAAGATAAACACCGACCTCTCACAAAAACTACAGGGCAAATTCTGAAAGTTGCATAGAGCTTAAAGGAAGGTGACAATTTATTTAGAAGGAATAGATCAGGGCCTCGATTTACTCTGATTATACCTTGCTTTGTACTACAAATCTTTTATTTAAAGTTAATGGTACAATCTCTAGAGACAACATATACTGGAATTTCTTGTATAGCCCTATCTGAAATTCTGTTTTGTATTAAAGAATCTTTCACATTTAACAAATTTATGTTTAAAATATACATTATAGATCTGCAAACTGAGTTGCTAAACTTCATGTAAACCTTAATTGTTATTCTGATTATTTCTTAATGTGTCATTAAAATAGCATACACATTATTTTCCTTGTTGTTCTTATAAATAATGTAGCTATTTCTGTTTTGTCATTTTGCTCTTTATATATATATATACTGATTATGTAAAGAATGTTTTCCATAATCCAGAAATTGTTTTTGTGAATGTCTTTGCAGCTATAGAGTGCTAATAGATGCCAGAAAGTCTATATGCCCAATGAAAAGCACTACTTTTTCCTTCATCTATTATTATAATCTTGTATGTTATAGTGCTGAAATGTCTCATAACAAAAAATGGGGACAAAACATACCATAGGTTTATTCCTTTTTAGTTAAAAGATGGGAATGCTGTCAATTTATATAATATGATTCTCATTAGCCCAGGAAATCTACATTTATCTGGCCAAGCTTATTACCTTTAAGGGTTTTCTCTCCTAATTGTCAAGATGAGGTCACAACTTATGTGGCTTCTGCTTATTGAACTTTGAAAACTGTCTTTAACTACTGTAGCACTGGGAATAAAAACTGCCATTTAATTTTAAAGACCTGTAATCTTCTGCTCATAGCCTGCCATCTGGTCCTGTGTACAATGTCAGCCTAACGAAGATTCGTTTCCGGCAGAGAGGGTGGAGGCCACTGTGGTTGGCATTTTCTGCATGTATGTCATTCTGAGGCAGAGGGATAGTGCAAAGTCCTTTTATCATTGAAGTTCCTCAAGTCTATTAATAATATTTAATTTTAAAAAACAAACAAACAAAAATGAAGAAGAAGAAAAAGTAAGCTTTAACTGCCAGCTAATCACAAGGATCCTAATCATTTAGTTTTCAGCCATGCCCAGTCATTTTTCATTCAATACTTTAGGTAAATTATGACTGCAGTAACTTCCAGAGAACCTGTTCAGGAATCAGAGCTGCATTTTAGCAGGCAGTAAGAAGACAACTAGCTATGAAGACAGGACTCCATAAACATTTTTATGTACACAGTGTTACACCAGATAAGAAATTCTCAATTTGCCTTTGAGTTAGCTGAGACACATAGCTACATGGGATGCAGCAACACAGGTCTGTGGTTCCTAAAATCACAGTAGCAGTATTAACACATAGGCATTCAGAGGCTAACTATTGAGCCTTCAAGCAGAGCTATTTAGGCAAGGTCCAGCTCTGCAAAAAGCTGCTTGTTCCAGAGCTGGTTCCTCTTGTTCAGTTCCTGCTAAGGTAGCTCAGCTTATACCTTATATAAAAAGATCCAAAGTGACATGGATGCAGCCTTGGCATTTTTTATCAATGTAAACCTAACCGACTATCAGCTTTGCTGCACATTTTAGGATTCATGCATAATAAGAAATCAGAGTTATTTAATATTTTTCAAGAACAAGAACAAGGAAAGTCTTAAAGAAAGTTGAAACCAGAGGTGAGTGGAAGAGAGGTTGCCACTTAACGCATTTTTGACACTTTTCTAAACACAATTCCAATACATTTTCAAGTGCTCTTTTTGCCAAGAAGTTTAAGAAAAGCTTGTTTATCCTTAATCTTTGATCTTACTGTACCAAATGAGTCATAATTTTGTTTTCAAATCCACATGTGTAGAAGTTAGAGATCTTTGTGTTTATCCAAAGAATTGACTGTTCCTGATAGGATCATATTTTCAGTAAATATCTTCACAGTTTTCCCGAAATGAAATAACTTATGACAGAGGAAAATACTCTTCCTAAAATTTCCCCCTATGGTTAGTAGAAAAAACACTAAAATTTGTATTATCTGTAAAATTTATCACATTATTATTTATCTCCTTTTCCAGTTCATTTGCTAAGGATTCCAAAACATCTGTTAAATGACATCCCAGTGCCTATGGTATCCTACCAGAAGTCTTTGCTTGCTGTGAAAATTGGACATAAACTTTTATTCTTTATTTCTGATCTTTAGCCACTCACTGACCTACAGAACACCTTTCTTCATAGTTGTTCAGTTTCTTTAGGAGCCTCTTATGAAGATCTGAAAGAACATCTTGTTAAAAGCTTCTGAAAAATCCAAGTACACTGTTTTCACTATCTACATGCTCATGATCTGTTTCAAAAGCTGTTAATATTACTTCCCTGCAGGGATAAAAAAAAAAACAACAAACCTTTCAATTTCATGTCAGAAGTGCTTGCTGTTCTTGTCTGTACTATTTTGATTGGAGTAAGCCAAAATTAAATCATCAGACACAATGGCGTTTATAAGTTCCCTAACCTGCTTACGATAGCATGTTCTCACAGATCTTGTACCTAATTTATCTATTGTTTCCTCCTGGCTTTTTTTTAAAAGGTCTTGATCTTTGAAAGCACATCTGAGAGGCAGTCAGACCTCTGGGTAGACAGAAGTGACATAAAACTACTACAAACTAAGAAGCTCGTGAAGAAATTGACTTGTGAGCAGAGAATCAATATGGAATAGGGATGTAGCAGGAAACAGAATGGAAGTGGATAGAGGCAATTTGTCAAATTGGCTTTCTCCTATACACAGTTCAGCCTTTATGGATAAACACAATCATCCAATATAAGTACCAGGTAAACTTAATCACAAACAGTGTGTGAGTTAATATGATTTCTCCATTAGAAGCTTAAATCAAGATTTAAGGAAAACCTTGGCAGCAACTTTGTAGCATGAAAGAAGAAAAGACATTATTTGATTAGGCTAAAAGGCAGCAAAGAATCAGAGTGAAGGAATAGTCACAAATTACTGAAGCACCCACAGTAATAGAAATGAAATAGAAAGTTTGGGTGTGGTTGAAAGAACTATGAAAGTGGATGAGTCCTGGGAAGTGATAATGAAGATTGCAACTTGTGCCTAATCAGAAGGGACCTGCACACCAAGGAAAAGAGGAAAATGAAGGAATGTCAGAGAAGTGGAACAAACTTCAGAGAAAATGAAAGAAAACAAGTCTGAGAAAGGTGTGAGGCCACCTAGGTCCAAAGAAAACCTGGAACAGGTTTAGATGGTCTTCATTTCCAAGTTTACCAGTTAAACCACTATGCAGACACACTTTAACTAGTATCCACAGAAAATGTACCTTCCAAATAGAATAGATGTGCAAGAGAAGTAGTTGGGACAGGACCTGTCCCGAACTATGTGTAAAACTGGTTTATGTGTTTTCTTTGACGCTTGCATACATATAAGTCTTAACTCAGATATTGTAACCCAGTAGATTACAGGCCACAAAGGAAACCAGAGCCAAATGAAACAGCCTCTCTCCAGCTCCCTGTTTTCCACCTCTTTCATCGTGGATAAGTCTGTGTCTTAAAACAAGAAAAAAAAAACAAAAGAAAACAGCTCGTGCAGAAATGGGCATTTTATTAGTCTCATTTACTAGTTAACTATCATGTTCCCCCTCTTACAATCTTCACACATCTTTTGATTAAGTAGCTTTTTATTAGTTGTGAGAGAGAGACCATGTTCCATTACTTCTGCGTATTTTAAAAATAAATATATTTTTTAAAAATATATATATTAAAAATCTGTACTTTCCAATATGTAAAAAAAAAATAGGGTAGGATTATTTTATTATATAGTGTTTGTCCCTCATCTCTCATTGAAACCTTTATGGTGACTCTTCAGTTGATTAAATGCAAAATTAAACTATTAATTTTGAGTATTCAAAGGAATTGGTAAGCAAGCCCACCATTTTTTCAGGGATATCCTATATCCTTCAATATACCATCACGATATGCTCATTATTCTAGCATTGGTCAGATGTCATTTCCCAAGACAGCACTGCTATTTCTGTACCAGACTTTGGTAGTTTCTGGTTAGTTCTTTATTTCCTCTAGAAATAAGGATTTCATCCATATCAGTTTTAGGCTATTGGCAGCAGCAGCAAGAGAAGAGAGTAAGTTCATTTATGCATAGTCATCGTAGTGATTTTGGCTTCAGACTGGATGCTGAAGTTGGGAGTGTGAAGTCTAAACATACTACAAATACAAAGCATTTAATAGCTAAGGGACTAGAAAATAATTTTCTATTAACTGAGACATCACACATTATTAACCCAAACACCAGACAAAGAGGGAAATAATACAGAGCCTTTGCCTGATACAACACGGTAAAAGGGACTAAGGATCCATAAAATATGAGAAAATCACAAAGCAAATATTTTATTCTACAATGATTACTCTGTAATTCCACTGAAATAACCACTAGCAACAGAATTAATACTGTATTGATAAGCTGGTGCTTCAGGAGAGAAAGAGAGACATGAAGAGAGAAAGAGAAGGCCAGAAAGGAAGGGAAGATAGGAAGGAGGCAGGGAGGGAAGGAGGGAAGTAAGAAGGAAGGAAAAGAAAGAAACCAACTTGATTCCAGAATTACCCAGAATTAAATAGTGTTCCAAATGGTAAGATCATTTGCTGTTACTCTTTTAAGTTATTTTGTTTGGAATACTTTAGTTATGTGTAAGGAGTAGCTGTCAGCAGGATATACTCAGTCTAAATCCATATAGTAAATAAATATTGTCTAAACACACACAGAGCACAGTTGGGATTTAATGAGCTGAGGATGATCTGATGGCTGGAGCACCTCTCCTATGAGGACAGGCTGAGAGAGTTGGGGCTGTTCAGCCTGGAAAAGAGAAGGTTTTGGGGAGATCTTATAGCAACCTTCCAGTACCTGAAGGCGCTACAAGAAAGCTGGGAAAGGACTTTTCACAAGGGCAGTTAGTGATAGAGGATAGGTTTAAATTGGATATTAGGAAGAAATTCTTTACTGTGAGGATGGTGAGACACTGGAACAGGTTGCCCAAGGAAGTTGTGGATGCCTCCTCCCTGGAAGTGTTCAAGACCAGACTGGATAAGTCTTTGAGCAACCTGGTCTAGTGGAAGGTGTCCCTGCTGATGGCAGGGGGATTGGAACTAGATGATCTTTAAGGTCCCTTCCAACTCAAACCATTCTATGATTCTATGTGCTCACCACTCTGAAGGCTTTGGCTGGCCAGGAAGTACTTCATGGAAAGAACAGTTCATGTCCATAGCTTCTGATACTGGATTCTCAACAGTCTTTCCCAGCCTCCATCAACACTGAAACACTAACACAACTTGATGGTCTAACAACTCCCCATTAGACTCTATGATTTTTTTCTTTTAGGATTTTAAATTTTTTAATGTTGATGTTTCCCATCTTGAATCCAGAGCTGCTAGCAATACTTGTCTCAACAGTTCTTTTTCTATCTGTGATTTTGCATTTAATATATTTCTACAGACTTTATTACAAGACCTTGTCTCATGGCTTAAACAGTTTCTCAACAAACAAGGCCAGGCAATGGGGTTATATCAGAGCTGTCCAATTGGATACAAATACTCAAAAGGCTGAGGGGAAGCTTATGGGTGGGTTTCAAGGGAAGAAGAATGCAAAACTCAGGTAGCATTCTCATGTGTTTCAAATAGACCTTTGACCATTAGCTTTACCAAAACTACGTTAATTTACACCACCTGATTATCCAGTCCAGTGAACTGGAGTAGAAAACCAAATTCAGCAAAATGTAACCTTAGAGCTTTTGCTATCAGTTTGCTATCAGTGTGATAATAATCTCCACAAGAAGTTAGTTCAGGTAAAAAGAAAATTTTCCTCTGAGTATCCATGATTATTTTTTTTCAGGGAGAGTAAAAACAAAAAACAAAAACAAAACCCCACACCGAAACAGCAGTAAAAATTAATAAATCAAGAGGACTTTATCAATCCTGGTAATGCAAAACTCTATACCTGGTTTGCTTTCCAGTGGTTATGAAACTAAGCAACAGTAAATTATCTCTGTATAATTCTCTGCAGTACCTCAGTACGATTTGCTCTGTCTCCTATAGTAGAATGCTTTAGTTAAGTCTGCTTTGGCTTAGTGACACGAAAAAGATAAATTACTGAAGACTTTAGAAAATGTAGCTTCTTTAAATTCTGAATTGTCATTTGAATTCCACAACTCCAGATATGGAAATTAAAGACTCTTAATTTGGGGAGTGATTTTTATAATATTTCTAGATTTCAGTGCAACTCTCCATGGATGTAATATAAGTGCAGCAATTTTCAGGATTGGGACATAACTGATTCTTAAATCATAATGCACTCTAACTCAAATAAATGTTAAGTACTAATAGTGTCTCTACCTTGTTGCAAATTCTGCCTGTGGTAGATGATGATATAATACAGAACATGCAGTAATTGACTTCTCCAGATGGGGAATCCTATGAAAAATAGTTTTATTTGTATTCATCAGTAATACATCTGCTTCCAGACACATTTGTTTCAAAGACTTTAATGTTCACATCATTAATTTCAATCTATGGTGGAATGCCTAAATGAAAATAAAAAGACTTTTGTCAAAATTGTAGCTATAAAAATTGTTATATACAATCATATGTCAAAGTTTTGTGGCTTTTATATTTGGTCTCCAACTTTTCAAGAAAGCTGATGGAATTAGGACATCTGTCTTCTAGAAGAAGCTCTGACATAAATAGGTGTGTGATGCTCAGTGGTTTTCTGGAGGGAGATTCTCTGCCAAGCTGTTTTCCAGTTGGTAAATCCCAGCCTGTCCTGTTTCTTGGAGATTGGACAAGATGACCTCTAAAGATCACTTGCAACCCAAACTATTCTATGATTCTATGATTTATTCCTTCTCAGGGGCTGGACTTTGCATTTTCCCTTGCTAAACTTGATGAGATTCCTCTCT
This sequence comes from Caprimulgus europaeus, assembly GCA_907165065.1. The sequence continues at coordinate 112,594,131 of OU015523.1, forward strand.
GCCCATTTCTCCAGCCTGTCCACCCATCTTCTCTGTAAATCAGGCCCCCTGGTTTTGTATCACCTGTGAACTTGCTGAGGGTGCACTCCATCCCATTGCACAGGTCATTAAGGAAGATGTTAAACAGTATTGGCAGCAGTATTGACCTCTAGGATACATCACTAGTGACTAGCCTCCACCTGGACTTTGTGCCATTGATATAGTATTTTGTGTCGGATTTCAGTTATCTACGTCAATTTTCTGGTATGCTTTATAACCTTCTAATTATTTCTTTATTGATAGTAGGTATTCTGGTCTGTAATGCCTGCTTAATTAGCTAGCATTTGACCTTTCTCCTATAATGCATGATGTCTTGTATTATAATGGTTTAAATTAAAGAATAACAGGATACTATTTTCACAGATATTTTCCAAATACCCCATGAAATTAGTTATTTTTTTGGTTCACATCAAGACACATATGGACTTGTTAGAGAAAAACTGGAGCTAAGCAAGAATATTAAAGAGGTTTAGAAGACATGGTAAGGTTGAAAAAATTTAGGATCACTTAATCTAAACAGAAGACAGAACAAAAATATAGTTGAAATCTTCAAATCCATAAAAACATATGCAAACATGAAAGGAATGAGTTATTCTTTATTTCTGTTCTTTCTACTGTGAGTACAATGTTAAGTAATATATTAAAATAAATTAATACTGGACTTAAGGGAAAACTTTTTAATGGTTATAATAGGGGACAACTGGAGCAGAGATTATAGTTTTCAGAATTTAAGGCTTCAGAACAGGTTAGGAAAATATTTTAGGGGAATGGCTTAGCTATTTAGGGTAGAGATACTCTCCTGAGGACTGATTTGACTTTAAATCCTATGATTATGACTGTTTCCATTCCATTTGTTGCTCATGGGTTATCAACTCTTTTAATTTTTGAGAATCTAAGTGTCAAGGGTAGCCTTAGAAACTATAAAATGATTGGAAAGTTAGAGCAAAAACCATCTGATCCATTTTTAGAGTAAATTAGCAGTTATGAAAGACTTTGCTTAATATCTCCATCTCCATCATTCAGACTAGTAGGCAAATATTTGGTATAAACAGATAGGAATTTATGTCCATCTTGCAGTCAGAATGGGACAAAAATAATAAGAAGTATAGTTCACAAATTTACCTGAGCTGCTGCTTTTTTACTGCTAAGCATAACTCTGCCTTACATAATCACCTTTTAACACTCTGAATGAAACAGACTGCACAGAGAGTTCAGATTTTAGTACGTAGTAAAAAACCCAGAAATTAGATACATGTTAAAATGGGAGTGTAGTGACAGAACGTAGATAGTAGCAGTTAGGAACTACAATTAAAGCATGTAAGGTTAGAAGAAATATTCTCCTCATATTAAATAAGACTTGAACAGTATTCGAATAATGTTAGATTTTAGAAAAAATCAATGGAAAAAATCATTTTCATGACAAATAGATAAACAAGAAAAATGAGCATAATGAAAGCACTGCTAGGACTGCGAGCAATTTACTAACAGCAAACAAATCCGAAAATGAGATAAATAAGTTATCTATCTACTCTTCATGACACAGTTTTACTCCTGGAGTGTTTTCTCAGGGAAATCATATTTTGATACATGACAGTTCAGGCAATACATTTCTACTGGGGACAAGTTTGTTTCAGATGTCTTCCTTTTTCAAAAAACAAAAACAAAAACCCAACAACAACAAACAAAAAGGCTAAAAGTTTATTTTAAATAAATCTACAAAAGCACTTATATGATACAAAGTTAATAAGACAAACAGACCAATTTTAAAAAGTATTAATCCAGTTGTAACCATTTTTCTTCCTTGTCACTGAGGGGACAATGTGTTTTTGTCTTGTTCTGTCCCTGACACTTGTCTGTTTTTCACATCAAGACCAAATGGCAATATTTGTCTGCACCTTCTTGAACCTGCATGTCTTTCCTATATGTATGACATTTCTTTGTGCCCCTAGTTCCTTGACATGTATCTCTTACTCTGGTCTTCATGCCTTCCCACCTCATTATTCAATATCTAAAAGTCTCAGCCTATATTCAAAGCACATAGTAATTGAAAGGTTCAAGCACATAGGTTTAATTCATTCAGCTTTACCCAAAAAAATCTTAATCTATGGTGAGTTACTTTACATTTCCTTAGGTTAAGAATGGATATATAGTGAGTTATCATGCTTTCAGTGGTGGACTTTAACTTTATTTAACACTTAATGGGAATGCATATTTGAGTTTCATTCCAAAGAATGTCACTGGGACCAAAATGGTTTAGAATTTTCCCCCTGTTTTGGTGGCAGGAAAATTAAAAGAGGAAAATGAGATCAACAATGGTGACCAGATTCCTAATTTTGAGTTCAGACTTCCGTGACAGCACACAGTGACATCCAAAATATTGCTCATGCTTGCTCTTGACTTTTTGTGCTAAACAAAAAATTCTTTCTTCAAAGTCTTTCCTTTAAGTTTATAATCTCTTTATAGAATCATAGAATAATAGAATGGTTAGGGTTGGAAGTGACCTTAAAGATCATCTGTTTCCTACCCCCCTCCCATGAGTAGAGACACCCCCCACTAGATCAGGTTGTTCAAAGCCTCATCCAGCCTGGCCTTAAACACTTCCAGGGAGGGGGCATCCACAACTTCCTTGGACAGCCTGTTCCAGTAAAGAATTTATCCTAATATCTAATCTAAACCTACCCTCTTTCAGTTTAAAGCCATTTCCCCTTGTTCTATCATTAACTGCCCTTATAAAAAGTCCCTCCCCAGCTTTCTTGTAAGCCCCCTTCAGTTACGGGAAAGCCACTCACTATAAGATCTCCCCAGAGCCTTCTCTTTTCCATGCTGAACAGCCCAAACTCTCTCAGCCTGTCTTCTTAGGAGAGTTGTTCCTTGTGGCCATCCTCTGGACTTGTTCTAACAGGTCCATGTCTTTCTTGTGTTGGGAACATCAGAACTGGACACAGTACTCCAGGTGGGACCATATGAGAGTGGAGTAGAGGGGTAGAATCACCTCCCTCGACCTGCTGGCCACGCTTCTCTTGATGCAGCCCAGGATACGGTTGGCCTTCTGGGCTGCAAGCGCACATTGCCTAGTCATGATGAATTCTCATCCACCAGCACACCTAAGTCCTTCTCTATGGAGCTGGTCTCAATCCACTCATTGCTCAGTCTGTATTTAAGTTTGGGATTGCCCTGACCCAGATGCAGGACCTTGCATTTGGCCTTGTTGAACTTCATGAGGTTAGCACAGGCCCACCTCTCAAGCCTATCAAGGTCCCTCTAGATGGCATCCCATCCCTCCAGCGTGTCAACTGCACCACACAGCTTGGTGTCATCAGCAAACTTGCTGAGGGTGCCCTCAATCCCACTGTCCATGTCTGCAACAAAGATGTTGAAGAGCACCGGCCCCAATACTGACCCTTGAGGGACACCACTCATCACCAATTTCCACTGGGACATTGAGCTGTTGACCACAACTCTTTGACCATCTAGCCAGTTCCTTATCCACTGAGTAGTCCATCCATCAAACCCATGTTTCCAATTTAGAGACAAGGATGTCATGCGGGATGGTGTCAAATGCCTTGCACAAGTCCACGTAGATAATATTAATTGCTTTAGCCTTGTCCACCAATGTTGTGACATCATAAAAGGCCACCAGATTGGTCAGGCACGATTTACCCTTGGTGAAACCTTGCTGGCTATCACCAATCACCTTCTCATTCTCCATGTGCCTTAGCATGCTTTCTAGGAGTATCTGCTCCATGATCTTGCCTGGCACTGAGGTGAGTCTGACCAGCCTGTAGTTCCCTGGGTCTTCCTTGTTACCCTTTTTAAAAATGGGGGTTATGTTCCCCTTTTTCCAGTCTGCAGGAACTTCACCAGACTGCCAGGACTTCTCAAATATGATGGATAGTGGCTTTGCAACTTCATCTGCCAGTTCCCTCAGGACCCGCGGATGCATCCCATCAGGTCCCATGGACTTGTGCACCTTCAGGTTCCTTTCAATGCTCCCGAACCTGGTCTTCTCCTGCAGTGGGTGGCTTTTCATTCTACTGGACCCTTCCTTTGCTTTCTAGGACTTGGGCAATGTGGCTTGAGCCCTTGCAAGTGAAGACTGAGGAAAAAAGTCGTTGAACACCTCAGCCTTCTCAATGTCCTGGGTGACCAGGTCTCTCATTGCCTTCCTGAAAGGACCCACATTTTCCCTAATTTTCCTTTTCTTCCCAACATACCTGTAGAAGCCCTTGACATCTCTGACCAACTTTAATTCTATCAGGGCCTTGGCTTTCCTAACCTGATCCCTGGCCACTCGGGCAATTTCTCTGTTTTCCTCCCAGGTAACCCATCCTTCCTTCCACCCTCTGTAGGCTTCCTTCTTGATCCTAAGTTTGTTCAGTATCTTCCTGTCCTTCCATGCAAGCCTCCTGCTTTTTTTTCCCTCCTTCCTCTTTATTGGGATGCAATGTACCTGAGCTTGGAGAAGATCCTTGAGTATAAACCAGTTGTCCTGCTCCCCTCTTCCCCCCAGGAATTTATCCCACCGTACCTGACCAAGCAGATCCCTGAAGAGGTCAAAGTCTGCTCTCCTGAAATCCAGGGTGGTGAGCTTGCAGTGCCCTGAGAATCTTGAATTCCACCAATTCACGGCCACTGCATAGTCTGTTTATAATCTTATAGTCAGCTGTAATCTATGATAGTGTGATGAATGATAGCATTTCTATTTCCATTCTACACTAATTTACATCTTCTAGTTTCATTAAATGTGATTAAAGTTTTGCCAAAACAGTAGAAGGACCTCCTTTGGATGTAAGCTTTGAGCACCAGATGCTTTTCAGACATGAATATCTGTAAGAATGCATGCAGGAGAAATGCAGAGTGGGATAGAATTGAGAAGTAAGGTTTTTGTACATAGTTTGCAGCCTAGCTCAGAAATGCAAAACTTTGTAATTAGGCCCAGAGGATTTTTAACCTACTTTTTGTCAGAAAAACTCTACTCCTTGCATAAGGATGGCAAAATGAAAACCAGACTTTCTCTACTTATGTTGAACATTTTGTGAGCTTGTTTATAAATTAAGTTGCTTCAAGTAAGCATGCTTTTTTTAAGGTACAAAACAAGACATTGTTTTTAAAATGTATTGTAAGATTATTAGTTTAGCTCAAGTTGTTTGTCTTAATAAAAGTCTATTTGGAAGTTAGTGTATGTGATGGTATATTCCCTTTATACTTTAATTCTGTGAGTGCATGAAACACTTGCAGTTTGCTAGCTTCCAAATACCCCACATCTGTTATTCTTCCCCACAGCCTCATTATCTTTACTTTGAAATTTTACTCAAGGGATGACATGATAAATTTGGAAAGAAAATTCAGTGAATATTCCTAGGTTATTAACTCCATGACCTACTCACGATTAGTTTACTTTTTTGTTTAACACTTTTCATTAAATGATGCGGTGTTAACTTTGACACCTTTAATTTAAATAATTGGCCTGTATACAGTGGATGTGATTTTGCGCTTGTCACAAGGCATAAAATATTGCATTCAAATAGTAAAGGGGATAAAGTCTTTTCTTAGAGCAGCCTCTCTTATAAAGACGGATTTTATTCACATAAGTTCAAATTCTTTCAAGGAATCTGTGCAAAGTTACCAGGGGTTTGGTGTCAGCCTCCACAAGCTGAAAATTGTGTTAGAATCTTCTGAGTTCAGAGGGTGCATTTTATTTGACTCAAATGTATGTCTCCTGGATATACATCTTGTATTTGACTTACTTCATATTGATTTGAATCTACAGAAGACAACCTTCCCCTGGCCATCAGTCTTTTCTGTTTATTACTGTGTTATTCATTAACACCAGCAGTAGACAACATAAGTAGCACTCCAGGAAAAGCTTTTTTTTCACATAATGCTTTTGTGAAGACTTTTCCCCAGAGCAGCCTGCCTTGTTTCCATCCTAGTTTTGCCCATAGCTCAAGCTGTCTTTTCTGCCTCGCTCCTACTTCAGTATCACAATTTTCTTACATTCTGGGTACGAGGCTGTAGTGCCAAAAGCTCAGGAGGGATGATAGGCCTTCTGCTCTTGCTGCTGATGATTTATTGCAGTAGATCAAGGATCCTGAAAAAGAAAAAGAATTTGCAAGAGAAACAGGATGTGCAGCCCTGGCATAAAGTCAGACCATTCAGTCTAGGAATGGATTATTACTCAATTAATTTGGTGCAAGACTGTGAGGATGTGAACATGTAGAAAGATAACTTTCAGACACCTCAAACTTCCACAAAATTTTGCATGTTTTTAATGACATTTAAGAAGAAACAACCTCTCAAATTCTGTTTGTTGAATCTGGAGCAGATAGATGTATTATTTTGAAAAGGAGAGGAAGTGGGTTTTAACATAAGACTTTGTTTTGGTTTGGTTTTTGGTTTTTAATTTATTATATTTTTCTCTATACATGATTTCAGGAGTGATTTTAATCATCTTTGCTAATGTTCATGAAAATAATTGATGTTCCGTTGGATTTAACCATGTCTACAGCCACATAATCCACTTTACAGTTCAGTGGGAAATCATTAAGTGCTTCACTAGACACATTAGATGAAAAATGTAAATTATTTTGGAAGGAGATGTTGGAATTTAGTTCTGCATTTCTATTGCTCTCCTCCATGTTATGTATCTGTTATTACACATGCATACAGCTTTGAATTGCAGTTGGCTACTTGGCAGATGGGGAGGGAGGTGAGTTAATAGTCCTCACAGAGAGGAGACAAACCCAGGTTTCACATTCAGATTGAAGGCAATTTAAATTAAAAATATAGAGTTGTTTTCCTTCCCTAGCACACCAGTTTTTTTTCAAAGAGAAGCACAATCCTTGTTTCTATTTCTGAAAGAAAGATTCAGGTATCTAATTAAGACAGTGTGTTTCAGAGCTGCACATTCTAAGCAAAGATGTCAGGTGACTTTCCAAAGTCTGTTTTAGGCCTCAGGGAAAGCTGGGATCTAATACAAATCTTTGTCATCAGCATTCATTATTTGTGACTTTGATGATCTATGCATTCCACTCAGTGCACTGGTTATTATAAAATTTTATTCTCTTAACGTCCCCTTGGCATCTTGCAAAGCATAGGGAGTCTAATCACCTAACTCAGAATTCCATTGCAGAACCTCAGGAGCCTTTGAGTTAGACATTGCAATATCCAAATCCTTCAGTGAATCAACCTCCAAGTTAATTGCTCAAGATATCATGGTAAATTTATACCAGACTAGATAATTAAACCCTGATTCTGAATTGCAGACTTGCAAAATGTTATGCTTTCTGTTCCTTGCAAAGAGTCCATCAGCTGAAGAAATCAAAGGTGCAAAATATAGTAGAAGCAGAGACAAAATAGATGGGGTTTATGGTCAGAAATATAACTTCAGAAAGGGTTTTAAAGTGAGTGTTTTAACAAGCAGGCAAGCAAACAGCTTCGCATGACTGCATTTCCTCCCCCTCACCTTATCTTGAACAGTAGGAGATACTTCCTCTCTGCCTTGGAAAGGAAAAGTCCGATTGCTGGCCAGCTCAGTAGCTATGCACAGCTGCATCTGTGTTACTGCTTAACCATCTGTGGTGCAGTCTACATAGCCAGCTTTGCTACTTTCACAGGGCTAGTAGCAGAAAATATTTGGGAGGGGTGGTCTAATGCAAACCCAAGACTGGAGGTCAGAATCACTAGAATAGTGAGGGAGACCATTACTTTTATGTAGGGAATCTAATAAATGAAAGAAGTAATCACCCATAAAGAGGAAAGCAACCAGAAGCCCAAACTCTTAGAACTAGGTTTCCTTTTACACAACTCTTACTCCTTTTAGGTAAAAAGGAAAGAGTACTCTGGGAAATCAAAAGGAGAAAAAGCAGAATATGATTTCTCTCTAGAAAAATGAGAGATCAAGTACTAGCAGTGGAACTTTTTAATGTAAAGATACACAGTAATAAATAATTGTCAGATTATATATATGTATCATACTTAGAGCAAGAGCTTTATAGCTTTCATTCAATAATTCAAAGAAGTTGACATAACTGTTATCTAAAATCCTGGTTTAATTTTGGTTAGAGATTTAAGCATATTTGGTTAACTCTATGCACTCATGATCATGAAAGTGGCACATAAACACTTTTGGAGGTCAGCACCTCAATTTTTCATGTTCTTTCTGAATCTCAGTTTTGTGGAGTGAGAAGTAGGGCTGTGTTTCCACTTGGCACTGTTGATAATAAGGTGATTTTAGAATGTAAGTTGTTCACATCCTGGAGTCTCTTGAGGCACTTCTAAGCAGTAATTTATCTTGTCCTAATGTAAACTTGTAAAATGAATAAGGGGATTAATATCCCCAAACTTGTTTACTTTTTGTTCTGTTGACTGTAAAGGAAGTTCAAGGTGACCAGGTGCAGACATCTTCACGTCTTCATAAGAATACCACTCTCAATGTCTAGGAATCTCATTTATTATTTTAAGATTTCAAAGGAGATGTTATTAATCAAATTACATTAATGATCTATTCACAATCAGTAATAGTATTCTATGCTAAATAAGTGCCTTAAACAGTGATCCTAGAGACAGATGGACACATGCTTTATCTGCACAATACAAGTCACAAAAAAACCCCAGTAATTTCCACATAAAAGTTAAGATTCATAACTTTGTTCTATTTGTTCAGGAAGTACAGCATTTACTTTCATTATCTATGGAAGTCATCATATAATTATGTCACAAAACCACACAATCATAGAGCGGCTGGTGTGGGAAGGCACCCCTGGAGATCTACTTCAACCCTGCTGCTCAAGCAGCTCCAGATAGAGCATGTCTAGCTATGACTGTGTCCTGTTGGGTTCTATATATCTCCAAGGATGAAGAATTCATAACCTCTCTGGACAATCTGTTCGAGTGTTCAATCAAAGTCACAATAGAAGTATTTTTCATGTGTCTAAGTGGAATTTCCTGCATTCCTTGTATGTTTTTGGGTTTGTTTTTTTTTTTTTTTCAGTATAGAAGTTATGTCTAATAATTTAAATTTATCCTCCATCAAAATATTTGAAGACCATTAGCAAATGAGTTACATAAACTAAATAGACTAGCCTTCCTGTCTCAGTGCAAAAAGTGAACTTTTATAAGGCCTTTGGTAGAGTCCCCCAGAACATGCTTTCCACTAAATTGGAGAAGTAAAAAATTGATTGATGGACTGTTAGATAAGGAATTAGTGGGATGGCTGCATCAATGGCCCAGTGTCCAAATGGAAACCAGTAATGAGTGGTGTCCCTCAAGGGTTCATACTAGCACCAATACTATTTAGTATCTTTATCAATGACACAGACAGTGGGATTAAGTGCACCCTCAGCAAGTCTGCAGGCACCGAGTGGTGCAGTTCCCTAGAGGGAAAGGGTGTCATCCAGAGGGAATTGACAGGCTTGAGGAGTGGGCCCATGTGGACATCATTAAATATAAGGCGAAGTACAAGGTCCTGAACCTAGGCCAGGGCAATCTCCAGTATCAGGACAAACTGAAGAATGAAGGGACTGAGAGCAACCCTGTGAAAAAAAAAAAAAAAAACAACAAACAAACAAACAAAACAAACAAAAACCAAACAACTTGATACTGGTGAGTGAAAAAATTGGACATGAGCTTGCAATGTGCAGTCACAACCCAGAAGACCAACTGTATCCTGGGCTGCATCAAAAGAATTGTGGCCAGCAAGTCAAGGAAGCTGATTCTCCCCTTCTACTCCACTCTCCTGAGACCCCATTTGGATTGTTGCATCCAGGTCTGCACTCCCTGATACCATAAAGATATAGAGTTGTTAGAATGGGTCCAAAGAAGGGCCACAAAAATGATGAAAGGGATGGAACACCTCTCCTGTGACAAAAGGCTAAGAGAGCTGAATCTGTTTGTACTGGAGAAGAGATGGCTCTGGGGAGATCTTATTGCAGCCTTTTAATAGTTAAAGGGAGCCTAAAGGAAAGATGGAGAGCTACTTGCCCATAGAAGCTGTGGATACCCAGTCTCTTAAATTGTATGACAGAGAGAGGCTTTCTGGTAAGACCTGTAGTGACAAGACAAGGGACAACAATTTTAAACTGAAAGAGAGTAGATTTAGATTTGATCAACCTGATCTGGTGAAAGATGTTCCTGACTATTGTAGGGGATATTGGACTACATGATCTACTTCTATGAACCTATGAAAAATGTTCAGACCTCAAGTCACTCTTACAGATTTATCCTGATTGCATTCATATTTACCAACACCCTATTAAGAAAAACTTACATCAGAACTGTATTATCTCCAATTTTTATTGGCATATTAAATGGTGTCAGTTCAAGGCTTATAGGATAGTCAATAAAAATAGCACCATTACATGTTTCTTCTCTTTATTTTTGTAAACGTATCAGATAATAAGTTTTACTCCAGTTATTATGCTTTATGTAGTGCATAATGCATTTTACATTTACGTTTTACATTTTAAGAAATTAAATACCTTCAGGGACTAAATCAAAATAATTGTTACAAAAATTGATTGTATCAACACAGTGAATTTGAAAACTTAATGGTTAAGGATGAAACTGTTCTTCATAAAAATGCTGAGAAGCATTAATTTTGCTTAGTTCTTTACTGATGAAACATTTTCAGTATCTTGTCTGGAATTCATGTGATGCTAAAAAGCATAGAGATACCCACTTATTCTTTATAAAATATTGGCACAATTTTTCATTCTTATCAATCTCTGCAATTTGTAAGTTTCTCAAACTGCTTAAAGAAAACTTATATTGATAACACAGACTCAAAGAATCACAGATGGTTTAGGTTGGAAGGGACATTTGGACTTAATGTGGTCCAACCCCTCTGCTGCAGCAAGACCACGTACAGCCAGTTGTCCAGGGACACGTGCAGACAGTTTGTAAATATCTTCAGTGTAGGAGTCTTCCCAGGGCAACCTATAACAGTGCTCACTTACTCTCACAGTGGAAAAAAATATTTCCTGATGTTCAGAGGGAACCTCCAGTGTTTCAGTTTGTGCCCATTGTATCTGGTCCTGTCACCGAGCACTACTGAAAAGAGCCTGATTCCGACTTCTCTACAACCTCCTTTACAACCTGTTTATAGACATTGATAAGAACTTCCTGACCCTTCTCTTCCCCAGATTGAATAGTCTCAGCTCTCTCAGCCTTTCTCAGCCAGTCCCTCAATTATCTTTGTGGCATTTTGGTGGACTCTCCAGTATGTCCATGTCTCTCCTGAACTGAGTTGCTCAGAACTGTTCACAGTACTCCAGGTGTAGCCTCACCAAAGCAGGTGAGGGGAAGGATCACCTCCTTTGACCTGCTGGTAATACTTTGCCTTATGCTGCCCAGGATACCATTAGCCTTTTTTGTGACAAAGACACATTGCTGTCTCATGTTCAACTTGGTGTCCAGCAGGACCTCCAAGTCCTTTTCTGCCAAACTGCTTTGTAGCTAGGTGTTCCTCAGCGTATGTTGGTGCCTCAAGTTGTTCCTTGCCAGGTACAGGATTTTGCACTTGCCCTTGTTGAACTTTATGAAGTTCCCATCAGCCCATTTCTCCAGTCTGTCCAAGTCACTCTGGATAGCAGCATGAGTCTCTGGCATATCAGCCACTCCTCCCAGTTTTGTGTCATCTGCAAGCATGTATGTGCATAGATATGTGCTCCATTTCTATTTCTTTTAATGATAAGTTGGTATTTCTGGGTGCCCAGTTATTTAGGTCTTCTGATTAAATAGATACAGTATTTCTCACCTGCATCATGAATAACAAATTAATCATTTTATAGGACCTATAACTTTTTTAATTTGACCTTCATACTTTAAATATCTATGTTTCATTTTTCTGTTCACTAAACCAGAGATTTTTCATGGATGCACTTTCTTTATTTTTACTTTTTCTGTGTTTTCTAACTTATTTTTTAAAGTTTATTGTTTGTATTTATTTAAAAGTATCAATTAACTTCCACTGGAAATGTAAAAGGGGGAGACTTCTTTTCTTAACTGCTGCTTTCACTTCCCCTCTTGACCCAGATTTTTAATAAAAGTCCTTTAGATGACTGAAGAATTGGGAATTGTAGACTATTAGAAAAAACATAATAAATCATTCTTAAACATTTCCTAATCATTCATAGTTTTCATTAATTTTTTTCTTCCCACTGAGTTCTGTTCACGACTGTTTTCAAATTAGGAGATAAATCCTTTTAATGTGCTGTGGCCCAAATCCTCAAAGGCTTTTGGATTCTTAGCTCTGACTGAAATAATGGGATTTAGTTGCTTCAGAACCACAGCTGAAAAAACCTCTTGTATCTATGTCTTGCTGGTTAGGATATTCTATTTGTTTGTAGAAACCAAATTAATCTATGAGCTCTTGCATTTGTCTTGTCTTTAACTAACACAATGAAGTTTCTTAGAGAATTGTCCTATGCTATTTCTAAGTTGAGGTGTTTTCTGGGGTTTTTTTTCAAAGCACCTATTACAAATGTCTGCTTCATTGCTTTTAAAAAATCTGTATTACTCCTTGCGTTTTTTTTAACCTTGCTAATATTTTTTTAATGTTCTCTGAGATTTCCAGTCTATCACGTAGCAATGATACGACACTTCTAGAGTGACTGTGTGCAGAGATGCAGTGTGTGATTTAGATTTAACATGCTTCATTACATCTCATTTGCTCTCTTTTGAGGGACAAAGAAAGGTAATGCTCCTCCACTGACAGCCTGTTGAAGACTACTGTTCTACATTTCCTTCCAGAGCTCACACGAAACAGCAAGACTTACTCCTTCAGAACAGGTTTTGCTGACTGTGAACAAGGGAAAAGTGCCTGTCCCTGCCACTTGTAGGATGTTGCTCATGATGCTTCACTATAAGTTTATAAGCACTAAATCTTGCAAGGAAAATCTAATTGCTTTTTGATATTTTTACAAATCTAATAAATTATCTTACTCTCAATATTAATTAAAATCAACTTGGAAAATTAGTCTTTTATATTGATGGGATCTAGCTACAGGGCTGTAAAATAGAGTAACAGTGAATAACAATGTATCAGGTTTTGACAAGTTATGGTCCTTTGATTGATTTGGTCTTATTTTAAAATTTTCTCTAATAAACTTAGGTGGAGTCTCGGCTTTACTGGATTGCTTGTCAAAACTTTTACTCACTTCAACAGCCTAGGATGTGCAATAAAAATGGTACGTTAATTAAAGTGCCATCTGATATTAAACTCAGCTTCAAATAATACCAGGGATAGAAAATACACCCCCCAAAAAACCTATTGCACACTTTAAAAACAGAAGGCAGCAAATAAAATGAGTTTAGGTTTGAAAATGTATTCTTATTAGTGTGTGAATAGAAAAAATCCCAAAGTGTAAAATCCCCTATTTGAGGTGTAGAAAAAAAAAGGAAAATAAAAGAAAAAGAGAAGTCATAAAGTTGGTAGAAAGGCTGTAACATAATATTTTTTAAAAAATGTTTGCATTTTATATGCAAAACCTCTGAAATCTTGCATAACACAAAGCTGACAATAACATTATTTAGTTGGTGGTTATCTTAATAATTTACACATACATACAGATGAACACCTCCAATTGTTTATGGGGAGAAAATGCTATTATTTGTATTTGATATTTCTGTTCCTAAACTGCAACTGAACAGAAATAAGAGATGCACTGCAAAAGAGCCAAGGCCATATTCTAGAGTCCAGGAAACATATTCATCTGTATGACTAGGGAAGGCTCCGAGGAGACCTTATTGCAGCCTTTCAATACTTAAAGGGGGCCTACAAGAAAGATCGGGGCAAACTTCTTAATAGGGCCTGTAGTGATAGGACAAAGGATAATGGTTTTAAATTAAAAGAGGGGAAGTTTAGACTAGGTATAAGGAGGAAATTTTTTACAATGTGGATATTGAAACACTGGAATAGGTTGACAGGGAGCAGGTAGAAGCCCCATCCCTGGAAACATTCAAGGTCAGACTGGATAGGGCTCTGAGCAACCTGATCTAGTTGAAGATGTCCCTGCTCACTGCAGGGGGGTTGAACTAGATGAGCTTTAAAGGACTCTTCCAGCCCAAACCATTCTGTGATTCTATGATGATTCTATGATTAAGGAAACCATATAAAGAGATGTGAAGAGAAAGACTGAGACTAGACATTTTTCTATATCTGAATGAGTCAGAAACAAAAAATATTCATATGCATCACTAGAAATGTTAATACATACTTTTTCTTCTTTTAATTTAGAACATAAAAATTCTATAAGAAAAAGATGCATGAGCAGCATGTTAATATCAGTAGCATGTAGGCTTAACCGAAGAAGAAATCTGGATCGATAAACAAGAATTGTATTGATTTACCCAATCAATATTCTTCACTAATTGATAACATTGTTAAGAAGATTAAAGATTTGATGGAAGATATTTATTTGGTAAATGTATTCACATTGGCTTCTCCTCATATCCTTCCACTACTTTGTCCTATGTCATGTCATGTCACTATTAAAGCATGAAGGCCACACTTTTATTTGTAAGGACTAGAGTGAAAGAAACAGCAAAAACTTGCTTTTCGGAAAAGACAAATTCTACAGACATATTTCATGTGAATAGTTATTATACTTTTTAGCATTTATACTGTGCTTCTTATCCACAGATATCAGAAATATTTACAAAGAAAGAAAAGAGGTAAAAGAAAAAAATTCTGAAAAGCCAAAAAGCTCCCCTAGAGAGGTTTTATGAGAAAATACAATATTTGCAAAGGCCAAAGTAGAATACTTTAAATCCCTCTTTCAATGAATTCAGTGTATTTGGAATGAATATCAAAAAAAGTCCATGCAAGAGTATGTATTGGTCTGATAAATAGACCTGGCTAAAAATCAGTATTCTAACTTACAGGAAACTTGAGGTCTGTTTATACTATCAAATAATTTGTCTCCTGAGTTAAGAACCAAGCCCTGACCCTTTGACCTTCCACATTGCATAGATGTTAATTTTTTTCTGAACTTTCTTTTGGAGCACTATCAATCAGTTCCCCATGATGTAAAAACCATCTGTTATTAAAAATATAGTTTTCTATAGAGATTGTTTCAATTGAGAGAGTAGATGAAGGCTGCAGTTGATTAGTATTTTTTTCTGCTCTGTAGCATCCTTACCTGGTGAGCACTGGTTCTTAACATTTAACACAGCTTCATGTGCCATGCCTTGGGGCAAGCAATACACATCTTGAGTTTCATCCTATAATAACCTCTCCCTATGAGGACTAAACACAAAGATTTCATTATATCAGAGACACACACAGGGGAAAAAAAAAAATAATCTGGGGATGCTACTGCACACGATGCAGATCCAGGGTCAAAGTGTTATGTGGCTATGTGTGGTATACAGAAGCACTGCCCCTGTTCATTAAGGACCAAAGATCACTGTGCATCATACATGCATTTAACAATATAGCTATGTGTTTTGTTCCTTGGAAAGTTTAATCCAAATCAGACCAAAACCCAAGATGCTGGAATTTTAAGCAAACTACAATTAACAGTGAAAACTGCCTGTGTGTACAGTAGTAGTACACTCATAAGAACACCAAAGCTAGTGGCAAGATATGCTACTGTCTATGTCATGATGCCAAACACTGCACCTCTTCTTACAATGGATTCATAAAAAGTCCTTTAAAGCCAAGAGTTTTCAATTGAATTCATAGGACAAAGAGGATTGAAAACAGTCATGCATACAAGTTCACAAGAAGGATCTAACAGCTGAGATGAAAAGTCTCTGAAGATGTTAAGATTTTAATAATCTGGGACACTAAGTAGTTTCTTAGGCCACACACTGATCCTGTAAATTTCTGATAGGTGTCATCCTCAGCACTGCTGAATTTTATTCTTTCTTCTGCTTGAATTGATATGATACTAGTGAAAGAATTTCCAGTGTAGCTGGAATAGGGTGCAGGTACAGTCCAAAAGCAAGTATCTTTAGAGTTTTAGATACTGTTTAAATAATAATAATAATAATAATAATAATAATAATAATAATAATAATAATAATAATAATAATAATAACAACAATAACAATAATTATTATTATTATTGTTGTTGTTGTTGTTATTATTATTGTTATTATTATTGTTAGCCATATGCCTAATCACTGGATTGCACTCTTATCACCAGTCAAAAAAAATCTAAAATATTTGATAAAACATCATATTTTGTGAGGATATATGGGCACAGCACTCATAATTGCGTACGTCTAAGTGTTAGAATTTACTTTAAAGAAATGGTGGGAGCACTAGATTATTTTTATTTTTCCCCACTATATTTATGGAGAGGAAATTTACTGAAAAAATTAAAGAAACAAAACAAGTGGTAGGCTGAAAGAGTCTTTGGTTACTATAGCCTTCATAGTTACTGTAAATACAACTGAAATAGAATCTAAGCTGGGAGTATGTTGCAAGCTTATGCTCCAAAATCTCAGATATTTTTATTACAAGGAAGTAAAACCTTGAAACTTGATCCTTATTAAATGTAGTTGTACAAAGCCTTGCGATGTGAATTGTCCCATCTCTCTTAGAAAGAAAGAGACATTGATATCTGATACAAAAGTAGTCTAAAAAAGGTACTAATGCCTCTTCCTTTCAGTAAAACCACTGAGAAAGAAACTGGCCTGGAGAACAGCAGCAAACTAACTCACTTAGTAAGTCCTACATTTTGGTGTTGCTGGATAAATATGTAGCATTTTAAAATAAAAATAAATTGCGCATATTTATATCAAAATTTTGATGAAAGGAGCAGGAGAATACTTTCATAGCTTTCAGCATTTTGTAGGTCAGAATGGCAATCACATATTCTCCCATTATTATTTTCTCCCACTAACTATCTATACTGAAATTATTATCTTGAAATACCAACCCATTCCTCTATTCAGATTCAGCAGTGATATTTCTCTGTGTGGCACATGCACCAACCCATATTACTTCACAGACACAAACCACACTGATGCACAAGTAGCTATAACACAATAGTGGCTAAAATAATAGTTGATGCAATTCTTTCCGCAAGACTGTCACCAAAGTCCTGCTTAACGAACCTGATCTCTTTCTATGATCAGGTTATGCACCTAGTTGACCAAGGGAAGTCAGTAAGTGTAGTAATTTTGGACTCCAGGAAAGCCTTTGATACTGCCTCTTACAGTACTCTCCTGGATAAAATGTCCAGCATACAGCTGCACAAACACATACGGTTATGGGGGAGCAATTGGCTGATAGGTCGGGTTGCGTCAATGGGGTTACACTGGGCTGTTGACTGGTCCCTAGTGGGGTGCTGCAGGGATCCATACTGGGGCTGGTGCTCTTTAATGTTTTCATCAATGACGTGGATATAGGGATTGAAGGACTGCTAACTAAGTTTGCCGATGACACCAAATTGAGAGATCCTGTGGACACTCTCAAGGGCAGAGAGGCCCTGCAGAGAAATCTAGATAAATTCGAGATCTGGGCAATCATCAACGGTATGAATTTTTAACAAGGGCAAGTGCCAGATTTTGCACCTGGGACACTGCAACCCTGGACACACACACAGACTGGGGAACAAGAGGCTGGAGAGCAGCCCTGCAGAGAGGGACCTGACCCATCCGGTCGATGGCAAGTTGAACATGAGCCAACAGTGTGCTCTGGCTACCAAGAGGGACAACCGTGTCCTGGGGTGCATCCAGTACGGCATTGCGAGCTGGTCGAGGGAGGGGATTGTCCCGCTGTGCTCTGCGCTGGTGCGGCCTCACTTCGAGTTCTGGGTGCAGTTTTGGGTGCCACAGTATAAAAAGGCTATAAAGCTACTGGAGTGTCCAGAGGAGGCCATGAAATTGGTGAAGGGCTTAGAGGGGAAGCCATACAAGGAGAGGCTGAAGTTGATTGGTTTGTTCAGCCTGAGGAAGAGGAGACTGAGAGGAGAGGCAGGTCCTGATCTCTTCTCTCTGGCAACCAGTTATAGGACCAAGGGAAATGGCAGGAAAATGTGCCAGGGGAGGTTGAGGTTGGCCATTAGGAAACGTTTCTTCACCCAGAGGGTGGTGGAGCAGTGGAACAGGCTCCCCAAGGAGGTGGTCATGGCTCCAAGACTGACAATATTCAAGAAGCATTTGGACAACGCCCTCAGACACATGGTCTGAATCTTGGGATTGGCCTATGCTAGGGCAAGAGTTGGGCTCAATGATCCTTGTGTGTCCCTTCTAACTCACAACATGCTATGATTTTATGATTCTATGATTCTATGATTCTATGATTCTATGATTGATTCTGTTAAGGACTTTGCTCTTTCTACAGGAAAGACCTCATACTCCACACTGATAAACAAAACAAAATCCTAGGATAGACAGGAAGAGTAGACACCTGTGATAGTTTCCCTGGGCTAGCCCTTGGCTAGCAGCCAACACAACTGTTCACCCACTTCCTCCCCACTCCCAGGAGATAGGGGAGAAGACTGGGGGGCAAGGATAAGGAGACTTGTAGATTGAGATAAGAACAGTTTAATAATAGAAATAAAAGAAAACTTAAAATAATACTAATATTATAGTAGTGATAATGATAACAGTAACAAAATATACCAATGAGTGATACACAGTGCAACTGCTCACCATCAACTGACCAAGTCTGGCCTGTTCTTGGATAACGATCCCGGAGGAGCAACAATCCCAAACTGAAACCACAATCCCAGTACAGTGAGAGACTGAGTGAAAGCCAGAGAGGGAAAGAGTGGAAGAGAACCTCACTAATATACCAGACATGATATGATATGATATGATATGATATGATATGATATGATATGATATGATATGATATGATGATATGATATGATATGATATGATGTGATGTGATATGATGTGATATGATGTGATATGATATGATATGATATGATATGATATGATATGATATGATATGATATGATATGATATGGAATATCCCATTGGCATATCTAAATGCCAATTTAACTTATTAATTTAAATATTCCTCACCCCCTTAGATCTTGTGCTTGTAGACTGACAGAACACAAATTCCTTCACTTCCAGTGACAA
The DNA here is from genome assembly GCA_907165065.1 of Caprimulgus europaeus. The sequence goes on from OU015523.1 coordinate 112,613,217, forward strand.
AAATGCAAACACTGCTATGTTAACAGTTTGGTTTTGTTTTGTTTTTTTTCTCATAACAAATCCCAGGCTGAAAGCAAAACACAGCACTATTCTTACTACTAAAAAGAAACCCAGCTCTGTTTCAGCTAAAAACCAGGACAACATTGCACACAGATTTTGTTCTGAGAATATGTCAGCTGTAATACAAAATTTAAAAGGCCAAATGGAGAAATACACAAAATTGGTGGGCTCAACATTGGTCTAACTCTCCTCTGGGTGAAGGAAATGATAAAAGTTTTTGCAGGCAATGTTAAGCCCCTGTAAAGCAGAAACTTCTAGCCATGGATTTCATCCTATGGAATAAATGTAGCTTTTTTTCAAAGCAGATCTCTGCCAATTTACATTAACTGAGATTTTCTCCCCTCAAATGTTGCATAATTAAATAAAAATGTTTTCCACTGTGTGACTGAGGTCTATTAGGTTTCTCTCAAAAGTCTCAGCTTGTGAATGCTGTGCACAGTGTAAGCTCAGAGGTAGCCGACAATAAAAGGAAGCTAAAATGAATGTTATCCATCCCTTTTCTCTTTAGAAAGAAAGAAAATAGAACCCTGCTTTGTTCATGAAAGCCCAGCGTTCACAGCTCAGCAGTCATCTTTGATTTGGAGCTGGTTTGCACCAGGGGTGTCATGGCACTGATTTTTTATGGGGAAAAAAATAAGGATAACAAGACACCTAATAAGATTAAGTGATTTAGAGATACATCTGCAAAGCATAGTTTAAAAACATCAGATATTTTTTTTTTTCTCTCTTTTCCTCCCTTTTCATCTCCTACACAGGAACAGGGAGTCTTCTGAATTGCTGTGTTTGGTTTGTTTGTTTTGTTGATAAACAAAAGATCCTTTGCAACTAGATGACATATTTGTCACTACAATTATAAAACAAATTTTAAAAGGCATAGAGACAAACAATAAAGTAGTGAACAATTTTAAATTACAATTAAAAATTACAAACACGGAAAAACCCCACAATCGAGGTGCTCCTGAGGAAACTAGAATTAATGGCACTTAATTGTCCACAGAATTGTTTCCAGCATCCTATGACTAATTCTTTCCCTCTCTGTGTCCAGCCCCACCCTCCAATTCTCAGTTCCCCTCTGTGTCTCCATACTTGAAACACTTGTTGCTTTCTTAAGTCTCCTGTTTATTTTTTCTGTGTCAGAGGCAGCATACGCTCCAGCTGATTTAAAGGTTCAGGTAAGTGCACTTCTAGATTGGTCAGGTGGCTGCTACCTCTTGGAGCAGATGAGGGGATAAGTTAGAACTGCTTTTCTTCCTCTAGCAATGGTTGAAGAAATTACAGTCTCTCACTCATGATATTCATGAAACTTGAATAAATTCTTTCTCTTTAAGACCTCATCTGTTACTTTCAATGTACTTGAAAGCTGGTTGATGATTTCAGTGCTATTAGAGAAGGACTGAGAGATATAGATAGTGCCGTCATATAAAACTTGTTGCCTCAGAAAAACTTGTTAAAGCATACAAAGATGCCTT